>JAPDVU010000014.1:24620802-26073754 GCA_026230045.1 Corynorhinus townsendii
CCTTCTCTGCGACTCTTGTTTCCTCATCCTCAGGATGTGACAAACAATAGCCGCAATGTTACCGTCACATGACACTCTATATGAAACAGCTGGCATACAGTAGGTGCTCAGTTAAAGCTGGTGCTGGCAGAGCACTTTCCCTGTGTCAGGCAGCCTTCTGAGTGTCTACTCACGTAGGTATGAACTCACTGAATCCTCCGAGCCCCATGAGGTAAGAACTATTATCGTCCTCTTTCACCAATGAGGAAATGGAGGCACAGAGAGGTTAAGCAACCTGTTCAAAGTCACACAGCTAAGAAGTGGAGTTGCTGGGATGTGAGCCCAGGTAATCTGGCTCCAGAACGTATGTGGTTAACGACATTATGATCATCCTATCAGTCCTCACAGGACTTCTATGAGGGAGGACCTTTTTTTTTTAAGTCGTAGCAAAGAGAAAACCAAGCTGGGAGTACAGAAGTAGCTAAGGTCTCACAGCTCAGAACAGTCAAAGGACCAGGCCTGAAACCTAGACTCCTTGTCTGGTGGGATCCGGTATGACTGTGGTTTCTCCAAGGTCAAGAATTGTCTGCTATACCACCTCCATAAGAGGAAGGGGGACAGTGCTGCTGTCACCAGGAATGTATGTCACGGTGCTTTCTACACAAGGTTGGGAAACTTCTGGTGTAAGAAGACCCCAGCCCCGGTCTGCACAAGGCTTAGCCCGGCAAACCCAGATCCTAGCTCCCAGGTAAGGGGGTTCAAGACGCAGTGAGGGAAGACCAAGGCTGAGGGTCCAATCCTTATTCTGCAGGGGTCCTGTGTGACCTTGGCCCCGTGGCTCACCCTCTCTGGGCCTTGGATCTCTCAGCTGGAACATGTGGTGGAGAAGAGGCACCAAAATGGGAGAGGTTCTTTCCCATTCTACAGTGTCACCTAGACTTTCCGCTGAGGGCTGCTTCAGGAATGGAAACTATAAGCGTGTGTTTCTGGGACATTCATTGCCCGGGACACAGCAGCTTCGACTGCTGTCACGTCTGGACATCAGAGTTGCCAACCCAGGTCTACCCAGCATCTCCCCATACACACACCCAGGCAGGGACCCTGGGTCAGCAGACACCGGCCCGTGGCAGCCAGCTCCCTAAACTCTCCAAGCCTTTCCACTCCGGGCCGCCGCATGCTTCTGCTGGAATGCTTGAAGCCGGCCGGTCTTCTAAGAAAGTTCTGAGTTTCCACTCCTCCCAAAGTGGCCACATAGACCCTGGCAGAGAGCTGCCCCACCCCTCCCCCTACCACGGGTGCTGGGGGCTAAAGTCATCCTCTTTCCCTGTCCTATAATGGGAAGCAGAGGCATGAGGCAGGGTCTTCCCTGAAGAAGCCAGGGAGAGAGGGACTCACCTAGAGGATGATGGGAAATTCCCGGGGACAAGGGAGGTGAGCCTCCTGCTCAGGGCAGGTAAGGGGATGGGAGGCATTGGGCACAAAGAGCTGGAATTTCAACACCGTCTCCCCTAGTTCTCGAAACCACCAAATACCCCCAAACCCACCCCAGGAAGCAAGAGAGGAAAAACAAAACGGGAGCAGACCCAGGCCCCCTCCCTGTTCTCCGCCTTAACGTGGACCGGGAAGTTGCAGAATTGCCATGCCCGCCCTGTGCGCGATCTCACTTCAACTACCGAGGGTACGCACGAGGGAGGGAAGGGCCACCCACTTTTGCAGGCTGAAAACAACAGATCCATTTTCCTCTAAAGTTTCAAATGAGACATGCTCCTGTTTGGGAAAAGAATTTCATTAGGAGGAAAATATAATATAAAAATACCCATTTAGAAAGAATGTGCTATTAATTCTTAGCACTCTATGCAGAAGAGAAAATTGCATTTTTATCTAAATGGTTTCTCTGCATAAGCCATTTACAATATTCTTTGCCTCTCTATAATCGGCCCTTCTACCATTAGGACTGGGGCGACTGGGCTGAGGGCTGAGATCGCCCTCAAACACATTTAATACATAACCCCAGAAAATCGATTCCAACAGGGACCTCAGCAACAGGCCGCTTTTTTTAAGGAAGAAATAAATATTGCTGAGGGAGGTGGGGGTGGGGGGAGCCATCTGCTGATGGGAGAGGAAGGACAAGATGGTTTAAGTTAAAAGCAAACGCTCTGGATCCCTTTAGCCAGCTGTGACACTGCAACCGATTTGGGGGTGCACGATTGCAACCATTTGCCTGCCTGCTTGTGTATAGAGAGAGGTGAGTGCTGGTACCACACACACACACACACACACTCACACACTCACTCACTGGTTTCCATCACACAAGCAAACAAGGAGGGATGAAATTCAGGATACGAAAACAAACTATTTTTAAACACGAAAGCAAACAACACCAAGATAGTAATGCTGTTATTTTCCCATTAAACGAAGTTTCTCTCAGTTTGAAAAGCAAGAGTAACCTAAACAAGTCCTCCAAACACACAGCCGAGAGTTGGGGTGTTGTGGCCTCCGCCTTCCCTAACAACGGAAAAGCCCCTCCTCGGGGAAGGAGAAGCGGAGGCCGGGCCGGGCCGGGCTGCTTGGCCAGGTCCCATCAAACGTGTCCTCCCCCAGGACCCGCGCTCCGGATGCCCAGTCTTCTCAAACTTCAAAATGCAACACTTTTTAATTTTTCCAAAAAGTTTTTTTTTTTTAAGTCTTCCAGCTCTTTCCCTCTTGGATTCCCAAAATAACTACTTAATAGCAAATGTCGGGGAGCGACATTAATTCATTTAGGACATGCAGCGTCTATGATGGGCACTGAGTGTGGCGGGGGGGGGGGGGGGGGGGGGCTGTGATTCCACCGCCTTGAGCCAGACCGCTTTGGGCACTGCTCCGTCCCTAAATTCTTCCTTTCAAACCAGGAGCCCCGAAATGTCATAATTATAGCCTCGGATACAGGTAACAGGTGTGCCCCTCCGCCCCTCCCGCACCCCCCTCCCCCACTCCCTGCCTCACGCCGCCTCGGCCTTCCAGACAAGCTTCTGGAAAATTTACTGGTCTAGCCTGGGGTGTCGGAATTACCGGAAACGACTCTGGTTTTAAGGGTTAAATGAAGACCCTCTCCAAATGTAAGACCAGACACCGATGTGCATTAGCCTTTAACGAGCCCGCATTAAAAAAAAAAAAAAAAAGGAAACTGTATCTCCATCTCTCCCTATGCCTGTATCCTCAGCGCCTCAAGTTCATTGCAGGCTGGCTCGGTGCCGACGACACCCTGTCCGGCCCTCGCTCTACAGAGGCAAGATCTCGGGAGAAGACGTGTGCGAGGATCATTCAGCAAAAGGGGGGTTGGGGGGTAGTGGGGGGGGGTGCTCAGGAAACCATTTGCTCTAACACTGTTAGGGCCCAACCCTGGGTTTAAAAAAAAAAAAAATCATAAAATAGTAAAAGTGGGATTTTAGCCCATCACCTGGAAACGGAGAGACAGGAAGGCTGTGGGGAGTCCAGGGGGACACCCAGAGACCCCGGCTGACGCGCCCGCACCATCAACATGACACACGTCCCCCCGTCAGAGGCTGCGTGTTGGGAAAGGCCGAAGCTGCGGGCTGTTTGGCTTTGTTTCCCGTTATCCCAGCTTTCGGGCCGTATGCATACTTTTTCTTCCTTCTTTGGAAGTCAAACCATGCGTTTCTCGACAAGTTACGCGCACACACACCCAGCACCGCTATTTGTCAAGAGGCAGCGGGGAAGGTGCCCTGACGTGGTTTAGGATTCCCAACTCTTCTCCGTATCGGCGCTCAGCTCTCTCTATTAAGAATTCATGCTCAGAAACTTCCCGGGAGCTGAGACACCAGAAGGAAGCCCATGTTCACAGGCTGTTTCCACGTCTCTGAGAGGCCAGGCTTGCTGGACCAAAGGGGGTGTGCTCCCTCCTCCCCCAACAAGTGATGGGGGAAGGGGCCACCCATCCTCTCTTCCTGGGGAGAAGGTGGTGGGAACCAAGACTGGGGGCCTTTATTCCCTGATGGGTGAGGGGCTCCATTAGTGTGCGCACTCACCCTTGTACACACATACACACACACACACACACACACACACACACGTACACTTCCAATCCCAGCAAAATGCTTCACACACACTGAGCACAAAATAAATGCTTATTAACTACCCTGACCCAAAATAGTGAAATGTACAAAGTAAATTAATCATGCCTCTCCCGGAGGCCTAACAGGATTACAAATTCGGCAAAAATTGACCACAATGAGATCAATAAGCTTCTACTTAAAACTGAACGGGGCCAGAACTTAGTATGAGCTTCTCAGAAGGGAAACCACACACACACACACACACACACACACACACACACACACACACACTTTTTTTTTCATTTCTTATTAAGACTTCTAAGGCGTGTGTGTGTGTGTGTGTGTGTGTTGCTTGTGGGTGAGTGGGTGGGTGTATGCGTGCATGCTTGCCTACGAGCCGGAACCAGCACAAGGCATCCAGAGCGTGATGCCCAGGCAATTTAGAAATAGTCACGGCATAAGGATCGTGAAATTGCTCCTGTTTAAAAAAGCCAAATTCTGGTCCGCAGCCTCTCTCCCCTCCACTCCTAAACAACCACCAAAAGTTACATCGCAGGGGATGAAAACGGTCCATTTGTTCTGAGCCAACTAAGCCTCCCGACAAAAGCATGAAGGGCCTCCGATGGCTGGACGGTGGGTCCCCTGAAGGGGAGGAGAGAGGAGACGCTCCTTTCTCCAGCTGCTTTCCACACTTGGCTTATCTCAAGTCAGGGAAACCTTCCTCTTGCCCGATTCGTCACTTACTTTCGTTCTCTTTCAGCCCACCATTCAGAAAAATGGAAAGAAAAAAAAAAAATATATATATATATATATATATATATATATATGATGTGTGGGAGGGCATTGCCTGCATTTCAAGGCAGTGGGACCTGCCTGGAAGGCCTGTGAAGGCGAGATTATCCCTGAAGAGACTCAGGTCTAGGAGGAAAGCCTCGGAGGTCACTTAACGAGGTCACCGGGGGAAAGGTCACTCCTTTTCCTCACCCGCTTCGTCCCTCTTTTATGGAACAAGCTGGGCGCATCTGCCAAGCTTGACGTGTCTGTAGCAGGCCTCGTGGGGCCCGCTCTTCTGCCAGATACGTTAGCCTCAGGCACGTCACCAGGGCTCGACCTCCCCGGGGCCCATCTGGGTCTTCATCCCCCACCCCCACCCGGCCCCGTGTGTCTGCCTCGGCCACTAACTAAACAGAAACGGACCCTGATTGCTAACAGACCCACCATGCGGTCAGCCGTCTCGGACTGGGTCTTCCACATCTATTTCCCCCCGAAACATCTGCGGTCACGTGGAAACCCCGGGCCCAACGGGGAGAGCTCGGCCAAGAACTTTCTGTCCTTTACAGTGGCCGACACGGGCCCCTAAACAAGTCACTCAGCCCCCGGCCGCTCCCAGGAGGTGCTGTATAAATGACTTCCACATTTACGAGTTACTTTCCACTCCCGAACCCCGAGTGTCGGTAAATAGCAGCGGACTCATATGGATGCACTTCTCTCCCCCTTGACTATCGCCCCTGAGAAAAAAATAAACTGCACCCCCATCTCCATCCAGAATGCCTAATGGGGGGGGGGGGGGAGGGGAGGTTTCTGACTCATAGGAAAGGAGGCCAGAGGGTCCCCATCAGGACTCGGGCTCACATGTGTACGGACTTTTTACACAGCGCCCCCGCCCCAGACAACAGGGTAGATCCCGCTCACTTTTCTTAGCAAATTCTCAACCGACCCTCACTTTCTCTGGAAGGCTGAGCCTGGGGGGGGGGGGGGTGGATTCAAAGCCGGCGATGTTGCCTGCAGACTCCCCCCACCCCCTCTCCAATCTTAAGATGGCCCCTCAGAAGTAGTTTACTCCTGGTGGTCGTTGCCAATCACTCGACAATGCTTGTGTTCCGGGATCCAAGGGCGTCTGAAAACACTGCTTCACGGCCACGGAGAAGGGTCCTATCTTTCTGACATCTCACCTTGCCCTGTGTGTGGAGGGATAACGGGGGAGGGGAGGGGGGGTGGGAGAGGGAGAGAGAGAGTGTATGCGTGCAAGTATGAGCGTGGAGGGGTTCACTCACTCACTGTTCACATTCCAGGAGCTCCCGAATATGGCCAGGAACACCACACCGGGGCCCTCACCTTGGGGCAGCGACTTCCCAAGACACGTCACACAAAGCCAGCCCCGTCAGAAGGGCCTGAGACCCTGTCACTCCGGCGAAATTTTCTTTTTTTAACCCGAACCTGAAGATCACATGACACCTCTGTACCCCGAACACTCTTGAAAGTATGATCAGGAACGAGAAGGAGACGCTAATTTTAAACTCTCAGGATGAAAGGCATCTCCGGGCCACTGAGTTCTCGAAAGCTGTCTATTTCCGAGCAACCACGGTGATCCTTTCTTGAGATAAAAGCAAGGTCACCCACCCACCCACCCACCCACCCACCTCCCCACCCACCCACCCACCCACCTCCCCACCCAGCGTCTTCAAAGCAGTAGACTTTGCAAGGAACCCCAAATATGCCTCTGACGCAGGGTCTCCCGGCTCCCATAAACCATTGTCCAACACAACTCATTTCACCCAAACCCAACACCGGTACGAGTTACGTCACCCTGCAACCCAGAAAACCTGAGCCGGCCCCAAGGGCCGGGATCCCAGAGGCAAGCCTTTCACGGGGAGCTCCAGGCCTTCCTCAGAGGCATGGCTGGAAGGAGGAGGGATCCCCCCAGCTCCAGTGGGTGCGGGGGAGCGGATGTGGCGGGCCCCCCTCAGCTTTCATTTAAAGATCAGAACATAAAAACCTGCTTTCCCCCAACAAGGCGAGTTGGCGCTGGGACGCTCATTGAGAGTTTTCCCCCCCTCTTCCGGGGAAGTCTATTCCACGCCTGATGTTCCTTCGGGGACGTTCAGAAAGAGCCGACTTGTTATTGCGAACGCTACCCAGTCCTCCCAACGGCTCAAATCAATCGCCTTTACATTGAAAGGGCATTTGGGTCCGTACGATGCTGTATAAAACCATGAGAAGGAAACGCAGGCGATGGCTGTAAACGCCTCTCTCCGAGCCAGCTGCGCACGGAAGCAGCGATGGTGAGAACCCACCGGCTCTCTCAGAGCGTTTGGGACAGCGTGGCCGGGACGCACCCGGGCTCCGTGGGTTCCAGGGGTGCCGATCCGACACGGACGCGCACGGCCCACATCTGAAGCTATCGGGGAACAGGTTAGAAACAGCACCTTGGGTTTCCAAACGGTGAAGAAACCTGTGGCGCTTTCTCTACCTCCCCTCACCTCCCCGCCACCCCCCCGCCCCCCGTCCCCCGCCACGTCATGCCCTTTCTGGGCCAACACGGGTGTTGGGAGCAGACCCTCCACTCGCTTCCCAAACCTCAGAGGCGGCTGATTAAAATGCAGGCCGGCAAACAAAGCGAGCCTGTGACGGTTCCACCCCGTGAGAACCATGTCTCGCAGGCGTCCCTCCTTGCTCAAGTGAATGAAACTTAACTCTGCTTTTCAATCCGGTCACAAAATACGGGTGCAGCCTGAGCCCCCTGCGGTGCACACGCGCCCACAGGTGTCGCCTCACTCCCACCCTAGAGCAGCCAGGGGAAGGCTGCGTGCTGGATGCGTGTTGGATGCGTGTCAGATGTGTGTCGGATGCGTGTCGGATGTGTGCTGTCCCATCGTGGGAAGATAGCAGGAAACCATCAGGCCCACCTCTGCGCTGGGCGACCCACTGAGCAAAAGGTGCCACGTCGCTGGTACCCGAAGATGACCGTAAAGGAGGGGAATTTCCACGAGTGAGAAGCGGCGTCCGCTTCCCACAGCTAAGAGGTGGAGTGGGGGTGGGTGGGTGCCGATTCAAAGATTCCTCTCCTGGCCAAAGAGTCTCGTGTGAGCGGAACTCAGCCAGAGGCACCTCCAGGCACGCTCACGCACAAAACGCGTAAGCCTGCTACTGACAGACTCCAGGTCACAGGCACCCGTAGCCCAGGAGGGCCCGGAGGCCCAGATTTCATAATTAGGACCTTGGAAGGCCTCCCTCTATTTAGAGGCCTTGCGCTCACTCAGTCCTTCACTGAATCAGAACCTGCCAGTTCAGGCCATTGAGAGAAGGTTTAGCTTTCTTCCCCACTCGCCGTCCGAAAGTAGATGAAGGGGGAACGTGGAGGAGTTGCTGGGGGATGCGATGGAAATCCGCTTGGCCATGCATATGCATATGTGTGTATGCTGGGGTGGAGCGAGGGGGGTGCTCCTTCCCACACGCAATTGCACGGGGGCCCTGCTTTCCTCTGCGGATGACTGACAGACCCAGACCCAACACCCACCGCAGCCGGACTCTTTGACGCCTGGCCCCCAGACCCCTCCGTCTGGCTCCAGCGTGTGCGAGAAGACGAGGAAACCTGACAATGTCCCCCCCAAATGTCTCTCTTCGCGATCACGCATTCACGCACGTATCAACATCTCCGCCGCCAGCGATCAAAACGCACACTCAAATCTGTCCGCCTGAGAAACGCCTAAAAATAGACTTCGTCCTAAAACAAACACATCGCTGGACGCGTCAAAATCCCCACTGGAGTCAAAGCCATGAAGCCAGGCGGAAATAAGCAGGTGGGGGAGCAGCGAGGAAAGGCTAGACGGTGCACCCACTAGTTACAGGGCCCCCCCCCCCCCCATACACCCAGGTCCCCCCTGGCATGGTGTTTTCATGTCGCAGTGGGCTTGGGAGACCTCCCAAAACATTTGGTCCTGTGACATAATGCCATAGCCTTTTAGTCTCTACAGTTAACTAAACAGAGCTCAACGCCGTCTTCCTTACGAGGAGCGTTTATCTGCTGAATGCTGTGGGCAAAGGCGATCACTCCCAGGGCACAGAGCACAACCCAAAGTTACTGTCACCCTAGTGGAGAGAAAGGTGATTTTGCTACACCTTCCAGCACGCAGTGGGCTGAGGAGATGCCTGTGACATTCCAAGGATAGATCCTCGAGTCTGCCCTTCCACAGGGGGAAGAATGTCCCTCCTCTCATTTCACCGGGTCCTCCCCGAAGATTTATTAAAGATGTAGATTTAATATCAGCCCAGAGTATCGAGTAACTTCTTGGCGAGGGCAGCCCGATTTTCGGGACCTATTAAGATTCTTGGTGGAAATTTAAATACCTCTGTCAGGCAAACAAAATCATATCAGGAGCCATAGAATTTCATTGCTAGAAAGAGAAATTAGATTAACCAAGCCTCACTCCTTTCCTAGAAACCTCAATAAAATAAGAAGTACATTTCAACAGTCTCTTACTTCCGGGGCTGAAGGAGGGCCTCCCAAGACATCTAAATAAATTTATATTAAAGAAAGCTATCCTTGAGGGAAACCCTGCAGTCTGCAAAAAAAAAAAAAAAAAAGTATATATTTATACAGAGGAGAATACGTAAGTATATGTTACATATTAGAAGGCAGTGGCTACTTAAAATCAAAACAGCCAGAAAAAAAAAAAAATCCAGGGGCAGAAACCATGGCAAGCTCCACACCAAGAAGCTTTTAGCCCCTGAAAACATCCTTGCCCTTTATTAATATTTAGTGGAAATGTATAATTGTAGATGTGTGCAGGGCTGGCGTTTTATGTCGGGAGGCGGGCAAAGAAGACAGGTTTATTACAGCCATGAAATATTAAACAAGCACCCAGCACAGTAGTAGTATGTCCCGGACTAGCCAGGGAGCAGGCAGGCCCTCATGTCAGCTGCACAAAGGGGGCTCCTGTTTACATTACCCCCGATTAACACCTGCAAAGTTTTGGGTTACATCTTCCGGAGGCTGCGAAAGTCCCATGAAGGCATGCAACCCTGGCTGGATGCTTTCACAGGGAAACGGGAACGCCAGGTTCCTTTGCCTTCCTCCCCCCAAACAAGTTTGCGGGAGCCTGAAAATTCTCTCCAAAGGTGTGGGGAGTCGGGGAAATGATCCAGAAAAACAGCACTCGGAGTCCCCCTCCGTCCCCCCCGCCCAGCCTGCCTACCCCATGTCTAAAGGAAATTCAGTGTTCAAATCCTGCCCGCCTCGGATTTCTCGGCACTGTTCTACCGTGTCCCGAATGGAACGCCGAGGGGAGCGTGAAATTCCAAAAATTTCTCCCGTGTCACTGTAAACATGTCATACTTCCAAAAAGGGCAGGATTGCATGCAGAAGGAAGACAGAGACCTCTCCCACTTCAAGGTATATGAAAGAGCGTTTCTAGATTGCTCCTGATTTTAAGATAGAGAGCAGCCTACGGAATGGAAGTTTGGCCAGGGTCAACTTGTAACAGAATATGGTGAATTCAAGTTTTGAAAATTCTGGGACTAGAGGCAGGAGGGGGAGCGAAGCTTACTGTCTCCTACAATCTCTCCTTCATCTACAATCCAGCATTGTTTTGAGTTCTTTACCAGTTTTGAAATTCCTCCATCACCACACATCTATTACAAAGATAGGTGGACAATTTTGCAAACTCATTTCAAATGCATGGCAACCTCACTAATGTCATAGATGTCTGAATAAGCCCAAAAGCAGGCTGGGGTATTTTTTTGTTGTTGGTTTTTTTTTCTTTTCCTTTGCACCCTTCCCCCTGCTCCAACTTTGTACAAACAGGACCTCATCATGAGATGTAGAGTTTCATTATATAAAAGTTGTTCAGTGGGTTGATTAAGAAGTCAGGGGAAGTGTGATTTGGAGAGACTCGCTTTCCTGGTTAACAAAAAAAAAATCATAATCACATGTCATGCTGGCCTAGACTTTCCCAGCACTGCAACTTGCCAGTCGAGTTTCCTCCCCTCTGAAGGGCATCTGAAGCCCAGAAGACAATCTGGGCACGTCCCCGTGGCTATACGGCTTGTGCAGCTCCGAAGAGGTATTCCTTCTCTCCGACCTGAGCACGGGCCATTTCGTTAAATACCGACTAGTATTTTGTCATTGGAGCGGAGGATTTCAGAAACGGTGTTAATATTTAATCACATTAGTACTGGCGTGTTTTACGGCGTGACAAAATAAAATATCATTACAAAAATGGGCTTTGCCTGAAAAGGGGGGGTGGGTGGAAGAAAGTGCTCGCTGGGGAAGGTATTATTCAAAGCCGCTGGACACCACTGCTTCCTGGCTGGTGGGACCATAGAGGCTCGTGTTTAAGGAAAAGCAGAACATCTTACTTTAATGGTGTTGTGTGTGTTTTTGTTGTTGTTTGTTTTTTGTGGATTTTTTTTTTTTACTGTTTCAAAGTGGCACACTTCAGTGTGATTTTCAGCCAGGGGACTCGGGGGCCTGTTGAAGGCTCTGTGTACCTATTTATACAACATGTGCAGATGGAACTGTAGGGTGTTATCATAAGGAAAAGTTTAATCGCCCTTATTTACTACCAGTAAGGGAGCAGCGATCGGATGCAAATGCCTTAGAAAGCCCTAACCAGCAGCCCCAAGGCTGCAGAAGGTGCAAGGGACCTCAATTTAGGGCTTTATCTAGGAACCTGTCCTTCCCACATCACAGAGTGGAAAACAAAGGGGGTCAAGTGGGTGGAAGGAAGTCCCTGTCCTCCTGGGTGCAGGGGAGGGCTGCGTCGGGCGGGCACATTGGGCAAATCAACCCTAAAGTGACTAGCAGCTATTTAAAAAAAAAAAAAAAAATTCCCTCATCTGTCCGTGATCATGAAACAAGCAAAATAGGACATTTCTTTCATGACATTTCTTCATTCACAGCCTGCATCTTTTCATTTATTTTTTTTCCTCTAAAGGAAGATTCCTGGGGTGGACTGGGAAGAGAGTGGTGGGACACCTTTAAAAAAAACCAACTCATTAAAGCCACTCAATCCCTCTCCACCTAAGATCTTTCAAAAGACTCAGAGGCAACGTGCTACTGGCTTTTCTTTATGAATTCACTAAATCGGGCCTTCTTTTCTTAACTTTTCTCGCCCCATTTGGACCAATGTGTTCTTAATTACTGGGGGGATGGGAGAAGGGGGAGGAGGAGGGACAGCCAGGCCAAGCCAGGTAGAAGTGACAGGGGCTGGGATGTGTGCTAACCAGCTATCGATCGGCAGGGATCGAGATGTTGTGGACAAGAAAATAAAAGAGAAGGGGGGGGCCGCGCAAGCAGGACGCAGTGTCCAACTCCATTTTTAAAAGGAGGCGGGTGGCGGGGGGAGGAAAGGGGAGCAGACACGAAGGGCCCCAAACTAACCAGTTGATGGCCTTGCCTGGGAGAAGCCTTGGAGAATGCTGATGCCGGCTCCAGCGTCTGCTGTGCATGTTAAACACCCGGCTTCAAATGAGAGAGCGGCATCCTGGCTGGGCAGCAGGCGAACAAAGAGAAAAGCAGCAGCAGCAGCAGCAGCAGCAGCAGCAGCAGCGAGGCCGGCCGCATTCATGAATTAGAAACCCTAAGCGGGAAAGCGACCCGGGACAGGCGCCTGCCCTGAGAACCCTGAGTCTGAGCCACCCAGCCCCAGCCGTACGGCCCCTCCTCCTCCTGCCCATGCCACGCTCCCAAAACCTACCCATCCCTGGGACGCAGGGTCAAGAGATGGCAGGCTGTGGGGGGGGGGGGGGGGGTGACTAGGGAAATGAAGGCAGAGGAAAAGAACTCGAAGAGAGGGCAAAAATTAAGGGATGTGGTTTTAAAGAAATGGTTTGCATCGCCAGCCACTGGCTTCATGCTACTATTCAGCCTGTTGAAACCAAGGGGATTCAACTAGGGTTTAAAAGGGAAAAATTAATGAAAGAATGATGTTACCTAACTTTAAGAAGCCATTCTCTGTGAGGAGGGGGATAAGGGAGGAGAGGAAGGTCCCATTAAAATAAGATTGAGATCTACAGCAGCCGAGTCTTCTTTGGGTTAAAAAACTGTTATTACTGAACTGCAATGGTGGTTCATGGACCAGCCTCCCACCCCACGCACCTTAAAAGCCCCCAGGCCTGATGCGGGGGGGGGGGGGGGCGCCTGGCGGGGAATGCTTAGAATGCTAAGGAGAGCTGGGACCGGACATCTGTCACCAAAGCCAGGGAGATATTGACAAGCGCGGGTCCTTTGTGTCTTAAGAATATATATCCCTATCCCCATTCACAAGCCATGCCCTGGGTGAGTGGCCTGGCCTCTGCCAAGCAGACCCCCATCCCGGCCCCACCAAATGCCCAGGGGAGGCACCTGGGAAAGACTGCCTGCCTCCCACAACCCCTACAGGTATCCAGCTTCTCAATGAAACTCCAATAGTTAAGAAGAGACAAAACAGCTACTCATCAGGAACAAATGTCAAATTAGGCGTTGCCGCTGAGTGATGCTGCCACAAGCAGGGCTGGGAACTTTTTTTTTCCCCCCTAAAGATGTTGGCACACAGGGAAGGGAGTTGAAGCGAGAGGTTGGCTGCCTAGAAACGCTGGGGACGCATGAACATAGCTTCCCATGTGTCCTACCAGGAGGGGGGCACACGACCCCCCAAAACCAGAAGCAGCCTGGAGGTTGAGGCTGAGGAGGGGGTCTTAGTGTGAAAGGAGAGGCGCCCAGACCTCTGAGCAACCAGCTGGAGGGGGGTGGGGACTCTGCAATAATCCTCAAAGCGCTTCCCCCCTAAGTTCTTAGCACCCAGTGGCACCAGAATCTACCTGGCAGCACCTCAGGGGGGCTGGGGAGGTGGGGGCAGGGGCAGACTCATAGAGCCCTGGGTGTGAGTCAGAGGAAGGGTCTCCAGCTCTGAGCTGGGCACTAAAAGAAGGCCCTGTGGTCTCCTGATTCCAAAGGACTCCCTTCCTTCCATGGGGCCTTCCAGGCTGCAGAGGCTAAGGCCTGCAGTGGGGGCGGGGCGGGTCTCCCGGAGGTAAGAAGGGGACCGGAAGGGGGGCATATACCTTCTTTGCTGCTGGGGTTCTGGGGTTTGGCCTTCTCCCAGGGCGCCAGCGTTTTGTCGTCCTCGGCCCCGTCCACCAAGGTCTTGTCTGCCGGCATGTACCAGGTGGCGCTGTGCTCCGCCATCAGAGAGTCCAGGTCGATGGTGCTCATGGCGCTCTTGACAGCCTCGGAGCAGCAGCTGCCCAGCTCGCTGTCTCCGTTCTGGGCGCCGCCGGAAGCCCCCACAGCACACTCGCCCTTCTTGCCCCCCTTGAGCCCCAGGGGCTGGTCCTCGGAGATGCTGAACTGCTGCCTCTGCAGCTGGATCTGGGCCTGGAGGATCTCCAGGGGGTGGATCTCATCGGGCGGTGGTGCCCCGCTGCTGCTGGTAGGGGTCCGGACCTGCTCCAGGCCAGGTGTGCCCGGATGGCCAGCGCCCCCACCGCTGCCATAGCTGTCAGGGGTCGAGGTAGAGGTAGACATGATGCCTAGGCCGAGCGGGGGCGGGGGCGCCTTGGGTCCGTGTTCCCCTGCGCCCACCCCCCGGGGAGGGAGTTTGGGCGAACCTGTCACCATGGGGCTCCTACTGGCTTTCAGGGCCTGGGGGTTGTCAGAGCTGGATGACACTTCGTCCTCATTGGCATAGCTGGTGCTCACCTCGTCTGAGGCGAACTCGCCCACGTGCGGGGAACTACCGGCTGACTTGGCTCCGCCATCCAGGGACGCCATGAGGTCCGGCTGGTCCCCCAGGAGCAATTCGGCCCCTTTCCCCCAAGAAGGCGAGGTGAGCGCTTTCTCATGGGGCGTGGGTGCCCCGCGTGCCTCGCCCGTCGAGCTTCCCCCCAGGGCCGCGCCTGGCTGCTGCTGCCCTGGGCTGACCCCGGGCGCGCCCCCGCTGTCCGGTGCCGCGGAGTACTTGTCGAAAAAGGTTCCCGGGCTCACGTGACCACTGTCCCTTTTTCTGCGACCCCGGCCCCGGCCACCGCCCCCAGGGACCGGCTTGCCATCGTTCCCCGACGTGGATTCCAGGGTGTAGTTTGGGGAGAGGCTGGTGCTGTCCCCCTGGGAGGGAGGGTTGGGCGGCCCCGAGGTTTTGTTGCCACTGCTACTGGTCCCCGAAGGGCCTCCGGGCCCTAGGGCCCCCGGAGCAGTCCCTCCAGGGTAGTAATCCGAGCCCGGGTTGCCGGCAACGGCCGCGCCATCCGTCTCGTTCTGGCTCAATTTCCTCTTCCCCTCGGGCGGGTTCTTCTTGTTAAAGGTCACGTTGAGGTTGGGGGCCCCGAGGCTGGCGATCATGTTCTGGCAGGCGGTGGAGAGCGCAGCCAGGCAGCTCTGGCCGAACAGGTTGTCCTTGGAGCTGGGCTTGTTGAAGGAGCCCAGCGAGAGCGCGCCCAGCTTACTGGCCGAGGTGCGCTGGCTGGACTGGAAATCCGGCTGCGGCGGGTACGCGCCTCCGCCGCCTCCAGTGCCGCCGCCGCCGCCCGCGCCCGCGCTCGGGGGCGAGTTCACGCCTGGGCCGCTGTGCGGTGTGGCCTGCCGGTTCGCTGCGCCGAACGGGAAGCCAGGCTGGCCCCCGAGCGCAGACGCCGTGAAATCCGGCGGAGGGGGCCGGCGCTCAGAGGGAGCGCTAGGCAGCCCCACTCCAGCCCCCGGTGACTGCAGTTGGCCCAGGCCGGCCAGGCTGCCCCCGAACTGCAGGCCGGGGGAGGGCAGCGCGGGCACGTGGCCCTCTCCGGGCATCCTCAGCGGCTCCTGAAGAGGGCCCCGGAACAGCACCCCCGAGCCACCGGGCGGAGGGGGTGGCGCCAGCCCAGGGTCGTGCGGGCCGCAGTCCGCCGGCAGGCCCGAGCCGCCCATCCTGCGAGGCAGCAGGTCACCCGGTGGCGGGTGAGGACCTGGGAACCACGCGCTCTCCTGCGCCAAGTGTGGCGCCTGCTGCTCGAAGGTGCCCAGGCGCCCCGCGCCCGCGCCGCCGCTTTCGCGTTCAAAGTTCGGCTGGGCCAGGCCTCCCACCGGGCCGCCGTGCACCAGGCCACCCTGGCCCACGTCCCCGGGGTGGCCTAGCTGAGCCAGGTTGGGTTGGCGCAGCCGCTGCTGCTGATTGCGCGACGCCATCTGCTTAATCATGAGGGCCGCGTTTTGGCGCTGCTGCTGCTGCTGTTGCTGCTGTTGCTGCTGCTGCTGCTGCAGGGACTGGTGGTCCGGGGCCGGGTGCTGCAGGGGTGGCCCGGAGGGGAAGCTGTCGGGGACCGGCGGTGTGAACTCGCCGGGGAGGCCCGAGTAGGCCGAGGGCGAGAGGTGGTTGTCCAGAGCGCCGTTGTGCATGCTGCCGTTCCACGAAGCACAGCGGTCCACTCCCGCGCTGCCCGGGAAGTCAAAGCGCGGCCTCTTGGCCACGTTCATGTAGGGGGGTGCGTCGAAATGCTGCAGCCGCTGGTTGGGCGCCTGCTGGGGAGGGGGATGCTGCAGGTTGAACACGGGCTCCGAATAAGGGTGCATGCTCCGGTTCTCCAGCCTGTGGATGGGGTACTCGAACTGCGCGTGTTGGCTGGGCAGCATGGGGCCCCCGTCTTGCAGGCTGCCGCCGGGTGTGCCCGCCTCGCCCTGCTGGGGCCGCGGGAGCGCGGGCGGGCACGAGTTTTGTCGGACCAGAAGCCCGGGCGGCGGAGGCTGCTGCTGCGGCGGCGGCGGCGGCGGCTGCTGAGTCTGCTGTGGGGGCTGCTGCTGCGGGGGCGGCGGGGCCTGCTGGGGAGGCTGCATTAAGGGGTGCCTGGAGCCTACTCCGGGCTCCAAGCCCACCGGCATCTTGCGGGCCCCGCCGAACCTCTCGAAGAAAACGCCGTGCTGTTGCTGCTGCTGCTGCTGCTGCTGCTGCTGCTGCTGTTGCTGCTGCTGCTGCTGCTGCTGGGCGTGCATTTTGGACAAGCCCACCATGCCTGCAGCTCTGGGCAGAGCCGAGGCACCCGGGAAAGAGCCCCCGGGAACCTGGCGACCCGCCGCATAATGAGGCAACTGCCCCTCGGAATCAGAGGGCGAAAACATGTCGAAATGTCCCGAGGGCGCCTCGCCCGGGTAATTGTATTCCAGCGAGTCGACGGCTCCTTGGTTCGCCACCCTCCGGTTCTCCAGACTGTGGGAATCAGAGCCGCTGGAGGCGGGGAGGCCGTGGAAGGAGGCGGCTCGGTTAGGGCTCTGGTCCAGCGGCAAGCATGGGGCCGGCACGGCGTGGCCCGAGGCGCCCGAACTGTGAAAGTCCGGGAGGTTCCCGGGTCGCTGCGGGCCGAAGCTCTCCGGCCCCTGGCTCTCCGCCATATGATCATAACCCTCGGCGAAGGGCGGCTGGCTGCCCAGGCCGCCGCCGGCGCTGCCGTAGCCAAGCAGGCGACCCCCGTGCAGGCATGAGGCCCCTGGGTCCGGGCCACCAAAGTTGCCCCCGAAGTGAGGGTGATGTTGGTGGGGGTGGTGGCCTCCCGGGTGGCCGTGGTGCGGCTGCTGGCCTCCAAAGAATCCGTGCACCGGCTGCGCCTGCAGCCCCCCCGCGTGCAACTCCGAGTGACCGCGCGCGTGGAAGCCGTAAGGCTCCATGTTCATGCCCAAGATCGGGGGCTCGCCCAGTGCGCTCATGGCAGGGTCCACGGGGCCAGGAGGTCCCCCCGCATGGAAAGCCGGAGCCTTAAAGTGGGTGTTCATGCTTAGTCCAGCCTCGTTAAAGTTCCTCTCGCCCTGGCCAGCGTTCCTGCTGTTGATCTGGGGCTCGAATTGGTCCAGCCCAAACATACTTGGCGGGGGGTGGGGAAATCAATAGGGCATGACAGCCTGCTCTCCGCGGCGCGCCTCCGGCCAGCTACTCGTTCCGGCCCTGGGTTGGGACGCTCGGCACCGCGGGGACGCAGTGCGCACCGCCACCGCTCCTGGCCTGTGGAGGCTGGGGGCTTCTCCGCTTCTCTCCCGAAGCTCTGGCTCTGCCCCACACAGGCCTCTCACATCTTGCGGCGCCGCAGGGCCTCCAGGAGCCGTGTTGGAGGGCCCATGCCCCAGGCAATTGGCACCGCCGCGGGTGGGTTTGCGGGGAGGGAACAGAGCTGCAGGCGAGTGGAGACAAAAAGTTAAGTGGGGGGAAGGAGGCAGGGAAAGCAGAGCGATCACCTTCCTAAGTCCAAACGGGTCGGGTGGGGAGCCCCAGGAAGCCGCCCGAAGCCTCTCGGGAGTGAATCCGAAGCGGAGCTGCTGAGGGGCCGAGCAGGGAGACCCTTTAAAGCCGTGGCTGGCGCCCGGGCATGGACAGAGCGGTCCCTCTCCCCTCCCCCGGAGTCCCCGCGCGCGGTAGCTCGAGCCTCCGCCAAGCACGATCCACTCGCACAGTCCCCGTCGGCCCCGAGCAAGCGGCTACTGTTTCTTCAGCTGGTCGGAGGACTGGAGGCTTCGCTCGACATCACCCGTGCTGGCCCCCCGAGCCGAGGGCGCAGCGGGGCTGGGGAGGCGGCGGGCACCCGGGGTTGGACCCGAGGGTTGGGGGAAGACACGGTTCCCCCGCTCCGCGGCCGGTGCGCTGCACCCCGGCGCGCCGCACCCCCGCGCGCCGCTTCGCTGCCAGGTCCGCCGACTGCAGCTTGGGTCCTCCGCTGTTCGGTCTCTGAGTTCGCTGGGGTCTCCGCGCCCGGTTCCAGGCTCGGACAGGCAGCGAAACGAGGGGTTGGGTCTCTCCAAGGCTCGGGTTCCCTGCCTCCGCGCCGAGGTGCTTCGCGAGTCCCCCTCGGACCCGGGGAGGGGGGCGTACGAGGGTTGGAGGACCACACTGGGCGAGCCGGCTAAGGCGTTCCCGCGGAGCTCTCGGAGCCTAGAATGCGGGGGCGGGGGCAGCTCTGGGGGGTCCGCGCACCCCTCTCCTGGCTAACGCGGGGGGGGCTGCGTGGGGCGTTCCGAGGGTCTCAGCTCCCCTCTCTGTGTCTGCCTCTCGCCCAGCGCTGAGAGAAGCAGCAACAAGTTTTGCATTTCAGCAATCAATTTCAGCCATTACATTTGCACCAATCAGCACAGCCCGAGCTAGGTCCGGGGCGGGGCTCGCTGTTAAGGTGGTCCTGGGTACTGGCTGCCTAGGCCCCCCTACGAACCCGCACTTCGCCAACTCCAGGGTCCCCCGCGCGGGTCTCGCCTGGGGGTCCAGGGCCAGTGCGCTTGGGGCGCGCCCCGGCCTCCCAGCGCATCGGGATGGAGAGGGCGCAGGCTTAGAATGGCGGGAGCTTGGCTTTGTTCACCCCCTTCCTACTCACACAGTTACCAACTCCCCACCCCCAACTGAAGCGAGACCTGCGGGGTGGGCAGGGGGTGGGGAGGTGGGTAGTAAGCGGTGCGGGGCTCTCAGACAATGGGGTCGTCAGGCACAGCTCCTGGACTCGCCAGGAAAGTCGCTAAGTATCGACTGAGCTTCAACCAGAGGCGAACCCTCGGCTCTCCACCGCAGTCCGCTCACTAGTGGCGCCCAACTTAACCGGTCCTCGGATTTTCCTGGAGGTGAAAGCAGACCGGGAACCCCCGAGGTTAGGGTTCTCCTCCAGAGACTCGCGCTCCTGCTCTCCCCATCCCTCACTAGGGCATGCACAATTGTTCCCTAATCCCACTGCCTGAGATTCCCTGTCCTCGGTCGCTGGCTTCCACCCGGAGGAGCCGTGACCACTCGATCGCTTTATGGGGGGCACTTCGGCTAAGTCCAGCGCAGAGCGGCGAGGAAGAGAAGCGCGCAGAGGGACGCATCCCGCCACCGGCAACCGGACCGAGGCCCAGTGGGCGCGAGGCTGGCCTCCTTAAGAGATCAATTAAACTGAAGAGGCCAAGGAATTGGGTTGTGATACTAAAATCAATAGGAGTAATTTAATATCTGCCCTGCTCTTTATGAAATATTTATCCCAATAATCTTAGTTAAAATGTTTAGATCTTCCTGATCCCCACTGAGGCTGAAATCTATCTTGCAGTGGGAAGTTGGAAGTTAGAGGTGATGGGGTGAGGGTAGAGGAGGTGTTTATTCTATGTGCCTGCCTGTGTGTATTTTCCTCCCTAAAGTGCGTGCAGGGAAGGAAGGGGAAGGCCTTTAATGCTCCTTGCTATAAAATAGCACAAGGCAATTTTGTGAGCCCACCAGCGTTCTTAGGAGAAAGGGAGGAAGGAAAAAAAAAACTTTCTTTGAAGTGCCCCTGATATCGCTATGAAATCTAAATAAAATTAAGCATGGTGTATAAAAATGCCTTCCCCCCCCCCAAAGGAAAGTGTTTATCGCCTACGTCTGTCTAGCGTTTGCTAAATTACGCATGAAATCTGAAATGAAATAAACGTTATAATAAAACCAACCCCTGAGCCCTTTTTATTTAAAAACCTCAGATTAAGCACTCCACGAACGCGGGAGGGAGGTAAAAAGTTACCAAGCGAATTCACTGCTCCCCGGAGCTGCTGCTGGGAAGACAGATGCCGGATTTTCAGAAATGCTGGGGAAAGAGCTCAACTTAGGGTGAGAGGAGACAGGAATCTCAAGGAACTCCGGAAGAAAAGGACACCTCCCCACCGCCCTCCAAGAAGAATAAAAATAAAAGACAAAACAATAAAAAAAAAAAAAAAACCTGCAATTTTAAAACTCAGAGAGCTGAAGCCAGCTCAGACCCAAGGTCATTCGTGGGACCTCCCTGCTGGGAACATCGGACAGATATTTTTTTGTTTTTCCTTTTTTGAAATTAAAAATGAAAATTACCCCCACCGAACATGGGGTCCATAAATAAGCATGGAAAAGAAGTATTTGTACAGGGTGGTGGAGTTTTAAAAGGATTTTTCTGCAGGATCAGGTTGTTGGTCTGTGATTAAATATTGATTTTGTGTAATTAGTTTTCATGTGAACTATCCTCTTGCTGATAGCTTAGAGGTTTCAGAACTAGAAAAGAAATGGAATTGGACATGGAAATTATTACTTAGCAAAGTGACAGGGAAGTGAGAGACTGAGAAGAGAGTGAGGCTTGGCTGATTTAGGCACAAAGAACTAAAGGGCCTGGGTAGGCCTCTGGTGGCACCTCCCCACCCACAGGGCCCCAGGCCAGAACCTGGGGGACACGAAGCCTCTTGGGCTGGAAGGGAACCAGTAAGGGGACTGGGTTGCCAGGAGGAGGACCCCTGTGAGGGCAAAGCCCATGACAGCTGGTCACAGACCTGGTCCAGACCAATTGGTTCTGGGTTTTGCGTGTGTCACCAGTTGTGTCCAGAGGGACTAGGGAATGTTAGGACGTGTCTGGAGCCTGGGGTGGGTCAGGGCAATGGGAAGAATGGCCCACAGACCAGCAGTCTGGGGAGACCCCTGTGGGATGTGCTCTAGGCTGAGGCATGACTTCACAGGGCTCTGGGTGGGGGTCCCCTGAACACCTGCGCAGGTTTCCTGTGGAATAATTCTGTGCGCTCCAGAGAGGGGTGTGTGGGAGTTTTTCTCTGGGGCTGTTTCCAAGAGCTCAGTCTGCAAGGCGTGTGAATGTCTGAAAGCAGGGTGCGTGCGTGTGGTTGGGCTCGCTGTGTTCCTATGCAGGCCGTGTGCCTGGGTCACCTCTCCTTCACGCTGCAAATGCCGCGCGAGTATGTGGCATGTGCCCGCATGTGTGTCTTCGTCTGTGCGGGGGAGGAAGGACATCTGCATGTGTTTGTGTACATGCCTGTGTGTGCGTGCATTCCGGTGTCTCTGCGAGTGTCCCTGGGGGAGGAGCGTCCCCAACCCCGTGCTTCTGTGGGATGCCTGTGTGTGTGTCCCTGTGTATGCAGCTGCCTCATACCTTGTGTGCCTGCATCTCTGCTCATGCGTCCGTTTTCTCCGCGAGGGCGAGAGCCAGTGCCACTGCCTGTGCCCATCTGTGCCCATGGACACGCCAGTGTGTGCGCCTCCTTGGTGTGGGCGCCCCTGCATGTGCCTGTGTGTGCGCCGCCTGCAAGGGCCTGCGGTTTCTTTGGAACAGACACATTGCCCCCTAGTGCCCAGATGCATTCATGTTCCCACTGCCGGCCCAGAGCCCAGAGTAGCAGGAGCCTGCGGCCTTTCTCCCCTCGCTTCCCCTTCCCTCAGCCTCCCCTCCAGTTCGAGGGGCTCTCCTGGTGGGGGAAGGAGACACAGCTGGGCTGGGGACCCAGAGCTGAAGAAGGATGCCCCCCCAGGGGCTGAGATGCTGCACACCTGGACCAGCCCAGCAGCTCCAGTCCAAAAGGGGACCCCCACTGGTGAGCCCCCACTCAACAAAAACACAAAACAACTGACACTCACATCGTTTACCCACCAGACACACAGCCTTCATGCTGGCCCACCAGGCCCCCAACACAAACACACACACAAATACACACACAGCCACAGCTAGCACCTATGCCCTTTAGAGCTTGGACACTTGAAGAATCACAGCAGGAAGAGTCCCCCAGGAGGCCTGGAGGGGAACCTATTTCCCCTGAGGCCTGGGGTAGACTCCCTCTCTTGACCGAGTGGTGGAAAGGATATAAACTCTGGCATGACATACCCAGATTCAAATCTTGTCTTCACCACTTACGGTCTGGCGTGACCTCGGACGAAATCCTTTCTTCCTCTGAGCCTCAGTTTCCCCCGTTGGAAAGGAGAGTCACAGCCAGTTGCTGCGGACCATAAGGATTGGACATTTAAAAGTGGCACAGAGCGTGGCAGATGGCAGGCATTCATTAAATGGCAGCCTCTCTTATTACCATTATTATCATTATTTCTCCTGTGTTTGGACTGAGGGATGTGGAGAGTAGAACAATGAATGACCCCAGAGAAATTGGGTTTACGTGACAGGTCAGCCTACCTTCCTCCCCACAGCCACCCTGTGAGAGAAAGGATGGCTCTCAGGCGCTCACCTCCACCTCTCCCATCCCACACTGTGCTGATGTAAAGGGGTGCGGCTGGCATCTGTCCAGGAAGCACCCAGGCCTGATGCCTCCAGGGAAGGCCCTGCTGGGACGAAGGATGGTAACCACCTTGAGGGTTGGAAAGGATGAGACCCTCATAGCTGCCAGTTGCTAAGCAACAGCATCCCCTCCCTCTCTCTATGCATGATGCCTGATTATCTTTTGGGGTCTCTCTTCCATCTGTCCATTGAAGAAATACACATTGAGTGCCTACTGTGCGCTAGGGCTCAGGCTGGGGAGTCAGAAAAAAAAATGTGGAAGATGGATCCTAGCCCTCAGTCTGAAAAACCTAGCATTGTATTCTAACAGGACTACATTATATACTATAGGGATAAACTAACTGTGCTGAGAGGGAGGAATAATAGGGGTCTCCAGAGGTGGGTTTTGTAGGTGGGATAGGAGTTTAATAACCAGAACAGGGTCAAAGGACTTCCCAAGCAGAGGAATCAGGTTGAATGAGCTATGGAAAGGTTCCAGCAGCAGTGTTTTTAGAGTAAGACACATGAGGGGCAGGGTCTGAAGCTCAAGAGGTCAGCAGGACCTAAATCAGGAGGACCACAAAGGTAGGTGGGAAAGTTTGGACATTTTTCTGGGGAGCCATGACAGAGCTTCAAGCAAAGCCAAGGAACATAGTCAGAGGTGAGTTTAAAGAGGTCTTTGGAGACCGGAGGGTCTCCCTTTTCCTTGTCTTTCAAGGTGGTCCCAGAAGCCATCTTCACTGGTTTGTGTTTGTTTTTTTTCTGGAAACAGCGTCCTGAGTTTGTCCCCAAGCAGCCAGCACAGAGCAAGGCAGGGCCCACTGGCTCTCCCACTCGGGGCTGTGAGCACAAAAGGCCCCTCCTGCCTCTGTGAATACAGATGCTGCTCCCTTGGGGCAGGACTTCTCCCCTGTCCCTCGGCTGGCTGAGGGAGGCCAAGGGCATTTACAAGAGAGCTACATGTCTTCGATTCTCAGCCCAGTGCCTCCCTCCCCGGACCACACACCGGGAGCAAGACCTAGACTGGAGCTTCAGTTCCTGGATCTATAGGAACACCTGTCTCGATGGTGTCAGGGAGGCTGCAGGTGTGGGAAAGCACCCAGCCCACCGTGTGTCATCGATGTAACATATCATGTATATTACATCATATTACATTACTGCCCTGTGAGCAGCTGCTGTTGTTCTCCTTTTCTCCTATTTTATAACGGAGGAAACTTAAGCACAGAGAGGTGAGGGATTCGCCCCAGGTCATGCAGCAAGTGAGAGGCAGGACCGGACTCACATCAGGCCTGGCTTGACCCCACCATCTGCCCACATACCAGCCCACAATCTGTGTAGCTTTTGCTTGGGTCTGAGCCCCAGATAGGGGTTTGGGGGAGGGGCGAGGGCAGAGTCTAAGACACCCCCCCCCCCCCCCCCCGTCCCGCACCTCCTCCCGCCAGCCCCTGAAGACTCCCACTCTGGGGAGGGATCCTCTCTTCCTCTGCCCCTTCCTGCACACCTCCCTGCCCACTTCCCAGAGGCCTCCAGGGCCTGACCACAGGGCTTCGGTATGAGGAAGCCCCCGAATTCTCCTTGAATGATACCTGGACCAGGAAGTGACTGTTTTGCAGCTCACCTGGCCAGGCCAGGCTGCCTGCGCAGGGCACCATGAGGCATTTCAGCTTCCCAGGGGCCCAGACACGCAGGGGCCAGGGCTCCAACACCTGCTTCCAGCATCAAGCTCTCCTGGGGCACGCTCCTTTCTCAGAGTCTAGCTCAGAGCCAGCCCCAACACGCTTCGCTGAGACCCGGGGGAGGAGAAAGTGGACCATGGCTTGAAAGTGTGAATAGCAACCCTGATCAGAACGGCCCCTTCACTGAGCACAGAAAACACCCTTACACCTCGTGTGATCTCGGAAGCCATCCCTGGAGGTCAGCCTCCTCTAGCCCTAGGAACTTGCTGGAGGCCACCCAGCACATACATGGCAGGGCCCGTCTCAAACTGGGGTCCGTAGGATCCTGAAGGTCCTCAGCCAACCCCTCCACCCACCAGGCTTTCTCTTCCCCAGACGGCATCCAGCTATGAGCTTCTATTTTCCATTTTCTAAGTGGAGTGCGCTGAACCCAGGCCCCAGTCCCAAAATAACTCAAACCAGCTCCACGGCTGGAACCGAGGCCTCGGCGACTCCGCGGCCCAGTCCAGCCTCCACTTGAAAGAGTTCCCAACCGGCAACCAACACCAGGCATCACACAATTAGTCAGAAAACGCGCAAGTGCGGCGGGGTTCATAATTATTCAACCAACCTATTTAGCCTGATCCCACCCCACCCCTTCCTTTTCTCTCCCTGCAGCAATCAGCAGTGCGGGCTCATTACCATCAAGAATCTGGCTGGAAAGCCAGCCTCATAAACAGAACTAAACAAGCAAGCACATATGATGGGAAAACGCGGGACCAGCCTGTCACTAGCCAAAGCCTTTCAAATCCATCCTCCGTTGTTCCCCCAGCCCAGTGGTCGGCAAACTCATCAGTCAACAGAGCCAAATATCAACAGGACAACGATGGAAATTTCTTCTGAGAGCAAAATTTTTTAAACTTAAACTTCTTCTAATGCCAGTTCTTCAAAATAGACTCGCCCAGGCCGTGGTATTTTGTGGAAGAGCCACACTCAAGGGGCCAAAGAGCCGCATGTGGCTCGCGAGCCGCTGTTTGCCGACCACGGCCACAGCCCCACCCATCCCCTGCTAGGAAAGGCTGTGGTAGGTTGGGGTGGTGGCGGTGAGGGGGTCTGGGAGAATCGCCCCCAAAGTAAGGGGAAGGTCACCCAGACTTGGCCCCTCAATGCCCAGAGCCGAGGACCTGACTCTGAGAAAGGAACCCCAAGTGGGGCTGGAATCTGAAGCCACGTTCTGTGTCTAAGAAACAGCGACAGCTACAGGGGTGGCCAGGTTCATCCCCATTTGCTCAGAACTGTCCTGTTCCCCTTCGCTGTGCATCACAAAGGTTCAGGCTCAAGCGGCTCAAAGCATCATACAGATCTAAGATCCCTAAACAGGCATTCCCCTCTCTATGCCTCAGTTTCCTCATCTGTAGAAGCAGTACCTACACCAGAGGGCATTTGTGAGGAAGGAATACTCATCCCATGTCACAGTCTGGCACCCTCCCTAGGAGGGCAATTGGAGGGGCAACGCTTCCTCGATAGGCTTCCTGGAAGGGGGGGCCCTGTGGGACACGGGGGTGGGAGAGGAATGCTCTGGCAACTCACAACAGGAGGGCAGTGGTCTCCAGTGTTGAGCCCTCACCATGTGCCAGCCTCTGTGCTGAGTCCTCTCCTAGGGGTTATTCTCACACCAACCCTACCGCGGGATTACGCATGTGCCCATTTTACGGAAGGGAACTTAGAGGAAGGAACACTGCTTTGGGAAGGAACGTGAGGAGAGCTCCTTCAAAATAAGAGCCTGCACCTGTCACCCAAAGGACAGAGGCAGGAAATACACTGAACTCCCCAGGGAAGACTCAGTGGGATCCCCATCCGACTCCCTACCACTCAGGCGGTCAAGTGCACGAGGGACTGGTGGGCTGTGAGGGCCCTTCCCACCCCGAGGAGGACACAGAGCCCAGAGAGAGGAAGCTCTGTGCTCATTTGAGTCAGCTCCTGGGAACAGTTCACGAGCGATCGCTGTTTGGCGCGTGACAGTACCGGCAGCTCTTCCTCTGAATGCTGTTGTCCCTGAAACAGGAAGACGAGTCCCGACTAGAGGAGACTAGGGTCAGCCTCAACTCGGCCACTCCGGGTCGGCGCTCTGTCTTTCCGAGCCTCAGTTTCCCCATCTGCAAAATGGGGAGAATAATGGTGCCTAGGGTTGTCAGGCGGGTGAGCTGGGCACAGAGCACTTAGCACATAGTTAACACTCAATAAATGGCAGTGCTACTACATGGAGCGAGGCCCCTGCAGGGCGGGCCAGGCGCCCACAGGGCAGCCCTGAGAATTGATGAGGTGCCTGTATCACACGTTTGCTCCCTCTCAGACCCTGGCTGTGCGGTCCCAGGCTCCCAGCTTCCATCCAGAGACCTTGCAACACCAACACACTGCCAGGTCTGAGGCGCGCAGACGGCCCCACCCAGGTTCTCTGGGCCAGGCCCAGCTGTGCAGGGCCCACCCTCCCCAGCTGAGGCCCAGCCGCCTCTGACTTTTGCCACTGGGCCACCTGGTGAGCTCCGGGCAGGCTCCAGGCGCCAGCTGCCCCCACCTCTGGCTCAGATGAGCTCATCTGGGTTTGGTAACTTCCAAAGCAGCCAGGAATGTTTGCTCAAATGTTCCAGGCACAGAGAGCAGAAAGAGCACACGGGTGCCCCCCGCCCCCCTTGCGCATGCAGAAAGCAATCTGCTATAACTCAGACAGGCTGGCTTCACCGGGCCTGGGAGATGGATGTGGCGTTTTGGAATCTCTATCACCCCAAAGGAAAATGCCTCCTAAATCATGGGAGCCGGGGAAGGAGGTGCAAGGGCAGAAGGCGCAGGGGCCTGGTGACGCTTCAAAGGCAGGGCCCTAAGGGGGGACCACCACCAGGCATGGGACCTCCCCCTGCCATGGTGTCATGCTTCCCTTCTTTGGGGAAAGCCTCAGGCGGGAGGAGAGAGAGATGGAGGTGCCTATCTGACTTGGACACTCAGCGGGGTGCATGCATGCACTCGTGCACAGGCACATTCACATGCACACGCGTGCACACGCTAATTCTGTCCATCCCCAGGTTCTGTTGAAACCTCTCCCAGCTCCATCCCTTCCCTGCTGCTGGCCACCACCCTCCCTTCCTGGACAGCCGCCAGGGTCTACATCTGATCGAATCAAGTCCCACGTGTCCCTCCTCCCGCCCACCCCACCCCACCCCATCCTTAAAGGAGGTCAGTGGAGCTCATGGGTTGGAATAAAGATGGAATGGCTCACCACCGCCTGGGAGGCCCTCCACGCCGAGCCTTGGAGACTTCGCTATGCTCACCCTGTTCTTCCCAGCCAAGCCGCCCTCTGGCCTTCCTTCTTCACGGGCTGTACGGGCGATCGCAATGGCCGGAGGGCTCCTTCCTGTCCACGCCCCATTGGCTCAGGTAATGCACAGCCATCCCTCAACTCAGGGCCACATCCTCAGAGAAGTCCTCCCCAGCGACTCCTGCCACCTTGGGATGCTCTCCTGGCCTGAAGCCTGGGCATTATCTCATGGGATCCTTTCAGGAATCTCTGCCCACCCCACCCAATCATGGGCGCCAGGTAGGCAGGGGCCCCAGATGGATCCCGGATTCCTATTTGGAGGGCTGGACAGGAAGGCTGGCTCTCACTCTCGCTGGCATAAAGGAAGGTCATGTAGGTGTCCCAGGTGCACTGGCTGGCACGGAGGCAGGAAGAGGTAGAGGAGAGGTGAGGAGGAAGGGTATTGGGGGAAGAGGGGCAGGGAGGTACCCCGCCTGGCCCCAGACACGCCAGCATCAGCACTCAAGAGGCCCACTGTCTGAACTAAAGAGGCTGTCTCTCCATGCCCGTGACTTCCTCCCCTTGAGAAGGTCAGTCACAGCCCTAACGACACATCGATCCACACACCCAGTGACTTCTCTGGCGCCATGCAAACTGGGTTCTAGTGAGCCCATGCCGCTGAGGAAACTGAGGCTGAGAGCAGGAAGGAGATGGGTTAGGACTTCTGTAAAGGACAGTTGTAACTTCAACAGACTTTAATTGAGTACCTACTATGTGCTGGGCACAAGGCATCTGATGGATTAAAACAGATGGGGGTCCCAGCCTTCCGGGCACCAGAGGGAGATGGGTATTCATGCAACCGTTATAGGAACAGCATAGGATTACGGAGAGATCAGGACCCCTCCGAAGGAAAAGAAGACAGTAAGAGCCTGCAACCAAAGACTTTGACTAAAACTCGGCCACAGGGTGAACCAACAGAAGTCAGCTAGGTGCCTTATTTTTGTTTTTTAAATAGAGAAACAGTACCTGGCCAGGGTAGCTCAGTGGCTGAGCATCCACCTATGAACCAGGAGGTCACGGTTTGATTCCCCAGTCAGGGCACATGCCCGGGGTTGCAGGCTCAATTCCCCAGTAGGGGGCGTGCAGGAGGCAGCCAATCAAAGATGCTCTTTCGTCATTGATGTTTCTCTCTCTCTCCCTTCCTCTCTGAAATCAAGAAAAACATATTAAATAAATAAATAAATAAACAAACAAACAAACAAACAAACAAATAAATAGATAAATAGAGAGCCAGTGCTCCAGGCAGAGGGAATGGCATCTACAAAGGCCCTGGGGCAGGAAGCAGCATGGAAAGTCCAAGCAATGAGGAAAACCAGAGAGGTCAGAGGTGGCGGCACGGGCCATGCCTGAAGGACATGCTGGTGAAGGGAAGCAGTGGAAGATTAGGGGGCAGTGATATTCATTCATTTAATAAATCGGTAGGCATTTAGCATCTCCTGCGGGCCCCTCTTTGCACAGCAGTTCTAGGCTGTAGAGACACAACACTGAATGGAGCTGACTGGGCCCCACCCCTCACAGAGCTGACCCTCTTGAGATCGGATTTGTGATATTACATAAACCATTCTTTCCCTCCCTCCCCCTTCCTCCTTTCTCTCCTCCCTCCCTCCCTCCCTCCCTCCCTCCCTTCTTCTTACCCTAAGCCATTCTTTCCCACCAGTCTCAATGCTCATTCTTACGTCATGTCTCCAACTGGAAAAATATCATCTGGAAGCAGCTGAGACCGGATGGGGTAGTGACCCCAAGGGCTGCCGTAACAGAGTACCACAAACTGAGCAGTTTAAAGCGACAGACACGCATTCCCTCACAGTTCTGGAGGACAAAGGTCCAAAATTAAGGTGTTAGCAGGACCGTGCTCTCGCCACAGGCTCTAGGGCAGGGTCCTCCCTTGCCTCTTCCAGCTTGCAGGGAGCTCCCAGCCGCCCTTGGCTTTCCTGGGCACGTAGACACATCACTCCCATCTCTGCGTCTTTTCCCAGGGCATCTCTGTGCGTCTCTATATTCAAATTTCCCTCTCCTTATAAGGACACCAGTCATAGTGGGTCGGTACAACACACCACAAGATGAGGTGTGTGACATGTGAAGTGGATTACCTGCTGAACAGTTCCTCTTTGGCTTCTCCAGCTCCTGGCACACAGTAGGAGTTCAATAAATAGTAGCCGGATGGATGGATGGATGGATGGATGGATGGATGGATGGATGGATGAACGAACGAACGAACCAGTGTCTTTGTCTTACTACTTGATGCCGGGTGCCTGGAAATGGGACTCTGTGTGGTCAGTACTCAACAGACATTTGCTAATGACTGGACCTAAAACCCACTGCCTGGTCCCACAGAGAGGCACAGGCCTTCTGTTTAGATCTACGTTTGAATCCCAACAGTGCCATTCACATGTTGGGTGACCTTGACCAAGTCCCTGTCCACTCGCCATCTGGAAAGCAGGGATAGAGCCAGTGCTCCCGCCCCTCGCCCCCAAGCGAAGGCTGCTGTGATGGGTCACCAGGGCCAGGACACTCCAGGGAAGGGGGTCATTGACCCCCTGCAGGGTTAAGGTCCCGCCATGTCACGTGGCCGGTGGCCCTTCCACCTTGACAAAAGGCCCAATTTAATCCAGCAGCCGTCGTCGCTGCCACGGCTGGGGCCCAGGGCAGCAGGTTTGTGGCCAGCGTCTGACGATCAGGTTTCGAGTAATATCCCCGCCAGGCTGCCCCAGCTCAGCGGACAAAGGCCTCTTTGTTGCAAATATATTTTTTTAAATCCCTGAAGACATTAGCAGGGCCAGGGGGATCACACTGTGAAAGGGCTCGGCAATTGTTTCAGGGACATGTTTCAAATTTGGGAGTGACCATTTAAATGAAATCTGCCCCCATGCCTTTCTATCAGGACCAAGATTAGCTCAGGGCAGACTTGGGCCTCGGGCCTGGGCTCGGAAGTCTCCGAGGCAAAATAATCCTAACAGCCTTCATAACAACAGTGCCAGTGGTGATCTACGGAGCCCTTAGCGGGTGCTGGCCCGCCGATGCTGGTGACTTCCAATCCGTGACTTGCCACCCTCCTAAACATAACTGCCCGCCTATGGAAACGCCGAACACCACCTCTGGAGGACTGGTTAGAAGCCTACCTGCTAAGTCTTGGCTATTCAGCAGGAAAGCCACATGAAAAGATGAAAAGACATCCATCTGCACACAGTAGGTGCTCACATCCAGTGTCAGGTGGTGATGAAAGGCTGGTGTTTGGAGCCAGGCGGAACTGGATTCCAATCATGGCTCTCCAATAATCAATACACTGACCTTGGGCAAGTCCCTTCAGCGTCTCCAAACTTGCTTTTGGCGCTGGTGAGGAGGAAATAAGCTAGGGGAGAGAAGCGCCTGGCACGTGCACGTGCAAGGACCAGATCGTTGTGAGAAACCCCATCCCCGTGAGGAAGCAGCCAGGAGACAGAACCCCTGGAAATTACACAAGGTGGGCCTCCGACTTCCCGTCATTCGGCAACTCCTACTCGCCTCATGGCTTAGGAAACTATTCTCTTAGCGTTTGCAATTTTTGATCTGGGCCCAGCACTGAAATTATTGCAGACTTTCTTCCCCCTCCTCCTCCTCCTGCCCCCCTCCTCCTCCTCCTCCTGCCCCCCTCCTCCTCCTCCTCTTCTTCTTCTTCTTCTCCTTTTTGACAGCTTGAGCACAAGGAGCTGTTTTTGAATTTCAAGAGAGGAAAAACACACACGCGCACGCACACACCCCAAACAGCATCATTTTACAGGACAGAATGTCCCCTGTGCTCCGGAGCGGGCGGCCCGGCCCCACTCCGCTGGCCTCACAAACAGTTAGTGTCACTGCAGGTTATGTAAGCGCGGTTTGGGCTGCGAGGTTGGACGTGGCCTTGGGTTTGAAAAGGAGGCAGAGGAGTTTGGGTGAGGAGCCGTTTGGCTCCCGATAAATCCAGGAAGTCAACGCAGGAAAAAATAAATCCTGATGACGCCCGCGGAGGAAATATTTAGACGTATAGTTTGGAGCCACGAGAACACAACACTCACGCCGGAGTTCGGCCAACGTGGCTTTCCCGTCTGCATCCCGCACGTGGGTGAGGCTGAGAGCTCAGGAGTGGGAGGTGGAGGGGAGGGAGGGGGCAGAATGTGACCTCTTTTGTGGGACGAAGGGCAACATGCAGACCACATCTCTCCTGGAAGGGAAAAAAAACAAAAAAACACCAGTTCTTAGTATTTTCAAAACTGTTTGTGCTTTTGTTCACTGAGTTTAAACTCCAGCCCTGCTGTCGAGGCCCCAGATGGAGCGATTTCTATTGGCCAGGGGGGCTGAGGCAGGCACACAAGATCTCTGGTCTGACCTGGAGAGCATGATGCTGAGCGAAACAAGCCAGTCAGAGAAAGACAAGTACCGCAGGCTCTCACTCAGCTGTGGAACCTAACGAACCAAATAAACTGATGATCAAAAATAGACCACAGAAACATGAACAGACTGTTGAACCTCGGAAGGCCGGGGAGAGTGGGTGAGTGGTTGGTAAGATCAACCAATGAACTTGTATGCATGTCTGTATAACCCGTGGACACAGACAAGGGGGTGGTGAGGGCCTGGGGTGGAGGATCGGGGAGAGACGGGAGTGGGCTGGAAGAGGTTAATGGGGGAAAAGGAGGACTGTGTAATACTTTCAACAATAAAGATTTAAAAAAAAAAAAAAAGATATCTGGTCCGGGAACAAGAAAGCAAGAGATGGAGGCACCAAATTCATCCTGATTTGCTGGAGACCTTCCCAGGAGTAAAACGGAAAACCTTGTATTCAAAGAAACCTCTGTCTAGGACAGCTGGGGACAGTGGGTCACCTCACAAGACAGAGTTATAGAGCATCACCCTGCTAGGTCTTTATGTAAATACCGTCATCCCATTTCACCCCCTGGTTGTGCCGCGCCAGCACGGCCACGGGTGACCCTGAGTGGGGGCGGTGAAGGATTGAGAAGACAGACAAGAGAACGAAAGCTCGGTCTCGATGGGACGCTGCCCTCTCTGATGGAGAGCTAGCGACAGTGCCAGGGACTACAAGCCATGACATTATTTTATAGCAGATTCCACAGGCAAAGGGCGCGGTCCAGATATTTACAACATTCTCGTGAGTTTCGATCCTACTCAATACCATGCGCCTGATCAAGCTTTGGTTACTTGCGGCCTCTATCACTCAGGCACATGGGGCCACGTGTTCAGACCATAGGTTCAAGCTGACAACTACAGCTGTTGGCTATCATTGTGCTGGGAGGGCTCTGCCCTCCAAGCTGGAACTTGCACGTGGCCATGAACAGAACCACTCTTGAGGGACAGAGAGGGAAAGGAGGCGGTGGCTGACAGACCCATGTCTGAGGGGCTTGAACGCCAGGCTAAGGACGTTAGAAATTTTCTTGAAGGCCGTGGGGAGCCAGGGGAGGATTGAAACAGCAGTGACAAAATCCTGTGTGTACACCGGGGAGGTGATTCCAGCTCTTGCGTGGCAGTGATGTGGGAAAGGGGTCTGATCAGAGGCCACAGAATAGTTAGGAGGAAAGAGAAGCCCTGCTCAAACTGGCCGATGTGGAAAAACACGCCAATTCACTGATTCACCTAATTGGTTTCAGGCATGGCTGCATCCAGGTGCTCAATTTAGACACCAATCTCTCTCCACGTCTTGGCTCTGTTCTGGCAGCCTTCCAGGCAGATCCTCCCTCTGTGATGATAAGATAGGCCCCCAGAAGCTGAAGGCTTGCCTCCTGTAGCTTAGCAACCCCACCCGAAAGAGAAGGCCTGTTACATAGTCCTTCCAGCCCAAGTCGTAATGCGGCCACTGGCTGACTCTGAAAGGCCCATCTCTCAGCCAATCACAGTGACGTCTCACTGCCCAGGTCCACATCAAGGCCCACACCTGGAGGCAGGGGGTGGGATCAGCCCTATCCCAAATCCACAGTCTGTGATGGGAGAGAGGATAAGGGAGACTGGTCCCCAAAGTAGGGAAGGGTGACCCAGCAAAAGGTTAGGACAGTGGTCGGCCAACTCCTTAGTCAACAGAGCCAAATATCAACAGTCACAACGATGGAAATTTCTTCTGAGAGACAAATGTTTTCAACTTAAACTTCTTCTGACGCCACTTCTTCAAAATAATCCTGCGCAGGCCGTGGTCTTTTGTGGAAGAGCCACACGCAAGGGGCCAAAGAGCTGCATGTGGCTCGAGAGCCGCGGTTTGCCGACCACTGGGTTAGGAGAAACGGCCTGCACACTGCACCTGCAGGCACTTGAGCTAAGTGCTCCTGGACAGGGTGGCGTGGGAATGGGCAAAGAAGGAACTAGCTGTGCGGTTCCAGGGTCAGCACCTCAGGTTGTTTTTAAACTTTCTTTACAGTTTCATCCCCTCATCCAATACCTACTGTCATTCCCATTGTAGAGATGAGAAAAGTGAGGCCCAGGAAGGGAAAGCCGCTGGCACATGGTGCTGGCACACTGAGGCCCTGGGTGACCCTGTTCGCTGTCCCCTGCCTGGGACTGCCGTCACCCCAGCCCTCCTGAGCGCTGAAGGCAAAACTCTCGTCTCTGGGGACTTCTTCTCCTCACCAGCCATTCCCCTGCCCTCGCTGTCCCGCCCTAAGACCTGGCCTCCAGTCCCCCATCACAGACCAAGAGGAAGCAATGGCTGGAGAAGCCTCCACGACGGACAAGCATCGCCTGGAAAATGCCTGCCTGACTTTTGCTCGAACCCTAGGAACAAAGGCCCCTGCACCCACCGGGGCGGCACCGCCAGGCCAGTAAACAGAGCGATGTGTCGGGGCGGCCCAGCGCGGCCATCTGCTCTTCAGCACGCAATTAAATCTGACCAGCAATTATGACTTCGCGGCAGGCGATGGCCTCATAACCGCAGAGCAGCCCCAGGCTCCGGGCTCCCGGGAGAAGGCTAGAGCGCCGGGCGCTGGGGCAAGAGAAATAAGGGAAGCGGGAGACGCAGCTTGGGTCTGTGGACAGAGCTGGCTTTGGAGGCCATGAACTCACAGCGTCTTCTGTACTCTTCCTGACAGCTCACTGAGTTTCGTGTTTTTTCTCCCTGTTTCCCAGAAGAAGAACCCGCAACTCAATATGTGAATGTCCCTGCGCTTGGAAAGAGCCAGCGTTGGGACTTGTCTCGCCCCAAACAGGCCCCTTTTCTCCAGCCCAAAGCGAACCCAGCTCACTTCCCTCACCCACTCCAGCCCCAAATTCTTTGCCTTTGGAGTCACTCCTTCAGGACTTTATTTTGTAAGACACAAGCCCCCTCCTCAGATATTCACTCAACAATCAGGCCGAGCGTGGACTGTAAGTCAGAATCTGGACAAGGAGCATGGGAAGGTGTCATGAGCCAAAAAGGCACATCCAGTCGAAATAATGGTAAGGACACGGTGCCATGAAGATGTGGAGGTCATGGAGGGCTTCCCGGAGGAAGTGCCAAAATGGGGTAAGAGCTGAAGGTGGAGGGGGGAGGGGTAACAAAGCATAGAAACAGTATTCCAGGCAGCAGAAACAGCATGAGCAAAGGCCCTGTGGTGAGACCCAAAAAGACCAGTGTGACAGGAGAGTGTGTCCTGGGAATAAAACAGTATTCCAGGCAGCAGAAACAGCATGAGCAAAGGCCCTGTGGTGAGACCCAAAAAGACCAGTGTGACAGGAGAGTGTGTCCTGGGAATAAAACAGTATTCCAGGCAGCAGAAACAGCATGAGCAAAGGCCCTGTGGTGAGACCCAAAAAGCCAGTGTGACAGGAGAGTGTGTCCTGGGAATAAAACAGTATTCCAGGCAGCAGAAACAGCATGAGCAAAGGCCCTGTGGTGAGACCCAAAAAGACCAGTGTGACAGGAGAGTGTGTCCTGGGAATAAAACAAATGTTGATGAACTCCTCACACCTGTGGTTCCAGCTAGCCTTTGCCATGTAGCCGTTGTACTTCTTGTACGTAATCTCTTAAAATCCTGACAATGCTTCCAGGATGAGGGCATTCCCCGCCCCCCGCCCCCCGCCCCCTCCCCCCCCCCCCCCCCCCCCGCCATGATACAATGAAAGGAAAAGGAAACTCGGATGATGGGGGTTCCCAAAACTGGCAATCGACTGGGGACTAGGGGAGGCGGGGTGGGGATGGCTATTCTGTGCCTGGCTCTGTGTGAAGCACTTTATTTCCACGAGTCCTCTCAGCACCTATGACACAAGGACCTTTATTATTCCCATTGTACAGATGAAAACATTGAGGCTCAGTCAGGGCCTGAGAGCCAGGAAGCTGCAGAGCCAGGAAGCTGCAGAACTGGGATCTGAATCCAGGTGGGCTTGGCCCTATGTCCAGGCTGTTTCTAGTCCTGTGCTCAGAGTGGAGGGATTTGTGTTCGGTTCCTTGTCACCTTTGCTCCTATGGCTCTCTCTGCAGCCTCGGCAGATCCACGGGCTGAGCAGCCTCTAGCTGGGCACCCTCTGAACAGAGACAACCTGCAAGGGTAGAAACAATCCAGACCTACTCTGAGTCGGGCACCGAGCTGAACATTTGAATACTCTCTCTTTTCAAATTAGCTGTGCCTGTGTACAAGTAAAATTAAAAAACGAAACAAAAAACCACTTCACCAGATTTTGCATCCCCTACTCCTTGAAACCTCGGTTTTTCCCAACCACAAATGGTCATGAAATCTGTATCCATTCCATAGGGTTGTTATGAGGATAAAACTGGAAAATTCTTGGCAACAGTGCTTGGCTCAGAGTAAACACTCCAGAAATGATAGTGATTCTTCTCTTCTTATCGCCACATTTTCACCAAATCTAAGACACCATCAGTTGTAAACCACATTCCAATTTTAGAAATATTAAAGTGTGAGAGGAGGGGGGAAAGGCCTTCTTGGAATTGATAAAATGTGGCATTATTCCCGTTTTCCATGGTGGAGGAGGGGTAGAATTCTCCTGCTGTTTGCCCCCTAGGCTCCCTGCATGCTGCCCTGGGACAGGGTCCTCACCAGGTCACCTGGTGTCAGGTTCAGGCAGATTTTGCCGTTCATGCCACACTGCCAGAGGAGACACAGCCCTTCTCAAGCCGCGGATTAACTTATTTTACTGCCGTGTCAAAAAGAAGCAGAAATTTGGAGCAATTATGCCTCTGGGGCCCCCGCCCATCGAACACAGTCCTCCTAGCCTCCGCCAAGATGACTCAGCCCAAATTATCCCCCTAATTGTCTCAACCTGTGTAGACTCCCAGCTGGAGTCTTCCTTCCCCCAAAACCCGCATAAACTGGATCCTTGAGGGCTGCAGAGGCCAGAGATCCCCGCTCTCTGAAATGGAATGTGGACTTCCAGGCCCTTCCAGCATTTCCCATAAACCTGGTTTCCACTTCCCTCTCCTTTCTGCCCACCCTCCTCCGCACACACGCCTGGTTGTCGACGGTCTTTTGTGAAAGTTCTGCTTGGAACAGACCTCTCTCCTTGGCCTTGCCTTGCAGTTGCTGACCTGCCTGGAGAAGGGAGACTATTGAATTTGAAATCCTTCGAGGGGAGGGACTAACTTGCATTGACATTTGGATCCCACCCAGCAGAGTGCATGGCACAGGGAAGCTAATCAAGACAAGTGGGTTGAATTAAAAAACAACAACAAACAAACACAAAAACGCCCTAGCTGCTTTGGCTCAGTGGATAAGAGCGTCGGCCTGCAGACTGAAGGGTCCCAGGTTCAATTCTGGCCAAGGTCACAGGCCTAGGTTGTGGGCTCGATCCCCAGTAGGAGGCGTGCAGGAGGCAGCCAATCAATGAATCTCTCTCATCATTGATGTTTCTATCTATCCCTCTCCCTTCCTCTCTGAAATCAAATCAATAAAAATATATTTAAGAAAGAGAACCAAAGAAAAACTTTGGTCATGGAAGGAGAAAAGGGGGCCTTTGAGGAAGGGGTTGCTATAGCTGCATCAGACTCCTACAGCAAGAAACAGCATAGAGAACAACAAAAACAACAGATACAACAGCAAGAACAAGCAGACATGATGATGTTTCATGCAAATCAAGGGATGAGCAGAATCTCTCAAGGAGAGGGGAAAATGCCCTAGAGCAGTGGTCAGCAAACTGCGGCTCGCAAGCCACATGGGGCTCTTTGGCCCCTGGAGTGTGGCTCTTCCACAAAATACCATGTGCGGGCGCGCACGTACAGTCCGATGGAAATTTCGTGGCCCATGCGCAGAAGTCGGTTTTCGGCTCTCAAAAGAAATTTCAATCATTGTCCTGTTGATATTTGGCTCTGTTGACTAATGAGTTTGCCGACCACTGCCCTGGAGGGTAGATTTTCATAGTCAGGATTCGGTAAAGCATCTTTTGTTGGCCACGAAAGCACTCCGTGTATATTGGTTTTACGAACACAGAAGTCCCATGAATTGAAGAGCCCCTGAGGAGGCAAATAGCAGCTCACGGACGCAAGCTTAGGCTCTGCCATGCCACCACAGGCTGGGAGATGCTAGGAGCCTGAATTATTCAGTTTTGATTGGCAGGTGCACAGAATGAATGGATACCTTTCCAGGGACACTCATCTGAGAGTGGCTCAATACCATCACAGCTCTAGACAGACCCGCACCCCCAGTCTGTTCCCCTTCCTGATGCTACAGACATGGGCCATCATGTATTTAACACAGTTTCATCTTTCCAGGACAGCTGTCACCTATGTACCTGGAAACACCGAATAACACTGTCTTGAGTAGGTGGTCTTTAAGTGAACATTAGTGATAGCACCTTCTGTGGCTCATTTGCAGTTTCCTCTCTCCATCAGTATTAATTTTCTAGATTCAGCCTTGCGAGGAAGTAAGAGGTAGCTCACTCCCCCTACGATAGTACTATATTATACTACGATACTATTCCGTCTCATGAACATCTCTTACTTTATCTGCCCATTCCCCGCAGATGGGCATGTACATTATTTCTAACCCTGCCCTATTAGACATCCTGCTTTCCTTCTATAAAAATGAGGTGCCACATCCCAGATGGCGTGACTCAGTGGTTGAGCGTCAACCTATGAACCAGGAGGTCATGGTTTGATTCCCGGTCAGGGCATCTGCGGGCTCCATCCCCACGGTGGGGCGTGCAGGAGGCAGCCGATCCATGAGTCTCTCATCATTGATGTTTCTCCCTTTCTCTCTCCCTCGCCCTTCCTCTCTGAAATCAACAAAAATAGGTTTTTTTAAAATAAAATAAAAATGAGGTGCCACAGATGACTTCCAAGTTTCACAAGCTAGCTGCCTAAAACGCAGACCTCACCCCCAGGAAGTTCACTGTCCAGCTGGAAAGACGTGATTAGGACATACAGACATTCTCTTACGCAGCTGAACCAGGTGCCAACTATGTGTCTTAATTCCTATCTCTGTTGTTGGCCTCTACACCCTCCTCACCCTGAGGGTGCCTGGCACTCCCAGATGAGAGAGCCAGGCCAGTGAGTGGCCCGACACAGAGGGGCTGGGGGAGCCGTGTGCAGCTCTGCTGATTCCATCAGGGGGCCCTGCCTGATCCAGCCACAGCAGCCCAGGCTGGGCAGCTTCCTGCCCCAGCCCAGCAGGACGCACCTCACGTCACCCAGCGGGAATCCTCTCACCGTTATTTATGTTGGCTGCAAACTCCAGGAAACCGCCACTGAATATATAGCCCAGTGTCTCGGGATTCAGTCCTGTAAGCATGAATCTCATTCCCCAGTATCCCCCTGTGGTCCAGAGCACGGGGCCCGCCCGATGGTGGATCCAAGTTTATTGTTACAGGGGGGAAAAGATAGAAACCAGAGCCTCGTCGAGGAAGCTCGGAATCAGATCTACGGCCGGGTGGAAACACTGCCATATGCTTAATTGTGCTCCAATTACACCGAATGCTCCCGGATCGCCGTTCTGGGGTGCAGAGACGCTAATGGCCATTATTACATTTGGAAACCTTGTTCAGTTACACTGTGATCTTTGCAACTACCGTGTGGTTCGCTGAGAGCGGCCAGCCTCTCCTATTATGGGAGAAACATCAGTGAGACTCACCTGCAAATGCCCACTGAGCTCCCAGTGCAGACCGTGCCTGGTCCCAGGCACCGAGGACCAGACAAAATTGGTTCCTGTGAACTGATAGTTTAGTCGGGAGAAACAAGCAACACACACACACACACACACACACACACACACACACACACACAATGCAAGTAGAGATAAGTGCTATGACAGATGGGGGGAGGGCCTGTTTTATATAAGGGGGCCTGGAAAGGCCCCCCGGGAGAGGGGACATTTGAGCATCTGGGTGAGGTAAGGGAGGAATCTGTGGGGGGTTCTGCAGGAGCAGCCGGTGCAAAGGCCCTGAGGTGACTTGCTTGGTGTGTTGGAGAAGCCGCCAGCAGGAGGCCAGTGTGGCTGGAGTGCAATGAGAGAAGAGAATTGGAGGGGGTGGGGACAGAGTGGGGGTCACAGTAAGGGATCTGTAGGTCCCTTACATACAGATGTGAGTTACATGGGAGGTGCTTTAAGCAGAAGAGGAATTGGGATCTGTTTGACATGTAAAAGAAGCCCTCTGGCTCCTCTATGGGAGGGGAAAGGCCCAGTTAAGGAGGTTTTGAGTAAGAATCCAGGGAGAGAGCAGGGTGTCCAGACTAGTTCAGGGTCATGGTGACGAATGTGCTGAGAAGGGCTGAATCCTGGACATGTTTGGAAGGTAGAGCAAAGAGGCTCCAACGTGGGGCGTGAGAGGCACCTTGACCCAGTCAGGTCTCCTGCGTCTCTGTGGCCCGGGCTTTTGTTTAGCCACTGGGACAACCCTGCTGACTACATGGCACCCAGTGGGTTCAAGCCAGCAGGTACGAGCCCCCTTTAAGGTGATCTCTGGGTTCTCCTTCGCAGTTGCAAACTCTACTCCTCCCGCCCGCTCGCTTTTGCACCAAGATGATCACGAGCAAGGTGTGGGACCAGGGCCCCAGGTCAGCCACCGTGCCTTAGGATAGATAGAACCCACCCGAGTAATCCTTTCATGTTTGCGCCCACTTTAAAGCCACCATCCAGGAAAGAGGCGTCTTCCTACCCTCACGGTGTGGATAAGGAAGCTAAGCTCAGGTGCTGAGGGCTGCGGCCCAACGCAACAGGGCTACGTGGCAAGCGGTTGGGGTTACGCTCAGGTGATGGGGAGACGGCCATCCCCTGGCTGAGCCCTGCCCAGATTGAGGCGTGATCATAACGGATCATGGTTCTGGAAGGGTCCCCCTCCTCCCCTTGGGCTGAGCCTGTTTTCTGGGCTGCCGGGTCCCCACCTCCCAGCCCGGAGACCTCCCGCTTGAGTCCGTCTTCACGCACAGCTGAGATTATTTGGAGAGGTGCAAACTGTAAGCATTTGAAAGCACTAAAGCGATGCTGGGCTTTGATAATCAGCTACAAGGCATCCGGCCTCTCGCTCTTTCTGCCTGCAGGAGCGACGATTAAGGGAGAAAGAGCGATTCAGTCTTCGGACGTTCACAGTCTTAGTCCGTTCCGTTTTAGACTTTCCTCGATCTAATTCCTTATTTGTTTCGTCCTGGAGTTTTCAAGGTTTTCATTCCCTTAAAAGAAGATCCTAGATCTAATGCCCGCCCTACTAGTGTTTCCTTGTCTAATTTCTCACCAAGTCCGCCCCAGAACTTTGGAAGTGTGGGAAACAGGCCTGGGTCCCTTTCCCTCCCACCAACGATCACTTGGGTCTAATTCTTCCTTCAGTCGGTCTGTTTGCTGGGTTGACTGTAGGCCGGGCGCAGAGCTGGGAACCACGAATGCAAAAGGGACCTGGGCCGAGTCCTTCCCTTGAGGATCTCAGGCTCGGAAAGCAAACATTCTCCGTAAGCCAAGGATGACGGTGTTTGTGCTAAATGCATGCAACACGTTCTCTACATGAGTGAGCGAGCGTGAGCCCTGAGGGCACTTGACGCGTCCTGCTGTGCTTCCCAAGTTCAAGTGACTCATCGGAGTCACCCATGAACGTGGATCCAAACGCAGAACCCTAGGCCTGAGTGCTCAGAGGTTCTCATTCTGGGGTCTGGGGTAGGGCCCAGGAGGGTGACCAACTGTCCCCATCTGCCCAGGTCTGAGGGGTTTCCCCAAGACACAGGACTTCCGGTGTTAAAACCAGGAGAGGCCTGAGCAAACTGGGATGGTTGGTGAGTCTGCATTTTAATAATGTCCCCGAGCGGATTCAAATGCAGGTGGTCCTTATGGTCACGTGGGCGGGGAGAGGAGGCCGGAGTCCCAGTCTTCCCCAGGCTTGCAGGGGCAGGGATGGCTGGGGGTGGTTAACCGGGCCAGTGGGGGGACTCCTGGGAGTGAAAGCACCGTGGGGTCTAAGCCCCCGGAATCTGCTGACCTGGATCCTCCCTCTCAGAGCCTCCCCACCCCAGTGTGGTGGGCTCGTGTGGGGAGAAGCCATAATGAAAAACGAATTGATTAGCTCAACTGGGTGGAGATGGCCGAGCGGGTGGATATTACGGGGCCAAGTTTCCCGGCAGCCCCCGGCTGAGCACAGCTGAGCGACGGCTTCCGTGAGCTGCAGGGTATTTGGAAGAAAGGCTCAACCTTGGAGACGTATTAATGAAAATGTCACAGGCACTAAAGTCAAAGCAGATGCGAAGCCAGCTCCACGGGCAGACATCGCTGATAAGAACCAGCCCAGGAGAGAACAAAAACCTCTTGAGATTAGGTCAAGGGCAGACCAAAAAAAAAAAAAAAATGACATCCGGGGGTCCCCCATGGCAACTCGGAGGGACGCTGTCGCTCCTGTGGAACAAGCTGACATGTTTGTGCCGCCGCCGCGTTGTGTACTGACACCCCGACAGGGCAGCGTTCGGGGCCTCGGCATCAGCAAATAAATATTACGTCTCCATCTTCAGCTAAGCAGAGCCGGGTGCATTCCTATTACTTCATGTGGATTAACCATCTGGAAGTTGCATCAAGCCACGGAGTGAAGGATGGGATCCAATTTTGCATTCACCAAACTAAGCCGTACTAGTCTCAATTTATGGCAGATGGTTATGCGGTCTCAGCGGGCCCAAAACTCTCTCTGCAAAAGAATAAAGTTTATGCCAATTACTGTAATAGGAACCAGCACAACAACCGCGAGGGGTTGACGGAGATCGCAGATATCGCTGTACAGCCCATAAACTGCAGGGGGAGGGGGGCGGGGAGGAGGGAAGAGGGAGGGCGGGGGCGCGATGGGGACCCAGTTAACTCATTAAGATAACTCGAGAGACTTGAGGAGCAGCGATACTGGTAAAACAGAGATATTTCCTGGCGCAGGATGGGAGGGGATCGAGGAGGTGGCGTGGCTCTGGCTGGGATGGGGCTCGGCTGGGCTGCAGGCAGGGTCAGGGGGAATGGTTAAGGGAAACTGACTGCCCAGCCCTAGCCGGTGTGGCTCAGTGGATAGAGTGTTGGCCTGCAGACTGAAGGGTCCTGGGTTTGATTCCGGTTAAGGGCACCTGCCCAGGTTTTGGGCCTGATCCTCAGTGGGGGGCATGCAGGAGGCAGCCGATTGGTGATTCTCTCTCATCATTGATGTTTCTCTCTCTCTCCCTCTCCCTTCCTCTCTGGAAGAAAACAAGAAAGAAACAGACTGCCCAGATGCTAGTGGGAAAGGTGCGGGAGGAGACGGGTTAAGCTTTGGGCTTCTCTGACACAGATCTGTGGGAGGGTGGACTACTCCATGGCAGGCAGTGGGCAGGCTCTGAGCCTGCAGTGGCCAGTGGCACTGGCCCTCCTAGTAGCTACCCTATGACAGTGCCCAGGGAAGATGCTGTCCTAGTTGGGATGTGGGGGGCGGGGGTGTCTTTGAGGACGTGGTCCCTGGGCTGAGGTCAAAGGTTGGGCAGGGGAGGGAAAGGGGCTCCAGGCCGGTGGACCCTGTAGGCTTTTGGCCTCAGAGAACCTGGGACAAGGCCAGTGTGGCTGCAGCAGGGAGGGGAGAAGGTAGCTGGAGAGGGCGGCCAAGCCCACACGCAGGGCCCCTCGGGCACAGCAGGGTCTGTCTCTGTCCTGAGAACAAAGATGGGAAGACCTGACCCACCTTCCTCTGTCGGGGAGGAGGGCCTTTGGCTGCAGGGAGCGCTGCCTCTTTTCAGCGGAGAGAATTTCTTGACCTGTGTGCACCCAGTTTCCTCAAAGATAGGGAAGGGTGATAGCTCCTGGCTTCCCGGACAAGGTCAAGGTTGGCACCATGAGCTGTAGCAAAGGAGGCTTGGGTGGAGGGGAGGGGAGGGAGGGTTGGGGGGGATCTGCTCTTGCCCTTTAAGAGTCATCCTGCCAGGCTCTTCTGGCCAGCACCTCCTCCGACTGGCATCCACCCTACCCTGGCACCGTCTGTGCCCTGCTAGGGCTGGGGTTGGGAAGGCAGTTGTTTGGGTTACATCAGATTAGAGAACAAGGTTGCCTGCCTCCTAGACAATGTCAATCCGGCTTTTTAATTTGTTCTTAAATGAAGGCTGCTGGGTTAAAGAATGCTGACACTTGGAGTTAAAAATAAGATGGCCAACTGCCCCAGTTTGCCCAGGACTGTTCTGGTGTTAGCATCCCCAGTCCAGCCTCCCAGGAAACCCATACATCCTGGGCGAACTGGGATGGCCGGTCACCCTTACTGATTAGTAGGATAACCAAGAGGGACATCTGGGGCTGGAGAGATTTTTCACCAGTTACATACCGGTTAAACATGCGGATTAGCTACTAACGGGTTAAAAGTGCGGATACCGGTTAAAAATGTGGATTAGCCACTAACCAGTTAAAAATGCGGATTTTGTAATCAAAGAAAACACGATACTTTCAAGAGAAACATCAAAAGTGCTTTATTCGAAGTACTGTCCATCGTTCGCTACGCAGTTCCCCCATCTTTCAGGTAATTTGTGGGTACCGTCCCAATAGAACTTCTCTTGTTTTGAGGCAGACCATTCAGAGACCCAATTTTCCACTTCTTCATACGTTTTGAAGTGCCATCGAACGGAACAAGTGGTCATCTGAAGGCGCAAGGTCTGGTGAATATGGCGGGTGGGTTAATACTTCCCAGGCAAGATCTTTTACTGGTTTTGACGTGTGTGATGGTGCGTCATCATGAAGCAAAATTACTTTGCCCTGTCTTCTGGCCCATCCTGGTCGTTTTACAATCAAAGCGTGGTTCACATTGATTATTTGTTGTCGGTAGCAATCAGTATTAATTAACGGTTTCACCTGGTTTTAGAAGCTCATAATACACCACACCTTCCTGATCCCACCAAACGCAGAGCATTGTCTTCTTTCCGAAGCGATTTGGCCGTGCAGTCGACGTTGATGGTTGACCTCGTTTTTGTGCGTTTGGGATTCTCAAAATAAATTCACTTTTCATTGCCCGTCACAATTCGATGCAAAAAAGTCTTTCGTGCCGTTGAAACAACATTTTACTGATGACTTTTCGGTTTTCCATTTGTCTTTCGTTCAATTGATGTGGCACCCATTTTCCTTCCTTTAAAATCTTTCCCATTGCTTGTAAACGATCGGAAATTGTTTGCTGAGCAAGGTTTAATCTTTCTGCAAGTTGTTTTTGAGTTCGACACACATCTTCAGCCAATAATGCTTGCGATTGTTGGTCTTCAAACTTTTTTGGTTGACCTGGACGTTCTTTGTCTTTCACATCGAAATCATCACTTTTAAAGCGCTTAAACCAGCGTTCACAAGTATCTTGATATGGAGCATGTTCACCATAAGCTTCCCGAAGTAGACGATCACTTTCAGCAGCCCTTTTCTTCAAAATAAAGTAATGAATTAAAACTTGCCGCAAATGCTTTTTTTGGCACAAAATTGGACATTTTTAAGTGTAAAACTATCTATGATGTTAACACCTTCAGAAAATTTGACATATGAAGTTTTGAGGCTTGTTGTCAATACAACAAAATAGCATACATATCAAATCGCACCTATCATATGTGTAACTCCATCTCTTGAACAAGTCTGCATTATTAACCGGCACACCTAGTATACCAGTACATCGCTTGCCTCGTGGCCACATTCCATCTCCACGGGTGGGACACAGGGACTCAGAGGGGCCAAGACTCACTCGCTGGCCGTTGCTCAGTAAGTGGATGTGGCAGGCTGGGAATGCAGGGTCGGATGCCAAAGCCCCCATGTCCGACGTGGCCTCTTGGAGGGGGACATTGGCAGCGACCACAGTAAAACCCAGTGGCCGCAGTCATGCTTGCTGGGCTCCACATTCTCTGGTGAGGCGACAAGGGAGGGAGCGAAGCTCTTTGCAAGCAACAGTAATCCTACTGTTTCTCCCCTAGCCAGACACCCCTTCCCTACTCGCACAAAGGCCTGAGCAAACACGGGGCCACCCTCTCATCCTGGTGGCCCAGAGCCAGGACTGGGCCAGGCTGTCCAAAGTCACTGATGGAGCCTCCCCCCGGCCCCCCACACCCCTCCAGGATCCTGGGTGCCGGGCAGAGCTCAAACAGCCCGGGGATCCAGAGGACCAAGGAGGGGGTAGAATTCCAGGGCCAGTGGGAGAAGCCCAGCTTGAGGCCGGCGCTTGCATGTGCGGGGAGCGCGCCAGCTGAATGCTGACCTCAATAGCACGAGTGGAAAATCTGAGCCCGTGGGGTTGGAAGGGCCGGGAGGAATCCTGAGTCGCCCCCTCCCCCTGCACCCCCACCCCCCCCCCAGACGGCTTTCTGGCACACGCCTAGGAAGGAGAGTGAGCTCATGGCCCACCAGATGCTGAAAGGAAAAATCTTATCCCCCGTGATAGAAGGCCTGTATGGGGAAGTCCTGTATGGGGCAGTGTTCTCAGGGCCCATGCGTTACAAAAATAGTTTCGACTAAGATCCTCTTGTACCGTGAGAGGCTGCAGACAGTTCTGAAGGGGGAGGGGCAACTACCCACAATCCCATGCTAACAAAACAACCGCGCAGCTCCCTCCAGATGTTCGCAGGCCCAGAGGTTTCCTGCAGCTGCGCGGGGACCGCAGCCCCGATTTCTCACCTCCAGCGCTGCCCTGTTTGTGTTTCCACATACGTCTTAGCATTATCGCTAGATCTTTCCCCCCAACGACGCCGGGGTGACTTGCAGACAAGGGATGGATGCAGGGGAGCCACGCACCCTCAAATGTCACAGTGCCATCACAACAATCAAGTATGAGGCATGGAATGGCGGGGGGGGGGGGGGGGGGGGCGGGGGGGGGACTGGAGGGAATGGGACCCCGCCTAAAGAGACTGCCTCAGTGGGACAGAAACTGCAACAAGGGCGTTGCCTGACACCAGATTGAGGGGAATTCAACTCGGTGCAGGAAGAAACGCCTTCTTGGCTCCGAGGTCTGGGAAGAATCAGTCATGGATGCCTGCCTCTAACTGGTGTTTAAGAACATAGGGGGTCCGGCCCTGGCCGCTTTGGCTCATGGATAGAGCATTGGCCTGTGGACTGAAGGGTCCCGGGTTCAGTTCTGATCAAGGGCACATGCCCAGGTGGCAGGTTCAATCCCGAGGAGGGGGCGTGCAGGAGGCAGCCGATCAATGATTCTCTCTCACCATTGATGTTTCCCCGCCCCCATCTCGGAAATCAAGAAAAATGTTAAAAATGAAAATAAATAATTAAAAAGGAACACAGCATGTCTGCAATAGGATTCTTATCGTTAAGGCCACTCCTTCAGGGACCCTCAGTACATGCCACAGGCGTGGAACTTGGTGGTTCTGACAGTCAGGGAGGCTGGATGAGCAGCGGTGACACCAGACTCTGTAGTGGCCGCAGGATTACAACCGCAGCTCCACTGCTTTCGGTAATGTGACCTAGGAAATGTACTCTTATGCGGGCCTCGGTTTCCCCCTATGTAGAGGGGCGTGGGTCTACCTCGTCGGGTGGTGGTGAAGATCAGGGGGGCATGCAGTATGATCACATTTATTTATGTGTTGGGCTTAGAACAGTGCCTGCCACGGTGCTATAAGGCGTTGGCTCTTTGGATGGGAGAATCTAAACGTGGAGATTGGCAAACTATGGCCCTTGGGCCAAATCCAGCCCACCCCTTGTTTGTGTAAATAAAGTTTTATTGGAACACCACCACACCCATTTGTTTACACAACATCGTCGTCCATAGCTGCTTTCAAGCTACCAAGGCAGAGCTGAGTATTTGCAGCAGAGACTGCATGTCCCACAAAGTCCAAAATATTTACTGCACGGCCCTTTCGAGTTTGCCAAGCCCTGACCTAAGCAAACGGCCTGTGCCATGTCTACGCGGGGCTGTTCTGGGCCCGATCCTGAGCCTCCCTCCAGCCTTGGTTGGGAGAAGGCTCTGTCTGGTCCTGCAGCTTCTCTCTGGGAAAGACGCGCTGGAGTGATGACTGCAGAGCACCAGGGATGGGAGGCACTCGCCGCACCTCCCGGCAGGCGTGGCCGTTTAGGGCTCCCAGGGCCACGGGAAAGTGGCGGCTGAGAGAACATGTCCTCAGCATTCCAGGCTGCAGGGAGCCGGCGTGCAGCGGGCTGCCCAGGGGCACAGCTTTCGTTTAGCACATACGTTCCTAAACACGGTTAAGCCGCTCCTCCGTTCCACTCCCCGAAGCTCCCTCAGTCTGGAGCGCAGGGCAGCTCTGCTCCGGACTGATGAGCAGGTGGTGTCAGAACATATACGGGGTCAATGAGACCGAGGCATGTCCCCGGGCTTTCCTGCTCCTCGGGACTCGAGGAGTCAACAGATTCGGCCCAAGGTCGAGGGTCACCGACTCAGGGAAACTCGGGGCCGATTTTCTAGGCAAAGGCCCGGACATACTGTGCCCCCTCAGCAGCCACCAAGCCAAGCTCAGGCTAACATGTCCGCGATAGAATCCAGGGAGCCCAGTTCCCATCATGGGAAATGTATAGGACATTCTGTGAGTGTTTGCACAAAGGGAGCGTCTAGTTTAACAGCCACAGATGGTATTTTCTGGACAACAGACATACAGTGAAGCAAAATATGCCAACAGAGAAGAGTCTTGCTAGCCAGCATTATGGCATTTCAGCTGACGGCAAACGGCAGCGACTGTCTTCCTGCGCGTAGAGTCCTTCCCAAGGGCAACATCCGGGTCACAGGCGGCAGAGAGAACAGCTCAGTCCCTCTCACTCACCCCTGACACTCCGACGGCCAGGATGTGGACCAGCATCTCTGACTCCGCTTTATACACGCGCAGTGAGGCTCTCGCTGTCTTGGGGTCCGGGCGGCACTGGTCTTTTGGGCCTTAGGGAGCCATGCAGGTGTTGGCGCAGGGGAACATGCAGTATGATGGGGGTGTCCTAGACAGTCCCCTCTGGCACACCCTGATTGTTATCCATGCTTCCCTGTCTCTGGACTTAATCTGTCCATTTTGTTCATTAGTCCACATATAAGTGGAAGCATGTGATACTTGTTTTCCTCTGACTGGCTTATTTCGCTTAGCATAGTACTCTCCAGGTCCCTCCCTGCTGTCTCAAAGGGTAAAGAGATCCTTTTTTTTTTTTTTTTTACAGCTGCATAGTATTCCATGGTGTACATGTACCACACCTTTTTTATCCACTCATCTACTGATACATGAGCTGTTTCCAAATCTTAGCGTGTATATATATATATATATATATGTGTGTGTGTGTGTGTGTGTATATATATATAATGAAACTAGATGACCAACTTACACCACACACAAGAATAAACTCCGAATGGATAAAAGACTTAAATGGAAGTCACGAGACCAGAAAAAGCCTAGAAGAAGCCGTAGGCAGCAAAAATCTCAGATACCTCTTGTAGCAATATGTTTGCTGAACTATCTCCTCGGGCCAGGGCAACAAAGGGAAAAAAGAAAGAAACAAACGGGACTACATCCAAATAAAAAGCTTCTGGGGGCACTTGTAAGACTCCGTGAGAAGACAGTACATTCAGGGGAAGGAGGAGAGACGGAGAGTTTAGTTTGAAGCCTATCAAAGCTCTGGGTTAGATGGCTGGGAAGTGGGGAGGAAACGCGGGCTTGGAGCTCCCTCCTCTGTCTCATCACACTTCGTCCTATTCGCTACCGGAAGGACTACCTCCCGCGGCAGCTAGTGGTCAGGCTTCAGATGTCTGAGGCCAGAAATTAGACCTTTGCTTGTTGGTTATACTTCCCTCTCTTCTCACCCAGACTCAAAAGCGGCCTCACCGAGGGTTAGGCAGGTACCTGCTGTGGGCAAAAGGAGGAGTCTCGGAGCCAAACTTCCCACCAGGGAAAGTGACTTTTGGGTGTCACGGTGACTCCTGCCCGGGAGTTCCCAAACTGACTCGGGATGCCGAACGTGCATATGAAAGATGACCTCTTAGCCAAGGCAGCCTCGCGTCTGCAAGAGCCACGTGAGGGTGCGGACTCCGCAGAGGTCGCCCCAGGTGAAGGCAGGCGGCCTGGGAAGCAGCACTTGGCTTTGAAGAATGGGGAGAAACCGGGTTCCTTGGTGAGAAAGCGGTCTTCTCAATGATCTTCCAGGAAGCGGGGGAATTCTTAGCTCCCTTTGCCTGCCTGTCCTTTGAAAACAGGGCACAGAACCCAAGCCACAGAAAGGCAACGGGTGGGGCAGCTTATATATTTTTTTAAGGCTCCTCCCTCCCCACATGACTAAGGGGCAGCCAGGGCGGAGACCTTCTCTGGTTGACAAGAGCTGGTTTCTCAAACCAGTAGCCCTAGGCAGTGGTCGGCAAACTCCTTCGTCAACAGAGCCAAACATCAACAGGACAACGATGGAAATTTCTTTTGCGAGCCCAATTTTTTAAACTTCTTCTCATAACCCCTTCTTCAAAATAGACTCGCCCAGGCCGTGGTATTTTGTGGAAGAGCCACACTCAAGGGGCCAAAGAGCCGCATGTGGCTCGCGAGCCGCAGTTTGCCAACCATGGCCCTAGCGTAACAGAATAAACCCTCAAGATAGAGGAGCCCACGGCGTGCAGTCTGGGCACAGTAACAGCCTGGCCAGAATGAAGGGCACGTTTTCACTCACGATTTAACTCCGTGGAAGAGAAATGCATGAGGAAGCGGTTCCTCCTGCAACCCCTCACCCCTCCAGGGAGTGCAAGCCATCTTGAAGGAGTGGGGGTGGGGGGGAGGGCAACAATGAGTTCTGAATTCCTTTTAAACAACCAAAGATGCCCTGAAACACAGCACTTTCAAAAGGGGGGGGGGGGGAGTGATGAGGCCCTCACCCTGTCCCACACAGCTTGTGGGAGGCAGCTTGAGAACATCTGCAATTTCTGCTTTTCCCAATCCAGTCCGGTGGAAGAAATGGTTCTGAAGGGACCTGCTGTTGCTTTAATATTTCCAAGTCAGAAAGCGTAACCCCAAGTGGCACCGGCAGGGCTCCTGGGAAGCACTCCCTGTCGGCTGTAGCTGCTCCAGGGTCAGCAGGACAATCTTTAACCTGTCCCCTCGCCTTCCCCCCCCCACCCTCTCTCTCTCATGGGAAGACCCAAACTCTAAAATTGCCGGTAACACAAGAAACTGGGTTGGTATCCATTGAACTCCATCTCATAACACAGTGGCATTCGATGATATCAAGTGGCGAAGAACAGGGAGTGATATCAAGTGGTGAAGAACGCTGAGAGATGGGCAAATCAACTGGTAATGTCTCCTACCTCCTCACGAGACCAGATTTGAGGAGGCGGCGGCTGAGCTGCGAAACTGACAGCTCAGCAAGTTCCAGAAGGGAGAGAGAGACCTGAGCTTTCCAAAAGCCAGGTGTCAGGTCCAGTGATTTTAGTTCCACCGGGAAGCAGTTTGGTAAATGGATGGAAGGGCAAGGAAGAGATCGCACGGCAGAGGGCGTACCAGATGGTAGAGGGTGGACTCTCTCAGCTGACCCTGAACACTCCCCAGCTGGACGTTATGGCCTCCACTGACAGACAGGAAGTCCAGGACTCAGTGAGGGGCCCGGAGGGGTGTGCTGACCCCCAGGCCCTCGCCGTTCCCGGCACCCCGGGGGGCTTCGGATCCCAGCTGCCTTCAGCCTGGACTTCTGCTCCCTCATCTGTACCATGTGAATGACGTCAGAGACCTCTCTGTGCTGTTAAGCAGCTCTGTGCTGTTAAATTACACGGAACTGTAACTCATGTGTCCACGCGTCTGCCTCCCATACTGGACTGGGCACTGCTTGCATTCACCTCGATACCTCCCAGTGAGACCGAGTGCTGGGCGTGCAAGTGTCAGATTGCCGAATGCACGGACAGACCGCCAGTATGAACGCAAACCCTGCCTGAAACACAACACTGAGGAAATGACCTCGGAAAGTTAACCAAAGAACACCCCGGAAATTTAACACGATACATTAAATACATCCACACGGCTGGCCACCGCTCCAAAGGTTGAGCAGCTCTAGGATGTGAGCTGGAACCAGGAGAAAACGGTGGTTACGTGTCCCCAAACAGCAGGCCTTCTAAACGTCCTAAAACAGTTAGGGGGAAACAGAGCAAAACCCTTACTGAGTGCTTTTAAAAATACGGTGGGTATTCTGTCTTTTTCCCCTTTAAATATAATTTTTTAAAAAATATATTTTTGTATTGATTTCAGAGAAGATGGGAAAGGGTGAGAGAGATGGAAGCATCCATGATGAGAATCAATGACCGGCTGCCTCCTGCACGCCCCCTACTGGGGATCAAGCCGCACCTCGGGCATGTGCCCTTGACCAGAATCGAACCCGAAACCCTTAAGTCTGCAGGCCAACACTCTATCCACTGAGCCAAACCGGCTAGGGCTAAAAATAATTTTTAAAAAACCTCTGAGACTAATAATAAATAATCCTTCTTCAGTTTACTGCTTAGTTTTTAAAGACAGAATTATTTAAGAAGCCAAATCTAACAACTTAATGTGGGAAAGGCGCATTTCAGGAACAGGAGTTTGCAATTAAAACACACACACACACACACACACACACACACACACACACACACACACACTTTTCTTTATTTTTCCCAGAGTGGCAGTGCTGCAGATGAGAGGATTTTTGAAAAGAGCCGAGAAGCGGATTGTAGTGTTCGGAAGCAGACGTGGCATCAGGGAAACCACCACTCAAGCACACAAGTGGCATTTTGTGATCAAATTTATTTTTTGTTTAAATTTCATTTACTTTGTTTTACTGTAATTTACACAAGAGACTGCCAAGTAAACTAGATATTTTACATTCACCACACATTCCCTCAAATCTCCACAGTTGTTAGAAAAACATTAAAATCCATGCGCCGGGCTCTCATTTCCATGTGCGCCCCAGCTCCCAACGATGCTACAGATGCCAGCGAGAGTTAAGTTCATTAAGAGCAGAGGACGAGACTCTTTATTCCACAAAATTAGCAATAATCTTCCTCGCATCAAACACTTTGCAGACAATGATTATGCGATGACAAAACCTATCTTACAACAGTGCTCGGAGAGTAAACATCAGTCTTGATCCTGAGGACACAGAGGACACCCGCCAGGTGGGGCTTGTAGCTGAGGATCACGGCGTCACGATGCACAAGACATCCTTGTCTGAGTCACTACGATGGCTTTGGTGGGGACACGGGACATGTGGGAAAGAGAAGCGAGGAGCGGGGGGCAGGACTGTCAGCAAGTCAGACTACTAATGTGATGTGACTACAGGGGCTGGCGTGTTGCAGGAGGGACGGGAGGTTAAAGAAGACAGTTTGTAACCTGAAGGCTTCAACAGTATCATTCTCTTCAAGCTTCCAGGACTGACTGACAGGAGAAAAACGCGATTCGGACAAAGAAAGCTGATAAATTCATACCTAGCTGTCCTTCCTTTCTTTAAAACAAAAAGGTGGCAGCTGCTGCTAACCAGCATTTCCATGATGCTTGTTCAGGGTATGTTCCAATGACATTGTACTTGAGGGCACAGCCAAGAGGGTGGGGGGGGGGCACTGGCCCCTCAGCCGGGCCTCCTAACCGTGTGCAGGCAGACCTCACGCTGCCTTATAGTCTTCCTATTTCAAAGTCAGTATCTCCTCCTTAAAGTGTTTCAACATGAAAAGAGTAAAACACCACCACTATCTATACTCTACCGTGTAAGCTGTGAGGAATCAAGCTCATTTGCATAGTTTCCAAGCAGTAATTTCAGAAAACAGTCTTTTCCAAAAAAAGACTCGGTGGAAGCAGTGCACTCCCCATTTTTCTAAACAGCCTACAATGCTATTAACCTCTTCATCAATTTCTTTGTTTGCCTAACAGGAGCCTGAAAATTGTACAGTGTTTATTATACATCACAAACCATCTTCTCCATTTTTTTTTTTTGCTATGTCTGATGTAGAAAAATACTTGAAGTTTAAAATACAAAAATCCAATAAAAACCGGATTTTTCTTTTAAAAGGATTTTGTCCCTCAGGGCAAACAAGTAAAAACTGGTCTATAACTACACTCCTTACTAACAGATATTGTCCAATTTGGCTGTGAGATAATGACCAGAAATAAATCGTTATATATACATTCGACATTTATAGTCCACATTCACTGGAATACCAACAGATTTTGAATAAATTTTTTTGTGGGAGTCAGTTGCTTATGAGAATAAAATAAAAATTTTAAAAGACTGATTTAAGAGAACAAAAAGTAATAAAAGGCTATATATATACATATATTTATGTATGTATATATATATATTTATTGGTCCACAACTTGACATTTATGAAACATACCAGCTAGTATTACACTGCAGTCTATTTACCATTAATGGTATTACTCTGATTATTAAAATCCGTTCCAGGTATATATATTGAAAATATTTTCTTTTGCATTCTTGCTGAAGATAGGTACAGTACTTTGGAGAAATTGTACTAATCCCTTCAGTATGTTTATATGTACATATATACACAAGTGTGTGTATTCTGATCTGTAGCTCTACATGCGTTTTATATACAGCTACAGACATACACACACAAACATATATATACACGTGGTTGGGAAGCTGTGCATGTGAGTACACAGTCACAAGCACGTGGCTGGGAAACACCAACACTGTGAGATCCTGGTCAGATTCCTCTTCACTCATCACTGGCTGCACTTGTGCCCCTCACTTGACCTTGGTTACGTAACTGCAAGGAAAGTGAAAGAAGGGCAACGTGTTAACATTCAGAGAGACGCAAAAACGTTAGACAATAGCTTGTTGCACACATTCTCCTGAAAACAAACAAACAAACATGGACCCCAACTACTGCATTTTAAAAATGTAACCCCTTGAAGATTTTGGTCTTCCTAGTACTAATGGCGTAACATTTTGTTTCATTGGAGGGAGAGTAAATGAGAAGTGAGTACGAATCACAGAAACTCAGAAGTACTTAACACAAAATATTAAGTTGAATTTTTTTTTTAAACGGAACACTGAATTTAAAGAAAGGGGTCGGGGGGGATCCTGGCAGGGCTCTTTCATTCGTATTTGGTACAACTGCTTCTCTTCACTACCGAACACGTCAGGTCTCCCACGTTCTATGACTACGGAGCAGGTATCACATGCCAGGGCAGTAACGAACTACAGTGGAGGGACAAGAATGTTCTGTCTTGTGCTTTTCCTCAATAAACACTGCAGTTCAACGTTAGCAAATGACAACAGTGTACTGTCAGCTTTTGTTTCCTCACACTGGTTTCAATACTGGTAGATTTTTGAGGCTCTTTCATCCACTCTAGAAAAATCTCTAATTTAAGCAAATAAATTTGTGCTTAAGGGCAGTGGTTTTCAACCTTTCTAATGCCGCGACCCTTTAATACAGTTTCTCATGTTGTGGTGACCCCCAACCATAAAATTATTTTCGGTGCTTCTTCATAACTAATTTTGCTACTGTTATGAATCGTAATGTACATATCTGTATTTTCCAATGGTCTTAGGCTCCGATGGTCTTAGGCTCTATATTAGTGGTTCTCAACCTGTGGGTCGTGACCATCAGAAAACACAGATATGTACATTACGATTCATAACAGCAGCAAAATAACAGTTATGAAGAAGCCACGAAAATAATTTTATGGTTGGGGTCACCCCAACATGAGGAACTGTATTAAAGGGCCGCGGCATTAGAAAGGTTGAGAACCACTGGCTTCGAGGAATAAGACCACAGGCATGTTTTACACTGTAAATAAAAGCTAAAGTAAAAAGCTAACTATAAAGATAATTGAAGAGTCAACATAAAGGATGACTTTCTGGTGTTCAGGAAAAAAAATTCAACTAAAATGAATTATTGAGGTTAGCCCTTATGGTATGGGATAAAAGGTCTTTGACTTAAAATGCTTTAAAATATTTCCTTACTAACCACAAAAAGTTCCACTGAGAAACAGATCAATTAACTGGCCATCGACGGCTGGTCTCTAACCCAGTAACTCTAAAAAGTAGTTAGGGATTACTAACTCCAACCTGTTCCATTTTTATAGAAGAGCGTTTACTATCAATTTCTAAAATATAATCACTTACATTCCAAAATTTAAACCACATTTAACACTTAGCCTCTCTCTGCGAGGTAACTACTCATTACTGAAAAGGTATTGGTTTTCGAATATCCTTTTTACCCAGGTCTTCACTTACACAGTTTGATATTGTCTCTGACCCTACAGGGGACTCATCTAGTCATCAGCAGCCGACGTGCCTCGGACGGAACCCTTCTTACGCATCTAAACGTAAAATAAAAGCATGAGCTGCTGAAATCATAGACTCTGTATGGGGTTAGTCAAGCAAAGGGAGAAAAAAAGATCTAGAAGAGATTGTGAAGTGACCACTGCCTGTTTATAGCCATTTCCACATCGAGAATGAGGTTCTGAGGCCCTTTTCGTAATCTTGGACTAAAGAAAATGTTGCAGAAGGATTTTTTTGAACAGCATAAAAAATGTGCGCCTATGCTTGGCTCTAGGAAACAAAAGTCTGCAGACTGATGATGTAAAATTATCAGAGACAGCTAAGGGTAAATGAACCGTTCACCAATATGAGGTAAGAAAATGCCCGGATGGTCTGGCTCATCCTTCTATAGTCCCTGGACCAGACAGGAAGCCATGAGGAATGGCTACCTCCGTGGCTTCTGAGACCACGGTCCCTCCAAGAAGTTCTTTATGGGAAGTTTCTTGAAAACAGGAAGGTGGAAAGGAAGAACAAGCGAGCACAGGAACAATGCATGAGAAACAAGGGAGGACAGACAGACACAGGGATGCATCAGAAAGGACAGGCATTCATAACAATCACCTACAGACAAGTAGAAACCTCACTGAGAAAATAGAGGAAAAGAATGACCAGAAAAGGAATAAATACAATAAACACGTTTCTAAACCTCAACCCTTCTCCTTCAACCCCGTAGAAGTGCGAATTGAGAACAAACGCAAAAGGTTTGCTCAAAGGATTCTCTCGGTTGCTTTGCCTAAACCCAGTATTTCTCTGCAGGATTATGGGCAGTGGCATTCCTCTCCTGCCTAACCTCTCATGATGCTATCCCTTCTCTCCGGGGCCAAAAGCCATTTGAAAAAATCCAATTCTTAAAATATTTCAGAATTAAGAAGAGCAGTACAATGTATCCAATTCTATCAGCAGGTGTCAGGGAAACAGGACCTCAAGAAAAGGGAAATTCCTCCGTGGTGAAGAGGACTTGAAAGCCTTAAGCCTCTTCAGGAGGCGGTGCTTTCTGGGTAGGTGGCTTGGCCTAGAGGCATGCTGCTGCCCAGACTCTGGAGATGCTCACAAACAACTATTAGATGTGGAATAGAGCACCCCCCACCCAATGACTTGAGCAAGACAACTGAAGTGGGAGTGTATGTTAAGATGATCAGCACTTAATCTGAAATTTGCCTTTAAGATGCTGTTGAAATATGTACCCCAACCCGGAACAAATGATAAGATTCCTACCAACGTTTTGGGGGAGTTAGGTTGAGTCATGTGGGTGCAATGATGATAGCTTCTAGTAACTTGGGCTTCTGTGAAACTTCTTGCCTATCTTACACCTCCTTTCCCAAGTGTCACTGCCACCTCACAGATACCAGCCCTGCAGGGAGAAGTGGCGGGGACTGCAGGCCCCTGCCACAGGCGGGAGCGCGTTTCCACCTCCTTGTCAGGGCTCTCGTCATGTTAACTTTGGGGCTGCTCTGTGTTCCGGGATCAGGAGACTGAGGGCTTGTGAGGGAAGCAGGAGTACCTCCCTGAGGGAAGAAGAGGTCTCAGCCAAGTTCTATCCAAGGGGTCCAGAGACAGGCAGGGTTCAGAGCCCAAACCAGGGAGCGCTCCACCCATCACCCTGCAACTGTGAGCGCTCTTCCTCATGCTATGGTCAGCTCCTCAACATAAAAATCAACACACAAAAAAGCCTCCTTCCTGAGAGTTCAACCCAATAAGTAAGTCTGTTTTCAGTTCTGTCGTGGTGTTGGTCAATCATTTTTGGAGATGCCAAAGCTGTACCATGAGTGTGGTGAGAATGAGGGTAACGATGCTGCTTTCTTTTGAATGTTCGGCCGACAGCAGCTGCTCACGAGGGCGGAGGAAGAGCCAGCAGGTATCGCTGGGGCCTGCACGCCTGGAGGGAGTGAAACCCGGCAAGGCAGCGGAGAAGGGATTCAAAGGAGCGGCGGTGGGTGACTGAGGGCACTGACTCCCGAGTCAGGGAAGACAGAAGTGGGTGAGAGGCACGGGAAGCAGGACAGGGCATACCCTGACTTACTCTTGCCTGTGTAAGTATTTTGATTGGGCCACCCTAAAAAATAAGGGGGTTAAGTGAGAGTCTTCCATGCTTGCCATTCGGTCACCCCACTTCCGAGATCCAGAACTCAGACGAGTAGTAGAAGAAACTGATGTCAACGAGGCTTCCATGGTCTGGCCTAGAAACCGAACCCCAATTTATATTGTTTTCTCTATGGGAATTCATGTTCCAAATTTCAAAAAATCAACCTAAAAACTTTTGGAACAAAATCCATTCATAAGTTGGAGACTGCCTGAAGTTTACTTTGTGTATAAGATAAGGTTATAACATTTATTGCCTTATAAAGAAAGTATGTGCTAGGCCTTTCAGAAGGTTTGTATAAAGCTAATTAGAAGCAGATCTGCCGTAATCACCAAAAGTAAGCAATTTTAAACAGATTCTTTACGATGCTCTGTGCCAGACAAATAGATTTCTTTCTGTGCCAGAGAACCTGATTTGCTGCCACTCTCGGGTGATTAAATGGAGTTCCTGCCTCACACACAGGCATTTGTCAAACACTCTCGCCTGCAGGGCTTCCAGAATGAAGGCTGCTGGCAGGACTTGGGGTGACTGCATGGAAACCACTCGTCTACCTGGGACATTCCTGGGGCTCATGTCCCCCATGGGGCCTGACTTTCAACTGGAAAGAAGTACAGCCCAGAGCAAAAGCAAAAGCAGACGCGTGCAAGAGGAAGTGGGGAAGAGCCTGTCTGTGGGAGAAATGGGGGGCTCAGGCACTCAAGGGCCTGTCACTGGTCATGGTGAGGAGGAGCAGGGTGGGTTTTAAGTTTGAAACCTGGCAGGCTGACCTCCAGGCCAAGGATCACCAGCATTTCTGCCTAAAGCTTAAAAAGACATGAGGAGGCTTTTCTGGAATCAGTGACAAAACCACTCCTCTTGTCTTTTCTAAAGGAGAGGTAAGGAGGACTTCCTGCGCTAACATTAGTAACTTACTGTGAAAGCCAACTGAACCCAAGGCCACTTGGCCTGGTAAAGTGGGTCTACAAAGCCTGCGAACCTGATACCACCCAAGAGAATTAATGCATGAAAAGAACTTCCAAACAACTGGACACCTTACAGGTAACATTCTAAATCAAGAAAGCTCTAGTCTACGTCTATGAAAAGATCCTCAACGAGAGAGAAATCAGAACCTGTGAAGAGATATTAGTGTCTGAAAAACTTGATTGTGACAAGGATATACAGATTAAGGAATGGCTTCTAATAATACTCTTCTTCATTCTAAGTCTATACTTACTAAGCACACACACAGCACTAGAAAGGAAAAGGGTGGAATTTCCACAAAACAGGAGGTCTTACTGTTTCTAACTCTTTCTGGGTTTCGTCTTCCATTCGCCTAATATCTTCCATTGTCAGATCAATCCACTTGTCAATCCAACAGAAAAGCTGGCGATGAAAGTTTGTAAATATCCTTTTTTCTTGCTTTTAAAACAAAGAAGAAAAAGTAGTGTAAGATGGTAAAACTCTGAGATTAATGACACATGAACTTTATATGTCCCAATTAACACATGAAATCTACATATACTTGGTTTGAAAAGACTACTATGTCGATTGGTGAAATTCTTAATTTCATACTATTACCATTTTGTAAAACAAAATAAAGATTTCCTTGTGAAATATGAAACGGTCTCTTCTTGCAAAGGAAGTACGATTTACTAGAAACTGGAAAAAAATGTGATGAGTACATGCTAATCCTGCACACACTCCTGCTGGGCCTGATTGATTATTACCTTTTCTAAATGTCAATCACCAAAGGTCAACTCAAATTTCTAACTCGTCTGTAATTCAAAGGAATACTGTGAGGTAGAATACAATAACATCCTGAGAGAGGAGTCCTGGGTTCCTGGAATAAGATGTTTTATTAAGTTAAAGCATTATTACACACACTCCATTAATTTTTCTCCTCTAATGTTACTGCCCATATATATACGTATATGTGCATATATAAATAAACCATATATATAATTAGTGATTTCAGTTGCTGGATTATTTAAGTTTTATTAAACTGTTCCAACGAGAGAGAAAAAGTGTACTGAAAAGTGAGTACTTTACTATTTTTGGACAGCCTCCAACTTTTACAATTTTCCCATGAACAGAAGGGACTTCATCAATTATACGTGTGACTTCTATTTATCAGAACTAGATTGCTAATCTATTATTATGATCCAAGAGGAAGGAAGGAAGCCAATATTTACAGAGTGCCTACTGTGGGCCAACTGTAAGCAGGCCCAAGAATAATCAGTTTCCAAGCTTTACGATGCTTTTTTTTTTAAGCGTTAGAGCAGTTACAGTTTAAAAGCAAAAAATTTACGGTGAAACTCTGCCACCGCAACCCGTGTGGGTTCCAGAGATACAAAAGGGGCTTTTTTATAATGATAATGGACACATATTCGGCCTAGAGGAAAAGCCAACACCCAAAACTTCCATTTTCCTTCTGTGCTTACAGCTATGTCTATTTTTACACCACTGCGGTTCTCTCCTCATTCTAGATCGGTTGTCCCTGCAGCTTCCACTTTAATAAAAAAGTCATAGAAAGGTGATTAGAATTTGGTTCCTCAGATTATGTTACCCTAGGTTCAGAGTGTAACTGTTCTTAGCGAAGACCCCAAAAGGAGACATGCCACAAAGGAGTGCAAAGCACACAAGGACGTGTATGTGGGGAGAGACCTGTGGGAGGGGGAAGGGGCATCGAGCTGAGCTGGGCCGAGGAGCGCCTCAGCGGGTGAGGCCTGGCCTCTCCCTCCAGCCAATGCTGAGACACCATGCCCCTTGGGGCCATGCTGTATGTGGACAAGGCTCTCTACAGAAGAGCGGGACAAACCATCAGGAAAGCACTTTCAACAAAAAATGTTATAGTCTTGCCCTACAGGTTTGGCTCAGTGGATAGAACGTTGGCCTGTGGACTGAAGGGTCCCGGGTTCGATTCTGGCCAAGGGCACATGCCTGGGCTGCGGGCTCAACCCCCAATGTGGGGCATGCAGGAGGCAGCCGACCAATGATTCTCTCTCATCACTGATGTTTCCATCTCTCTCTCTCTGCCTCTCCTTCCTCTCTGAAATCAATAAAAATATATATATTTTTTAAAAGTGCTAGTCTTCCCTAAAGCAAGCCCCTTAAAACCTCTGCTGGCATCTGTCCGGGCTGTTTCTAGGGAGAAAAGAAGAGCAGAGATTTGATACAGGGACAGTAATTTCACCTCATGAGAAAAAAGAAGTGGTAACAGAGAAAATACCCCATGAATAGCCACCTCAAACCTTAAGCTAAATTTAAGTTGCTGCATTTATAACAGACTTTACCTTCTGAATGAAGTTTTCTACCTTGCTCTGCAGCCCCCACCACTTGAATTTGATGGTCACCAGCTTATAGGCACACATCTGAGGACAGTCAGGGTTGTTTGCCAGCTCCTTCTAGATGAGGAACATTGAAAAGGAGAAATCGTGACTTAGATATTTATGTATTGATTAAAACTGACTGCTGTGTAATGACATCACAGACATGCATGAAGAAAATTATAATCTCATCTGTGTGTTTAGCTTAGGTATTTGGATATTCGAAATCTTTTTAGCAAAAGCAGCAGAATTCCCCCGCTGCGACCGTCCTTCCACAGACGAAGTTACTTCCTGACTCCACAGTTTAATAGGTGCATTGCTCTGTCTCAAATTACACTATTCAGATTTCATATTAAACACCAAATTCTATTCACATCGCATCCAGAGTGAGCCTTTAATACGTAAGTGTTCTCATAAAGCCATTATCGCGCTCCCACCATGAATGTGCTGCAGCACAATAAGAGACGATGAGGTTAGTTGTCTTCTGTGTCTTCAAACATTAGCAAGTGGGGTGGCTGTGTTTTATTAACTGAGGTGCTCTCAACGGAAGGGGGATATACAAAGGGATGCAGCAGCAAAACTGATCTGCATCAAGTCTTCGAAGGCAAATCCCAAACATCCGGACTTTAATATCCACAAATGATTACACCTGATAGTTTAAATGGTGAAGTCAGGGAATCAAATCAAGAGTTGTTATGGTTAAAAAAAAAAAAAAAAAAAAAGGGTGGGGGTGGGGGGAATACACACACACACACACACACACGTACATATCCTACACACACAAATATATATATTAAAAAAAGAACAAGGGAGAAGGGTAGGTGGGCTATCTGGATTAAGAGACTAAAGAAACAAAATATAATGTCTATAATTTACATTCCCGAGAAAACATAAGTGAGCAATAAGAATTTGGATCCTCAGATTATGCCACCCTAGATTCACAGAACTTTTAGATTTAGGCAAAAAAAATTAAATATGTATTTGTGTGGAGAGAGGGAGAACGAGGAAGAGGAAAAATGAGAAGAGAGGGGAAAACAAATATGCAAAGTGTCAACAACTGCTGCATGTGCGTGGAGGTGTTCGCTGTTTTCTGCTTTCGGCTTTTTGGCTAGCTCTGAAGTTTGGGTTATAAAAACTGGGCACGGCAACTGCAGCCCATGGTATTCCTGACCATTTCTGTGCCACTCAGGGCAGGCTTCTGCCTTAGTAGGTTCCCGACAGCAGCATGTTCCTTTTAGACAGGGGACGAGGTGGCTGTGGGGTTGAACCAGGAGCTCGCAGCCCATAGCTTCCAAGGTGGTATGTACAAAAGACCAAAAGGCTCCTGAGCTGGCCCAGAAGGGAGCCTGCGATGGGCTCACAGCAGCAAGCAAATGCAGACATGGTCTTACCTGCAGAGCTCAGTTTAGGGCAAAAGGCAGGTTCTTATCCAAGAACCACAGATGGCAGAGAGGGGCTGCACGTATGGTCTAGGCAGGGAAAGAAAGGGCCAGGCTATAAGCTCGAAGCGCCAGTGCGGTGTCCTTAACGATGAAAGCTACATCTCAAACCTAGCTAAGGCGGTGTGCGCACCATGCTTAGCTGGTGGAACGCAAGGGCATAATACATGTTAGTTCTCTCTCTCCCTCATTCTTTCAGAGAGTCATATTTACCACTTGGAATTTGAAAAAGTAAATTAAAGCTTCTTAAAAGAGTAGAAAGTCGTGTGCAACACTATGGGGACCCTTTTTATAAAAAGCAAATTACTGAGTGAAAAGATAAAGCAGCCTTTTCCAAGGGCTCTCCCCTTCTTTACCATTGTTCTCAGCTTCACACAGCATTCCAGACATTACAATGCCAGCATCAGTCACAGCGTGCCACTGTCACTTCCTGTCAGTTTCAACTCACTCACATACCCCGCTTTCAATAAGTTCGTTGTATGAACAAATATTCTTTCTATTTAGCCACATATACATGAATTCAAAAAAATGATGAATTTCTAGGTCTTATTCTAAAACCTCAAGATTATTCTTCATTTGTGGAACCATAGCACCAGACCATATTCCACCCCCTAACTCTCAATAATGTTCCAGTTTCAAGTGAATTCTAAGGATAAGATACATGAAAAAATTCTACTTTGGTATTATTAATAGAACTCAATGTCCTAGAGTCCTGAATGATTGCTCAACTTTTATCAGAAAATCAATTCTGTAATAACTGTTCACTTTTGAATAATGAGCTGGTACATGACTTAAATCAATGGGGTAACACCATAAGCATGTAAATAAGATTATTACATACAGCAAACCATCCTTTTCCAGGTGCGTTCTATGTCAACAAAGGAGCTTGGCGAGCTTAGCTCTATTTTTCCATGATTTCCCTCCCATAAAACAGAGTACCACTGTGAAAATTCGGTAAATGTGCGCACGCACTCACAGCCCCATACTTTATGAACAAGTTTAATTCAGTTAAGTGCTAAGTGGGTGCCATTTACAACCCAATGTGTGCTAGGTATTGCCAGAGGACACAAAAGTGGCTGACAGAGAGAAGTGTAATTATGTTCATAAGCAATGATAAAACCACTACTCTTGGTGCCAACCATCTCCCAGAAGGGCCACCCTTCTGCTGTGGCTGCTTTGGCCCTGGGCAAAAACCACATATTTGCAACTGCCCACCCCCTCCGGGACCTGCAGGGCCCACGCTTTCCTGTGTGTCTTCCACAGCACACAGATAGCTTCCGAGTGCTCAGCCTTCCTGAAATAAAGACCAAACCGGTCTTTCAGAGATCATTTTCCAATACGCAACGAGCGAGTGTTGAGGTCCGCTCTAATCCAATGAGTGTCACTGAAGACCTTCATATGAAACACAATTTGGATATCTGTAGACCACAGCACTAAGATACACCCACCAAACAGTCCCCATTATGCAAAGTAATTTCCTATGTGAGGCAGGAAGGATCCTTAACCCCTCTGGGCCTCCCTTCTCTGTCAGTAAAATGAGAGGCTGGGTTCTATCAGAGCTTTCCATCCTCCACTTCCATGCCGCTCAAAGTAGGGGCAAGTGAACGTAGCTCCTCCTCAAGAGTCACGGTCAGCCCAGGGCCACAGGTGGCAACACACGTGGCCTTGACATCCAATGCCTTGTCTTAAAACGTCCTATGATTTTGCACCCTCCCATATTCCTGGGCTTATTAACAACCCTCTCCCCACCCACACACTCAGGCTGAATTTCCCCTGTGGCTGAGAACCAGAAGAAATATTCCAAGGTCCTACTCAGTAGGGGCTGCTGATACTGTAACTCCAAAGCCCAAACCATTAGACACCTTGTACTAAAGGAAAGCCTTGGGTCTTTCAAGGAGGATACTGACTCTTCAAAATTCTCCCACCATTTCATAGAAACAGCAGGATCAAGCATGGTTCTAATAAAAGAAGCAGCTAAATTTAAGACAAACAAGCCCATACCAATCTTGGGTTCCAAGAACAGAGCACACATGTTGACTTCAACAATTACCTTCATTGTTTCTCACATTCTTTCTAGTGAGTCTGGCAGACTGCTCAAATCAATTACAGTAATACTGGTAATATATTAAGTAATAATGGCCTATAAAATTTAGTTTAAGTGATAGGACAGGACGAAAAAGAACCAGTTCTTTCTAAGCTATCTTCCCCAGATCTAAAATGGATAGTCAGTCTCAATCTGCTATTTGTTTTCCATCTAACTTACAAGTAATTATTTCTTACAAAAAGTTAAGCCCTGGCCAGTGTGGCTCAGTTGGTTAAGTCCCATGCACCGAGAGGTCACCAGTTTGATTCCTGGTCTGGGCATATATATACCCAGGTTTCGGGCTCAATTCCCAGTAAGGGGTGTGCAGGAGGCAGCCGATCCATGTTTCTCTCTCCCTCTTCCTCTCCTTCTGTCTAAAATCAATAAAAACATCATATTTGAAAAATAAATAATAAACTGCCTGCTGCCTTTATTTCTTGGCCAAATTCTTCACAGTATAAATACCTTACACACTCTCTAATATCCCCAGGAGAAAGCTGAGGACATAGAAGCTATACATTTTTCTTCAATTATTATTATGAATATATGTGATATTGAAGGTCTCATCCAATCCTAAAAATGATGCAATTCATCTGTTAGTTTGCGCTATGATCTTAAAACAAGTGACTAAATAGAAACAACTTTTAAAGTCTCTATGCTTACAATGATAAAACAGAAAGTAGTCAAATTGCCCAGATGCAGTAAATAAAGGCTAAAAGAATACTCTTTGCACCATCTTTTTGGGGTGGAATAATACCATGCAATTAAAAATCTCAAAGCTGTCCATATTCTATGTATACCATAGACTTTTAACCTGGTAATTCTGCCTTCAGAAATGTATCCAAATTCATCAAGTAAGAAAATAACAACACTGTAGCTTTATTTATAACAACAAAAACCTGGACTATTAAACTCAACATGTACTGAAGGAGAGTGGTGAGATACCTCATAGGCCTTCCAAACAATGGCCTGCTATGCAAATAGCCAGTAGAAACCATCTTTTAAATGAATGATTAACAAGGTAAAAAAGAACAAAAAAGCTTAATATCAATATAAATAGGTCTATGATAGAAACAAAATCAACTACATGAATCAAAATCAACTACACGAATCAGGAAATATAAGTAATTAAATATTTAATAAATCAAAGCTAAATAAAATCAAGGTGAAAACTGAACTAAGATCTTTAATATATAACTTTAGCCCAGTCTATATTTAATTTTTCCTAGTCTTAAACTTCTAAAGCAAAAACAAGCACATATGCAGAGTTATCAGAAATATTCTTGTGGGGAAAAAAGCTTAACTTTAAAATGTGAAAAATCTTACTGGGACAAATACTTGGGATCCCCCCCTCCCCAGTCAGAGCAATGTTCTAGGATCCATAAAACCCAAAGGGGCTCCCTCAAGAAGGCTCACTGCTGGGGGGCAGGACAAAGCTTCTTCTAGGGCCTTAAGCAACACATATGTTTTCCGAATCTGTGCTCTTCATCAGTTGGAAAAAATAACCATAAAGCAGGCAAAACAGGATTAACACTCCTAATCTACCAGTGAATAGAATTATTTTGCTGATAAACACAAAATTTATACAGATTAAAGCATAAAAATTTTAAAGAATAATTGAAAATAAAAGGTAAAATATGCTTGGTTACCAAAAGACAAGAATAATCAGAAATTCTGTAAAATGAAAACCAGGCGCTAAGAGAAGAACCCAAAATTATGACTCATCGCTACATAATTTAAATTTCATCTGTAACATAGTTGTGAAATGTTCCCCTAACTGTATTTAGCTTGTGTATTCACTGAATTCCTTGCATTTCACATTTCTTACTATAAATGAAGCCCCCAAACTCAAATCATGTTTTTAATTTAACGACACATATTAGGTTACGCTGAGGTATGTGGACGAGGCCTAAGGGAGAGTGATGTGTATTGAAGCCACACAACATAACTAAACAAAACCCAGCACGTTTAACTGGGATGGTGAGCAATCAGCCCACGTTATCCACAAGAACTATTTTCTTGTGTCTATGACAAACAAATACACACAAATGTAAGAGAATTAAAACACACACACACACAGCCACAACCAGTGGCATTCTGAAAACTCCATTTCTAAAAATAGTCTCTCACAGTCTTGTGCTCCATATCAACTCCCCATACACAGTTTCTTATTTAAAATGTATTGGGATGAAGGTGGAACAGGTATATGCCACATTCAACCAGAGGTAATACTGTGCAAGAACACAGCCGTTTCTAAAAGACTCACACTCCCTTCATATCTTAATTTTTCAACTTAAAAGAGTCTGAATGCTCAATTTCAGCTGTTGATTTTGTAATGTAAGTTTCCAACCCATATTTCACTAAGCAAGTTAAAAATAAATGATCTGCTGGGGCTGTTGCCAGTACATGCATCAGTAAATATCAACACAAGATTATAGAATATATGTGAAATGTGTGTACTGAAATTTCAAGCAAAACCCGACTCCCCGACTCACAGCCATTCCCTCAGTTCTGTTTAGATTTTGCTAGTCATTTTGATAGACCTACACCGGACATACATTCTTCTCTAAGTATATGGCAAGTCCAACATTTGATTTTTATTTGGTTTAAAATAGTTACCTGAAATCTAGTAAATACTCAGTATCCACTCTGAGCAAACATCTGTGCTAGACAAGCTAAGTCAGACACAGAGCCGATGGCTGAAAATTCAGTGAATAATGTGGGGCAAACACAGGAGGCTGGGGAAGGGAGACAGAGGGAAAACATAAACCCCTTCCCCGACACAAGACACACCACGTGCCATGAGAAGGTCATCAACAAAGGCCCCCAGAAGGGTTCAGAGGTAGAAGATCCCTACATGTTTGGGCAAATGAGAAATGTTAAATGGAAGAAGTAAACGTGAGATCAAGTTCAAAAGATTAAACTAATTGTAAGTTAAACTAATGTCACAAAAATAAGCAAAATGAAGTTAAGGCAGGAAAATGTACTGCCTTTGCGAAGATAATCATGCCCATTTTCCATGTCTCCAAACTTAATATTTTTGGAGCTCACACCCATTTTACTAATAACAACGATGACATGCTTCATGCTTGTGTCCAATTACTCTAGGAGTGACACTATATGCAAGTGAAAACACAAGTTCACTCTGTAAATAAAACTCATGAAGAAAACCTGTAGTCCCTGACGGTGTCAGTGAGACACTGTAAGAAGCCCAGCCTGCCAAATCCCTTCTCGAACCTGAGTAAGACCCTTCATTCCTTCAGGCCCGAGCCCTGCAGTTCTGCCTGAGAACAGATGCATTTGTATTCAAGGTAAATCCAGAACTCATCATGTACTGCTCCTGGGCACTTAGCTTCTTGAAGACATGCAACAGTGTTTTTGGTGTCCTCCATAGGAGTTGCATAATTTATGCTGCATTATATGCACATTTTAAAAAATCAATTTAAAAAACTAGTTGTCAAACCAGGCACTCAAAATAATCAGCCATGTTTTAAGGTCTGCTTCATCTATATATAAAAACTAAGCAACCCAATGACCGGTCGACCAGTTGCTATGACACGCACTGACCACCAGGGGGCAGACGTTCAATGCAGGAGCTGCCTCCTGGTCAGTGCACTCCCATAGCCAACCTCCCACAGCTGGCCAACCTCCCGCAGTCCCTCTCCTCAGCCAGCTGTCCCCGTGGCCCTGATCGGGGATGGCCGGCCAACTTCCCGCAGCTCCTCCCCCCGACCAGCCAACCCCCCGTGGCCCTGATTGGCCGAGGGACCCTACCTGTGCACAAATTCGTGCACCGGGCCTCTAGTTATATACAATCCATGATGTGGTCTAATCAGAAACTAATTATTAAGCTTCATTATACCACCCACTATGGGATTGCAAATGTAGATTACAGAGAGGGAACAGCTTTTAAAATGCTTTCACAGTCAATAAAAAATATATATTTAAAATGCTTTCACATCCTTCCGAGGAGTCACAGCCATGTCTAGATGAAGACACAGGAGAACACCCTCAGTCTCTCTCCTTGGGAGGCTGTCAGTGAAGGAGAGTGCTCTTTAGCCTCTTGAGGACTCTCTGGGCTGCTTTCCTGCTAGTCTAACTCTCAAACAGATCACCACAGCTCAGTTTCACCTTCTCCCACACCCTCCTCCCCGTCCGTCCTCCCCCAATTTTATTCTACCAATCACCAGCCAACAGAACCTTGTGGGTCACTGACAACCAAGGCTACCTCCTTCTTTATACAGATACGAGGTAGGAAGAGAAAGTAGTCCTGATAGTAGGGCAGGAAACACATTAGCATTCCTAAAATCCACACACACGGCTGCCCTCCACTGGCTTGGAGGATCCAGAATGGCTTTTCCAGCAATTATGAGTCTAAAGCGTGACTGAGAAGGTAAACAGCATGACAAACTGTTTTTGAAAGGCTAAGCTCCAACTGCCAGAACTGCTGCTGACTGGTGTTAACTAATGCAGAAGAGAAATGGGACGTGCCTTTATGATCACAATAATCAATAAAAAATAATGCAATAGACTCTGTTTTTGCATACTCACAACTGTAAGCCTACTTCTGCCCACCCTGTATAAAGATACAAGTCACGCCAGGCCAGTGTGGTTCAATGGTTAAGCGCTGACCCAGGAATCAAGAGGTGGCCAGTTTGATTCCCAATCTGGGCACATGTTCAGGTTGCGGGCTCGATCCCTAATAGGGACTGTGCAGGAGGCAGCTGATTGATGATGTTCCTCTCTCACTGATATTTCTATTTCTCTATCCTCTCTCTCCCTTCCTCTCTCTCTCGAAAAAAAAATCAATAAAAATATATTTTTTTATAAAGTCACCACAATTTCTGGATCAACTTCTTTATTTGACCTGATCCCCTTATATCCCAACATTCAGATACTGGCTGAGTCTTCTGAGAAATGTAGATGTTTTGGCAAAGACCCTTACACGCCTAGCTTTTAGCTATCATATAGATGTAGACACAAAAGCTCAAGTCTTCAGAGGCATCTGGATTAAATGAAGGAAGAAATGAGGCCTTGCCATAGGATAAAAATGACATCATAATCTTCAAAGGTGGTGTTTCAATTTGTTAGAATGACAACTCCTCACCAGATCAGGAGGAAAACTGGAAAGCTAAAGGAACCCACATGTAAATTGTTTTCCATAAACCATCAGAACAAGTAGTCATACCAATGCCACAACACACACAAAAGCCTCCCAAACATAAACAAACCAAAACACACACACACAAGTGCGCGCGCACACACACACGCATGTGAAGTGCTACAGAGAAGCAAGTCATTTACATCCACAGAAACACACAATTCAGCCTGAAGCAAAAATCCCTATCAGGTTATAAACTGCTCTCCTTTTACTATGCACAGAGTCACTTCATCAAGGGTTAAACCCTAAGTAACAAAATATAATTCGTGTGCTCAGATTTTTTGACACTCTTATTTTCAGGGGGAAAATGAATACACAACGAAAGCCCGCATCTCTGAGTTTTTAGCTTTTGAAAATTAAAAAGATGCATCATACTTTAGGCTAAAATTAAAAGGCCTGTATTCTTAACCAACATGGAAAATATTAAAATCTCCCTGGCAACCCCATTAGGCCCTGAAGGCTTTCTAAGCTGTGCGGCCTCTGCGTTAGGGCCAACCATTAACCACATCACCACGAGAGGTACGGACAGGTGGACCAGGATGTATTTGACAACCCCCAGATACTAGAACCAGGGAACCCCTGAATACTGGACAGAGAACAGGAGTAACTGTCATAAATAGGACATCACAGATACTGATCTCATCAACACCAAGAGATGACGAGGGCTTTTCATGGTGACAATGGTAAGAGCTACCACTTGCTGTGTAGTTCCTTTCTGCTGGGAATGTAACATTCATTCATTATGTCACTTAGTTCTCACAACAACCGTGAAGTAGTTATTAGTATCATTCCCATTTTAGAGATGTGGAAACAAAGGCAGAGTTAGGAATAAGTTATTTAAGTCACAGTTTAAATGGGTTTTTAATGGCTCTCCCTAACGCCACTGTCACCTACAAATCCCCTGAACACTGGAAACACATGACTGGTATTAACAGGAATTACCAAATTCTGACAAATACCACGAATACAGAAAAGCACACAATTGCCATGATATGACAGAGCATAAAAAGTGTAGATTGGTGATCTGGAAACACCGGATTGAGTCAGAATTCGCTATATATCCACACCTTACACATCTCTGTGGATAGCACGGAATCAAGTTTCTTCTACAACTATTACCCGTGTTTCCCTAGCCAAGTTTCCGATCTATGAGATGAAGCAGTTGTACTTACCCCGCAGGAAGGCTGTGAAGATTAAATACGACCTTGTATAGTGCCTGGCACCAGGGAAAAGTTTCTTTCCCCCTTTCCAGTCTGGTGCAGACAAGCGGTAAATACTGCAATAATTCAGAAGGAAAACACCACTGTGGGATAAGGAGGAGCAAGTTTCCCAGAGACCCTGAGGTTTAACCAGCTGTGAATACACTCTGGAGTCTGTGCTGTTAAGGTGGGTCTCTGCTGAGAGGCATCGAAGGCCTTCAAAGCTGTGAACGACCAGGCTTACCCAGAAGCACGCTCACACACAGTCCTGGGGACGTGGGTCCAGACGGGATTTCTTCTTCCTTTTTGCTTTAACTACAATGCATTCCTTCCCTACTCTCATATTGCAGAAGTACAGAAACCTCCACCTGTCACCCTTCCCCAGTGCTACCTTCAGCGCCATGATGAGTACTTTTATTGACAAGTAGGGGCCCCTGAGCACGGATAAGATCAAGCCAGTCCACAGGTTTCTACTTTTCTATGCTGTATTATCAGCTAGTCATCTTTCTTGCTCTATTTTTCCTTCACAGCAGTAAACAGATGGTTTCATTAGTTAATCTTGACTACCCTGGTTATTTTTAATCATGGTAATTCACTGAAATTCAGTTAAGCAGTAACTCAATTTATAAGAGTAGCTACATCCACCATCATTTGGCAAAAGTTAACAAGCAACAGGCAAATGGGTAGAAAGGTATGACTATCAGCCAGCACTCTCCCAGAGAAATAATAAGCTACTGTTTAATAAATACGCACACACAATGGGGGAAAAGGCTGCAATATTGCAACCTGAAACAATGTAAAATTCACATTATTTCTAAAAGCTAAAACTATTCTAGAATTTTAAACAATCATAATTAATAAAGACAAATCAGTGCTAGTTACAAAGGTAAAAATTGCAAATAAAGAGGGAATAAAAATTGTACTCCAAGTTCCTAAAAGTTGGGAAATTAGGTAAAGTCATAGTGTCAGGCTGTCGTTGTGCCTGTTAGAAAATTGGTTAGGCGTTCCCAAAGCCAACACTTGAGCATCAACCTAATAGCCGACCATGTAATGTAGCAATGCTTTTCAATTTTACACTTGAAAAATGGGTAATAGGAAGAAAATTCAGTATTTAATTCGCCTCTAAGTCTCAACTGATGCCCTTCATTCCCTGTAAAAGTCCTGTCAGCTAGAGAGTTATTACTTATTGGAGCAAGGTGGCCTTTTAGAAGACACGGCAACCTTAGAAGCTGTCCACTGCCTGCTGCCTAGCCCAGCACTCTCTCTCAGAAGGCCAACGTTAAAGCGCTCAAGATGCCTCTGAAGTCCACAGCTAGAAATCTGGGTAAGAGGAGGGATTTTTAAAAAACCCATTAGAGTAAATTTAGGTCATGCATACTGAGTTTGTCCCTTGATTTGGAAATGGCATATATCACTTCCTGGATATTAAGTTAAATGTCTCTAGTCATGGCCATTAAACTGGGAGAATCTGGAATTGAACTCTACCCAGAGAACAAATGTGAAAATAAGATAATTATGAATCATTTTCTTATAGACGAAAGTCAGACTCATTCTTCATTTTAATTGGCATGCAAGACAACCTACAAAACAGGCTGACGCCCAGGCAGAGCCATGCCATGGGTTCCTTGTGGGGCTGTTACACTAATCCTCTACCTGCAAGCAACAACTAGCGCCTACACAGATTCGTTCCTCAGTAAAATCCTGTTGGTGGGAAATCTGCTCGGGGCGGGTTTAAGTTTCTATGCTCCTCTTCTCCTGTCAAATTAGCTATAACAACTTGCCATCAACGCATTAAGCCTTCTGTAAAGGTTTGCCATTTAGTTTAACAAATGTCTTTAAAATGCATTATATTTCTACAGCAATTTAAATGATTACCTGGACATTGCTTTTCTTACTTCCCTGAATAAAATAAGGATATGCTCTTTATCAGAAAGCAACTACTTGCCATCGCCATTGTTCTCTGGTGTCCTGCTTTCCAAAATATAACTATGAAGAGGCCAGGAGCATAAGCTTGGGTGAAGGGAGCATGTTCCGTTTTTACTAAGACTAAATTTAAACTAGAAACGCCCACTTAACATGGATTTTTGTACCGCTTCAAGTCTCAAAAGAGAACAATACAATCCCCAAAGACTAACTCACTTGTCTCTTTTAAGAGTTATCAGAATAGCATTATGCCGAAAGTGAGAGTCTGGCTCTGTTCTGTTTGTTAATGCAACACAGACTTGCTGGCCAACTGCAACTGGCTGTAAGTCCTTATCGCAAATAAAACTATTTTTGTGCCATTTCTATTTTTCACTTAAACGTCACCAGCTCTTCCAGACTCAAGCCCTGTCAAGTGTTCTGTTGCCAAGACTCTGCCTGTCAAAAGGTCAGCATCCAGTACCTTCCAGTTGGGTCCCAAAGGGCCTCTCTTGGTCTTGGCTGACTGGAACAATGCTGGGTCTTCATCAGCTTTATAGTCCTGCAAAGCAAAACAAAGTCAGAAGCAGAGAAGAAAACCAGAGAAAATTCTTTAACTTTGTCAGAACAGCGCTTTGCAGCTACTAGTACACATGGCAGCAACTCATTAGGCTTATTGTGCTTCTGTATAAAATAGAAGTAGATAAACACTTCTAATATGACATTAAGTTTTCATTTTGGTTCTCTCTGTTTTAAACGTTTACCCTTAAGGCAAAATGACTACATAATAAAAGGTAATAGAAGTCTTGACTAGCTGTCTACTGGTTTATTGGAGAGCTACCTCCAAGAACAAATCTTCCAACATTTTCCCATAGTTCCAGCATTTCGATATATGTATAACCACATTCAAGAAATAAAACATGCCCATTCCAGTTTTACCCATACCCATAGATGATGACATAGAACTCACTCCCCTCCTAGGGAGCGACTGCTGTAACTGGAAACACACATCAGCATCGATTCCGTGGCATTCCCCATGTCTTCCATGGTTGGGTCTGTGGTGGATGCCTCAACCAGGAAGTCACCCTCTCCAAACCCTAGTCCACGGAGAGCCATGGGGTACACATACTGTGACTTCCTCAGGGAAGAGGTACCTCTCGCGGCCATAAGAGAAAGGGGAGGGGCTTATGACTCCTTAGGGGCACCGCTCTAGCATTTAGGTTTTATGCAAGGCTCTAGTGTGTGTAAATTCAAATTTCCTTAATATACTCTTCCCGACAGAACAGAGAAAATGAACGAAATAAGTATTTTTAAACCTGTTTGCTTTACAAACGTTCTGTTGTCATTACACACATGCATGCGCACCATCTATAGGAAGAAATGAAAACTACCTTTGAAGAGCTAGAGTTCAGGTGTAGAGGAGTGGTAACAGTGACAGTGACCAGGTCAGCTGGTCAATGGAAAATACAAGGAAAGAGCCCTCCCCTCCCAAGCGGAACTCTGGAACCAGGAGCCCTTCCCTGCACTGGGGGCGGGACCACACACTCTCGGGGAAGTGCCCCGTTAAGTCAATCTGAAAACTCGTTGTCCTAGAGACAAGCACTGAACATATCCCAAAGCACAACACAAACTTTCACAAATCAGTGAAAACGTGCCGAGAAGCAGCCAATCAAGACTCAAAAGCTGGCCCTGGCTGGTATAGCTCAGGGGATTCCTGGTCAGGGCAACCAATCCGTGTGTTCCTCTCACATCCATGTCTCTCTCTACCCGCCTCCCTCTCTTCCATTCTTTCTAAAAATCAATGAAAAAAATATTTTCGGGTGAGGATTAACAACAACAAGTCTCAGCAGCTATTCAGTAAGTGCATATGACATCCTAATTCCTAAAGAGAAAGTTGTAAATTCGAGGAAGAAAAAATGTGAGGTTCAGGTAAAAAAACACACACCACTTTAAAGATAGCTGGGTAAATGTACGACCCTGACCTCGAAGCCTGTTTAAAGGTTGTCTAAGAAGCTATAAAAAGGCCCAACAATCAGCTAAAATTACTACACCAGCAAACTGAGCAGGCCACACAGGGTCTTACTGCTTAAAATATGCAATGTGGTATAGCCACAGGCATTAGGTCAGTCCGTATTACCTAGGAATGACAAGCAGGGGTGAGCCGACTGCAAAGGGCCGGACAACTAGGGTTTACTTCATGTGTCTGGGCTCATCAGCAGAAGTTCAACTACCATCGACGACTATGAATTCTGAAACTCCTATTTAGAACCACGTCTTAAAAATTAACAACTTCACTGCTGACTGAGAAGAGAATCAATGGCACAGGGTTGGTCTCCCAAGACCTGGATCCACAGCGAGAAACGGGCCATAGTGCTGACATAAATAATCATGGAAGTCCACAGGACACTTCCTTCTAGGTCAGAGGCTTAGAATTAAAACCCAGAGACAAGCTCCCTTTTCTCCACAATTGAAAACATTTAACATCATATCTAATAATCACTTTTAACATCATCTCCCTTCATCAAGGTCTATGTATTCATCAACCACCACGTAGGAGGAGGTAGCGCACAGGATGCTAAGAAGCAGACCAAGGGGTAAGGAGAGCCAGTACCTGTTCTGGCTCCTAGCAAGTCCCAGTCTAGCTGGGAGGAAGACAGCGAGGCAAACAAAGAAAAGGCACCTGAAAGCCAGGGAGGACCTGCTAACTGCCAACAGAGAAGGCAGAAGAATTAGTCAGAACTGAAACCACCCGGCGCCAGCCAAGGAAATGTATTTTTTAAATTACGTTTAAAAGCAGAAAACCCGTATTGCTAAGGTGCTTTGTGTTAACATGATTTATGCTTAAATTTTAATTATCTGTACAATGCCCAGAGGCTTGGTTAGTGTTTCATTACATTTGAAGGAAAATACTTCCTTTTTTCTTTTTCACCGAGTGTGACCTCACTGTGGGCATCATGCTCACATTTTGTTTTTCTTTCAAAATCTAAAATGTTATAGAGCCTTATATGAGTAGAATAGCAAATACCACATTCCCTAAACTTCAGAGAGGTGCTCCATTAAGAAGGAAAGCATTCAGCCAATAAACATGCTATAACTGAAAGACAGATCCTGATTTTGAACATAATAAAATATGAGGGGGAAGGTCAAGGGGGCCGGAATCTCAGAATCGATGAAGTAAATGGAGACTGCAGGACTACTTCTGTGGATTCTACACTTGTCCACTCCAACAGAGAAAAAAACGCACCCCAAAATCCACAGCACAGAGTGTACGCAAATGTCAGTAGGGTTAAAAGAAAAAACCCCACTAAGGGTAGCACATAAACCAAGAAACAACTAATTTAAAGAAAGTGAAATTGGTCTAAATTGTGGCCAGCATAAATTATTTTCATGTGGAGGTAAAGTAACCGAGAAGGTGGCTCGCCCAGGAGATGGCCCTACGCATGTCTGTGGCCCCAGTGAAGGTGACAGTGTGAGTGGATGGGTTACACGGACTTCTTGGACAATGCCCCTCTCCTTCCTAAACCCAGCTCCACACCTGGGTGATGACGTCAGGTTTTCCACACCCGTCTGACATGGATTAATTAACTGAAGAACATGAAATAACATTTTATTTATTTTTTAAAATATATTTTATTGATTGTTTACAGGGATAGAGAGTTAGAAACACTGATGAGAGAGAAACATCGATCAGCTGCCTCCTGCACCCCCCCGCCCCCCACCGGGGGATGTGCCCACAACCCAGGTACATGCCCTTGACCGGAATCGAACCCGGGACCCCTCAGTCGGCAGGCTGGCCGACGCTCTGTCCACTGAGCCAAACCAGTTAGGGCTGAAATAACGCTTTAAAACTTCACTCTGGACCTAACTCATATACTGTTCCACAAAGCGTATTTTTAAGCCTTCACTTTTTTTTTAGTGCTGGTTGTTCACTGGACGCTGTTCTGCAGTATGGATTCACAGAATTATCCAGGGGAAATAAACCTTGAAGATAAATCTCACTTCACAGGTGAGGAAGCAACAGTCCAACAAGGAGATGATAGGGCTCACCTGGGACTTCAACACAAGGCTTCTTAGCCTCTGTCCTGGGCTCATTCTGGCACTTACATAGGAGAGGGGCAAAGAGTGTCCACAAATGCCAGATAAGCAAAATCACATTTCAAAAACACAGAAAAGGAACAGCATCAGAAACCGAAGTGAATTTTCCTACAAGAAAGGAGTGTATGCATACAAAATACTACATATACATATAGCTCTAAAGCGTTGTCTTTTTCCCTCTCAGTTTTTCCATGGAATATAAAGCAGTAGATATTAAACATATACTGAAAATGTAACAAAACCCAATTATTAATAATAGCACCTTAACCTTGACAGATGAGAATAATGCATCCTGTCAAAACCTAGGAATTTTTTTGTGCTTTTTTTTGTTAGTTTGAACACGTAAATGTTTAATCAGCTGAATTAAGTAGCAAGATATTAAAAAGCAGGAAGCAGGTGTAGTTTTAACAACCTCAGTTTCGTATTGCTGTAACAAACATTTCATTTGTTGAAGAGTATCTTATTTGCTGCATTTTATTCTTGGGTATCTAGTTTGGTCTTTCTGTATTTGAAAACTGGCCGATTTATATCCGTATCACAACGAACAAATATATTCTTTCATGTATGACAGTTTCAGCATAGAGAATGCAACCTCAGCTACCAATTATTGCTGCAAATGAGCAATAGTGTGGAATGAGACAGCCTGCTGGCTGTGTTAGTATTCTGTCTCCTCTGGGATCCCATGGGGAAAGGGAGGCTCTGATGAAGAGAAGCCCTTGGCTCATGGTTTATTGTGCTTGCCACCAGCTGCAGCCTTCTCATCTCATTAGTTCTTTCAGAATACAGTGGGTGAAGACAGCTGTAGCCTACTTGAGTCTTCAGCTCCTGGGTATTCTGAAGGCTGAATTTGCTATGCACTTTCTGTAATCCTTGGGAAAAAAAGGAAGCAAATTCACTAGGCCAAGGAAATGTATTTGTAAAATGAGTTTTAAAATCATGTTTAAAAAGTAGAAAAATCTTATTGCTAAGGTGCATTGTGTTTAAAACTTGGTATGATCAAATTTCCATTATCTGTAGAATGCCCAGAGGCCTGGCCAGGATAAGGGCTTAGTAAAACCATCATTATCAAGTTAGGTGTGATGTCCCTAGACACTGCTCACTCCACTAATACCAGTGAGTGAACCACAGAAAACACACTGGTATCAACATTACGTAGATTCGGATTAGTGTTAACACAACTCCATTTAATTGAAAACTCTTATTTAGGTAAAAAAGGAGGCAAGAAAGTCAAGACACCCTTTGGAGAACACATAAAATATGGAAAATAAATGAATTACTGAGTCTCCAAGCTGGAGCCACAGAATACATTTATTCAATTCTTACAAATACCTGTTTTCTGTCACTGGAATACAAAAGTTGTGCTGCCTCTTGGGTATGCATCTGTTACTCACTACAGCTCTCAATAGAAACTCTCAACAAAAACCAGATTCATTTTGAAGACAAAGAATATTAGTTTTATGAATCTTTAAGCATAGTGGCTATCCCCCAAAATACAAATGCAAAATCTGTGCTGAGCCAACCTACATATCCTTGAGTCCAGATTTAACTCATGACTATGAATGGGAAGTGAGTAGAAGGTGAAGGGCAGGCTGGTAGGAGTGTCTTGACAGCTTGTGAAAAAAATCAAAATAAACTCCAGACACCAGAAATTGCCTAAAGAATCATGAATGGGTTCCCACCGGTGAGGCTTAATGGAAATAAGGAAAAGTGTGCCCAAACACACCATTAGCAACTCCTGGACATCTGCTTATTAAAGAGCACCCCCCCCCCAAAAAAAGAGGAACAGTTCTACAGGGTCAACATAAAACTTGAGAGAGATATTAGGATCCTGCAGCCTGCCATAAAGTGCTTCCCTTTAGCGTAGCATGATTAATTAGGTGTCTATTCAAATAGCTCCAAGATAATCACCACGTTTAAAATGCACAGGTACTGCTGCTCAATTTAGCCAAGCTTATTTCCTCTAAGCACATCCTAAAAGCAAAGGCCAGGATGGGAGAAAGGCTGCATTAAATTCGAAGGTCAATAGCAAACATCATTTATCAGCACCGCCCTGCATTTTTCAGTATTGTGGCACATAGGAAACAAGGGATTCCCGGGTCCTATCACCACTGACCCTAGTGCATAACTAACTGGAGTTGCCAAAATGCAAGCCAGACCCCAAAGGGGAAGCCTATTAATAAAAAAATGTTGGCGTTACATTTTGCAACAGCAAGGAACGGCGGTGTTAAGAGAAATAACATTTATTAACTTGTTTGAGAAACTCACTTGAACAGTTATTTTCAAATAAGCAGCTTTCTTTTCTATTTTTAATTACATCTCCCCAGTGACTCCTCACCGATTCAGGTTCCCACAGAGTGCCATTAATATAGTCTAAGTAAATCTCATTAATTCAGGTCCTACCACCTTGGAATACATAATAATTTGGACAGGGTCTGGACTGAAGTTTATCTTTGCATGATCTATGAAAAAAGGATTTGCTACACAAATTAATAGAGTAACAAGATCTCAGGAGGGCTGTTTAAACAGTTCAGAAGTGTTTTAGAGCAATTCAGAAGCATTCATTTGCATATAATTATTATGCTAATTACAAATCATTCTTATCTATTCATTAAAGCAGATTCCCAAAGGACCACTAATTGTCAATAACTTGTTGGCCTAGTTTCTGTTACTGAATGGACCTCAGAGGAACCAAACTGCATTAAAAAATATTCTCTAAGTCAGCCCTCTCATCAATCCTTACTGGCTTTCCACCAATGAATCCTAAAAGCTGAATTTTAAACTGCATTGAGAACCAAGAAATACAATCAAACCTACACACCTGAACAGAACACTTATTTATAATGTTTCTAATCTCACAGAGACTTGGGGTGGGGTGGCGTGTGGAGGGGGGTTAGCATGGTAGACAGGGAAGGGGGGCAGAAGCTGTCAACAGAGCTCGATGGTAAAAGGCGGCCACAGCCTAGAGCACAGCTAGGCCAATTGCCTACCTCTTCCATTCTTTCTCATTTCACCCACATCACAGCCAGAGACCACCAACACTGTCACGTTGATCAAGGCAGACCTCCAAAGCCTTTGGAGGTTTACAAATTAACAGAGAGAGAAAGATATCGGGATTTCACCTACAAAAAGACGTTGCAACCAAAAGTCATATTCCACAACCCAGGAAGAAAACCAAATAGTTGATGGGCAGATGAAGCAAAAGGGAGAAAGTCCTGGAAGGATAGGAAAGGGGGGTCCAGGAAAGGCTAAGGCTGGTGGACTGCTCTTCAGGGTAGGCGGGGCTACTGGCCTGGATAAGGCTGTGTTTGTTGCAAAAATATTTATTACTGTAACACTATACTTATTATTACTATATAGTTATATTTTTATTATAGCACTTAAAAATGAAAGTAAACTCTCAACTCCAATGAAATAAGTTTTAACATATTAACAAGTCAGTTTTGCTAAAGGTGCTAATGAAATGTTATTTATTTTAGCCCCAGCTGGTTTGGCTCATTGGATAGAGCGTTGGCCTGTGAACTCAAGGGTCCCGGGTTCAATTTCGGTCAAGGGCACATGCCCGGGTTGCGGGCTCAATCCCCAGTTGGGAGTGTGCAGAGGCAGCCGATCAATGACTCCCTCTCATCATTGATGTTTCTCTCTCTCTCTCTCCCCCTCCCTCTCGAAATCAATAAAAATATATTAAAAAAAGAAACAAAACATTATTTTAAAATTAAAGCGCATGTGCCTGAAAAATGTAAGTAATATGTTTAAGAAAGTTTTATTTGACACAAAATGCATTTATTTCCTTAAATGAAAGTAGACTGTAGAACATATTACAACGAATTCCTTACACTAAAATGGGGAAGGGGTGCCCTATTTAAAACTCACAGGGTGAGCCCTCCCCAGTAAAATGTCCATGTTGGTTCATTACCTGGCCTTCAGACAAAGATACTCCCACGTTCCAGGACCCCATGTAACCCAGAGCACTCATTTAACAAACATCAAATAGGATATAACTGTAGGGGGGAGGGAGGAATGGAACATCATCCCTCCCCCCTTCCCCCCCCCCCCCCCAGCAAGAGCAAAATCCGCTAAGAAGCACCATTCTTGTTACTATTTTTGGAGAACTTACTTCAGAAGAGTTCTCCCGACACGCAGGCTAACCACAATACTTTACTGCAAAGATGTGATGCAATTTACAGTTCATCATTGATAAGACTCAAGTACCTGAAGGGATCTCAGCCCAGAGAGCCTTGCCTAGGAAAGAGTTTACATGGTTGAAAGTGAGTTCTTTATAAAAGCGAATTATAAGGAATTCACTTTAAGGAGCCGTTTACATGAGTTTCTTTAAAAATATTTGCCATTAGCTGCTCACAAAAAAAAACATTTTCTAACTCTTACCAGAAAGGTTTCCCCCAGCCAGGAACTGGAGCAATTCTACTAAACATCCAGCCACTTCTACCACCCCCCCCCCCACTGTTCTACTGAAGTTAATAATGGGTTCGAGGTCCTAGTGAAAAGGTACTTTGTGCAAAATATACTCATACATACAGATTTTAAAGAGAAATTTATAAATCCTTGCTCAGACTTAAGCAAGCATGAAATAAGCAATATGTTATTACCCCACAAGAGGGCACTGCTATCCAACTGTCTTCAAATATATGAGAGATCCTCTTAACTCCACTACTGGATGCAAACATTGTAAGTATTCTCAAAGCACTTGACCATGTAAGGTAGCAGAAATGGGCAACATTTTTACATTTCTTTTTTTTTTAAAAGATGCTAACATTTATTTATATCTTCTTTGAGGATGGGGAGGGGGGGAGAACCTCTATATCTACTACAAAAAGGATCTTGACAATGGTTTGCTTCACAGCATAGCAAAGGCAAACGTGAAGAGCATTTGATGAGTGAAAATTTCTTAAGCAAAAGCAAAATCTCTGCTACCTCAAAACTTATATTTGAGTTTTGTTTTGTTGCTGAGTTCAAAGAGGCTCCTATGACAAGTTAGGAGCTGGTTCACAATTCACACTTTAATAAAGTTACACACACACTTTAATTAAAAACAACAACAGAAATAAAACTTTGGGTGCTCTCACACATCCAACAGAGACGTTACAAACTTTTAAGATAGAAATGAATGCCTAGGTTCATCTTAACGGCAAAAGGAAGAGGTATTCTAGTGGACTGAGCGTCTGCTCACGCCACAGAGCACTGAAGAAGGATTTGGCAACCGCGGGCTCTGCTCGGGCTTGCTGGGTCTCAGCCACAGACTTAATAAACAAAAGCTCTCTTCAGGGCTAAAGCCTGGGTAGCCACTGCACAGCTCCGAGAAGCAGAAAGCCCTTCTTAGGAAGTAAAAGGCAGCAGTTGGAACAAAAGTAACATCTGAACTGCAGCAGCATTTTGAAAGCTGTGAGAGAACAAACTAGACCATTTAAGGTTATCATCTACCGAAGGTTAATTCGAAAGACCTATTAGGCTCACCCATTAAAACAAGGTCATTTTCATAGCTCAAAGGCTGACAAATATTAACAATTTCACATAGTCTGATCTAATACTTAACTTTTTCCAGCCAGATTTCATCATGCTTTTAATTTTAAAGAGAGAAAAAAACTAATCTTATAAAGATGATTTAGAAAGCATATTTAGAAAGCACATTTCTTTAAAATTATAAAGTTATTTCTAAAGGCAGTGCAGTAAAGCATATGTTGTCAAGACTATCTACTCAAATTTATAACATCTGGGCACTGCCTCACAGAATGTCTGATCAAAGAAAAGATATGCCCGAATCCTTCCCAGAGCACAGAAAACAGCACTGTGTAAGGTGTGACCACAACTTCATGCCTAAAAAAACTAAACCATTTCATCAGCTTTCCGAGGCTGACATTTGGGGGGAAATATCTTTAAAATGAGCAATAACTTTAAAATAAAACGCACTCATGATTTACAACAATTAAAAAGTGTCCGATTTTTCAGCTCTCAAAGAATGAAAACGGCTAAATGAATGGATAGGTATCTTATGTGTTCACTTTCAGAAAATCAGGTACTGCTTCTAATATACAAAAAATGTACACACACTTCAACAGCTGATAGCTCAATTTTGAAAATGAAATGTATTTTGATAAACACTGCCTTTATAATGGTTCAATGTGTGTGTATACATTTTTTGGGGACGCCCTATTATTTCTGCTCTCAACTAAAACGGGACATTGTTCTCTCTACCAAAACATACTCACCAAATAAATGGATCATAATCAAAGAACAAATGGCCAAGGCTAGAAATAAAAAGCACCAACTATAAAAGCCAATTCATTTCCTTTGACATCACAATCCTTAAAAAGGTGATTGTGACACTTCTACAAGTGGCTGTGCTATCATTGTAATTAACCTAGTTATTAATAATAGGAAAGGAGCAAAGGGAAGACCAGATATTGCAGGCATGTCATTTGGGCAGCTTTGCCAGGAAGCTACAACTCCCAACAAAAGGGAGACAGAGGCATGCCCAGTAAAGTTGCTGTCAATCACACCTGAGAACAAAGGTCATTGGCTAGAATGGACATGGCCACTGCAAGGGCATGTAATTAGTGATATTTAATCCCCTAAACAAAAGAGTTCCCTTTCTTGTGCTCTTACTGCACTTGGGACTTGTGTGACTCTGGGCTTGTGGGGCTCCCTTGCGTTAACCTGCATCCCACACGCAATGGACTAATGGACTGCAACTAACCAGGTGATGAACTGGACCCGGCTGCAATATGGAATGGAAATTCTGGACACTGGCTCTCATCCTCCCGTGGGGGCCTCCGGAAATGCTTACTTATTCCAGCGGTATCCCAAGATCCCCACTTCCGCTGATAACAGATATATGTGCAGCTTAGATGAACCCACCAATCCTATTGTTGTCTTTTGATATACAGTTGCTATACCTAATAAAGTACAAGATTCCAAACCCCCAGCTCTCGTTAGCCTTTGAACACAGACTTGAGCTGCAGCCAGGAGCCCAGCACTGACTGGCAGTTACCAGCTGTGAGGGGAAGAAACCCTTTGGAGGAGAGGCACTCAGCACTGCTGTACTAGATAAGCAACATTTGGAACAAACCAACTCCCAAGTCACTTAGAAACACTTCAACTGTTCACTGATTAAGAATCCTGCACTCTCTTCAGACTGATACAATTGTTCCTTTATCTGGAAAAATAGTTACCACACCGCCAAAGAGCAAATAGCGAGTTGCAATAAATGTTTGCTGAATGAACATGAGGACGCAGGAGTGGTGTTCCCTGTAAGTACCCACATGAAAAAAACAAACAAAAAAAAACACCTTAGTGCCTCCACTCCTTTTATTATAACTGCACATATGCAAATTTCAATATATGCCAGAGTTTAGCAGTAAATGGGAAAAGGTGACCAAGGCCACTGATGAAAACTGCTATTTGGGGGACTAGGGAAGCTACATGGAAGAGCAGGCTTGTTTTAATTGAATGAAAAATGCTCTTAACATATTGCAAAGGAAGGCGCATCATACAGAAAGACAAACATAAAAAGAAGCCAGCACCCCTGCTTTTGAGTCCTGACTCCCCTTCCATTGGTTATGTGGCTCAACCTTAAAAATAAAGGCTGGGGTGAATGTCTGGGACCATGGGCTCCAGCTGAGATTCCTTCTGTTTCCAAAATCCTAGAAGGATGTCCCCTCTACAATCCTCACCCTAAATGGTGTAGTAGACCACATCCCAGGCGTGAACAAGCACACGAACCACCCGGAGAGCTGGGGAGGAGGGCAGTGGTGGTGAGAATTTGCATTTCTAACAAGCTGCCTGTGGGCTGACCTTGTGGAAAGGGGCTCAAGCCTTTAGGTCTGAATCCCTAGCCCCAGTGCTCCCCGTCCCGCTCCCCCTCCCCCCCCCCCCAAGGGCCTCAAGGCCCTGAAAAGAACCTTTTAACTTCCAGGACCAATTGGCAGATCCAGTCCCAAACGGATTGGCTCTTGTGCAGACCCCTGCCTTGTGGCTATGGTGGGGGGCAGAGGCTGAGCGAGCAGTGCTGAATGGAGGCGATCCCAGGTCCTGGCAGGGAGGAAGAGATTTACCAGAAGCCCATTCTCTCACTTGGGAGTGCCTGTGTCCCCCAGAGCATCAAGAAAAGAATTGTGACCAGTTGGTGGAGCCACACGTTGCTCCAGGAGCTCTTGCTAAATAAAAAAGCTGCTCAGGAAGTGTTTTGCTGGAAAGCGGTGGCGCGAAGAGCCCAGCAGCAGTGACAACCCAAGGACCACAGGCCAGGGAGGGAAGGCTGGTTATGCAGAGCAGGCATCAGGGTGGCTTTTGTGCCGGGAGCCCACCGTGTGAGGCACCCCCCTCCTCAGCACTACCGCTGCCCAGGGGGGCATTGGCAAATGGAGAGAGGGAGCGGAAACAAGGATGGAGACTTAAGGGAAATAAGCTATGGCTATTATACTCATGAGCAGGTAGGAAGAAGGATGTGGGAGTAACAATTGGGGCGGAGGGGGTTAAAAAAAAAAAAAAGGAAGAGGTTTAATTAATATGTGAACCTTACCAAATTAAGAGCACAAGCTTGCTGAGTCATTAACAGGGCCTCTCACGCTCTGCAGGGAAGTCCCATGAAGGACCCTATCAATCACAGCACATCCTTCCAGAAACAACATGGCACACCAGTTTCTAGCTTTTGTCTCTTCTTTTAGGAATACCATCTTCAGTGAAACAACACTACAGTTACAAAACTGGGCTACTCTTGGTTTTGAAATGTGCCACTTGGGAAAAACCCTTCATCATAAATTAGTACACTCCAACATGCTGAAACATGAGGGGAAAAATTCATTCCCTCTTTAAACTTGCTGCTTTTAATATTAAATAGGTCTGTATTTTTAAACTTAGTCTCCCAATTTAACACTTTCATGTCATTAATATTTGCTTATTAATGACATTTTAAAAATAGATATCAAGCTATATCAATCTTTAACCTGTGGGCCTTACAAATTTGAATTAAACATTTCTGCCCAAAATAACCTTGGAAATTATAAGGTCACAGAGGATGTACTAGAGGAAACATATACGATAGAGGGAGGCTGATACAATCCTTTCTGGTTACACATAAATACCTAAAAATATGGTTCCAATTTCTTTCTTTAAAAAAAGAAAAAAACCCTGCTCATTTTCTTTCAAATTACTTCCAAAAACGAAGGTCTCTCTGATGTTAATCGTGTGTACACTTCGGCTTACACTTTAAAGAGTCTTCCTCTCCTGGGAAGTGACTTTTGTATACAAATCATGGAAAGCTACTTAGACAAAGTGCTGGAGATGATTAAAAGGGGCCAGATTCACATTTATACCTTAGGAAAGAGCAGAAGCAGATGTCAACTGACTCATTTGTGTACATTTTGGAAATGAGTTGAAGATATGCATGTGCGTTTCATCAGGACATTTTAAAGAATTCACGACTTTTTGTTGTGGTCATGTATTTACGGCAACTTTAGAAATTAAAAAAACGTTAACTATATTCTGGTGTTCTGGGCTGGATACCTTGACTTCTATTACAATCTGATCTCAAACAACTTTTTAATCTGAAAGAAAGATATATGCTCATTTAGAAAGGGCAGAATTTTTAGAATTGAAGAATATCATTACATCCTTCACCATCTAAGATTAGTAAAAAGAGGACCTAAAGTAGCATTTTGTTCATTTAATATTTGAACCAAAAAAAACTTCAATTCCTTCAAACTCCCACCGCCGCCGCTGCCTTTAACACCACAGATGGGGGAAATCTGCAAAGTCTCTTTGATCCATCCCCCAAGCCTTTATTGAGAAGTCACTCCCCATCAGGCTCAATACTGAGCATCTTGCTAGGTCCTGGCAACACAGAGAGGATGTGAACAGTATAGGTCAGGCCCCCAAAGGGTACTCAAAAGTCTTTTCAGGAGTAATACCCGGGTCAGATTTTAAACGGGGAGAGGGTGGGAGCACGGGGGTGTGTCCTGCTGGGACCCTGTGCTCTGTGGCTGCTTCAATAGCAAGAAGAAGGAGCCTTCCTTCTTAAAGGAATTAACACTTACCACTTCACTACAATGCGTCTTGCCCCTGAAACAGGGAATCCGTTTTGGTTGGTGGCCAAAAGAAATCGGGTAGGAACATTTATGCAGAAATCCCAGATTGCTTAGCTTGTTTCATTAGGCAATGATGTATCGTCTAGAAAACTCCAGAAAATAATGGCTATACTAATATACCACACTTTCTATAAGTCACCAACAAAAGACCCTAAATAAATCATATATTTAAATACATATGATTTCTCTAGCATATTCCTCTGTAACACTGGGTCACACCGACAGAGTTTTACAATAAATCCTATTCCTAGAGTTATTGTGACCATGTTTCCCGTTCAATTATGTAAACATGTCAAAGCATCTCCCCAAGTATTCAGTTACACTGCGGGTCTAATCACATCCCTTCTGTGCATGGTGAAGTACAGCTCATAAGCACAACCAAAAAAACCCCCAAAAGCCAGCAAATCTATGACAGAGTGGTATACAAGCTGTCTGACACCAACAACCCAGCAGAGAGTTAAACCCTAAAAGTAATCAACAGTCACTCTGCATTAAAATATTTAGGGCTGTTTGTATTAAATGCATCTGCAGTGACAGAAAATCCCCACCAGGTGGAGGTAAAAGATCCAAGCGTTCCTTCCAACTTCTTGGTTTCTTGACCTCCCAACTATTTCACCTTTGTCCTGATTTCGAAGGAGACTTGATTACTTATCTTCTCAAAATGACGAATTACCTGTTTTTATCTCTTTTAAAGCAAGTAATAAGAAGGGGGGAAAAATAGCTTAAGAAGTTTTTAGAAAAATTAGCTCATTCAAGACAAATTAAGAGTTCATTGTAAACAAAATGAAAATCAGTGAACTAAGTCATTCTGAGACTGAAATCTCCAGGAGTTAAGGTGTCATCGTCTGAACTAGGAGAGACCACACCTTCAGAAGACCTTCCTATTGAAATTCTACCGTGTTGGCCTATTCATAGTTACAAAGATCCCAATTCTAGTGTTACTTAAATTTCTTGAAGAGCAACTTTTAGGCACTAAATAATCACTGTTGGTATGGTAGACATACCTTAATATGTTTCCACACCCACAGATCATTTGTTCTTTTCTCTGAAATCCTGCGGAACCTTGGGCCAAGCATCAGCCTGTGCCATCTGTGAACTATGTCACTGCACTGGACTTGTGTCGTGAGACTGTAAACCTCCTGAGAGGGCACTACATTCATCGTGGATAGCTACAGCAGGGCTATTCAGGCAGCACAGGCTGCGCATCCACTAAATACCACTTTAGAATTTGCAAATATGATCTGGAAGCTTCCTTTTTCCCCAATAGCTTGGACTAGAATTTTCACAGAACATAAAAAAGGCAGACTCAAATGAACAAATTAACTCAACAGAAAACCGAACCAGATCAGGTAAAACGAGAGGACGCCCAGGTGACCCAGGTATTTGCCATAGGAGCCAATCCTAAGGCAGACATTAAGCAGACAAGGCCAAGCAGATGGGGTGCAAGGGGAAGGGAGTGTCGGGGCAACTGTTTGTGCCAGCAGAGTGAACAAATGAGAACGTGCAGGAGACAATGGCGGACCCTGCTTCCCGGCCCACGAAGGCTCTTGCCCACTTCCTTGCTGGAAGGGGTGTCAGGCCCTACAACTCTCCCCATACCATACATTTATATGAAATACCCAGAACAGGTAAATCCAGAAAAGAGATGAGTGGTAGCCAAAACCTGCGGGGAGAGAGTGGCTATTTATGGGCTCAAGGTGTCCGCCTGGGATGATGAAAATGTTCCAGAACTGGATGCTGGCGATGGTTGTACAATACTATGAACGTGCTAAATGCCACAGAATGGCACATTTTAAAATGGTTAAAACGGTAAATTTTGTGTGTATTTTATAATAAAAAAGGTACTGTGAATCCAATAAACTTTAAAAAAAGTATATCTTACTAATTTCTAACATGTAACTTGGAAAATAGGGAGTATGGACACTGAAAAACACAATCACACATACACATATGAACACTTATTCTCCCCAGACAATGCCTGGTGTGAACACAGATTCTCAGAACTTCTGTGCACCGATCGCTAATGATAATGACAATAATGGCCAGCAGTTATTAAACTAGACACTGCTCTAAGCACTCACATTTAGTCCAGTGAGGTAATTAGCCCCATTTTACACAGCTAAAACAGGCACCCCAGGTGGGAGAGCCAGCAGGTAGCACAACCTCGGAATTTGAATCTGAAGCCAGTCTAGTTTCAGGATGTATATTCTTAGTCACAGCTCCGTGGACTCACAATGCAGACCTCCTCGTTTGGGCCCATCCATCCTCTCTTTCACTATTTACCCACAGAGAGCCACCTGCTCAGCCTCTGCATGTGCAGTGCCTTCCACCTGAAGCACCCTCACAAGTGTTGTCATGCATCTGAGGCGAGCCTTCTGTTCTCTCTGAAGGTTAAGCAGAGGTAGAAGGAATGGGACCGAGGGCTCTAAGGCTCTTCATGATCTGCCTTCACTGTTCTTACAAGTCCCACTGGTGCCTACAAACACCGACTGAGAGCGCATTTTAGCCTGAGAACAAGGACCAAGCACGACTCAGCAAAACCAGAGTTGCCTTGAGCTCTGCTGAAGAACAACTTGGAATGCAAACCTGAGAGCCACAATATCAGACCATTTTGTTTGGCCAGCACAATAACCTGAATGACTTCCCCGGGCCTCCCAACCCCAGGGGCATACTGCTGCTCTGTGTTATCTAGTGACCTGCTGCTCCAGGCTGTGAGCTGTCCGGACCCAGCCATTAACTGACTCACTCACTACTCACTCCCAAAGATTGCTCTTCCTATCACAGGAAATCATGGCTGAGAAAGATACTAAGAGAAATAAAAGGGCAAAACAAACACTGGTTTCAACAGAGCATGCATTTTACTTCTGAGGATAAAAAAAAAAAAAGCCTTTTATCATTTCAAAGGCAGAAATAGCCCTGAAATTGAAATAACTTCAAATCATAGTACAACTAAAATATAGAATCTCCCATGACAAAGATCCTACTTCTAATCAGGGAGGGGGCCCTAGCTGAACAGGACCCAGCCTAGCAGAGGGTCACTGCTGGCATTCCGAACCCCAGTGATTTCTGAGCAAAGGACAGGGGTCTTTGCTTCAGAAGGTTTACATTTACATTTCACCAGCAATGTGAGACAGTTAGTTGTTGAGTTATTTCTGTTCAGCTTATAACAATGCTCACGTTCAGGGACGAGCACTGAAAATGAAATGAAATGCTAACTGAAACACTGCGTCTCATGACAAAACAAGGTGTCACTCTTATTTCAAAGCTTCAGCTCTCTCTCGACTAGCAAGAAGGTTGTCTTAACATGTAAAAAAATCCACAGCTGTTCACTGCAACACCAAAGCAGCACGCAGTATAGTACAAGTAGTTAGTTGATATTGCAAATGTGGCAAAATAATACAAGGGCCTTAATTTGGAGGGGAGAGCTGTACAGGGGGTGGTTGTGAAATAAAGGTTTTAATATTTAATACTCTTGAGAACAAGTTTTCTTATTAAGTCAAAAGCTTAAAGTGCAAATATTTACATCTAGTAAGAATCAAAATAAAAAGCTACATAACTGTTAAACTGAGATGTTCTACCATCAACCATTTCTCACAAATGACAATGTTAGGGTAACCCAAATTACTGAAAATTTGTATGTAAATAGAATTTTTGCTTTCTTAATTTTTTGTAAAATACTGTTACTTCCCCTCAACCCCCATGAAAACAAATCTCTGTATATCTCAGGTACACGGAGATTTCTTAAAGGGATCACTTGTGCAAAGGTGAAATCCGAACAAAAAACCAACCACCTTCTCTCCTACTCTCTGATCTTTCTGATGTACAGTCCAGACCCAAGCTCCAGGCTCATTTCACTGTAAAAATGTAGGCCATACAAGAAATAAATAATTCTTAGATGTAAGAGGCAACAGGTTAAAATGTCACTGAGTAGTACATAGTACTTACTGCTGGTTCAACTTGACTTCGATCTGCAATATCTATGTGGACAATTTCAACAGTTTTCCATGTGTTCGGATCTAAACCGTGTACCTAAAATTACAAAGAGAAATTAAACAAAACAAATTATAAACTATTCTTACTAGGCAAAACTATTATACTTACATATATAATCTTTATCGTGAGTCTCTCAGAGTACATTATAAGGGGGGAAAAAGTCCAAATTGCTATATAATTAAATTAGCCATTCGAAGTCTTAAGGGATCTAGAAATCTTTTATTATCCCTCGAAACCCCAAAAATAAGGAGGGGGGAGGGAGAGTAAGCATGCTGCCAAATTAACAGAAATCTATCACAATATTTTCTGGTAGTCCTTAGAGATTATTTAGTTAACAAAATGCACCTGACCCATGTTTAACTCAAGCAATGCATGACAAAGTCCTTTTAACCTCCAAGTTCCAGATAAACATAAAGTGACATTATAATTAAGATTTCAAAAAGCTGCATTGTATGGTCTGAAAGTCTCCTGACTTTGATTATCCTAAAGCTATTCAGTTTCAGTATGATGTTAACTCCTCTAAACTTCATGGTTTTCAACCTATTTCTGAAACTCCATCTATGAACCAATTAAGAATTATTTAAAAACTGCCAAAGATATAGCCATTTGAAAGCTGAAAGCAGATTAAACCATACATAGACTAAAAATATCAAATCACCTCATTTATTTTAGAGATAAATGTGTACCAACTTGTAAAAATCTGGAACTCGTCAACATTATTATAAATTATCCAAAGTACCTTTCTCCTTCCTAGGCCATTTCTCTGACATCAACCCATATCCCAGCAAAGTGGAATGAAGGTAAAAATTAAAGCCATCATTTTTGCAACTGAGAGCAGCTCTGGCAAACACAGAGATGAAAAGGTAAAAGAAACCGGAAATTGAATGGCTAAGATTGGTTTGGGAATTATCTGGGGATTCTGTTTTAACTGTGCCTTCCCTGTCTCAGAGAAGGAGTTGCTGATAAAAACAGCAACCTCACTAAAGTCCACTCACGGAAAGGAGAATGGTCAGGAAACCCCATTTGTTTCCCGTTGTTTGCTTGCATCCCTGTAATCTGACACACCCTGGGGTGGCCAGGTACTGGTATAAAGCAGGTGGCATCACTTTGATGATGACAAAGTGGACTACAGTATTCTCATTTCAATGAAAAGTCCGGAGGTGAAACTTACATTTTCTAATGTTCCCAAGTCTGGTTTGTGCCATGTTTCGATTTTAATGAAGAAATCATCTTTCATATATTCATTCTGCAGAAAGCACAACAGTAAAATGACAGTGACCTTGCACCAATTCTTTGTGGAGCCTTCCACAGCACAGGCATCCATGTCTTTGACTCTACAAGCCTGATCCTCAAGTGATAAACAATCATTAGCTATCTATTTTTATAGGCTTGTGAGGCAAACCAAATGCTACATGCTTTTAAATAATTTAAACAACCTTACTTGTCATTCAGCATACAGGGCTAATATTAAAGAAGCTGTGAGATTTGATGAGCAAATCTGGCATTCGAAGGAAGCAGCAAAAGCAAAATAAAGTCAACAGGGAGACTTTGAGATAAAGCTGGAGAGAGCCCATTAAACCTGGGGACATGTGGTGGAGTGCAGGTTGCTGGAAGAAGCATAGAGGAGGAACCATGCAGTGATGGGCGGTTTTAATAAAACAGCTGCAAATAAATTTCTATGTAAAGCAAAGTCGAAAGATGAAGAGTTTGTGACACAAAAAACAGTTTTACTCACCGTTACAACTGAGGCATAATGGACAGGTGGGCAATAAAAGGAGAAAAATTTCAGAATATTAATCAGAGTCAAAACAATCTGTCATAATATTTAATGTTACAAGATCAAGCTACCTGAAAAATAAAACATTTAGTAGTTTACATCTGCAAAGCACAGTTTCTATACAAGTCCCAGAGTAGGATACTTTAGATTATGGAGTCAATAATCCAAGTTTAAAACAATGGTAAAAAGAATAATGTCGCAAAAGCAAAAACATTATTTATAATACCAATTTAGCAAACAACAAAGAACTTTTTCAGAAGGCTGCCATATCCCTCCCGTTACGTGGCAATATAAGTAAAATACTGCTAAAACCACACCAGGAGACACTTCCGCGTGTGGCCTTTCTTTATAGTTTCTGCACAGGCATACCTCAAAGATACCGCGGGTTCAGTTCCAAACCACCGCGACAAAGCTGGTGGAGGGTCTTGCCTTCACTGAATACAGCGAAGCGCAATAAAACAAGGTATGCTTCTGTTCCTTCCACTGGCTCACCCCTGGAGCCTGTGCAGTCAGCAAGGACCTCAAGGTGCTGTCACCTAGGAATGAGCCCAGGCCCCTCACATAGCTCTGGGGGGAGGAGCCCAACCCAACCTCTCCTCTGCCACAGTGAGTGCCGTGACTACCCGAGACCCCACAAAAGGCCTTGACTGGTGGCACCCTTCTCAAAGCTGTCCTCATGGGGGCAATGGCTGCTGGGAACCAGGCTTACTTGTTCTACAGTAGGGATATGCGTTCCAGGCTTTCTCGTGAAATACCAAGGAGCCCTCGGGAGCAATCAATCTGACGAATCCAGGAACTTTGCTGTGAGGAGAGAAATATTGGATATATTTTCAACGGCGCCATCACTGCTTTGTTGGCAGCTTTCACACTGCTTCAAAGAGTATGGTAATCAAAGGAGATTATATTCTAAGCTTCATGAACTCAACAGCTTTCTCCTCGTTCCCAAAGTAATCAAGTGGAAAATGAATGTAAAAACAACAAAATAATTATATGCTTAACCGCATACAGCATTTTTTAAAAATAGAAGCAATTCGCCCTAACCGGTTTGGCTCAGTGGATAGAGCGTCGGCCTGAGGACTGAAGGGTCCTGGGTTCGATTCCAGTCAGGGGCATGTACCTTGGTTGCTGGCACATCCCCAATGAGGGGTGTGCAGGAGGCAGCTGATCGATAATTCTCTCTCATCAATGTTTCTAGCTCTCTATCCCTCGCCCTTCCTTTCTGTAAAAAATCAATAAAATATGTTTTTTAAAAAGATAGAAGCAATTCTTTCTTATGAGCTTCTGGTCTATCTCCCTAAGAATTAGATGAAGCCATTCCACCTGTACATAACACAACACAGAAGTTCTCTGTCTAAAGACTACACTACACTGTCTCTTAAAGCAAAAAATAAAGAAGCCCAGAATAGGGGTATCCCTGAGTAAAAAGTCTTTTCATACATTTTACAGAATAAACCTAAAAAAATTTATTAAAAATGAGGTATGAAAGTATATCCAAGTGTCAAATTTTGTAGGTTTGGAAGATGAATGTCAATTGCTGCCTCAAGTATGGTCAGAGAAGGGTTAAATATATAATATATGATGAGGTTGTGTATATTCCTAAGATAATCAGGAAAGATCCCAAAAGATAAAACAAGCAAAAGATATCCATACACATTACAAATAGAAAATACAACTGGTAAATAAATAAATGGATACATCAATCTTATAGTCTTCAAAAAAATGCAAATGAAATGACCATTTTAAATAAAATTTCATCATAAAAAAGCAGTGTTACATGCTCAGGCTTTTCACACAGATTGAATTCAAATCGCAACATCACTATACTTGGAAGGTGTATGACCTTGGGCCTTTTCCTTGGCTCTCTGAACTTCAAGTGTTGAATGGAATTCTATTACCTACTCTGCAGGGTCATTGAGAGGATTCAATCAGATAATATCTTGCAATGTGTCTCGCACACTACGCAGGACAAGGAGTGCTCAATAATGGCAGTTACCGCTTTTTAATTATAAGCTGACATGGAGCTGGGTACTTTCACAGGCCTTTCTTCACTTAAATCCCTTAATAACACTGTGAGGTAAACATTCATATAACCAGCAATTAATTGGCTAAATAACTCTATGTCAAAACTATATCCTCCAGGCTGGGGGTGGCCGGGGAGAGGTCAATGAGGGAAAAGGGAGACATATGTAATACTTTAAACAATAAAGAATTAAAAAAAAAAAAAACTGCCTGGTACTGGTACAAGAACAGACATATAGACCAATGGAACAGAACAGAGAACCCAGAAACACACACACACACACACAAAATAAAACCAAACAACTATATCCTCCATCTATAAGCCCTATTACGTATTTTTTTCCATATCAGAGCTGCGTTGCTGAGAACTTTCAAGCACAACTTAATGTCCTAAACTAAGAGAAAGAACAAACAAAGGAAATGTGGGACCCAGAATGCACTTCTGGCCCCATAATAAGATTGAGACTAGATGTAAGGAACCCCCCACTAGCCAGAGAGCTGTGAGGTTACAGAAGAGGTGATAAGAACAGTCCTTTTGTTATCTCTTCAGAACACAAAAGCAGGTACATGATTTGGAGCTTCCACTATTGTGGCAAATCAAATCACCAGAAAAGAAAAGCTGAAGTACTATTACTTCATACTAGTAGCCCTGCGCACGAATCCGCGCGCCAGTAGCTCTCTGTGGGGCCTGGCCGCTCCGTGCCCGCTGCCCAGAGGCTCTCCACAGCCCAGAGACCCATCCTCGTCACCAGGACGACGACCCAAGCGTTCCGTGTCCCAGCCTGGCCAGAGACTCACCCACGGCTTGCCTCGTCGCTGCAGTGACTAAGCAAGCATTCTGCCAGGCCACTCATGCTGCCCGCTCTCAGCAGTCGCCTACCCCAGGACTGGGGGTCTCCGGCAGGGCTGAGAGGACTGGGCGCCACCAGCTTTTGTGATTGAGTGATGGTTAATTTGCATATCACCCTTTTCTTATATAGGATGGCAGTACAAGCTCGATTCCAAAGGCATAAAGAGATTCCTTGCAGCCTTACATCCTTAAAAGATAATAATGAAGGAGGGCTCATTCTTTGAGCACTTATTCTTTTCAAATCTTGGAAAGACTCATGCAAGGGGGTAAAACTTCAGAAAAATGAAGCTGGGAGAACTGAAATTAATATCACATTAAAAGTCAACCAATATCTAGCGTTAAATTATTTCTTCCTTTACTTAAAACCCCTTTAAATGTAGGAGAGGTCTAATCAGAGTATAATATAATACATTAGAGGTCTGGTGCACAATGGGTGCACGGGTGGGGTCCAGCTGACCCACCCTGATCCGATTGGGCTGTGTGGGCCAGGGGGAGGGGCCACAGGCAGTTGGCTGGCTGGCCCTACCCCCAATCAGCGTGGGGGGCCAATCGAGGGCGGGGCTAGCCAGGGAAGGGAGGTGGCACTGGCCCCACCCCCTGGCCTAACTCCTGATCAAGAGGGCAATTTGCATATTAGCCTTTTATTATATAGGATGTGGGTAATTAAAAAAAATACAAACTACAAAATCACTAATCTCTCTGAGAGTTTGACAAACAGATCTATCAATGGTTCATTTGGTCAACTTAGAAAAAGGCAGGGGGGAAAATAGCTGTGTACAAGCTCAGAAACATATTTTGACACTCTCCTCTTTATTTCTAGAGTGCCCAATATTCTGAAAATCTTGATATTCATCAAAAGTTCTAAAATTTGCTGGCCCAAACAGAAGAAAATTGGTAGTCAGCCATTAAAGGCCCCAACAGCCAAATATATAAGAAAGCTTAAATATTTCTTCATTTTGCCCCTGAATTGCCTGTTATCTTACTTCCAGGATGCTATTTCCACGATATGAATTCTAACAATTCATTTTGTTTTGACTTAGTTAGGCTCAACCAAACCTTTGAGCCAATTTTGTTTCAAATTTACTGACTTTTTACATTTAACATAAGAACATTAACAAGCACATCCCTCCTTCAATGAATCTAAGTAATTGACTAAACCTGGGAAAAATGCATAAATGGAGTAAATAAAATTAAATTTCAATTCTATTTTACAGGAGAGAAATTTTCATTAATGGCAGCTTTAACATATTCCTAACAAGTGTGCCAGTTATATATATAACTGAGAGCATAGCATATACATTGTTTTCCACCTCAGAATCGCTTAGGAAGTCACTTTAGTAAAATGAAGGAAATTCTGTTTTGGAATCTTACAGAGTCTCAGAAAAGGAACATACATGAACTGAATTAACAAAATGGAGATAAGCCTTCAAAAACAAATTAGGAAGGACATTCTTCCTCTTGCTCATCCCAAACCAGTCATGAAATGTTCTCTCATCATAAAGCAATACTGATGAAAGTGCCTACCTCAATGTAAACATATCTAGATTCCAGCTGTTGAAAGTCAGCCATAGCATTATGCCCAAGAGCACAAAGGTTCTTTGCCAACACGTAGCCTCCCCGCACCTGAAGGTTACTTAAGAATACTTAACTTTGGGGTAAAATTCAACCAAAGTGCTTTATCAATTGTCTTGAGGAGATCATATTAAGATCTAATCTAAGCTTGTCTTCAGAGAAGACGATATTAAGATCTAATCTAAGCTCAATGGCTGTGAACCTGTCTGCTTTGCAGCGAGAGGACTTTGTCACAGTGGCACCAGAAAACAAAGGGCTAACATGGCTTAAAAGATACATAATAAATGACCATAATCCATAATGTACACTGAACTTCTCCTGGTCTAGGAGCATTGCTTTTTTTTTTTTTTTTTAAACCTGTTCCTGAGATAAGTAACTTGGCTAATCATTTCTTTGTTGTTGTTAATCCTCACTGAGGACATTTTTTTCCAGTGACTTCCAAAGAGAGTAGGATGGGAGAGAGGGGGGATGGAGGGAAACAGCCATGTGAGAGAGACACATAGATTGGTTGCCTCCCACATCTGCCCCAACCAGGCCTAGACTGTAGTGAACAAGAAACAGGAATACAAGCTGAGGATGGTGAGGTAGGCAGGGGGCAGACAGATCACAGGGGCCCATCTTACAGGCCGCTGGGTTTGCATTTTATCCTTTATATGATGGGAAGCTAATGAAGAGTTTAATAAGGGGAATGACACAACCTGATCTAAGTTTCAAGATCATTCTGGCTTTGTGTGGAAAATTAAAAGGAGTGGGTAAGAATAAAGAGTGGAAAAAATTAACTCAAAATGGATTAAAGATCTAAATCTAAGAGCTAAAACTATCAAATTGTTACAAGAAACAGATAAATCTTTGTGACCTTGGAATGGGCAATGACACCAAAAGCATAAATAATAAAAGAAAAATATAGGTAAATTGGACTTCATCAAAACTGTATACTTTTTAAGCTTTAAAGGGCAACACTATCAAGAAAGTGAAACAACTCATACAATAAATAATTTTGCAAATCATATATCTGATAGGAAGCTTCATTGATGTTTCTATCTCTCCCTCTCCCTTCTCTCTGAAATCAATAATGATAATAATAATAATAACAATAATAAAAGCAATGCTTTCCCCCTGTGGTTGAATTCGTAGATGCAAAATCTGGGGAAACAGAGGACCGACAGTATATTTATTAGAAAAAAACAACCACCACCACATATATGTTGACCCATGCAGTACAAACCCATGTTAAGGGTCACTGTGCATCATAAAGAGGAAACAAAGTATTTCAGTAATATTTCTGATATTCTTGTAGAATAGGATCACTCCTGATTTAGAAAACTTTTACCTGTGCAAAATTAAGACTCAGAGCTACATATATACAAAGAAAAAAAATTATGTGTTGATGGCTAATTCTCAACTCAAGAACAAATTACTATATTAGGCTATTTATTAATTTCCTACTTATCCTCATTCAGAGATGATTTCTGAATATAAATCATTTAAAATTAATCTCTGCATGCTCGGGTGATTTAAACTTTTTTTTTTTTTTTAATATCTATACTTGGTTGCTTTTATTTATTTAATTATTTTTTTCTTAAATATATTTTTATTGATTTTGGAGAGGAAGGGAAAGAGAGAAACATCGATGTGAGAGAGAAACATCAAAGGGCTGCCTCCCATATGCACCCTGACCAGGGATCTAACCCACGACCTCAGTATATGCCCTGACCGGGAGACCTTTTGGTGCACAGGATGATGCTCAACCAACTGCACCACGCCAGCCAGGGCTAAGCTTCTCATTATTTTTTTAAAATATGTATTTTATTGATTTTTTACAGAGAGGAAGAGAGAGGGATAGAGAGTCAGGAACATTGATGAGAGAGAAACATCAATCAGCTGCCTCCCACACACCTTTCACCCGGGATGTGCCCGCAACCAAGGTACATGCCCTTGACCGGAGCCAAACCCGGGACCCTTCAGTCCGCAGGCCGACGCTCTATCCACTGAGCCAAACGGGCCAGGCTAAGCTTCTCATTTTTAAATGCACACGTAACTTTTACTTCCTGGCAGATGAATCTTTTTGCTTATGAAAATTAGCTCTTAACTTGAACCACGTGAACTTTTAAAACAATTTTCAATAAAACCTCTGCTATTTTAACCTTTGAGGAACAAAGCCATTCTAGGGTGGGCAAAGCTTTATGAATTCTCCATATTAAAGGACTGACTGAAGATGGTGAAAGCATAATATTTATGAGAAATAAAAAAGAGCAAACCTAATTTTCCCCAAGAAAGGAGAGAAAACAATCCACAAAAGTTCTGGTCAGAGTTCTGATGAGGTCCCAGGAGAACTGCAAGTGTTTCTCTGAAATACCGTCTCAAAAGTTGCAACACATTATCTTGCCTTGCTTCCAAATTTTTTGCCCAATAAATTCTGTCAATTCCCCAGCATCCACCATTAAGTGCTTATTAAACAACTTCAGGAAACATACTCAAACTTTTATGGTATGTGGGGTACAAGTCTAGGAAGCGAACTGAGTGGAGTGACAAAAAGCGATGGAGGTTAGGGAAGAATGTAAGGAATCAAGGAATGCCTCCACACAAGATCTAAGCTGTGTTCAGAAAGCTGAGCAGGTTATGAGGGACCCAAAAACATTAGAAAAATAGTCTAAGGGGCTGGACCAGATCAGTCTGGAAGACAAAGACTAGCTTACTTAGAGCTAAAGGTCTTTATTCTGGACAGCTCTTACAACTGTGTCTTATTTGACACATTTTAAATATAAACTTAAGGTGCAAACAAACTAATACAAAACCATGAAGAAGACAAGTCTCTATGGACAACTGTTCTGATTTAGTTTTTGCCTTCATTCAAACCTGCATCAGAAACAAAGAAATGCTGTGTTCTAAGAGAAAATAACAATACAATTTAAGGTTCTATAAAGCGATTTAACCTACTTAATAATCTTGTGTCCCTATAAACCAATCAGTAGCCTTAAACTGAGAAAATACTGATCACCACAGCTCATTTATAATTTTAAGGAGCGCTACAAAACGTAGATGTTACTCATTTCAACAAAAAGAGAATACAGGCAAGAGAAAGGCCAAGACTCCCTCCTACTTTTAACAAACTAAGGAGATCATTGACAAAAATCTACTCTTAAAAACCATTACTAGTCTTTTGTCCTTGAATAAATATCGGTATGGGTTTTTTATTTTAAAATATTTATGCCAAAGATAGAGACTAGACTCAGAAGAATGTGCAAAAGACCTTCTACGAACCAGAGATAAAAAACAATGAACAAAGGATTCAAGTAGTCAAGTCACAAAACAAATTCAAATTGTCAATGAATATGAAAAGACATTCAACTTCACTAATAAAGAAATACGCAGTTAAATAAGAGATTGTTTTCTGGGTATCAAATCGGCCAAATTTAAAAAGATAGAAAAATGAAAACTATTACACTCTTGGAGGGCAATCGGGCAATAATAAAACTTAAAATGAGCATGTGCTTTCAGCAATCCTAGTTTCATAGATTTCTTATGGCGAAATAGTAACCTAAGGCATAAAGACATGTACAACCATGTTCAGAGAAATGTTATTTGTAACGGACAAAAGCTGGAAAACGCCCAAAAAACAGCCCAGTCAGCTTATCATTTAGAGAATGGATAAGTAAACTACCTTATGTCCATACTAAGAAATTTTACTCAGTTTTAAAAAGAATGAAATGGACATTAAACAATAACATGGAAGGATGTTCATGATCTATAACTGCATAAAAAATAAAGCAAACTGCAGAACCATATGTATAGTATGATCCCATTTGTTGTAGAAAATAAAAAATGATACAAGTGATGTATCCGTTTTGTTGTTAGTTACATGCTTAATAAGTGAGTCGAGTAGTGGATGCCTAATTATTTAATATAATGATTAAGTATCAAATGTGAATTGGCGGCTTACCTCTTTAGGTGATAAATTTTGTGTGTATACTGTCCCTTCTCTCCATCCTTCTCATAAGGTTCATTCTTTAAGACTTCAATTCCTTCTCCACCACCAGTCTCATTCTTACTAGCTTCTGCAACTGAGTACAGCTGCCCAACCTGATACTGAAATTTCAAAGAGTAAAGGAATCTCAGTAAGTCAGTAGTAACTGGGGAAACTTCCCATGCTAAAACCTTACTATAGACGATATGTAAAGCAAGTCCAAGCCATTTAGCACATATGTTCTACAACAAAACAGGCCTCAAATTAGAAAGACGAACACCAGATGCTCATACAGCTTCAAGAAACTGTAATATTTTACAAGATTTCCATTATTCAAAAAAAAAACTGCTAGTTACAAACACTCTGGTGCTTTACTCTGTACTTTGATATCCACTTATCAAAAAAACACCTGGTGCCTGGCGGGTGTGGCGAGGTCATGGTTCAATTCCAGGTCAGTGCACATGCTCGGGTTGCGGGGTTGGTCCCCAGTAGGGGGCATGCAGGAGGCAGCTGATCAGTAATTCTTTCTCATCGTTGATGTTTCTATCTCCCTCTCCCTTCCTCTCTGAGATCAATAAAAATATGTATATTTAAGAAAAGGAACTATTTCTTCCTCTAAATAAAAGTTTTCTTAAAAAAACCAAACATCTTGACACTGAGTTCATTTTTGAATAATAAATATACATTTTCATATCTATTATAGCTCAGTAATCTTACAAAATTTGGATGAAGGTATGCCACGTATAGAACTGTCACTTTGCCAATTAAAAAAGCTGAAAAACCAGAATACCATTCTCAATAATAAAGGGGAGGGATATAAAGTATAATAATAAAAGCCTGAAAAGGCAAAAAATTGCTGACAGTAGTTTCTATTTCATTTTAAAGTGAGCCAGAATTCTCAGTGGTCTGCTCCAATACCTGTGAGTGGGCAGTATTGTTCCATGCCATTCTCGAGTCACTACCATTCCAATAAATGATAAAAAGCAAAGTTCTTGTGTTCTAATTTGTTCCTAAGGACTCAACCATGGCATTATCTCCAATCTCTTTGAATCTGGCTAAATTTCTTCCTCCCAATGAAGACAGCCTGAAAAAAATGTGGGTGTTTTGTTTTTTTTCTTTTATATAAATAAGCATGTTTTCAAAGAAAAGCTACCTGTAAAAACTAATCATTCAAAAGCAACATTTGATTTGAGGGGCAAAAAATAGGGCCAGCTGTAAGCTCTGTAAATATTCCTATCTGAATAGCCCATAGGGCCCTGGCTGGTGTGGCTCAGTTGGTTGAGCATCGTCACTTACACAAAAAGGTCGCTGGTTCGATTCCGGATCAGGGCATAGACCCAAGTTGTGGGTTTGATTCTCAGTCCAGGTGTGTCTCAGAGGCAACTGAACAATCTCTCTCTCTCTCTCTCTCTCTCTCTCTCTCCAGGTGTGTCTCAGAGGCAACTGAACAATCTCTCTCTCTCTCCCCCTCTCACTAAAATCATTAAAAAAATAAAATAAAATAAAAAGCCCATAGGAATATGATATCTTGCATGTTAATTCTCATTCTCTCTTCCTTCTCTCATCTACCTCCCTCCTTCCCAGTCTCTCTGTCTGTCCATGTCTCTGTCTCTCTCTCAGGAAGCTAGAACCAAGAATATTTTTTTAAATGAATCAAATAAGTTTTTGTAGGGATTTTAGACTTCAGAAAGGGTTGTATTTCTTCTTTTGTTTTTCATGATACATCATCAGTGTTAGTCCAGTAATGCTACAGGCAATCCTTAAGTCCTTTAAAATATACTTTTCCTATTTTAAAAATAGGATTAAAATGTCTCTAAGTCAAAAGGTAAATTTGATCTTGGCCACGAACAGAGTAAACAAAAATTTACACAGAAACAACAACAGTATCCAAAAAAAATGTTCTTAAGGAACTAATGTTGTATGGCCTGCTACTAGGCTGTCATTGTCATTTTAAAGACCAACAAATGAAGACAAGAGATGTATTTATTAAGTGTGAGTACAACAGAGAGCTAAGACTATTTTCAGTGACAATACCAAGAAAGATTTCAACATCCAAACTGATCCAACATCCAAAACCAAAAGAAACAAAAACAAATGTCAATTTCCGCATTCAAGTTCGAACAATGAGCTACACAAGTAAAGAATAGGAGTGCCTGGCTTATTTTGAGTGTTTTAATACAGTCAAACCTCAGGCACTACTGAAATATATACAGCTGCGTTCAAGTTTACATTAAACAGTGCCAGTTAGCTATTGGTTTTCAGTTCCTTCATTTTACTTTTTTTCTTTCTGTCTTCGGTCACCTGTCACTTCTATGGTTATCCGTTTGTTTGTCCCGCTTCCAATCCACTGCTACTAATCCACTGTCCGTTCTAAGAAAACCAGATAACTGAGCAAGGGCACACTGTGCGCAAGTTACAGAAAGACCCAGAGGGCTTTATGTGTTTTGCTACCCATATCTTGATTTCTCTGGTCTTTTCTGCTTTAACTATCCTCATTCTTGGCTATACTACAGATAAACAAAACTACAAAATACGCAACTTCTGAACAGGTGATGTATTTCTGTATCATGTGCAGACCAGGAGAGACAATAATCTCTCAGTTATGTGCTGATCAAAACATGTCTGGAATACCACTTTTAAAGTTGAAAGCAGTCACTGCGACGATGCAGTAGTGAGACCAGCTGGTGAGGAAGTCTAGGGGTCATGTTGTATCAGGCCAAATGCACACGCTGGACATGTTTGACCTTGTAACCTCGAGGAGATGGGACAAAGGACTGGGGGAGGCCAGAGAACTGCCATAAGAAGACCTGAGGGGTTACCATATGCAAGACAGAACAGGCCTCTTTCTTATTGCTCAAATGGAAGGAACTTAAACAACAGTCAAGTATTACGGGAAAGCAGATTTTGGTTTAAAATAAAGACAAATGTTTTTAAAAATCCAACAGTAAAGTAGGCTTCTTCTCTAAGCAGCAAGCGACTTAACCTTAAAGTGCTGAAGTTGAGCAAGAACCTTTTTGTAGACAGAATTTCTGCACTAGACAGCAGGTTAAACTACATTCTTTGGTCCCTTCCAAAACAAAGCAATGTAACAGAAATTCACTTACAATTATCTGTGTAACAACCTGCTTTTTGTCACAAAAAACTAAAATGTAAAGGTAAATAAATACAACAAAAATGTAACTTTTATATTAACATATCAAAATGTACTATATCAATAACATAATACAGAGGCAAGCATGACTTACCTCCTGAACAGAACAGGGCAAAACCACACGGCTAAAAAGACAAAAGGAAAAAGAATATATGTTACACATAAAATAGTTGGCTTTAAAACACATCTGTATGCTTAAAAGACCTTCTACTATAAATCCAGTGATAGCATGGTACAAGGATATCATTTATGGAAGAGTGTCTTTGCAATGCCTACAGCTCTAAATAAGTGTTGTTTTTTGTTAACCCTTACCTGAGGATATATCTTTTCCATGGACTTTTAGAGAGATTAGAAGGGGGGAGGGAGGAAGAGAGAGGGAGGAAGAGAAAGGAACATAGATGTGAGAGAGACATAGACTGGTTGCCTCCTGTACGGGAATTGAACCTGCAACCCAGGTATATGGCTTTGACCGGGAATAGAACCCCAGACCCTTTGGCGAGAAGGCTGGTGTTCTAACCATTGAGCACACCAGCCAGGGCTAAAGAAGTGTGTTTTTTTCAAACTGGGGAAATAAAACTACCATTCCAGGTTGTCAGCAATCACTGCATTTAGCATCTAAATTATACCAGGACCCCCAAAAAGCAGTTGCAGAGATTCCTGTGAACAGTAAAGAACAAGAGAAAACTCATTACTAAAAATTGCAGGGCACAGGATGTATTATTTGTACATTGTCTGGTCAGGTTGCTCTCATGAAATTTTTAGTATGGTTTCATTCTCTATTTATATAGTGTGCATTTTTGGATACTTCTCACAAATAGATGTCTTGAATTTCATGAATGAATGCTTCCCAAAACTAATCCCTACTACCCAATTCCTTCTCAATTTTATGAAGAGAAAAAACAAGTGAACGGTCCTTTAGACTTAATCAGAAAAAACTTTATGGAAAATACTTTGGAGTCTTATAAATATAACAACCCCTTCCAAGGTAGATTCAATGTAAGGCTGCTATGTGTTTGATCTTGTCCAACATTGTTTGTTAGTGGACATGCAAAAGGATCAATATAGAGGCTCCGGCTTCCAAAAAAGAATAACGTGGTGAACTACGTTAGAACACTGCATTTTAACTCTAGATCTCTATAATGAAGTACCTTTATGTAGTTCTACCATAAACTCTGAAAACCATCCTGAATGGCTGATGTTCAAAAGATGAACTTTTTTTGGCCTGGTGTTTCTCTGACTTTCCCTCCAAACCATTACGCCAGCACCACAATGATTTACAAACTTATTTTAACTCTTTTTATTATAAGGAGAGAGAAAAATCTCAAGGAACTCAGCTGGATTTTCTTTTCATAGAAAATTCCCAATGGTTTTCCTCATCCCAACTTTTTTTTTAGCAGCACTTTCCACCTACTTCTCTCTCCCTATTCTCCTCAAACATCTGTGCTTGAATACTCACATCACCTTAATCGTCAACAGGTATAAAACATGTCTCCTGTAATTCCCTGCTCCTTGACGACTGGAGATCACTCATCACTGTCTTTTTGATAATGGTCATCTAAAGACAATGAACATTCCCAAAGTCTACAAAGGCTACTAATTTCTATTCTCATCAAGAATTCATTTGGTATGCAGTCCTCCCATACCTAGCCATTTCAGCTGTGTCTTTGGGATACACACTAATTTGCTCACTGCCTCAGTAACAGAAAATAAACTAGGGCAAAGGGAGTGCAGTGGGTCAGAGGGAAGACTAGGTGATAGGCTGGGAGTGTATTTTGAAAAATATAGGAGGAAACAGACAAGATATAGGTTGGGAGAATATTATCAGAGCCTGCAATATAATGGTAAGAAATCTATTAAATTTATTAGGCAACAAGGAATGCTGGGAGGTTGTTCAAAAAGGTGAGACATAACTACAGCTAACCTGAAGAAGTCATCGGTAGGTGGTTAAAATGTTGAGAAGCAGAAGTGTGGGGAGAGCCATCTTTTGGGAGGCTGGGCAAGGCCTTACAAAGGGCCTGAACCAAGATGATGGGCTGCAGAGGAAATGGAAGGAAGGAATACAAAGGAAAGAGTTAAAGGAACTTCCCTGAAGTTCCACAAAGCCAAACAACCCCTGAGTGATTTCAGCAGGAAGATCCATATTTTTATATAACAACACTTCTAGGAAAACTCATTTCATGAAATGAAAGTGACTGAGTAAGACATTCTGAATGAACGATGAGTCAAGTAACCTCTTCAAGATTTACTTACTAAAAAGTAAAAGAGAGAAGGGACACGTCTTGCTTTCTGATTACTAGTCTAAAAGCAGTCCAGATATCCCCCCACATTTTGAAAGTTCGTTCGCCACCTCACTTTTAGGAAAGACCTATGTTAGAATCTATTTTTGCTAACTGAAAGAAATACACAGAGGATTTTCGCTATCACAAATAAAGGAGAAAAGTGAAAACAGTATTCAGCATTTGTTTTGCAGAACTGTCAGAGGCAGCATGCAAACGGCCGGTGGGGGGGGGGTGTTGGTGGGGGGGGGGTGTTGGCCGGGCGGGGGGCGGGGCGGCGCGCATCAAGAGTGGCCCCACCAAGCTCCTTCCCAGGGAACCACCCTCAGGATTTCAGCATCAAGCTGCCACAGCTTTGAACTGTGTCTGTGAGCATCAGTGCTTTATCTCGATTTATTTTGTGCATCCGTTAGCAAGACGTATCCTGAGGTATCAGAAAAGCCTGAGAGATCGTACAGGTATCACACTTAGTGTAAATCTGGATTCAAGTAAGCATATTTAATGTGATTTTATAGGTGTTTGGGGGAATATGGGAATGATCAAAATTTTTTCAGATACAGCTGACCCCTTGAACAACATGGTCTGAACTGTGCAGGTCCACTCATGTGCAGATTTTTTCCAATAAACACCTATACTGTTTCAATCCACAATTGCAAGCAGAGGACCCATTGTATGCATTGATCCATGCCATTTTATATAGGGGACCTGGCATCAGTGTATTTTTGGGATCCTCTGTGGGTACCAAGGGACAACTAAGTTTTAGGGGAATCAAAATTTATACACATTTTTAACTGGGCGGTGGGGGGGGGGGGGGTAGAGGGGGGGGAGAGAGACAGTGTCCCTAAGTCTGTGCATTGTTCCAAGAGTCAACTGTATTAATTAATGGTAACTGCTTCTTTGTTTTATGCCATTTCAGCTACCAAAAGGTTTCATAGGAATGCTCCACTTTCGAATAGTAGAGCATTCCCCCTGTTTCGGGGGGAACCGGAAAAGGCATACCTCGTTTTATTATGCTTCACAGATAATGCCTTTTTCTTTTCTTTTACAAACTGAAGGTTTGTGGAAATCCTGTGTTGAGCAAGTTTACTGGCACCATTTTTCCAATAGGCTGAGATGATGGTTAGCAATTTGTGCCAATATTTTTAATTAAGACTTGTACATTTTTTAAGACATAATGCTATTGCACACTTAGCTGACTGCCGTAATACCTAACTTTTATATACACTGGGAAACCAAAAAATACGTGATTAGCTTCACTACGATATTCACTTTATTGCACTGGTGTGGAACCAAACCCACATCTTTGAGGTATGTCTGTATTTAAAAATGTTTAAACTTCTCTAAAAATTTTCATGAAAATAATTTCCTAAATGGAACTAGCAACTAGTTCTTTAAAACCAAGACTTTATTCTAATGGCAAATTCATCTATTTGCTTAAGTAACAACTTAAACTTCCCACCCTGAAAAGTTATTTCTAACCTTTTAATTCATGTCAAAAATAGATGGCATTTTTAAAGACAACAAACATTTGCCAAAGCATTTTACAATTTACCAACATCTTCATATAGGAATGACCTATTCATTGCTCCTAACCAAAAACAATTTTAGAAAGCTAATTTGCAAATACTAAGAAAAATTTTTTTCAATCAACAACACTGAGTACTTACAGTGTGCCAGACTAGATGCTGTGTTGATGCTGGGAATACTTAAAAAATAAGAAACAGTCTCTATCTTCAAAAAGCATAGGAGGAAATACATTCTAGGGGAGACATATGTGAGGAGTGAATATCAAGAAATGGTAATTTATAAATTGTTAGGAAATATTATACTTTGGGCACATTTTGACATTTGTTACCTCAGTGCATTCAAATTTTTATAATGAAAGTAATGGTTCACAAAAAGCATAGTGTATAACTTCTCAATGGGAACTGTTTTTCATAAGTGAGCTTGACACCCCTCACATAACTGTCAACAGAATCTACTAAGCACTTAATTCACATTTTAGGAGGGAGGAAATAACTCTAATAAAAGAAATATGATTAGTCCTGTGATCTAAAATCAGTTCTGCTTGAGCCAAGTCAATTTCCTCCTGTCTCTTTTCCTCAATCTGTCTTAATATCTGCCACCTGCCTACATTACAAAGATGTCAGAGCAATAAATGAGATAACACTTGCATGATACACTGTACAAAGAACTTGGAAGAAAACTTTTATATAAATAATCCACAGTTCAATACTATAAATAAGCTTTAACTGAAATGTGTCTTTTCTCAGGATCCCTGTCACTGACTAAAAGTTATAATTTTTCATTGATTTCATTTAACAAATATTTACTGAGCATGTACTACATGCCAGGGGCTAGTCTAAGACCTGGAGATATGGGAGGGAACAAGACAAACTCATGGAGCTTACATGTGGTAAGAGAATGCATACAGTAAAACAGAAAAAAAATAATAATTGTGTTGCATGGTGGATGGTGATAACTGCTATGGGAGAACAAGAGAGCAGGGAAAACAGACACCAAAAGGTGGGAGTTTACCATTAGGTCTTCAGAGAGGGATTCCCTAACAAGGTGATACAGTATTTCAGAAAAGACCTGAAGGAAGAGGGGGAGTTAGTGAGATGCAGAATGAACACTTCAAACGAGGGAACAGCAAGCACAAAGGCAAGAACAGCAAGGAAGCATGTGAGCCTGGGATGGGCAGGGGAAGGTTAGTAAATAAAATCGGCGCAGAAAAGACAATAGTATAAGAGACACACACACACACACACACACACACACACACACACACACACCCGCCGCCCCCGCTATTGTACAGGCGTGGGCTTCGATTCTCAGTGAGAGATAGAATCTTTTGAGGGTTTTAAGCAGAGAAGCGAAATGAGTCGCTTCCTTTTTTAAGAAAAGTTTCAGAACTAACGCTAAAATAAGGTTAAAGTGTCTTGGAGATGGTTAAATGCAACCAAAAGTTTTATTTTAAAAATGTAGACTGGAAGGAGCATTTGAAAACCCCGAAAAGGGCCATAACTCGAAATCCCTAGTTGCCCAAGGGATGATGACGAAATGAACCAGCTGTGATAGCTGAGCAATCACTGCCAACCAGATTTCCTGTGATATTCAGTCCTTGCGGGTGGGAAACGCCTAACTTTTCAACAAAATCACTTCGCTGGTCTAATGCACCTGGAAACCCTTCTATTTGACAGACCACGTGTTAACGCCTCACTTCACCCCCGGGGAGGTGGGTGGAGCCTAGAGTGTCACCCCACCTCAAAGATATGGGAACTGAGACCGATGGCTTTGCTGTCAAGTCAATGCTGTCAAGTCAACGGAGCTGCCTGGGGGGGGGGAGCGCAGGCTTTCCCGGCTCCTACATGAACTTCAGGGCGCCTAGGTCCCATCTCGAGTTCAGACATCAGTGCTGCCCTCCCCTCACCCGACAAGCCGATCTCCCGCGGATTACAGGCAGGCTCCACCCAAGACGACAAATCACAGTCAAACCCATCCCGTCTCTCCCACCCTCGGTCCCACCCGCGGGCCTGGGGGTAGGGGGATTGGTGAGAAGACGGGTCCCAGCGGAAACTCCCGGCCGCGCCTTCCCGAGCCACGCGATCCGATCGGAGCACAGCCGCCTCTACCCCGGGAGAGAGGGCAGCATTGTTACCTCAGTAACGCCCGGAGGAGGACCCTGGGGAAGCGCCGTGGAGGGGCCTCGAGTGGGCCGGGGGCGCGGGCCGGGGGAAGGGGAACGCGAAGGGAGCGGCCAGCCCCAGCCTCGCTCCTTCTCACGAGTATTCCACCACTTCTCAATCAATGAACCTCCCACCACGACCCCCCCGGGAGTCGCGATCCCGCCCACGGACCCACTCACAATTCCTTAATCAGCACCATCTTCCTGGAACCCCCAGACAGCTGCTGCTGCTACCACCTCCACTGCCGCCGCTACCGCCGCTCACGACGCCTGCGCGGCCCCGCCTTCCTGATCACTGAGCCTGCGCGTCCACACCCTTCCGCCGAGAGCCGTCGCGTCAGCGCGGGAGACGGGCTAGCTCCGCCCCAGTTCCGCGCCCCACCCTGGGCGCACGAGGCCTCCACTGCGGCTGCGCGGCCGGCGGGAGGGGCGTGCGGCTTCTACTGCGGCTGCGCAAGCTCCGCGCGGGGCTGCTCGTCATCTCCCAAAGGCTCCTCCTTCCAAGTCAAGTTCCCTCGGGGCGGCTGCTTTCCGGTGAGTGTACCAGTTGGTTCCCTGGAAGCCGTTTTCTGGTGACTAGTACTAAACTCCCTCACCTTTTGTGAGAGGCGGTCCGCCTTTTTGACAAGGCATTTCACTTTCGAAGTAAACGTGAAGGACTTCTGACGGGAGGCCGCCGCCGCCGCGTTCCGCTCCCCTCAGAGGCCCCGTCAGATTCCGCGGGAAGAGGTTCACCTGGCTCAGGGCTCGCGGGCGTGTTCCAGAAGCCTCGTGAGTGCCGCCGTCTGACCATTACTCACCGTGCTGAGGCCCACAGCTGTGGCCACACGCGTTCCCCGACGCCCAGATTCACCCCTGCCCTGGAACCCAGAACCCCACAGCTGTTGTGACTCTGCTTCCAACCAAGTCCCCCCGTGGGGAAAAGAGGTGCTCGGCCTTAAGACCCGGGAAAGGGACCTGTTCTGGGAAGACGTTAGTGCAGTCCAGTGAATGCCACCCCACTCTCCGCCCCTCCCCCTCCCCCCCCACAACTGCCTCTCCCCCCTCCCCCCCCCCCACACACATACACAGACTCCAGCCTGAAAAGCCCAAAGGTGGACCTTAGGATGAGTTGTCGCCCAGGGGTCACTCTCTTACTCTGCCCTCTATGCCAGACAGTTCTAGGCACGGGGGAAACCTCTGGCAGCGAAATAGCGTTCCCGTTCTCACTTAGAAACGAGAGAATTTGGCGCCGTGCTAAGTGCTGTTCTGTGAATAAAATTAGAGAAATGGGGGAGGCGGAGCAATCCAGGGAAGGACACGCCGGAGGCCGCCTTGGAGCTTAATGTTAGAAATAGCCCAGCCTGTGAAGATAGGAAGAGGCACTCCCTTCAGAGGAGAGGAACCCCTGAAGCTGAAATAAGCCTCGAGTATTTGAGGCGCAGATAAAGGTCAGGTGTGGCTCGAACATCCGAAGTGAGGGGGGGGGGGGGGAGGGACACGGAAATAAGCTGCAACTAAACGGATCACCCGGCCACGGTAAAGAGCTTGAATCGTCTTCGAAGAACCAGGGGAAGCCGTTGAAAGATTATTAAAAGAATAAAAACGTCATTAAGACACTGCTACATAAACCTATATGTTGTATCTGATACTGGGGTACACCTATGGAATTAGGGCTGCCTCAAAAATAAAAAAATAAGGTAGTGGAATATTTACCAAAAATCTGGAAACTTCCTCCTAAGGCAGCCTCTGGATTCACCGAGTTGCTGTGATGTGCGAAGCACTATGCTAGTCACTGGCAAGGTTTCAAGGAAACGCGCGCTTACTTTCAGGGAACTTAGAAACGGAATAGCTTCAACTGATGGGGCACCCGTTACAAGCCAAGTTAAGTGACTTGTGTGAAAATGACTCAGCTGGCTTGTTTATAGAACCGGGTTTCAACTCCAGGTTTTTAAAACGCCAGTGTCTTGGTCTTTCCACTGCCCTGACTTTTTTCTAGATAAAAATAAAAAGTCAAGGCAGGCAGACAATCTTTATAGCATACTAGAGGCCAGGTGCACGGATGTGTGCACCGGTGGGGTCCCTCAGGCTGGCCTGCAGGGATGGGGCAAAAGCAGCCTGTGCCCGGATTCGTCCAGGGTATGTCCATGTCCCGCCTGCCTTGCCCAGACCTCAGCAGCAAGCTAACCTGCCAAGTTGGAGTGTTTGCCCCCTGGTGGTCAGTGCATGTAATAGCGACTGGTTGAACCTTTGAATGAACAGTCAGACACAGCATATTAGGCTTTTATTATATAAGAGGATAATTGATCTTAGCTATGGAAAGAAGATTAACTGCAGATTTGAATACCATGCCCCTGTATATTAGAGTTTGGAGATGTTATTTAAGGTCCAAGGAGATGATATTACTTACCAAACTTATAAGTAGTCATTTTATGTTACAGTTCGTCCCTAAATGTTATGCAGGCTGAAAATATCACTAGCTTTAAAAACATGGGTAAGTTTGTGGTTGACATGCTTTATCAAAGATTTAGAAAAATTAGGACTCTGCAGAACATTTCTGTAACTGTCTTAAGTCTTTCCACAAGTGTTCACTGATTCCATTGTCTGCATAGCACAGTGTCTGCTCATTGTACTCAAATGAATGAAGAGATGGTGTGCTGGGTATAGCGTAACAGTATGGACATTGTCTCCCTTTCCCATCTAAAGATTCATATTAAAACAATTGAGCCCTGGCCAGGTACTCAGTTGGAATGTCCTCCGGTACACCAGAAGGCTGTGGGTTCGATCCCCAGTTGAGGCTCTCATGGGGCAACTGATCAATGTTTTTCTTTTTTTTCTTTCAATGTTTTTCTCTTACATCGATGTTTCTCTTTGAGGATTAAAAAAAAATACTCAATTGAAAACTACAAGGATGGGTTAAGAAAGTAACCAGTTTATATCTGTTGCGAGGAATAAAAGATATGAAGTCTATAAAGCACCCATCATACACTTTACCTGGGAGGTGTTCAGTGAATGGCAATCATTTAAAAGCATACAGCTTTCAGAGAGCAGAACAGTAAGATATAATTAAGTTTTGGCCAACCCTCTGCCTTCATTCCTGGAGGTAACTACTACCATTAATCATTTTTCATCTTCATACATGAGTAAGAATGCATATATGTGTACATGCATTCATATCTGTATCCATATATGGCTATAATAACTTACCTTTTCACCTGCAGTGCATAAATATAAATTTATTTCTTCTGTATTGTCACCAACATTTGGCATTGTCAGAATAATTTGATATTTGTATATATTGCAAAATGATAACTACAATAAATCTAGTTAATATTCATCACCATAGTTACAATTTGTGTCTAATGAGAACTTTTAAGATCTAATCTCTTAGAAACTTTGAAATAGGCAATACTTTATTATTAACTATAGTCACCATACTGTACATTGCATTTCTATGACATATTTACTTTATAATTGGAAGTTTGTACCTCTTGATCCTTTCTACCCATTTCCCTCCTCTAAAGTCCCCCCTCTCTCCCCAACTCCAGCAACCACCAGTCTGTTCTCTGTATGTATGAGCTTGGGGGTTGTGGGTTGGTTGGTTTTAGATTCCACGTATGAGATTATTTGGTATTTGTCTTTCTTTGACTTATTTCACTGAGCATATTGCCCTCCAGGTTCATTCATGTTGTTGCAAATGGAAGATTTCCTTTTTTCTGACTGAATAATATCTCGTGTACATATACCATATTTTCTTTATCCATTCATCCATCAGTGGACACTTAGGTTGCTTCCATGTCTTGGCTGTTGTAAATAAAGTTGCAGTGAACAGGGGAAAGGGGGGGTGCATATGTCTTTTTTAGTTAGTGTTTTTGTTTTCTTTAAATAAATACCCAGAAGTGTGGAATTTCTGGGTCATATGATAGGTTTCTATGTTTAATTTTTTGAGGAACCTCCATACTGTCTTCCACAGTGGCTATACCAATTTAAAATCCCACCAACAGTGGACAAGGGTTCCCTTTTCTTCATATCCTTGCCAATACTTGCTATTTCTTGTCTTTTTGATGATAGCAAGTCTAACAGGTGTGAGGTTGTGAATGTCCCACATCCCGCATGGTTCAGGGTTCGAGCTCTGGAAGAGGGGCCGTGTGCAAATGAAAGAGATGAGACAAGAAATAATAATTTGGAAACAGGGGGGGGGAGGGGGCGGGGAGGCAGGCAGGAGCCCAAAGCAAGAGGAAGGACTCTGCTTGTGCTTAGGCCTTCCTATCCTTTTATTCAGTTTGGGATACACCTATAGCCCTTAGGCAGGCAATTTCCAGTAACAGACTGTCTTATCAGTAAGGATTTACATGACTATCTGGTCGGGAAGTTGCTTCAGCTACCATTGTCTCGACTAAACAGTCGGCTCATAGCTCTGACCTTTGCCAGGGCTCAAGGGTCACCAGCATTCCGGGGTCCTTGTCCACACCTCTCTGCTAGTGAAGACAATAAGCAGTTCCCCACATAAGGAGATAGCTCATTGTGGTTTGGATTTGCATTTCCCTAGTGATTAGGGATGCTAAGCACCTTTCCATGTACCTGTTGGTCATCTTGTATGCATCTTTGGGAATGAGTTTGTTCAGATCCTCTGCCCATTTTTAATCAGATTGTTTTGTTCTGGTGTAAGTGACCCCAAGTCAGGACAGAGACCCCAACTATATATTAAGGTTTGGCAGGTGACCTACGCTTAGAAGCATGTGGTTTGTCATGCTCCAGCCAGGCGTGACTCCTGCCCTTTGTTTTAAAGTAAATCCATCCCACATCACAAAGGTAATTTTTCTGTGCCTGTGGACCAGACCTGCAGGAGATCAATTCCCACTGACTCAGTAGCTCCAGGAGTAGAAACTGTAAATAACTTTTGGAGATTATTAACTTTGCTCAAGTCTGCTTTTGTACAATCTGCTTTCACAAGATAGATCTACATTCCAATCCTATGTCCAGCAGGATGTGGCTGGGAGCGACCCTGCGGGCTGCGCCCAGCCTTTAGAATTTAGAGTTTAGAACAAAGGAAATCGCAAGGCTGATCAAACAGGCAACTTACACTGTAACTACATTCTCCCATGCTTTGTAACTTTTGTAATTGCTTGTTCAACTGAAAAATCTTCCATTATTGTGAGTAATGTAACTGACTTTTTGACCCAAGTTTAACCAATCAGGTTCTGACAAATCCCCCTGCATGGGGGATAAAACTTGCTTGCTCCGAGTGTTCGGGGCTCGCGCTGCTCCCTGCTGTGTCAGTGGAGACGCGGGCCCGGGCTCCAGTTCATAATAAAGGCTTCCTAAATTTCAATTTGGCTGCCTGGTGGTCTTCATTCGCGGGTCGCACCACAACATTTGAAGGCCCCGGCGAGATACCCGAGAGGGAGGAGAGAGGGACCCCCCAGAAGGGGCTGGAGGCTCTCCCTCCTTTCGCGGACCTTAGCCGGAGCATCAGCCTCCGGTGGTCTTATTCTGACTCCAGGGTTTGACCCCACAACAGTTTCTCTTTTTTTTTCTACTGAGTTGTAGGAGTTCTTTATATATTTTGGAAATTAACCCTCTACCAGATATGATTTGCAAATATTTTCTCCATTCAGTGGTTTGCTTTATGATATTTTTCTGTGCAGAAGCTTTTTAGTTTGAATAGTCCTACTTGTTCTTGCTTTTGATGCCTTGCTTTTGGTGTCACAAAAAAAAAAAATCGTTGCCAAGAGCAGTGTAGGGGCTTATCTATATTTTTCTATATTATTTATCCATTTTATAATTGGGTTATTTTTGTCTTGATTGAGTTGTAAGATTTTAAAGTATATTCTGGATATGAGTTTATTGATACACATATAATTTAATGTATTGTTTACTTAATGGTGTGCTTGTTGTTATTGTTGTTAATCCTCACCCAAGGATATTTTTTCCACTGATTTTTCTAGAGTAGAAATGAAGGGAGGGAAGGTACAAGGGAGGTAGGGAGGGAGAGAAGATAGATAGCTAGATAGATAGATACTGGGAGAGATTGAGATTGGTTGCCTCCCCAACACGCCCCAACTGGGGCCTGGGAGGAACCTGCAACCCAAGTATGGGCCCTTGACCAGAAAGCGAACCCTTGGTGCTTGGGCCATCGCCTTAACCACTGAGCGACACTGGCTAGGGCTAATGGTGGCTTTTTAAAGAACAACAAAAACATTTTGATGAAATTCAATGTCAGTTTTTTAAACCTTATGCTTTTTGTGTCCTAGCTATGATTTTTTGTTTTTACTCCAAAATTGCGAAGATTTTTCTCCTACATTTTCTTCTTAGAAGTTTTTTACTTTTTGCTGTTTTAATTAGGTTTTCAGTTCCTTTAGAAAGAGTTTGACAATTTCTACAAAATCAAGCCTGCTGGCCTTTTAGATGGGTTTGGATTGAATTAATCAATTTGGGGAGAATTGACAATTTAACGATGAGGTTTCGAATCCATAAAAATTCGGTTCTTTTTCTTTACTATCTCTTGACAGTGTTTTATATTTTTCAGTGTAGAGATCTGAAACGTAAAATGCTTAGAAATATGTTTTTGTTAAATGTATTTCTAAGCATTTTATGTTTTTGGATGCTCTCGTTATTTTTAAAATTTCAATTTTTAATTGTTAATCCAGTAAAACCTCCATATAATGGGTTAATTCAGGCCAGGGCGTGTCTGTTAAAGCTGAAAGTCCATTATATAATAAAGTAGATTTTCCAAATGTGTATGTTAAAAATTGACAAATTAGTTTACCTGTTTTTACTTAATGTAGACATGTTTGTGTAATTAAAATTAAGTATGTATGAAAAGTTTAATTTTACAGAAAAGTTTTCTATATGTATTACTATAATTTTAAATTTATGCTGAATAGGTCCAGTAAGTAAATGCATTTCCCAGTCACTGTGAATAAACAAATGCCTATGGCTGGGATGTGGCTTAGTGCACCTGGGAACATCAGCCGGCACGTGTTAAAACTGCTGCAGAAAGTCATGCCACACGTTGAGAGAGATGTAGTGTGATCACATGCTAATCATTCCCTGAACATTGTTTATAAGCATTGACTCTTGGATTTAAATATGTAGACTATAGTTATATATATGTAAAATTTATTTATGTTGGTGAGATTACAACATTGGTTTTTCCAATATATGGCCTATTCACTAAAATTGGTTAAAAATAACTGAATTAATAACAAACAAACAAAAACCCTGTTAACTTAGTTATAAGCAAATCTTGGTTAAAAGCATTTTAAAGTTAACAGGGTGTTAATTTTCACATATGACATATAGATTGGAAATTTTGTCCATTAAATCTGAAATCCGTTAAATCGAGGTCTGAGGTCCACAAAATCAAGGGTTTACTGTGTATGGATACACATTGTGATTGCTGCAATCTTCCTGGTGAATTGAAGGCATTATAATTATGAAATGTTTCTCTTTATCTCTAGTTATTTCTTACCTTGAAGTCTACATTATTTGGTTTTAATATAACCAATTCATTAATCTTATTCATACTTATTTTTTAATGGCACATCTTTCCATCCATTTACATTCTGCCTATTTTATGTCTATTTAAAGTGTATTTCTCATAGACAGCATGAATAATGCTTTTCTATCCATTGGACAACCTCTGCATTTTGGAATGTTTAATCCACTAACAGTTAATTTAATTATTGATATGATGGTTATTTATTTCCTTAGATTTCGTTCTTCTGTTTCTGCTTATTAACTGTTTCTCTTCATATATTTTTATTTTTATTAAAAAAAAATTTTTTAATCCTCACCCAAGGATATTTTTTCCGTTTATTTTTAGAAAGAATGGAAGGCATGGAAGCAGGAGGGAGAAGGACATAGAGAGAAAGACAGAAAGAGAGACAGTGATCGATGTGAGAGAGATACATCAATTGATAGCCTCCCACATGCACCCTGACGGGCTGGGGATCAAACCCGCAACCCAGGTACGTGCCCTTGAATGGGAATTGAACTGGTGATCCTTCGATTTTTGGTCTGAAGCTCTAATCACTGAGCAACACCAGGGCTCTCTTCATATTTTTAAAAGTTGTTACTTGAGGAATTAAAATGTATAAACTTAATTTTTCATAATCTACTTAGATTTAAATTTTATGTACCACAGCACATAAAATATAAGAAACTTTCAGCCATATGGATTCATTTACTTCAGTCCTCTGTTCATTATGATATAGTTGCTAAAAATCATAGGGGCAGGAGGGGACATCCAGCCAGTGAAATCATTTGGTCTGACCCTGCCAAACATTAATTAAATGTTTGACCAAATATAGCAGGCTAATTTTTAAGTTATAACTGTCCAAATGGCCCTTGGCAGAAAAAAGGTTCCCCACCCCTACTATATATAATACGTGTAGAAACATGGTTAACTCCATTATACAACTTTATAATTTTTACTTATACAGTCATGTATTTTAATGAAATGAATGGAAAATCAGTCTTTTATGTTTACCCCATATTTACCATTTATGATCCTGTTTATTTCTTTGTAAGTATCTGTTTTCATTTGGTATCCTTTGTCTCCTGCCTAATGATCTTCTTTTAACATTTCTTGTACATCTGCTAAAAATGAATTTTTTAGTTTTTTGTTTAATGTAAATTTTTCTTTATTTCACCTTAACTCTTAAGGGATATTTTTTACTGGATAAGGTATTTTGGATTATTTTTCTTATATTCTCTTAGAACTTTTAATATGTTGTTCCATTGTTTCTTCTGGCCTTTGTTGTTTCTGATGAGAAGTCAGCAGACATTTCAAATCATTCATTAGTCCCTTGTATGTAATGTGGGTTTTTTTGTTGTTGGTTCGGTTTGGTTTGGTTTTGCCTCGCCTCTGGCTGCCTTCAAGATTTTTTTTCCTTTAATTTTGGTTTTTATCAATTTGATTATGGCTGTGCCTAGGCATATTTTCCTTCGTGTTTATCTTTCTTGGGGTTTGCTGAGGTTTATGACTTGAGCAATATTGAATCAGTTTGGGTCCATCGTTTGTTTTTTTTGGGTATTTTTTCTTTTGCGTTTTCTCTCCTACTAGGAATCATTTACATATATGTTATATACCTCATGTTGTCCCCCAAGTGCCTGAGGCTCTGTTCACTTTTTAAAATATATTTTTCTAAGTATTGTCAAATTTTTATTGATGTTGCTTCAAATTTCATATATTCTTTTATTCTCTTCAAATTGCAGTTAACCCATCCAGTGAAGCTTTTATTTCAGACATTGTAATTTTCAAATTTAAAGTGTCCATTTATCTCTCTTATATTGTTTCAATTTCTCTACTGAGTTTATCTTTTTATTTCTTGCAAGTATATTCTCTTTAATGTCCTTGAACATCGTAGTAATAGCTGCTTAAATTCCTTGTATGTAAACTCTAACATCTGGAGTCCTCTCAGGGTCAGCTTCCATTGAATGTCTCAGTATGATCCACATCTTCTTGAAGTACCTTTGGATTGTATTTTAGTTATTGTGAGTGATGTATTATAAAGACTTTGGATTCTGTTGTTTCTCCTAGGTATATTGCTTTTTTATTTTCCTTTTTAGAAAATCAGGCCATTAGATTGGCTGAACTAGAATTGTAAACTTTTTATGTCCTCCACAGTGGATAGCAGTTGAAATTTTTGTTTGGTCCTTTTAGCCTTATCTGGACTACTTAGAATCTGCTCTTTACATATGTACTTTATGGATTAACCAGAGATTGGGGCAGTGTTTATAAACAATTTGGGGATGCTCCTTGTTCTCTTCTTTGTAGTATTTTCCTCTTCACCAGCTGCTACATTTGTTCTGAAATCTTTTCCTCTGAGATGAGAAGGTAAAAGTATAGATTTTCTGAGTTTTAACCTCTTGGCCTGCCCAAAGTAGAAAACCAAGAACCTCATCCCAGTGCTCAATCCTCCAGTCAGTATCTTGCTGGTTTTTATGCTTTCCAGTGCTCTTAGGTAGTTGTGTGGGTTTGTTGTTGTTTGTTTGTTTAGTGTTTTTAAAAGTATTTTGTTCAGATATTATAGGTGTTATATGTGGAATTATTGTTCTAATATAAGTTACTTGGCCATTATTAGAAGCAACATCTCTGGGCTCTTTTTAATGCATGAGTTTTATGGACACTCATCTGAGGATCTGAGGAGAGCAGTCTTACATAGGTCCTCATGAGTCCCTATTTTAAGACATGAATTAGGTGACAGGCTTAAGTGACATTAGCCAGGACTTTACCCCAGGCTTTAGCTGTTAGATTTGGAAGTGGAAACCCTTACTTAGAGTTAGGTCAGGTGGAGGTATTCCTCCAAACTGTATGTAATGAGTACACTGCAAACTTACAAGACCAGTAGTTTCAATAAATCTCGTTTCATATTCATATGGAGCCCATTAAGGGAAAGGTCCATTTCATGTTAAAGTATTATGATAAACAGCTTCAGTTCTTGTAAATGATTCAAAAATAATATATAATTTAGAGAAGTGATGAATTTGGGTGTGCCCAAGGAAAAGAAAATTGCCTACATTATTAGGAAGTTCAAGAGACATAACCATCTGTGACTTGATGGAGGGGGGTATAACATAAAGATGTATGATGCCATTTGTAAAACTAATTTCTCTTCCCATTTAATCTGTTCTTGCCTAAGTAAATACAGCTAGTAATTAAGATACCATTTTGGTGTGGCTTATAAATGCTGTTGCCTTCATTAAATTTCACACTTGTGAAAAGGAGCTATTAAGAGACAGCCTAAGGTAACACTTTTGAATAGCTAACTTTGTTAAAAATATGTTTCTCAATTTCTTGCAATAAAATGTAATTGCATTTTGTTTTCACTTGCTAGAATCTTCTCACATATTAAGTATTAGAGATAAGACTTTGTGCTAGAGGGAGCATTCTGTTAAATTTGGAGTAGTATAGTGACTTTGGAGTTCGCCTTTCCTTGCCATTCATAAGAAATATCATTTTCTGGTTTCTCTAATTTTTCTTACAATTCACTTATTCTAACATTAAGCAGTGGCAGGAGAGAGATTCTAAAATATATACTACTTTGAAATTGTCCAATTTTGAAATATTTGCCATCAAATTAACAAAGTTAAGAATCTATCAATCATTGAGCCTGATTGCAAAACTAGTACCTTGTTCTAATATTGCAACACTGGAGCGTCTTGATGGCACACCTATAAAATAAAAACAAAACAAAATAGGGTGAGGAAAGAAGAGAAGAAAGGGGAAAAAAAAATGATATCTTTTGTTGATAATACAAAATCATAGCCAATACAAACATGTCCTACCTTATAAAAATTGGTACATAGTAAAATTGTTGCTGTTGTATATGAACAGTGAACTTCTTATATGACATGTCTTTATTATTTCATGTGTTATGATTTTTTTCAATTGGAATTTTAACTCATTTCTGTGACTAGTCTGTAGTGAGTCTAGTATAAGATGAAAATGTTTTTAGATTAAATGTTAGTATTACCTTTAAGCAGCCAGTATTAACTTATCTAAAGATAGATCTTTATTCAGATATTTTTATTAGTATCACTTTCATACAGGAGAAACAATAGAGCTTTTCTTTCTCTCTATTAAGTCCATTGCATGTTTTAAAAAGTGATAGTATTAACATGCTCACTTCTAAAGTTTTTTCTTTAAACAGATATTGATGTAAGCATTCTCTTGTATTTGATTACTTTTAACCTCAAAAGACCATCATTGAAGAAAAGATATCTAGTTCTGTCTTTTAGGTTTATTTGGTCCTTTGCTTCTTCCTAGAATTATTAATAGAATGTACAGTTAGCACTGGATGAATTTTGTGATGAGAATACTTTTATACAGAACAAGACTAAAACTCTAAACTTGCTTTGAATGCAAATGTAAAATTCTTTTGAAGCCAATAATTTTTAATCTAGGTTTGAAATCAAATTACTGTTAAGTTGTACAGTTGAAAGTGTGTTTTCTTCCAATAATACACAAATCTGTGCCGTTCGTGTGTATACAAACACTGACAACCTTGAAAATATACTGGAAGAGACCTTCTTGTTTTCAGTAGCAATAGAAAAATACCTAGGAATGAAGTTAATGCAAATGTTTTAAAGTTATAGGAAGACAACTTTATGACTTTCCTAAAATATACAAATAAAGACCTGAACAACACCCTTGATGATAAATATTACTCTACAAACTGGGAATAGAAGGGAACTTCCTCAATGTGATAAAGGGCATCTAAGAAAAATTCACAGCCAGCATCATCCTTAATGTGAGAGACTGAGTGATTTCTCTGTAAGTCCATGAGCAAGATAAGAATGCCCATTCCCCTCTTCTATTCAGCATTGTACTGGAGGTTCTTGTCAGTACAGTTAGGCAGGAAAAAGAAATAAAAGGCAATCCAGATTGGAAAGGAAAAAGTAAAAACTATCTCTATTTCCAAATGTCATGGTCTTGACTATGGAAAACGCTAAAGAATACACACACAAAAAGATTAAGTTCAACAAGATTGCAGGATGTAAGGTTAGTGTACAAAAATCAATTGTATTTCTATTCCTTGCAATGAGCAAACCAAAATGACATTGAGAACATAATTCTATTTATAGTAATATCAAAAAGAATAAAATACTTAGGAATAAAGCCCCAAATCAGGGTGTCAGCAAGGCCATGCTCCCTCTGAAACCTCTGGGGGAATTCTTCCTTATAGTTTGCTGGCAACCTTTGGTGTTCCTTGATTTATAGGTGCCTTATCCTACTCCTCCATCCTCACATGGCATTTCCCTGTATCTCTTCATGTCATCTTCTGTGACACCAGTCATTAGATCCCACCTTGATGACCTCATCTTAACCTTCTTACTTCTGGAAAGATGCTATTTCCAAAAAGGTCACATTCAGAGGTACTGGGGGTTAACGCTTCAATGTTTTTGGTTTTCCTCTTTAAGGAGTCTGGATATTCGTGATTCAAAACTTGGAATGTTTAGAAATATCCTCTTCAAAATGAGAAAATTTTCTGTTAAGTGCTTATAAAAGGTGCCAATTCTATGGGCCACTTTATTGTGTTCAAAATCAAACCTAGAAATAATTCCAAATTTAGATTCTCATTCTTTACCATTAGGGAATATGGACAGAAATGCAAATGTCTGTCATTTAGCTATGATAAATCCAACCTTTGGAACCACCACTTGGTGCTTGATTGTGCTAGAGGAGTATTACAGAAAAACAATAGCTTCCATTGTCATTTTTCAGGCATAATTACAGTAATAGAGTTGGATAAAATTAGTTTGATGAAGATAGGATTAAGGTGATATTGTTTTGATTTGTTTATATTTTATTTATCCATGTATGCATTTATAAACATAATTTGATTCACAAAAAGGAGTAGATTATTAGTTCATAGGGCAATATTATGTCCTTTTCATGATCAGTTGAGTAAAAATTCTCAATTTAAGTAAGATCTACTTTCTGTGAACTGTGGAGACTGTCAGTGAATTCATAGTGCTTCTCACCATTTTCATTTTTTTTTTTAATGTATATATTTCTTTATTGATTTCAGAGAGGGAGAGAGAGGTAGAAACATCAATGATGAGAGAGAATCATTGATTGGCTGCCTCCTGCATGCCCCCTACTGGGGATGTAGCCTGCAACCCGGGCATGTGCCCTTGGCAGGAATAGAATCTGGGACTCTTCAGTCTGCAGGCCACCACTCTATCCATTGAACCAAACCAGCTAGGGCCAGAGTGCTTCTCAAATTAAGAAATTTAGAACATCCTGGATATTTCCTTAAGTCATGCTGAATGCTCTTATTGGCAAATTATTCTATAATATAATGCTCTGAAAGAGTCTGGGAAATAAAAGTAGGGAAATGTTTGTTTATCTGTTAATCATATTCTAATCCTAATGAATTAAAAATTTTACTTTCATGATATAATTTTAATGTTTAGCCAGATTTTCAGAAAATGGAAAGTAGAGATACTATTTATTGTCATTTTGCCCTTTAAAAAACTTTTTAATACAAGATTAGCAAGATATTAGAGCTGTGGTAATTAGATTTCTTTCAGGATAATAAACCATTAAAGTTTATGAGTCACATTAACAGAAAGACCTCTCCGTTGCACCATTTCCCTTTATCAGTTCATTCTACAATGAACATAAAATCCTCTGCCTGGAGTTCAGAGCACAGCAAGGAAGAAAGGGAAAAGCCAGAACAGAAAATAATAAGTGGGAAATGTTTGGTCTCTCTCCCTCTCTCTCTCTCTCTCTCTCTCTCTCTCTCTCTCTCTCTCTCTCTCTCTCTCAAGAGTACACTTATTAAAAGCTGGAGACAATGAAACAAGGAAGGCCTTAGGATAGAAGAAGCCACAGGAGAGAGCCTAGGTGGGGCTGCTTTGGCTCACTGAGAAGTCACAAAAAGGGGGGCGTTGGAGACAGGTTCAGAGGGTTAGTCTGGGATGGGCTGCTGCTGCCCATTGCTGCCCTGGTTGCCAGTCTCTGTGGGGTCCCTTAGAGTTTAGGAGATGCAAGGCTGAACCAGAAGAAGAGAGGGAAGGGAAAGGCACAGGCGTGCTTCTGCGAGGAGTGCGCCCAGTAACCTTTTGATCCTGAAGCTTCTGACAAATGTCTAGTGCTGAGTGCACTGCTGGCAACAGCAGAACTTGCCTGGGGTGAGACTTCTCTCAGGGGCTTAGTAACTAGTTTGTGGTCTGAAGGATTCAGGTACGCTGCCCATTTCTTTTCTGGAAGTCATCCCAGAGCCGCCTTAGTCGTTAAAAAAAAAAAAAAAGGTAATAGAGCAAAGAGGAAGAGAGCTCTGGCCTTTTGTGTGGGAGGATTCACTTGATCCTTCTTTGGCGTCAGGGGTGGTTGGTGGAAGCCTCCTGAAAGCAGGGTGTGGGCCACAGGCCAAGACTCTGGGTACAGAGAGTGGATGTCACCTGTCATGGGTATTGACTGAAAGAGTTTCTCAGTGACAAGAGCGCCGTGCTGCTCTCTTCCGTCCCTACTTAGAGGAGCCCTTGGGAGAAGACTAAGGCAGAAGCTGTGTGAATGATCACAGACCACAATGTGATAAAACCCTCCAGTGAATGCACCTCACTTACTTTCTTTCTTTGCCCTCCACATTACTTGATTCTTATTTTCGTTATTATAGATTTTATTCTGTACTTTTATTTAGAACATCTCAAAACCTTTTGGAAGCTGAAGGATATATATGTATATATATTTCTGCATGCATTATCTTAACAAGAATATCCAAATTGATATACATATCCAAATGGGTTTTTAATGATTTGTGGAAAGCATTTTGCAAATCTTAATGCATGTGGGTTTTCTTTCAAAAGAATTCTTTGATTATAGATTTTCAAAGAAAAAAAAAAAGCCATTGTTTGCAACTTATTCTTCAAAAAGTGCCAAATGCGCTTTTGTGGCCAGGAAGATGTATCAAAAAACATATCCTTCTATAGAAACTTCAACATCCTTCTGTGAATTGTAAAAGTTTGAAAAGCCCCATAAGTAATTCTATATGTGTTGGGATCTAGATAGGAATGGGGGTTGGGAATTGGGATGATCTCAGAAAGCAATCTGACATCTATTCAATTGGTTGTGAGGTCGTTGGCATTTTTAGAACCCTGCACAGATGAGCACTTTTGCTGATTTTTTTAAAAGATTAAAATTAACCTAAAAACTTAAAAAGCCAAAGTGAGCAGCAACTAGCATTTATTTGATATCATAAAAAATTGTAATCCAGGGGCATAGATTTCAGGCAGAAACCCAAATTATGTCCCAATTTGGCAAGGGGTTTTTATGAGAAAGGGAAGGGAAGTAATTAATAGAAGGAAGCGATTTCTATAGGTGCTACTAATAAGCTGTTATTTTTTAGCTATACATGGTGGTGCTGATTCTAAGGAATGTCCTTAAATTTCAGTCCTCTTAGTCAGGATGTCTGCAAACAGTTGTTTGGAATATAGTGTTAATTTGGCCTATTCCAAAGGTTATTTTGCCTAGTTCAGTGGTCGGCAAACTCATTAGTCAACAGAGCGAAATATCAACAGTACAATTATTGAAATTTCTTTTGAGAGCCAAATTTTTTAAACTTCTTCTAATGCCACTTCTTCAAAATAGACTCGCCCAGGCCGTGGTATTTTGTGGAAGAGCCACATGTAGCTCGCGAGCCGTGGTTTGCCGACCACTGGCCTAGTTCAAACATTCCAAAGGCTCATAAGAATCAAGACCTGCAAGGTGTCCTAACCGGTTTGGCTCAGTGGATAGAGCGTTGGCCTGTGAACTGGAAGGTCCCAGGTTCAATTCCAGTCAAGGGCATGTACCTACCTGGGTTGCGGGCACATCCCCACTAGGAGGTGTGCAGGAGGCAGCTGATCAATGTTTCTCTCCCATCGATGTTTCTAGCTCTATCCCTCTCCCTTCCTCTCTGTAAAAAAAACCAATAAAATATATTTTTTAAAAAAAAGACCTGCAAGGTATTTTTACCTTCATTTTGAAATGGCTTCATTTATATGTTTTCTCATTAAAATCCAAGTCAGCATTCTTTAGCCCACATAGCCAGCCTAAATGAATTTTTCATTTTTCAAACAGTTGGTTTTGCCCAAAGGCTAATAAAGAAACACCTCTACCCTATTACCTATGACAGGAAACTTTAAACCCTTATTCTATACCTCATCTGCTATGTGTGCATGACTCCCAATTAAAAATAAAATTTTTTGTTGGTTAATTTTTTTGTTGAATATGTGTAGCTCTTTGCAACTATGTGGCAAATAGCCTATGTATTGTTGCTTATCAGTGCTGGTTGATAGCCATCCTACGTAGTCTTTCAAGATGTATTAAAGCTTTATCAGTTATTCAGATCTGGATGAATTATCAGTTTGGTCAGATTCCAGATGAAATTGATATGTTTTGCTACACTGTCAAAGTTAGCCAAATGTTTTGGAAATTATTTGTCAATGCAGTAAAAATTTATCTGATACTAGAGGCCTGGTGCATGAAATTCATGCACGGGTAGGGTCCCTAGGCCTGGCTGACAATCAGGGCCAATCTGCAGGGCAACCGGTGGGGCGACCAGGGGACCCCCTGCTGGCACCCCCCTTGGCTGGCCTGGGGCCTGCGGGCTGGGGCAGCTTCTGCATTGAGCAGCTGCCCCCTGGTGGTCAGTGTGCCTCATAGTGACCGGTTGTTCTGCCTTTCGGTCGATTTGCATAGTAGGCTTTTATTATATAGGATTGCCTGTATAGAGTTTCCTTATGAGTACATTTTTCAGAAAACATGTTTTAGCAATATTTTTATTTTAACCAGTTTGGATGGAATTTTTTCAAGTTAGATTATTAACATTTTTCAGTAAAAACGTTTCAGACATAAAGGAAAGGAAATAACATAATGAAAATCCTTGTCTACCATCTATCCTAGGAAATAAAACATTACAAAGACAGTCGGAACTGCTGGTATATTCTTCCTACATTGTATTCTCTCCTCTTACTTGCCCTGTAAATTTGCTGTTATAATTCCCATGCATATCTGTAATAGATTATTTTTACTCATCGTTGTTGATGAGGTTTATCCATGTTGCTAAATATAGCTCTAGTTCATTCTTTTTTCATCGCTATGCATTTCATCATTCTCTTCTTGGTGGGTATTTAAGTTGATTTTAACATTTTGCTGTAATAATACCATATGGACATTCCAATAGGTCTCTTCTTGTACACATGTATGTGTTTTTCTAGAATATGTATTTGAGTTAAATTACTGAGTCACAAGGAATAAACATCTTACATAGTTGTTCTCAAATTGCTTGCCAAAATGTTTATACAGTTCACAGGCCAGTGGTGTTGTAGAATGTCTTTCAGTTTGAGTTTGATGTTTCCTCATGATTAGATTCAGGTTGTACATCCTTGGCAGGAATATCACAAAAGTAAATGCTGTGATCTCTGTGTAACCAATAAGGACCTTCATTATAAAATGGCACACGATTCCAATTTGTCCTATTTCTACTTATGTTTATTTTGGTCGTTTCGTTAAAATTATGTTTGCCAGGCTTCTCTAGGTTTTTCTCTTTGTAATAGGTAAATATTTTGTGGAGAGATACTTTGAAACAATGTAAATATTCTATTCTCCACATCACTTCCAGCCACCTTGGAATAACAGGGTCCAGGCTTTCCCTAAGCTCTTAAACAATAATGAAAATCTGACAGAATATGGGAAACAGTAGTTTTGAGACATTGGATGCTAAGCAGTGCTAGGTATTGATCTCTCAAATGAGGTGAGCCCCATGGGTGCCCCAACTTACTGCAAGACCTCACCACAGTGAAGGGGAACTCATACAAGCTCAGTGGTCTCTGTGATTTGAGGTTGAAGATTTGGGGAGGTCAACATGATTAGAATTCACAGGACCGAGTACTAGAGAGGAGAGAGCTACATAGAACTCTGGAGATCTACCAAGAGTTCTTAAGTCTTGAGCACATTGGTGAGGAAACTACCCGAGACGGGATAGAAGCACCACAATGAACAGGCAGAGCAATGTGTGGAGCTCACATGTATGAGAATAGGTCATGTTCCCACCAGCCAGAGTGGAGAAACTTCATGGTAATACAGGCATTGAATAGATTCTCAGAATGTAGTCATCTCAGTAGTAGAGCTGAATTAGCCTTGGACTGTAGGCTGCTTAGGTCCAAACCTAACAAAGCTTAAAAGCAAGCCCCGAAAGGATCAAATGTTTCCAAGTAACCATGTCCCAGAACAAAGCACAAAAATATTTAAAGGAATACCCTCCCCTTAAAAGTCCCACACCCTACAATGTAAAAGTTACAGTGTCCAGCGGTAGCTACCAGGGATGCAAAGTAGGAAAATAATAGCCTTTACTGAGGAGAAAATTATTCCTAAACTGATAAGAAAGGCACAGATGGTAGGATTAAAGAAATGAGGACACTAAGACAGCAAGTATAAGTATACTTAATATTTTCTGGAAGATAAGGAGAGCATGAACATGATAAAGAGTAACATGGAGCCTGGGCCAGCTTGGCTCAGTGGATAGCAGGGGTCCTCAAACTATGGCCCGCGGGCCACATGTGGTCTGCCGAGGACATTTATCTGGCCTGCCGGGTGCTGCTGCCTGGCCTGCTTAGCAGCCGACTCTATCCCAGGGTTTGAGGACCCCTGGGATAGAGCATCTGCCTGCGGACTGAAGGGTCCTGGGTTCAATTAAGGGCACGTGTCCAGGTTACAGGCTCCATCCCCAGAAGGGGGTGTGCAACAGGCAGCCAATTATTGATTCTCTCTCATCATTGATGTTTCTATCTCTCTTTCCCTCTCCCTTCCTTTCTGAAATCAATAAAAACTTTTTTTTTTAAAAAGTAACATGGAAAACGTTTAAAATTTTTTCCACAGATGGAAACTATCTTGTTCCTCATTGAACTTTGTCTATTCATTTTTTTAAATATCAGTATGGATTTATGATTTCCTTATTTATTCAATGCAGTATAATTTGTTTCTAGCATTATTTATTTTGATATTTAAATTGTACCTGATCTGGCCAGTGGTAGCCCCTTTAAGTTGTCATCTGTGCACTTTTGACATGTCCCAATCATTCTTTGTGCACTTTTTAAGGCAGGGATCCTCAAACTTTTTAAACAGGGGGCCACTTCACTGTCCCTCAGACTGTTGGAGGGCCGGACTATAGTTTAAAAAAAAACTATGAACAAATTCCTACGCGCACTGCGGGCCCAGGACGAGTCGGCTGCTAAGCAGGACAGGCAGTGGCACCTGGTGGGCCGGATAAATGTCCTCGGCGGGCCGCATGTGGCCCGCGGGCCATAGTTTGAGGACCCCTGTTTTAAGGTTTTACTACACAAAATGTTCCACCCCTGGAGTTAGCTATTTTCCAAGGAGCCCTGGTTTCTTTTAAGGGAGGCTAGTATTTAGAAGCCAAAATCTGAGTGTTAGGTGTTGCTGCTGCCAGGCCCCCCCAATCAGAGGTAGGGAATAAATCTGTATGTCTATCACTCAGTTGACCCATCAATTGGTAAATGTAAGCCATGAGTTTACATCAATACTTCCAATTCCAATCCAATACTATTTGGGTTCATTCTACCTTTTTTTCCCCCAACTTCTTAGGACTTAGATGACATCACTTTTAACGTTCTACCTTTCTATGTTTGCAACTCCATTTCCAACAGTGGGCCAGAACCCCACATGGGGCCACTGTCACCACTCCAGGTGGTCATCCTCCTCAGCCAGCCTATGCTCTGACATCCAGCACTTCTTCTGCACCCCTCTAGGAAACTCTCCTCCCTGAGGGAACTGTTATCTCCCTGGGCCACTGTGTTCCTACCCCTTATCTGATACCTGCCTTGCTCAGAACCACCTCAGGCTTTTGTTCTGAATGTTTTGGGAGGGCCAAGAGGGGAAGAGAGTTTAAGATGCTTTTTGATATGCAGAGGTGAATTTTCTTTCTGATTTATGATTTTTTGTGTGTCTTATTTAAGAAATATTTTCTTTTAAATTATAAAAATATCTATACTAATAAAAGGGTAATATGCAAATTGGTTGGGACGCCTTCACAGTAACAACCAAACAGCAGGCTGCGTGGGGCGACAAGGCCAGCAGAGGGGGGCAGTGAGGGGTGATCAGACTGACGGGGGTGGGGCAGTTAGGGGAGATCAGGCAGGCAGGCAGGTGAGCAGTAAGGAGCCAGCAGTCCCGGATTGTGAGAGGGATATCTGACTGTCAGCAGTTGGACATTCTCCGAGGGGTCCCAGATTGGAGAGGGTGCAGGCTGGGCTGAGGGGAACCGTCCCCCTCCCCCGTGCACAAATTTCATGCACCAGGCCTCTAGTTCTTCTATAAAGCTTATAAAAGTTATTTTCACATTTAAGGCTTTAATTCATCTGAAATTGATTTTTGTATATGGGTAGAAGGAGGGATCCAGTTTATTTTCTTTTGAGATGGGTATATATTATGAAGTGGGTTATAGCAGTATTATTAACTAGTTCATATTTTGATATATGAACTATTATTGATCTGTTAACTATCTAAGAAACTGATCTGCAGTTTCACTTCTATAATATCAAGATTCCATATATCATGAGTCTAATTCTGAGCTTTCTCTTTCATTTCTGTACTAATCACACTATCTTATAAACCATTATTTTTCATTCAGCCAGAGTCTAGTCAGGAAAACAAACCTCTTTAAGTATTTCAAGCAAGAGCAGATTGAGTCTGGAGAATTGGGTGTTTACAAAAGCAGTAGCAGGACTAGAGGGATAAAGGTTCAGGAAGTGACTGCTGCTCCTCATATTCGCCACTAACTTTCAGGAAGTCAGGAAGGTGCAGAAACTACAGAAAATCTCTGGAAATAATCAGTTGTCACCAATACTTAGGCTGGTGATTTACAGAAAACACCTGAAGGGTGCTGCAAAATCTCACATCTCATCTGCTGAAGTCCATCAGGTATTTGCCAATCCTTGACAAAGGTGCAAAAGTGTACTTCTGCCTTCATTATATGAGTGTCTTTCATTGAGAATCTAACCAGAAATCTGCTGGCAGGATCGGGGGAAATGTAGCTCCTGACATCCAGCCCTGTGAGTAGAGAAGGGCAGGGAAGGGGCATGAGGGCATGAATTGCCTACAGGCATCCTGGCACATATTCTTATTAATTAGTCTCATTATCTGGTAGAACAGTACTCTCCCTCCCTATACATCCCCTTCTCCCCTGCACATATTGTCATGGCTATTCTGAGGCCATTGCATTGCCATGTGAACTTTAAGATGATCTTGTTAAATGTTATGAAAAACTCAGGATTTTAATTGAACTTACACCTAGTTTTCAGACTGATTTTGGGTTCATTGACCCAGGGGAAGGAAGGCCCTAGCTGGCAGCTGGAAGGCCCCAATCAGCCCTGATTGCTGGCCAGGCCTAGGAGCCCTACCCGTGCACAGATTTCATGCACTGGGCCTCTAGTATACAGTTATCTTTCTTTATTCATTTGCTGTCATTTGTGTCCTCAGTTTACCTGACTCTGTAGCCTTCCTCCCTGCTCCATTTCCAACTTCTTTTATACCATGGATTCAGACCTCCACAACTAAGGCCATTAAATCAAAAGGGAAAAAAGTCTCATTTAAGTTATCCCACGTGGCCAGTAACTGAACATGGAACTGTAGAGTGGCCTGAAACTTGTCTATGTCAGGGACTTCCTTTGTTTCTCTCAAGGGGCCTTTGCATCTGTTCTTTTCACCGTTCTCTACTGCTGGCTTCCTCTGCTCACTCAGTTTCTGCACCTCTGTAGTGCTGACCTGCACATACCCAATGCTCGTCCCACTGACCTCAGTTTTCATTGTTAACTTTTGGCTTTCATTTCAGCTGCAAAGACTGATCTAGTCAGGATTCTCTGGGTTGGGTTCAGGAGAAAAGGAATATGATTGCAGGACTTTTCCTAAAGGTCTAACCTCCCACAGGGTTTGTTGCCCTTCTCTGGCCTAGTCAGCTGCAGCCAGGAGAGTAGGTTCTTCCACATAAAACACGACTACTTCTGTGTGCTGTCTCATCCCTCAGGCCTGGGCCGAGGCAATTCTCAGGACAGGTAGGGGCACATTGATTGGCATTCTCACTCTTCAAGCTGTGTGAATAGTGTGTAATATAGGAGAGAATGATATCTAATTAAGGGAAGTGCATCAGCTTGCTTTCATGGACTTCTTAACACCTGCTTTAACTTTCTGCTTATTTATCTCTTATTGGGTATATTTTATATATCACAAGAAACCCTCAGCTAATATTTATGGAATGAATGACTTTTGAAATAAATAAGAACTGCCTCTTTTTGTATTTTTGGTTCAAAAGAAAACAGCTGAACTTCAGAAAGCTCTGTATCTTCTATAATAATAAAAGCGTAATATGCTAATTAGACTGGACGTCCTTCCGGGGCTGCTGCTGCGAGGGCCAGGGCGGCAGCTAGGGCTACTGCCTCGGCCCTTGGAGCCCCTTGCACAAATTTCGTGCATCGGGCATCTAGTAACTATAAAAAAAAAACAGACTTTGGCCAAATGCTGCTGGGCAGATTAGAAATCAAATTCATTTACCTGCATTTACCTGTCCCAATTATTTAAAAGGGTAAACTCTGAGTTTGTTGGGATCTACAGTTATTTAAGAATTTTAAGACTTTTTACTTAAGTGTATTGCGAATATTGGTATCTTTAAGAATATTATTGTTCCCTAGAGCCCAAATGCACAGTTACTATACGTTTAATAAGTATTTTCAGATTGGATGTAAATTCATTTGAGAGACAAACTGTTTTTTTTAATGTCTACATGTCCTTTAATGTATTTGGACCCAGATGTTTTGGCCTCATTTGCTGGAGTGGATACAGCATTAGCCTGTCAGTTTCCTGCTGTTTGCCATTATTTAGTGTTATTAGAGGTTGTAAGCATGCATACTCTGGGAAAGTTGAAGAAAGGCTTTAAATTGAGAAAAGTACCAAGTTGTGATCCCTGTCCAGAAATTCTGAGATTAAAAACCAAGTGACTATAAATAAAACATTAGAATATTAACATTAAAAAGCAGCTGTAGTAGCTCAGAGCAGTCCTGCTTATATGTCTTTTGTATTAGCTATCAGTTGAGGTCCTCAAGCAGATAACCAAATCTTCATTAAGGGCCATTCTCTCCTTCCAGGAAGCATCTAACACAACATGTATTCCACAATTGACTATGCAAATTCTTTAGCAGTAATAGAGAACATAAATTGTGTTTCCTAAGGTAATAGGGACTGCACTGTTGTGCTCATAAATCCTTGTAAAGCTCTGTGTTAACCTTGCATCCTTAGATTTGCTCTATGGATTATTGTACTACAGTCGATTTCTACTTTAACAGTAATAGCAGGATACAGTTCTTCTATTGTTTCTTAAGAAATGGTAGAACTGCTTGGAATTCCCTTTACATTGATATACATATTTCATTGTGCTTGTAATAGGAGATAATAGATTTGCTTCTTGTTTAGTTACAGTGTAAACCATAGAATTCAACCACTCCCAGTTCTGAGGGAAGTAATGTTCTCCATAATTTAACACTTACTAGTTTTCCATATATGAATGTGTTTATAGATGCCCCTTAGGGCCAGAGCTCCGCCCAGTAACTACCACTAGATCCACATTCAATCTGTGTTTTCTTAGTTTTAAAAATACAGGGATTGAAGGGCCAATATTTTTTTTAGGATTTTTGTCTACGTCAGTGGTGGGCAAACCGCGGCTCGCGAGCCACATGCAGCTCTTTGGCCCCTTGAGTGTGGCGTTTCCACAAAATACCATGGCATGGGCGAGTCTATTTTGAAGAAGTGGTGTTAGAAGAACTTTAAGTTTAAAAAATTTGGCTCTCAAAAGAAATTTCAATCGTTGTACTGTTGATATTTGGCTCTGTTGACTAATGAGTTTGCCGACCACTGGTCTAGGTTAATAAATGAAATGGGCCTTTTTTTCTTTTAACATTATTGATCTTAGAATTAAGAAAAGTATGAAATTATTTGAATATTTTTTATTTTCTTAAACAATTTTAAAAGATAGAGATTAGCTGGTCTTGTAAGTTTGGTGAAATACATGTAAAACCATGTGGGCCTGTAATTTTGGAGAGTTGGATAATGGGCAAGGAATTGTGATTACCATTTCAGTTTTATGGGCTTTGTTTCTTTATGTTTTCTTTCTTCCACCAGAACTTTTAATAATTTTATCCTAAAAGTTTATATAATCGAATTTATTTCTGGATAGTTGCTAATGATACTTTTCATTTATACTTTTTAATGTTGTTCTTACCCCCACACCCACCCTGCATCTGTCTCAGTTACCCCACACCTAACCAACCCAGCACCTGTCTCAGTTGGCAGAGCCCGGGCTGGGCTGCCGTAGAGAAGGAGCGCCACATCACAGTGACTAAATACACGGGGAGGCTGGGAACATGGGTGAGTACCTGTGTGTCCCATCTCTATGCCACTAAAATCCCCCCCGCCTCGACTTCTTTACCATGATGCAAGCAAAATGCTTTTATTTCTGGGGTCCATATCTGACCCTCAGTCAGAGGGCCATGACTTTGAGGAAAGCCCTGGGCATTGGGGTCACAGCTCTGTGCTGTGGATAGTGAGATGGGCAGTGATATGCCCTGGTAATGTGGGCTCCAGGTGTGTAGGGGAGGAACCTGGGGCATCCCATGCAACATGCAGTTCAGGGAGGGCTGCCTGTTGGGGGAGAGAGGACAGGGAGTCAGGGCTCTTGGGGCTCTCTAGGCCACTTACTACTCATTTTCCAATTGATTATGAAATAGTTTGTATCAGTGAACAAGTTGAGTAATATGTAGTTACTTATATAACACTCCTGATTCTAATACCATGGCTTCCCTCCCTGAAATGCACCACTCTCCTTCAGCTGAGATCCAGCATTCCCTGCATGTCTAAATACCTCAACAATGTTTGTATGCCAACACCATATTAGGTTTTATTTTGCATTTTTGCATATATGGGCATAATATTTTCTTCTTTTTTAATTTTTGCTGCATCTTTAGTTATCCCCACTTTTCCTTCTCTCTCTCTCTCTCTCACACACAAACACACACACACACAAAACCCTCCCAACAATTAGTGCATTTTGTCTTTTTGACAAACTTTGCCCTTGTTGATCTTCTATATTGTCTTCTTGTTTAATTTCTGACCATTCTTACTCCCTTTCTCCTTTTCTCTCTGGGTTTGCTATTTTGCTACCTTCTTGGATTGGTCACCAGCTCAGTGGTTATTACTAGTTCCTAACGTACATCAGTACATTAGCATCAGAGTGTTAGGTCTGACCATTAGGTCACTGAAGGAGGAACACACAAGGCCAGAATGGTGAGGGATCACGAATTTATTCTATAATCCGCACACCAGGCGGCTAAGCCTAGATGGCTCCAGCACTCAGTGACAGTAGTCAGCCGTTTTTAAAGGACTTTTGGTGGGCTTTTTCTGGGCGGAGACTTCTTTATGCATACTGGAATGGAGATAATGGAATGTGGTCGCAGCAAGTGAAATGTGGTCGCAGCAAAGGGAATGTCCATAGTGAAATGGCCTGAAAAGCCAGTTCCTGGGGGAGGGGTATTGATTCAATTGCTCAGTCAAACCTAACACATAGCACTGCTGCTCGGGATGGGCAGTCCTTGGCTGGAGCTCATATAGTTATGTATTTTGAATATTATTACCCTTGAATATAAACATTTAGGGCTATACATTTTTCTTTAAAATGCCACTTTAGGTACATCCCATCAGCTTTCATGGGATTTTAAATTAACCTTATTCTTAAACTATTATGTGCTGCATATGTATGTCCTGAAAGTAGCATGTAGCAGAAACGGTGGCAGTGGTATTGATTTCTCAGTAATTGCTGAGACTCGCAATGTGGCCTCTACATGGTCTATTTTCATAAAAGACTAGAGGCCCGGTGCATGAATTCATGCACAGGTGGGGTCCCTCAAGGTGGCCTGTGGGGATTGGGCCCCAGCTCACGCCCCTAGCCTCGCAGCCCTGCCTGTCACACTGCCTTGGCCTGGCGCTGCCCCCTCACCTGCTCCACCATCCCACCTGCGGGGCAATTGATTGGGGCCGGCCCCCCACCCAGCTCCCTCAGCGCGTGGGAGCTGGGCAGCAGCCCTGCTGCTAGTCGTGGTCTGTGGGGTGATTGGGCCCCCACTTGCACCTGCCTTGGCCTGGTGCTGCCCGCTCACCTGCTCCACCATCCCGCCATGGTCCCGCTCTTGTCAGGGCCCTTTACTGTCATCGCTGCATCGACAACATCTGCCATGTTCCGTGCCACCCCCTCGTGGTCAGTGCACATCATAACGAGTGGTCGAACTCCCAGTCTCCTGAACTCCTGGTCGAAAACCACCCAAGGGGACAATTTGCATATTAGGCTTTTATTATATAGGAGGATTCCATGTGTGCTTGTGAAGAGTATGGATTCACTATCAGAGACCAGGCTCTTTCCATTTCATAAGCCTGTTTGCTGAGTTTGTTTAAACCTACTATATGCTTTCTAACTTTGTGTTTCATCTATTAATAATTGAGAGTAGAGGATAGAATCTCAAAGTACGATAGTGCAGTTTTCTAAACTTGTAGTTCTGCCAATTTTTACTTTATTAATTTTGAAACTATATGGTTGTCTGCATACCAATTTAGAATTTTGCCTTTCTGCTATTATTTAAACACTAGAGGCCTAGTGTTTAAACTATATGGTTGTCTGCATACCAATTTAGAATTTTGCCTACACTAGAGGCCTAGCCTGCACCCTCTCCAATCTGGGACCCCTCAAGGGATGTCTGACTGCCCATTTAGGCCCGATCCCACTGGTGGCTCTCAATTGCTCACCTGTTTGCCTTCCTGGTTGCCCCTAACCGCTTCTGCCTGCCAGCCTGATCACCCCTAACCACTCCCTTGCCAGCCTGATTGATGCCTAACTGCTCCCCTGCCAGCCTGTTTGCCCCTAACTGCCTTCCCCTGCAGGTCATCTTGTGGTGCCATCTTGTGTCCACATAGGGGCAGGATCTTTGACCACATGGGGACAGCCATCTTGTGTGTTGGAGTGATGGTCAATCTGCATATTACTCTTTTATTAGATAGGATAGAGGCCTGGTGCATGGGTGGGGGCCAGCTGGTTTTCCCTGAAGGGTGTCCCGGATCAGGGTGGGGTTTCCCTTGGGGTGTGGGGCGGCCTGGGCGAGGGGCCTGTGGTGGTTTGCAGGCTGGCCATGCCCCCCGGCGACCCAAGGCCCTGGGATCTGGGATTTATTTGTCTTCTACAATTGAAACTTTGTAGGCTGGAGTGGAGCCAAGCCTTCTGCTCGCTCTGTGGTGGCAGCCATTTCTGTTGAGATTTATGTATCTTCTATAATTGAAACTTTGTTGCCTTAAGCAGAGGCCAAAGCAGGCCAGGGCTGCAGAAGCTTGGCTTCCTCCATCGCCGTGGGCAACCCTAGCCTCCTGCTCTCTCCAGCTCCATGGCTGCCGCCATTTCTGTTGGGATTTATTTACCTTCTATAATTGAAACTTGGTGCCTGCTTGGAGGCCTGGGCCTGTAAGGGCAGGCGGAAAGCTTGTCTTCCTCCATTGCCAGGGAAACCCAAGTCTCCCTCTTGCTCTCTGTGGCTGCAGCCATCTTGGTTGGGTTTATTTGCAAATTCCCTCCTGATTGGCTGGTGGGTGTAGTGGAGGTACAGTCAATTTGCATATTACTCTTTTATTAGATAGGATTAGAATATGAGTCTTCGGTGTTTTTATTGGTGCCTTTTACTTTAATATCTATTTTGCTGATCCTTTTATTGTCAACTTTTTGGGGCCATATGCTTTGGTGTGTGTTTTTTTCCAAATAGTAGTTTCTTAAGGAGCATGTGTCATATTGCTATTGCTTGTCGATCTCCTTTTTAATTACTTAGTTCACTGAAATTTATAATTATTGGTCATTTTTCTTACATCTTATTTTGTATTTGTCTTGCTTTTAAAATAGTTTTTGTTGTTGTTCCCTCCTTTTTTCTATTTCTTTAGATCAATAAAGTTTTAAAAACTTCACTCATTTTTCATCCCCCAGCTAGTTTGGAAGTATAGCCGTCTATTTCTGTTTTTGTGAGTGGTTATGTACATTTATTTAATTTACTCTAAAAAGTATCCTATTCATCCCAAACAACCTGTAATACTTTAACTTCCTTGTTTTACATGTTATCATCTAGTATTTTAATTTTTTATTGTTACCCAAATAAGACTGTACTCTGTTTATACAGTCAATATTTGTTTTGATTTATTCACATTTACCTAGTTCTTTGTTCACTAGTCCTTCATGCTTCTCAGACTTTCACATGTAGGAATGTTTTCATTCTTTCTGAAATACCTTCCTTAAAAGTTTCTTTAGATATAGGGATCTGGTTGTAATGAACTCTGCTTTGTTTTGTCTAAACACTTAATATAACTAGAATTTTCTGGTCCTCCAACTATGATCACAGATCAGAAGCATTTAGCATCTAAATAGCCACCCACTAAAAGATACCTAGTGCCTTGGGGCTAGAGAAGCCTGCATGCATATTGGCCTGCTGTCCACTCTCTTGCTGGCCAATGTGAGGGTCCAGTGTATTTGCAAAGATAAACCTCTAGACAGAGATACATGCTTATTGACACATGACCACTCTGTGCACTGCAGAGACACTTAGAAAGTGTAGAATGTGTATAGAAAGTGATTCAGATACCGCACTTGAAACCGAGGAAGCTCATGCTTTAATAGACACTGAAATCACAAAAGAAGGCCAAGTGCCTTAGCAATCTCAATAAAAATATGACGTTCTTTTTACATGATAAATTTCATAATATAAAAAGTTTAATGCCATCTGGAAACTGTAATTTACAAAAATGTCCACATAGGCCAAAGATGGCTAACTGCATACAACGGGTGTGAGTGCCAAGTGGGAAAGGGGTCTGAGGAAGGGAGAGTTGACCACATGTATCTTTACATGGAATATCTTTGAAGGACCTGGCACAAACAAGGGCCCAGTTCACAAACCACATGTACAATCATTTTAGATAAAACAACAAAATATGTGATGAAATATTATACAATTTTCACTTTCTGCCTACTTACTAAAAACCAGATTATTGGGTGGTATTTTTTCCAGCCTGAAGTGAAACTAACAAAGTGACAGTTCCCCTGTGGTAGGAGGTGGAGGACAAGCAGGCACCATACTGAGACTTGCTACCATGATCACCTACTGAGAGTCACTGGGACAAGGTCAGGATAGGGACAGTGTGTGCAGCACCTGGTCTCCTGCTGAGCAGCAAGTATCAGTGTGAACCATGATTTTTTTTCAAATGGATGGAGGTGAGAATTTTTTCATTTTACTATACACTAATGTAAATTTTAGTAGCTAATTGTGTCTTGGTATTTTGACTTAGTTAAAAGGTAAAGTAGTTGAGTAGTTCACTGGTGAGAATTAAGGTAGACTCTACTACTACCTTGCTTTGTGGTCATACCAAGGTTTCTAGGAAAGGGAGATTTTATTGCTTGTGTTCAGTGTATTTGCATCTGATGAGTACAGTAGGGGCAGGGCATTCCAGTTTCCTGAGCTGAAATCTTATTATATCCAATGGGATTTGCATATGGAGAAGAAAAGGTAATTTTTGTAAATTTTACCCACATCCATGGACTTCTTTAAAAGTGGAGCAAAAAGCCAAAGACTATGTATGGAGGAGTCATTCGCTTCTATCCATGTAACTCAGAGTTCTCATGAATGCCAATCGATTTTATCTATAATCTGACAAATCCCCTTAATTGTAGAAACAACACATTATTCTAATTGTATTTTCTGTTATCTATACCAAGAGTCAGCAAACTTTCTTAAAAGGCCAGGTATTTAGATATTTTAGGCTTTGTGGGCATTTAGATAACTAAAAATGTAAAACCTATTCCTAGCTCATGGCTGTTAAAAAAACAAAACAAAACAAAAAACAGGCCTCTGACCGGATTTAGCCTGTGGGTTGTAGTTTGCCAACTCTTGATCTGTACAAGGAAATCTGTGAATTACCCAATCTCACAATTTTTAAGTGCATACTTTTTGTTTTTTTTCAGTGTAGCCTGAAAAATTCACTCTGATTTTTACATCCATTTTATTCCTGTAGAAAACACCAATGACAGTAAACATAAAGAAGCAACGGCTCTACCGTGATTTTTTTGTTTGGTCCTATTATTTCATTATCTCAGCTTTCCCTCATTGTAGCTTATATCTAGAACAACAACAAAAACCACGGATACCATTTGGCTTTTCAACATGAAACCTGTAACAACAATGTATGTAGGAATGAAACCAAGTTAGGGTCCACGAATTCTCCTAGCTGGCTTGCTAATCACGGGAAGCAGTGTGATGTGGTGGTGGAGGGCATGAGCTAGAGGTGGGCAAATGGGGCAGCAGCCTTGTCCTCACAGACAGAGCACAGACCCCAGGCCTTTTGTCCAGGGCTCCTTGGCACTTGGGAAAGAGGCTGAGATTTCCTAAGAAAGGAACAGCCCAACTATCTACATATAGATTCAGAAATTTACTTTGAGGTTTAGTTTTCATAATTGAGAACCTGATTTTATTATCTAATGCACAGTGCTATAAACTTGGCTTTCATTTGCTACACTAGTACTTTTATTACCACTTTTTTTTCGTACTGACATAAAGATAACCTCGTAATTGCCTGCTTCTTTATAAAGTTATTTCTCTTCCAGTATTAGATCAGGGTTAGACTGGGACAGCCTTATTGTTTGCTTTGTGGACATGGCTGTTGGGTTAAATACAAAAACCTCTATGACATAGCAGAGAATTAACACAAATTAAATAAATATTATCCGTTCCTCTTTTCAGAGTATAATGAGGAACAGGGCAAGCTGTCAGTGTGTGTTTATAAAGTAAGATCCTACCCAAGGTTAAAAACTCTCCCTGTGGGTCTTGATGTTCCTGTCCCTCTGCCAGGCCCCTCATGTCCACTTCCTCCCTGTGCTGGTGCCCCGGGCGAAGCTCACCTCTGTGTGATACACATATATCCTCACAGTGAGGATGGTAGGCTTTTCATTTTAGAATGATTTAAGAGAGGCTTCTTTAAATTCTCCAATTAAACTTAGTCCTGAGAGGACTTCCAGCATTTCATTTCTTTATTCGGATATGTGTCTAGACTCTTTTTTTGTCTCTTCCCAGCTGGCAACACCTTCAGGGATGTATGTTTCCCTATTCAGCAGTATTTGGATGTAAATCCCACCAAAGGCCCTGCTTCTCAGGCTAAGGACATTTAATATTTAAGCCTTCTGTGGGAGGGGAGGGGGCTTGTCCTTCAGACATAGGAGCAGGGGGCCCCGGTCACAGCTAAGATGAGGGTCCCTGTGTGGCTTACAGACATGGGATGCTGGGATTGTGGGAACCTGGCAACAGAGTTAGAAGTGGTTTTAGAGGCCTGGAGATGGGAAAAGATAATAAAATTAAGCAGCTAATAAAGGGAATAGGAGCTGGAAGGCTAGATTCTGGTTAAATCTAGTTAGCCAGAGGATTTTTTTTTTTTTTTTTTTTTTTTTTTTTTTTTGCTTATAAGGAAACTGAATAATTTCAGTCTTTCCACCCCAAAGCTTGATACTTACTTATTGATGACTATTCAAAATTTGACATTTTAAAAAACTTTCTGAGCTTTTAAAAATAATAGCTATAAATGCAAAGTACTATTGATAATAAAACCAAGTTGTTTATCCACATACAAAAAAGTCAGTAATGTTTTAAAAGCACAAAGTTGCATTTTAAATCGCAATTGCATAGTTCTGAAATGCCTGGATAAGTTATATAAATTTTTTAAGAAAATTCAAGTTTGGTTGACAGTGGGCCCCAAGGATATTTGTAGAGCTCAACAAAACCAAGTTCAGGATGGAAGCGCTGTTTTGATGTGAATTATTGCATTGTTACTGTGATGTTACAATATCATGAGACCAAAACTGCTACAATTTAATTTAAAATCATTGGCATTTTTTAAACCATTATTCTGTTTTTGGCTAATAAAACATTTTCATGTAGAATTCAAGTTAGAGAGATTTTATATATCCCACCCCCAGCCAGCACCTGAAAGCCTTAAAAAAGCTCTATTTGTATTTGTATTTCTGTATATAAAAGGTACTGCATATATACCTCTTAGCAAAATATGTGCTCCCTTTCCTCTCCCCACCCCAGAACCCTGGCAATTTTTAATACAAAAAACCTGTTGAAGAATCACATCAAAGATGAGAAGCAGAGAGTTCAAAGGTAAACATTTGGTGAAGTGTGTAGAAAATTCCATGAGCCTCCTGTACCAATCCCACATAAGTCCTGGCTTTTGGTAAATCTGGTCCAGGGAAGCCACCATCTGTGTGTGTGTGTGGTGGTGATATCCGGGCGTAGTGGTGCCCTTGCCTGGAGTGCACCCTTTGTGAGATAGCTGGTGGCTTTGTGGGGTGACTGCACTCAGACAAGGAGTAGGCCAAGCGAACGACAGGTCCTCTGCAGGCTGCTGCACTGAGTCCCTGGGCACAAAGATGCTTTAGCATTTAGAGGAAGGAAAAAACCTTCCTGGGGACAGAAACTTGTAGCCATTGCCAGAAGGAAGTCTCAAAGGGCGTGTGGGGGCTGCAGCAGGAGGGCCGGCGCGTGGTGGCAGCGTGCCCAATGTGGTGGTCTCGCTGCGCCAGTGTCCGTTGGGAGGGGCTTTTTGTGGTGTTTCTCTGTGTTGCTGCAAAGACAGCTCCTTGAGTTCAAGCTTGTCTACGCCTTCCTCCTTCTTGTTGTGCCGAGGTGACAGATTTAACAGACTGAGGACATCTCTTTTGGAAGTCATCGTTCCAGGGGTCCCCCGGAATATTTTCATGGGTCCTGTGGAATGCTGGGGTGTGCTCTGCCAGAACATCTTCAGGTTGTGCACAGCCTGCACCTTTTCATCAATGGCTGCCATTTTCAGTTTGTCAATGTCGGGGGCATCAGCTGGACTCGAACGAGCGGAACCAGCTGAGGAATAGGAGAGAGCTGGGGACGGTGCGCTACCAGCAGGAGAGTGGCGGCCTGAGCTTGGGGACATGTTCCTTGGTGATTTGGAAATGTGGGCACTGTAAGGAGAGCTGGGATACTTCAGTTTAAAGAGAGGCTGGTCAGTCAGGGAAGTCTGGGAATCGGAGCCGGGTGACGGGCGGCCACTGTGCTGGCTCGGGCTGTCTTTGATGGACACCTCCAAGGTGGTGGGGCTGCTATATCCCGAACTCACCTTGGGCAGGGATGAGCTTCTGGCTGGGGGCTTTGGTTTAACAGTAATTGGTGATGGCTGACTCTTCTGATGGGAGAGGGTAGGCCTGCTGAACGCACTTGTTTCTGATGCTCTGAAGACGGCAGCATTATTTGGCATGGAAATGCCATCTTCTGGGTTATTATTCTTGCTGGTCTGACTGCCACCCCTCTGAAGACGTTCCACTGCAATAAGATGACTTTGTGTCTCCTCTAGAATTTTCTGGGCCAACTCTTGTGGATCCAGCTTTGGGTTGCTTTCTTCTTGGGATTTCACAGTGCTATCCGTTTCTGTGCTAGACTGGTCTGATTCTCCTGTATCTGAACTTGCTAGTTTTCCAACCTTTTGGAAGGGTGAGTTTGGGCTGGGAATCAGAGTCATTTTAACTGGAGAATTTGGAGTGCTTATGCTCCCCTTGGAGCTTATAGAAACTTTCACACCTCCAGTTGTCCCTACTCGGGACTGTTTGTAATCGGGTGGGAAGCGTGTCTTTCTGTTTTCTTGGTAGGCTGCCAAAGGCTCAGTGCTAATGATGGAAAACCCTTCATATTCTTCTTCATCTTTGCTGCCTGTAGGGCGGGTCTGGGGGGATAGCTGGCTCCGAGGCAGGGTGGATCGCTGTGGGTAAGCATTCTTGGACCTGTCATAGTCCTGCCGTCCTCGGGGACCTCCACCTTCTGACCCAACCTCGGGCTTAGAGACAAAGCTCATTGAGGAGGCGATAGAGCTCAGACTGTACACAGAGATGGCGTCCGAAGCGATGCTCTCTGCACCGGTGGGAGAGAAGGGAGGGTGGTGGTAGCTCAAGGGCAGAGCATTGGAGACAGACTGGGCCGAGGCCAGGGACTCCAGGGAAGACGAGCTGTCAAGGCTGAGGCGCTTGGGCAGCTCAGTAGAATCTAAGATAAAACATATGTACCCAGAGGGCAGTTAGAATTCTATGTCGTTTTTGATTCTATATTGATTTTTTCTTTTAAAACCACAAGCATCTTTACATGCAAAGAAGCTAGTAAAGAATTATACAAATGCTACTTATATACAACTTGAATTCATCTTGTAATTCTGAAAAACACAGTCCTGTTGGGAAAAGGACATCTTACATAGGGACAGAAACACCCTAGGAGACCCTGCCGCAACCACCATGCACTCTGCTCCCTATCTCCTGGGACCCCCACGTCTGCCTCCTGATGTCCCCTGTCCTAGAACCAACCCCCCTATCCCTCCAGCTCTGGCCCTATCGCTGCACATTCCAGCAGCCTCCTCAGGAGTCACTCTGCACTGCCTCTCCTCCCACTTTCTCTTAACCAAGTCCACTCAGGCTTTTGTCCTCCCAGTTCTTGTAAAGGTCACCAATAACGTCCATGCTACCACATCAGTGTTCACTCCTCAGTTCTGCAGTCGATGGCACCCTGCCTTCTCTGATGACTCTTTCCCAGGCCTCTCTTCTTTGTGACCTTTGGACCCTGGTATGCTCACAGTCCACTTCGGACCTGTATGCACACATGCATCTCCACCATAGCCTCTCCCTGAACCAGCTGCCTATGTATGTGTCTGATGGATACTTCAAAACAGTATGTCTGTTCTAGCCTGGTGGCTCAATTGGTTGAAGCGTCGTCCTGTACACCAAAAGGTTGCAGGTTCAATCCCGAGTTGGTGCGCATATGGGAGGCAACCAATTGATGTTTCTCTCTCTCTCTCTCCAATCAATAAAAAACATATCCTTAGGTGAGGATTAAAAACAAAACAGAGTACGTCCAAGGTGAAACTCAAACTCATTTTTCCTGCTACTTTCAAGGTTTCAGCAAAAGGTAGTCCCTTCTGGTAGTTGTTCCAAAAAAATAGGGTATCACCTTTGATGTCTCTCTCTGTCTGACATACATTCTTCGGTAGATCCTGTTGGTTCTGCCTTCAAACCATGGCTACCTTCCGAGCCAGCATTTTGTCTTCACTCTGTAGCCAGCTTGGCCCATTGAAGGTCAGGTAGGCAGGTGTCCCTCCCAGGCTTGAGTGACCTGGGTGCCACTCCTCCCTATTCTGTCTGCTCTACGGCCTCTGTTTCACTTTGTAGTCCAGTATACTCTGCTTATTTTCTTCAAAGCAATTGTCAGCACCTCATCTAATACACTACAAGTATTCTAATATACTACATGTATTTTAATTCAAGTTCCATAAGAGCAGGGAGTTTCTTTACTGCTCTTGAACAGACCCTAACACATGCACACACAAAAATGTTTCTTCACATTTCTTTCCCCTTCCTAAAATGTTGCTAGATGTGCTGGTGTCTGACCCCAGGGGCACTGGGCGGAGCTCTTACCGAAAAGGGCGAGCAGGGACTGGAGTGCAAAGTGCATGGTTCTTCGACTGGCTTGTTTCCCAGTTTTCAGGATTACTTCCTCTTGACCAACTTCACAGAGATCAAAACCTAGAGGAACAAAGAGTATAAGCATCTGCTTCCTTAAGGAAGATTCCATATCCTGAAAAGGATGAGAGCTGTAGGGCTCCTCATACAGTATCATGGGAACCCCCAGAGACCCCTCCACAAAGACCCTGCCTGGGACTCCCGAGTCCCTTCATAGAGCATTGGCTGCTTTCCTGCCTGAACTGTGCCTTCTTGAGAGCTGAGGGTTGGAATTAGTAAGGATTATTAACATTTGTTTTCTCCATTCTTTTGTAGAACAGTCCACTTAAAGGAGTCAGGACAAAAACTGGCCACTCTCTTTGGCATCGGGTCTGGTATGCAGAACTGGTGCATGGGAAGGTGGAAGCTTCTCAGTGGCAAGGACGATATCTTCGTACGTGGTCAGTGTCTGCTGCCGAGGGCTTTGGAGTGAGCTGTGATGGTGGAGAATCTGAACCTGCTCTCTCGGCTGAACCACCCTGCAGGGACTCCACTCTGCCAGAGCCCAGGAGGGGCTGCTCCCCGAATCTAAGGGTCTGAGACTTGGGGCACAACAAAGAGCCTCCTGAGCAAGAGGTTGATGGAACTATTGCCACAGCACTCCAACTTCTTAAGAGACGCTGCAGAGGCACCCAGTGCATCGCTCCAGGAAGAACTCAGGAGGAAGAAGCCAAACGTGCTGTGATGAAGGGCTGTGTCCACAGAAAGGCGTCGCTAAGCAAGAATTTAGGGCCTGCAGAGCCTTCAGCATGGAGAACCTTCACTCAGCCTCCTCAGCAGGTCACTGAGCTCCGCTAACCACACAAACGCTTGGTGGTGAAGGCCCGGACGCAGGCACCTGTGATACCAGGCCCTTTCCCTCCTTTGATCTCACTGTTCCAGTGATAGAAATCTGTAATTTACAATGCTGCCATGTCAGCCTGCTGTGCCTTTCATGACGGAGAGTAATTACTAAGTGAGACATGTGTGTCTATGTATTATTCTTACTCAAGGATTCTGATATTGGTGTAACACTGTCTTTGCTTTGGGAATTAGGTTTATTCAAAAAGCCACTTAGCATTCTGGTTGCTATGGGACATTTTCCTCCCTGAATCATAAACAGTCCCTGAAAGCAACAGGAAAGTCTCAGCATTTAAAGACAAATTAATATAAATGTAATATTTTAGTTAGAAACCTCTACTTTTACCAAATGATTCTAATGGAACTCAGTCCTCTAAATAACTAACAGCCCTGTGATGGGTTTTGATGGCATGTGTTTCATGTTGGAGACTGGAAGGAAGGTGTCTTTCAGAGCCTTGGAGCCCTCAGAGTGAGGGAGCCACATCTCTAGATGCCCGGCCTGCAGAGACTCCTCGCTGCCACGCGCCCCCAACCCCAACCATAGGATCTGGAAATTATAAGTATGTGCCTTGAGTATTAATGGGATTTGGAAAGTACAGAGAAGTAGAGACACATCGAGGAAAATCACCCACAATCGCACACCAGAGAGCCAGTGACACACCTGACAAAGGGCATCGAAACATCCAGTTCACAGGTAAGGAGGTCTGGCTCCATCACACCTACACCCAAGGGAGGCTAGGCCCTGTGCACAGAAGAGCTTTTCCTTTATAAAGAAAGGTCTTGGCTTCATCTCCTTGCCTCACCTGTGTTACTGCCCCAAGACTAGTCTACAGCCTGTCATGGAAGTGAAAAGAGATGTGTCCTGAGTATAGACCTGGCCTTTCTCACTCTTGCTCCATTTGCTACTGACCACTTTTATTTAGATAAAAATTTACTATGTTTACCAAGAAGACTGCTTTAAGGAAATACAAATCATAAAGGACATCAAAGTGCCTATTCACAGGGGCTGTGTGCGGTGGGGGCTTTGTGGGTTTCCCTTGGTACCTTCAAAGACAAATGGAGCCAGCCTTAAGTTGAGGTTGGCTGGGAAAGGTCATCTGCAACACGGGTTAGAAAAAATGGCCCAGTACTGAACATCTGGGCCTTACAACCAGAAGAAAATTCTTCTTTAAGGACTTGCTGTCCTGCCGTGTCTGGTCCCTGTAACAGTGAATTCAGGCTGTGCCATCCTCTAAAGACTCCCCATTCTCAGGTTAAAACCAAAGCCATCCATGTCGTCTGGGCCCACGTTTCTGTCCTCCCCCATGCCAATCACTAGGACCTTGGTGCTTTTTTCTATCACAGTGTGCCTCACCTTCTATAGTAAGGTGCCTCCCTTAGATTAGGTAGTTACTGTCTGTCTAAGAGGGCAGGGCCTTTTGTCCTTTGCTCACTGCTACATCCCCAGTGCCTAGGACACTGGCTGGCACATGACAGGTATTCGAAAAAAAGTTATGATGTGAATGGCTCCAAGCAAGTCACACAGACACCTAAGTGGAGCCAGGAGAGTTATGTCAGGAGCTGCCTCAGTCGAGTTACAGTATTGAGAAAGGAAAAGTGAGCATCCTGGATTGAACAAAGGTCCTGTACATGCAGTTCTAGGTCCCCACAGTAAAATCTAAGGCGGTTTCAATAGTATTTTCTTTATGCCAGTTTCCAGTATTAAAATCATTGTTTTATGACTATTTAAACTTTTAATCATAGCCTGACTCCCAACAGTACTGAATCTACCAGATTCATTTTAAAATGATGACCACAAATGAGAGGCAAAGTCATAACGGAAATGAGACAAGGCTGGGGAGCTATTTCGGAATTGTACTAAACCACTAGAGCCTCTGAGGTAACTATTTGAGTAATAAGATAGCTAAGGAGAGAGAAAACCCTGAGAGTCTACCAACTTTACCCAAAACTTGATTTTTCAAAAACAGAACTAAAGAAACCAATTAATAAGTCTTTCCTACCTAGAGCCGCCAGGAATTCGTGACATCCCGGGAGCCGCCACAGCTGGACACTGATGGAGACTTGAATGGGAGCCAGAGCAAAGTCCTGCTCCTTCTCGCAGGCCTGCAGCTGGACCAGCACCTGGTGGAGCTGAGTAAGGGGGAACACGTGAGCTCCTTCCCAAGTCTCTTTCCCCTCCGGCCCACCTAGGATTTGTCCCTAAGTTATTCTTATCTCACCTGTTATTGTCATCACTAATGAGCTTATATTTGTATAGCATCTGAAATACTCTTTACAGTGTCCTCATGCCTGTTGTTCTCTCTGTGGGAAACTCAGGGGCAGTGGGTTGTTAGAGGTTATGGGCCGGCCCACAGCCAGGGTTTCTGCTTCCAGCCTCACGCCTTCCCTTGAGCACACTCGCTGCAGGGCTACTGAGCGCAGGAGAGGGGCTGGGGGTTTTATAGGCCTGGTCGTCTCCCTCTCTGTTTGTCTATTTAATTAAAACCATCTTTATGATCTTGAGGGTAAACGGTGAAGAGGAATCTAAGGTTACATTCTAGAGCAGGGGTGGGGAACCTTTTTCTGCCAAGGGCCATTTGGATATTTACAACATCATTTGTGGGCCATACAAAATTATTAACTGAAAGATTAGCCTGCTCTATTTGGTCAAGCATTTCATTAACTCATCCCTAATAACTTGGCAGGGCCAGACCAAATGATTTCTTGGGCCTTATATGGCCCGTGGGCTGGACGTTCCCTACCCCTGCTCTGGAGCCTCAGCACTCAACCCGCTGAAATGCTGTGATGTTTCGGATTTCCCGAATCTATAAACACTACTCAGTTGCTTCTGCCTCTGCTGTTCTGATGAAACTGAAAGGTCAAATCAAGAACACAAGAGGGTGGAGCAGGAAAGGGGGAGCCAGAGCAGAGGAAGGGGATGAACTGCCTGAGCGAGTGGCACTAGTCATCCCAGCCCGAGCGAGTGCTGGCATGTGCATGTGACTCCGAGAGACAGCACAGCACGTGTGCTCAGAGCATGCCAAGGGGACCTCAGGGGTGGGTGGGTGGTTTGAGGGGCTCACCTGACAACAGTTGCTACTTAAAGTAGTACTCACCATTCCAACCATATTTTTAACAGCCTTCGGCCAGCAGATTATAAGAAAAAGAAAGAAAAAGAGAGAGAAAGAAGACAGTTTAGACTCAAGCACAGGTTGTTATGCAACACGAGCTGACCACTGCTTTAGGAAGCGCCATACCAGGCCTGAGGCTCTGACCGGGAGGGGAGAGGAGCAAGAGTCAGCAGGGACACACAGGAAAATGAACAGCCACACCCAGACCAGAAGCACTCGGGGTCAAGGGGCTCAGGGTCAACCAGGTCCTGCCCTTCCTTGCCAGGAGAGGAGCAGGGTAGGTCAGACTCAAGTGGTGAAGGGGCACAGTGGGTATGAATAGGCCACTCTGTAAACTGAAGTCCATAGTGACTCAGGAAATGTCCACCAGCCACAGTGGGCAGCCCAGGACAATTCCTGGGGCCAGGCAGAAGGATGTCAGGAAAGTCCCTGTGCTGCCACCAAAAGCAAGAAATTAAGCAACTAGACTCAACTTTTCTTTTGTAGAGCACGGTTTCCGGCCCACCTGGGTTCACTTTAATATGCAGCATTCCAGAGTGTTGTCCTGACTCTGTTTAAAAGCAGGTGTAACACACTTATTACAAAATGAGTAGGAATGTAATGAAGGAGCCAGATCACTGAGCTATGTTCACATCCAGGCTGGAAACAACCCCACAGATGTGGAGGCTCCAGGCACCACTCAGATATTCAAAGGTTAATCCTCACTGGAGGAGCTTGATTTCCATGTAGAAGTATTTCTGCTTAAAATGATAACTGCTGATAAATATGTAATAATGCATATTATTTTTCCAAATTATTATGCTCAGGAGGACTAGAGAAAAGTGTTCCATGCTCTTCAGGGTTGCTGCTCCCTCCAGAAGCCCTCGTCCCCATGGCTGTCACCCTGGGGCTTGTGCCAGACCTTCTAACCAGTAGGAAGATTAGGAGCTCTGAGAGTCAGAATCCTCCATATACCTGAATTAGATCTACACTGCCTGAACAGAAAGCCCATGTTTAAAAACCTGCTAAGTGGTTTTTAAATAGAGCTGTCTGGGATCACTGCTGTGCCTTAGTGGCTATTTTGTTTCAAGTGGAGTTCATACTTGGATCTGAGAGTAAGTACTGAACACCTGTAGCAGGCTGGCCCCACACCTGCTGGCTTGGGGAAGGTGGCTGTTTAACACTTGTCAGTTAGCAGGAAAAATGGGTGGGATGACAAGGTGCAGGAGACCACTGAATGGAGAGTTCAGAAAATGCCCTGAGATTACAGGTGACAGGAGCCCCTTGAGTGTCCTCTGAAGGGCCTTAAGCTCTTGGGATTCAGCACCCTCTGTGTCTAGCACATGCTGGGGAGGGCTGTTCTCTTCCTCCCAGCTTTTGCCTCTTCCTTCTAATCATAAAGGCTGAAAAAAACAAGTAGACTACTTTACTTGCAGATTCCTATTCAGGACCAGGTCACCCTCTTTCTAACTTGGCATGGCGCCCTCAAGCCTGGGCTCAGCCGTCCTAGCTCGACTCACCCGGCTGATGAGCTGCTCGCCCGTCTCCGAGGCAGTGATGAGCTTGCAGAGGGCTTGGAGGGCAGGGTTGGGAAGACCTAAACCAAGAAGACGGAGATGGGTGTTATCCAGAGGGACCTCTGAACCCACAGTCCTGCTGCCTTCCCAGAGGAAAGTCCCAAATGCTCAGCTTTGGTGGCCTTCAGGACAGCCAGCCCTGTACGTCCATGTCTGATAGCAGAGAACGGTCTCCAAGAAAGGCAGGGTGCGGGCAAGCACCAGTCCTGACCCTGCCTGCAGTCCTCCAGGTGCAGGGTCACATTTCCAGAACTCTGTCTCAGCCACTCAGGCAGCATCACCCGTCTGAGTGATGCACGAAGGGCAGCCCTGAGCTTCTGCACCCACTTCACCTGGGGAGGCTGCACGGCTCTCATACCCGAAGCTGCTGATTAAATATTAATAGGGGCAGCTATTCACCCAGCATTACCTCATGTCACCCAGGAAGAGGTAGAGCCAGGCAGTACCCTATGGGCAAAGAATGCCTTGCCATTGCAAATTGAAAGATCAAGTCAAGAGCACTAGTTTCCTCTAAATCAGAAGTCTGTGTCTGGGACTCAGCCATTTCTCAAGACACTCTCCTTTCCAGCTATGAGATCCAGCATCCTGGTGAGTGCAGGGACCACGGCCACCGACCCCTCTGCCCAAGCAATTAGCCAGCCCCTCTGGCCCCGCCCTGCCCAGGCTCACCCAGCAGGGACTGGATGGTGCTGCTGCACTGCTGCAGCCGGTCGCCTGGGTCGGAAGTTGGGAAGAAGACAGCTGCTGGCAGGCCACTGGCTGGGGGGTCCAACCGGAAGCCCACGGCAGTGAGGAGGGCCTGCCAGCCGGGGATGCCACCCACTTTGTTCTCCACACTCTGCTGGGATGTGTACATGGCATTGCGCTGCCCATTCTGAATGCGCTGCAGGGACTTCTCCACCTGGAAGGGGAAGAAGGAAGGGAGAGTGAGGCACTGCTCTGCTCAGGGGTCAGCCCTGGTTTCTCTGAGTGGCTTTGGGGAATACAAAGCCCCATCTATGAAGCCAGTGCAGGGCACTGGGTCCTGAGGACCATGACATTGCAGCAACGGCCCGGCTTGAAAGGGAGGCTGCAGAGAGGAGGGATGTTAGAATCAGAGCCAGGAAGGGCTGGTGCATCACAGAAGAATTCTGCCCCTCCTCTAACCCACCTCCTCCTGCCCCAGGCTCTCCTCCACAGACACTAAAGTGATTTGTCTGAAAGCCAGTCTGAGGTCAGGAGTCTGCCCAAACCATACATGGCTACCCATCATTAGAATAAACTTCAGACCTTCAAGACCCTCCATTCAATGCCCCATACACCAAACAGTGCCCATCCCAGGGCCCTGGCTGGCAATACCTTTCCAACACATCCTTCACCCCCCAACACTTGCCTCCGGGACCTGTACCTCCTCCATGATCAAGTGGCCCTCCCCACTTCCAGGGCCTAACCCGGTGCCTGGGACACGTGGACTGAACACATCAAGTTACTGAGGTTAACTCTCCCCATGAGCACTCCCTAGCACTCCCCACAGCCTCATACCTTCCCCTGGCAGTTCTCCCTATAGAGAATTTCAGTCCATCCTGACATGCTGTTGCCCTGGGGCACGTGTGCCAGCACTGGAGGGACAGAAGAGTCATTCCAAGATGTCACCTGACACTTTTCTCACAGTAAAATCCTGTTGCTGTGGGCTGACATCACAGGCAGCAAGAAATGAGTGCTCCTGGGCAAGACGGATACTAGCCAGCTGGCTGTCCATCAGGCTGGAAAGGCCTTGAAGACACTGCACACAGGGTCAAGGGGCACCCAGAGTGATTAGAAGGATGTAAGGGCTGGTGAACGTGACCCATGGCCTCTACAGTCAAACCAGGTGAAGCCAATGGAAACCCTTCAATGTGCCTGAGGAGCCTCAAGGCCAAATGGGGAGCTGCTGAGAGGCCTGGCTCTTGCTTCACATCTTGGCCTTGGAGAAGCAAACCAAACAGGTGAGAGGGCAGTTCAGTTATTTAAGAAAAGCACTCTGGGGGCTGCTGCCAGAAAGAGCATGACGGGCTGACAGGGACCTGAGAAGGGCCCCAGTGCTGAGCAACTTAAGGGCTCTGTGCAGTTTCCAGGCACAGGCAAAACTTAGTGGAGAAACTCTCCCCCAATCCTCAAAACGTGGGCACAGCTACCCTGTAGCAGGCATGTGGGCTACATTAAGTCTGGCCTGAGAGCTATCAGAAGTTTTCAGGTTCCACATGCCCACCTAGAACCCTGTCCCCAGACTCTAAACTTCCCACTCCCAGGGCCCGTGTGGACTCTTCCCTGGGTCCGCCCTCGTACACACCTCTGTCCTCTGAGGTGGCCATGGGGAAGCTGTTTGCATCGAGTTTGCAAAGAGCTTGGATGTGGTGTGGGCTCCTGGCTAGAACTGGGCTGGTCTTTCTGGCACAGAACTCCAAGGAGGTTAAGAATTCTAAATTATTTGAAACTGCTCTCCAGGTTGTCAAGGTGGAAGGGTGAAACAAGGTTTATATCACTATTTCTTGGCATTATGTATAACTTTTAAATGTGTACAAAATGTCACGGGCCCACCATTTGTACTCTCACCCAAGTCCTGCAAAGATCAGGCCTAGCCAAGGTCGAAGTCAGGCTTAGATTCTTCTTCCAACTAAATTTAGGGGAAAGCCAGAGTCACCTGACGATAAAATACCATCTCGCAGCTACTGGAACACTATCGTGTGCCAGCTAGTCAACCTTCCTCTAATCCTTGCAACAATCTTGAAAAGTTAGTTTGATCCCCACTTCCAGATGAGGAAATTGAGGCTCAGGGTGCCAAGGTGACTTGCCCAAAGCCACATGGCCCAGAAATGGTTGTGGTGCAGGCCCCTGCTCCAGGTCACTGCTCAGCTGCCCCTCCCCCAGGGTCTTGGCAAGGACTACTGTAGCCATCTGTGTGACATCACACATTATGCCCATCACCTGCACCAACTAGCTTGACCCAGAAGCGTATGGGGACAATGTCCCCTCCACCTACTCATGTCCTGGTGCTATGGAAACCAGCCTCCCCTTGTGCATTTCTGGCAGCTTCTGCTCCACGGGAGCCTGGGTGAGGGCTCCCCAGTCCCTTACCAAGTGCAGCAGCACTCGCAGGGCGTCCCGCGCACGCTCCGGGTGCTGCAGGACCTCCGTGAGGGCCTGGCCGACGAGTGAGGAGGGGCTGTTCAGCTTCACGTCACTCCCGATGAGCATGAACCCTGTGGAGAGCACAGAGGAACCTCAGAGCCTGTTGTCACCTCAGCTGGGTTAGCTCTACAGCTCACCCATTCTGCACTGGGGGCAGTCTGTCACCCTTCAGTCCCCTCCCTTTTTAGAATCAATACTGCTTAGTAGGTGTGCAGTGCTGCTTGCAGTAATAGTTGCTCAGGAAACTGCCTCTACTTTTCCACTGTGCTGTGAGCAGTCAGGGAAAGGATGTCCTGGGCCCAGTAGGGCCCTTCCCTGGCTTGGCCACCATTCTCAAGGAATGATGTCCTTTGTTTTCCCTGAAGTACATCTGTGTGTGTCCGGTACATGCCCAGGGACAGAGGGACAGGTGTGCATGAGCCCTGGGGGCCACTGGAGGCACTCCTCCAGCTGTATGAATGAGCAGCTGAGCCAGGCTGGGAAGGTCCACACATCCACCTAGATCCCGTCCCTCTTCCCTCAGCACCGCTTTGTAAGGAGGGCTGGAGGAGACACAGACAGCGCAGTCTCCTTAAGCCACCAAGCAACTTTAGGCCAACCTGCCCCCAAACAATGGAGGGAAAGGGTTTTCTAAAAGAATGCATGAGCCAAAGCCAGTTTTAAGGGTAATGGGACAGCATCATTAAACATCATTTTCCCCAGAACACAGTTGTGCCTTTAAATTATCTGTCACTAAAACCAAACAAAAATGCCATGTCCCTAAGTACCCTGGGAAGACAGGGAGGGGCCTGCACAGAGGGGACAGGGGACGTGTCAGGAATAACTTCTAAGCACAGGGACCAGGTTCCCACAAATCCTGCGGAATGGTCTGTGGGACTGTAGGGCCAAAGGCCCTTCTGATTGATGGAGTGTGTATAAACAGACATCGTGTGCTGAGGTCTCCGTGACTGCATGAAAACCACTAGCGTTGCCTCTGATTTCTGCATCTGGCAGCAGAAGCAGCTCAGCAATGAAGCCAGGCCCCACCCCAGTGTCTGCCTGCCCACCCATGAGGTGAGGGCCACCAAAGACCAGGCCTGTTGGACCAACTAAATGTTTCTCTCCAGCCACGAGAATAGGATAGATTCTACATAGTTTTTGTTTTTTTGATACCTTAAAACACACTACAGCTGTGTTGTGCTAGTCATATAAACAAATGTTTCTATATATCAACACAGCTTATCCGCCTGGCACCACACAGCACAGCTCTGCACCCAGGGTCCCTGCAGGCTCCTCGTTTGCTGGCCGGCTGGGCCTGGGAACACCATGGCTCCACTTCAGGGCTTATCCAACTTGGAAAATGACACCAACAACATCGGTACATGTCAACTGGATTGATTCTGGAGGAAAAGTAAGTTGAAGGCTATTTTGTTCCCAACTTTTAAATATATCCATAGATGGTACATTTTTTGCCATTGAAACAAAATATAAATGTTTGGAAATAGTATGTTTGATGTTCCTCTGCTTCTCAAGGTTTAAGACACTGCTTTATGGGTCAGTACTGTCCCATTGGTACAGCGTCCTGGGAGGTGTAGGGACCAATTCTGAGAGAGCACCACGGACTGAAGGTCATGAGTTGTATCAGCAAAACCACTGCAGCCGGTGAAAGGCTGCTGGGAGAATGGCCCAAGTTGGGTTTGGATTGCAGCCTATCAGGGAGGGTATAGTTCACAGGGACCCTGGAGGATGAAGGTCATCATACGGAGCTGAGAGACAGAGTCCCTCGTCCCCCCTCCTGTGATCAGCTGTCATAGGGAATATTCTCCCTTCACCCCTTCCAGCAGGCCCACTCAGAGCATGTGGTGTTGGCTCTCCAGAACGTGCAGTGCCTCACACATCGTAAGACATTCAACCCATTCAAAGATCATCTCAAACGTGGGCAGGAAGTTATCATCAGCATCGTCATCTTCATGTTACCATGGAGCTTCAGAGAGGGTTAGTAACCTGTCTCAGGTCACACAGCCTGAATGCAGAGCTAAGTCAAACCCAAGTCTTCTGAATATCAAATTTAGGGTCTTTCTACCGCACCACTCTTCTACAGTCATGGGATTTTACACAGGGTGCCATAAAGTGGCCATTCAGTAAACGCCTCAGGAGTTTCCCATGCACACTCCGATGGCAAACTTCTGCTCCCTGGTCAAAAGACTATTTTAATGCCATGGTAGTAAAAGACTGATTTGGCAGAGGGCAAGTCTTAGCAAAGGAGGCTCTCTCCCAGAATCTTCCCATGCTGCCTTTCCCAGTGCCCCACCCTGCCCTCGCCACCTCTCCCAGGCTGTGAGGACCGACCTGGGGGAGGTCCCTGACAGAGGCACCAGCTGGCAGCCCTGCACTCACCTGCCCAGTTGGAGGGGTGCGAGAAGGCCTTGCTACTCTGCACCACCTTCATGGCCTCTCCCAGGGCTGCGCTGGCTTTCAGACTGTTCAGCAGGGACGAGTAGAAGGCGTGGAGAAACATCTTGGAAGCAGCCACAGGTACAGGCCACAGAGACACGAGGACACACTGTGCACCCGCAGCCAGGAAGGCCCGTGTCAGCGCGATGACCCCATCGGCTGTGACTTTGCTACTGGACTCCTGAGAGGAGCCTAGGACCACCAGCTTCACCGGAAGCCGCAGGTCCAGGATGTCGGCAGCTGTGAGCAGCAGCTCCTGCAGGGGTGGGCAATCCGAGATGCTCTCCCCATCACTGGCGTCGTCCTGCACCCGCAGGGACTCGGGGATTGTGTAGGGGTGGCCGAAGGAGCTCTTGCTGCTGGTAGGGTTGCCATCCACACTGGGCGTGAGGACCAAGGCCGAGAGTTTCCAAGAGATGTGGGTGGCAAAGTGGACACACTCAGCCTGGGTCAGGGCACTCATGACCCGCTCTTTGGTGGCCACACTGCCCACCAAGGGCTGGCAGCCCAGAAGCTCCGACACCATATAGGCTTCCTCTTCGGCTGATGGCATCGGCCCCCACAACCACCTGTCCATCACTGCTGATGGGAGCTTTGGGTTGCCAATGACAGCTGCCATGGAGGTGGAGCTGGAGTAGGTGGGCGGGGTTTTCCTCAGGTGAGCCTGGGAGGGAGGAAGGACAAGCAAACCACTGTTAGATTGGCTGGGCTTCTCAGGAGCCCAGGGACGCCAGCTCTCCTGTCAGGCCTGGGTCTACCTTGGCTCCACCTGTTCTCCCAATAACCTCATTCGCTCTCATTTTCAACACCTACTGACTCAGGTGAATGTCTTACTGAATCACACCTGCTATGACAAGCTCTTGGAAATAATCAGGACTGGGTGGTAAGAAGGTTGCTTCCCATTCGTCAAACCCCAGGAGGGGTGGGAGCAGGTATTTATGGGACAGAGCTGTTGGTGGCGAGGGTCTGTGCTGCCTGCCTGAGCTTCACCCCTACAGGCCCTCCCTGTGTGCCCCTAAGGGGAAACCCACTCCTGATGAGTCAGGGCATAGGGGTGACTTTGTTTACAAAGCAAGTCAAACTCAGGGGAAACAGGGCCAAATTAAGTCCTTCAGAGACATGGCATTCTGAAAAGATTAGTTCCCTTCCACAGTGTGTGTTGCAAAATAAAGACATCGCTGAGTTATAAAATCAGCAAAAAGAAGTCCCAACGAAGTCCTCATTTTCCTGCCATGATGTCTTTCGGTGCTTTCTGGAAAACATCAAATATTATTTCAAAATAGCTTTTTTTATGTCTACACTTGGGGATGCCTTAGACTTTGGGTAGAGAAATGCCTATTGGGTGCCTGTCAGGAGACAGGACTCTTCCATCCCCTCGTGACGCTGGCAAACAGCCAGCTCACTGCTGTCACTGACATGAAGCTCTCTCAGCAGAGGCGATCTCTGATCCCGGGGTGCTCCTGACAGCAGGTGCAGTGAGCCTGCCTGTGTGGAGCAGCATCCAACCAGGCCAGCTCACTTCGCATCTGGCATTCAGTCAACCAAGGGCAGAAGAAAAACTCAGAGAAAATAATTTCTTTCACTTTGAACTGATTCTGTCCCATGAGAAAGGTATGATTCAGCAACAAAAATAGCCAAAACTAAGACCTCCAAAACCCCAGAAATGACGTGGTTTAAACCATGCCAATGACCAAGGCCAACAGAGGCTGATCAGGCGGGTCCCCTGGGGGCCACTTGCACCCTGGTCCTCCGGTCTGGGTGTTTAACCTGCAGACACTCTCCCCCCCCATGTGGCCCATCTGACCAAGCCCCGCCTGATGGTCTGAGGGGCTCTGAGAGCACCTGGCAACTAGAGGGCATTTAAAGCATTTCATTCAGGTCCTGGTGGTAATGACAGTCGAGCAGCTGGGCCAGGAGAGCGGGGAGCATCGGGCCGTGAAGGACCAGAAGGAAGCCAGGGTTTCAGGGTCTCTGAGTTTGGAAAAGGGGGGAAGAATTCAGGGTTGGCTGAAAAGGCTCTCTAGTCAGGGGGGCAGGGCCAAGGGTGGCTGACGGGTGAAATGTATGACTGGATGGCCCACTGTTGCCCCTGATTTTCACGGGGGGCTCTTTCCATGCTGACTTTTTTGCTGAATGAAACCCAAGTCCCTTCCTGTCCCCTGAAAGCTGCCTCATTTGTTTTCAGTTCTTTTGTTGGCCAATGGCACTCTTTCCCACTTGACACTAATACTGTCCACCATTGCTGCCTGTGGCCTCCGCGGGGCAGCTGGAGGGTGGGATGAGCAAGGCACTCGGGTACTCGGCCTGTGGCCTCCAGCCTGGCTTAGTGCCTCTGAGTAGCTCACAACCCTGATGGCACAGCAAAGAAACTGAAAGAGAAATGACCCGTATCATGGCTTCCTGAAGTAGCAAACAACTGTCAGGTCAGGAGGGCTGTGTCCCTGCCTTCGGACAGATCTGAAGTCACCCTACCCACCTGCGAGCTATACAATCAGCAGTTTGAAAAGATCACATCCTATCACTTCAGACCCCAGTCTGGCCAAAGACCACGCCCTTGTGGACCTGAGAGCGTGGCACCAACAGGCCTGCCAGAACCTTACCTTGGACTGCGGGCCAAGGGCACGGATGGACGGGACGGCGATGAGGGTGAAGCGTTCATACAGGTACTCATTGGAGGAGCTTCCTTTCAGGAGGGCAAAAGGGATGAGGTAGAGCTCCCCCTCCAGAACCAGGACCAGCTGCCGATGCCGGCCCACAGGGCCGCTGGAGTGCATCAGGCCCTGCAGAGCAAGCACAGAGGGCTGACACGGGGCCTGGCAGGGCTGGGCTCCCACACACCAGGCCAACCCTGAGCAGGGGCTGAAAGAGGCCCGGAGGACCAGGCACATCTGAAGGTCCACGCAGTGGCGTGGTTGATGGGTTGGGCACTGCTCACAGCAGCATCACCACGTGGGGCTTCCATTCTCTATGGTGTGTTTCTTTCTAAAAGAATTGCTGATGGAGACCAAGGCCGTATGGATCTTGATAAACTAAGAAGAAACAACTGGGCTGTGGGCTGTGGGCTGAGCGTGAATAAAGAGATGGAGACTTGCCAGGACTTGGTGAATTGGGAGGAAAGGGAAAAGGCCCTGAAATGCTAGCCTGGGAGATGGGGAGGCTTTTCTCTGAACTGCGCCGGGTCCTCCTAGGACAGTGCCTTGTAGATGCTACTGAGCTGGCACATGCCTACAGTCGTGGGCGAGGCCCTGGATGGGACCCTGTCCGGGCAGCGAGGCAGCAGGTGGGTGACAGCAGAGTGGCCTGTGGGCAGACAGGTTGCACGGCAGAATGACAGCTGCGTTAAAAGGCAGTGGGAAACTAACTGAATGTGTTGGAAGGATGCCCTGGAAACTGTCTCGGAATTCTGCCTCCAGCACATGCGAGCATTGCCCTTGTACAGAAGATTAGCTATAATCCAATGTGAACTTGAAGAAAATAAAGTGACAACTCTATCCAAATTCATATCACCTGTTAGATGAAAACGGAGGGACGATTCAAGGAAATGCTACTCTGCACCTCCGTATGTCAGTCTAGAAGGGCTATTTGCTGGCTTCTTAAATCCTGGGTTTGAAAGATAAAAGGGTTCAGCATCAGCCCTGCACCTGCAACTAACAGTCCCACAAATTCCAGTAAAGACTCAGACTCTCTGACCTCTGAAATTTCTACAAGTGGATCTTTTGAAGTAGAACAAGACAAGAAGGCCAGGTGTACTACAAGCTGCCTGTGCCCCCAGGAAGCACCCCTTCATCACCAGCAGGCTGGGACCCTGCCTGTCAGTGCAAGTCCAGGTAGCAAATAGCTGGAGAGCTGGCTGGGGGCCAGGCGGGACGGGAAGGGGAGGGGAGGGACAAATGCCCAGCAGGCAGGGGCAGCAGTGCCCCGGAAGTGGCTCTGGGGGGCTGTTATTAGTTTATGGCCTTAGCCTCTGAGATACACTGGGTTCCCACAACCAGTACTCCTGTCAGGTGAGCAGTGCTGAGCTTTTTCAACAGAGGCCCCTGAGAGGAAGGGGGAAGGGCCCGCCTGCCAGTGGCCTAGGTCAGTGGTGTGTATGTGAGACATCCAGGGGAGCCCAGAACATGGTCCCTCTGTGACCTCGCAGTCTTCACGTGGCAATAACCGTCCCACAGCTCTGTCTGCATGGAAGCCTGTGCACTCGGCAAGTCTGTCCCACAGGCGCCTGGACTCCCCCTGTTCAAACAGAACTTTTTAAGGTAGAGAAACCTTTTCTGTGATGCTTTGAAGAATCCTGGCATCGTGGGTGGATGGATATAGTTTCAGCAAATATCATGCACAGTAATCCCCCATTACTCATGGGGGCTACAGTCCAAGAACCCCAAAGGATGCCTGAAACCACATGATACCGAACCCTACATGTTCTATGTTTTTCCTATGCATACATGCCTATGATACTTTAATTTATAAACTAGGCACAGCAAGATATTAACAATAACTAATGATAAAATAGAGCAATTACAACAACAAACTGCAATAAAAGTTATGTGAATGCAGCATTGAGTAGAGTAAGGGTTACGTGAACACAGGCACTGTGATGCCATGACAGTCGATCTGACAATGCAGACAGCTGCTATGTGACCAACGGGTGTGTAGCACACAGCATGGAAACATTAGACAAAAGGATTATCCCCATCCTGGCAGGGACCGAGTGAGATTTCATCACCATACTCAGAAGGGTGGGTGTGCAATTTAAAACTTATAAATTGTTTATTTCTGGAATTTTTCACTTAATATTTTCCAGACCATGGTTGACTACAGGTAACTGAAACTGCAGAAAGCAAGGGGGAGACTCCTGGACCTGCTGTAAGTAACTCTCAAACCATGACTAAAGTCTACCAAGATTTTAGACACTATTTCAACCAGAAATGCAAAAGTAAAAATTCAGCCCACTCAACTGTATTCTTTGCCAACCAAACAGCACACCCCTGGCCAGCCTGGAGAACCCAGGGGAGGGGTACGGAATTGAGTGCTAGAGAAGCATGACCAGCGGCCACTCAGAGTCTGCAGGGACCAACAGCCGAATCAGCCAAAGGGGCTGCTCACGCTGCAGGAGTCTTTGTGCAATAGGGGCCCTCTCCCCTTCCGGACAGACCTCATCAAAATGAGCCCATGCACCCTCAATGGCAGGGCTGCCTCAGTGTACCTGGAACCTGCCAGGTAAGGCAGAGAGAGCCAGAACCCAGATGACTCTCACCCAATCTCACTCACCTGGGTGAGAGCACCATTCACCTTGTGGGAACTTGCTGGCTAGTCGGAGCGCTCACCACTGGTTTCAGTGGGACAGATAGCTTACAAGTAATTGCCTCCACTTTTCCTTTTTCTAATCAGTTGTGGAGATGCCTGCTGTCCTTGGGTGATGTCCTCATTTGAATATTACTACACATCCTGCACAGAAGTCAGGTAGCCTGGCAGTGGGGCTGCCAGTCTCAGGGGCCTCATCTTCCATTCCACACTGGGAGTCGGTCTGGCTGTTTCCATGGACAAACATTCCCTGGCTCTCTCCGAACCCTCCAAGCTATTTAGAAAACAGGCACCTGAATGGTCAGTCTCATCTCCCAGGCACCTGTGCGAGGGGAAGCTGGTTATTAACGCTACTTGATTTTGCAAGAGTCCTTTCCCCCAGAGCAGCAATTACAGTCATGACCCAGCCAAAGCCAAGCTCTCCTCACGGCTGAGCCCTTGGCAGGGCTAGACCCCTGCCTCGCATCTTAGCTGAGAGGTCTGGGTGAATTCCCAAGCTCCCGTGTTTAGGAAGGCAGTTTACGAACCTAGCCAGCACAAACAGCAAGTTTTGTGTGTTTTTTTGTTTTGTTTTGTTTTTTGGGGGGTGGTGTTTGTTTTCAAACAGCCAGTTCTAATCAAGTTTCTGGGGTTCTGAAACAGGTGACTCCACTTCAACAGGCAGCCCCTCTCATCAGGAGCAGCTATCAAAGTCCTGCACGTGGGCTACTGTCCTTAGCCTTGGTTTTTAAGGCTGTACCTACAGGAAACCGGGGACTGAAATGAATGGAAATGATGATAAGGACGGCAAAGACTAAAAGAAGTCCTAACTCCCCAAATGGACCTTTAAGGGGTGATCTGACCAAACCCTGAGGGTTTTCCTGTTCTAAGTCTGGTTCCTTGACTAACGCAGCTTCTGGCTTTGGATGGATCACCATCTGCAAACTGAGGGGTGACTTATGACTGGACATAAACAGGGTCCCAGTCCCTTTCATCCTAAACACTTGTAACTTTTCTGTGGTGCCATTTTCTCCCTTGGTATCAGACAGGATTTGACTTAATGACTGGCGATGGCTCATGTGCCAGCACATGTAACTGGGCCATCCTCAGACTGGACATGCTCACCCCATCCTGACAGCGAAGCGCAGTAGAAAGAGCCCTGTGGCATTTCCCTGAAGCCAGATCAAGTCAAGCACTGGTGCAGCCCAGGATGAAATATTCTGTTCCACGTTCCTACTGGCTGACCTAGTCCCTTAGCAACGGGACTGCGGCTAAACAGAGGCAGTTGTTCAAATAATTACAAGCCCCACGTGAAGAGGCTAATCGTTTTAGTCTTAAAAGTGTCAGTGATTCATAAGCTGGGCTTGCAATGAAAATGTGGAGTGGCTGTCTGGCAGCAGTGTCGCGTCGCCCTCTAGTGGCCTCAGAGCAGCGGGTGTGCCCGCTGTGGGAGCCGGAGGATCCAGGCCTCCTCTCCAGGGGCAGCCTGAGGAGCTAAGGGGCCTCCCCAGGCTTCCTGTGGCCCTGAGGCCTCTGACTCTGGCCCACCCACCCCACCTGACCAGCCTCAACATCAGACATGGAACTGTGTAAATAAATAAATAAACAACTGGGTGCAAGTGGGGATGGAAAGAACTGATTAGACCTTCCTTCCAGCTAAGCGTTTTTCGTGAAACACTGTGAGTGGAGCACTTTAGTAGCCACTGCACAGCCTTGCTCTGGTCACTTATGACAACGGCCTCTGAAAGGTGCCACTCGGTATCACTGGAAGCAAACTCCTTCCATGTTCAAACACTTCCGTCACAAGAAACAGCTGTAAATATCAGAAACTAAGGGTATGCTCTCGAACTCAATGCCTCTCTTCAAGATTATTCCATAACCTCGTCACATCGCTCACAGTGTCGCTCCTGGAGGCAAGGGGGGCCACTGCCTTTAGGACACTGTCACGCGGTCTGGGGCGGGGCCTCCCCTTCTTTCCTTAACTTTATGAAGATGATCTCAATCACTGTTCTAACTTGCTTAAGGCTTGAACCCTTACTCATGGTTTGGTTCTCGGTCAGGGCACATGCCCCAGCTGTGGGCTCGATCCCCAGTGCGGGGTGTACAGAAGGCAGTCAATCAGTGATGCTGTCATCATTGATGTTTCTATCTCTTTCTCCCTCTTCCTTCCCCTCTGAAATAAAGAAAAATGGTGTGCAAAGACGAGGGCCACAGAAATCTGGCCACAGCCGCTCTCAATCATTTGGAGAAATGCAAGGCTAGGGGATCTTGGACATTGGACTCTGATGGAATCAGTGACTCCGGATATCGGCAGAGGTCGAGGGATCCGTTCTCACCAGAACGCACAGACCTGGCTTGAAGTTGCTCAGGCAAGACCCTCAAATGAGAGGTGGGGCCATGAGGAAGCCCATCGTCGAGAGCCACGGCCATGGGGGCCTGTCCCCCATGGTGTCTGCTCTGGTGGTTCCTACAGGCAACTGCTGGGGTGTGCCCTGAGCCCCCAGTGCTGAGGAAGCTGGGGAGGGAGCACATTCATTCTGTACCTGGGATACAGGCTCAACTTGCCAGGCTAGTTAGGAGCAGAGCTAGCGTCTGAGCCTGGATCTGCCGACGCAGAAGGAGCCAACTTTCAAAGGCTGGCTGAGAAGCTGGGCAGAGAAGGCTGGTATTCTGGGAAACCTCCACGTGGGCACTGAGCAGTGAATGATGCACCCTGACGCCGAGAAGCCTCGCGGCCCCGGGGGGCACTTACCCCTTCCATGGGTGCAATGAGCAGGTCGTACAGAGCACGGAGTGGGGGCCTGGCAAAGGAGCTCTGCCTCCGGGGAAGAGATGAGGTCCCATCCTTGGTGGGTGACATCGTGTTGCTGGCCAAGCTTGTCATGCTCTGGCAGCTCCTAGAGAGAGGGGCCAGGGATCAGGCAGGGCCTTGTCACTCCTCCCACGGTGCTCCAGCTCCTGGGAAGGCAAGTGGACACTGCCCACAGCCAGAGCTGACGAACATCCCTCCTGGCATGGCCCCTTCTCCTCCCTTCCAGGTAACAGAACAGTGAGCACCGACAGAAACAGGAGGGTAAGCCAGTTGCACTCAACAACTCATTTCTGTGGAGTTTTCCTGCATAATCAGATGTCCCAAAGTGCTGGTCAAAGGGTATGATTACATCCTTGTGTAGCGGGACTGTGCAGGCAAATGTGGGGGCCGTGAGAATCAGCAGCAGCCACCACACTGAGGGAGACAGTGTTCCAGGGCCACCCAACCTGCGGGCAGGAGGCTCGGACAGGACAAGGAGCAAGTGGGCCCCAACCTTGGCCCCTGGGCAGCCACGGGAGCCCAGGACACACTGCCTCCCCCCCCCCCCCCCCGCCTGCCCCCAGCCCCGCAAAGGGAGGCATTGGGAATATCTGAGGAGCATTGGCTGCAGGGCTTTGTTTTGCTTTGCTTTTCATGTTCCAGTGTTTGCAAGGAGTGCTGTATTAATATGGACATGTTTTCAATCCCAAGGGCCCCAGGTTTCACACGCCCCACACAGGAAGAGCACGTCCGTTCATTCATTTAGCACTCATTTAGAAACTGTTTCCTGAGCGCCAGCTACCTGCCAGGCACTGCTGAGGACCTGCAGAAGACAAACTCCAAGGTGAGCAGAGGAGGCAGCAGGAGGGCAAACAAACCCTTTTCCAATGCAAGGACCAGGCTGCCCCATGCAACTCCCTGGCCCTGCCCCACAGCCTGGCTGGAGTGGCCTCAGGACGGTCCCTGGTGAGGTTTCTGCAGGGTAGTGGGCAGTCTGTGGCCTCTTAATCTTGATCGAGACACTGGCACAGTGTGGGGGTTTCTGTTGAGTCCTCAGGGACCCTTAAGGATAGACACCAGCTCTCACACCAGACACACTGCTGAGCTTTGCTAAGTTCCCTGGGCTGCTGGGAGTGGCAACTCCTTGTCACCCAAGAGAAACTCGAAGGCATGTCCCTCCTGGCCAGGCCGGGAGTACGGCCATCACATGAAAAGATTTAAGATTCCTTTCTGTTTTCCAGGTTCGGCTTCCACCCTGTCTTCCCCCCACCTGTGCCGTGTTCTCGGCAGTGTCCCCCAGACCTTAGTTCTAGGGTTATGAATAGCCAGGCTGAAACCCCCTGCTCACTGCCAGGGAAGAAAGAGCCCAAGGACTTGGGGGCTGAGAGCTGCTCCCGCACTCAGGAAACATAATTACAAGCGACCGAGGACACGGCCTGTCTCTGCCATCAGAGCCAGTGAAGCTCGATAGCCCTGGAGTGACACTCCGAGGCTGGCTGAATGCCACAGCATGCGGCAGAGTGCAACGCTCCCTAGAGGAGGAGCGGCAGGCGGCTCTGCAGAGGGGAGGTTGTGGGGGCACGCACTGTGTGTGCGCGCATTCTTGGTGGATGGATCTCAGCCTAGAGCCCACGCTGACATGAGGACTGCACAATGGGGCAGGAGCAGGGCCGCCTGGTGCCCTCCCTTGTGCACCTTTCATGCCATGCCCTAGACGTGTGTCCGCCTGGACTCTCAGACCTGAGTCTGGTTACTCAGCCACAGACATCCGTGTCCCTGAGCAACGGCTGTGGCCGTGGGTCCTCATGGTGACAGATGGGGTTACTCCATAAACCCCAAGGCTCTGAACTAAAAAGCTGGAGAAAGAGACCACAGCCCTACAGCACGCCCCCCCCCCCCCATACCCCCTCCAGCTCTGAGCTCCTCTCTGGGTACAGGAATCTAAGCTGTGCAGGGAAGATACAGGGCACTCCCTCCAGCTGAACCACAGTACACGACTTGATCCAAAATATCAGAACCACATGCCTGACCCACCGGACCCCTCCCTGGGGCAAGTCATTTACACCCTGGGCCTCGCTGCTTCTGCCGAAAAGAGAAATGCAGCCACAGGCAGAGTGTCAGGATTAGAGAGAGAGACTGCAAAGCATCCAGAACCCAAAAGGAGGTGGGATTTTAGCTCATGGGGGTAAGTAGGACAGAGGCCTAGCGGGAGGGCAGAGAAGGGCTGGATGGCTGTGGTGTCTTTTTATTGAAGTGCCAGAAGCATCTAAAAAGGCCCAACCACACTAACCCTCCACATGCAGTGCTCCTCTTCAGTGGTAGGCATCGAGCCCTAGAGATGTCCTTTTCAATGTAAACAAAACCCCAGAAAATGCTCAGCTGCTGGTTAAAAACAAATAAGCAAACAGCCAACCAATCTGAAACAATAATTTAGGTCGAAGACTTTCATCAGGACTCTGTCCCTTGAGCTGGAGGCATCTGTTCAGAGCAGCCCCAGCCTCAGGCAGCAGCGCCCTGCCCACTTCCTGGCTGCAGCCTCTACCTTTGCTGCAGTCTTGGCAGGAACTGCCTGCATTTCTCCGCAGGGCAGCCCCCACGCTTCCTCTGCCTTGACAGCAGCAGCAGGTGGGTGCACACTGGAGAGCTGTCCTGGGACGACAGACTCGGCTGCAAGCTGTGGCAGCAGGAAACCAAGGCCAAGAGCAACGGAGGGCTCCTGGACCCCAGAGTCCTCCTGAGGTGCAGGTATGGAGAGGGTCTCGGACCAGAAGCAGGACTTCCCTGCACTGGCCATGGTGGCCAGCGGGCCGTGTCCTCACCTCCCGAGCATTAGGTGCCACAGCCACTGCAGACTGCAGTCCAAGAACCCCTTTCACGTGTCGTTCCTGCACTGACGAGGACCTGTGGTGCTGGGCACGTCTGCCTAGAGATCCGCCCGAAGACATTCAGTAATTCAAAGCAGCCACGCTGTCAGCTGCTCAGCCCTGAGCCTGGAAATGTTACAGACAACACAGGGGACTCACTGGCCATGTGGCTCCAGCGAGGCTTGTCCCTGTTCTACCCCTTTTCCTTCTTATAAAAAGGGCTGAACTAAAGTTCTTGTAGATCTCATTTTAAAAAACAAAAATTTACTCAACTTAGGAAGCTATCAAACGCGGTGGCTCTTTTAACCCCCCTGCTGATCGACAGGCCACTGCCACACCCCAAAGCCTTGCAGCCTCCTGTGCCCACTTGTGTGAGCATCTTTCAGATGCCACAATCTGCCCGACAGCTGGCAACGCTGATACCGCCCCTCACCCCCTCCCCTGTGGTCAGATCTCGGTTACCGCTGAAGGGCAATGGGTCCTCTGAGCTCTAAGCCTCTGGCTGGCAGAAGTGTGGACAGATGTGTGGGACACCCTGCTCCCTGCTGGCCTTGTAAGCGCATCTGGCTCCTTCCCAGCACGGTCCCATGGCCTGGTGCACCCAGGGCACCATGGAAGACAACCGTGGGCTCAGGTCGGGTCCTGTGGGGGGACCTGCTATTGTGCTGCTTTGAATTCTGCAGGGCTTTCCAGCCTGGCTGACTGCTCTCCGCCTCAGCTCCTGGACTCAGAGGAGAGAAGGGTGTTTCTGCTTCTCACACTGGGAGCCTGGGTGGTTGGGAACGCTCCCACCTGGCAGGAGTGTGAGGTACAGGAGGGACTGTGCTCCCATTTAGGCACCAGCTCAGCCTGTCACTCCCACGTCCCCTGCTCAGGGCCGCTTCTTCTTTACGTTTAAGGAACCGAGGTGCAGAGAGGGCAAGAGACGTGGATCAGGCCTCCCACCTGGCAGGGGAGCGATTTTCACTGAGCCTTGTCAACTTTCAGGACACACTGAGCAACCTGTAGGCCCGCACTGGCCTCCGAGCCCTGGTCTCCTGGCTGCTGGGTGTAAGGGTGGCGCTGACAGAGGTTCCTCTGCCGGGTGCTGCGGTCAATGGAGGCCGGCTCTGATTCACAACTGCACCACCGCACGGCTCCAGCAGGTGGCACTGGCTCGCTTTCCTCCAGGCCTGTCCACTTACTGCCAGGGACTCTGTCCTGCTAATTGACAGCCTAGCTCTCGGCATTTTCTCACACCACATTGTCTTCATTAACTCATTCCTCAGATGATGTTTATTAATCTACTTCTGGAGAAACATTCGTTTTCTCCATGGCATGGCCATCTGTGTGGGATGGGAAAGGAGGGGGAGGGGCCGGTCCCTGTGCGCAGATGCAGCACTCTAAGATGATATGTGAAGCGCTACGAGCGGGGCAGGGCATCAGGGTGCAGTTGATGTCTCTGGGATGATGACAAATACCAGGCGGCCAGGCAGCCCTCACTGCTCATGAATCTCCTTTCAGGGATGAAGAGGTCCATTTCCCAGGCTGGGGGATTTATAGCTGGGCTGGGCCTGCAAAAACCCTGTGTGCTGGCCTCACACACGCTACTGCGGCCCGCATGCAACCATGTCGGGGACTGGTGTGCCTGCCAGGTGTGACAGCCCCATGGAGGGGATGCCATGGGTGCCTGCGGAACACGGGTTGGAAGTCTCAGAACTGCAGTGTCTGGGCTCCTGGAGGGGAGGCCCAGGAGGCCTGCTGGGAGACATGGTCAAAGGGAGCTCGGGCACTCGTCCTCCTGGAGCTTGGACCTCCTGAGGCCCCAGTGAGGCCTGAGGCTGCTGTGAGCATGCATGCACGTGACCTTAACACTTGAATGCAGGTGGGAGAGCCGAGGCCACATGAGTGTCTTCTCCTTTTCCACCTCTTTCCCACGTCCTATCCTCCTGACCTCAATTCCCCTCCAGGCACACGGGTCCCGTCTGGACACAGGGCAGCAGAATAAACCGAGCCAGGACACTCACCTTGACACATCTGGCCACGACCTCTTTTGGACTACCGTGAGGGAGGGGACAAAAGGGAACTCCTCAACATGGGGATCTGGTGTGGGCCAGGGCAAGGCTGTGACATGTGTGCATCACTGCAGTCCTTGCCACAAAGTTCCCCAGCCCCTCCGCTGTGACAGGTGAGAAAACAGGACTCGGGTTAAGCATCTCACCTCAGGCCACGAGGTCAGGCAGGGCCCTGCTCCTCAAAGCGATCAGGCAACAGGAAATCCACAGCCTGGGGCCCTGTTCTCTGGGGAGCCCGGAGCCTAGAGCTGCTGTGACCTCTGCTCCCTGTCCCACAGGGTGACAGACACTGCACAGAGCACCCGTTTCCAGGGCTGGGCAGGGGCAGGAAGGAGGCTGTGCCAGTGGTAGTGAGCTCATTGTAGGTGTGGCTGCCTTGACTGGCACCATTTCTTCCTCTGCTCAGGCGCAGGGCTCCTCACTTCCCAGGATGCCTTTATCACACATGTCCACTTTCAAATGGTCAGGGGTCCCTGAGGAGGACAGTGACTGGACCCACCTATGTGGCTGCTGTTGGCAGGGAAGGCCCCTGCCCAGAATCGCCATCCTGAGGGCTGGCCCGGGTCAGGGTTGGAGAGGACACTCCACCCTCTTGTTGGGCTAACAGGAAAGCAGACAGAACCTTGGCCTGGAGCCTCAGGGCCACCAACAGAGAGCAGAGGACGGGCCTGGCAGGACACCAGCCAGAAATGAATACGGAATCTCAAGACTCAAGCCAGGGCTGTGGCTGTAACTGATATCCAATCGGATCATCGGTCTGCATTTATTCAAAGGCTTTCTGGTAACTGGCAGCGGGAGAGGTTGTAAGGGGAGGAAGCATCAAGCTATTCCATCAGGTTTTGGGGTAAAGATTTGATTCAAAAAGTGGTTGAATCACCAACTTTGGTGCCATCAAAACCTCAGACCCACGCCGGGAGAGAAAGAAACTCCTTACTACACAGCAGGGTCTGTCTATTCATCACATTTACTGAATCCTCACAACAACTCTACCCACAGGCGTCTACCCCGTTTTCCAGATGAAAAAATTAAAGGATCAAGGTTACCCACTAACTAATAAAAGGTAGAACCAGGTTTCAAATCCAGGTCTGTCCGGCCCCGGTGCCCACGGTTTCTCCCCTCCACGCTGTGCCTCACCCAGAAAAATGCCCCGACCTTGGACTACAGGGTACACAGAACACCCATCAGTCCAGGCCTCCTGGCCCATGGGGACTTTGGTGGCATTGCATAGCTGCTTTAGTGTGGCCCTGGAGGCAGGCACCACACACACACTGGCTCCACCCTCAGCATTACTGTCAAAGCATGTGCAGAGATGAGAGGTACAGGCCTTTCTGAGGGCTGCTGCTCTGCCGTGGGGCCCAGGCAGGTTGCTAAACAAGAGAAGGAGCCTCGTTTTTCCTCACTAATGGTACCTGCCCTGGGCTCCACATGCACGTGTGTTTTCTGCCCAACTGCACAGACAAGAAAAATAGTGGTTGCAGAGATTCAAAAGCAAAGGCAGAACAAAGACCAAGTCTATAGTGGCAAGAGGGAAATCTAAAGCCAAGGCTCAGTTGCCTCGCATCAGCTCGGCAGCCTCATCGCCAAACCAGTCCAGCAAACCGCCCGGAACAAAAGGGCAAGGACCCCTTGAATCATGTTGCTGGAGAGCCCGCAGAGGGAGCTGGGCTGCTCCTGCGTGCAAGGCCTTGCGCACTTGGCTGCTTCCGCCTCACCTCCGTGGGCTCAGGGACGAGGCTTTGTCAGCCAGTCGATACCAGGCGTCTGCAGAAAAGCCACTGCTTAGCCGCCCTGGTCAGTGGCAAAGCAGCACCTTGGAGCAGAGATCCCAGGCCATGGAAGGGACACAGAGGAGCCCACGAGGGGCAGGGGAGAGACAGGGCTGGCCTCAAGGTGGCAGGCGCGGGCAGACAGCAGCTGGGAGGCACAACCTGAGCCCAGCGTTGGCACCTGCTCCTGGGCGGTCTCCACCCTCCCTAGCCTGCATCCCTCAGCTGTGAGAAGCAAGCCTGGCTGGAAGTGTGCAAGGACCCACACCATTCTGACCAACAAGGATGATTCTGCCTCTGGTTCCCCCATTATCTGCTCCCCTTGAATGGAGGCTAAAGGGCCCGCTCCCCTTCCTGGGCTTGTCAGGAAGTGTCAAGAGCACATAGTATGGCAACCTGTCCTGGGCCTTGCTGCTTGCTGTGTTGAAGCTAAAAGCATGCAGGCCATGTCCCTTCACTCAATCCGCCCTCAGAAGGTCAAGACTGGAAGGGTCTGCAGGTGCCACTTCAAACCTTTCTCTCTCCTGAGGGCAGGTCTGCAAGACCCTGAGCCGTGTGAGGCTCTGCGGAGGGAGCTGGGTGCCAAGCAGTCGGACAGGGAGGCCCGGCTCCAGTGCCATGGCCTAGCTGCTCCCCCACTCAGCCTCGGGGTGGCCCAGTCCTCAGCCTGGCTGCGGGCACAGCTAACATTGTTTAAATGAACCAATAAGTTAATCCAGAGTGTTGTACTCAGGACAGATGTTTTCCCAAAAGGAACAACTACATGACGCAAAATTCACACCACGTCCCACCCCAGGTGAAGCCAGGGTCCCAGGTGCACCTGGTTTGACCCTCCTTGCCCGGTGCTGAGGCCCAGAGGGGCTCCCGACAGCCGGCGCACCTGTGCTCAGGTCAGCCAGGACACGAGGGCCTGCCTTGGGGACCCACAAAAAGGGCGTGAGGTGGGACAGGACGAGGAAGGGCAGGTGAGGCCATAGCCCACAGTGGCCAACACCTGCTGCACAAGTACATACAGATTTCACCCCTTCCCGTCTATCCACCCACGTTACCCTAGGCCAGTGGCCAGCAAACGGCAGCTCGCAAGCCACGTGTGGCTCTTGGGCTCCTTGAGTGTGGCTCTTCCACAAAATACCATGGCCTGGGCGAGTCTATTTTGAAGAAGTGGCATTAGAAGAAGTTTATGTTTAAAAAATGTGGCTCTCAAAAGAAATGTCAATCATCGTCCTGTTGATATTTGGCTCTGTTGACTGATGAGTTTGCCGACCACTGGCCCTAAGGGTTCCACGTTAGCAATGTCCTTCCCACTGATGCCAAGAGCAGGAAGCCACAGGTGAGCGGGGCCATCCTTGCATTAGGCAGCCGGTCAGTGTGTGACGTAGATACTAACTCCTTTACTTTCCACGTTAAAGGACACTGCAAAGTAGGAAACTTGTCCCCATTTCAGCGATGAGGAAACTGAGGCTAACAGTGGTGAAATCGCCTGCCCCCGTCCCACAGCTGGCACACGGCAAGGCCTGAGCCCTGAGCTCTCCCCACTCTACCACCATGGACCCCATCACCCGGCAGCGCGAGAATCACCTGCCTCACAGGCCGAGAAGCTGGCCTAAGAGGATGTGAGCCCAGGTCCACTCCCAGGCCTCCCCCTGACCGTCTCCCCACACCAAACTAAAAGCTGGGAGGAGACCTGATAAAGGGGTAGGGAAGGAGGAGGAATGGGGGTGAACCAGCTTACAGTTTTGGTCTCTTCTCAACCAAGCTGCCAGTTCCTACATCCCTGGTCCTTGGCTCCCATCCCGCTCAGCTCACCCCTGGGAAAGGACACATGCTGTCACCCTGGCAGCACAATAAAGAGCGGAAACCGGGCCGGAGTGGGGGCGGGCGGGCGCACAACGCCCGCACAGCAGGGCCGCCCAGCAGAGGCTGCCTCCCCCAGAGCACCAGCACTTTCCTGAGTTCCAGGCTCAGCCTGCTGCCCTTGGGATGTGGCAGAGACCCAAGGGAGCCCCAGGTGCCCCTCTGAAAGGCCTACCTAAATGTGACTCCCAGGTTGTTGCCAGGCAACCAAATGCAGCAGAACAGGTGCCTCTCAACCCCGACTGCCTGCCCCTGCTTTTCTGGATGCAGTTCAGCCATCAGCCCTGAGGGAAAGATGCAGGGGTGTGCTGGTGGCAATTCCAACATGGACTCTCCCCAAACCACTAAAACCTATTGGATCAAGTAACCGGGGGATGGGGCTCAGGGCGGACAGGGCGGCCCGGGTCAGGACCAGTGCCCTCCAGCAATGCAGGCTTCCCCACTCTCCTTGGCCCCCTCAACCTCAGGCCAGGAGGTCAACACAGGTGCCAGCCCAGGAGTTACAGGCACAGCTGGCAGCAAGTGGGGATGCTGCTCTGCTTCCACCTGGGATTTAGGAAGTCAGCGCAAGGCTCTGAAGACGCGCCCGACCGCCTCCCACAGCCACATGCAGACCGTCACGTCAAGCGCACTGTCCTCTCACGTGACCCAGACGCGCTGCCGTGACACTGAGGCCCCGAGGCGTGTGGGCTGTGGAGGTCACGCTTGCTTCTGCAAACGCAGGACACAAGCAGAAGCCCAGCAGCTGGAAGGAGCATCGCTGAAAGCAGGTGCCTGCACCCAGGGCACCCGGCCTGCACTGGCTGGGGGCCCACACTCACCTGTTAAAGAGGTTGTTGCGGCGAACCATCCGGAGGAAGCCAGTGGGGTCCGTCACCGAATTGAGCTTATTGTTCATCTCTTCAAACTGCTGGTCCATGAGGTCCCCGGCTTCACTCTCGGTCTCGCTGCTGGCACAGGCCCTGCGGGAAAAGAGCAGAGAGAGCCCGTCAGAGGGGAAGCCCTGAGCCGGAAGTCTATCGCGCGGTCCTGTCCACTGCCCCGCCCAACAGGTCCCTGGTGCTGCGTGTCTCCCCGAGGCCAGGTCACCTGCGCCCTCCTTGGCCTCCCACAGCTTCTTCCCTCTTTTGTCCAGTGCTGCTCGAGATGCACTCCGGGTGCTTCTGGCTGCCGCCCCCCCCCCCCCCGCCCCGGGCTGGGAACTCCCCGCAGGAAGGAGCTGTGCCGGAGCCAGCACTGCCCTCCCTGCGTCTGGCGTGAGCCTGACACGGAGTAGGTGCTCAGCACTGTGTGCGAAGGAACCGCGCAGTCTGCCGTGTCTGCGTGAGCTGGCAGGTCCTCTTTGAGAGCAAGCTCAGGTGAGCGTGCCGTGTGGCAGCCCTCCCAGCACACCCTCCAGCCCAGAAATAGTAGCTGGACACCTACCATGTGCTGGCACCACGCTAGGCCCAGGGAGACACAAGCCAAAAAGGCACTTCCCAGGCGGGAGCCAGACATGCACCCCGTGGCCGCCATGTCGGGGGAGCAGCGCCGTTTGAAATGTGGGCTTGAGAAACACTGCCGATCGGAGCCCACTTTCCACGCTCAGCATGGAGATGCTCCCATGTTGGAATTAATGAATTCCTATTTCCCTGTGACAGAATGAAACAGGACATCTCACAATGGCTTTTAAGTAAACATGATACTCAGGAGCGCCCGGACTCATCAGGATCAGTAAACTGACAAAAGGCTTCTGAAGCGTAACCGCTGTGCCCCGCGGCCCCGTGACACCACGTCAGCCGCCACAGGAGCACGTGTCCGGGGGGCGCCGCCACCGGGGTCCTCACCGCACAGCACACCTGTGGGCTCAGCCGAGGCAGATGTGTGCCGAGCCCCCGCCTCCCTCCGGCGTGATGGTTCCACTCAGACACTGCGGAAACGATGATGACCGAGTCCACGGGTAACTCCCAGGCCGCGGGCCAGCTCTGCTCCCAGTGCCCGCTGTCTGGGGAGCAGCGGGGAGGGCGGAGAGCCCCGGGCACTGGGGCAGAGATGACTCAGTGACGAGCAGCTCCGTGTGCTGGAGAGGTGGGACCCGGACAGGAAGGACTTCCTGCTGCCCACAGGGAAAAGGTTCCTGCATCGAGATTTAGGTTGAAGGTGACATGGCCTGCTGCAAACTGCCAGGCTGCTGAGCCTGTGACATCACGGTTAACGACAGAGAAGGGCAGTGAGGCGCTTACTGAGTCAGGGCGGAGTCGAATGAGATCTGGTGTGTGACCCTGCCTCGTTAGCCGGAATGCTCCATGTGCGCATCAACCCTGGGAAGATGGTGCATTTTGTTGTCAGCCTGATGGGCCCAGGGTGACCCCACATCTGGGTGTGTCTGTCAGGGTGTTTCTGGGTGAGTTAGCCTTGGGAGCAGTAGACTGAGGAAAGCAAACTGCCGCGCACAGTCCCCCCCCACCCCCCCCCCCCCAATGTGGGTGACCGCACCCAGCCCATCCACCGAGGGCCTGAGCGGAGCAAAAAGGTGGAGAAGGAGAGCCATCCCTCTCTGCCTAACGGTCTGCGAGCTGGGACACTGACCACCTCCCGCCTGCAGACCTGGACTCAGACTGGAGCCGACATCATCGGCTCCCCTGGGCCTCTGGCTTGCCAACTGCAGGCCTTGGGACTTCTCAGCCGCCATAAACATGTGAGCCAATTCCTAATAAATCTGTGTGTGTGTGTGTGTCCTCCTGGTTCTGTTTCTCTGGAGGACCCACACTAACATGCCTGGTGATGAGGCACCAGAGTCCTGACTTAGCCATGTTCCTTGCAGACTCAGTCACCAGGAAAGGTTCCCAAGCGCTCAGGCCTAGAAAGTGCCAAGAATGGAGCGTCTTCAGGGACAGCACAGAGGTGTGACCTGGGGCAAGCCTTCGCTGCTGCTGGCTGGTAAAGGCCACGGGCCTGCTTTTCTTCCGACCCCACACAACCTGGAAACAAGCCTTCCCGCCCAGCACAGCCGGCACGCAGCAGGCATGCCAGGAGGACGTTCCGAATGAGTGACTTAAGCCAGAGTGCATTTTATTACGTGCACAGATTTCATTTTCTCTGTGTGACAACCTGTGAGGTGGCTCTTATCATCTCCGCCTTATTTCTGAGGAGACTGAGGTTTGGAGAAACCATACAACTTGGCAAGGATCATTGGAGGGAGAGCCAGGACTGAACCCGGCTCCGGTCTTGGCCCTGACTCCCGCACCCCCCCGCCCCCCCGCGCGCGCACACACACACCCACACACACACACTTCAAGGCTCTAAGCTTCTCACCTGTTTCAGGTCTCGGCTTGGCTGTGACTAGGCCAGCGATGAGGGTGAGCACAGGAAGTAAGAGAAACCAAGAAACTCTGAGCACCGGAACACATCGCCTTGCTCCGTCCTGCGGAGAGGCCTTACTCCTCCCACCGCCCCGGGCGTCCATGAACAGCTGAGCGGCTGGAGGCATGAAATGCTCTCTGGGGACCTGAGGGCCCTTCACAGACACCCTGGTAAATATCACGCAGCAAGCCCTCTGTCCGGGGACACATTTCTCACCTGAATGCAACTGCCTGCTTGGAGCGGAGAAACCTGCTTTCCATTCCGCGCTTCGCAAAGGGGAGAAGAACGGGCCGGAACCGGCATCGGCCCCCGTTATCTGGCGGCTCCACTCCTGCAGTCAGCCAGACTGCGCCCTCTGCACCGCATGCTTAATGGGGCTGTTTCCTATTTCCTGACCCGTCCAAGTAGTAACACAGAGGGAAAACAGACAGGCGATGGCACAGATAAGAAATCTCCCTTTCACAAAGCAAACCTCATCGACACAAGCACGCAGCAGGGATGCCAAGAGGGCCCGGCCTGGTGGTTCCCGCATCACACCATTTCTCTGAGACTTTCTAGAGACGGTGTGTCACCCAGTCCGATCCCCTCGGGCCCTGACTCCATTCCTTCCAGGCAGCAGAGATTAGAGTGGCACTGATGTGAAAGAGGCTGAGTCAATTACACCTGCCCACAGGCACACACCATGGTGGCTTAAGGAAGGAGCACAAGGAGGGACCAGCCTCCAACCAGATGGGGAGGCCTAGAGCTTTCCCGGAGTCAGCAGCGTCCGTCCGAAGGCTGTGACTCTGCCAGGTGGAGGCTGGTAGGTGGTGGCGGCGGCAGATAGAATGCTATGAGCAAAGGTGTGGACATTAGACAGTGTGGGGACTATCGGAGGCCAAGAGAATAGCCTAGTGGAGCTGGAGCAGAGGGTAAGAGTGGGAGAGAGAGACAATGGTAGCGGGACGCCTTGAACTTGGAAGGTGTTGAGAGCTGTCAGCCCAGGCTCAGGACTGCTGTTTGGGAGACAGTCACCTGGACCCGAGTGGAGAACGCCACTTACACAGGGACGGGGAGGAGACTTGGGCTATTACCAGCATCCGCTCAGAAGCAGCCCTGAAGTCCCAGGGTCAAGCTCAATGAAGCTTAATTGGCCCCTCACACCTGCTAGAACCCCCTTTCTCGGGAGTTATTGTTGTGTTAACACATTAATGAGCTTGGGTCGCACTCAACATGCCAGGTGAGGCGAGTTTCCCATATGCCCCAGCTCTGAGATCTGGATAGTGACTCCCTCTTCTGCCCCAAGCCCCCATCTCCTACCAGTGGTCGGCAAACTGCGGCTCGCGAGCCACATGCGGCTCTTTGGCCCCTTGAGTGTGGCTCTTCCACAAAATACCACGGCCTGGGCGAGTCTATTTTGAAGAAGTGGCGTTAGAAGAAGTTTAAGTTTAAAAAATTTGGCTCTCAAAAGAAATTTCAATGGTTGTACTGTTGAGATTTGGCTCTGTTGACTAATGAGTTTGCCGACCACCTAGCCCAGCTATTCCTCACCATTTTTTTGGTCTCTCTTGTCACTAACAATGATTCTGGCTTGTCCTGTGGTTGAGCCAGCTATCCGATTAGTCCAGATGTGTGACTTAGGGGTTGGGGGAAGGCTGAGAGTGGAAAAGTGGGAACTGACAGGAGAAATATTACCCAAAAAAGAACTTATTTGCCTGGGAAACTCAGTGAAGGGAGAGGGAAAAAGACAGCTAGCAGTTAAAACATGGCAGACAGGCAATGGTGGCAAATAGAGAAACTGAGAGAAGGTATTTTAAGGCACTAAGTGTGTGGTAAGCTGATGTTCAGCATAGAAAACGTAATACAAAATTAGGGGAATGAACTGCCAGCTGACCTCCTCTAAAATAACTGCTAAAGGAAGGTATTCAGAAGGGAAATGAGAGCAACAAAGCTTCAAAATACACCTAGCCAACCGGGCAGGCCTGGAAGGAGAAATGGATACACTGAGACTTCAGCACTCCTTTCTCAGCAGTCAACAGAACTCGGAGACAGAAAATAGCAAAATACAGAACTGAACAAATCATCAATCAACCGGACGTAATTGACATTTAGAGAGCACTCCACCGAATAACAGCAGGATGCATAGTCTTGTCAAATGCACATTGAAAATTGCCCAGGACAGGCCACCCTGGGTCACAAAACAAACCTCAACAAATTTAAAATAATTGAAATCATGCAGAATATGTTTTCTGCCCATCATGGAATTCAGTTTGAAAGTAAAAAAAAAAAGAAAAACAACAGGAAAATCTCCAAACACTTGGAAACTAAATAATACACTTTTAAATAAATAGCAAAGAAAAAGCCTGAAGGGAAATGAGGAAGATAATCTGAACTAAAGAAAACTGAAAATACAATACAAAATGTGTGGGATGTAGATAAAACCTTAGAGATAATCGATCGTATAAAATACATTAGAAAAGAAGACACTGGAAATATCGGGGGAACATTTGTAAAGTATATGATTGGTTAACCACTATGCTGTATATACAAGATAATATTGGATGTAAACTATAACTTAAAATTTTTAATAAAATAAAGATGACATAAATAATGTAAGCTTCTACTTTAAGAAATTAGAAAAAATATATAGAAAGCAAAATAAACCAAAGCAAGGCAGAGGAAATAAAATAATAGAGCAGCAATCAAAGAAACTAAAAAAAGCGAAACTATATTTTTAAAAAAGAAAATCAATGAAACCAAAAGTTCGTTATCTGGAAAAAAAATCAATAAAATTTATAAGCTTCAGCCAGGCAGACCAAGAATAAGAGAAGGCAAAACTATCAATATCAGGAATGATCCCATAAAAATTCAGAGGATAATAAAGGAAGACCACAAACAACTCTACAAATATTGATTTAGCACCTTAGATAAAATGGAACAATTACTAACAAACCGCAAACCACTAACACACATCCAAAATGAAATAGATAACATGAATAGTCCTATAGCTACTAAAGAATTACATTCATAGTTGAAAACCATCCAAAATAAACTCTTAGTCCAGATGGTTTCAATGGCAAATTCTCCCTAACATTTATAAAAGAATTAATACTGATTCCACACAATCTCTTCCAGGTACTGGAAGAAAGAACACTTTTCAACTCATTTTTTGGGACCTATTTTACCCTAATACCAAAAGCAGACAAAGATAACATGGGGGGTGCGGGGTGGGGGGTGGGGAACCCTATAGACCAGTGGTCAGCAAACTGCGGCTCGAAAGCTACATGTGGCTCTTTGGCCCCTTGAGTGTGCTCTTCTACAAAATACCATGGCCTGGGTGAGTCTCTTTTGAAGAAGTGGCGTTAGACAAAGTTGAAAAAATTTGGCTCTCAAAAGAAATTTCAATTATTGTACTGTTGATATTTGGCTCTGTTGACTAATGAGTTTGCCGACCACTGCTATAGACCAACATCCCACAGGTCACATGAAAATAAACATAAGATTCATCAGTGAAGTATTACCAGAATTCAGCAACATATACAAAGAATTATATAGCAAAATTAACTGGGATAATTATTCCAGAAATGTAAAGCTTGGTCAACATTTAAAAAATCAATAAATGTAATCCACCACATTAAGACTAAAGAAAAAGATACCTGTTTATATCAATTGATGCAGAAAAGCATTTGACAAAATCCAACACTGATTCATGATAAGAGCTTGCAAGCTAGGAATAAGAGAGAACTTCACCCTGATAAAGAGCAGCTGAAACAAGTCTATGGCTCACATCAGACTTGATGAACGGCTGTGCGCTGGCCTGGAGCAGGGAAAGCACATCAGCTCCCACCACTCAGACTGAGCACCGTCCACATCGAAATTGGAGGTTTCAGCCCCTTCAGTGCAAAAAGGCGAGAGAAGGCAATTCAAGGCACACAGGCTGGGAAGGGAGAAAGGAACTGCTCACCGAGACATGACTCAATGCAGACTATGCCGAGGAATATACAAAAAGGCCCCTCGAACCACTGAGTGAGTTTCATAAAGTTGCAGGATACAAGATCAACACACAAAAAGCCAGTATTTATATGAACTAGAACAAACAACTGCAAACTGAAATTTTAAAAATGATCCCATTTATAGTAGCTCCCAAAATAAAAATACATAAGTATAAATCAAACAAAACATGTACAAGATCTGTATGCTGAAAACTACAAAACGCTGACAAAAAAATAAAACCTAAAAATATGGAGAGATTTACCATGATCGTAGATTGTTGTTGTTATTGAACCTCACCTGAGGATATTTTTTAAAGATATGTTTTTACTGATTGCAGAGAGGAAGGGAGCGGGAGAGAGAGTTAGAACATCAATGATGAGAGAGAATCACTGATCAGCGGCCTCCTGCACACCACCTACTGGGGATCGAGCCCACAACCTGGGCATGTGCTCTGACCGGGAACAGAACCGGTTCGGAGGCTGACGCTCAACCACTGACCCACAGGAGCCAGGCCTGAGGACATTTTTTCCGTTGATTTTTAGAGAGAGTAGAAGGGAGCAGGGGAGAGGGAGAGAGAAACATCGATGTGAGAGGGATACATCGATTGGTTGCCTCCCACACATGCCCCAGACCAGGGCCAGGGATTGAACCTGCAACCCAGGCATGTGCCCTTAACCGGAATCAAACCTGGGACCCTTTGGTGCACACACAGGCTGATGCTCTAAATACTGAGCAGCAGTGGCCAGGGCATGATTAGTGACTTAAAGACTCAGCAAAGACAGCAATTTTTCCCAAACTGATATATCAGTTTAACATGACTCCAATAAACATCTCAAGAATTCAGTGTAGCTATAGAGAAGCTGAGTCTAAAATTTATATGAAAATTATGGCAAATAAACTAGGCCAGGTAACACAATTTAGAATAGAATAAAGTTGGAGGAACAACACTGCCATGTTTTAAGACTTCCTAATAGCTACAGAAAGAAAAGCCATGTGGTTTAATAAAAGTATAGACATATAGATCAATAGAACAGAGTAGAGTCCAAAATTAGACCCATTTGAAAATGGCCAATTAATTTCTGACAAAGGTGCAAAGACAATTTAATAGAGAAAGGATAGTCTTTTCAATAAATAGCTTAGGAACAACGGCATGTCCATATGCAAAGAATAAATAAATAAATAAAAACCCACCAATTAACCTTGTAAAATGAACCACAGATTTAACCTCACACCTCATAATTAATTCAAAATGAATCACAGATCCAAATATGAAAGTATAACACCAGAACACTTTTAGAAGGAAACATAGGAGAAACTTTTTGACCTGGGGTGACTTTTCTTAGACATTCCACAGAAGCATTATCCATAAGGAAATAACTGATAAGACCAATATAAAAAGTAAACATGTTTGCTCTGTGAAGGACACTGTTAAGAGAAGGAAAAAACAAGCTACAGACTGAGAACATTTGCCAACCACATAACTGCCGAAGGACTCATTATCCATAACATATGAAGCACTTTCACACTCAGCATACAACTCAATTTAAAAAGTGAGCATAAGAGAAACCAAGATGGCGACATAGGTAAATACCTAAACTGCTGCCTCGCACAACAATTTCAAAACTACAACTAAAAGACAAAATCGACATCATCCAGCACCACAGGAAGGCTGGCTGAGTGGAAATTCTACAGCTAGAACGAAAGAGAAAAGCACACTGAGACTCACAGGAGCTGCGGAATTAAAGGCAGAGGTACGGAGGCATGTGCGCGCAGAGTGGGCTGGCAACTGAGGACGCGGCTGTCTTTCTCAATCAGGAGGGAGACAAAAGCTCCTAACTGCTCTGAACTCCAGTTCCAGGTGAGACTCTGGGGACCGAGACTCATAAGGGAGAAACTGGACTGTCTGGCAGTGAACGGAACTCAAGGGCGGCTTTCTCTCAGAGGTGCTTGCAGTGATTACCGAGGGACACTGAGATCCAGGGGCCTCTTAGGACAGGGCAGACGGGAAGCCACTGCAGTTTGCTCCGCCCTGAGATCCCCACCCCACAAAGCCATTGCTGCTTGCTCCGCCCTGAGATCCCCACCCCACAAAGCCATTGCTGCTTGCTCCGCCCTGAAACTCCATCCCATCCAAGCAGATCACAGAGGCTTTTGCAAGTCTTTTCTCATAAGGGTGTCTCCAGCACAGAAGTTCTCCCAGCGTAGACACAGCTGATCCTCACAGCCAATTGGCCTGGAGGTCAATTCCTCCCAGTGATACCAACAACAATCAAGACTTAACTACCACAAGACTGTGCACACAGCCCACAAAGGGGTGCACTAAGAGTGTCCACCTCAGGTAACTGGAAAGGCTGAGCTACTGGGCCCTATAGGACACCTAGCACACAAAGCCACTCTATCAACTCAGGGAAGCAGCCAAAATGCGGAGACAAAGAAACAGGTCACAAATGAAAGAAATGGAGGAAAGCAAACGACTGGATATAGAGTTCAAAATCAGGGTTGTAAGTTTTTTCAAGAATTTTCTAGAAAAGGCCGATAAATTTAGCGAGACCCTCGAGAATATGAAAAAGGACCAACTAGAAATTAAGCATACACTGACTGAAATAAAAATAATATACAGAGATCCAACAGCAGACTAGAGGATCACAAGAATCAAGTCAAAGATTTGAAATACAAAGAAGCAAAAAACACTCAACCAGAAAAGCAAAAAGAAAAAAGAATCCAAAAATATGAAGATAGTGTAAAGAGCCTCTGGGACAACTTCAAGTGTACCAACATCCGAATTATGGGGGTGCCAGAAGAAGAGAGAGAGCAAGATACTGAAAACCTATTTGAAGAAATAATAACTGAAAACTTCCCCCACCTGGTGAAAGAAATAGACTTATAAGTCCAGGAAATAGACTTACAAGTCGCAAAGAGCCCCAAACAAGAGGAATCCAAAGAGGACCACACCAAGACACATCATAATTAAAATGCCAAGAGCAAAAGACAAAGAGAGAATATTACAAGCAGCAAGAGAAAACTGTTAGTTACCTAAAAGGGAGCATCCATACAATTGTCAGCTGATTTCTCAACAGACACTATGCAGGCCAGAAGGGAGTGGCAAGAAATATTAAAAGTGATGAATAGCAAGAACCTACAACCAAGATTACTCTACCCAGCAAAGCTATCATTCAGAATTGAAGGGCAGATAAAGAGCTTCACAGGTAAGAAAAAGCTAAAGGAGTTCATCACCACCAAACCAGGATTACATGAAATGCTGAAAGGTATTCTTTAAGAAGAGGAGGAAGAAGAAAAAGGTAAAGATAAAAAATTATGAACAACAAATACATATCTATCAACAAGTGAATCTAAAAATCAAGTGAATAAAAAAATCTGATGAACAGAATAAACTGGTGAATATAATAGAATCCGGGGCATAGAAAGGGAGTGGACTGACAATTCTTGGGGGAAAGAGATGTGGGGGGTGCGGGAAGAGACTGGACAAAAATCGAACACCTATGGATGAGGACAGTGGGGGAGGGGGATAAGGGCAGAGGTTGGGGTGGGAACCGGGTGGAGGGGAGCTATGGGCGGAAAAAGAAGAACAATTGTAATAATCTGAAAAATAAAGATTTATTAAAAATAAATAAATTAAAATTAAAAAATAAATAAATAGTGAGCATAAGCCTTGAACAATCATTTCACCATATAGAATATAAGATGGCAGATAAGCACATGAAAAAAATGTTCATTGACATTAACCTTTAGCGAAATGCAAATTAAAACGTGACAAGATACTACACTATATATACCACACTACCTATTTGAATGGGTCCAATTTTATTTTATTCTTTTAAATGAAATACATTTTATTTATTTATTTATAGAGAGGAAGGAAGAGGGATAGAGAGAAACACTGATGAGAGAGAAACATCGATCAGCTGCCTCCTGCACACTCCCTACTGGGTATGTGCCCGCAACCAAGGTACATGCCCTCGACTGGAATCGAACCCGGGACCCTTGAGTCCGCAGGCCAACGCTCTATCCACTGAGCCAAACCGGCTAGGGCATGAATGGGTCCAATTTTAAAATGCTGATAATATCAGGTGCTAATGAGACAGATCAACTGGAACTGTCAACTGGTGGTAGAGATGCAAAAAGGAATAGTTATTCTGGAAACTACTTTGCGGTTTCTTCTAAAATTTTATATATATATATGTGTGTGTGTGTGTGTGTGTGTGTGTGTGTGTGTGTGTGTATATATATGTATGTGTGTGTGTATATATATATATATATATATATATATATATATCATACGACCCAGCAATTTCATTCCTGAATAAGTGAGTTTATTTACCCTATTTTCCCTAAATAAATGAAAAAATGAAGTCCATACAAGCTGGCACGGGTCCTGATGAGGGGCTGAGATGCAGGGCTGAGAGGGGGGCTGGAGAGGCCAGCAGGTGGGCAGCCACTTCCCCATGGTGCCCACCTGCCCTGCTGGCACTGCTCCTGAGGGCGGGGAGAAGCCCAGCCCCTGCCTGTTCTGGGGAATACAAATCATGCCATCACCATGCAGACTCCAAAATGCTGCTCACATGCAGCTTTCCCCGGAGAGATGGAAATAGCCCATGAATCAAGCGCCCGGAGCTGTGCCAAAGCTCATCCCATTCTCAGGGACAGGACTTGGCAAGAGGCTCCAGAGAGGACTTTCATTTGCAAGCACGGCCTCCTGATCTCTCCCAGTACACACTCTTCGTCATCCCTCTGACAGCGGCGGCTGCGGCTCCACTAGGCCCACTTTTATTTATGTCCAGCATCCCCTTGCTAACTCCTTCTTTCCTGCGTCTGTTCTCCATCCCTGCCTCCCGGCTTCCTCTGCACTGATAACCAGCTAGCTGCCCAAGACCAACCACCCGCAGCCCTGACACTAAACAATGTTCTTGTGCGCAGGGCGGTGGTAGCTCTGTGCGAACTGCGTTACCTGGTCTAGTTTATTTGCCTTTTCCTATAAAGTTTTACTCAGCTTTGTATACCTACCAAAAAATTCTCGAGATTTTTATTGCAATTATGTTAAACTTGTAATTCCATTTGGGGAAAATTGCTGTTTTTATTGAGTCTTAAAATCATACACCATTAGCCCGAGGTCCGATGGGATCAGATCAAAAGCAGAAAAATGCCCCTTCTTTCAAAGCAGAAGCCTCTTCACAGCTGCTGAAACTTGAGGGAGCAAAAGTTAGGCCATTTGCATATAATCGTTTTGGGCTTCCTGACAGCGAGAGGCCAGGTCTGGCTGTGCCAACCCCCTGTGCCATAGGACTCCAGAGCCAGGCGGCAGAGCATGTGTGTCTCGCAGTATGAAGATGCACAGATGACAAGTACCATGGACATTTCCTGGGCTTTGCATGGCCAGTATGCCGACAGCTGGACAAAACACTTATTCCAGAAGCCACTTAGCAAGAGTCCCAGAAACTGAAGACATGGGACTTAGGTAACTCAAGATTTCTGAGACCTTTGAAATGTTCCCATGTGAATTACTTGCCAGTTCCTTTCTGTTTTTTTTCATAGTGATTATAATAAAATCTTTAAGGAAGAGCCTGGGGCTTACTTTTAGGGACAGCAAGGAAGGGGGAGCCAGAGCAAAAGCATCCTTTCCCATGGAGTTGTCTCACAAAAGAGAAGAACCCAAGAAACAGAGATGCCGGTGCGAGGCTTTAGAGCAGGAAACCGGTCTACATCTTGAGGATGGGAGAAGGCGGTGGCGTAGGAGACAGCTTTGGGGAATCTGCCTTAAATATCAAGATTCCACTTCTAGAAATTGCCTCCCGGAACCTCAGGGTCACAGGGGCGAGTTCCCAGAGCCAAGTTTATACACAATGACCCGCACCGCTGATTGGACCTGGGATTGGCCAGCTCTGTAGGCTTGTGTGAGCAGAACTGTTTAGGCGGCCATTTCCCACTCCAGGACTAGGAGCATTTTGTTGTTGTTTTAATATATTTTTATTGATTTCAGAGAGGAAGGGAGAGGGAGAGAGAGAAAGAAACATCAATGATGAGCGAGAATCACTGATCAGCTGCCTCCTGCACACCCCCTACTGGGGATCGAGCCCACAACCAGGGCATGTGCCCTTGACCGGAATCGAACCTGGAACCCTTCAGTCCACAGGCCGGCGCTCTATCCACTGAGCCAAACCAGCTAGGGCACAAGGAGCATTTTGCATCTCCACTTGCAAACTGAAGGTTCGCAGTAGGAAGTGCAAAATGAAGTGGCTGAGCAGCGATAAGAACCTGAGTGGCCTGTGGGGCCACGGCCTCCCCACAGTTCCCCTTTTCCGCTCTCAGCTTGCCCTTGGATTTTGTGGGACCCCTCATCCTCATAACCTCCTTATAAACATCCCCTTCTTTGGTTTAAGCCAGTGGTCGGCAAACTCATTAGTCAACAGAGCCAAATAGCAACAGAACAACGATGGAAATTTCTTTTGAGAGCCAAATTTTTTAAACTTAAACTTCTTCTAATGCCACTTCTTCAAAATAGACTCGCCCAGGCTGTGGTATTTTGTGGAAGAGCCACACTCAAGGGGCCAAAGAGCCGCATGTGGCTCACGAGCCGAGGTTTGCTGACCACTGATTTAAGCAATCTTTTGAGAGGATTGTTGTCGGGGGAGAGGGAGCGAAGGTTGAGAGGCGTCCTCAGAGACCTGTGTGGCCTTACTGCAGAAGCCGGTGCCACAGCTGCCCATGTTGCCCAGGTAGCATTCAGACTTTGTGGGCAATACGCCAGTGGGCCAGCAGGAGTCAGTGGGTAGTAAGAGTGTGGGTAGTTTTCCCATGGTCTTAGGCGACCCTGCTAGCGGTTCTCAACCTGTAGGTCACCTAAGACCATCGGAAAACACAGATATTTACATTACAATTCATAATACTAGCAAAATTACAGTTATGAAGTAGCAACGAAAATAATTTTACGGTTGGGGGTCACCACAACATGAGGAACTGTATTAAAGGGTCGTGGCATTAAAAATGTTGAGAACCCCTGAGTTAGATGAAACTAGATTTAATTCCTTCCTCCTGTATATCCCTCTAGAAATTGCTTTTCTCAGTAATCAATACTATTACCTACAAGTTATTATTTATAGAACAAACCGTCTATTGGTCTGAAGACAAATGACTATATTTACCTGCCAGGAATTTACACACACTAAGCTCTGATCTGTACTATGGCTGTTAAACTGATAATAAAAGTCCTTTTCTGAAATGCCTTAAGATGATCATTTGAGTTTACTGCTGTGCACTCTCACTCAGAAGCATTTAGTGCCGCCACTGCTTATCTCGTGGCCCGGAATGAGCGAGCCTGTACTTAAGTGTGAAGAGGAGGAAGCAGGCGTGTTCCCTAGCTTTTCTCCCTTCAGTAAACACAGTGATCAAACAAATGAGAAGGCTGTGCTTCCGCTCGCCCACCAGTCTGTGCACATGAAGACAGAAAGACTGTCATCCATCGGAAGACCCCCTTACTTGGTCTCTTATTTTTGAAATCTTTGCTGAGAAACTGTTGGCAATGGAGTGCTCCCCTAATAATATGATTCTGGAACCTTCACTACCATCAGTTTGGCTTTGTCACTTCAACAAAGCCCAATTAGACCCATATGGGCCCTGTGTGTTATCATGGGAAGAGCCAGAGCCCTGCCGTCGGAGACACTTAGGTTTGAATCCTGGGGGACCACTGCCTATGTCACGGGGGCAATCAGCCCCCCTTCCCTGTATGTAAAGTAGGGATAATCATAGGATGGATGAAATGATGGAAGGATAGCACCTAGTGGAACCTGGGAGACACTCAATGGACACTCCTCCTTTTCCAATTCTATGAATCCATGTGTGCTGTATGAGAATGAGATACACACACACTCACATGCCCACACACATCCAGAAGTCCCCCCAGCTCCAGAGAACTGCTCTGAGCACTGAATGAGGACAGAGAACCCTTGTAAAAAGCAGACTGTGGCAATGAAAGTCACCGTTGTGTTGTTATTCCACGTGTGGGGCTTTTCAGCCAAACCAACATTTAGCGGCAATGTGTGCTTTCCTTGGTGAAGACACCGAACACCAGGCAAAAGCAGTATGGTGACAATCTTGTTTACCTTCGTTTAACTCTAGAAGTAAAACATAAACGTAAGTATTTAAATCGGTGCAAAAGGTAGACAAGTGAAAACGTGAAGCCACTGTCCTCCCACCAAGTGAGCATGCTCCCAACGTGTGTCCAGAGAAGCCTGTGCGGTAGTTCTACATGGGGATGTGGGTGTGCTTATATGTGTGTGCAAAGGAACACAGGTCAAAATGAGCCCTTAACTGCGGTGCCAGCACCATGGACGTCAGCCATTAAAGGGACAGGCACCTTCCTCAGCTCCCCACATGCAGCTGAACACAGGACATGGCTGTAGGAACCTGTCCCAGGACTCTGCATCCCCAGCTAGGTCAAGGGGCAAAGAGGGCCCAGAGAGAAGAAGTGAGGAGACTGGTAAAGAGAGTTCTCGGGAGGTAGCTACCCCAATACAGTGCACCCCCATGGCACCATTTTGGGCAAGGAGTGAAGGGCACCTCTCCTGCCTCAAGCCTGGTGGGAGATGTTTTCGTGGGGGTACCATTCAGCCTAGGAGGGGAGCTGACATGCAGACACAGGGGATGCTGCCACAAGCCGCAGCTGCAAAGCATCCCATACAGAGGGACAGGGGTGCAGGCAGGAGAGGCGACTCACAGTCAAGGAAGACCCTCTATGTCCTCCCAGAGGAGAGGCACTTGAGACAAGTCGAGGTGGGATGACAGATTTGGGTATTTTGAGAGAGGAAACAGATACCGCAAAAGGATAGAGGTGACATTAAAATAAAATCTACACTAATAAAAGAGAAAAATGCAAATTGACCATCACTCTGCTACACCCACCAGCCAATCAGAGCGATTATGCAAATTAACCCAACTAAGATGGCGGCCGCCACGGATCTGGAGCTAGCAGGAGGCTTGAGTTGTCCCCAGCAATGGAGGAAGCCAAGCTTCCCGCTCACCCTGGCCTGCCTTGGCCTCCACTCAAGGCTACAAAGTTTCAATTATAGAAGATAAATAAATCCCACATTTACCTGTTTCCAGCCAGCCCTGGCCTATGCTTGGGTTGCTGGGGGTTGTGGTTGGCCTGCAAACCACCACAGGCCCCCCGCCCAGGCTGCCCCATGCCCCAAAGGAACCCCCCACCCTGATCCGGGACACCTTTCAGGGCAAACCAGCTGGCCCCCACCTGTGCACCAGGCCTCTATCCTAATAAAAAAGTAATATGCAAATTGACTGTCACTCCAACACACAAGATGGCTGCCCCCATGTGTATACAAGATGGCCAGCAGGGGAGGGCAGTTGGGGGCAATCAAGCCTGCGAGGGCAGTTAGGGGTGACCAAGCCAGCAGAGGAAGGAAGTTGGGGGCGACCGGGCCTGCAGGGGAGGGCAGTTGTGGGGGGACCCAGGCCTGCAGAGGAAGGAAGTTGGAGGGGGGGGGGAAACCAGGCCTATAGGGGAGGGCAGTTGTGGGGGGACTGGGCCTGCAGGTGAGAGCAGTTGGGGGGGGACTGGACCTGCAGGGGGTGGCAGTTGGGGGGACTAGGCCTGCAGGGGAGGGCAGTTTGGGGGGGGGGGGACTACGCCTGCAGGGGAAGGCAGTTAGGGGTGACCAGGCCTGCAGGAGAGGGCAGTTGGGGGGGGGGGAGGGGATCAGGCCTGCAAAGGAGGGCAGCTAGGGGCGATGAGGCTGGCAAGGGAGGGCAGTTAGGGGTGACTGGGTCGGCAGGGGAGGGCAGTTGGGGGTGACCAGGCCAGCAGGGGAGGGCAGCTAAGGGCAATTGGGCTGACAGGGGAGCAGTTAGGCATCAATCAGGCTGGCAGGGGAGTGGTTAGGGGGTGATCAGTCTGGCAGGCAGAAGCGGTTAGGGCAGTGGTCAGCAAACTCATTAGTCAACAGAGCCAAATATCAACAGTACAACGATTGAAATTTCTTTTAAGAGTCAAATTTTTTAAACTTAAACTTCTTCTAACACCACTTCTTCAAAATAGACTCACCCAGGCCATGGTATTTTGTGGAAGAGCCACACTCAAGGGACCAAAGAGCCCGCATGTGGCTCGCGAGCCGCAGTTTGCCAACTACTGGGTTAGGGGCAATCAGAAAAGCAGGTAGGCAAGCAGTTGGGAGCCAGCAGTCCTGGATTGTGAGAGGGATGTCCGACTGCCCATTTAGGCCCAATCCCAGTAGAATCTGCATCCCTTGAGTGGTCCCAGATTGGAGAGGGTGCAGGTTGGGCTGAGGGGCACCCCTCCCGCACCCCGTGCACAAATTTCATGCACCGGGCCTCTAGTACATACATATTGTCAGACTGATCTCCCTAAGACCAGCTCCCTGGTTAGGCGTTCCCTGCATGGGTGCCGCAGACACTGTCCTAGAAGACAGAGGGCAAATGTGTGGTGTTCAGGGCCACTGTCACCTGGCTCCAGTCCCACCACTGCCTAGACAGCCTGCTCCACCCAAGCCCGGACACTCCTCAGTTCACAAACATACCTGCCACCTGTCAGCTTTGCCCTGGCTGTGCCCTCGACTTGGACGGCCCCTTTGCATCAATCTGACCCGCCTCCACATGTGGGAATGATGCCTCTCCCACAAATCCAGCTCAGATGTCTTCTCCTTAGAACGCTTCCCCTGACCCTATGTCCAAAATTGAGCTCTCCCTCCTTTGCACACCTCCAGGGAGACAACTCCCAAGATTCAGACAGAGACCTTGCAGCTGAACCCCTCACTGGATGGACAGGTGTGGAGGTGGGGGCCCTTTCTCACATTGCTGGTCCTCACAAGGCCTAACGCAGGGCAGAGCTCAGTGCTGGCTGAGTGGCTGCAAAAGGACTACCCGGGGCCTCTGTGGGCTCACCCCAGCACCCGGGAGACTTGCCCCCACATCAGCACGGCACCACCAATGCTGCCGCGGAATGCTTTCATACACAAAGCCCACCACACAGGTTGGCCTCAGTGCCCCTCCCAGGAGAACAAAGCCGTCCTTGGAAAACAAGCGTGCGCCTCAGCAAGCAGGGCCTGCCCAGAAACGGAGTGCCGTTCTTCTGGTTCCTTGCTAGAACCGTGCATCTTTTCCCATGGGGTGACCAGAGAAAGGGAGAATTGTTAACGAATGTTTTTAAAGCAGGGCTGGGCTTTTAGGGCCGATTTCAGGAGCACTGGAGGCTGCTGCACCTCTCGGAGCCTGGTCCCAAATCCATGGCACTTTCTAGAACTGGCTGTGGCTATTCCTCTCCCCACCCTGGTTGGGGACTGTGTAAGGGCTCACGGATGCCCTGCTTCACTTCACCATGGGCGTGTGGGTGTGTGCATGTCTGCAGAGGGTGGCATGGTGAGTGTTGCATTTGTGAGGGTGGAGTGTCCAGAAGAGGAGTGTGTGTACACTGAGTGGCCAGATTATTATGATCTCTGAATGCATAATAATCTGGCCACTCAGAGTGTGTGTGTGTGTGTGTATTTTAGAGGCCCGGTGCATGAATTCGTGCATGGGTGGGGTCCGGCCAGCCTGGCCAGGGGGAGGGGACATGGGCGGTTGGCCGGCCTGCCTGCTGGTTGAACTCCTGGTTGAGGGGACAATTTGCATATTAGCCTTTATTATATAGGATATACACAGAGTGGCCAGAGATCATAATAATCTGGCCGCTCAGTGTATAGTGTGCATATGTGGGGGATGTCTTGTGAGGGGTATGTTGTGTGAGGGGGTGTGAGGGTAAGTGAGGGTGTGTGTGAGCAACTCTGAGCTCTTCTCCTGGGCATCTGAACTAAGGTCCCCTTTCTTATCTGTAGGGCCTCCCACTTCCAAATCCAAAGGGCAATGGAGTTGACACATGTTATTAATAACAACAGAAGCCAATAGCTGAGTGCCAGGGCCCTTCTGGCATCAATCCTTGCAGCACAGCGAGGAGGCAGAGCTCAGCATCTTGGTGAAAGATGTTTAGGGGGAGATTCAGGGGGTTCCGGTACCTGTACGAGGCCCCACCGGTACCAAGCAGCAGGATGGGGCCCAGGAGCCAGGTGGCCTTGAACTCAGGCCACTACTCCAGCCTCCGAGGGCTGCGAAGCTGCCAGGTGCAGGGACACATTTCCTCCAGGCAACCAGGGACTGAGAAGCCCAAGTCCACGGCAGTGGTTTTATATACAGCCTCAGCCCTCCTGGCGGCGGCAGCTCCTCCATGCACTCTGCATGCTTTTTCACTGCATCCGACTCTGTGTTCTTGTGTAAAACAGAGGCTGTTAAACCTGAAAATGGGCTTCACAGATCTCCATGAGGTCCATTTCCCTTGTCCACTAAAAGCCAAGAAAGGTTTCTGGGAGGAACATTTGCATACATGATGTACACACTACAGATCATTGAAGAGCATTTGTACCTGGCGGGGTTGGAGCAGCATGAAGGTGAAGTGTGGAGTATGGGCATATATTTCACTCGCTGTTAAAGGGTGACCTGCCCAAGTCAGTCTTTAAAGAATTTTGTTTGCTGCAACTGCATGAATACAAGTTATGTTAGAACGCCAAATGACCCCTTTAACAAATGAAAAAGAAATGAGGGTTTAGGATAATGAGAATATTATAGCAAAGCTCCTGACTACTGTGTCTGCCTGTAATGGGAGTCCTGCAGCCAGCTCTCCATGGGACCCTGTGAGAGTGCCCCTCAGAGCTGCTGTAAATGCCACCGGCGCTAATATGTCATCATGCAAATGCATGTTCTAATGCAACGTGAGCCCCTTAATGAGGAACACTGGAGGGGCTGCGCGGTAGTGTTATTATAATCCTCTAAATCTAGGTATATTACACACATTTGACGTTTCTATGCAAATAATCTCACTAGAACTACCAAACACGTGTATTTGGCATGGCTAATGAGACCACTTAGAAGCAGAGAAAGTCAAAGAGGCTAAATGCTAGGGAAAAGCTGTGGGGAGGGGAGTTCTTGCTCATGTGGGTGCAGTCGCTAAAAGATTGGGTGACTTCTAAAACCACCCCCATGCCTTCCATCTTTTGTAAGACGGTGAAGTTAAAATGGAAACAAGAGTCAAGAGGGAATGTGAATCCTATGCTTCTTCCAGAAATTGTGGAAAGTCTCTGATCGCCCCTCTCTCGGTGATATTTTGTGAATCACCCTTATTTGTTACTGTTTACACTGAGTCTTTGTTTCCAGAGAAGGTACCCAGAAACACTGGTTTTCTGAAACAAATCAAAGTACCATAGGGTTTCCCTTTGTTAATATTGAAGCATTTGCCTCTGAGGAGAACCTGTTCGCGTCCCTCTCTCTCTAAAGCATATTTCTGCCTCTCTCTAACTGGATTTTCTAAAAGGATCCGTGTCCCCTTTTCTGAGATGCTGGTGACACAGCACTGTACAAAAGCCACTGGCCAAACAGGGTTCTTGTCTTTTTCTGCCACATTAACCCCGCAGGGGACTTAACAGCTCGAGATTTTGAAAAGCTGTTGTCAAGTCATGAAAGCCCCCAAATGCAACTTAAATGGCTATGAGCTAGTGGGAACAGTCCCCTGAATTCTAATGCTCCGTTTAAATAACAACAATAAAGAAAATAGTAACAATAACAGTAAACTCCATGCCTTCGAAGCCTTGATTATAGGCTATCACCCACAGGCCACACAGTCCATAGCTAATTCATACAGGGCCTGGGGGCGAGGGCACAGCTGATTTTGAGAGGGATGTGAGAGGGATGAGCCTGCAGGGGAGAGCAGCTGGGGGAAACCAGGCCTGCAGGGGGAAAAACCCTTGCATTGAAGGTTTTGCTGGAGCGATATCCCCAGCACTTCCAGCTTAATATTGAGCCAGCAGGGGTCGCCCAAGTCATAGCAGCTAAATCGAAGCTTCCCTGACATCGTGGATAATTCCTTTAAACAATCCAAGGCATAGACAAAAGAGCCAAGGGGGTCCTTTGCTCTATTAAAAGCCCTGAAACATATGTATTTGCCAAATGGAAAGGTGCAGAATTAATTGAAAAGGAGATGGAGTCTGTGTGCCTCAGCTCCCTTGGGGGTTTATAAGTAATAAATATTTGTAAAGCCTTTGATCAGTATAAAGTAGCATATATGTGCTAAACAAAACAAGCTTTTGCAGGCATCAGAGTGGACTTGCAACACACCCTGCATCGGATCAAAAGACATGAAAATTAAGAGTCAGAGACATGGCAGTCGTGCCACACAGTGATCCCTTTCCAGGTGCCAGGCATCTCCCCTCTATCGCTGCTTTCATCACAATGACCCATCCAGTAGAAATTGTTATTATCATTCCCATTAAGTAGGTTTTTATTAAAAGCCCCGTAAAACTCTGAGATTCAGTCACTTGCCCCAGGAAGCCCAGCCAGTGAGCAGAAGAGCCCTCATTTAAAGTGGGGTTACATCCAACTCTTCCCAACTCCCAAACTGGTGCTCTCTCCACAGCCCAATGCATAGCCAGCAAAACAAAATGCATGAATTCCTTGTGCCAGGGATTCCCTAAAGGAAACACTGCCGTAGGGAAAAACAAAAAAACAAAAAACAAAAAACAAAAAAAACACCACCCTGCCATTTTCAAGAATAATTAATTAAGTACAAATTGTGTAAGTAATACAAAAAAATGAGCTGACTATGGGGCTTCTCAAATAATGTCTCAAGTGCTGTTATTTCCTTATGTATATTTAATACTCTATAAAATGTCTACAGATAAGAAAATTATAGTAAATATGTTCTGCAGTCTTAATTGCTCAACGATTACCAAGAAACTAAACAAGAGGTGGCAGGTTGCCCTGTGGCTTTATTCATCTCTTTCCAGAGAGCAGCAAAATCATAAAGTCTTCTCCGACACAACAGGTTTCTATGGTTACGCGAGAAGTAAATATATTATATGTCCTGTGCGATGTGAAAGGACCAGCCAGGCGCCGTGTGCGCAGCAGACCCCAGAGGGAGAGCACTCATGTAGATGGCACTCCACAGCCAGCTAAATATTTGTTTCTAGGTTTCCAGCGGGGTAGGAGCAGGAATAAAAGCTGGTGGTGCTAGAGAGAAGGTCTGCAGAGCTTGTGAATGTGTCGGCATGTTGGTCACAAAGAAATGCACAGAACGAAATGGCTTCTGCTGTTTCAGCCTGGAGAGCAGGCCTCAGTGAGCTGTGTGAGGCAGGGGCTTTATCCATCATCCCCCTCGACCAGAATGGCCTAGCTGCTCCCACTGGGCATCCGCACGGAGCCTGCATGGACCAAAATTACGCTGCTGGTGGGGGTTTTTATTTTTAACCTCAAAGAAGCATAACTTGATGATCACTGCTGAGAAACCAAATAGGGAAAGTAGTTTCCAGTCAGGATCGGATGGGGTAGAGAAATGCTGCCTGTGAATCCAGGATTTACGTGCATCACGAGAAGTGCCATGTTGCAATAATCTGCATCGTTAAGACTCGGGATAGAATATTGGAAAATCCAAATTCAAAGAGCAAGGGTAATAACAAGTTAGGGTTATGCATAAATCTCCTTTTATTGCCTACATTGCAAAGCAATGCTAAATGGAGAAATGCTATTACTCATTAAATGGAATCTCTAAAACCCTGAACTCTGGTCTCTCCTGTTGAACTCGGAAGTGTTTCACAGATTGCCTGCCTTGACTACACATATTCCAGGGGCCCTGATATCCAAAAAAGTCGTTACTGGGGCAGCTGCATTTCTTGTTTCCTTTGTGATGATTCGATAAAAAGGAAGGACAGGCTAAGAATTCCTAGGAAAGAACAAAGCAAGCTCTTCTGGGGAGACAGTTTTTACCCAAAGAGAGAGCTCAGCAATATCACTTGGAGCAAAAGTAATGCTTCCCTTGTTTTTAAGGTTTTTGGAATACATTAAACAATTCTTCTTTTAAATATAAATGCATTCTGATGCCTGTCATCCAAACCCCGAGTGCATTTACCCAGTCAAAGGGGATGATCCGGGTTAGGAAGATAACAGGGACCTCGTCAGGAGCAGGAGGGGCGCTGTGCTGGGTACCTGGCCCTCCTGGAGAGAAAGCAAGGCAGCCGGTTTCCTCAGCTGTCTTCCAAGGTTCGGAAATGAGGTGAAGACAGGAACGGAGAGGGAATGGTGAGCTGGACCAAAGGGAAGGCTCTGGTGGTGACCCAGGGCGGTCCCACACGCGGCAGGACCCCTGCCGGAACGAGGCCTCCTAATGGGCAGTCTGGAATTATTTGAAGACATGGAAACACAGCCTGAGGCGGTGCCAAGGGTCCCTCCTGGGTTGGGGCCTCTCAGCCGCTGCTATCTGCCCCAACACATTGCAACACCAACATTTCCGGGCTGAAGTAGGGGATTCCAAATGTGTCCTTTGGATTTCATTTTTAAAATGAGAGGATTTGAGCCTGCCTTTGGCCCAGATAAAAGGAACAGGGGGTCAGGACCACATCAAGGATGAGATAAGGGTGTTGCAAAGGACAGAGCAGAGAGGGAATGGAGATGGCTTCCAACTCATCCACTCATCATTTGTCCTCCTTTTTGTCATGTGATAATCCTGATGTGCAGCCAACACCCCTCTGTGGGCTCCCCTCTAGTACATATCTGCTGCCATCTCCAATCCCCAGCTCATGTCACTCTATACCCTTGGAATGTTCCACCCTCTCTTTAGACAACCCACATCTCTCCCCACCAATAAACTCTGCTTAATATTTACCTCCTCTAGGAAGGCAATCTCTCTGACTAATCCCAATTGGTTTTGAACAACCAGATCCTTTCATCTAACTTTTAGCATTTAAGGTTTTGATTACATAAAAGCTACGATCGCTTCCAGCTCTAGCATGTTATCCATAGTTCAACAGAATAGCTGAAAGAGCACCCACAGTAAAGACAGGGTGTCTGTCTTTGAGTCCAATATGTTGCTGGAGCAATATCCCCATCCCTTCGTGTGGTTTAAACTACATTTCCTTGGTAACTAGTGATGTTAAGTATTTTTATGTCTCCACTGCCATTCACATAACTTTCTGTTCAAATCTCTCCCCATTTTCAAATTGGATTGTTTGCTATTTTATTACCAAGTTGTAGGAGTTCTTTACCTATTATGGGTACCAGTCTTTTGTCATATATGTGTATGACTTGCAGCTTGATTATTCATTTTCTTCATGATGTCTTTTGAGGGGCATATGTTTTAAATTGTGATGAAGTCTAACACTTTTTTTCTTTTATGTTCTGCAGTCTTAATTGTTGTCTATGACCTGTCTACCCCAAGTCAGGAAGATATTCTCCTATGGTTTCCTCTAAGAGCTTTACAGCGTCAGCTATTATGTTTAAGTCTACAATCCATCTTGAATTGATTTTTGTGTTTGGTATGAGGTAAGAGTTGAGGTTCTTTTTTCCCCTACAGATACCTAGTTATTGCAGCAACATTTGCTGAAAAGACTTTCCTTTCCCTCACTAGATTGCTTCGGTGTCTTTGTTGAAAACTCAAATGAACATATATGTATGGGTCTATTTCTGGTACCCTATTCTGCTCCACTGATCTTGTCAATTCTTATGCACCACACTGTCTTGATTACTATAGTTTTAAAGTAAGTCTTGGAGTCAAGCAGTGTAAATGCTCCAACTTTGTTTTTCTTTTTCAATATTTCTTTGGACATTTTAGGTCAAGGATTAGCAAACATTTCTTTTTAGGGTCAGACAGCCATATGGTATCTGTCATATACTCAACACTGCTATTGCAGCATGAACATAGCCACAGACAATATATAACTAAGTGGGTGTGGCAGTGTTCCAATAAAAGTTTATTTACAAAACTGCAGCTGGCTCACAGGCCTTGGTTAGTGAGCCTCTGTCCTAGGTTCTTTGCATTTCCATACAAATGTTGGAACAACTTACCAAGTTGGGATTATGACCACTATTGTGTTGAACTAATAAATAACTTGGGTAGAGTTGACATCTTAACAATATTGAGTCTTCATATGTTTATACAGTGAAGTAGATGGACTGATTTTGGGGATGTTAAACCAGCCTTGCACTCGTGGGATAAACCCATGGGCCATGCACATATGCGTTATAAATTCCCCAGTAAACCTCTCCCACCCCTCCCCCAATCCCTTCCTTCCCTCTGACATTCGTCAGTCTGCTCCATGCTTCTATGTCTGCTCCATGCTTCTATGTCTTTGGGTCCATTTTGTTCATCAGTTTATTTAGATTCCACATATGAGTGAGATCATGAAATACTTAATCTTTCTCCAACTGTCTTATTTCACTTAGCATAATACTTTCCAGATCCATCCGTGCTGTTGCAGATGGTAAGAGTTCCCTCTTTTTGACAACCATGTAGTATTTCCTTGTGTAAATGTACCACAGCTTGCATTTTTAAATGTATGTTTTCCACCAAATTTAGGGATGTTTTGACCTTTTTTTTTTTCAAATATTTTTTCTATGTCATTCTCTCTCCTTTTTTTTCCTTGAACTCTAATTGCATGCATGCTAGGTTTTTTTTCTTCCAAGTTTTGACACTCCTCCAGAATCTGTTTGCTTCTGTTCACTCTCTAGTACCTTCACATGGTTGGCATCCCCCTACTGACCCCGCATAAGATTTTAGTTATTTGCGAGAGGAGCTTAAGTTCTGGAAGGAGCTTATCTCACTATACTGGAAACAGAGCCACTGCAATATCCATTGTTGCAGAATATGCCATGGTGTGCCTCAGCATTTTACCTAGCTACTCTACCAGTGATGGAGGCTCCGTTGGACTCTGACGCCTCCCCAAACACGTGGTTCCTCGGCCGCAGTTCACAGTCCTTTTTACCATGTCTTAGTGGAGGGAAGGCATCTGGATGAAGATACCACCCCAAGCAAAAGCAGAGGTAGGCATGTGAATGGGGCATTTGAGGAGATGGAGAGAGGACTAGCATGGCTTGGGGAGGCAGAGGAGAAGCTGAAGTAGGACCCATGCAGAAATGAGTCTTCGCAGCTTCCAGCAGGGGAGTAGCAGGATAGGTGTGGTTTAGGAGGGTGCCTGTGCCTGCAGGGAGTTTGGTGCCCTATATTACACAGAGGCTGGGGTCCAGGATTCTGGTTTGGTATTCTTTTTAAGCTCAGATGTGACAGGATATGAACGAGAAGAAGCATGATGGGCAGGGTTGGGGATGGATGTGAAAGAACTGACCTGGGCTTATTACTTTTTCTGTGGATGAAGGAGGGGTGCAATATCATTGATGGTCACTTTAAATTTAGTTTGCAAGGCTGCTCCTCAGAAGACTGGAGCTGAAGGAGTGGAAGGAATGTACTAGAACTCCATGTCTGTGGGTTTGGTGTCTTGGGAGGCTGGTGGTATCACTGACACACAAATCAGAGGGAAAAGGATGACTTCAGGCTTGGATGGAGTCTCTAAATAACCTCTCCAACTTCAGACCTCTCGGAGTCTATGTTTCCAAGTGTGGTTTTATGATCATGTTATTTCTGTTCTAACGCTAATGTGTGTGCCTGCTCTGCTTTCAACTTGACGGTAACAACCTGAAAGCAGGAAGCAAGCTTTTACTTCTCTAATATTCTACGGTATTTTTCACAGAGGTTGGCACTTGAATGTTTCACCTTTTAATAACTGTTAATAATCAAGACCCATAAGTATTTGCTGGATCTTTAAATAAATAAGATACGTGTGTTGTGACGATAATAACCATTCTGGTCTGGGCATCCAATCCGGAGATGCTCACTGCTTGGCCAAAACAGGCACAGATCTGGATTTGAGTTCAAGTTCTACCACTTTTAGTTGCGTAACACTGGCAGTTTACTTAATCTCTCCATGCCTCAGTTTCCTCAACTGTAAATGTGTCAATATCATCCACCTCACGAAGCTGTGTGGCATTCACTGGCATACATAAAGCACCTAGTACAATGCCTGGCACAAAGAAGGGTTCAGAGGTTAGTTATAATGAGATATTTTTCTCAGTATAGGTCTTAACAACACTGCACAGTAGACCTTCTTCCACTATTTTGTTCAAAGTGAGAGACAAAAGTATTTCTAAAAACAGAACAGGTTCCATTTACAACTCAAAATATACAACAATGGGAAATCCGCCCACATTCCGGCTGGCACCACTGGAAGAAGTATGACACAAAGGGAGTCAGAAGACCATCTTTAGTCTAATTCAGCCTGATTAACTGTACGACATAATGAAAGGCACTTACTTCCTCTTCACCTCTGTTTTCTGAACTGTAAAATGGAGATAATACCTGCTCTTATCTATTTTCTAGCTTGTAATACGGGTAAAATGAGATACAGAATAAAAATATTTTACCACTATAAAATCTCATGTAAAATTAACATTGTTAAAATAAAAGTATAGCGCACAAATAGGAGATGCGTAGAAGAGCTCTCAGTGCAGCAATGCATCATTTTGATTCATTATGCACAGAAATGTGTGGTTTTTCCTATCGCATCCAGAAACCAACAACGCCTCTGGTATTCCAGCCCGGCCACCCCCTCGCACAGCGTCTTGGCAGCAGCTGCTAAACCTCAGTGGGCCAGCCAGGACACACTCTTACCACGCCAGGATATTTCCTTTCAGTGATTATGGACACACGTTCTCTTCCCAAAGCGGCATACGCAAGGGTAATTATACTTCCCACCACGATGAGATTCTCCCAAAGAAGGAAGTGAAAACCGTGGTGCCGAAGAAAGTACTGGTTCCTCGGCCGCAGTTCACAGCCTGCATACTTAGCCCTCAGCTCTTTCTCCACGGACTTCGTGACTGCGCCGAGGCCAGCGAGCATCTTTCACCTAAGCACACTGACATTCCTTCCAGACTGTTCAGCCATAATAATAATATTATTTTTCCTGCAATGATAGGGTCAACAAGGGTCAGGCATGCTAACTTTGATCATTTTTCATTTAAGAAAACACCCTATAAGGCCAAAATAATTTAATAAAACATGTTTTTCTATGGTCAAAGTGAGGGCCAGCGAGCTCCTTTGTCAGTTCTGATGCTGCTATATTTAAAGACAGCGTAAGTGTCATAGCCTTGTCTGCCCTTGAGAAAAAGGAGACCATTCTTTTAACTGTTTTCTTTTTTATTTGTTTTTACTAGCACCGTGACAAAAGCGTTTTGTTTTAATTCTCAATTAAAGTGACAACCTCAGTGTAGGCTGTCACTGAGTCAGGCCTGGCTGTGTCAGGTAGGTTTAAAGAGAGGGGATTTTGGTTTGGACTGTATAGAGCCCCAACATTTCCTGTCCCCCTGAACATTCATCCTGAATAGGTAATTTCTGCCAAAACAATCAAAGACGTTACTAGGAAATGTACATATTTTATACTTGACTTACTCTTACAGCATTTGCTGGACCAAGTCAGAATATTAATTTTTCAGTTTTCTCTAGAACTAGAAAGAGCCTTCCCATTGTATTCCTTGCTTGAAAGCAGATGCTCAACATGACTTTTAACTGTCCAGCAGGTTTTTTAGATGGTTCTCTCTTGCCCCCCTAAAATAACAGGCCACATAAATATTTAACTCCAGGCCTCAGAGACAACAGGACAAAATGATCCTGAGTCCTCAGTGGACAACTTGGACCATGTGTCCTTTCTCAAATGCAAACCTCCTGCCCTGGCTGTGGAACGACACCTCCCCTCTGTGGCCACACACAGCATCGGGTCCCTTTGCACCGCTCGTCCTGTTTCTAGGAGTGCTTGGGCCAAAGTCCTCCCCGTACTTTACGTTCCGATTGTGCGGCCCTCCTTCCATCTCCCTCAGGGGCAGCTCCCATCCCCTGCAGCGTGGCTGCACCCTCCACCTAACTTGCATGCTGCCTCGTTGGCCTGGCAAAAGCCATTGGACTTCACATGCAGCTCCAGCAGCACCTCCACAGGAAGTCTCTCCTGACTGAGCCCTCCCCAGGTACAAGAGGCCCCTCTGACCTCTGTGTGCCTCCCACTTCTCTCATAACAACTGATAGTGGCAACTAGGAAGGCTTCTTATGTGCCCAACTCTAACCTACTGCTTCTCAGGCATTATTTTATTGCTATAAGAACTCCATGAGGCCCAGCTCAGATCGAGATACAGGTGACAGACAGAGACTTGGCCGACAGCAGCTGCCCTATATCTAAATTCAGCCTAGCATCAGGAATGCTCAGGGCCTACTCAAGAATGCAAATAATCCACCGCTAATATTTACAGGGTAAACTAAGATTGTTGATAGAGTATTAAATTTGACAGTAAAATAGTAATCAAGTTTTCAGATTAATTTAAATAGGCTAATTGAAATAAGTGAATATTCAAGTAACTTTAATTGTACTGTACAAAAAGCTGTTCTTAAAGTAATAACTAAAACTTCTATTGGTAGTTCATCTCATGGTAAAATTCCTGAACATGCAATGAACCTAAAGCAGTCATATTTTTGGGCAAAAAAAAAAAAAAAATTTAAATTTAAAGTTATCAAGACTGCATTATAAAATTTACAAAAACCTCCATTAATCAAAAAAAAGGGGGGGGAGGATGGTGTGGTAATATCATGTAAGGAAAAATATCCTATAAATAAATTACATCTAGAAAATTTTTACTTTACAAAATTAATTTTCATTTGTAATGCTAACAGCAAGACAGCCATGAAAAACACACATGGTGTCTAAATAAGACAAAGGAAAATAGTTTGGGCAAAAATAAAAAGGATCCCAAATCAATTATATAGAAAGATTCCTTTATTAACTTGTGGTCGAGAATATGTTTGTATATTTTTAGAAAACAACTCCAAGACCATGTGGATTCCTGCAACAGAGAGGAATTGACAGGTCTGCTTCAACCATGAAGACAAGAAGAAAAACATTCCAGAGATGGAAGACACTGACAATGCCTTGCCACTCGAGCAGTCAGCAGCTGTACACCGCTGCAGGTTGCCTAGGACCAAACCAGAGAGGGTCGGACCTGCATTGCCACCATGTGCCCACCATCCAGATATCATTGCTGACATGTGCACATAAGGAACTGTTAGACATTGAAACAGGGACTCAGAACTGTTGGACATTGAAATTGGGACTCAAACATTTTTTTGTTTTGTTTTGTTATTATATGTTTATTCCTAGTCTGCAGAGGCAAAATTTTTTAAAGGAAAGAAATGATGGGAAAAAGATACAGAGGCAAAGAAGCATTGAACAGACTGTCAAACTACATCGGAAAGACAGGGGAGGTTGGGCGAGGGGGGCTGTAAGAGACCAACCGAAGGACTTATACGCATGCATATAAGCACAACCAATGGATACAAGACACTGGGGGGGGGGGGGGGGGAGAAGGGCGGGCAGGTGAAGGCATGTACTGAGGGGTAGGGGAGGCCAGGGGGAGGTCAATGGGGGGGGGGGGAGAAAAAGGAGACATATGTACTACTATTTGTAATACTTAAAATAATAATAATAAAAAAAGAACTCCATGAGATGAAATTGCTTGTCAAAGGCCATACAACTAGTAAGTGGCAGAGACCAGATTAGGGGTATTTGCTTAACATTTCTCTATTAGACCAAGAGCTCCTTATGACCGGAAATCTATTGGTTTCATCTCTGTAACCCAATACCCAGTAGAGGGACAGGCACACAGTATGCATACTTGACAAATGTTTGCTGAACAAATAAATGAATGGATGGATGAATGTCTCAATAATTAGTTTTTTTACCAATTAGACTGCAATATCTCTTGTAATATGAAATACTGAAAATTCCAACTGCAAGAGAATAAAAGAGTTGGAAGTTTGGAGGGCAGGTAAAGTTGTTATCCATCATAAACGAATGTCAGACCTTTGTTAACCTTACACCTGTGCTTCTGAGTGTCTCTATTCATGACCCCCGCAAACCCACTGGGGTATGTGAGCTCCTCAGCAACCAGAAATGTGTCTATCCTCTAAATTTTGGGGGTCCAGAACAGTGACTGGCATTTGGGGATACTCAGCAAATAGCTGCTAAATAAATAAATGAATAAAAGAGTGAATAGATAAAAGATTTCAAACTCTATTTAGACACAAGGCTAACTTACTTGGGAAAGTACTTCTAAAATTGTCTACATTATATTCATTCCAAACACTTCACAGCTGTTCTTTTAAGAGTTGTATCACACTAAGTGACATCTTTATTTCTTCTTTTCTACCTTTTTCATATCCCACTGTGATTTAAACAACTACAGACTCTTCCTGGATTCCACATGTCCAAGCTAGGTAGAAGTAGACCAGTTTATTAATGTATTTTGTATATGTAGCTCACCTGAACGCTTAGTGATACACAGAAAATAATTCTGAACGGATTGTTGCAGCTCAAATTCCATTCTATAAATACTGTTACAAACTCCAGGCAACACCCACATGTCTCAAACATAGGAAAAGTTCCATTATAATAAAAAATTTTGCATGAGGCTTGCCAAATCTAGCAAGAGCTTATCCATAGTAAATACTTGCCTCTTAAGAGAGACAAATGGCTTTTCAGAAAGAGCAGTAGCTTGGAGCTTAGAGGCCTGGGTTCAAGTTCCGACTTTATTCTTTACTTGTGTGATCTTAGGTCAGTCTTTGAGGCTCAATTTCCTTGTCTCAAAAAGAGGGATCTTAACAGTTGTCATGTCCATCTCAAAGGGCTACTAAAGATGAACTAAGGCATTATATGTGAAGACGCCTGGTAGATGTTATTTGAAGTGCCACACACATAACAGGCGGTATTATTATTGTTAGAGCTGATATCTCATTCCATTCAGGGCTCCGCACACTTCTCTTTTCTTCTTTTCTAGTCCCATGGGCAAAGGGTTTAAAACTCTGATGTCTCTAGTACTTTAAAATTGCTTCTCTCTTTCAAATGAAGTCAAATATACAACAGGTCCAAGTCTGTTTCAAGGTTGAGCTAAAATCACCAAAGCAATTATTTAGGGAGAGTTCAGGGAATTGTATATAAGATTAAATGAGCAGTTTAATGTTTGAACGAAAAATAGGTAAATTCTCAAGGACTGCTGAATTACGTCTTTCATGATATGGCTTGATATGAACTATTTTCATTTCAAGAACTACCCAGGGTAATGAAGAGTTTATTTTTTGAAAATATTCTTCAAGCCAAAGGAATTTTATTTCTCAATGAGAAACCATTCTCCTTGCTCCTGAGTTCACTCGGATCATTTCAATGATGTGTTAGACTACACTGTGACAGAATGTTTCTCTACTTTTTCATCTTGTATATTTTTCTACATTTTTCTCTCCTCCATTTTACTGCTGAGGCCAGTGGAGAATACCCAGTCTTGGAGACTCAGCGGAAGTTTCCAGAAGGGGAGGAGAAAAGTCTACTAAAATTTCCACAGGGACACCAGAAGTCTGGAAAGGCAGTGAATGAGTCATTTTCTGTCTGTCTGGTCTTTTTCTCATCCTCAAACAAGTTCGTTTGAAAGCAGCAATTCTGGAGCCCCGAGAGGCATGCTGGCACCTGTTTGTGAGAAGCCCTTTCCAAAGCCCACCTTTGAAGTTCAGTCCCATCATTTAATTATTTAACGGGCTGTGAAGCCCTGACAATGACTAGTGAGTGTGTACACCCGTGTCTAACACATGAAAAATAGTCAACAGAGGCCACTTCTCTCTTCCTTGTCCAAAAAGAAGCAATCGGGAGGTTCTAAGCAATCTGGGAGTCAGAGTTAAAACACGAGCATTAACTTGGCATAGCCGAGCACCCAGCAAGGCATCTTATGCATCTTGGTTTATTAATATTATCTAGTAGAACAAGATGAACTCAAAGGTGTCCATCTACTGAGAAACCCTCTACCATGGAAAACTCACATTTTACAGAATCTGGATTCTATTGCCTGTTTAACTCATTTTCAAAGACAAGTTAGACAAATATCTTTTTTCCTCCCTGTAACTTTCTTCCAACTATAATTCTCTATCTCTTTTAAACTTAGCCATTTCCACACCACAATCCTAAGTCCTTACTCACTATAAACTATGATGAGCTTTTATCTCGAGGACTTAACACTCAACATTGAACCAAAGTAGGAAGACGGAGACAAGAAGAAAAATACAGTAAGGCATTAGCTCATGCCTGATTGAAAGAAAGTCTGCACACACACCCACACTGTCCTCTTGTTCTGTTTCTCTTCAGTCCGGAGCTATCCTAGTTTGCTCATTCTGTGTCTTTCTTTTAAAACGCTTTTTCCTTGTACATAGCCAGACCAATTCTAGCATTGATCAGAAACTTTCCTAGCTTCAGCTTTCACGTAATTATGAATAGACAGTGTTTATATGCGGGCGGGGGAGTAGACCCATTTCAATTAGCCACTCAGTGACTATTCCCTGTGCACTAACAATATTCCATGTTCTGTACTAATGGTTAATCAGGCAGACCCCACCCCTACCTTCAATGGGCCTCTAGTCTAGTGGGAGAGACAGACATCACAAAATAAACTCCACGCAGTAAATAATACTGTGATTAGGAACAACCAAGAAGGAAACACTCCGGTCCGAGATAGAAGAAAACGATGGAAACCAACAGCAGCAAAACTACCCAGACATAACCAACAGCTCTTTCTAAACAACCCCAGGAGGTTTCCTAAGTGCTCTGCAGGGATGTGCACCCAGAGCATCAGTGAGGAGCAAGTTGGAAAGAAGAGGTGGCTTGCAGTGGAGAGCTGAAGGAAAGGAAACCAATGTCATGTGTCATTCGGTCTTTCCATTTGATCTTCTGAAGAGAGGCCCCCTCCTGCCTTGAGATGACAATCAGTACATGACACATCCAGTTTCAGCCTCATCAGTCTAAGTTAATAAATGTATATGTTAACTTACAGTAAGGGCTGCGAGTTCTCTCATTGCTCTATCCCTCCATGGACAGGGTGTGTCAATCCTGCTCCTGGTTTTAGGAGGAAGCCCCCGCTGTGGCTTGATCTACCCGTGAAACTGCAGGCGGGGAAGCAGAAAATGAGCTGAGCCGATCAGCAATGTGCCTGAGGGAAGCCTGGTGCTGAGGCAGGGAGGGAACTGAGCGAGGGATACTGCGGGCCAACTCGCGAGATGGGAAGGTGCTCCGTCTTTCCTAAAAGCAGGAAGCTTGTGTGAGGGCTGCCAGAAAACGAAGGGTTCTCTCCTGATGTTTCTAATTAGCAGAGAGAGGAGCAGCTCACACAGGAACAAAGAAAAAGACAAGTTTACCACGATAACTGTGTCTCCATCAGACAGTATTTTTGAAGTGACGGATCCTTAAATCATCTCTGCCTCTCCCTGCTCATTAGCAGCGACTCCTCACTGCGTGAGCATAAGCATATCAAAAAGCAGGAAAGAACATCTTGTTATTTTTAAGGCCTTAACAGACTGATTGTGTTACTGAGAAACAGGAGAGTTTCATGTGCTAGCCTCGGTAGGGGTCAAGTTTTATAAAGTAGATGTTAGTTCAAGCAAGGTCTGCATTAACTCCCTGATCTGGATAAGGCCACCTCTTTGAGCTTCCAGGATAATCCTGTGCTTTCATGATACTTCACGGAGGTGGAGGTGGGAAGAAAAAGGCTAGAGTAATAACTGTGCAACGTATGTTTTCACGTGTCATGCATTGGTGATGACACTGACCACACATTAATGATGCGATGCTGACTGTTCAGAAGTGTCCTCCCAGCTCCCAGCACTCTGCTCTTTTGTGCTTTCAATCATCCACTCATCCAGTGAGCATTCATTGAGGGCCTCTGAGCTACTAGGCACTTTAAGAGCGGGTAATGTAGAGATAAGACATGACCAATGGCATTCGGGGACATCATCATTGGGACTGGGATACTCTGTATGATTTAAATCTAGTTAACCAGCAAGTATATCAGTCTCTGTACTGTGTGCCCAAACCTTTCTAAATCCTGATGGGGGAGGGGGTGTGAGGAAGTGGAGAAAAGCATGGTGGGTCAGCTCCACAGCAGGTATCCTCTACTTCATCCAGTCTCCTTATACCTCCTCCATCTTGGCTTCTACCCACCTGTGTAAGCAATGTCTGCCTTCAGTGTGTGCTTAAAACTCCGAGGAAGAGCAATGCCCCAAGGACAGAACTCCAGGGGCTCCCACACTGGAGGAAGAAAGCGAGTGCAAACGCATGGGAATGTGCATGGTGTGCAGATGGCAAGGGGAAAGCTGGCCCCTGTTGGAACAGAGGGTTGACACCAGGAGACAGAGCAGGACGTATGTAATACTTTCAGCTATAAAGATTTCTTTAAATTTTTCCAAAGGAAAGTCCAATAACAAGAGTGAGTGAGGGGAAACGCCAGGGTTTGGGAGCAAGAGGAAGATGAGAGCCATCAAGAGGCGGAGGAATGCCCGCAGAGCTTACCCACACTGCGCTGTGTAGAGGGGAGAGGTAAGCAGAAAAACGGTCAGGCGTCAGATGCTGCCGGAACGGGAGCACGAAGCCTGCAGGAAACCCCCTTCTCTCTCTCCCGGTCTCGGCAGGTGCGGGGAGGGGAGACTATCTCCCTTTTCAGCACATTTACTCATGAGAGAGCGATGTTCTCCAGCCCCACTGATGATCAGCTGGATATGTTAGGGGCTAGTAATGTAGAGGCGGTCCCACTGCTTTAACCAACACAACGTGAAAGGGCGAGAGGTGAGCAGGGCTTTCAATGTGCCCGACGGTTTCGCCTGGTCTCCTGTGATCTTGACCTCTGCTATGTGAAGAGTCTTGTTTGGTCACTGCCAGTCACAGGAAGATGACACACGGGGACCTAAGCCACACAGGCAGCCTAAAGCAGAACCCCAGCTCACCTACAGACGTAGAGCAAGAAAGGCATGTTTGTGGCTACAAAGCTCAGAAATGTTGAGGTGCTACATGGCATTATTGGAGGAAAACCCAACTAGTACGGTGAGTTGGGGGTCCGACAAGTGAAATGTGCTCCTTGAAGGACAGCACCCCTTCAGACCCCTCCAGAGTCTCCTCACCACTGTTCTGACTCATAAAAGCGCAAGTGGGATGCAAAGCAATGCCATCTTAGCAGTTCCCAGAGGAACTTGGTAGCTATCGTAGGCTTATTTTCCTAAAGCAAGACAAGTCAGGAGTTACACATTACATGTCTTAAATATTGATCGTTAGATGAAGCTGCACAGAATCAATCGGAAGGGAAAGGCCAGGGAATTTCACTGGAGCAAGGGGCAGGATATACAAAGTCAGAGATATTGAAATTTGATTAGTTCAAAGAATTTTTACAAAATTGGTTCTGGCATCAGCCAGCCAACAGTTGATGTGAAACTCTGAGGAAAGCACTGAATGTCCAGAGTGGTCAATGGCTTTGCCCCGCCCTTTCCCCCCTCGACCCTTGTTCTAACCGGAATGCCATGCCAAGCTTTGGAACCATGAACAAAGGATCTGGGACACGACAGAAAAGAAGAAACATCTGGTGTCCAAGAGTGCCCTGCCAGGTCTTCATGGCATCCACCAAGCGAGCCCCGCCCTGCGGCCAGGTGCAGAACTGTCCGCCGGGGCCCAGGGAAGCCAGGCCTTCGCAGTCCCAGGCCCCACCCTCACAGAATGACAGGCACTGACTGTTTCCCTGCGGGCCGCTATCTGCTTTCTATCTTAGCACTGATGCTGCCAGGCACCAGGTTATCCCTCCTATGTGTAAATGGGAAACCGCATGTTCAACAAGTCCAAGAATTCTGCTTTTTAAAAAGTTCATGAGAAATATAAACGGGATTCAATTGAGGCTATTTCAGAGGTTATACAAGATGACCAACCCCACTTATCCTTCTAGTTAAGCTGCTGATTTACACTAAGAAGCTTACCAAAGCCTTCTGAGCTCATTTTGTACTCAGCCTTTTGGAAGGAATCCAAATTCGGGAATCAGGGGCCTAAGACCAGAGTCCACAGTGTGTTCCACTCATTTCTGCAGCTGCGTCTCTTCAGTGCTCTAATCCCTAATGTGGCATCATCTTTTTTTCTCTCGCACTCGAACAGATAGCTGAGCCTGAGTGAGTCACCCACAGATAAAGCCTGCCTTTTGGCACTCGGACATCTCACAAGAGGACAGCGCACAGGAGACTCAGTTAGGCAAACTCACCCCAAGACTTCAGATCTTATAATCGTTTGTCTCATTTTCAGTTCTTATAAGTGTATTTCTAGTATCACATGATCTCACTCATCTAGGGGAAATAATGAACAACATAAACTGATGAACAAAAACAGACTCGGAGACAGGGAAGCATCGATCAGACTGTCAAACCTCAGAGGGAAGGTAGGGGAGGATGGGGGTAAGGGGGAGAGATCAACCAAAAGACTTGTATGCATGCATATAAGCCTAACCAGTGGTCACGGACAACAGGGGGTGGGGGCATGCGTGGGGAGGGGTTTGGGATGGGAATGGGGGGATGAGGACAAATATGTGATACCTTAATCAATAAAGAAATTTAAAAAAAATAAAAAAAGAAAGAGGTGAGCCTCAGAAGGCAGCAGCTGAACGACTGTGATGTAGAAGATAATTCTTGCAGCAAAGGACAGATCCTCCTCCTCTTGAAATTGCCGTTCACTAGCTGAAGGCCTGGGGCCCTTTCTTCCCTCCTTTCTCTGCCCAGGGAGGAGCTCCTCTGCCTAGAATGACTTTCTCCCCTTACTCTTCAGGGCCAAGCTCAGCTCCCTAGAAGCCTCTTGAACCACTGACTTGCGCCCAAGTAGGCAGAGCGAGGCATGGCCTTCTTTGTTTAGAACTTTACAATAACATTTTGCACATGGTCGATTAATAATTTACACATTTGTTGATTGTTTCTTAGTGTGAGCTACTGTGAGGCCAAGAATTCCAGCTATTATTCATGTATATATCTCCGGGCTCAGTGCCAGCTCCGGCACAGACTGACTACATGCTCATGAAATATTTTCAAATGGGCACTACCCTGATTTAGAATGAAACGGAAAACCCTTTGTTTTAAGGGACAAAATAAATGCCCCAAAGTATTATGTCTACTTTTACACTACAGAATTCTGGAAAAATATTTTATTTGTAAAGTAAAACCTTATTACTTGGGATTAATTGGAAGGTCAACCTTGATTAGCAAAAAGCCAGAATTAGAAAATATTAGAAAGATGGTTTCAAACATTCAAAGGCCCACTGTCACTTAAAATAAGCTGATGCCGCAATGACCAGTGCTCAGGTACTTGCTTAGAAGGACAAGTATAAGTAATTTAAAGAAGCCTATCAGTGGTCCATTTATATGATTGAATAGATCCTACTTGCAACCTTGCTTGTGTAACTCATTTGTGTTTTTTTTTAAAATCCCTGCTTTTTTCCTCTTTTGGGGGATGGTGGTGGAATCTCTTTGAAATTGGATTAATCATGACCTCTGGTTCACGACAGCCTTTCATCATTGATCCATGCACAGCCTGCTTTCATGTATTTAGTAATTTTTAATAATGCAATAGGTGCTGCCTGGCCAGGGTGGCTCAGAGGTGAGCGTTGGACCATGAACCAGTAGGTCACTATTTGATTCCCGGTCAGGGTACATGCCCGGGTTGCAGGCTCAATTCCCAGTGGGGGGTGCACAGGAGGCAGCCAATCGATGTTTTTCTCTCTCCCTTCCTCTAAAATCAATAAAAATATTTTTTCAAACAATAATGCAATAAGTGCTTATAAAACCACCACCCAAAAAGAAGTTGGAGAATAACATACAAAATTATTTGTTAATTATTTGTTAACTTCCATGAAATGCATCCCCTGCCTCCCCAGACCAAGGCAAGTCTAACCCTGAATTCCATGGCTACCACTCCCTGCTTGTCCATTCTATACAAGTTTTATTGCCTCTAGCTGTAGTCCTAAAAAGGTATTTTTAGTTATTTTATCTCTCCTAAAAAGATGTCATGTCGAAACCGGTTTGGCTCAGTGGATAGAGCGTCGGCCTGCGGACTGAAGGGTCCCGGGTTCAATTCTGGTCAAGGGCATATACCTGGGTTGCGGGCACATCCCCAATAGGGGGTGTGCAGGAGGCAGCTGATCGATGTTTCTCTCTCATCGATGTTTCTAACTCTCTATCCCTCTTCCTTCCTCTCTGTAAAAAAAATCAATAAAATATATTTAAAAAAAATAAAAAGATGTCATGCTGTAGGCGCAAGGGTCCTCAAACTACGGCCCGCGGGCCACATGCGGCCCGCCGAGGACATTTATCCAGCCCGCCGAGGACATTGATCCAGCCCGCAGACCACATGCGGCCCCCCGAGGACATTGATCCGGCCCGCCGGGCGCCGCTGCCTGTCCTGCTTAGCAGCCGACTCGTCCCGGGCCCGCAGTGCGCATAGGAGTTTGTCCATAGTTTTTTTTTTTAACTATAGTCCGGCCCTCCAACGGTCTAAGGGACAGTGAACTGGCCCCCTGTTTAAAAAGTTTGAGGACCCCTGCCATAGGGGACCTATTTTTTTCACTTAATTTTGTATTTCTAAGATTTAGCCACATCTCTTTCTGACTGCTGTCTAATATTCCACTTGGGAACTACACCGCCATGTACTCATGCACTCTGTCACTGAGGCATGTGGGCATATGTGAGAGTTCTGCTATTACTACAGCGCAGCTCTGACCATTCTTGTTCGTGCGCAACAGCCTCTCGCAGATGCTATACCTAAGGTGTATCCCTGGACCAAAGGACATGTGAATATTCAGCCGTAGAAGGTGATGCCAAACTGCCTTCTGATGCGGTTATGCCAATGTCCTCTCTAACCAGCCACAGCTCCTCCAACAATCTGCATTGTCAGACTTGTTAAGAACGGCCACTTATTGTCAGCCTAGAACCAACTGGAATCACCAGCATTTACGAATTGGTGCAGTCTAAAATAATCAGGGTTTTGAAATAAGCAAATGCATTTGAATATAAAATAACTTTCCCTGTAGAAAATTTAGAAATATAGAAAAGCACCAAAAGGAAAACACACAAGAGTTAGTGTATCAAGGTTTAGTATTCACTTACAACGAAGAACTATTTACCCTATTGTAAGGGTACTCTATAATTGTAAGTCATTTAAAACCCCTTGAGCGTACTCCTTCCATCTGACCTACTATTGAACACAGCCCTCTCAGTCAGCTTAGCATCCCCATAGCTATTGCACTGTCCCAGGTACCCAGGAAGCAGCAAGACTCGGGTTAAATATCAGAATTAAAAGCTGAAGATGTGTTTTGAAATTCGTAACATCTCCCTTATGAGAGGTTTGTGTTGTATACAGTGGTTTCAACCTACACCTCTTTTGATCTGGGAGGAAGGGAAGGGGATTTCTTATTAAACACTTAATAAAAGCAGTTCTTTTATTTTAAATCCGTTTTCAGAAACTCCTCGGTAACAATGCACTTCCTCTCAGCAGTAAAATGCCATTAAGGAGAGCAAACACGGTCTGTAGAATAACAAGGACACCATGGCCAGGCTGTGGAGGATTGAAGGATGATGCTCCCCAAGGCATGGAGATTCAATTGCTAGGGGTACAGTGTATTTTATATCCACTAGAAAAAGAGCATCGGTAAGCTAGCCCAGCATGAACACAGCATCTGCTCCCGGCGTGCCTTCTGGTGACTAAATTTCAAATGTACTGATATCTCCCCCTTTTGGTCCAAGAACCGTGTTAGACAGTGAGAATTCAGAGAGGGGAAGGACATAGCACCTGCTTTGCATGGCATCACCATCTACTAGGGAAGACACCCAAACCAGGTGATTATAAAACAAGGAAGAACGAAATAAGTGCAGACGGCACACAGAAACTACCTCTGCACGTGCAAAAGGTTCAAATGGCAGGTGTCACACACCGGGGTCCCTTCCTGACCTCCTCTCAGTTCAGGCTCTAGACTGTGGCCGTCCAGGTTTGCAAATCTGCTGTTGCTGATGGGCTCACAGAGGCTTTGCCTCCTGGGAGCCCACTCTCATTGACCACGCCTGCGGAGCTATGTAACCAGAATGCCAGTTGATTATGTGCGTTCTCTGTCTGCAAGTCGATTCACATGCAAAACCAAATGACAATCAGAGTCTCAAAAGAAGCATGGGACTTGAACAAGGAAGGCACTAAGACAACCTGCGAGGTCTCCCCTGAGGGCTACTGAGGGCCTTGGCACGCTGCCTGGGATGCCTTCATCTAGTTTGTACCTGGTCCTCCTGCCAGGCTCAGCTCGAATATCCCCTCCCCAAGGAAGCCTCCCCTGTAGAGGTTTCCCACCCCCGCTATATACTTTCATCACACCCTGCATTTTCATTTAAGCACTTGCAACAATTTTAGTTAAAAGATTTTCTATGTTCTGTTGTTTATTAACTTTCAGTTCCCTGAGAGCCAGAGCCATGCTCACCTGATCATTGTATAACCAATCTCAAGTGTACAGAGTTCATCGTAGGCACTGAAATATAGGGTGTCCCAGAAAATAAATGCACACCTTGAATATTTATAAAGGCAGTGCTAAAAAATACGTTCCAGCTGTTAGTGGGCATTTTTTGGACACCCTGTGTTTGCGGGCGGGAAGGGAGGATATGAGAGTGAGCTGACTGCAGTCCACCCTGGGAATAGCCTCCACTGGGACTTTAAGTCCCTGAGCCAAGATTCTCTTTCCCTTTGACGGTGTCAGAAACGGGCACTGCCCTGCTTGCTCTCCTTTTGTGTGTGTGTTTCCACTGCTGGCCACCACTTGAATACTTGCTTTGGACATGCACCACCTTTGGTCAGGTTACAGCGTAATCAGACTGGCCTAAGTGCCTGGCTGGCTGCTAAAGCAGCCTTGTACATGCCTGGCCTGACCTACTTGATGGTCAATTAAATCTCAGCGAGTAGCCTTGCTTCCAAGTCCTGGAGATTTCGACACTGTCGAGCACCTGTAATCGCCACACCATTCCCCAGGGCGTGGGGAGATTCCCGGGTGCACCGCAGCCATAGAAGAAATAAGACAGCAATGTGTGAGTGTGGCTGACGCCTGTTCAGATTTCATACAAGCAGAAGCTAGCGATGACATTCTTACATGCTTCAGCTATTTTCTCAAAATATGATATTAATTTTGATAATTAGAAACAAAATGAGCATGGGCCTGGGAGTCTGGGTGAGATCTAGATTGTTTGGATCCTGGCCCTGACACTAATTCAGCTGTCAGCAAGCCCGATGCAGTGCTGGCTTACGTTAATGAAGGAATTGGACAAGGTGACCACTACCGTTACTTCCAGACTTGACATTCCACTAGCCAACGATTCTTTTTCATCTAAGAACTTCTCCTCAACTTTATAAGCATCTCAAAAGTCAGTCCAGCTGCGGACAATGACCACCCACACCCAGGGGCCTGGGATAAGCATCTCCACAGAAACTGCAGCAATATCTTAGGATTTCATGATTACAAATGAAATCATTCAAGAGACAAGCAGGAATCCTAGGGACCTGACACCAGCTAACACAGCAGATTCTGTGGCACACAGACCTTCTCAACACTTGTTCATCTCGGGATGGAGGACTGAAATGCCGGGGAATCTCGCTACAACCAGCTCTAAGGCACCTTCTTGATTTTCCCCTGTAAATTAGTTTCCATTTCTAAAATAGTCAATCATGACCAAGTGTTTCCATAAGTATATAATTTTTCCAATCTTTGCCAAAAGCCATTCTCTTCCCTATTCCTGATATTGGAATTCAATTTCCTTCACCTCAGCCTCCCAGTGCACAGATCCATGCACAGACCCTGTCACTGGTGCTAAGTTACTCTCTCAAACAGGCGTTCAGCTGTAGTACAAATTCATTATGAATCTGTTTATAACCAAAAACTCGCCTCAGTTTTAATTAGCTAGTATGTTTAAATTCAAAGTCCCATTTATGTTTAAACATTCCACAAACCCTTCTGAGAAATGGGCATCTCCGAGGAGGCCCTTCCCTGTCTGAAAGGAAACTACCAAAAAGAATAAACACAGCAACTAAGGGGTTTGTACCCCAGAGACACACAGCTTTTTCTGCTGCGGCCACTGTGAAAAGACGAAGCACAAAAGTGTGAATTCCAAAAGATCTCAATCAGATATTCACTAGCACAAACACAAAACAAAAGAACTCCTGAGATTGTGTGTGTGGTTGGTGTACGACTTGCCTCGAGTAGTAAGACTCCACGCCCAGCGCCTCCCGCACACTGGTGATGTGCTGCTCCAGGGCCGAGCTGGTGGCCGTTGGAAGGTTTGCACTGCTGCCGGCCTGGAAGTCGCCGGCGTTTTCCATGGTGGTGTCACCCAGGTAATGCTCGTGAAACTTGAGGATTCCTGAAACAAGACAGGCACGGCCATGTCACAGGGTTGGGGTTGAGGGAGGGAAAGGTGGAGGATGGGACAGCAATGCCAATGCTGTGTGACCTCTTGGACAGGCATGCCTTCCTCCAAACCACGTGCAGAATCCTGAAATCCACCCTCTCAGGGGGGTTTCAGAGGTTGGTCAGTGCCCTTTTGGCAGCTTTCATCATCAGGTCTGGTACCTGAAACAGGGAGCCCAAGACAGGGCTTTTGCTTTTGACGACATATTCTGAAGCCCCTGTTTTGAAATACTTCACAGGTATTTCAAAACAGAAACTTCCACTAAATAGGCAAAGTTTTTTTCCAGAATAGTGCAGAAGCATGCCAGCATATAGTCTCCCCAGAAACTGAAATCCTGAATAAAAATATAACCAGCCAAGTGGAAAGAGTGTTACCCAAAGCCCTTTCATTTCACAAAAGCAAATCAAAACAAATATGTAGTACAAAGGCCAGATAAAAACATTTAAAACTATTTTTAAAAAAGACTAACTGGTCAACAATCATTAATGGATTAAAGCAGCAAAAATTGATGGTTGCATGAAGCTGACAGAATCCATAGTGGTCTTCTAGCAATAAACATAGGACATATTCTCCAATGGTAATGAGGTGTGTCAGTGCTGGAAAATGCTGGTCCTCTCTGATTTGATTAGGACCCAAGTGAAAGCTTCAGAGTCTCATTAAGAGCAAAGAGGAACAGAAAGAGAAACAATAGGAGCCTCATTATACACGGCTCATTATTACAGGGATATGGATATACCACCTGTCAAATCATGTCCCCAAAACGTAACAACCAGAGAGAAAGAGCTTGATATCTCTGTTGTCAGCCATGTCCTCCTGGGCATTAGTGCCCTGCTGGGGGCTGGAATACACAGGGATTCATTCCACTGTGGCTGACACTCGCCCAGTCACCATGAACATCACAGCTTAAAACCGTCAGCATAAAAAGGTCAGAGGCAAAAATGTTCTTTAGTGAAAGCCCATGAAAAATGGAGTTAAGGGGCAAGATTATACACAATAATGCTGAGGCACAGCATGTACAGGCACGAGTGCTTAGAACCCAGGAAGCATCTGAGAGTTGTCATCCAGCCATCACTTTTTAAAATCAAAGCGATGGAGACATAATCAAGAAACCTTATCAAGTCTCCTGGCAGTTGAACTTTTTGAAATAGGCTTACAGATATTCAAGAAGCTCATTCTTCAAGATTCCCAATTAGAAGATCCACTTCCCCAGTCAATAAACTCTTAATTGGGTCTGGTGTGTCTCCAACATAAAGCGATCAGCATTTTATTATGCAAAAAGTAAGGCCCTCACAGCTAATTACTGGTTTTGTATTTAGTGAAACTGTTACAGCCTGAACATTTAATGCCAATTTAATCAAAGGAAATTTTTATTTCTGAAATAAATTTACAATGGATGAAACTGGTTCAAATGGATTCTGATAAATTCAGAAATGACACGCATTAAGACTTCTTTTATATTCCGTGAGAAGAGTTTGCCACTATCATTTTAGTCTCTTTAACTTGACCATGACAAAGGGTTAAAACCATTAAATCATAGCTAGAAAGAACTCCTTAGAACTTACAGTCATCGCTTTATTAGCTAATGAACAGCAGCTGCCTACAAACAGGCCTGCTAGTGAAATTAATCCTCCTGCTCTTAGTCTTCCTTGATAAATGCTTTCACATTTGCCAGTGCGGAGCAGCGATTTCTTGGGGGAATGAGAAAGCCGGACTGTCTTATTAATTGAACGCTTCACCATGGACTATCCACTGTGGCTGAGACTTTGCTGAAATCCCACATCAGCCTTCTTAGTCTGATCTATGGTAATGCACCTCTATTCATTAGATGTTCACAGTCTTGTGTATAATTGCCCTGTTCGTACAGAAAGAGATCTTACCTGCCCCAGGAGCCAGCAGCCAGCTATACAGGTAGCCCGCGGCCAGAGAATAGTACAGCACTAGTCCTCTCTGGCCATTCACCATCTCTAAGATCTGATCGATAGTGACTGGAGAGTAGGGGTCAGAGTCCTGTTGTCCTGTTTGTCGTTCTACCAGAAGATCCGCAAACGCCCTCGTCCGTCCTCTTTCTGCCACAGCCAGGGCTTCATCATGATGGCCTATGAGACAAAAGGGACAGACTGAGGACTCCATGGGGAGTGTGCTTACAGAGAGGGGCATCAGCTACAGAGATCCTGGACAGAAGCCTCACTACCCCTGCACTCCAGTGTGTGGCAGCATCTTGGTCCAACCCCCAGCCCCAGGTGATAGGTGTAGTGTCCCCTCTTGTAAACCCCATATCTTAAGATCCCACACCTCCCTAAGGTCTCGGGCCTTCCCGTCTGCAGCCATACCATAAGAGAGCCAGCTTTGTTTAGGGGATTCAGCCTTAGCATCTGCTCCACATCCCGAGTTGCCTCCCGGCCTCCTGGCTTCTGATCCCATTCACTTGGCTCTTGGGACTCTGGTTACCCTCTTACTTTTCTGCTCAACTCTGATTCTGATTTGACTCTGGCAGATGAGCCCTAAAGGACTTGGCTCTTGACTATCTTTCTCTCTTTCCTCAATGCAGCTCCTCTACACTTCCTCATCTCCCCCCAAATTATATCTCTGTGCCTTTGTGCATGCTGGTCCCTCTGCTGAGTGGGTCCTTCCCCCATTCATTAACCTTGTCTCAAATAGAGGGACCCTAATAGTTGCCCTGCCCATCTTAAAGGTAAAGATTAAATGAGGCACTGAATGTCAAGATGCCTGCGAGGCATTATTCAAAGCACCATGGATATAACAGGTGATTATTGCTCGAGCTGATACCTCATTCCATTTTGGGCTCCCACACACTTCTCTTCTCTCTTCTAATCCCTACGGGCAAAGGGTTTTAAACATCTGAGGTCTCTAGTTGTTTGAAATTGCTTCTCTCTTTTAAGTTTTCCCTCAGTCTTTCAATCCAACTTCTAATCCACACATTTTTCGGTGTAACAACAAATCGTATTTCATCACAGCAATCACTAAACGACCTAGATACACAAGCCCACACGCTCAAAGTGGGAGCCCCAGCTGCTCTCACCTAGGCTGACGAGCACCCGCTGCAAGGCCTGGTAGGATGACGTCTGCAGGTCAAAGAGGGAGAGTTTGTAGTCCGTGCTCAGCTGCGCCTCATGCCGTATGGTTTCAAACAAGGCCGATGCCCTGTAGAGCTGCAAGGAGGGAAAGGAACATTATCCATTCCCCAGAAACCACACTCCAGCCACTCACTGACTAAAGACAACTTTTGCTAGCATCTTGGTGTACAACCTAAAAAAAATTTTAAAGGGTGGAAAGGATGAATTTTATTTCCAGGGAGGTCCTAGTGGAAAGGCATCAGATCATATACCTGGTAAACTAGTTTATGGTATGTAATCAATTCTTGACAGATAAAGAGATTTATTTATTTTTAGTCCTTTGCCATTGATTTTTTGAGAGAGTGGAAGAGAGAGGGAAAGAAAGAAATATCGATGTGAGAGAAACACATTGACTGGTTGCCTCCTGCATGCGCCCCAACCAGGGCCTGGGCCTGGGCAGAGCCTGCAACCAAGGTATGTTTCATTGACTGGAATTGAACCGGGGACCCCTTCAGTCTGCAGGCCGATGCTCTATCCACTGAGCAAAACAGGCTAGGGCGGATAAAGGGATTTAGAAGACAGGGGTTACAGGCTGAAAGTTGTAAAACAAAAAATCAGCTACTAATCCAACCAAGTGCTGATTTTGAATTTTAAAAAATGTCTCCCCTCTTGTCATCAAGCAACCGTAATTCAGCACACACACTTCTCGGTGCCTATGGAGTGAAGTGAGAACAGGTGTGGTGTAGGCAGGCTGGGAATAGACGAGACGGGGAGGGCGCGGGGGCAGGGAACGAGATGAAGGCCCCGCACTCCCAGGAGAGGCATAGCTTTCTGTAGGCAGTTCAGCTAAATCAAACACTGGCCTCCACAGCAGTTCCCAGAGTCAGGTCTCTGCTGGACAAGCCCCTCCAGAGCAACACACACTCCAGGGACACCTGAGAACCCGACACGCAACATTCTAAAGGGGACACTTTCCTGCTGTTCTAAAGGCTTCTCTATCAATGAGATCACAAAACGCTTCTGATATTTACATGCTGAAAATACAGTATCAAATGTAAGTTCATGCAAATATAAAAAATAGAATGCTACGACTAAGAGACAGACCTGGAGAGAGGGATGACTCCCAGCTCTGCCCCTGACCTGCTGTGAGCTTCGGAGCCTCCGTTTCTTTTCTACAAAGGACAGTTATCATGCTACCTCACATGGTGACTTAAGGAATACATGCAGTGAGTGAAAGTACTTTGAAAATCGTAAATTACTACATCAACACAAGTTTTAATTTTTAAAACCAGGAAATTGGAGAATTCTTTAAATTGCCTTTAATAGTTTAAAAAGTACAGTAAAATACCGTAACAGTTCAGGATGCTATGGCACAAATTCAGTCTCATCATGTGCTCAACTCCTATGAGCACCTCTGCTAGGAGCCTGCATTCCCTCATCCTTTGCCCTTTCTGCCTAGCACAATGCCCTCCCCAGTGATCACTCACATGCTGCTTAAGTGGTTAAGTGTATGATTTTAGATGATACCATCTCATAACTCCTCCAACCTGCCAGAGGAGCCCATAACTCCAGGGATCTTTCCAGTCTCCAGAGCTAGCATGAGAGCAGGCTTCTCTTCCAATATTTGTACAAAGGCAGAACCATGAACTCGTGTGTGTGTGTGTGTGTGTGTGTGTGTGTGTGTATGAGAGAGAGAGAGAGAGAGAGAGAGAGAGAGAGAGAGAGAGAGAGATCAGAACACTAAATCTAATAATCATGAATTCTTGACTACTTCTATTATAAAATGTATGTATGTAATTTCATATTAAGGATTAATGAGGAACAGCAGCACATAATACAAGAATGTCAAAGAAATTATTGAGAAATCTATCACACAACTGAGCAAGAATCTTGACTATGCTTCAGCACTGTGGGCTGGTACAGCCTAGGAAACCTTTACGTCAACCCAAGTGCAGAGGCCAGCACCTTCTAGCCAGTTATGACTAGGATAGTAATCCCAAGATTTCCATTTGGGACACAGGTTCTCCTACTCACCTGGTGTTGAGCCTCCTCCAGGTTCCCGCTAGCCCAAAGGGAGAGGCCAAGACCGTGGCGAATTTTGGCTTCATCTTCTCTTCGGCCAAGTTGCTCAGCTAACCTTAAACCTGAAATTAGATGGAGACATTTTAAGAAAACATAGAAGATACATAATTCCACCTGCCAAGGAGTCCAGGAGGGTAATTCTGCCTCAAGTGTAAATAAAATATGTTAACACAGCTAGATAAAGTGCAGGGCAAAGGGAGAGCCAGCCAAGCAGAGTAAGCATTCTCTTCAAATTCTGTGATGGTAGCAACCTTTCCAGCGCGTCCACGGCGCCCCAGTAAGAGCTCAGGTGATGGCTTCCAGCAGGAGACAGGTTTGCATGGCAGGCAGAAACACTGGAACGAATGGAACCTAAGCTGCCACCCTCCCAGATGTGAAATCCCTAGCTTTGCAAATGAAAACTGGGCCTATAAATGGATCTAACCCAATTCTTTGGCTGGCAAAAGTTTTTCCCGACAGTGCCATGGGCAAGCACCGAAGCCACTCGGACACATTTTCCTATTTCACGTGCACAGGATCCAATCAGTGTGGATGGGAGACATATCTGATGTACTCCTGAAAGCAGAGTGCTCACACCGCCTGACACTGCCTTCTATTACCGACGCGTTTCGTGTCCAATCTGTTTGTCCTTTAAGGCTGAGATTTTGATGTGCCTCAGCAGGGTCGCGGAACAAGTGCTATTATGAGTCCAAAGTCTTAAATGAGACTGCCCTCGTTCTAAAGGCTTTCAGATGGGCACCTGCAGTGCGGGTCACTTGCCTACAGTAAGCTTCTGAATTTCAGGACACCAGCAACCTCCAAGGCTTTGTGGGAGCCAAATAAGGGGGCACCCACTTATTGTATTGGCCACTAAGCGGTTCTCAGCATCACTTTGTCCTCATTACCCTGCTCTCTGTACACAGGCATTAGCTTGTCCAGAAGACAGCATGAAGGCTGCGCACCACACTACAGCTGCGCACACAGAGAAAGGACTTCCTTTTTCTAATCTAATTCAGGGTGGATGGGAGCCCGCTTCTGAGCAAGCTGGGCCCGTGCAATTTCAGGCTTTTGAAAAGGAACTGAGTCAGTTGAGAGGCTAATAAAAGCAATACTCAGGTTCAAGCTCATAAAAATATTACGCATTTCAAAATGCATATAACTCAGAAAACTTAGAAATAGCATTTTAAGTTTAAATCATGTTACTGGGTAACAAAAATAATACTTGCAAGTTATTCACATTTTAAAATACCTCACAGAGTAGAAACACAAATGAAAGAAGATGGTTCTTGGATGAAAACCAGGAGAATACTGGCTGTTTAAACCTTCAACAAGCTAACCATACTCATTCTTCAACATAGCTATCCCTGCCAGCTCTGGGTCTATGTGTTGGAAGTAAAATCATTGAGACACGCCCCCCAAACCCCGAGGTACCTTCTGTGTAAGCTGGGGCTTTGCTTTGTTCCCTGCTGGGTCTCCAGCAGGTAGGGCACTCCCTAGCCCATAGTCAGAGGTTCAACAATGAAGAGCTAAAACCCCACTGGACAGACATCGTACCTGTTAACACCCGTTTCTATCTGCTTCTGACTCTTAGGGATCTGACCCACCCATCCAGCTCTCCTGGAGCTGGTCTGCTAGGAACTAGTTGTAGGACTAGGTAAGGTCACTAAATTGCTCCAGGCTCCCTCTCTTCACTTTCAAAAAAAAAGAGAGAGAGAGAGAGAAAAGGCTGGACGAGACCAGTGGTCTTAACCAGGGGCATCCTACAAATCACCTGCAGAGCTTGTTCAAAAGACCCAGACTAGGCTCCCTGTGTGAGATTCTCCTGAGTGGGGCCCCTCTGAAAACCAGAGAGAAGGCACTGAAGTAGTTTCTGACTGAACTGTTCCCTCCTTGCAAGAGGGTACAGACCCGACTTAGAGGGCTCCAAAAGGCCTTCCAGGTGCCCTGCTCTGTCACAGCTCATGAGAAGAGGTGTCTTGTTTGGCCGCAGGCACCCGGCTCTCTGGTAGAGCACACCCACAAAACAAGCACCGAGGAGATGCCACAATACGGATTTAGGTCTCTGCAAGATGTAAAACTACAAGGAACAATAAAAGTGAAATTGAGTTTCCCATAAATATAGAATTATGTTACAATGTCTCAGGCAAAGCAGCTGCTTTATGGAAACAATATTTCAGGAAGTACAAAAGAACACAGCTGAAAGGTTGTCATATGCTGGGCCTGAATTTAACAGTTTTCACAAATTCAACTGAAAATCGCCCCCAGTCTGTTGGAATTTTACCACAGTCGAGTTTCAGGAAACCAGAAGCCAATTCTCATATTTAATGCATCGAGGCAAGCTCCCAGTGAGGGGGAGCCAAATGAGGTCTGGGAAGCGGCGCTCAGCCTCTCAGTAACCTCTCAGCCTGCAGGCCAGAGCAGTCCCTGGTCTGTGCGAAGAAACATCAGCCCCTGGCCCATTTTCCACTTAGCTTCCTGCTTCCCTCTCTCCCGCTTCCCAGCTGGGGCTCCGGAGGAAGAGGGAGATGACTGCTCCAACCCTGCTCTGTTCTTGGGAGGTTCGGAGCAACTCCACACAGGGTCTTACATGGTTCCTGGGGTCCAAAAGGCTGGGGGAGCCCCACTTCACCACTGACTGACCACAGAGTCAGAATCAAGTCATTGTACTCTTCGAGTCTCAGGTTACTTAGCTGCAAATGGGAATAAAAACCTCTCAAGGTTACTGTGAGAATTAAATCCAATTAAATAAACTATATATGTTTTTTAAAAAAAACACCTTGGGAACTATAACTGAGAGTTTTTGCTTGAAATCAGCAACAATGTCCTTTTACTAGTGAGCCAAGATCATCATACCTGCATTTTCCCAGGACGGGAGGGTGCAACGTGCCCATGGGAGGAGCAGAGCTTTCCGGAGGAGGAAGGAGGTGAAGGAAGCCTCCAAGCACTGACTGCTCAGGTAACTGAAGGGAACTTGACAGCAGAAGGGAGCGGGGAGGAGCAGGAAAGGGGAGAAGAGGGAGGGGGGAGGAGCAACAGCAGCTGTAGCCACTTTCTGGGCCTGCCTGGAACAAGATTACTGTGCCACCATCGCGAGCCTTGAAGTAATAATCTCTGAGAAGGAAGTCTAGTCAACTGGCTGAGTGACCCTCAGACTGATGCTTCAGGATCAGACCTCAGTGCTACATCAAAACGGACTTCCGGACAGCTGTGACACAGTCTAAGCCTCTTCCTCTGATTCTGACCCTTACATGTTACATGATTAGACCTTATTTCTTCACCTTGGCAGAGTGTGTTGTCCACTCAGAGGATTCTGAAAAGCAGGGAAGGAGGGTATTTGCTCCTTGGCAGCTGGTTGGCAGAGTAAGACAAGCTGGGTAACGCATTCTGGAGCCTAGAAGGCCTTTGTGCTACAGAAGAACACCCAGGGAGGGGCACCATGGTTTTGGAGTGGAGCTGAAGTGGCTTCTGAGATCCTCACTGCAAGCTGGGTGGCCACTCAATCGGTGCATACTGCCCTCCGAGTAGACTCTGAACTCCATCTCAGAGTAGACCCAGAGACCACGTGGGCCTTTGCACTTACCTTCCTGTAAGTACATGACCGCCTGGGAATAGTTCTGCAAAGCATGATGGGTCCTTCCGAGGCTACTATATGACACCGTCTTGGCCACCAAGTCGTTCATCTGGGCAGCGATACTCAAGTGCTGTTCTTGATAGACCACAGCCCTCTCGAAGGTGCCCAGCGATTCATATGTCAGGCCCAGGTTCCCATAGGCGCGGCCCTGGCATGTGGGGTTGTTGGTTTCCTCTGCGATCTGCAGATCGAGCTGGTGGTACTGCAGGGCTGTATCATACTCCCCCATCTGCTGGTAAACGCCCCCCAGGCCACAGGCCGCATCGCTTTCCAGAGCCCGGTCTTTCATCTCCCTAGCAATGTTCAGCTGGCGTTCAAGGCAGGAAATGGCTTGTTCATAATTCCCTAATTGGCTGTGCAGACTTCCCAGTTCGCCATAGGCCTGGGCTTTATTAAAGGCCTCCCCGAGCTCATGGGCGACCACGAGCCTCTTTTCAAAGCACACCAGGGCTTGCTGCAAGCTCCCCATTGCCCTGTGGGGATGTAGACAGAAAAGCAATGATATTATTTTGTGCAGGTGCAGACATACTAAAGCCCCTGAGAAAATGAAAAGCATTTGTCACTGTCACTTACTATAGAAGCTCTTAACTCCTCTTCTAGCTAAAATCTATCATGTGCCCTTAGAGTGAGATGCAGGGGAATTTCATAATCTGGAAAGCAATTCAAAAGTCATCCCTTAGTGACCTTCCCAAGAGCTTGGGATTCAATGGGATATACACCCCAGAGGACACATAAAATATATTAATAGGCACAATGATAGCAAGTGAACTGTTTGGTTCTTCGGGCCTCCCAATTTCCACTACTGCTTAGCCTATGTTTTTGAAATCACTTTACAACAGCTATAAATCCTTCACCCCGAGCTCCTCCGAGCACTCTGTGGGTGATGATTTAGTTTGACCCTTGCCTTTCCCCCACTCCAGGAGCCCTGATCCCCTGCCTATCTGGAGAAGCCGTATATTTTGCACACAGACACCTTCTGGGGCTCCCCACATTCGGAAGGAAAAGCATCACCTTGGCCCACAGTGTCTTTTTGTGCTGCTGCTGAGCGATGACGTGATAAGACTGGGAAGAGCATAGATTTTGGCAGCAGACCAAACCAGTTGTATGGAGGCACGTAAATTCCTTTTCCTGAGCCTCAGTTTCTAAATGATAATAAATCCCACATCCCATAGCAGATGATAACACATGTAGAGCAATACAGAATTGCTATAAATGTTAAGCAAGATATATATGTAAGGTACCTAGCATGATGATAGTATATATTTATTCACTCCTGCCATTATCAAATGGCTTTCCCTAAAAGCAACAAAATGGGGGCCAAATAATTGGTGGGTACAGATGATGTATTAAAAAACACTTCATATACTGTGGGAGGCATTCAGAAAAGCTCAGTTAAATTGATTCACTCATCTTTCCCATTCTTATTATCTTTTATCTTGCTCATTACAATGCAATGCGGTTGGAGTCGAAGAGACCTGGGTGTGACTCTCAGCTGGCGCTTTTAAACTGTGTAATCTTGGAGACTGACCTAACCTCTCTGGGCCTCAGTTTCCCCCTCCATAACATAAAGGCAGTACTATCCCCTGCTAAGTTCACAGAATCACTGGACGAACCAAACGAGATAGGTGTGAAAATGGTCTGTAGTTAACAAACCACATGCCACTGCTGTCACCACTGCTCTTTATGCAAGTTTATCAGCCACATGTTTACCTGTGTCCGTTTCCTAGGCCCCGGTAAGCCTTGGCTTGGTCTTGCATGCGATTCAGACTCTGGGCAACAGATAAATATTGTTCATAGTACTTGATAGCTTCCTCATAGTCACCCAGGGCCTCATAGCAATCCCCCAGGTTGCCGTAGGCCCGGCCCCTGTCGAGCACAGACTCGTTTCCACTTAGCTGCTGCAGCATGGCCAGCTGCTGCTCGAAGTAGCCGATGGCTTCTTCCATCACATTCATGTTCATCTTTGTGATGCCCATGTTGCCATAGACCTGGGCTTCTAGACTGGGATCCTTCAGCTTCTGCCCGAGCTCCAGCTGCTCTTCGTAACACTTGAATGCCATTGTGTATTTCCCAAGGGCCATGTAGACGGCAGCCAGGTGCCCGTGAGCTCTGCACTCCCCTGGCAAGTCGCTCAGCTCCTGATACACCTCCAGTTCCTGCGTGTGATAACCCAAGGCCTTGTCGTATTTCTGGATCATTCGGTATGCAGTGCCCAAGGCTGCATATGCGCTGGCCTCCAGTCTTCTGTCCTTTACATGATGAGCTAAGCCCAGCTGCTGCTCATAGAATTTTATTGCACCATTTATATCTTTTTTACAGATGAATATATCGCCCAGGTTCCCTAAGGCTCGGAATTTAGCCTGGGAATTATTCAGGGACTGAGCTAGGGACAGCAGGTACTTTTGACACTCTTCAGCTTTGCTGAAGTTCAACAGAGCCTTGAATGCTAGGCCCAAGTTGCAGTAAGCTTTCGCTTGGCTCAATTTGTCATGAAGGTCTTTGGCCAGTGCCAGGTCCTGCTCATAGTACTTCACCGCCTCTTGGTAATTTCCCAGGCAGTAATGGGCATAGCCGAGATTGTGGCAGACCTTCCCTTCTCCTTCCATGTCTTGAAGGTCTGGAGAAAGCCGGAGGTACTGTTCATAATAGGGGGCAGCTTGGACATACTCCCCCCGAGAGCAGTGGAAGTTGCCCAGGTTGCTGAGGGCCCGGGCCTCACTCTGGATGTCACGCAGCTCCCGGGCAATGTTCAGGTGGTTCTGATAGTGCTGCAGGGCCCGGTCGTGGGCACCCAGGGCCTGGTAGGCCACAGCAAGGTTCCCGTGTGTGGATGCCTGCGAAGCGCGGTCATTCACTTCCATAGAGATCTGCAGCTCCTGCCGGTGGTACTTGACTGCCTGGTCGTACATGCCCAGAGCATTGTAGGCATTGCCCATGTTCCCATAGGCACGGCCCTGGGCAGCGTAATCGCTCAGCTCCTGGGCAATACACAGGTGGGTCTTGTGGAGTTTCAGTGCAGTATCATAATCACCTTTCATCTGATGTATAATTCCTGAGAAAGAGAACAGAAAAAGGTCAGAATAACATTAGCAATTTGGGAAAAAATGTAATTTGCAACTTAAGTTATACTCAAATACAATCCAGATGAATTAACGAGCTTAAAATAACAGAAGGTAGAATTAAATATTTATTAGTTCTCCAGAGGGAGGATAGCTTTCTATGCTTCGAAGCAACAACAACAAAAAAACAGTTACAGATTGAGTATAAAAATAAGATGTTTTCTACTACAAATATATATCTAAAATTAAAAGGCAAACAATACTGGAAAATTTATTAAAAATTCAATAGCTATTGTGTGTAAAGATTTTACTCGTTCTGACTTGTTAAAAAATCAAGATTTAAATTTACTGAAACAGGCGAAGCACTGAGGCAGCAAACAACTCACATCCAAGGAAATCCAAAAAGTACCCAGAGGGGAAAATACTAATTTCTTTTAATAATCAAAGAAATGCAAAATAAAGCAACCCTGAGGTACCATTTGAATTAGCAAACAAAAATTTAAACAACATCCTATACTGATGAGGTTGCCCTGAACCTGGTAAACACATCAACTGCTGGACATAAGTTGGCACAGCCTTTGAGGAAGCAGCGTGGCAACAGCCACAAACACAGTGCTGCTCAGACCCTGCAGTTCTCCTCATGGGAGGGCGGCGTTCTAAGGAAATCAGGCAACAAATGCAAAAGCTATAAGCATAGCAATGTTTACTGCCACAGCATCGCTTAGTGGAAAATCAGGAACATCTTAAATGGCAAACACAGGGGCCCCAATATATCAATCCAATAGAGGGTTTTTGGTCATTAAAAAGATAATTATGCCCCACTGGGGTGGCTCAGAGGTTGAGCATCGATCTTTGAACCAGAAGGACATGGTTGGATTCCTGGTCAGGGCACATGCCCGGGTTGTGGGTTTGATCCCTAGTAGGTGTGCAGGAGGCAGCCAATTGATGTTTCTCTCTCATGGATATTTCTATCTCTTTATCCCTCTCTCTTCCTCTCCCTCTAAAACAAATTAATAACAACATTTTAAAAGATAATTATAAAGTCTATGCAGAAAAATGGGGGGGGGGAGATTCTTACAATAATGTTTTTTTGGCTTTTTTCTGAGAGAGTAGAGAGGAGGCGGAGCGATAGAAAGAGAAACATAGATGTGAGAGAGACACATCGATTGGTTGCCTCCCACGTGCACACGACCACAGCCGGCTGGGGATCCAGCCTGTAACCAAGGTAAGTGCCCATGACTGGAATCAAACCCGTGACCCTTCAGTCTGCGGGCTGATGCTCTACCCACTGAGCCAAACCGGCTAGGGCGTCTTACAATAATATTAAGTGGAAAAAGCAGAAAACAATGCTGCATGATCCCTGTGACGAGTAGGAAAAAACATGCAAATGGACGAGACTTTGAGGAGATTATGTAAACATAAAAATAGATGCCTTGTTAAGTGATGGGATTTGAATGATTTTTGTTCCAAAATTTCTTGTAATTCTGCTATACAGCTTTTACTGTCAACAATAATAGCACTTCAAACAACCCTCATAAACTATGCTATAAGCTGCTAAGCTAAGCCATTGTTTTCACAAGCAGTTCAAATGAGATCATAAATATCAAGTAGTTCCAAATGAGGGATATTATAGAGGTAACTTGGGAGATGCCTTTAAGGTGAGCCTGGTTCATCCCAGTTGGGGCTAGGGTGGGGCACTGGAAAAGCTAGAGGAATCTGGCATGCAAACAGCTTTCTCCTTGCCCTTGGTTTTGAACATGCTTTTCCATGCATCAGTGTGGGAGCATTGCAGTGGTGACAAAAACCTGCAGAAGTACAAAAACTCCAAGACACCACGATGGGTTATTAAAATGTCTGAACTGAAAATAGAGGCACGGAGAAAGCTGTCAAAATCCAGCCTCTGCAATTTGCTTATCTCTGTGACACCTTTCATTAGTTCCTTCATTCATTTACACGCCGACCCAGGAAACGTTAACTGAGCATTGTGAACCAATGTTGTGGTGGGAGCAAGGGAGAGGCGAAATAAAGACAGGTGTCTGCTCTCAAAAAGCACACAGTCATAAGGGAGACAGTCACGAAACAAGTCAGCACACATCATAAATGCTTAAGTCAGGGGCAGACAGGAGCATGGCAGGGCACTCTTCCGATCCCCACTTCCTCCCTGCCTACGATGGAGTCTGTCCTACCACAGTTGTTGTGTCCGTCTCTGGGCCCAGCATCTCTTTGACCTTGACTGGACTTAGGGTACTGCATACGTCACTTAGCCTCTCTGAGCTGTTTAAGGCTCATCTATAAAATGAGGAAAACAGTAATATGATGCAAGCCTTAGAGGGTGGTAGTGAGGATCAAGTGAAATAATGTGTGTACAAATGTATTGTAAACTATAAAGTGAAATTCAAATGCTAGTTACTGGACTTACTAGATGCTTTAAGGAAAAAAGGAATGCTGGAGGTGCAGAGATTAAATAAACTAGGGCAATTCTGTGTATTTGCTTGTATGAGTAAAATATGTAATTTAAAAATAATTAAGAAATGATGGTACTCTGCAATGCAATAACATGGTACCATTAAAAATGGTAAAATAGAAGTTTACATATTGACATGGGGAAAAACTACACTATATTAACGGGCTATATGGTCACAAACAGTATATTGTAATAAAAATATTAATAGGATATATGTATATATGTATATGTTTACATTTATAATATACACACATACAACATTAAATTTATTTAAATGTTAACAGTAATAATTTTTGGGTGGTGGAATAGCAGCTTTTTCTTATTGATTATTTGTATTGTCAGTGTTTTTCCTATGATGAATGCATAACCCTTGGTTTAAAAATTACGGAAAGTATTTTTGAAACTGATCCAATAAGAGGAGTAATATTCCCGGGGATTGGGTCTAGCCACTCCCCTGGGTTGGAGATGTCGCCAGCATCCAGCTGGAAGGATGCAAGTTTTTCAGAACCTGTCTCAAGGTTAGAAAGTCTAAGCTGCCCAAGAGGCAACACCTCAGCATTACCTAGAACCCGTTAGTGGTGAAAGATTATTAGTGACGTAAACATTTCCGTTCTGAAGACCTGCAGTTAGCCTGGACCCTTAAAATGCTTTTATCTAAAGATAAAACTTTTAGGTTTCAAATTTCCAGGTATCCTTAGAGAAAATGAATCATTTCACTCCCTCTGTCCTCAGCTTCTGCATTTCTGGAACAGGAGTCAAAATATCTGGCCAGCCATCAGTCCACAGTCATGGACAGAGCCAGAACCGGGGGAAGGGGGGGCAGCAGCCATGCCCACAAGCCCTCTGAGCACCTTCTCCCCAGCAATGTCTTTACATTGATCTCCCCTTCCCCCCAGCTTTTGGATTTCACTGTAATGATTTTTAAGCCAATATAATCACTAGTCGGCTGCTAAGAGGGTGTTGAGACCTTCAGAGAAGGCAATCAGAGGAAGCTCAGGTTTTTTCCTGCTCCCTACCACCAAGGACACAGGTCTCCTTGCTAGCTCCCCACTGCCCACCGGTACCCCATCATCCAGGAAGCTGGCTAAATATCTAGAAGGCACACCATAATGGCAAAGAACAGAGCTTTAAGTCAGAAGTCCTGTTCTACAAGCCTGGCTCTCACCTCATTAGCTGAGCATCTTTGAGACAGCCACTTTATGTCTCTGGGTAGTTTGCCTTCTTATTAATAAGGCCAGGTTATAATCATCTCAAAGAAATGGTATGAGAAACATATTAGTATATATCAATAATCTGTGTAAACTATAGCATGCTTTCTAAACATGGTATGAGCAGAGTGAGAGAAAGGAAAAGAAATGCTGTCTTGCTCTCAGGGCCTTAAGAGTCTGGCCTGGTTAATAGGGAGCAGTTGGGATGATAATGGCTACTCAGGGTTCAATGATTTGTGAAAGAAACTGCCTGCTGGTTATGGCAAAATGATCTGACCCCCAGCCAGCTTGCCCGAGCACCCCCCTTCCCTCCTCCCTTTCCTCCTGGTCTGACACTTCCAAGGATCTATAAAGAATTATAGGAAGATTCTCAAAACAACTTCTGGACACGAGCAAAGGTAAAAGGATATGGATCTGACTGAGTGGGGATTTTTTTCATCTGCCCTGTGTCTCTGCTGTCTCGTCGCTGCCAGCCAGGAGAATTCTGAACGGAACATTACACACAATTGGCAGCCTTTCTCTTTATTGAGGCAACATAAAAGCTGCCGAGAGCTGCCAGCAGAGTGACTGCACATGCTGAGGAGATAATCTGCAGATCCTCCTTCCCTTTGGAGACCACAGCTTGATTTTCCAGGGCCGTCACTCAGCTGAGGACTTACAGAGGGCCCGTCAGCGGGGTGCACTAGGTGACAACGTACTCGGGGAGGGGAGTTAAATGAAGATTAGTGGGACAGAAGGCCTTCCACAAAGCAGCGTTCTCCCAGGGAGTGTGGCTATGGGTTTATACAGCAGCACCAGCGGCCTCCGCCTCTGTGTCAGGAGTGGCCACTGCCCCGGGAATGGCAACACCGACTACCAAGAGCCGTTGTGAAAGCCAAGGAGGCCATGCCTACCAGACGCTGGCACGGTGTGGGGACACAGGAAGTGCTCAGTGCACTGTGCTTTTATCACTAACCGTGACCAGCAAACATCACTGGAGGGATGCACAGGACAAGCCACGCAGCAGACCTTCGGCTGTGGCGAGAATGTTTAGCGTTCCCGCAGTGAATCCTGACTGCATTTTCACTTGTGAATTCTGTAAAAGTGGGACTTCCGTGTGCCTCCACAAACAGTGCAAGTGCTCGTCTCATTTCCTGAACATATTACTGTTCTGATTATTAATAGTTCATGGTCCAAACGGGGGTTTAAGAGTTCACCCACTGCTTACATCCTGGCCACACCACCAGCTATTCTCAGGGGAAATAAGAATTGGGGATGGGAAGAGGCCCTCTCACAGGCTCACTTTATAGACAGGGCCCAGGGACAGGAAGTGCGTTAGTGGCAGAGCTGAGGAAGGGACTCTTGACCCACAGCCCATCTGCTTTCAAAATAAGCAGAAGATATGAAGGAACTGTTATTAATCAGTTTCACTAGGTGTGAACTGAGACAGTAGCTGTGTTTTATAAAGTTCTCATATGTTAGAAATACATATGGAAGCATTTACAAATGAAATGACATGGTGTCTACGATTTACTTTAAAATACTCTAGCGGGGATTGGGAAGTAAGCATGCGTGTGTGTTTATGAAAATAGATGAAACAAGAGTAACAGAATGTTGATAATTGGGTTCTGAGTTTGGTGGGGGTTCATTATACTGTCCTTTCTGTGTGTGTGTGTGTGTGTGTGTGTGTGTGTGTGTGTGTGTGTAAAACTCCACAACAGAAAATTAAATCAAATAATAAAGATATGCAGAGAGCTGTTCTGTAGTCCATTCTGGATCAGGAAACTCTTCCTCACAGCTAAGTCCTGACGTGGCTGTTTAAGCTCATGTCCTTGTCTTTGGAACCACAGGAGAGAAAGAAATCAGCTGGTCGCCAGCTCGATAGCTGTACCAACCTCCTTATCCTTCTGCAGGCCCAGAGGAGGGCAGGTACATGCTGAAAACAACACGGTGCTCTGTCCCACTGTCTCAATTTTATAATCATGATATTTAGTCGTACCTCTCGGTTCAAGTGATCTGAAAGGACAACATGATATTCTGTCTATCAAACAGGAACCCTGGGGGGATGGTGAAAGCACCGGGGACACCTGCTGTGCATGCTCAACTGCTCTTGCCAAGGCGCCCCCTCACCAGGAGGAGTGGCCCCAGTTTCTCCAGGACACCCATCACTCTCACTGCAGACATCTTTAGGTTCCCTGGACACGCTCTCCCTCTCAAGTTCCACACAGAGCGTCTGTATATTGCACCTAAAATATCTCAAAGCTTGGGGCGGGGACGAGGAGAAATGCCTGGTTAGTAAACAGATGGCTGGAATCAAAGTGCTCTCTATTAGAAATGCGACCACTGGATAGTTTCTCTAACTCGTTCTCCGGTTACTATTTATGTACCCGGAGACAAGTCCCCATTATTTTTTGTCCCTGAAGGACAGCAAAGGTACAGCTGTTTTTAAATGGAGGAAATTCAAAAATCCGTTCTATGACGTCAGCTACAAGCATCTTCCCAGTAGGTAAGCTTCTCCTGAGAACTGGTGCCTGCTCTCCATCTGATGATCTCATTCACACTTCAAAACAGTCCTGAAGTCACCTCTGTGGTCTCGGAGACCCGGAAGACTCAAGAACGTATGGGGGCCACTGAGCTCTCAGGGGCAAGACTAGCACTGGAATCTAGGTTCTTCAGACGCAGGAGTCCACCTCTTCCACCTGCTCTCCTGGAATGAAGCTGGTGAAAAGCGGTCATGATTTCCTACCCACTTCTTTACTAAGTACACTGTCAGGCCAAAGCAGCCCTGTGGCAGCCATGTAACAACAGCCTGGCTAAATTTATATCTAGAGCAAAGAAGTGCACATTGGAGACCGGAAACTCCTAAGGACTGGAGGGGAGGAGGAGGCCGCGGCAGATGTAATCACTAGTGTGGGCACCACCTCTTGGGCCATCCATGTCTCTTCTGCCATCATTTATCTTAATTACATCTGCCTACTTTTCCTACCAAACCCACCCAGCCCTTCCTGCTCCTCCAAAGGATAAGTGACACTAAGAGTCTGTTATCTTCTTTTGCTTTAGCAGCAATTGAGGATGTCTTTAGTGACATTGAAAGTTGAGTGTCACTTTTGTCCCAGATGCCAACTGCCCTTCTCTTCGGTTTCCACTCGAAGGAGCCGCTATAATAGGCTGAGGATGGCACCTCTCCCGCCCACAAACACACTCCCTTAGAAACTACCTGTCTTCCTCTGTGCCCAGCTTTACTGAGGTCTAATTGACAAAACCGTAAATATGTGAAGTATAGAATGTGATTATTTGATATACATACATTGTGAAATTATTGCCACCATCAAGTTAAATAGCATATTCATCATCTTTTGTAGTGAGAATCTTTAATATCTACTTTCAGCAAATTTCAAATATATTAAGTATTGTTAACTATAGCTGCCCTGCTGTACTTTAGGTTCCCCAGAATTTATCCATCTCATAACCAAACTTGGAGGAAATAAAATGTAGTCGGGATCGAGAGCCCTCATTGCTCACTCCTGGCCCTCAAGGCTCCCTGGAGGCTGAACAGAGGCCAAGCCAGTTCCTCTGTAGTCCCCTCCTGCCCCTGTCCTGCACACCTGGGGTAAATAATGGCAAGAAGGCAGCCTGCAGCCCACAGGTATTTCACTGCCTGCATACATGGCCCCACTTCCCACTTCCCTCAGAGAGTTAAAAACCAAGACTGCAGGTGAATAGCTCAGAAATTCCCTGGTTCTGCACAGCCGTAAATTCTGAGGCGGTAGGGAAGATTAATTGTGCCATGAAGCAGGGGAAATAATAATTAAACCTATTTAAAAAGGAGGTGGCTGGAGAGGGGTGCTCTGGAGATGGATGATGAGGTAGGAAGTGCTAGGCACAATCATCCCTAATGGCCGTGGCCAGGCCACAGTGAGAGAACTTGGTGGGAAGCCCAGAGCAGAGTGAAAAATATGCTGGGCCTGCCTGGCCAAGCTCCGCCATTAGTCACTGTTTGGAAAAGGCAGAGTGCGCCTGGTTTTCATTGTGGATCACAATGAGAGGTGGGAGGCACCCTCATAAGCTAACAATGCGGAGAATGTTGCAGGGAGTTCGTTTCAATATGAAACAAACAGTTCTTTTGTTGCAAAGTCTGAGGCAGAATTACTGAAATGCAGAGATAGCCCTTCTGTTCCTCCCTTGAGCTGAGCCTCTAAAAAAAGGGCCAAGCCCACCTCCCTGGAATACCTTCTAAGGGCCCCCGTGGCCTGCGAAGTGAAGTGTTGATGGATTAAAATGCATTTACGAGCTTTCTGGACCCAGCTCTAACCCACTCCTCCCGGCCCCAGGCTCCCTGTGCTATGCCAGCCACAGAGCAGCCCCACTCGCCCTTCCACTCTTTCCCACCCTGCTTTGTATGCCTGCCTTTCTCATTCCATCGCTTGGCTGGGACTGCCTTTCTCCCCCATCTGTGGCAGACTTTACTAATGATCTATACTCTCTGGTTCTCTCCTACATTCAGATATGTATTTCCTTACTCAGGGAAAGCTAGGGGTGCCCACTGCAGTGTTGAGTACAAGCGATGTGTTACTTCAGAGAGAAGCGTTAAGAGCTGGAGTACAATAGTCCATGCTCTCTCCCCCTGCCTCACTGACGGGGAAGTATGCGTGCCAGTTGGTCCCGCTGTAGGTCTGGATTAGTGAGCTGCCCCTGAAGGCGATGTGAGCCTGTGGTGGGCTGTGTGTGAATCTAGTACTTTCATGTTTTGGGTCACTAAGATTTGTGGACTGTTGTTACTGTACCAGATCCTAGCACATCCTAACAGATGTGCCATACAATATCAATCCTCCAAGCCCTTGGCATAACCTACAATTTCAAACTGTCCTTCCAAAGTCTGTGTGAGAGGAGAGACACCTATTAACAGAAGTGTTCTGAGGGGATTTTAAGTGATCCACACCTCTGGATGTTCTAAATTCTAGCCCGGAATCAAGTGTGCCCACTAAAATCCATAACCTTGAACCAAATTACCTTGAACCCATACTGGATAGGCTTCAATTAATTGAGGTTTAACCTTAATGATCTAGGGTTGACTTGTTTTTTCTTTACTTTTATTTATTGACTGATTTTAGAGAAAGAGGAAGAGAGAGAGACACATCGATCTGTTGTTACACTTATTTAGGTATTCATTAGTTGACTCTTGTATGTGCCCTGGTAGGGTTTCAAACCCACAATCTTGTCATATTGGGATGACCCTCTAACCAACTGCACTACCCAGCCAGGGCCAGGCTTGATTTGGTTTTGATTAAAGTTTCCTATTAGAAAAAGCATACAGAAATCTATTATAATTGTATTGTTAACATTTTATTGATGCTATAAATTTTGTTACCAGAATACCTTATATAAAATCTCCCTTGAGAAAGCTCTTAGAATTCAGCTTTCTTTCCCTGGAGGAATTCTATGCTGCCATCTTTTGGGTAATGAGGACTGTTTGTTACTCTTTTTGCTTTGGCCACCAGGAAGCTCTGACTCAACATGGACCTCTACTATAACTACTGTTAGCCTTTAAGCTGCATGTTTTGGCTTTTTTCCCTTATTTTGGTTTCCTACTTGGATGTGTATTTACCGGATCTTAATTTTCTATTTCTATTGTATCATTATCTGATATTGTAAGCTAAGTAAAGTCCTTTATGGAATGAAGTTATAAATGAGCAAGCCATCAAAAAACCCTTTTACTTTTGTTGCATTCTCAATTGATGGCCTAAGTCAGTGGTCGGCAAACTGCAGCTCGCGAGCCACATGCGGCTCTTTGGCCCCTTGAGTGTGGCTCTTCCACAAAATACCACAGCCTGGGCGAGTCTATTTTGAAGAAGTGGCATTAGAAGAAGTTTAAGTTTAAAAAATTTGGCTCTCAAAAGAAATTTCAATCATTGTACTGTTGATATTTGGCTCTGTTGACTAATGAGTTTGCCGACCACTGGCCTAGGTACACTGCGTATCCCTTAGATTGGCACTTGTCGATTTTGCAATAATTTGTTTCAGAGACCCTTTTCTATCAACTTTAATAACCCAAAAGTACCAGTTGCCTGGACATAGTGTTCTATGGTAGAAAGGCACTGTGACTAAATTGGATGTTCCCTATTCCTGGCTCTACCATTTCACTGGCTTATAGTCTTAGAAAAGTTACTTCTCCTGGCCTCAAGTTTTCATCTTTGTGATACTCCATTTTCTAGGATACTGCTATTATTCCAAACAGCTTTGATAACTATAGCCCTCAACATTACAATTCACAGCACCAAAATATGCCACTCCCTCTAGCATCATTGCACTATAGAATGCAATTCACTCTAAGTCTTAGATGCAACCATGTTTCTAAAGTGAATACACGAAAGGGAACTTGACACCAGATCATCTCATCAAAGGGGAGAGAAAAGTCCTGGACTCTGAGAATACTATAGCCAAGCTCTGCATGTGATGTGAGAATGGGGCACACTTCCTTAAGTGTCAGTCTCTGCATGGGAGACAGGAGACCCCCAAGGGCATTTGGAAATGTGGTGAAGCATTTTTGGGTGTCAAAATATCTAGAGGCTTACACTGGGTGGGCTCAGGGGCACCAAACAGCCTGTACTATATGGGAAAGTCCTGCACAATGAAGAATTATCACAGTCCAAATGTCAATAGACCACACTGAGAAATACTGGGTGCTCTGAGGTGATTTTATACCCTGTCACTAATTAATAATCTGGGGGGGGGGGACATAAAGTCATTTCTGTACTGTCATCCAGTTGAAGTTGTTAAAATTAATCATCAAAGCTAATTACTTGGTAAATCTGTTGGCTGGTATCCAATAATTTAAGCAAAAGACTGAGAAATTGGAGACCTTAATTTTAAAATCTGGCTTACTGACTGATTGCCTTCGCCACAGTTTTTCTTTTTACCTATGAAATGTGACTCACTGTGAAAATAAGTTATAGGCTTCCTCTCAATTTCATTGTGATAATTAATAAGGGAGAAGGGGCCTGGCCGGCATGGCTCAGTGGTTGAGGGTTGACCTATGAACCAGGAGGTCATGGTTCGATTCCCGGTCAGGGCACGTGCCCAAGTTGTGGGCTCAATCCCCAGTGTGAGGCATGCAGGAGACAGCTGATCAATGATTCTCTCCCATCACTGATGTTTCTATCTTTCTCTCCCTCTCTTCCTCTCTGAAATCAATAAAAAAATATTTTTTTTAAATAAAGGAGAATGGAACCCTTCCTAAATAATAAAAATAATATACAAAATTTTCCTTGGTGATCTCATTTAATGCCATGACACCAAGACCCACTGTGTGACTCCAAATATGCAATTCCAGCTCAGAGTTCTCTCCTAAATCTTAGTCTCGTAAGTCTAACTGCCTACTGGATATATACCTCAGGTAACCCAAAACTCAAAGTTTCCAAAAATGGTTGTAAATTGTGGAGCAGAATGAAATCTAACATTATGGCACTTGTCAGTTTCCGGAGTCCTTGGGCCTCCATTATCTTATTTGACTCGAGAACAAAGGCTGGGTCTGCTCTGAAGACACTCGCCAAGGCCATGTGGTCCCTCAGTTACAGAGCAGGGATGAACTCAGGTCCACCGCCCCCCAGCCCAGCACTTTTCTCCCGGGTTACTTTGCAGCTCTGAGGGTCTGAGGCGCAACTGCTGCAGAATTCAGCTGTGTAATGTGGGAGGTGAGGGGGTGGGGGGTGGGAGTGGGGACAAAGCCCATCCCTCAGGGCCACATCATTCCTTCAGAGAGGATGAGAGGATGGCGTGGTCTGCCCAGGCCAACAGGGAGCCCTGGAAACAGACAGGGAAAGGGAGGAGGAGCAGAGGAGCTGGCCAAAAGAACAGCCCTTCGAAATGATTTCACTTTGCAAATTCAATTGCAAAGACAGATGGATTTTCCAGCAAGGCTGGAGAGCAAATTATGAAATCTGCTTTCTCAAGGCAATCAGGACTGAAAAGCTTCATTTTAAAAACTCATGCTGGATAGAAAACTCATACTCTATGACTGTGTGAAGTGTTCTAGCTAGATTAAGCATAATGCTATCAAAACAAGTGATTCATATATTCTGCTCGTTTTTCTATTAGTACATGGGCTTTTGGCTAGGGCAATTTCAAAAACACGGAAAAGAGCAAAATGGGATTGACATTGTGAATCCATTTACTTCTTTCAGTTTTTCTTCCCTTTCTGTTTAATTGAGGGAGAATTGCTTAGGAACTTAGAGGCTCCTGTTACTGGCTTACTCGTGTACAGCACAGAGATGACATTTGAACATGTCTTCCTAGAAAGCGCTTATGACCACTCTAAATCTAAAACCCCATTCACCACGTTCATTCACGTCAGAGAAGCCTATGGAAATCAACTGAACTAGAGCTTCCCAAGACATTCGTTGGTTCTTGACCAACTGCAAACCTGCTACATCAGGAAGGGTTGGGTCCCTGTCTATCCTGCCAGGCCAGTCACCTGTCCATCTACACTCCTATCTCGTCAACCACTTCTTCCATATAAATACAAGTACACGAACCACCCAGTCTCTCCCACCCTGATCACAGAGTACTGCTAATGTAGAATACCATTTGTGTCAAGACCCAGAGCAGACAACTTTAATGCTCCCGTGGCTTTCTTTTTTCTTTCTTTCTTTCTTTTTTTTTTCTGTCTTCTTGGTGTGCATATTTTTACATTATTGAGATTCTATAATAGATTAAAATTGAACATAACAATCTCAAAAATATGTTTTCAATTATAAAAATAATACATGGTTAAAAAATGCTCTGGCAGCCAGCAAAGTTTGGCTCACCCAACACTCATTTTCAACTTCCCCCTTCTCCCTTGCTGCCTTTGGCTGTACGGCTGGAAAGCTAAATATGCGTTCTCCTTGTCTCCCTTGCAGCCAGGGTTGGGTGAGTGACACTGTGTGGCCAGTGGAGAAAGGCGGAAGTCTGCTGGCATTTTAAGGAAAGCTTGTGCTTTTCTGATAAGAGGATACAGAGAAGCTGGCTCAGCATCCCTTGCTTCTCCTGATTTGAACAAGTCCTAATGCCCAGAGCTTCAGTAGCCGTCAGGTGATCAGGAGGCATAAGGAGAAAGGACGAGAGAATGCAGAGTAATAGGCCCTGTTATCCTTAACTTCTGAACCAATGTCAGGTGCCTCACACTTATTGTGTGAGAAAAAGAAGCCCCTATTTGTCTACGCCATTTTAAATCAGATTTTCTGTTTAGCCAAAGAATTACTATTACGATATTCAATGAAAAAAATGCAAAATACAGGAAAATTCTTTTTTTAATCTATTTATCTATCTATTCACCTATCTATCAATATTTGTATTATTCATGACTCTCTGAGATAATCATTGCTAACATTTTTGTATAGTTCCTGACAATTTGTTTTGGTGTTGGTGTGGATTGTTTTGTTTATATTATTGAGATCATATTGTATGTACTGATTTTTAAACATAATTAAAAGAAGATCAGGTTCTTAAAGGAAGATAGTAATCAAAAGTATTTTGATGACAGATATCTGCATTAGCTCTTTGCTTAGAATTAGGTCATTCAGTATGGGTTTACAGATGTAGACAAATCATTTCTTGTCTTGATAGTTTCTTGGTTATGAAAGTGGTCATTATGTTGCGCTCTACAGCTCTGTTTTGTAGAATAAAAAATGTTATTAGTTCAGCTGCTCTCTCATAGTGTTTTCACAAAGAAAAAAATAGCCATTCTTGGAAGTGCTGGGACAGCACTCTATCAGATGGCTTTCAGAGGCATCACACTAGACAGGAGATTTCATTCGAAATGAGGGGTGAAGGATGTGGTGAAAGAAACACATTTTATGGTCCTGGCCCAGGAGCCAAAGAAGGGCAGTTCACAGGTACATAACAGGTTCAAACTTCTCTTACCAATAGAAGCCATCTTATAACACACCAACAAGCTCCAATGTGGGGGCATGATGAGAAAAAGACCCTTCAAACCCTAGTAACACCTCCCAATTCTTGTCTTCATCTCTCTGTTCTTTTCTTCTATTTTCTGATAGAGCTACTTCTCCACTTCACTGATTCAGTTTCCTACTTTATCAGTTCTGCTCAGTTCTAACTCTATTGCAGATTTTACATTTTTAGGTTCCTTGCAATTCACCTGTCTTCTTTTCCCTCTAATCCTTATTCCCAAACCAACTTGCTTTCTCATTATTATTTTCTACTCTTTTTGTTTTTAATCCCCATCTGAGGACACTTTTTCATTGATTTTTTAGAGAGAGTGGGAAGGAAGGGGGGGGGGGAGAGAGAGAGAGAGAGAGAGAGAGAGAGAGAGAGAGAGAGAGAGAGAAACATCGATGTGAGAGAGACACATCAACTGGTTGCCTCCTGCACACTGCCATACCAGAGCCCGGGCCAGGGAGGAGTGCATAACCGAGGTATGTGCCCTTGACAGGAAGTGAACCCAGGACCCTTGAGTCCGCAGCTGACAACTCTATCCACTGCACCAAACCTAGGGCTATTTTCTACTCTTATTTCATGTATTTTTGCATCTATTAAGGATGCCAAACTTGTATACACATTACCTTAGTACCTACAGTAAACAAATTTTACAGGTCTGCTTACGTCCTAAGAATCAATGCTGCCTCTCCCTTAGTCTGTAGCAATTTTTAATTTATCTCTATTTTTTTTCTGTTTGACTTTCAAGTAAAGCAAGTTGTGTCTAATATTTACTCATAAATTAAGTACGTGGTCTGTGCTCCAATGGGATTTGGTTCCATTCTCCAGCTTGGGGGCTAGTCAAATCCTGGTCTCAGATCTATAGCTAGATGACAGAATGATGATGTATATGTAGTACCCAGCTCAACTCCCCATGTATAATAATATCCATTTTAATAGCTAAAATTATTGAAGACTTGCTACTTGCCAGGCCCTGTTCTAGGCATTTTACATGTGTAAATATAATTCTCACAAGAGCTATGAGTTAAGTACAGTTGACCCTTGAACAATGCGGGCCCTCCCTACCCCACACAGTCAAAAACCTACATATAACTTTCGACCCCCCCCAAAACTTCACTACAGTCGTCCCTCAGTATGCATGGGGGATTGGTTCCAGGATCCTTCACGGATACCAAAAGCTGTGACTGCTCAAGTCCTTTCTATAAAATGGTGTAGAAGAATGCATGTAGTCGCCCTGCACATCTGCAGATTCCCAACAAGAATAAAAAATACCACTTTTTCATCCACAGTTGGCTGAATCCACAGATGGGAAACCTTGGGTACAGAGGGCTAACTGTATATTTATTGATAAAAATCCATGTATAAGTGGGCCCATGCAGTTCAAACCCGTGTTGTTCAAGGTTCAACTTGTGTTCCAGATGAGTCACGAAGGGGTTAAGGAACGTGTCCAAGGCCATACAACTAGAAAGTAGCAAGCTGAGGAGTGAAACCAGGCAGTCTGAGCCTCAAGCTGAAGCTCTTAACCAGTGTATCTAATAGCATTTAATGGCATCTGGGCCATAAAACAAGAGTGCTGTGAGCAGGTTACAGGCAAAGAAGATGGATCTGAGGAGGTACTGTCTATGCTCAGTGCCTTCTCAGTCATATCTAGATTGCTCACCTGAGATCTAGCCATTGGTCTCCATTTGTCTCTTCATCAACAGTGGGGTTGGGGAGAGGTACCTCTTTAGGACAAAGTCCCATAAGACACCCTGCTACTAAAAAGATGGATTCTAAACTGCTTAACCAGCCTCATCTCCTATGTCTCACCAGTGTGAACCCTCCATTCCAGCTAGCTCTCTCCTCTGTGTTCTTCAAAGGAATAAATTGAATACATTGCACACCCTAGAGAAATAATAACCGTGGCAATTAGAATGACTTAGTGTTACATAGTTCTTGCCTCCAAAGAGCTCACCATGCTCTCATCCCTCTCTTCCCTTTATCTTTATAGTATTACTCAGAGGGAGGCAAAGTTATTAATCATTCATTTTCCAGATGGAGAAATTGAAGTACAAAGAAGGGGAGCAACCTACCCCAAGTCAAACAGCTGGTTACTGTTAATATGTACCTGCTTCCCATCTCACCTCCTTAGAAGCAGATCCTGTGAGCTCGGAGAGTGAAAAATAACTTGATTTCTTAATCTCTTTCCGCTTGGACATAACTTGCTACAATGCCTTTATCATTTTTTCAGCAAATGTTTACTGCAGTGCCATAGTGGGCATTGGGACTGAGGGATGAAACATAGGCGCCTGCTCCCGACCGGGTGGGGAAGGCATGATCATAACCTAGGGTCTTAAGTGTGGGAATGGAAGTGCCACAAACAATACACAGAGCCTTCTGGCAGGTAGGTGCTCTCTGTAATGACCACTGGTGTTGCCACCTTCCAGTGGGGAGAGAAAAAAAAAAAGCTTTATACCCTGAACTTTGCTAACACAAAACAGTATATAGATCAATACTGTGTAAGCTTGCAGCAAGAGGATTCATCTTTCTATGCATAATGTGCCTTTTATTTCCAACAGTTCATAGAGGTCTGTTTGAAAAGGGGATTATCACCAATCATTAATAAGGTAGGCTAATTGGCTTAATAGTGATTTTTTTAAAAAATCACTAATGAAATTTATTCAGCATAAAAATACATTCATAAGTACTTCACAAATACTTTAAACATACCCAACCATTAAATTTAAGAAATGTTGCATAGCTCATTACAAAAAACTGTGTAAGAGACAAAAGGATGAGTTTTCTTTTATGAGTCATTTGCATAAATTACCACACTGGGGGCTCGGAGACTACGCATACCCATCGGCAATCCTTAGAGGATCTGGGGAATGGAAATTAGAAAGCAGCAAAGTCACTACTATATTCTCTATTACTGAAAGACACTGTACCTTTGAGGCAAGAGACAACATACAAAATAAAATACTTTGGTCCTAGAGAGGAGTGAAGAGAAAGAATGGCTGTGGCTCTCCATCCAGTCAGATGTGAAATGATCCGGCAGCACTGACTGGTTTCTACAATGAGCAGCTTATGAAGCAATGTCCCCCAGGTTCTGAAGTAGTCATCCCATCCTACTAGTTCCTAAACTATGCGGCGCTAGGGGTCGCTGGTGAAGGACAAGCATGGCTCCCCAAAAGAACAAGTTGCCTTTCCTTACTGTAATGAAACAATCCAATCACAAAATAGTTTAATCTAATTATTGGACGGGACCCTGGGCATGGTCAGATTGCTCAAAATTACAAATTCAGTTAACTCCAGTTGGGCTTGGCCACAGGGAACTATGTGTTTCCAGTGTTTTGCAACCCAGTGTTGGGCAGCACTTCCAGCCTCTTGTGGTATTTGCAGCTAATCCACATTCCACGTTCCTCTTCAAGTCTTGCTCTCTGTGACAGTGTCCTTAAATACAGAGTGACTCAAATCTAAGGAAGTACAAAGTCAGTATTTCCACAGAAATGATGGCAGTTCTCAAGGTGCGCTGGCCTGAAGAGTCCTCTCTAGCCTATACTATGTAAGTGTAGATTGAAAAAGGAAAGGTTGTAGGCCTTACCCTTCTGGTGGGAAAGGCTACCATCACGTAAATATAGGGTTGTTGCAAAGTAATCACCTAGTTTTGTGTTTTGCAAACCTTGCTCCACAGAACAGCTGTGTTCCACAAGATGCTAATAAATGTGGAGACACGTGTGTCTTCTGTGGTCAAATGAGTGTGAAACACTGGGTTAAACAAAGTTGATACAGGACTTCTCAGAGCCTTTTATATGCTAATGTGCAGGATAAAGTTCCTGGAGGGGGTCTAATATCCCAAATTATTTGATCACAGAAAGACAGCCTTATCCACGTCTCCAGTTAGAGTGGTTCTATTGAACAGCTTAAGATCTAGCCAATTTTTAAGATATTCTAGTAAGTGAAACATTATATAACTACAATTGTTACAAAGTCAAGCCCTATAAAATATACGTGTTACTGCCCTGGCCGGTGTTGCTCAGTGGACAGAGTGGTCGGCCTGCACACCTAAGGGTCTCAGGTTTGATTCCTGGGCAAGGGCATGTACCTGGGTTGCAGGTTCTTCCCTGGTCCCCTAGTCAGGGTGCCTGCAGGAGGCAACCAATCTCTCTTTCTCTCCCTCCCTCCCTCCCTCCCTTCCTCCCTCCCTCCCTTCTTCCCCTTCACTCTCTCTAAAATTCAATGGGAAATATATCCTCGGGTAAGGATGAACCAAAACCAAAACCGAACACCTGTTACTGACAGGAAGCACCAGTGGGTCACCAGGCTTCCCAGACACAGGTGACATTTCTCTAAGCTCTGCCAAGAGAGGGAACCAGTCATTTGGCTGAAATTTCTCTATTTGAGAACATTTACAACTGAGGGGCTCTAAGAAGCATAATGCATTATTTCACTGAGTACAGAGATTCAGCCTAAGGAATACAGCACTACACACACCTCAATGTGGGGCTTTTAGGTGCCTTTTTAAAGCAGAAAATTGTATCAACAACTAACCAACCTCCCCTAATCCCTGCTCCCCCAACAACAAATATAAGCTTTCCTCCTGTATCTCTAGATATGTACTGTTCAATATGGCAGCCACTGGCTACTGAGCCCTTGAAATGTGTCTAGTCCAAATTGAGATGTGCCGTCATATAAAACACATGCAGAATTTCAGAGTTAGTATAAAAAATAATGTAAAACCTGCCGTTACTTTTCATATTGATTACATGTTGAAGTGGTATTTTTATGTATTGAGTTAAATAACATATTATTAAATTTAATTTCACCTTTTCTTACCTTTTAAATGTGGCCATTAGAAAAACTTAAATTTTGTATGTGGCTCACATTATCTTTCTATTGGACAGTGCTGCATAAGCCCATTTGTCTCCCCTTCAAGACTGCGCACTCCATGAGGCAAACAGCCTTGCCTTCTTCATTTCTAGGCCCCGGAAGTTAGCTCAGTGTGTGGCTCACATCAGACTCTCCGAAAGTCTTCGTTGAACTAACCTGAATTCCCAGGGTTTGACTTTCTAAGGCAAGAACCTCCTTCTTATTAGAAAGTACGGCAAAAAGAAAAGAAAACAGACTGTTTGGCATTATTTTGAGTTGAATCACAGGTCCAGCAAATTTCTTACTTTCTCTGAACCTCCGTTTGCTTACCCGAGAAGTAGGGTACAGTGAGGATTAAGTAAAAAAATTAAGTATAGCCAACTCTGTCACCAATTGGTGGAGCAGGATGAGAACTTTGGTACCTATATTCAACATTGCTCTGCCTAATACCGAGATCCACTTGCAGACCGACACATGAGATTTTAAGTGGTACTTGGAGATGAGGGCCAAGCTATGCATGTAGTAAGCTAAGAGAATGTACTCATCATAAAGATTGGGAAAGGTGAATATTTGCCTTTAGACATTCTGCCAGATCTGACTGTCCATAATCAATTTCTCTCACTCTGAACATAATGTGATTGTTGCATGTAACAAAGCATCAAGTGCTTTAGGTATTTATGCCACTACTCTGGCATCATCAGTGCCAGCAATTTCAAAGTCTACCCATGTAACAAGTGAACCAGGGCACGTGAGCTGTTCCAGATGAAGGTCCTGTCAACAGTGCCAAACAGAGAGACATTTAGCTCGTCTGTAAATCAGTAGGTCTCAACCGTGGGGTACACATTAGAATCCTCCAGGGAGCTTTAAAAAACCCCAGTGCCAGCCCCAGACCCCAGACCAATTAAATCAGAATCTCTGAGGGTGGGTGGGTGCTGGAATCTGAGTCTGAATGTTGTATTCCTGCAACATTCGTATATTGAAATCCTAACCCCCAAGGTGATGGTATTCGTAGGTGGGGCCTTTGGGGTGGTGATCAGGTCGTGAATAGTGGATCAGTGTTCTTATAAAAGAATCTCCAGAGAAATCTCTCGCCCCTTCTGCCATGACCTGGAAGAGGGGTCACTCAACCTCACCTCAATCATGTTGGCACCCTATCTCAGATTCCAGCCTCCAGAAATGTAAGCAATAAATTTCTGGTTTATAAGCCACCCAGTCTGCAGTATTTGGTTACAGCAGTCCAAACACACTAAGAGAGTGAGCATCAGTGGCTTTTAATGCTCCCCAGGCAATTCTAAAATGTAGCCGAAGTCCACTGTGGTAAGCTCCTTCTCGTTCGGGCGTGTCGTTGACCACGTGGAAAGAGCAGGGGCTCTGAGGTCAGGGAGCTCTTTGGGTTCTAGCATTTCTTGGTGGTGTGATCTTGGGTGAGTTATCCTCTTGAGCGTCATTTTCCTCAAATATGAAGAAGAGCTAATAATCCCTCCCTATTGAGGTGTGGGAGGATAAAGGGACTATGATCACCTATGCAGAGTGGCGCAGAGTGGGGGCTCACGGAAAGGCAGTTGCTATCATCATCATCATTTCCCCCACCTCAGGGGAAATGAGTCCTGTGTGCGGTAAGGTCACTATCACCTTCTCCTGTGCTCATGCTATGCTGGCAGGGGAGGTGATGCACGTAAAAGTATCAGGCAGACCAAGGCTTCTCCAACCTTAATGTGCACAGGAATCACGAGGGACCTTGTTAACATACAGAAGCCGATTTCCTGTGTCTGCGGTGGGGCTGAGAACCTGCATTTCTAATAAGCTCCCAGGAGATGAGAAGCTACTGATCCAGGAGCCACACTTTGAGTACCGAGACTATAAATGTTTCGTAAAGATCTTCGTAGACTAAAGCACTACTAGTATTTCCTTAATACACTTTAGGGAAATATCATCATATTACCTACTCTGTTGAATTTTCAAAATGTTTTTTTTAAGTGGTTTGTTATTTTCATGGACTTTATAGGAAGTTTAACATGGACAAAGGAACCAGTCTACATCAGAGATCCTATATGAAAAACTTGAGGTTTAAGCTCACTGTTTTTCACCTTATAGTCTTCTTTTGCCCATTAGTCAAGATCTGATCCAATTTAATGAACACGTTTCTGAATCACGAGAGTGTGAAAAACACACGCGGCTTCCGGTTTCCCAGGAATGAAAGCCCTTGTTTGCTCCTGAGGAAAAGCAGAATACCCATTACAACCTGCAAGGAGCTTTGGGGCTTCTTTCGCCACTTTAGCAAACAACAATAAACGGTCTCTCTGATGCTTCAGAAACGGCCCTAGTTTTATCTTCATAGAAACAACGGTGCTCCTCAGATGCAGCATGTTGTTCTCGCTAATAACTTAGTCCTGTGTGCGCCCTAGCAGAACCATAGCAGCGTTTCTGTTTTCTGCGTGTGCATCCAGATTTACATATAAATATGACCCCCCAAAAGTGGGCATAAAAAACTTCTAGATGAATGAAACCCAACTGTAGATGCAGAAAGACAGCTGGCTAGTTAAGGTTTCTATGTAAGATAATCCTAAAACCCATCCTTGAACGACTCCTTTGTTTTTGGAAAATCTGGATTTCCATTTTGTTACATGAATGCATTGAAACACCTCACTTAAGTAGTCACTTCTACAGAGGTTCTTCCAGCCTTATGGGTTCCGTTTTCTTGCTTTCTTGGGGGAACACAACTTTATCCGTCACCAGAGAGGAACAGGTATTTGGGTGCTTTTAGATAATAGTACCCAGGAGAATAGCACCTTTTGGATAATAGCCAGGATGCCCAGCAAACACTGGTGGTGCCTGCTATATAGTATGTAACTCAGTGCTAGGTGCTGTAAGTGTTCAGGCAAGGACTGTGAGTAAAATAAGTCCAATAGGCCTTTTTTAATTTGAAAAAATTATCAAGTAATTGGTATTATATGTTGAGAGGCTTGGTTCTGATTTCAAACAAACAAAAAGTCTTTTCAAGTAAATATTTTTTGACTGAGATCAGTTCTGGATTAATTTTATGAAATAATTACATCTACCATATACTCCGTGACCTTGAGTAAATTTCTTACCCTCACTAAGCCTCAATTTCCTCATCAATAAAAAGGTAGTAACACGTGCTACAAGGTTTGTTCTAAGGATTGAGCTGCACATTCAGGGTTTAGCACAGTGCTGCTATGGAATCAGTGCTCAATAAATGGTAGTGATTATAATTTTTATTATAAAGTACTGAATATTCAATTGATTGTTCTGATTATTTTCTTCTGTCCCGTGGGCTAATCCCTAAAACAGCCCTGGGAAAGACACCATTCATTATTCAGAAGATTCAGAAGTTTTGATTTCAGAAATTTGTGGCCATTTTACCCAATAAACCACTAGTGTTGTGATACCTCTGTGATCAGTCTCCAAGGATCACGTTCTAGGGAAAAGGAAAACTGTTCAGCTCTATGCAATAAAAAATAAAAATCAGATGAGAATGAAACTATATTAAAAAAGAAAAACACAACTGCAAACTCTGGGCTCCTGGAGTCCAATGTGTGAATGCTACCGATGTGTATCTCAGAGGGTGGCCAGGTAGATGCCATCGCACTCTATCATATTTGTTACTCCATAAAAGGGCACATTTTAATAAGGCAACCCTTTTGAGAAGGAAATACTGAATGGTGAGAGGCATTCGTAACCTCTCATCCAGTAATTGCAATATGTTTCATCAGCACAGCTCTCAGCCTGGTGACTTCAACAGGACCTTCACTGTAGCACAGAAACAGACTAACAGCCAGGAGACATGTCTTTTTCTCTTGGTTTAGCCATAAATCTGTTGTGTGATCTCAGGTTAGTCAATAAATCTCCTGAAACATACGTGTGTTCTTTTATCAGTAAAGTGAAGGAGTTAGAGTGAATAATATTTTACAAAATGCTTTTCTAATTCAAACATCCTATGGTTCTAAGACCCTTTTAGTGCTAGGATAACCTAATATTCTGATTCCTAACATGACTCTGACAATGCTAGGAAGCAACAACTGACAGCTTGATTCAGGTCACATGCGCCGAAGGGCAGAGGCCGTCTCAATCTCCTCAGTGAATCAAATGCAGTGAACTATAGAACATACCAGTCACTTGAAAATGTCTCTGTCTGCTCTGGAAGTCAAGAAGGTAGATGCATTAGAGGAGTTCACCAATTTGGGCATCCAGATTTGGCAGTTTGAGATTGCAAGAGCAAAATCAGTTAAGTTTCTTAAGGGTTCTGAATGGTAACCAAGCTTTGGATAAAGGCATTTACATCAGATGGCTTCTGATATTACTATCATAATTGTTATTATAGTACAGTCATTTAATAAGAAAGATCAAGGAGCCTTAAAACAGAATATATGGAATAAATATAATAAATAATTCCAAAATTGATTACTCTTTTAGCTAAAACTAATCTGAATATACTATAAAATAGTGCTTCTCAAACTATCTTGGTGAAGAGTCAGTTTTGAGGAGGGGTTTACTTTTTACAATATGTTGCAGACTAATCTTAATATATAAAGAGCCAGGGTCTGTAACGTCCAAAACGACCAAACACCAGGCTGCATGCGCAGCAGGCTTCCGTGGGCAGGGACTGGCGAGCGAGCTGAACTGCTGACCTCTCGGTCCCTCCTGAGTCGTGGGCACTGCGGTGACCCAGCACTGCCTGCCATCAAGGTGGGTGCAATGCGATTGGTCAGGGGGCCCTGCCATCGCCCCATAATCGCCCTGCAGAGGGAGGCCCAGCCGAGAGGCTCTGCGATCGCCCCAAAGAGGAAGGCCCAGGCTACCCGGCCGGTGGCGGTGGGTGGGGCCTCCCTCTGCGGGGCTATTAATCACAAGAGGGCGCAGGCTAGGCTGAAGGATCCCCCCGCCCCCCGAGTGCACAAATTTTATGCACCGGGCCTCTAGGACTACTATAAAAGGCAATAAAATACCACAGCAGTTGCTATGAAAGTTTTGAAATGCTTACTCTTGCTTTCATTCTCTTTATCTTCACGTGGACAGGGAACAGACAGTTCACGGACTGGCACTAGCCCATGCTTAGAGCAGCACTGCTCTCTAAAGCTGGACTCGGGCTGCACAGACCTCAGATTCAAAACCTCCCTTCTCAACTGGGCTCCAGATGTCCAGGGATGTGTCTAACATGAGGGCACTCCATTTCCGTGCCCCTGCTTGTATTAATCAGAGTAGGCTAGGTTATGCTGTCACAAAGAACACTCCAGTCTCAGGGTCTTACCACATGTCTGTTTCTTACTCTGCAAGTCCAAGGTGAGTCAGCAGGGGGCTCTGTTCTGCACACCCGCCACCTCAGTGACTGTGGCAGGGAACTGGCAGTGGAGAACTGCACGTGTGCTTTCCAGGGCCTCACAGTTTATTGGCTAGAAGTGGTAACGCATCCTTGCCAAGGACGCTGGGAAACTTAGGCACACCACTTTAACCATAACAACACAGAGGAAGGTCTGTCAAAGTTCTACTGGAAAACAACTAGTAGAGAACGACTTCTCTCTTCCCCTCACTCCTCCAGGGTGTGGGGACAAGGGGCAGCAAAAGGAACAGGTGACTTAATGAACCAGCATTCTTTTGGCTGTTGCTGGCTTTTTTGGCCTAAGACTGTCTATTGATGCGACCTTTATGCAGGCATTCAAATAATGGCCCCATTTGTGGGGGTCTTGTGTAAGTTCTTGGAGCACTGTGGAGAGATCTACCCATTGTACAGTTCCCTGATGGGGGAACCCTCTTTCAGATCCCATCCTTAGAGTTACAGCCCACTGCCTGGTGTACTGGGGTTTCCTTATCCAGAGGCAGCCCTCTTTGGGAGGGGTTCTGGAAAGCTGCCTCGAGCCAACTTCTACTCTGTGTGGTCCACAGGAAATTCCTGTGTGCTTGACTTGCCACTAGGGGTTGCCAGTTTTCTGCTACCAGCCCGTCTCTACCGTTCTCCTCTCCCGGGCAGGAAGGTACAGGGACCAGACCAGCAAGTGCATTCCATAATCAGACATCTCTCTAAGGAATTGACTCCCGTTTCTGCAGGCACCTCAGACATTATAAGTAGTTCTCTTGGAGACTCCCTCTTGGTTTGGAGGGGAAGTACCCACTTCTGCCCTCCACTGGGAGGTTAAGTTGGAGCATTCTCGAAACATGGGGCTGAATGCCCCCAGAATGAGTGATCCAAGAGGGGGAGAGCCAAGTAGAAGCTGTATCCTCCTTATGGCTTTGCCTCAGAAGTCACATTACATCACTTCTGTCATATTCTGATGGCTAAAAGGGAGTCATTAAGGGCGGCCCACATGCAAGAGAAGGAGAATCAGGCTCTACTTTCTGAACAGAGGAGGATCAATGAATTCGTGGACAGGTTTTATTTTATTTTTATTTTTTATTAATCCTCACCTGAGGATATTTTTCCATTGATTTTTAGAAAGAGTGAAAGGGAGAGAAAGAGACATAGATGTGAGAGAGGCACATTGATTGGTTGCCTTCGCACACGCTCCAACCAGAGCTGGGGATTAAGCCTGCAACCAAGATACATGCCCTTGACTGGAATTAAACCCAGGACCCTTCAGTCTGCAGGCCGATGCTCTTTCCACCGAATCAAACCGGCTAGGGCCGTGGACAGATTTTAAAACCACCATACTCCTTAAACACTTTCTAACCCAATCTCTGAAAAGAACTACAATATTAACCTGCCAGATTTTGAAGCAAATAAATGTCTGACACAAAAATCATTGTAATCTCAAGATATTGTCAAAAGCTTTACTTTTATAAATATTTAATAACGGGTAAAGTAATGTACTGCTAGACTCTTAGGAAATGAGATCCAAAAAATCTTTGACTGTTCCAATAAATCTCTTTCTGCTACAAATTTTTAAAAACGCTGAGCAAATGTTTACCAGTATTTGCACAAGGGAAGCTTTAATAACTAATAAAATGAGAGTTCAAAGTGTGAGCTTTTTATATTTTTCCTCCTACTCACTATCACCATCAAGATGCCCAGCCTGGCAGGAGCCCGCCTCTCATCTGCACGAACGATGGAAGAAGAAACCCGGAAACATGCTGCTGCTTAGAACGGTACCGATTTGGCCAGCACCGCTCGCATACGCAGCCTGGGAAAATCCTGAGGCCTAGCAAACAGCCCGCCCAGAGATAGCCCCCAGGCAGGATTGGAGAGACCTGGTGCCCTTCTGACTCCACAGCCTGAGCTCTGGATCACTAGGCGGCGTTGCCTCCCTAAACATCAAAACATAACTCAACATGCAGGAGAGATCTGAGGTGGCTTCTATTCCATTAAAAGGAAATCAATATTGCTGAACTGAACTCAAAGATAACGAACAAAAACAGAGGACAGTTCAAATGAACAAAGAATAACAATGACCACCAGTTCTCAAAATACAGGTTACTTAAAAGGACAACATGAGCATGAATCATGAGGCTCCACATTTTCCTGTTAGCTATCAGGATTAGAGAACAACTGCTTTCATCCTGGGTTGGGGGGAGGAGGGGGAGAAGGGGAGGAGGTGAGTTTGAGGGGAATGAGGGAGAGGCAGTGTAAACATGCTCCCCAAATACATTTAATGAATGCCTCTGAGGGTGATACACTGTGCTAGGGGGCGCAACCTACAGACTCAAAAGATCTGATGCCAGGCCTTCAAGGATCTCACAGCCTAGATGGGAGGAGAGTCACGGAAAGAAATAAGTATATCACATTGTGATACATGAAACAACAGAACATGGAACCACATTCTATGAAATGAACAACTATCTCCAGTGCCCAGGGAGCTCCATTTCTGTGGTAGATTCACAGATCAAGGAGATGATAGTAAGGAAGATAAACCCTGTACAAGGAGAGGAGGCCTTAATCACTGCTCTTATTTCAGTTAAAGACATTTTAATCAGGACTGCTTTTAGGAACCATAAGCATTAGGTGATCAATTTAAAATATAAAACTGTCAAAAAGTAAAGGTTTTCCATCGCAGGAGGGAGATTACGAAGAGTAAGCCTGATCTGAGAAAGGAAACTGGCTGGCCGGGCATTCGCAACACCAGGAGCTCACACTGCTTGGTCACAAACCAGCTCTGTGATTTCAATCCCCCAACTTCCCTGAGCTGTGGTTTTGTTTTTCTACCTGTTAAGGAGATTGGACGACATAATCACTACAGTTCCTCTCTAGCTCTAAAATTTGTGATCCTAGTGTTCCAAGGAACGTCTCTTTGAAAGCCCTCCGAGGTGCCATCTGTCCCAGCATGGGGCTCTACGGCTTCAAGCCTTGAGCCAAACCTTCCTCTCCTGTTTTGACTTATGCATACAAATGACAGGATCGCAGCACCAACTACAACCACCCCGCTGATATTCTGTAGAAGGATCTGCCACAGGTCAGTGGCTCCTGTGCTGAGGAGGATAGTCCCTCTTAGCACAATGGCCCAGCGGGACCTTGCTCACGAGCTTGGATCTGGGTATACTCCTGGCTTCTTGGGTGATCTTGGACATGTGAATTCCTCACCCATCAGGTCAAGGGGGTCTGCCTTGACTCTCTGTTGGGCCGTTAAGGGGTCAAAGTAAAGTACTGTATAAATACAGAGTATTACGATGATGACTGTGATGACTAAATGCTCCAGATTCAGGGCTCCTTCAGCCGGAAGTCTTGCCAGCACTGAGCTGTGTGCTGTATTGCTCCCTGAGAGGAAGCTTGATGTAAAACAGACACAGCCTTGAAGTTGATGTGCCTCTGAATCTCTCCCCAGAGCAGCTAGTGGCCCTAGAACTAATAAGGTCCCAGCAGACTCTTTCTCTAAAGAAGCTTTTAACGTTACTGTGAACTGTCAGTAATGCTGTCCACATCAATCCCACTCAGATCAGTCTCTGGAACACACCACATTAGAAACTCTAACTGTAGAACTTTTCTGTCACTTCCCACTTAGGTCAACATTCATGCCACCCACGGTCCCATTTAAAGTTCCAAGAAGTTAAGATCTGCTAAAATTGACTTCTGGACTCCCCAAGAGTTTTATGGGACTGTGGGCATTTAACATAGTTAAGGCATCCATGGGCTGGATTTTCTAGAAATGACCAATTTCACGTAAACGTCTTCTCAATAAAGACAAATATTAACTAAATGTGTAACTAAGTATATTTAATTTTCATAACTCCCTTGGGTATTTATTCATACAAATAAATCAGAAATATGAATTTTTTTCAGATCAGATTCTTGAGCCTTAAATTTTACTTGGAAAATATGGTTACTGTAATTATTATCAACTCTGGGCTAACCAGCATGGTCAGAGAATATAAAGCTGTATTTAATTTTTAAATGCAAAAGAAGAAAGGAGGAGGAGACATATCAATAAATACATTCCTGCAAGCAAGGTGTGATTAACTGCACTTCAACAGGTGACGAGACCAGCTCAGAGAGGTCCACGGCGAGTCAGTCAAAATGACGGAATTTAAACCGAGTTTGGCTCACTCTGAAGCTCACACTGCTTCATTCAGGTCTCTCTCCAACAGTATCCCCTCATAGAGGCCTTCCTTGTCCCCCCACCTAAAACAAACCAGCCAGCACTCTGGCTCCCTCCTTCCTCTCCATCCCCTTTCTCTCCTTTTCCCTGGCTTCAGCTGTTTGTTTTAAACTGTCTCTTATACTAGAGTGAAAGTGGGGATTCTGTTTTATTCACTGCTTTGTCTCTAACGCCTAGAATAGTGCCTGAGACATGGTGCTCATTAAATGAACAAATGAATAACAAATCCTAAGTGCATGCGCTATTCACCACATCTCATTGGAGGGTATAGTAAAAGAAAGCAGATACATACACACACACACTAACATACATACACACACACACACACATACAAGCACATCCTACTTTATACTAGTAATTCTGTCCATGGTCTGGATGGTATGATCATAGAGTAACAGTTCAAACAGACAACTCACCACTATCTTTACTAAAATAAAAGAGCAGCTGTATCCTAGGAATTAGAGGACACCCTTTCAACTACAGAAGCATGCTCCTGTCCATACTGTATTTTTGTCCTTTCTATCAGCTCTGTTACAAGGATTAATATAAGGACTCTTTTCATGGAGAGTCCATAAATTTATTTAAATGATTTTTTTATTTTTTTGCCATTCTAAGAACAATTTAATACCAAACTTCCCAGATCATACAGTTCATTCCACAACCACTAAACCTCTTCTGACTCACCAACAAAAGCCACATCAACACGGGGACAGGGATTAATTTATTATGCCAAAACAGTCTCTTTAGTACTTCTCAAGTAACTGCAATTTTTGGTCATCTAAATTATTTTGCATTTAAAGTAGGCTCTATTCTCAGATCTTTCTGAAATAGTTGGGAGATATAGCTAATAAAAATGTGTTTCAACAAAAAATAATTAAACAGATTATGGAGCTATATAGACATCTGGATTTATGTGAGACATATCATTCACTATCTTATCAGGCATTCACCCCAGGAGGATGAAACTTTAAAAAGAAAGCGATGCCACATGGCTGGTGTGGCTCAGTGGTTGAGCGCTGACCCAGGAACCCATTTGATTCCCTGTCAGAGCACATGCCCGGGTTGTGGGCTTGATCCCCAGTTGCCATGAAGGGGACAACCAATGTATGACTTCCTCTCTCATCATTGTTTCTCTCTCTCTCTCTCTCCCTTCCTCTCTCTTTAAAAATCAATAAAAATATATTTAAAAATAAAATAAAAAGAAGTGATGCCTCCAAGGGTTTATCTTAAAAGGCTCATACCTACTTTATTTAGGCAGGATAAGTGCCCAGTAAATGCTGATCCATTAATCATATATACCTTTCATATAATAGATACTCTGAAATCTACATCACATACCTAATATTCCACAATGTGGCCTAGAACAGATACCTTTCATATAACAGATACTCTGAAATCTACATCACATACCTAATATTCCACAATGTGGCCTAGAACAGATACCTTTCATATAACAGATACTCTGAAATCTACATCACATACCTAATATTCCACAATGTGGCCTAGAACAGATACCTTTCATATAACAGATACTCTGAAATCTACATCACATACCTAATATTCCACAATGTGGCCTAGAACAGATACCTTTCATATAACAGATACTCTGAAATCTACATCACATACCTAATATTCCACAATGTGGCCTAGAACAGATACCTTTCATATAACAGATACTCTGAAATCTACATCACATACCTAATATTCCACAATGTGGCCTAGAACAGATACCTTTCATATAATAGATACTCTGAAATCTACATCACATACCTAATATTCCACAATGTGGCCTAGAACAGATACCTTTCATATAACAGATACTCTGAAATCTACATCACATACCTAATATTCCACAATGTGGCCTAGAACAGATACCTTTCATATAACAGATACTCTGAAATCTACATCACATACCTAATATTCCACAATGTGGCCTAGAACAGATACCTTTCATATAACAGATACTCTGAAATCTACATCACATACCTAATATTCCACAATGTGGCCTAGAACAGATACCTTTCATATAACAGATACTCTGAAATCTACATCACATACCTAATATTCCACAATGTGGCCTAGAACAGAAGGGGGACCATGTCTGTGGGAGGGGAAGGATGGGAGTGGATATGCTCCTCTTCCAGATACTCATAAGCAGAATGCTGTTGCCTAGACCCAGTTTGTGTTTTTATAATTACCCAGATTCCCTTATTTTGTCAGAATTCATTCCCAGTAACAGCTTGAACAATGTAGCAATCGTGCTCTGAAATGACTTGTAAACCACAGATACAAATATTTGGGCCAAAAATGTGGAATCCATTGCTGTCACATTCCATTATTTCTGGTGGAGCAATTCACTAACATTTTGGAATCTAGATCATAAATTATGCAGAGCCTCAGCAAAAGAGTTGAGGACACAAACGGCTGTAATAAAATTCCTGTTACCAGAGCCATAAAAACAGAACAAAGGCAAGGCAAAAAAGAAAAATCAGAGTTGGACTTTTCTGACAGTCCTTGTCCACCATTGTTAATGGCTTCACAAAATGAATATGTAACATTCAGGAAACCATCAGACAAGCCAAAACGATACGGTGGACATATTGTCATTCATAAACATTAACACCACCATGAGATGCCCCAGAATAACGTGAGTTGTTGTGTTTTTTTTTTAAGAAAGCTTGAATGTTGATACAAATTAAAGTGCCTAAATGCACAACAGAGTCATCTGTACATTTTTCATGATTCTCAAGGGATGTGAAATGTCCAACCATGGCACACAGGCAGTGGTCAAATTTTCCATCTGGATGTATGCTAAAATGTCAGAGAGAGAAAGCTCTGTGCTACCATGTTATGGAGGAAGTCATGTCTCCGCTCCGTGGAAAGTGAGTTAATGGCAGAGCTGGACCAAAAACCCACAGCTCTTGACTCCCAACCCACTGAGTTTAGGCTTGCAGAGTGACACTTCAAGCATGGCAGGTGTATGCAAGTTATTTGATGGACAGATGGGTGAAGAATGGGTGAGTAGATGAGCAAATAGATAAATGGGAAATTAATGAAATATTAAAACCATCTTCTGTGGGTCAATGCTCATAGTCAGAAAAAGCCTGAGAGAACACACCACGAAAATACTATAGAAATAAAGGAAATAACCGATAAGCCAGATGCATCCTGCTTTGCAACCATTCCCAATATGACTCCAACAAATCTTTCAAGTATAAGTCTGTGCTGGAGAACACTGATTGATATATATATATGATTTAGAAATTTACATGATTCAAAAATCTACCAGGGATGGATGGATGGATGGATGGATGGATGGATGGATAGGTAGGTAGGTAGGTAGGTAGGTAGATAGATAGATAGATAGATAGATAGATAGATAGATAGATAGATAGATAGAGATCCTAGTGGAATAATGAGTAATGAGTGTGAGAAAAAACATAGGTGAACAAGTTTGTTAAGGAGAACTGCTATTATTTGACAACATTTAGAATGCCTCTCTCTTCAAGGGAAAACAGATAAGATGAAGAAGGGAGAGGAAGCCCTAGCACAGAGATGGACTAAAAGTGAGACATGTCATTTACAAGCACAGCACTGCTTCTGCAATTATTACAAACATATTTAGAAGAAAACAATATGCTTTTCAAGATCTAGAAGGTCTAAAATATTAAAACAGGGAAAATGGCCTCATTGCAGGTAAAAACCATATAAAGGAAGAAAGTTATTTTTCTACCAGCATGGGAGGAAACTTTTCTTCTAACTAATCCCACAGCACAGCAGGAACTAGCTCCGATCATCTGTCTAGAAATCTTCTACGTGAAGAACTATGGACTTGTAATTTCCCCCGAGTTTTGACATCACTCAGAGCAGGAGTGTAGAAGAAGGAAAGGGAGTATCCAAGAAAGAAGGAAAAGAGCCTCGTGGTACCAGCAGTGCCCGAGGCAGAGGGAGGTCTCAGTGCAATGCTAGCATGACTTCCTGAGCCTGTACTGCGTGCCAGGCATCAGGCAAAGCGCTGCACATACATTGTCTCATTTAAGCCTCAGAAGAGCTGCAGCTCCCACACCCACTCCGGATGTTCTATTCTTACCTCCATTTTACAGATGAGGAAAGTGAAGCTTGAAGAGCTGATATAACTTCCCCAAGGCTACCCAGCTCATAAATGGCAGAGCTCTGATTCAAATCCAGGCCTAGCTGACACCCAGGCTCAATAGTTGCTGTGTCCTGGTTGCCACAGTCTCTCCCCTCTAAGAATCCCAGGAAGCTGTGGCTGTACCAGGTTTGACAGTGGAAGATGATTTGGAAATCTACCAGGTATTCCTTCAAGTTCTTTCAAGACTGTGCTCTGAGATCACTGGTCAGAGTTTCAAAAATCTGGTTTACCATTACAAAATAACTGGCAGCCATTGCCTTTCTTTGGTGAAAAAAAACAAACAACCTTCTGGAAAGCCAAAATTGCTGTGCGATGGTCATTCTTCCTCAAGTCTGCATTTTAACATACAGCTAATTGAGATGAGTGGAGACATCTGTAAGCTTCTTTTAAAAGAGACAAATCTCTCCGAGCATAATGACAGCAGTACCATTTACTGAGTGCTTGCTATGTGCTAAGCACTGCTCATCAATTCACACAGCATCAAAGATTAACAAGCAGAGAGCAAGCACTGGGAATACAAATGCATCAGATGGCGAGCCTGCAGCTTCTCCGGGGCTTGCAGGCTGAATGGAGAGATAGACAAGGAAGATGACCCAGGGCAGGAAGAAGCATGCTCCCTGCCTGTCAGGCACAGAGCATTGCAAGGGTGCAGAAGAGCACCGATGTGAATATGAGAAAGCTTCTTACAGAGGTAGCGTCTCCTTGTAACACCAGAGGATGGAACCTGAGGGTCAGGAAGGTTAAGTAATACAAAGGTACATAGCTATGAAGTGGGCTGAGCCAACATTTGCATCACTTCAAAGCCATGCTTTGCCCATTCTCTTGCTGTAGAGTCACAGGAAAATCTCCTCCTTAAAGCGTCTGCCACAGAAGAAATCTCACAGGGGAAAAACTAAACAACAACAAAAGCACACACACTAACTGTGAGAGCATTATGCTAAGTAAATGCCAGACAGAGGAAGACAAATATATAATCTCACTTATATGTGGGATTCTAAAAATACCAAACTCATAGAAACACAGAGTATAAGGGTGACTGCCAGGAGCTGGGGGTGAGGGGAATGGGGAGATGCACAAATTTCAGTTATTAGATGAGTAAGTTCAAGATATCTAATGTACAGCATGGTGATTATAGTTAACAATATTTGAAACTTGCTTTGAGAGTAGGTCTTTAATGATCTCACCATAACATCCACAAAAAAATGGTAATTATATGAGATGAAGGATGTATTAAAGCACAATATATACGTGTATCAAACAGTCACACTGTACACCTTAAACTTACACAATGTTATGTGCCACTTATACCTCAATAAATCCAGGAACAAAAAAGAGATGAAGAAATCAAATAACAGGTACTGCTGGTCCCCGATAACCACCTCCAATTTTCAATGGATCAGAGTATTTTGAAGGATAAGCAATGGTATGTATTTCGGTAACATTTTTCACCTTTCTTTTAGCAACTTCGTTTTGTGTTAACAAATGATATACTCTTCTCACACGTGATATAAAACTATGATAATGATTAAAACATTTGTGAGTGTCTATCATGTTCCAGGTGTTGTTCTTAGGGCTTTACATACAACTCACTCCGTTATCTTGTGTGATGGGTACAATCGTGCCTCCTTCACAGATTACAAAACTGAGGCAGGGAGCAACTAAGCCACGGTCACAACGCCATTCAGTGGCCTAGCTGAGACCCAAAGCCAGGCCATCTGAGTCCAGCAGTCAGGTTCTTCACACGTATGCTAGTTGTAGGGGGACTCTATATTCTACAGCCTCATGGTGCCTGAAATGGTCCTAGGGATAAATTATATAATACAGTCACCGGAGCTAAATAACACTTAAAACCCATAACGCTGGTGGTGAGGGGAAGCCATTTAGGAACGGGGCCTCTGAGTGATCAAAATGAAGAGAAATCAGCACACAATCTGAGTGGTTTCCATGGTACCAGAAGGAAAAAGAACAGTCCAACAGGATGTTTTATATAAAAATGTCAAAGCCCCAGAGGACAGAAAGATCATAAAAGTGTTTAGTAAAGGATTTAGCAAGTGGGTGCTTCTTGTTCCCTTTATCACACACACACAGTAGTGCAAGTTCTTCACTGATGACAAAGAGAATGTCTTTCTCCATCAGGCATTTAAGAAGTACCAGGAGTTGTCAGGGCAGACATGCCAGCTCGCCGGATGGTGCCGCGAACTGGAGCGCACCATCTGTTTTGTTAAGGTTGACAGTCTGAAATTTCTGGTTAAACTCCAGATCTCCTTGTGAAGGGCTTGATAACTTTTAGTCCATTACCTTCTGCTTACTGAGTCACAGAGCATATTATGTCTCCCTCCAGAGCACTCCGGCAGCTGGGCCATGTTATAAGCTGTCTTTGTCTTATTTGGTATTAGGTAATGGATTTGATGGGACCTTCCACTTGAATCAGGAAAACACAATAACAAAATTGTTGTTGTTTCAAAGAAGTGGCCAACTCTGGCATTCTGGCTCAAGAACACAAATCTGTTCCTTTTTGCCACTGGGGCTGTTCTGATGAGGGCTTCCTTTACAAGCACATTGGGCACATAACGACAAAGCATTTATTTCACTTTTTAATTGCTCTTGGAACCATTTTAAATGGCACCAATGCAATTTTTAAGAGAAAATGAAAGCACTCACTTCCCAGCGTAACTTAACTCTTCAAAGGAAGACAGAAAGGACCAGTTTCTGAAATCCGTTGAAAACTGAGAGCCTGTACTCAGGAGTTAACAAAGGCGTTTCAAAGTCAAGTGGGGACAGGCTGAGTCAGCAATACCAACGAAAAGTCGCATTCCGGCTTTAATCCAATTCAACAAACGCAGTGTTCTGCTGTGTCAGAGAGAGCCTTAAGAATTTCTGGGACAACGTGCTGAAAACGGTTCTTGGTGAAAGCTACTTTTTGAAGGTACCTTGAAATTACTAATTATGCTGAAGAGAGTCTTAAACACTTGAGCCTCTTGTGGATTTCATGCTGGGGAGCAGGGGAGAGTTGAAGTGGTATATAAGCAGCCACGCTCTGCCCTGCATTCAGCCCGTAGGTGTGCTTGTAAAATGGGGATCAGTGAATGAGAATGAAAAGAAGCTGTGGGCAAAAAGAAATGCTCCATTTCCAGTGACAATGTCAAGTTGTCCTTGTCCTGTGAAAACAGTAGAGCTTTAGCTCTTTCCTAAATGATGTTAGCCCTTCTCTTTAGAGAAGTGGTGTGACGCAGTGTAAAGAGCACTGACTTTCCATTCAGACAGCTCTGCCGCATACCATGGGACTCGCTGTGGGGCCTTTGACAACTTAACCTCTCTGTTCTTTAGGTTTTCCCTTTCTAAATGGGAATAATGAGCCTTCTATTTCTGAATGTTTAAATGAACTAACGAAACACTGCATAAAAAGTATAGTGCTGGCACCGGGGCATCCCATTTCTTATTATAATGACTTCTATGCCACTTCAAAGGTGTGCTGAAGGTATCACAAAGGCCTTTTCATATATTCTCTATGGAACCTGTTATTTGAATACCTAAAAAGTTTCCTAAGGCTAGATGTTAAATGAAGAGGAGAATAGACTCTTAAGTTCATATACTTAAAAGAAGAAACAGTATAAGATCCTAGTGATTTTCTTGTCCAAAAGTAATAAATATTAGGGTTCTTCAAGGCTGCACAAAGGATCTCATTTTAGTAGTGTTTTGTAAACTTCTTGGATAAACATCCAAAAAGGTTAATATAGCCCTAGCCAGTTTGGCTTAGTGCACAGAGCACCGAAGGGTCCCAGGTTCGATTCTGGTCAAGGGCAGGGACCTCGGTTGCAGGCTCCTCCCTGGCCCAGGCCCTGGTCAGGGCACGTACAAGAGGAACCAATCGATGTGTTTCTCTCACATCAATATTTCTCTCTGTCTTTCCCTGTTTCTTCCACTTTCTCTAAAAATCAATGGAAAAATATCTTCAGGTGAGGGATTAAAACAAACAAACACAAAAAGGTTAATATATTTTTAGTTAGCCTGATGATCAGACTGTCTCGTCCAGCTATAGGCCAAAGGACTATGTAAAGAAAGGAGAAAAATCTACTCAATTCTGTATTCCTACTACCAGTAAGGAGTAAAACTAAAATGATATCATAAAACCTAATCACCACCTGCTGGTTTAACTATCAAGCTGATTATATTTTGGTTCATTTAAAAGATTTTAGGAATCAAGTTTCGGCTTCCATATACACTGTCTTTCTACAGAAGAGTAATAGAATCTGAGCTTTAAAGAGTAGTAAGGTTTTAGACATCATTTACACTGACAAGAATGTGAAGGTCCAAAGCTTATTTACAGAGACTGCCATTGGTTCCCAGAATTAGTCACCCTGGGCTATGGAACCAGCAGCAGCAGGAAATGGATGAAAATAGTAAATATGAAAGAGCAATTATTTGAACCCTAGACTCCAGTTATTAGTTTCTGACATTTTCCATAGTGCTTGGCTCACATCATCCTTCATCCATTCAAGATATATTATACTGGTGACCCGGTGCACAGATTCATGCACACTGAAAGGAAATTAATTAGAAGGTGGTCATTGGGGCGGGACTGGCAATATGGATCCAACACGCCCTGAAGCCAACCTCACATGGTCCCTCCCCAGCCAGCCACACCTGGGGTGGCACCACGGCTCAAAAGGCATCTTTGGAGAGAGCGGGGTCCTTCCGGCAGGTGGGGTCCCTCGGCCTGGCCTGTGGAGATTGGGCAAAACTGGCTCTCTTATATCCCTCGAGGGGTCCCATTGTCATACAGGGTGTGAAATGCAAACTAAGTGTGCAATAAACCAGATTCTGGCTGACAGTGCCCCAGCAAGAAGCTAACCCATGGCTAAAGATGGAATTATATGGCCCTGCAAGGAATTGGGCTCCCACCTCTCCAGTTCTAGGGTGCGTCATCCAAGAACCACCACTGCAAAGTCACTGCAGCTTGGCAGCTGCTGCATTGAGCATCTGCCCCCTGGTGGTCAGAAGGTTGGAAGGTCAGACAGTCACTTAGCCTTTTATAGATAGATAGATAGATAGATAGATAGATAGATAGATAGATAGAGATAGATAGATAGATAGATAGATAGATAGATAGATAGATAGATAGAGTGGGTATACCCACTGTAGTACAAGCATTAGCCACTAGGGTAAGGACACAAATAAGTTACGATACATATCCTGCCCATTATTGGCATTTATGATCTAGTTGGTAGATAATTACAATACTTAATAAGTGCTATGTACAAAAATGGTAGGAGAATACAGATGAACACTACATTTCTTGGAAAAACCTGAGAGGGAGATTTAAGAATAAAGAGATCTTTGATTGAAGTTTGAAAGAGTAAGTAAGATTTCACAGGCTTGACCAGAGAAAGATACTCAGGGCAGAAGAAATGGCATGAAAAAAGCCAAGGAGGAGTACAAGGACTCAGAGGTGTGGGGAACAGTGAGTGTGAAGGGTGGAATGGCAGAAAATGGTATTAACAAGATAAATTGGGGCCACTTACTCAGGGAAGAGTTTTCTGACACCCCCTCAATTAGAATTACACCCCATGTAATACGCTCTGAAATCACTAAGTACTTTTACTTTAAGCACTTAAAATGCCCACTTTAGCAAACAGCCACTGGCATAGTAGCTAGCACATAGTAGGTACTCAATAAACACTTATTGAATGTTAAAGATTTTTGAAAAATAAATATGCCAGGTATAAAGAGAAAACCTATTTTTTCCTTCCTACGTAGGGAATCTTCACCTCTAACAGTAAGTTCTCTTTAATAGAATTTGCTATAAAGGAGAACCACAGGGGCGATCTGAATAATCACTTAGTACATCTGCTCCAAATGTTTATCTAAGAGACCGGATTCTAATACTCTACATGTTCTACTATTTTGATTTTCTAAAGAAATCAGCCAAAAGTAAATTCCTCATAAGTCACCTCACAACAGATGGATTCCTTAAGGAAAAAAGATGAGACTAAAAGCAGAGCCAAATGATTCCAGAAGAAAGACCCCAAAGCTTATCATAGTCACGTGGCATAAGTCCAGTATGCAGCGTCCAGCACAGATGGTAGGACCCAGGATCACATCTGCACCCACCATTGCTGGCAAAGCAAAGGGCTAGACAGGAACTGCTACAGATGGACAGACTTAGGTACAGGCAGGTGTGGGAGGTGCCAGTGCCAGGTATGGGTGGTAGGAGCCAATGATTAGCATCACTGAGAGGCTCCCCTGCTTACTGCGTGGTGCCAGGCTGCACTGCTCACAGAAAATGGCCACAAAATAGAGGCTAAAGGTAGGGTGAGTGCCAAAGTGGCAGTACCCCCAGCAGGCAGGAACCACCTAAGTCTGGGAAAACCAAGTTGTGTCCAGAAATCAATGCTCTTCAAAGTTACCACTCAAGTGTTCCTTTCTGAGGTCCTAACAGAAGTGTTATCAATGCTCAGGACTGGGCTGCCTAATGGGAAATGCCCCCATGGGGGCTTTTGACTCATAAACCTATTCAGCCTCACTTGTTCATAATCATTTGTGTAAAGAAGGAAAAACCTCCGAGCACTAATTAGAAAGATAGAGCTGTTGTATTTTGCTCCAGATCACCTTATCTTCTTTATTCAGTTCTTGAAGACTCAGCTATTAAAGAAAATTAAGTAATTCATCAAGCCCATTTCAATTACCTGCTGCTGATAACATCAGATTACAATTAGCATCTACAAATGAACCAAGTGCCAACTGCCAAGCTGAAACATAAGCTAATTTACTGCTAGACTCTGCCTGCTGGAGACAGAACTCTGGGACCTGGCAGCAAGCATCACTTCATTATTCCAACCACAGTTTTGCAGCCTCTTCTGCAACCGTCCACAGTGCAGCTCTGACCAAGATTTACTGGCCCGGCTGTTCCTGCTCGCATGTTTACAGACGTGCTCTATCTGTAAGCAAATCGCAGCTCCTTTTAAATAGCAATGTCTAGACAAGCAGAGTAACAAATCTTGACATAAAAGAGAGAATAAATATTATTAATATTTATTAGGCACTGAGAGGTGTGGGCCACAGCACAGGATGTGCGTGTCATAACCTTAATGAGGGTCTGAATCATTTTCTGGGAGTCCTCTGGTGCCTGATCAGAAAAATCTCCTGCTTTGGTTGATGCTCTCCATTCCTCCATTCCTCATTTCTTTCCAACAGGGAGAGCACATTCTTGTTACTTTCTTTTAGATGTCTAAAAAAATCTGTTTCAGGCTCTGGGACACATTTTTTTTCTGTATTTATATTTTCCCTTTTTATGACCCTTCATAAGATCTGCTTTGAATGAAAGCGGGGATGTGTGGTTTGGCTTCCTATATTATGGACATTATTAAACTCTGACAATTTGTCTAGTCTTGTCTATGCTTCTCAAGCAGAAGAACCAACCGTTCAATAAATGAGCAGGTCTCAGAGGGGTCCTGTGGGCTGCAGGAGAAGAGAGCATGCAGACCTAGGTTTGGGTCTTGCCTCTGCTGCTTATCAACTGCATGGATATGGGACAAATCCTATGCCCACCACATAGCTTTGTAATGAGGATAAAATGAAATCATGAATGCAAAGCGTCTAGCTCGGTGCAAGTAACCAATAGACAATAGGTTCTCTAGGAAAGAGGAAAGCGTTGTTCCAGCCTACAGGTGCCTATGCTTTTCTAGGAATGCTTGCTGCCCTGTACTTAGGCATGAGCCAGGGCCACTGCTTCAAGGTGGCTCATAACCCCTTCCAGTGGTGCATCCTCTTTTTCACCTTCCTGCGTAGGCTGCGGGGTAGGGAGGCAAGGTAGGAGGCTGGGTAGGTGCTGAACAAGAAGCATCTTTGGCGTTTAGCCCTAGGCCAGGTCATGCTAGCCTGGCTCCTGCTGGAATCCACTACTCTAATGGGAACATTCCCTCATGGAAGAACTGTGAACATGGAATCACAGACCTGTACGTAGCCTCTACTCTGCCTTTTACTCTATAATCTTGGGTGAGTCACAAATGTTTATTTATCTCTGAATCCTCATCAGTGAAAAGGAATAATAATAGTTTACCTCATAGGGTTCTTAGAAAAACAAACAAGTACTGTAAAACACAAATATAATGGAATTACATTGCTATACCAAGAATTTCTATGTGAGTTCTCACAGACCCTTTGACATCTTGAGTGGTTATTTTAAACATGGCTCCATTAATCATACTGTGTATTTCCCAAAGAAACACACCCAATTAGTATAAATCAATTACTATAATATGATTATTATAAACATTTTACCTGTAAAGCTAGCTTCTCTCCACCTAAAGAAAACCCAACATGTAAAAACTGAAATGTGAAAAACAGGTAAAAGAGAGTGACTAACATATTATAAAACTGTTTTTTCTCTTACAAAAGAAATTTATTAAAAGATTTTTTAGGTACTCAGTTTTATATGTGCTCATAATATGACTTAATTTATAAAATCTATTTAGGAATAAAATATAATTATGGTGAATTATGTGTGTGTATCATGTAGAGAATATATAATATTTTCCCCCTTTCCTTGGGAATTCCAAAATTTCTCATTCAGATTTGCAGAATTTAATTTTTTAAATGTAATTTTAATAGAAGTTATCTAGGTGGTATTTCTTAAATCCTAGAATTAGAACAGCTGAGCTTCACCATTTCTGGTGCACTGTAACTGCTACAAGGAAAGATGTTTACCCCCCGGAATTGTTACCAAACTTTTACTCTAACACATGACTCCCAGGGTGGGAGGGGAGGGGGGGAATGAAACTAGCCATCCTTCTAATTGTCTCCTTTTTCACTCTCCTAATTGCAGTTTATCTCTAAGTAAGATGAGAGGCCATTCTGTCTGGCTCCCCAGAAAATGACAAGATTTGTGAGGCTCAGGGTGAGAGGACTTTGAAGCTGTAATCCAGTGACCTATTCTGCAGTCTAACTGAGGTTTGACTCCCAACTGTCTAAATTAGAACCATACAGAAGGCCACCAAACAAACAAACAAAAAAACAAAACAAACAAAAACAAAACAAAACAGAGGCCTCAGAAATATTGCCATGCAACTATGGTTGATTTGAGCATAAAAGAAAAAGATAGACATTTTCCAAGCCAAAATTTACATTAACATTTTCACAAGTAAAATATGCTTAGAAAACAGGTGGCTATTCTTTGTTGTTCATAAGAAACCTGAAGAGTCTAAATCATTTCTACTTGTTTTATTTAAAAGCAAATGAAAGGTGGATAAATAAATATTAATATACTACAGGCCCGGTGCATGAAATTCATGCACGGGGGGAGGGGAGGGGGCTATGTGTCCCTCAGCCCAGCTTGCACCCTCTCCAATCTGGGACCCCTTGAGGGATGTCCAATTGCCCTCTCACAATACAGGACTGCTGGCTCCCAACCGCTCGCCTGCCTGACTGCCCTTAACTGCTTCTGCCTGCCAGCTTGATCACCCCCTAACCACTCCCCTGCCAGCCTGATCGATGCCTAACTGCTCCCTACTGGCCTGATTGCCCCTAAATGCCCTCCCCTGCTGGCCTGGTTGACCCTAATTGCCCTCCCCTGCCAGCCCAGTCACCCGTAACTGCCCTCCCCTGCTGGCCTGGTCTCCCCTAACTGCTCTCCCCTGCTGTCCTGGTCGCCCCCAACTGCCCTCCCCTGCAGGCCTGGCTGCCCCTAACTGCCCTCCCCTGCTGGCCTGGTTGCCCCTAACTGTCCTTCCCTACAGGACTGGTTGCCCCCAACTGCCCTCCCCTACTGGCCCAGTCACCCCTAACTGCCCTCTCTTGCCAGCCTGGTCGCCCCCAACTGCCCTCCCCTGCAGGCCTGGTCCCCCCAAACTGCCCTCCCCTGCTGGCCTGGTTGCCCCTAACTGCCCTCCCCTGCTGGCCTGGTCTCCCCTAAGTGCTCTCCCCTGCTAGCCTGATCACCCACAACTGTCCTCCCCTGCATGCCTGGTCACCCCCAATTGCCCTCCCCTGCCATCCATCTTGTGGCAGGCACCTTGTGTCCACGTGGGGGGGCCATCTTTGACCACATGAGTGTGGCCATCTTTTGTGTTGGAGTGATGGTCAATTTGCATATTACCTCTTTATTATACAGGATGCTGACCACCAAAGCACAAAGCTTTCTTGTCATCTCTACCTTCTTTCTCTCCATTTCAAAAGCTTCTATTGTCAAATAACCTTCTTTGTGACTCAAATTTCATTGTCCTTGGCTTCTCTCAAGTAGGTGACATGTCCTCCACACCCTGAAGCCCTCTTCTCCCTGAGCTCCCCCTGGATCCCTCCACTCTGTGAATCTGACTCAGACTCGCTGGTGGGCTTTCCTTCCCCATCTCATAAATGTTATTAGGATGATGCCATCTTAATATTTGTTTCCAGTTCTATTTGTTCATATTGCATTAAGTGAGAGAAATACATAATGGCCATGTACAAAATCACACTTACCACGTGCTTCCCAAAACTAATTCCTCCTCCCAGCTTTCCTTTCTCTTTCCAAAGTCACCACTATTCTTCCAATCACCTGGCACAATATCTTGCTATAAGCTTTGACTCGTTCAATCTAACCAGTAAGTATATATTGTGTACCACTTATACTCAGTGATGCAGACTATAGAGTAGAATGTTGTTCATAGTTGTAATGATTTTAATCCAGTAATGATAACCACACAAGTATACAAATAACCATAATTCCTGATTTAACATGAATAGAATAAAAGACATTTTTAAAGTGTTACCAGGGCTCAGACAAGGTAAGATATTTATTTTATTATCAAGAGAGTACACTTTAGACCAGCAGAACAGGGACACGGAAGTTCCAAGTGGAAGAAGCAGCTTGAGGAAATATATTAAAGCGCTAAAGCATGGCCAGTGCGATGAGGTCAGGGAAGATGGAAAAGCGCAGTTTGGGGAAGGAGCATGTACGGAGGGGCAGTGGATTAAAGAAAGGAAAGGATGACAGGTTTAAAGGTGAGGACTCTGACCATAGTGTGGCATGGCATGTGCACTGATGACTGCCTGGAATATAGTTCCAGGGAGGTCAGTCTTATCGATGTGGGGGATGGAGAAGACATGGGAAGGTGGGATGGTTGTGAAGAAAACCCAACTGGTAAGATAATACATTAGACTGGGCAATCAGGAAGAGGCAATGAAAGAAAAGAACCTTCATGAGAATATTTATTTGAAAACTGTTCGACTGAGAGTCAACTAAAAAAAAAAGGAAGAAATCAATGATGACTCTAGATTTCTAAGTTAGGATGGTATGATAGGCTGAATAATGCTCCCTCCCCCCAATATGCTGTCGTCCTAATTTCTGGAACTGTGAGTGTTACTCTACATGGCAAAAAGGACTTAGCAGGTGTAATTAAGAACCCTGAGATGGGGAGAGCACCCTGGATTATTCAAGTGGCCCTGAGAGAATCACAACAGTCGTTCTAAGAGGATGCAAGAGAAGTGAGGGCAGAAGACAAGGCAATGTGATGACAGAAGCAGAGACTGGAGTGAAGCGCTCTGAAGGTGGAGGAAGAAGCCACAAGCCAGGGAATACAGGTGCCATTAGAAGCCGATTCTCCCCTAGAGCCTGCAGGAGAGTCAGCCTTCCTGACACCTTGACTTCAGGCTAGTGGAGCTGATTTCAGACTCTTGTCCCCCAGCACTGTAAGAGAATAAATCTGTGTTGTTTTAAGCCACTAGTTTGTGGCAATTTGTTGCTACGACAATAGAAAATTAATACAGATGGCCAGAAGGGTGGGACTGTCATCAACAGAATTAGGCAATCTAGGAGAAGCAGTTAATTTAGGGAAAAAATGTCATGTTTGTACTCACTTTGACAGATCAGCATGAAAATCAGATGGGAGTATCCACTAGGCAGTTGGAAATACAAAAATAATACTCAGACAGAGGTCAGAGCTGGTGAACAAAAATTTAGAAATAATGCACATTGAAGCAATAATTGAAAATGATAAAGGAAGATATATAAAGAATAGGAAAAAAACAAGAAACAAAACACAGGAACAACCTATACGTACATGTGTATATTTACATATCTGATTGTACTGCCGTGTGTTTATGTACATAGTAAAAAGGTCTGAAAAGATTCTAACCAACTCTGAGGAGTGGGAAAGGGGAAGGTGAAAATGTAAGGGAGTGGATTTCCTTTTTCTACTTTTTACACTTACGTACTATAAGAATTTTTTTTTACAAAAGTAAGTACCACTTTTGTAACTTTTTTAAATTGTCATTTTCAAAAAATAACAATGAAGAAGGCACAAGAAAAGCAGCCAAGAAGAAAATTAGGAGACCATGCTTCACAGAAACTAGGAGGGGAGAGAATTTCAAGGAACAGTTAGTAAATCACGCCAATGCTGCATACTGATTAGGAAAATTTGGAATTGTCAAAGGATCATAAAAGTCAGCATGAGGAGTTCATTGTTGATCTTTTTTCAGGGGACAAAAGAAGCAAATCAAATTGCAATGGATTAAAAAAGAACAGCAGGAATTCTGGTTCCGTAATGGAAAAGGAGTTCCTTTCCATCTAACCCGCCTATAAATAATAACTATGAAGTCTGTGGGGGAAGAGGGTCACAGGCATGGAGGAGGCTGGGGGAGGAATCTGTGTAAAGGCAATGAAGTGCAACCATTAGAGTGAGAAACTACAGAGAGGGTGGAGCTGAACATTTGAAGAAGGGAATGGCACTGGGTAAGTTTTCCATTATTGAAACGCCAAAGAGCATCTTTCCCCCCGCAATTAATAAAAGGTGGTGAGGCTAAACATTCAGGTAGAAAAACACAGCCTTACTGGCTTGAAGAACCAGAGGAAAAAATCCCATAGAGAGCCACAGTGGGGGGCCTTCAATTCTGAATATAAATTCTAACTGAATCTCTAACTCCTGAAATATGTATGTGAAAGGCAGAGTCTAAGCAGCCCAGTTAAAGGTAAACGACCCCAACAGAGATTTCAACTGCCACCCACCACAGAGAAGACTGAATTTGGAGTCTGAATTCAGTCAAGTTAACTGGTAAAACAACAAAATCAATACTATTAAGAGAAATATATCAGAATCAAGAACCTCTATCAAGTATCATTCACAAGGTTGGATATAATTCCATATTACTGGATATAGGATATAAAAAAAAACAATAGCCCCGGCCAGTGTGGCTCAGTGATTAGAGCGTTGGCTTGCATACCAAAGGGATGCAGGTTCACTCCCCACCCCCAGTCAGGGTGCATTGAGGAGGCAACTGGTGGATGTGTCTCTTTCACATTGATGTTTCTCTCTCTCTCCCTCTCTCCCTGCCCCCCTCTCATTTTCCTCCATCTCTCTTCCTCCCTCTCTCCCTCCCACTCTCTCTGAAAAAGCAACGGGAAAAATAACCTCAGGTGAGGATTAACCACAAGGACAAAGAAACAATAAAATGTCACTAATACTCAGTACAAAAGGCAATCAATGCACAATTCTGTGAATATACTAAAAACCAGTGAATTATCTACTTTAAATTGTATGGTATGTGAATCATATCTCAACCAAGCTGTTACAAAACAACATCAACCACAGGTAGTCAACACGGTCCAACTCTAAGAGGAAGGACGTGGAATTAGCAGACGATGTTTTAAAAGGCTTTGTTTCCCTCTCCCCAACCCTGAACTGAAAATGGGTGAAAGCCTCCCTCCCCTTCATCATGCAGGATAAGGAGCAGCCACCACGGAGGGCTGTGATCTAAGGCTTATTCTTTGCTGCTATAACAGGTTTGAAAAGAATAAAATGAAGCAATATTCACATATAAAAATAAAATAAAAGCTTTTATAATATCTAGGCTCAGCAATGGAAAGAAAAAATATACATGTAATAAACATATAAATCTTAGCAGTTAAATGGAAGCTTTCATTAAAAGAACCAACTGTAAATTCTACAGATAGAAAATACAATATATATCCTACAAATATGTTCTCTGACCACAATGAAATTAAATTAGAATTTGATAACAATAAATCTCCAACATATTAATATTTAAACAATACTTCTAAATAACACAGGTGTTAAGGGAAATCACAGATGATTTTAGAAAATATTTTTAACTTATTGAAGGTAACCTAATAGATCAAAAATTACTGGATGCACCTATCGCAGTGTTTAGAGGAAATTTTATATTTTTAAACACTTGTATTAGAAAGAAGAAAGGTCTAGAATCAATGACCTAAAGTTCAACATTGAAAAACAAGAAAGTTAGTAAGTAGCAAGAAGGAAATAATAAAAGTGAGACTGGAAATAAATGACATCAAAAATAGACAAGCAATGAAAAATTTAACAAAAACATCATTTTTAAAAAAGATCAAGAAAATTGATAAATATCAAGCCGGAATGACCTAGAAAATGGTCCAGGTGTAAAAAAACAAAACAAAACAAAAAAACCCACAAGCTACCAATACCAGAAATGAAAGAGGGCATATCATTATATATCCTACAAGCATTAAGAGAAAAATAAGGAAACATTATAAGTAACTTTATTTCAATAAATTAAATGACCTGAACAAAGTCTTTGGAAAATAAAACTAATTCAAAATAAGAGAAAGAAAATCTAAACAGTCCAAGCTGCACAGCCATTTAAGGTTCTCAGCCCTCCAAAATTTATCCTATGTGCCACTGCTTGACGTGTCTTCCTTAAATATCTAGTCTATCTTCTTAGGCCTACATTTCAAAACCATCAGGAATTCCTGCTCATTAGCATATCCCTTGCCTGCTTTTCATAGTAATCTTTTACCACACTCTAGCACATTCCCGAAGTCTAATCATGCCACCATCCCTCAGATATGCCAACCTAACTTTCTTATACCTTCTTCCACATATTCCTTACCATCAATGCCATCCCATTCCTGACCAAATCTCACCTATTCTTTAAGGTCTACCTGGGTCTAATCTCCTCCAAGAAGCTTTCTAGGTTATTCCAAGCTCTCAGGGTCTCCCTTCTAGGAATTGCATGGCACTACAACGTTATTAACACTGTCCTGCAGGGAGGCCACTGTTCTCCTGTGTGTTAGTCTTATTTCCCCAACTAAATTATAAGCTTTTTTTTTTAACTTCTCTATACCTTAAGGCCGTGGTCAGCAAACTGCGGCTCGCGAGCCACATGCGGCTCTTTGGCCCCTTGAATGTGGCTTTTCCATAAAATACCATGGCCTGGGTGAGTCTATTTTGAAGAAGTGGTGTTAGAAGAAGTTTAAGTTTAAAAAATTTGGCTCTCAAAAGAAATTTCAATCGTTGTCCTGTTGATATTTGGCTCTGTTGACTAATGAGTTTGCCGACCACTGCGTTAAGGCAACTATTCCAGGATTTAGCACATGATTCAATAAATGACTGATTCAGTAATACTTGATCCATTGAAGGAATATATAATGCCAAGAGCTTATTTCTATAGTTCTTACAGACTCTCTAGACTCTCATTCTGACCTCAATACCATCGTCAGAGTCATCTCCAGGGTCTTCCAGACTTTTTCTAACAACCATATTCATGAAACATATGGTTACAATAAGCAGAGGTGGGGAGAGGGAGGAGCAGTGCTTAAATTACATAGAGATGAGGTGCCTTGGTTTCGTAGGTCATATAAGAGGCTGATTTTTACATTCTGCTGCTACTAATATCTGATAAGCACACACTAATACCAATAAGGTCACTTTTTCCTTGTCCTCTCCCCTTCCTCAGTCCCTGTGGACTCAGAACAAATCCAGGCACAAGGCTGAGTTCAGCTTATACTTCCAAACACATCTGTTCCTTCCATTCATTGTGAACCCATACCTAGGTATAGAGACAAGATAATATCATCTTCTAAAAAGTGGCCCGTTACCAATATTTAGTCTCTTACTATATAAATCCACCCAAATATATAAATCTTAACCACAACCAAGTACTATCAAAATAGTGACTGCAAATCTATCTTATTTCAATAGATCTTTCAAAAAATAATTTTGCATTTATACTAACCTATCAATATCATTGGGGAATACACATACTATTAAGGAAAAATACACTTCCTGTGGGGTTCAAGTCACCAAGTAAAGAAACCCCTTTGAACAAAAATGTCTCAAATTCTCTTTCATTGATGGCTTCCTAGCAGCTTCTCTTTCATTTAAACCAAACATAGCTTTATATCCTCATTTCATTCCCCTTCTCTCTAATTAGATAAATCTGGTCATTCTTCTCTCTAGACAGATTAAAAGGTTGGGGTGTTTTGTTTTTCCAGTATTTCAGAGTTCTAATCCTTAGAGCACTGTGATGACAGGAAGGATCATGTGATTTAGAGCAGACAGGCTCCAAGGAAATATAACTGAAGGAAATATACAACACACACATTGAAGAGATTCTTTTGAATAAAACACAAAGACAGTGGGCTACTCCAGCTATTTCCAGCCCATGGAATTGACCTGGATCGCAAGCCATTCTGTCCTTACCCAGGTTAGAGGATGCTCGTCCTTCGGCAGCCCGGTCCTTGAGGTCCTCAGCAATGCCCAGCTGCTGCTCATGGTACTGTTTAGCTCTCTCCAAATCCTGCATGCACCTAGCAGCATGGCCCAGGCCAGCGTAGGCCCGCATCTCAATGGCCTTCTCCATCAACTCCTGTGCCAGCTCCAGCACATAGTTGTGGTAAGACATGGCCTTGTCAAAGTTCCTCCGGTAGTGATAGGCACTGCCCAGGTTGCTGTAGGCCCGGGCCTCTTCTCGTTTGTTGCCCAGGTCCTTGGCTATCTTCAGATGCTGCTCATGACACTGCACAGCATTCTCAAAGTCACCCATGGCAATATACACAGCTCCCATGTTGCCGAGTTCTCGGGCTTCAGAAAGCTCATCTTTGGATTGCTTGGCAAGAAGAACACACTGTTTGTGACTGGCCAGTGCATTGGGGTAGTCTCCAATGGCCGTGTACACATGGCCCAGACTGCTCAGGGCTGATGAAGCTGCCTGGAGAAAAAGCATAAAGCAGAGAAATGAAAACACATCAGAAAATGGCTTTGGTTTGCTTCAGCAGATAACATGTCACAGAGATTGCCTGTAACCACCCAATCCAAGGCCTGATCTCTATCAGTGGCTCACAGACCTACGCAGAACTGAAAAAGTGCCCATCCGAACAGCAAGCTCCTAATAAAAAGACAATGACAATTTAATCAGTAACTTTCAATACCTAATCTCACAGAAGCAGGTTGTACTCCACAAAACCGTCATCTTAAAAACGTATTGATATTTCTAATATTATGATATTATGGCTATGTTAATAGCTATTAACCTCTGTAGTCTAAGGAAATGCTGAAGAAAACCAAAATTAGTTACAGTATAGCACAGGAAATTCGTAGGAGAAATCCATGCTTGGCTCTTTGCACTTCTGGGCATTTATCGAGCCTTCTCCCAAAAGCAAATGGACACATTAATGGTAAGGGATATATTTAGAATGACTGATAATTTTGTGACTTAAGACCCACTGCAGGGTCTGCTTTCTTATCTTTCTTCCTTTAATGTGACTTCATCAGTGCTGGTTACAGTGGAGGGCTTAGGTTTAGATGAGCCCCCAAGGAAAGCAATGGGTGGGTTACAAACTATACCTCTGAATGGCGAGAACTCCACTGAGCCTCACCGCCCCTTTTCAGGCTCATGGTGGTTCTTCCAGCTTTGTTTTTGTTTTTGTTTTGTTTTGTTTTGTTTGCCTACAAGCTCTTCTGACCCCAGCCTCTGTGCAGAAAAATGCTGTTTTCCTAGTCCCCTCACAGTGTTTGCTGCTCATGCATTTCTTGACTAAAGAAAAGTACATGAGCCCTTTTTGTGTGAAAAGTTTTAATGAAAATGACTCTATATCAGTAGAGTGAACCAAATGGAAACAACAAAAATAATAACAGGTTTTAGAATCTTACCAAGTGCACATAGTCTTAGATTCTTTTTGTTTGTTTTTTGTTTTTTTTGTTTGATTTTGTTAATCTTACCTGAGGATATTCTTCCATTGATTCTTAGAGAGAGTGGAAGAGAGAGGGAAAGACAAAGAGAAACATCGATGTGTATCGATTGGTTGCCTCCTACACGCACCCGGGCCAGGGAGCAGCCTGCAACCAAGGTACGTGACCTTGACCGAAATCGAACCCAGGACCCTTTGGTCTTCAGGCCAATGCTCTATCCACTGAGCCAAACCGGCTAGGGCTTAGATTCTTGCCTTTAGTTTCTAAAGGGGAGTTACACTGGACTTTTACTGCCCTTCTCTTTCTTCTACAAGTTAGACTTCCTTCATAATGTGCCTACAGCTAGAGCCATGTAGCCGCCTTTCTTCACATTGCTCCCTCTTCCTAACATGCCAGGTGACTGCGGCAGGATAAAGGATGCCCTGTCACAGGTAGGCAAGTGGTCTTCACAAGGGCCTCCAGGCTGGGCAAAAACAGCGAGGGATGCTGTGCCACCGGAGCAAGGGCATTCCTTCCTTTGTGAGACGTGCTCTGTGTCTGTACACTTCAGAGCACTTTTATTCATACTTTATAGATGAGTGACTTGCTACCCTATTTTTTTGCCCGTGAAATAGTTCTTGATCAAAATAATGGAGGCACTGATCATCTTTTTTTATGTTTTTTTAAATCATCTTTATAATGCTTACAAATTGTGTGTTTGCAAAGGATTTGGTATCATTTTGCGTTGCTTTTATCATATCACAGATGTTCCAACAAAAGATTTAGGAAAATAGAGAGGAAATAAGTACTTATAAGTTACTTTTCTGTTTTTTCCTGAGTGGGAGAGAGCAGAAACAATTCCATGAAAGTCACAGTGCTGCAGCAGTGAGATTCTGGCAGAAGCAGCAGTGACACTCACCGAAGAGCATGCCACCGGGACTGTACTGGCCTCAGGTCCCCACTTCGGGCCCTCTACTTCACGTCAGCACATCGTGTGGGGGGCCTTCCGCCGCTCACAACTCCTCTCCCTGGCCTGGTCCCTCCCTTTCCTCCTTTACTGCAAGCCAGGGACTCTGCTTCTCTAGCTGGCCCTCCCCACCTCACTCTCTGGGTTCTTCTCCGCCCAAGCATGGCTAGGGAGCAGGACACAGTCCACAAACCCTCCCACCACAAATTTGTGTTGCCCTCAAAGTAAAACACGTGGATCTGTGCCTGTGGAGCTAATGTAACCTAGAATCAGACACACGAGGTTCAAAACTGCACTGCCCTTGCCCTACCAGGTTTGGCTCAGTGGATAGAGCAGTGGCCTGTGGATTGAAGAGTCCTGGGTTCGATTCTGGTCAAGGGCACATGCCCATGTTGCGGGCTCAAACCCCGGTAGGGGGCATGCAGGAGACAGCCAATCAATGATTATCTCTTATCATTGATGTTTCTATCTCTCTCTCCCTCTCCCTTCCTCTCTACAATCAATAAAAATATATTTAAAAACAAAAAGACGGCACTGCTAGCTCTGGGGACCTGTAGAAATTTAACTCCTCTGAGCCTCGGTTTTCTAGATGACATTTCTAGGCCCAAGCCAGGACCTGAGTGTTTTGAAACTCAGCCATGAGCCTCTGTCAAATGTGCAAACCATAAATAATTCATGTGATAATTCCAAACAGTAGAACTGGTTGGAGGCAATGAGCCCTTGAACACTGCAGGGGATGGATTTATAAGGCTTGGGGCAGGCACAACACCCTGGCGTCACTGTTCCTAGGAACTTCTGGTTTATGGCAACTGCAAATGACAGCCCTGGGATTTTCAGCTTCTGGGTCTTCATTTCTCTAAATGCCAGGGAGACATAGAAGCTCATTTGCTGAAGCTCTCTGAACATAAGGAAGGGGTGTATTGGGGTATTTCCCCTCTGGGATGAGGGGGACAGAAGGAGGAGTACTGCATCAGCTTTCCCCTGCCTCCCTCCAGTTACCAGGCAGTGCTGGGAAGCCTCATGCGGTGGCCTGGAAACCAACATCTCTAGAAAGGATGATATAATTTATGAAGCACATCACAGCCTCTGAAATTCGAGAGGCAGGGTGGTGTTGTATAAGAATGGAACACGTAGACAGACACCAGTATGGTGATTACCAGAGGGAAAGGGGGATGGGGGCAGGTAGAAGCGAGTAAAGGCGGGGATAAGTGGTGAAGGAAGGGGTGGTGAACAGACAATACAATATACAGACGATGTGTTATAGAATTGTAAACCTGAAACCTACATAATTTTATTAACCAATGTCACCCCAATAAATTCAACAAATAAGTAAATAAATAAAAAAACCAAAAAAAAAAAAAAAAAAAAAGGAACCAGATTTAGAGTCAGAGGCCCTGGCTGCCTAACCCTGTTAAGTCATTTTACTTCTTCACTTCTTACTTTCTATGTGCATGGCGTGGAGAATGACAGAGTACACACTTCCCGGGGCTGGGATGGGATCAGATGAAGCAGCGCATGTGAGTGTCCGGCGTAAAGTGCAAAGTTCTCTGTGACTGCATCACTGAGGCGTGGATGGGTGTTCTGTGACTGCAAGCTGGCTGGGCTGGGCTCTGTTACCAAGCAGGAGCTAGTAATGGCAACTGAAACCATCAGTCATTATGACCAAACATCTATGTTCCTATCACTTGCCACAGGAAATAAAGTCCAGTGTTTTACAGCCCCTGAGCAAATAACCCATGATGATATTTATCAGCTAGGTGAATTACAAATTAATCACTTGTCTTTCTTCCTGTTCTTGTAGAATAAAAGCTTAGATCTGAAACATGGTTTCAGGCTGTTAACGAGAATCTAAAGACCCATATCTATGGGGAATCACAGGCCCCACCTCAAGCAGATGCTGCATTTGCCACTAAGGTTCACACTGCCTCTGTATATTAATCTCTTTGAGATTTCTGTGCCTGAATAGCAGCAGCTGCTTCCCACAGTAGAAACATTTTGGAACATCTGTATTTGAATACTAAAACGCACACCAACAGTTATGCTAACAAACTCTCTGGTTGGAATAAGACAATACTTTTCTCTTTACAAGATATAAATGACCCATATTCTTGCCAAAGCATGATCCCCAGCTGTAGCCTTAGCACACAGGAGTCATCGCCCCTTGCTCTGTGACCCGGAGATCTGCAGAAGAACTACATCTGACAAGTCAGTTTCATGGGACATGGAGCTAAAGAAAAATAAGTTGCCTTTAAGGGATTTTAGTTTGAGGCATAAAATAGAAGCATTTAAACTACCCAAACTATAACCACATTGATGACACTATCATTAAACATCATTTTGAAGACTGAAACATGTTTTCCTTTACATCTAGCATGATTTCCCCTTATTGTATTTCATAAGAGTTATATTTTGTGGAAGATGTAAACGTACATACAGGGAATATTTGATATAACTGCTGACTGACTAATTGCATGTAGTTTTATAAAGGGGGAAATGAATCTGCAGTTACTACCAGAAACATGGTATTTCTTCTTTACTGTCCAACTCCACATGTACCTTGTATTCCCTACCAGTTCAGTATCCAAAAATTCAAGGTCCCAGGTTAACTACCTGTAACTCAAGAGAAGAAGGATGCAGAATAATAGGGACAGACTCTGGAATCAGACATGCATGGGTTCAAATGACAAACTACGTGATATTGCACAAGTTTTGCAACATCTCTGAGCCTCAGTTTCCTTTTCTGTAAAATGGGAATATTAAGATCTCACAGAGCCTTGATGAGTATTAAATAAAACAGTATTTATGAAGAACCTGCCAGGTTCAGTACTTGGTACACAGTGCATGCTTCACCACATTCTCTCTTCTCTTGGTTAAACACTGCTCTATCAGAACAGAAATTAAAGTGAGAATCACAGCAATGTGGGACAGATCCCTGGCTGACTTATAACGAATATATAGTGGGCACAAGAAATAAACCTTTGTTGTTTTAAGCCACTGAGATTTGGAGATTTACTGTTATTGCAGCACAACCTGACCTAGCCTGACCAATATAATACTGAGCATAAATTAATAATTTTCACGCTCCAGTCATCATAGTAATAGTTAACACTAGTCAATGGTTCAAATATATTAATTGCCATGTTTCTGGGTGATTAAATTTTAGGTATTTACCAATTATCATAAGTTTCTGGATGATGACATTTTAGGCATTTTAATAGAAAACGAAATTGGAGCAGAATTAAGTACTAAAATCAGGAACTTAGCTAATTTTTAAAAACCTGTATTAACGCAGATACAAGAGTCTAACTGGTAGTAATGTACCCAAATTCTATGCCTATTTAGGGAGAATCAACAGCCACCCAAATATAAACCTACAGAAACATAAGATTAAATCATTCCCTGGAGGGTTTATATACTTCCTACAGTCTTAAATGACATACATTCCCTATTCAATGTGTATACTAGAGCCTGAAAATCTACCCTTAATAAGCATTGAGGTGATAGGAAATTCTGTATAAAAAGTTAAATGGTAATCTTGAGTTGCTTACTCAATAGTCACACACACAAAATAAATAAATAAATAAATTTTAAAAATAGTCACACAAAACCAGACAAAAATAATAAAAATATTATAATCTATATTTTTGAGGATACTGTCCACGATATTACCCAATGTCATCTTTAAAAGGACAAATGGAAAAATTTATTTTCGATTTCAATGCTTCTACCAAGCAACTGCTACAGTTTTATCTTTTAAAAAATGTGAATCTTATAAATGGTCAAATTGATCTTTTTAATTGGGTCACCAGGAAGCTTATGGCTTGACTCAGAACCTCCCTTTAACAACCAGATATAATCCCATAATATGTGCAAATTCTGCCCTGGCTTCAGCCTATGATATGAACTTAATCTTCTCATTACTCTGATTTCTTCCCTTTCATGCTTTATTTCCTGCTCCCACAAATTCTTCTTGGATTAAAACAGAGAAAAATCAACAAAACACAAACAAAATATAGTAAATATTAAGGTTCTTGGCAGAGAAAGCTTCCTGAAATTGGATCTCTAAAAATTGTGAACTCACAGCCACAGACTGAAGATAAGACTTAAATACCACACAAACAGGGAACATTTTAATTACAGTGTCTTTAGTAGTCTTAAATCATTTTCATGCTGTATGTACTTAATAATTGGTGTTGGGTTTATTACAAACAATCTAACCAGTTTGTTCCATTACATAAACCTAGGGCTGAAGAACTATTCTGCAGTTGTTATTGAAAAAGTAAGAGAATATTTGTGTACACCTGATTATTTCTACCATTATACTATGTCATAGTTAGAACAGTTGGTTTTAATCTATTACTATGAGCTTAGAGAGTGGTTAGTGATAGTCATAGCTTTTCCATAGTAACCTGTCAGCCTTTTCTAATTCTATGGGGCCGGAGGACTTTTCATAATTATTTTTATCTAAATTATATTAGGGTTGGAAGAATAACACACTGTCAGAGAGATCTGTTAGCAATACCTTAGAGTTGCTATCACAGGTGATAAATTATTTATAATGCCCAGCATTAATACACAATGTTTTCCAACCAAAAATTTGTAAATGTCGTTTGCAGATGCAAATTAACAGATTAATAAGGAAACAAGCTTTCTTGTATGAGAACCTGGGATGACAGATTAGCTATTAAGAGCAATTTATAGGTCATAAGATATGAAAGTTGGCAAGAAACACTACCTCTCCTGGCTCTATAAATAGTAAAACTGCATTTAGTTTCCCAGAGGTATCCTGTTAGACATTTTAATTATACCATAAAAACTGCCAGAATTTACAATGATTTCATTTTTTTTAAAAAACTTGATGCTCCATGTAAACTTTATGCAATACAACAGGCATCTGTGCTATGTGCTGCAGCTGCCAAGTTGCAGCCAATGGAAGAGTGTGTGCTCCCTCCTCATGAATGACTGTGAATGGTGAGGTTGATGCTGAAGGTCAGAGGGCAGAAATGTTACTCCCTAACACTCCCTCCAGGTTACTTAAGGATTCTCCTCCCTCCTTTACATCCTAACACTGCAGCCACATACTACCCATTGAGGAAGATTTTTACAAAGAACTTCATTCTACAAAGCTCTTTGGCCAAAGAGTGATGACCAAGTAAAAATCCTAGAGTCTTGGTAGTCCTATCAGAGTCAAGGTGAGCTTGATTGGGGATAAGTTCTCTCACTCACTTGAGATAATCAGTTAAGATTATTTTTGGAAATTTATTTCCCACTCTCAGTTTCACCTACATCTTCAGTTTTATTTGGGAGGGTGATAAGCAGATTACCTCTCAAATGAGTTTGTTGGCCCTGGCTGGTTAGAGTGTTGTCCCTATATGCCAAGGTTACAGGTTCAATCTCCCATTAGGGCAACCAATGAAAATATAAGCAAAACAACAAATGAATCTCTCTCTCTCTCTCTCTCTTAAAGCAATTAGTAAATAAAAATTTGTAATGAATTTTTTATGATACAAAGCACTCGAGTTTCTTATGCAATCATTTGACCTGGGTTAGGAGACATTCTACCATAATGCTGTTTTAGTCCAATCAAAACTGTTCCATTCCACACTTGCCAGCCAACCTGAACTTTAGTGAGCTATAAAACACTGTTCTGTAGGGGGTTGGAATGTAGTCAATCACCCTTTGAAGATATTACTTACATTAATCATGAAATCTGGCATTGGCTGGGAGGATATAAGGGAGAAAGCTGGAGAGGGAAAGGGATGGAAAACACATACGTGTGCAAGTGCACATACAAGAGGCAGAGGAGAGATTTCTCAGAAGAAAAGAAGCCCCAGAGAAGGGGCTTGTTTGCAGGGCCAGCAGGTGACAATTTAGAAATCTTTACGCTGGATGGAAAGGAGTCCTCAAGGAACCTGGAAAGATGTTATAACATTAAGACACAACTGAGAACTTCTGCAGCCACCCAGGAAGGAAAATCATTTCAGGGCCCATGCAGGCGGAGACCTTCTGAAATCCGCGGCTTCTGACTGTTCAGGAATAAACTGCCCACGACCTCAGCTCTCTGCAAATTCTGGCAAACTCAACTTCTCTTCCTGTTGGGTAATTCTAAACTCAGGTTTCAGAACGAGAGACAGAATTTTAGAGCTGGAAGACGTCCTACAGATCACTGAGTCCACTGGTTTTCAAACTTTGTTTAAACCAAAATACAAATACACATGATTTGTGTAATAAAAGTGTAGTCGTTTAGGTTCACTTAGACTAGGGTGCACTTTTCTCCCCAAGTATCCTTAAGAGAATCTATGGCACCTGCGGGACACTTTAGAGCGGAGTTTGAAAACCACTTAATAATGTAACTCCTCAATGTCTTTAGATGTAGAAACTGAGGCCAAGAGATGTCAAGGACCATGGCTGAAGGTCAACCTACTAATGACCAGCAGAGGCAGGACTGGAGCCCAGGTCTCACGCTCCCAGCTGGTAGTCTCTTCACTCTGCTTTGCCAACATTCCATCACATCTCACAGTCACCTCAAGCTCAAGCCCTCATTGCCTTGCCCAAGTCTCCCTTACTCTTGTGACCTCCCATGATTAATATGAGAAATAAATGTTATCACTATTTCTTCTAACAACCAGTCAAGAGCTCAGGGTTATCACTGACTTTTCCCTGTCTTTTGGCCCTCATATTCAGCAGGCACCAAGGCCAGCTTTATTATACTCCTGAAATTATAACTACACTATTTTTTATTTAATAATTTCTACTTTAATGTCAATTATTTATATACTAGATCCACTTAGTATTTCTAATGGTTTTACTTTAAATAATAAATATTACCTTTTAAATTATGTGACAATGTTTCTGGATGAGGTTTATAATATATTTTAAATACATGCTGCTATTCTCTCTAAAATCCAAGCCAGGATTCAGCGACAAATTCAATGCAAACTTTAATCAAATGTTAGTAACTTTCCTAACAGCTACTGATTTTGCTTCCTGAATAATAATAGATTTAGCAATTCTAGAGTAATATAGTGATTAGACAGTGATTAAATCCTGTCTCTGCTGGCTATGTCCCCTTAAGGAAGGTACTGATTCTCTTTGTCCTTATTTCCTTATCTATAAAGTGAGGATAATGATATCTATCTTATTGGATGTTATGAGCATACATTTAAAGAGCCTAGAATAGTGCATGGCACATAAGTATTCAATTACTGCTAGCTGTTACTATAGATGCTAAATACCAATAAAACTGAGTAAATTAAGTAATTTTAAAGTCATATATTTATATTCATTTACTCTATTTTGTAAGTTTATTTAAAATTTAAATGCATTAAATTAGTGCCTTCCTTCCTTTCTCATTATATTAATTAAAAAACCTGAAAATGTCATTTCCCGTGTGTGGCATTTGTCACTGTTCCTTTGGCACAGAAATTATTTGGGTATGCAAGCACACAGACATTCCTTTTTGGGAATACCCAAACAAAGAAGACATTATACCAAGATATAAAAAAGAAACACAACATGTTCACTGAAGACAAACTAAATTCTTAACTAAGATTCTAAATTTTTTAAAAATACTAGCTTACTACAAAAATAGCCAACCTGATGTTAAATACAGGTTACACTGATAAATAAAATTTCTAATTACAAGTGTAATCAAACTCTTCATTTTGTTAGCTTTTAAACTGATGTTTCAGTGGTGTGCTTGTTTTGGATGAAAGAAAATATACTAAAGTTTCAATGAGTATGTTGTAAAGCAAAAAGAGAGGACCATATATTTTCTATTTGAAGCAATGAGAAAAGATACAGGATATGGATGAAGGAAAGAGAAAGAGCATGAGATAGGTCAGACTAAGGGTTTCCTAAAGCCAAGAGGTATCTTCTTTATCTCTGTAACTTTAGAGTCTAGTGTAATGCTTGGCACATAGCAGGTGCTCAGCAAATACTTGAAGAACCGAACTGGTATTCATGGGACTTTCGATCAGCACAAGATATAAAAGAAAACTCCATCCCTCCAACATAAGAATGCCAGAAGGACTGTGTGGTACCAATACCTCCCAACCTCTAGTTCTCTTTAAGCAAAATTCTGCTGCATTAAGACTTTCCTACACCTGCAGGAATGTAGGACATACAGATATAGGTGTTCTCAGTTGTCACCCGGCTGTCTGCATTGAACTCCTGGTTCCTCACATCCGTCTTGTTCTTTCTGCTGCTCCTCATTCAATCAGTCACATTCTTGCTAAGTCTTATGAAAAAGCCTCCCTTTTACCTTTGCATTGTTCACATGGGACATGAAATGATTAAAGAGGTGCAACTACTATCTTTGTTATAAATACTATTTTTCCTGAGTATAATTACAGTGGTAACCCAAATTAGGCTCTAGAAAAACTAGTACAATTTAGATTCTTTCTGACACCAGTAAAATCTTCATTAGAAAAAATATCTCTTCATAATAGGTATGAATACTATTCATTGAAAGCCAGACATACCATATTTCATCAAATCAAAGTTGCCATGAATTTAAGAAGCATTTTACAATATGTGCCACAAATAAAGAGATACAAATGTTGCAATTAAGCAATGAAAGTATGCTTACTTATTGATTATAAGACCAATTTTATTTTAGAGACAATAAAATGTGGGAGGGAAAAATGAGCATCAAGGAATCAATGAATTATCATATATCAGGTGCTTTACTTACATTATTCCAAATCCCCATCAGGACCTCTGAGGTAGGAATTTTTATCTTCACTTTGCAGATGAGGAAACAGATGACATTAAGCAACTAGTACAAAGTCAAATAATTATTACTAAGTGGAAAGATTAGGATTGAAATCAGGGCCTACCTAACTGCAAATCAGAGTATTTCCATCACATTGCCTTGCCTCCTCCGGAAATCCCCGACAGAAAGTGAAGGAGGAGGCAAGGGCGCTGGCTCTGAAAAGGACTGGTTATTATTACTGTTAACACTTAGGTGCTTAGAATAGCTTAGCAGGCGGGTGTTTCTAATTTGCAATATTTTTTTAATAGCTATTGTCAAACTGTATCACAAACTGAATACAAACTCAGAATGTTGTTAAGACTGAGGAAGGAAAAACCTACAAAAATTCCACTACACTGTTATTTTTTGAGTGCCTTACAATTCTTTACTCCTCATCCCCACCCCCAGATATCAAAACTACCGTTGGAATTCTCCAAGTCAGTCAACATACATATGAGGCTACAAAGAAATGTATTTTACTTGATTAATATTATCCTCAGGATTATATATAAATTCTGAGATATGAAATGACAAGCTTAGGGAATATGCCAGGTCTAGGACTGGTTAATGTGTCTGGCATGTCTGAAAAATCCCAGGAAGCTGCTCCCAGATGTCTATCATTGCAGACATTCAGAAGATGGGTTACGATTCAGGTTTACGATGATTCCATTTAGGGATGGAGAGAGTTTTCAACAGTGGTACTGGGCTGCGAGTTCAGGCAGGACCATTTAAAAGTGCTTTAGTAATGCATGTGTCCTGGGAGCTCAGCAGGAAGAAAGAATTAGCCCAGCTCCTAGAATGGCAGGGTCCATGTCCAGAAGGTTCCATTCAAAGCATTATGGTATTAAATAGAGACTGCTGGAAATCATGTCGTTTTTTTAGAAACCTCAGAAGCCTTTTTCTGAAAAAAATCTGGGATTAGGAGTGGATTGGTTTACTTTGCTTCTAGTAAACGGTGAAAGGGGAGGTGATGATTCTGTCACTGTTAAAGTGAAAAAGCAGTGAAAGGGCGAAGGTGAAGCGATGAGTGATGATACTTCTGACGATGCCCCTTCCAGATGGGGGTGGGATACAGCCTTTTCCAGCTCTGGCTTCTTCCCAACAAAGTAGCAGCACATTTTCCCCATAATAAAGCACATGTTGTATCATATCTGATTACTCCAAAAGCTTGTTTTACCTCATTTTATAGTTCAGATGAGGAGAGAGGGAGGAAATGAAGGAGAAAACAGGAAGATAAAGTTTTGCCTCCCAGGTTCTAAGATTACTCTACTGGTAGTGAGTTCATTCTGCACTTATGTGCCTGGAATCTAAGAAAAATAGGTATAAATCCTGAATAGAGGGAGTTATTAAGTGAGGGTGAGGGTTAAGAGGTTTTCCATATTGTGAAAGTGTGACTACTTTAATTGGAAAGAAACACAGAAACTTAATTTACATCCAATGGCTTGTCAGAGACAGAACTCTGATTTTTATATAAGAACATTAAACTTGCTGAACCAGTGATAGCAGGCAGGGGCCACTATCCACACCCTCACTCTCAGCTCCAGTCAGGGGTCTGCCAGTCTTTTACAACAGAATCCAGATGTGCCCACGTGAGTTACATTTCCCCTGGGATGCTTCTCCCAGCACCTTCTCTCTAACAAGATAGATGGTGGTCCTCACACTTTTCATGGGTGCCATCAGAGGTGAAACCAGAGTAGTGTATTAAACATGTGTTGGGTACTTGAGAGCCACGTGGTGATTAAGTCAGCTGGGGGCACCAAGGATATGCTTCCGGCGGTTAGTAATAAGAGTCTGGGAGATATATTCATCATTGGATACTTAATAAAATCCTCTGCAAAACAATGCCCACTGGGAATTCTAAGTAACTGGAGCATTCTGTGAATATCAGCTGCTTTCAAAGGAGACAGACCCGCCACTATGGTAGAATCTGGAGTCGCATTGCAGGCACTTGCTTCCAGAAACATCAAGAAAATAAATGTTTTGCAGAGCTAACAAAGAATAGCTAAAATGTATTTATTCCCTTGTTCATTCCACAAACATTGGAGTGCCTGATATGTCCTAGGCCCTGGGAAGATAAAAGTAAATGAGACAAAGCATCTGCTGTGAAGTCACTCACAGCTTAGGGGACAGACTGGAAAAAAGTAGGTGCAGCTGACATCTGGGTGACTGGGACAAGTGGAAACACCCAAGTTTCTCAGCTTCTGTCAGAAACCGTGAAAGGAATTTTTTTTAAGCGATAAGCCCATAAAAACAAAAAGATTGAGAAAGATACCAGCAGATGAGAGATAGCCACAAGACTAGAAGATGGAAAGCAGATGGGTGAATGGTAACTGGTTTAATAGGACAGGGAAAACAGAAACCAAACTGCCTGCAAGGAGGGGTGCCAAGGCCAGCTGCAGACCGCTGGAAAGGAGCAGGGATTGAGGCACTAAGGCTTCTGAAGTTCAGGGGACGGGTGCAGGGAGCCTAGATCTGCCCCCTCAGTCTGGCAAAAGATGGAAGCCTGCTTTCTGCAGATGTTTAGAGATGACAATAGAAATGAAATGCTACACTAAAAAACGAGATCAGTGAAAATCTGCATTTTGAATGGTGAGGTTCTCCTCACTGAGCACCCCTCTCCACATTACAAGCCCCTTTGCTCTCATCAGTTTCTGCTGTGCTGCAGCTACATATGGCAGCAGACTGGAAGTTTCTTAAAAATTGGTCCAAAGAAAAAGATGTGCATATACTAGCATGAAGTGATTCTCCAAATAAAAAAGTGAATAAATAAGACCTCAGTGCATTTCAAGCTGCATTGAAATCTATCTGTGCCCAAGACCCACCCAACCATACAGAGGCTCTAATCCATTTTTAGTGCCTTGTTCCTAACACTAGCAGTCAGCCAATGATGAGCAGACATTTGCTGAAACCTCGAACTTTAAAGACAATGACCAAAATAAACAACAAAAAAGGAATTCAAGAGGGAACAGATACAATGAAGGATGGGGGAAAAAACGTTCAAAAAAGGACAGTCTTCAGGGACATAAAATATCATACCGCAGCCGTGAACCTTCTGTGCGCCATACAAAAGGGACATTTAGAAAATATGAGAGAATCTTCAAAATGTTTAATGACAACAACAACAAAAAAAGCACATGTAATAGAACAAATTGAAGAATATTACTTCATAGGAAGTAGGATTATTTAAAAAAAGAGGAAAAACAACAGGTAATATAATTAGAGGATCAAACTAAGAAGCTTACCATCTGACTAACAAAAATTATAGCTGTAGAAAACAAAGAAAATGGAGAGGAATAAATTATCAAAAAAAAAATTTTAAGAAAATTTCCCAGGAATTAAACACATGAGAGTCCAGACAATGAAGAAGAAGAAAAAAAGATCCACTCCAAAATTTCAAGAAAATAGGTATACAAAAAAAGGAGAAATATTCTAGGGAGAAAAATCTGCTAATATACAAGTAATTAGGAATCAGAATAGCATCTGACTTCTAAATAGCATTGAAAGCTACAAGACAATGGGTCCAATATTGTCAAATAATTTGGGAGAACAGCATTCCAGTCTAGAACTCCAATCCTAGCCAAACTATCAATCAAGGTTGAAGGCAGAACTAAAGAATTTTGAGATACCCAAAGTTTTTTCTCAGGGAACTAATCAGGGTGTGCTCCGGCAACACTGAGGTGTAAACCAAATAAGAAGGTGCAATGCAGGAAAAAGAAGCTACAAGACAGGAAGAGGTAAAGGGATTCTCAGGATCACAGGGGAGGGAAGCATCAGAATGGCAGCTGTGCGGGGTCCTATAGAACAACTAGTCAAGCTTGGAGCAGGACACAAAGACTTGCAAGAAGGCTTTCTCTGGGGGTGGGGGTGAGGGTATATGTAGAAGATATAGATTACTTGATATGTTTGGCATTCTAAGAGTTTTACAGTTCAGCTATTTATAGTAAAGTCTTAGGTTAGTGACTGGCATACAGAAAAGCAAGCAAAACCACAGCAATAAGAACTAAAGTGGTAATTCCAGTTTTGCAATACGGAAAGATCACTGGGGCAGTGTAAAGGATGACCTGTGGCAGGGGCATAAGGGAGACAGGTTAGGAGTTGAGTGACAACGTTTATTGATGATAGCCCTTCTGCCCATTGTAAGGTGATACATCATTGTGGTTTTAATTTGCATTTTTATGACAATTAGTGACGTTGAATATCTTTTCATATGTCTATGGGTCATCTGTATGTCTTTGGAGAGTGTCTATTCAAGTCCTCTACTCATTTTTTAAGTGGATTGTTGTGGTTTTTTAGTGTTGAGTAGTATGAGTTCTTTTTACAGGAGTGGGAAAAAGTATGTTCATAATAATAAACAACACAATAATAAATAATACAAGAATAAACTCTGTTTCACAACTATAAACCTACTTTTGGCCACCCCTGTAGATTTTAGATATTAACCCCTTATCGGATGTATCATTGGTGAATCTGTTTTCCCATTTAGTAGGTTGTCTTTTTGTTTCATTGATGATTTCCTTTGCTGTGCAATAACTTTTTAGTTTGCTGTAGTCCCATTTATTTTTTTGTGTTTCCCTTGCCTGAGGCCAATATATCAGAAAAAATATTGCTAAATGTCAGAGATTTTTACCACCTATGTTTTTTCCTAGGAATTTTATGGTTTGGAGTATTACATTTAAGTCCTTAATCCATTTTCACTTTATTTTTGTATATGGTGTAAGAAGATGGTCTATTTTATTTTTGCCCCCCAGTATCTGTTCAATTTTCCCTATGCCGGACCCTATATAAGTAACAGAATTAGGAAAGTATTGTTATTTTCCATTTCACAGATGAGGCATGAAGAGGTGAAATAATGTATCCATGGTCACACAGGTGAAAAGTTCAATAGATTTAAACCCAAGCTGGCTGTGCCCACAACCTAGTCCGCTAACTGTAGTGTTCACTCTAATATCCACTCACTAAGGAGTACTCTATATTAGGCATGGCCTAAAAACATTCACTGGTATTAACACTTTTAATTTTCAGAACAACACTGTGAGATAGATGCTGTGATCATCATTTCACAGGTGAGATGTGAAGTGACTTGCCCAAGGCTATCCAATGCCCTAAGGATTCGAGCCCAGCCATTCGAGAGCTCAAGAATGAGGTGTGCTCTAGTGTGCTGCCCCACGTTGCACTGGGCCATATCACCTTCTCGGAAGCTGTCTTGAGTCCTCTAAATCTCCTTCTTTCCCTATATCCAATGATGAGCAAGTCCTACTGAACCTACCTCTGGGGTATGCCTAATGGAGCACATAGTGGCCAGTAAACACGTTTTATTTGGTTCACACGGTGTGTTTTTGTTTAATGAGGAAATTGCATATAAAAAATCCAGGTTTTCAACTTCCAACGGAACAAAATAAAGAAACTTCCAACACTGACCCATATTTTCACATGGGAAAAACCACCTACCAGAATCGTGGCTGTCCCCGTCAGACCATGTGTGCAAGCATTTTCAAGCTCCCCATAGAAACTCTGCTCCCCACATCCAAGCACACTTCATTAATTCGCAGCACTGCCTCCACTTCTTCAGGCACCTGCTTTCTGAGACTCCTGTTCTTACTTTAGACCTTCCCCACTCTGGGCCTCTTTATCTCTCACCTGCATTGCTTTAATAACCTCTTAACAGGTCTTCTGCCCTCTACATCTTCCATTCTCTACTCCTCTATTAATTTCCCTAAAGCATAGTTTGATTATGCTATCCCTTTGCTTGAAAACCTTTGATGACTTCCCAGTGCATACTAATCCAAACCCTAGGCTTGGCAAGTAATGATTTTCACAATGTAATTCCAACCTTCTTTTTTACTATTATCTCCCTCCGTACAACCCAGACCTTCTGCATATTTGTTGTTCTCTAAACATCTGCTTCATTTCCTGCTTCTAAGCCATGGTTCATATTTGTGTTAAATTTTTAATCATAAGAAACATATTTCAGTGCAAGTTCCTTTTTTCAATTGCGTTAAAGGCTTCTTTACAGATTCTGTTTATAAGTAAATAGAGCTGGGACACTCGGTTTAAATTATACAGTTCTTCAAAATAAATATCAGAGATAAAAAAGTTAAACACATAGAACAGACAAAACTCAAAGAAAATATAGTTTTACACAAATTTTCATCTGCATGACCCTGTATGGCTCAAGGGCCAAGGGTATATGAACCGAGTTAGATATATCTCTAAGGCACATTGTTAAGAGCAAAAAGCAAGAGGCAGAAAAAGTAAGTATGATGCTAACATAAAAATAAATTGTGGGGGCATATTCATAAGACAAGGTCAGGAAGAGGGTTACTCGACAGTGGCTCTACAGACATTTTGGACCAGATAGTCCTTTGTTGAGAGGGGAGGCAGGGCTGTCCTACATCCTGGAGTACGTTTAGCAGCATCCTTGGCCTCTACCCACTATATGCCAATGACACCTGCCCTCTCCCCACCCCTTAGGAGGAATACACACTAAATGGACTGAATTGTTACTCTGGGCAGATGAAGGGGATTATTTGGGGAGGAACAAAGAGTACATTCACTTTACCTGTAATGCTGAAATAGTTTACCAGGAGAACCTGTGTATTTACTCATTTTTACTTTAAAAAGTGTCAGAAATATAAACTCTATTAACATTAATTATCTGTATCATGAAACTACGGATGACATTTGTTGTTTTTATAACTTAGCTATAAATATTGATTTAGAAAATTAAAAATAAACTGAACTTTATTTTTGAGGAAAGGGACTAAGATGAAAAAAAATGCAAAATGTTAACAGTACTTGCAGATGGGAAATGAAATAAAATGTCATTTTTGTTTGCGTTTTGGTCATTGCTTTCTAACTTTCCTACAGGAGCATGTGCTAATTTACAATTCAAATAAATTTTTACTTGCTTTTAAAAAAATCCTAGCCTTATTAAGTCAGAATTAAAAAGAACAATCCTAAAATAATAAATTAAGACCAAGTGTGCTCAGAGATAGTATGTTGGTACTTGACTCCCCTTTACAAAGCAGTTCAAAATCCCAGCCACAAAGATCAGACACCAAGGCTGGGAAAGGACAGTTTAGAACAGGGTTTTGAATTGCAGGGCTAGAAAAACAACTCCGCTGAGAACTTAAGAGCCACGGGAGGGCATTTAGGGCCCAGAAAGAGGAATAAACAAACAGGAGTCTTAAACCCTCCATCTCTAGCTGGCAATTAAGAAGCAGTATTAAACAGCATGGCAGACAGAAGGCTGGACACAGCCTTGGAGAAGATTACCACCTCTGCTGGTAACAGGCTCTCAGAGATTTGCTCTAACTGATTTATAAGTAGAGAGTGATATTATGTGTTGGTATATATGTAAGTAATATTTTTGCTTTTATTTTTTTAAAGCACAGTTATATATCTTAGAAAATCTCTTCTCTTCTGACCTACCCATTAATGGAGGAAAAATAGTATTCGTTCAGCATCCACTATGTGCCAGGCAGTTTACATCCACTATTAGCTCACTTGCAACTCACAACACACTAGAGTTGGATAATGTTCTCACTTCAGAAGTTGGAGAACTGAGGGTCAGCAGGGTCATTAACCAAAAGCATACAGTGGGCAAAGTATAGGAGCAGCAAGCATTTGCTCAGTCTCAAAATTCATTTATTTAAACAGCCAAACCAATACTGTGAGTACCTGCTATCTGCCAGCGAGGCTGAGGATATAACAATGACCATGATGCACTCTGATTTCATTAAGAGTGTGAAGCTAGCTAGAGCACAGACTTCAAACAAGAAATTACAATGTTTGATGAGGACTGGGGAAGTGCAGCAGATGAGGTGAAAACAGCAAGATTTAACCTAGGGCAGGGATCAGAAAGCCCCGCCAGAGAAACAGATTTAAAATTAAGCCTGAACCAACACATACGTAAAAAAGTGCTAAGCATCACCAATCATCAGGGAAATGCAAATCATAATGAGATATCACCTCACACCTGTTAGAATGGCTATTATCGCCCCACTGCTGTGGTGTGGCTCCATGGTTGAGCATCGACCCATGAACCAGGAGGCCATGGTTCTATTCCCTGTCAGGGCATATGCCCGGGTGCAGGCTCCCTGTAGGGGGCATGTTTCTACCCCTCTCTCTATCTCTCTTTCTCTCTGAAATCAATAAAAACATATTTTTAAGAAATAAAATGGCTATTATAAAACACACACACACACACACATAAGAAATAACAAGTGCCAGCAAGGATCTAGAGAAAAGGGAACCCTCATTTATTCTCATGGGTGAGAATATAAATTGGTGTAGCCACAATGGAGGTTCCTCAAAAAATTAAAACTACAACTACCATATCATCCAGCAATTCCACTTCTGAGTATCTGAAGGAAGCAAAAATACTAACTCAGAAAGATGAGCTAACTATGTTCTATGTTTTCTCCATGTTCACTGTGGTATATTTACAATAGCCAAGATAAGGAAGCAAACTAAATGCTCACAATAGATAAATGGTTAAAGAAAATGTGATCCACACACCAGAGAAATGAATATTATTCAGCCATTTAAAAAAAAAAAGGAAATCTTTGCCATTTACAACAACATGGATGGATCTTGAGGGTAGTATGTTAAGTGAAATAAGTCAGACAGAGACAAATACTGCATAATCTCGTTAATATGTAGGATCTGAAAACAACAAAACCAAGCTCATAAACACAAAGAACAGACTGGTGGTTTCCAGAGGCAGGGGTCAAATGGTACAAACTTCCAGTTATAAAATAAGTAAGTCATGGGGACATAACAAACAGCATGTTGACTACAGGTAATAATACTGCATGGCGTATTTCCAAGTTGCTAAGAGAGTAGATCTTAAAAGTTTTCATCACAAGAAAAAATATTTGTAACTGTGTGGTGGCAGATGTTAACTAAACTTAATGTGGTAATCATTTCACAATACATATAATATCAAATCACTGTTGTACACTTGAAACTAATATTATATCTCAATTATTCCTCAATTAAAAAAAAAGAGCGGGAAATGCCTGAAGAATGTGTGAGAATTAGAAAGGTAAGGTGGGACAAGATACAGGAATGGGATGAGGGGAGGCCAAGAAGCAAGAGGCAAGATAGTAAGGACCTTTCAAGTTACTGCCAAAACTCAGTAGGGATGAAGCATTGAATGCAACTAAGAGCAATGAGAACCAAGATGAGAGAGGATGGCAGGGACAACCTGGGGAGCACCCAACAGGGAGCATGAAAGGCTGAAATAAGCAAGGAAAGGTGGTCTGATTTGGGTTTCTGAAAGACCTGAGGAAGCAATAAACTTGGGAGGGGACCAGCATGGACATGATCGGCTAGGAGGCTGTTTATCAAACGCAGGTGAGGTTTGAATGTAGCCAGAAGAGGGACGATGGCCCTGGGATTAGAGAGAAGTTTGTAGCTACAAGAAACGTTTAGAACACAGAACTGAGTAGAATTAGTATTGGTATAGAATTTCAGAAGACAACTAAAGTAATCTACCATGAGTACCTATTATGTGCGCAACCCTTTACACATGTCATCCCTAACTCCCAGGAGAATCCAATGAGGTCGTGTTTCTCTCATTTCACAGAAGAAGCAATGGCTCAGGGCGGTTTAGTCATTTGTTCTTAGACACATGGTTGTCCAAGTGGCAGGGCTGGGATTCAGACCTTGGTCAGTCTGACTTCACAGAGCCCTGGCTACTTCCCAGATACCATACTGCATCGGAATAGATGCAGAAAGTTCAAAATCCTGCTTTCATTCAATAGTTTAAAAACAAGAAATAAGGAGAGGTAAAAGAATTTTCTTTGCATCATCATTCAATACCTTATATTTATAATGCTATAAAGATGGAGAACCAGCAGGGAGCTTGACATCAGAGAACCACAGGGTTTTATAGCTGTCCTAGAGGGACTTGAGAGGCACATACCTAGCTCAGTGGTTCTCAACCTTTCTGATGTCACGACCCACAGGTTGAGAACCGCTAGCAGGGTCGCCTAAGACCACCAGAAAACACAGATATTTACATTACAATTCATTAACCGTAGCAAAATTACAGTTATGAAGTGGCAACGAAAATAATTTTATGGTTGGGGGTCACCACAACATGAGGAACTGGATTAAAGGGTCACGGCATTAGGAAGGTTGAGAACCACTGTCCAGGTTCCTTCTTCCAAGGCAAGTGCTACCAAAGTTTTCTATGTGGTACTTTAGGCCTTCTCCCCGCCCCCCTTTTTTGTTTTTAATTTAAAAAGATTTTCAGAGATAAGTATGAAAAATAATATAAAGAATACCCATGACCCAGCTTTAATAAATCTTAACATTCTCCCATATTTGCCTCAGATTTGTTCTTTCCTTTTAAGGAAAACAAACATTACAGATACAGTTTACCCCACAGCCTGAATTTGGTGTGTATCACTCCCATACATAATATACTATTAGTGTATATTATGAATCCATAAAAATGTGTTTTCATGTGTTTTTGAATTTTATATAAATGGGAACATATTGCACGTATTCTGCAGATTTTGTTTTCTACACTATTTGCATATACTTATATTTTTTGGTGGAAGACAACATGGTAATGTGAGCCAAACAGGACTTTGGGACAGCCAGAGGAGCACTGGGACTTTTTCACTTATGGCTACAGGCAAGCTACTGAACATTCCAGAGCTCTAGCTTCTTGCTTGGTTAAATGAGGATAAAACGTCACCTTGCAAGGCTATTGGGAGGTATAAGATAATAACTACCTTTAGGCCTGGCACCAAGCAAATATTCAGTAAGTGTTAATCATTATTTGTCACAGTAAAATCGCACACACTCAATACCAGGTAGCTATTTTTACTGTAAGCTGTAAAGGTTCTTCACATTTGTTCAGGAATCCTGTCTTAGAATGGCCCCAAGGTCCCCAGTGCCTGACTGTGCTCATATAACAGGAGGTGTGATAATTTCCAGGTCAAGTCCCATGAATTTTTATGTATTCCCCTATCCAGCTGAGCTTGGCTTGTTTACTTTAATGGCAGAATTAAACTGCTAATTCTTTGATCTCTATGGAACGCCATTCTAGATTACTGTGATCAGAAATTTAACTTGCAGAATTTTTTTTAAAGCCTAATCCTGTCCCCTAGCCCCAGCCTTTCTTCCTGCCTACCTTCCCTGCAGACTAACCCACCCAACTATAATTCTGTGTTATCCATAAATTTGATGAGCATTCATTTGCATTTTCAATAAAGTTGCTAAACTCAGGCTCAGGACTGACACCAGTAGAGGTACTGCTGTTTATGTCATCTCTGCCTCACTCACTACAAGGAGACTGATCTGTTCCTTCAAAAGCTCTTCTGATTGTTATTGCCTTATTTTTAATACCTTGATACTACTTCTCATACCTACCTCTGCCTGTCAAAACATCACTCATTCTTCATGATCCCTTTCAACTCCCAACTCTTTCATAAAATCCATCTTGACTCCCTCCGCCCCGAAAGTGGTAACCTCTCTCCCTTCTGAACGTCAGAGCACATGCCTGTAGCACAGAACTCAGCAAGTAGTTAGCTCCCCATAGCCCTGATTAAAATGCAAGCGCCTCTAGGGAAAGACATCCTACTCACTTCTCTCACAGGATTCAGAAGTACTCACTGAAAATGTGCTGAATTGCAATTCCACTTCTGGATATTTACCTGAAGAAATTCAAAACACTAATTTGAAAAGAAACAGGCTACCCTATCTTCACTGCAGCATTATTTACAATAGCCAAGATAAGAAGCAACCTAAGTGCCCATCAATAGATGAGTGAATAAAGAAGATGTGGTACATATAAAATGGAATATTGCTCGGCCATAAGGAATAATGAAATCTTACCATTTGTGACAACATGGATGGACCTAGAAGGTATTAAACTAAGTGAATTGAGTCAGTCAAAGAAAGACAAATACCATATGATTTATTTTACATATAAAACCTTAATAACAAAAATAAATGAACAAACAAAACATGAACACACTCATAGATATAGAGAACAAACTGATGGTTACCAGAGAAGAAAGGATTTGGGGGACTGGTTGAAAAGGGTGAAGGGATTAAGAAGTACAAACTGGCAGTTACAAAACAGTTATCCTATATAATAAAGATGTAACATGCAAATAGTCGTTACGCCGTGAAGCATAACGACTGACCACGAAACGACTGGATCACGGATCAGCAGGAGGGTGGGGCAGCGAGCTACAAGCGGGTGGCAGAGAGCTACTGAACGGGGGAAGGGCAGCAAGCTATGGGGAGGGAGTCGGTGGGGGGTACACAAGAGCGGGGCAGCGGGCAAAGAGCTACTGGAGGGCAACAGCGAGCTACTGGCAAGCTACTGGCGCATGGATTCATGTGCTGGGCTACTAGTAGGGATGTAAAGTACAGCATAGGGGATATAGTCAATAATATTGTAAAAACTATGTATGGTGTCAGGTGAGTACTAAACTTATCGACAGGATCACTACATAAATTATATTAATGTCTAACCACTATGCTTTATACCTGAAACTAATATGATATTGAACATCAACTTTAATTGAAAAAAAATAATAAAATTTTAAATGTGCTGAATTGAACTTGAGGACTATTGGGACTGGTTACACTGTGATGGGACATTAGCCAATATGCAAACTATAACTACCCCTGAGAGTAGGCCAACCTACATACCCTGGTCCACATGGATATCTCTGTCTAAAGGGTACTAGTAATAACTATTATCAGAAGTCTCTGCTATGCCTGGTCCTTTATATGCATTAGTTCTATTCTCATTATAAGCCCTGCAAGCAAAGTGGAATTGTCCCCATTTTGCAAACTACAGTAGAACTACAATTCGAATCTAGGTCTAACTCTGAAGCCCATGCTCTTCTCACACCATGCCTCCAATACAATAAGCACCAGCATGACTCATTGCTCTGCCAACTGAATACCCTGCTATACAGAACCAGGCTTGAGGCAAGAAACACAAAATGAGTAAGTAAATCAGGATTGCCCTCAGAAACAGCCAAACAGTAACTCATAAAAAACACATTTAATCTTTCCCAAGATTCCTAAGCCTCTAGTTCTTCCATCCCCAGAGGAAATCCCAATCCATTTGGGATATTAATTATGATAAAAATGTATTAAGCACTCATAAATGCTACACACTACAGGGAACACTACAAAAAATACAGCTATGTACTAGTATCTACACTCTCATTCAAAGAAAATTAAGTGTCTAAATGATGAGGACTCCTGGTAGCAGTAAATACTCCTTTATTACTTGCATGTTCCCTACCCTTCTCTTAAAACTGTTTATTTATTTAGTCTCTTAGATTTCAGACCCATTGGCCAACACTAATATGAGTCCCAGGTAAAGTATGATCTTAGTAGAGAGCATACAACCAACTCACTTTGGCCTTATCTCCATCATAAGGGTCCTTGCGAAGTATTACCTATAGTGTTTCATGTTTCTTTGCTCCTCCTTAGACTAAAACAGGGAATAAAAAGAGTTCAAACCCTGTAGATAAATACAATAATGATGACTAGGTGCTCTTTTATGCTAGAAACACACACAGAAATGACTCTATTCACCCTCATTTACTTCTCTGTGGTAGAGTTGGATATTTTTTCCTTAAAAATATCCTCAGATTTCTTACAGCTCACTTTTCTCAGAACCTCTGGTTCAAGGTGGTGCAGCACAGTAATTAATACATGTGACAAGATCACAAAAGATCATGTGTACCTGGAGCCCAGACTGGATTTTACACCTGATGATAATTCTGCCTGGCTGCCCACACTCCAGGGTCAAGTTGATAATAAATAATTTTAATAAAATGACACTTCTATCTAGTGGTTTCCAAAGGACTAAGGGAACTGAGATTAACATAGAAAAACACTGGACAGGTGAATCATCGACCTATTTGGCTGATATAAATCAAATGTGAATTTTCAATGATGAAGATGTTAAGTGAACAACAAAATAAAACATTTGATGGGATGGATAAATACATTCAAATTAGATAGCCAGAGGGAGAGTGGGTATGGAGTAGGTGGAGGTGGGCAGAGGAATGGAGACGAAAGAAACTTTGCTTGGGGCGATGGGTGCACAGTGCAGTTTGCAGATGATGTTTTATTGAGTTGTATACTGGAAACCTGTACGTAATAAATTCAATAAAAATTTAATTAAATGTTTGAGAGCAATTCTGAAATGAAGGTATGATTTCTTAGATCAGGGAAGGAACCAACATAAGCCCAAATCATCTTCCTTTCCCCATGCATGAATTTCTTTAACAAGCCAAAAACTAATTATTGCACCATTAGAGATAAGGCTTACCCAAAAATAACCCCTTGGCAGAAGTTGCACATTGATTTTCATGAAATAACATTGATTTCCTTCCCCCAACTCCCCTCCTCACCCCCCCCCCCCCAACACACACTGAATCACGCTAAGGTATAAGGATCTGATGAGTAGAAGAGGGAACCGTAGACTGTCTTCACAGATACCTAAATAGCCATGGGATGTAAGAAAGAGGGAACATTACTGGAAATTGCGTTAAGGGAGAGGTTAGAGTCCTAGGATCTAAAGCACATCATTACTTTAAAAATCAACCTAAGTCCCTTGGATGCCAGCTTGCAAAATCTACTCCCATGATTATTCTAATTAAGCATTGGGTCAGCTGTAAGATACTTTGCAGTAATTTCTAATTAAAATACAAAAGCCCATGATCACAGGCTGGTAAGTGATGATAAATACACATATTTACAGAAGGAAAGGAAAAACCTAAGATTTTAGTTAACAAATGCTCTAGCCTCCTCAGATTTCTTTGTTGGCTCTGAGATAAATTATGATCATCCAGCACCTCCAGATCTTTTGTTCTTTAACCCTATGGAGAAGTAACAAAATGGGTCCACTTTCTAAGCATCTTTCAACTTGAATAACATTAGATGCTAATTACAGTATTTGTGCTAGCCCAAGCAGCAGTTAAGTGTCCAGAGCCAGTATAAGAGAACCTAGATTATCGTATTACTTCGATGTTAGGTCATAAAGGAAAATTTAGCCTGCTCTGCTGATGTACAAATCTAGTTAATATGTCCCTTGCAGTAGATGAGCTCTGATTAGTATTATCTCTGTTAAATCATTTAAGACTTAGAAGCTGTATTTTGCCTTAAATAGCACTAGAGCTTCATAAACAAAGGAGATGGGTCCTCTCATCAAGGATTTGAAAAGTCACTGAATTTTGGCTATGGGGGAGCCAGAAAAAGAAAACTGACCTGTTTCTACCCTTGGGAGCCATCCTACATTCTAGCTGCTTTACTCATTAGCACTTTACTCAGCACTATTACAAGAAACAGCCACTCAAAAGTAATTTAAGTGCAAGCAACTCATGTTGTTACAGATAATGGGGAAAAGTCTGTACTCTGGGCAGAAGAGAGGGAGGGACAAAGGCAGTAAAACTTGAAGGACAAAGAGAAGGACTAGTCAAGACAAGTAATTCGTTCTAATATTTCAACACTGGGTAATATAAAATATTATTAGGAACGTAAATTTGGGACAAGATTCCAAATGCAAATGGTATTTACATTGTCCCAGTTGGGGATTACCTATTACCGAGGCTATCTATGTGTTGAATGTAGTAGCCTTATGGGGAAAATTCTAAGTGCAAATAACAAGCCACTAAACCTTTTGAAGAGGATGACACTTGACTTGAGTGGCTATCAAAGGGGGCACACCAAAAAGGCCTTCAATAAATAGTTCTTTATTTCTGTGGCATAGTATAATCCCTGTGGGTTAATCCACCCTAAAAATCACTATAGCATGCCGCTAGAAGAACACAGAAGGACAAAAAAAGGTGACCCTGAAACACTATCCTTGGCTGCATGGTGTACTGAAAATGACAAGCGGCCACGTTTGGAATCAGAAGGAGGTGGAAATAAATCTTGGCTCTACTACTTAATATGCATGACCTCCAACAAGTCATTTATCCCTCTGGGCCTCAGTTTACTATTCAGGCTATAAAAAGAGGCCAACACTACTTGCCCTGGTAGATTCTTCACTATGTAAATCCATAGATGAGCACCTAGTACACAGTCAGTATAAGAAGAAAAAGATTTCTAAGCATTTTCTTGACTTAGCATTAGAACCATCAATATCCACATCGAAGGGTGGATTTCAGAGACACGGTACAGCTGAAGGCAGAGACGTGGCTCAGGGACACATAGGAATGTTCTCCATTTTCTCTCCATCACGGAAATGGCCTTGCTCACGCTGAGCCTGGTGGAGGCCCTAGGGGTGCTCTGTGTAAATATGCACTTAACCATTTGTATGCCCTAAGTGTCCATCATAGTGTGTGGGGATGGTTTCCGTTTTGGACATATGGCAGTTAACTGGTTAAATGAAGCACTTAGATTGTAAGCGTAAACTCTTCTGGATGAAATGCTGAAAACAAAAGGGTGTGACTCATCAGCTGTATACATTAAATATGTGCAGTTGTGTAGGTCAATCAAACCTCAATAAAGTGGCTTAAAGATAGATGATTGATAGATAGGCAGACAGACAGACAGATAGATAGATGATAGTTTTTTTTTAAAAAGGGAGGGGGTGCGGGGCAAGAGGTGCTCAACTTGGCAAAACTTAACATGCATGGGGACTGTCTCGGAAAGCTGTGTACCCTAAAGGCAAACAGGGGACAAAAGAAACACTATACAGCAGCTTTGACTACTCTGTGTGGCCATCTTGATTCAACGAGCCCTATACACAGGATGCAATAAATCTAGAACTTTAGCAGGTGTGTGATTGTGTATATGTGTAGTTTCTTCCCTCCATTCTGTAACCTGTCTAAAATGCTGCAAGGTGCTTAAATATCTGCGAAATGAATAAAGGGCACACAGATTTCCCAAGAAGCACCCCCTGACATCCACAAATCCTAATTTCTTAATGACTAAAAACAAAGTAACTAGAAGTAGTCAAGCCTAAGGATGCTTCGCTGTGGTTCTCATCCTCCTTCACCAGCCCTGCTCGCAAACTCGACGTGACGTTAGGCTATGTGCTCCTGAGTACATAACCTCTCTGGTCTTAACAAAACGAAGATTTAAAAATAACCCCACTTCACAGACTTCCTGTGAAAATCATATGAGATGTGAAACAAGTAGCAAAGTACTCAGTAGGTGTTCACAAAATGTTATTTTTAACTCTCTATCCCCTATATAAAATGGAAATTATTCCATTTTTCCTTAAATGCAAAAGCCAAGAGAGGTTAAACAATTGAAGATTGGAAGACTAACAATAAATGGGTAAAATACTATGAAGATGATGCAGAAATAATAGATTAATCTAATACTGTTCTAAAACTGAGGGATTTTAAAATGCTTTGGACAAATGTTTACGTTTTCTGCCAGTAAACATTTGTAAGCTGTCTCAACTTCCAAAGTGATGGCAAATATTCACCCATACATTTGTTATTGTACTTCAGATACTACTGACACCTTCCCCAATACTTGCAAGAAAACCTTTAGGAATTCATCTGTTTTCCCTTTGTTTGCTGCTACACACAAGGCTGCACTCAACATAATCTCTGTGATTGTAGCTGCCGGATCCCATCTGGTGTCCGTTATCTAGGACACCTGTTTCAGGATTGAGACAATTAAGGTGATGAACCAGTTCCTTGTAGAAAATAAAAGTTTCCCGTTTCCTTAAGAACGTTAGGAGAGAGAGAAAAATGGTTAATAAAACACAATTACACATCTAATTACCAGATGTCAAGTATTTCCTGAACACATCTTCTAATTGCCGTATCTTGTTTTGCTCCACTGAGACACTGTATTAGTTATCTATTGCTGCGTAACAAAATTATCACAGACTTAGAAGCTTAAAATAACACACATTTATTATCCCATAGTTCTGCGAGTCAGGAGTCTCAGCACAGCCTAACGGGGTCCTCTGCAAAGCTGCAATCAGGGTGCCCACCAGGCCTGGGTTCTTATTTGGGACTCAGTGAGGGAAGTATGAGCTTCTTTGCTCCTGTGGCTGTTGGTGCTGTTCAGTTCCTGCAGCTGTGGCACTGAGAGCTTTAAGTTTTTGCTGGCTGTCAGTGGAGACTTCCCTCAGCTCCTCATGGCCACCTGCAATTCTTTGCCACAAGGAGTTCCCAACATGGCTATTTGCTCCCTCGCAGCCAGCAAGAGAGAGAGTCTAGTAACGAGTAATACAATCTTGTATGACATAGTCACATACATATAATCATGTACATTCTGTCATGCTCACCATATCCTATTGGTTAGGAGCAAGTCACAGGTCCTGCTCACACTCAAGGAAGGGGGTCATACAAGAGTATGAAACCAGGAAGCAGGGATCATGGGACCACCTTAAGAGTATGTTTACCACAGATATGTTGGAGCATATGTGACTAGTGGGAATAAGATATTGATAAAAACCAAGATTAGGATGAGAAAACATAATAAATTTGATAGCTATGGAGAAGTAGAATAGGCCTATTATCAATAAAAATTTACATCCATAGAGATGTAACAACAGATGAGAACTGACGCAGCATTGCTATATAACTTACGACTTGGTGGCCTGGGTACAACTGTACGAGTTAACAGGCACTCACAATAAGTAGGTGGCAATATGTGGCCCCAGGAAAGCTGTGAGTTGGAGCAGGATCCCAGTGAGCAGCTAGAACACAGAAAGAAGAATCCAGGCTCAAGGAAGGGGACTGATCAGAGATAGATTCAGTGTCTGGGCTCAGAGGCAGAAGCCTGGAGCAAGCTCTAGTTCTGGGAACTAGAAAGCTGATTAGGAAAACAAAAGTCTAGTCACAAGGACCAGGTGAACAAGAACACAGCGAGGGTCCAGTCAAAGAGCTCAGGGAAGGTGTGAGTGTGTGGACATATCACAGTTTCTGGCAGCAAGACTAATTCTGGATTCTACTGGCTAATAACCCAGAACCACTTTTGCTCTAGAGCAGCGGTCGCCAACCAGTGGTCTAGACCACTGGTTGTCCGTGAGGTCCAAAAGGTTGGCGACCGCTGCTCTAGAGAATGACTTGGTGAAGGACTTGTCTAGGTGAGGCTGAGCTTTAAGATACTGGCATTGGTGTTAAGTAAGAGAAGACAGAACCCGGCTTTGATAGATTGGCATTGCTTAGGACACTGGGTAGAGCCTAAATCCACAGTACAGTATGAACACCACCATAATCCAGCTTCAATCTGCCCATCTAGTCTTGTCTCCCTCCATGTTGACTCTTTAGAGTAAAACCACTGGAATGGCTTGTCATGTCCTGAATGTGGCATGAACGTGAATGCCCCCAAGACTTATCCTCTGTTTACTTTGCCTGGAGTGCCCTTCCTCCCCTATCTCCATCTAAAGATTTCCTACTTGCCTTTTAGGACCCAGTTCGAATGTTACTTTCTCTGAAATGTGCCCACTGTCCAAGCCTCTATTGTAGCACCCATGATTGTTTACTGTCTTTACCCTCATAGACAATGGGCATGCAAGGGAAAAGGATTTATCTATCCATTTAACTTTGTATCCTTCACACCTGGAATAGTGGCTGGTATCTCATGGTTACTCAATAAAAATTATTGAGCCCTAGCCAGTTTGGCTCAGTGGATAGAGCGTTGGCCTGCAGACTGAGGGGCACGTGCCTCAGTTGCAGGCTCCTCCCCATGCAGGAGGCAACCAATCGATGTGTTTCTCTCACATCAATATTTCTCTGTCTTTCCCTCTCTCTTCTACTCTCTCTAAAAATCAATGGAAAAATATCCTCGGGTGAGGGTTTAAAAAATTTTTTTTAATTATTGAAACAACAAATCCAGGAAACAATTAAATCATGCTTTATTGATCTTGCCTTAGGAGCCTAATTCTGTTCCCCTACCTTCACGGACTTCCCCCCACCTCAGCCCCCTGCTACACTACCCACTTCTTGCAATATTGATGGGGGCTCCGTGCATACGCCTGGGTTCACATAACTGCTGCTCTTTAATGAGCATTAATGTCGTTGAAGCCTGACATCGAGGGCTGAGAAAACAGCACTAAATCTTTTATGGACAAACTGCAAATCTGCGTGCACAGTCAGACATTTCCCCTGCTGACCCTGAGCTCTGATCACCAGATGTGAGAGGCAAAGCAGAACACAAAGCCCACATGTTCTAAAAAGAGAGAAAATCCCAAGTGTCGTTCACAGCTGCCACTGTGGGGAACCCAGAAAAGCCACATGACCTGAAGGTGATTTTAAGTCCCTCTCCCTTTGCTGACAAGAAAAACATATGCCTTGGCACTTGGTATCTTTAGTGTCTGAAGCTACAGTAAAAGTATTTCCTCTTCGAAATGCATTCTGCATGTGAGAATGGCTTCCTTCTGTCCTTGCCTGTGAGATTTTAATGACTAAACCTAATGTACAGGCACCAAGCTGGATCGCAGACACAGCAATGACTGTTGCTGAGGCTGGCTCTTGAGGTCAGCACTAAGAAATTTCTGAAGCTCTATACCTCCTATTGGGCAAGAAAGACAAGGGCTATTCATCATCCTCAGACATGCACGACAGTATCAGTCAAGTTTTTTCTGTGGTGAAAGATTTTAAGTTGAAATGAATCCTTCAAAGCTGATGGTTAATGCTCAAGATGACCCCAAGAGGGAGTGGCTGGAAACAAGGTCTCAGCTAATCTGCATGATCCCTTTTCAGCCTCGCAATATGAATATTAAACCCTGGAAATGGGAACAAATTATGCACATATCTTTCCATTTTATTTTAAAATATGTATAGATCTGCATTTTAAAATGGCCCTTTGGCCTATGACAATGAAATAACTCCATTCATAATGAGGGACAAGCATTAAATATGCTGACAAAAAAAAAGAACTAATTTGATTAATATGTCCTTAGAGTCGGACTTATGGAGAGAACATGTCCGGGAACTGTAAGGCCCTTCTGTCAAGATGCTCTCAGCACAACACTGAACCAGCAGGTGCATTCCATGGGGACAGTCAGCCAGAGCCAGCATGTCCTGTACCTTCATGGCTTGTCTGCTTGCTCTTCAGTCCTTCCTTCTTTCCATTCCACAGAAATTCATTGAAAGCTTACTCAATGCTATAACTACAACAGATTCCTCCCTCCGAGAACAGAATTTATATAGTAGCATAAGTAAGTAATTAAGGATGTAAAAAAGGAACTTTTAAACCACATTAGGTGAAGCCAGCAAAGTCCCTTCAGAAAGCATACTTGGCTTACTTCTCCAAAAACAGAAACTGAGAAAATATTTACTTCCACTGTTCATTGTTAAAAGTTTAAGGAAGGCTATTGTAATGATTCTGGCTTTTATATTCCATTTGCATGAGCTTCAAACATCTGTGCATTAGAACTTAATTATTTGAACTGGATTTGATCTGTTTTTATATCTCCACAGTTGGCCACAGCAGTGGAACTTCCTGAATGACTAGAGCTTAAATTTCCCTCAAAAAAGAAAAGAAAAAATTGAAAACTTCCCATAGAGATTTCTTTGAAAGGGTCTCACTGCTAAATGACAAAAGGTATTTTATAAAAAAGAAATACAATTAAACAAGTAGCTAAGTTCAAGATTTAATGGGCACATAATATCTATGTGAATATTTTACCACTACATCAGAAAAATAAAAAGAAATGGCTTTATAAACTAATGTAGTAACATGTACAAAAGTGTTACAAAACCTAACATAATAAAGAAATAAAACTTCACTTAAATCCTGATAGTAAACCTACCCTTTCATATGGCTTTCAGCTTCTGGAGGGCAAGTCCTATTAGACTGACTAATATTTGTATACATATTAATAGTTTATAAAACACTTTACATGTTATTTCTTTCTTTTCTTTTTTTTTTAATCCTCATCCGAGGATATTTTTTCCATTGTTTTTTAGAAAGATTGGAAGAGAAGGAGGGGGTGCAGAGACAGAGAGAAACGTGGATGTGAGAGAGACACATCTATCTGCTGCTTCCCACACATGACCCCACAGGGCCAGGGATTGAGCCATCCTACCGAGGTATGCGCCCTTGACTAGGAATCAACCCCAAGACCCTTCGCTGGGTGGGCCAGTGCTCTAACCACTGAGAACCCGGCCAAGGCTCCATGTCATTTCTTTTAATCCTCTATAGCAGTGGTTCTCAACCAAGGCAGTGTTTCCCCAGGGCATAACTGGCAATGTCTGAAAACATGTTTGGTCATCCCAACTGGGATAGGGGTGCGGGTTGCTACTGGCAGCTAGTGGGTACAGGTCAATGGTGCTGCTAAAGGTCCTACAAGGCACAGGAAAGCCCCCACCACAAAGAATGATCCAGCCCCAAATGTCAAGGCCGAGGTGGGGGAATACTGCTCTAAGCAGTGCTTCTTGAGCTTTAATGTGCATGTGCATCAACTGAGGTCATGTAAAAATGCAGGGCCTGGGATTCAGCTTTTCTCACCAGTTCCCAGGCGATGCTGCCTAGAATAAAATGTAGTTTTTAATGTGCCTGTCGGAATGAGCCCTTCTCAGGAATCTATTCTCAAAGCCCCCAGTCAGTGGGCTACATGACTCTACCTTCCAGCCATGGCTCTTTATACCTCAAAGGGCCCCAGAGCCCAGCTGAGTCAGATGACCTCTTCTGAGACTGTGTTATCAGGCCTCAGGGACTCCAGTTTCTGCTGACAACCAGGAACTAGCAACCAATCCTGAGAGCTAGAGACTGAGGTAGAGCTAGGTTTCAGGCTGGTTGTGTGTCTGGCCAATGTGCACAGAGAAACAAGGTTCTGAACTAGGGAGGGAAGAAGGGAGGGAGGGAGGGAGGGAGGGAGGGAGGGAGGGAGGGAGGGAGGGGAGGGGAGGGAAGGGAATGCTGATGAGAGAGTGAAATCACCTTGGTTCCCACTGAACTCCCTGCCCCAGAATTCATTACATATCTCTATATCTGTGATTATATTCTTTTCCCCCCCTTTTTTTTTCTTACCCTAATTTAAGGAGGTTCCTTCACTTACAACAATTGACTCCTGAATAAAATGTGTCCACAGCAATTGTTCTGAACCCTACGACGTTAACTATGGCTTGGAGATTAATAAACTTATCCAGTTAGTGAGAACCAATAAATGAGAAAATACAAGTTCTTCGCCTCCAAACCCCATGCTCCTTAAACTGCACTGTCTGCACGTTAATGATCCCATCACAAACCTCACCACAATGCCACAGCTCACTGAAAAAACCAGAGTGCCTCATATTGGCACTCCATGATCCCAAGTTACTCATTCCTGCTTCCACCTGGGGAAATGTCTCCAGCCAACTCTTCAAGTTAAGATGAACTTTTCTGCCGTGGGCCAACAGTAACACAAGTATGATGGGAAAGTATAATAATGATCTGAAGCAGGGTAGAATTGCACAGATAATAATTGAGGCAAGTGATGAAATAAAAAATTAATATTTTGCCGTGTACAATCCGATAAGCTTTGACATTTGTATGCATCTGTGAAAACACATCCATCATCCCAAAAGTTACCTCCTGCCATTTTGTAATCCCTGCCTTTAAGCCCCTCCCCACTTGGCCCCATCCCCAGGCAACCGATTTGCCTAAAGCCGTGGTCAGCAAACTGCGGCTCGCTAGCCACATGCGGCTCTTCGGCCCCTTGAGTGTGGCTCTTCCACAAAATACCACGGCCTGGGCGAGTCTATTTTGAAGAAGTGGCGTTAGAAGAAGTTTAAGTTTAAAAAATGTGGCTCTCAGAAGAAATTTCCATTGTTGTCCTGTTGATATTTGGCTCTGTTGACTAATGAGTTTGCCGACCACTGCCCTAAAGAATAGTTTGTATTTTCCAGAGTTGTATATAAGTGGAATCATATCATATGTCCTCTTTTTGTGGGGAGGGGGATTTCTTTCACACAACATGATTATTTTGAGATTCAGCCATATTGTTACATGTAGCAATAGTTTCAATAGTTTGTTCCTTTTCGTTAGTGAGAAGCATTCCATCATTTGGATGTAATCACAACTTGTTTATCCATTCCACTGTTGAGGGATATTTGGATTATTTCCAGTCTTTTGGCTATTACAGATAAAGTTGCTATGAACGTTCATTGTGTGGACACATGCTTTCTTTTCTGGAGAGTGAATACGTAGAGTGAAATGGCTGGGTAATAAATATTCTAGGCATGTGTTTAACGTTTTCAGGAAACTACCAAACTGTCTTCTAAAGTGGCAGTACCATTTGACATTCTCAGCAGCAGAGTATGGGGATTCCAGTCCACATCCTCACCAAAACTTGGCATAGTCAGTCCTTCCAATTTTAGCCATTCTAATGCGTACATAGGGCTTAAGTTTGTATTTCTCTAAGAAGTATTGATGTTGAGCAGATTTTTATGTTGTTTTTGCTATTCATTGTCATTCTTTGATTGTCTGTTCAACTCTTACTAATTTTTAAAGTGTGTTATTTTCTTTTTATTCTCTCAACCGTATCTTTCAAAATGCAGGATTTTTATTTTTATAAAGTCCAATTTTATCAATTCCATTTCTTTAGTAATACAGGGCTATCCAGGTAATCTATTTATTCTTTAGTGATCTTTGGTAGTTTTCATCTTTCAAGATATTTGTCTATTCCATCTAAGTTATTAAATTTATTGGCACAGATTGCCATAAACCGTAACATTTCCAGATTAGTTTTTAATATTTATAGTGATGTCTGCTCTTTCATTTCTGATATTGGTAATCTGTGTTTTCTCTGTTTCTTTACTGATCAGTCTGACTAAAGTAGCAATTTTATTGATTTCCCCCTCTCCCCCCCCCAAGTACCAGCTTCAGGGTTTATTGATTTTCTGTATATGTTTTTCTTTTTCTCTTTCACTGATTTCAGATGTGATCTTTCTTATTTCCTTTTTTCTGCCTACTTTAGGATCAATTTGTCAGTTTTCTTTTCTTTTTCTAGTTTCTTAAGGTGGAAGCTTAAGTCATTTTATTTGAGACTTTTCTCCTTTTATAATATAGCCAGTTAATGATATAGGAGAGAGAGAAGAGGGATGGATGGAGAGAGACAGAGAGAGAGAGAGGGAGAGGGAGGGAGGGAGAGAGGGAAGGGGAGAGGCAGAGGAGGGGGAAGAGGAGGAGGAGGAGGGGGAAGCGGAGGAAGAGGAGGGGGGGGGGAAGAGGAGGAGAAGGAGAAGAAGGAAGGAAGGAAGGGGAAAATTGGGCCCTAACTGGTTTGGCTTCAGTGGATAGAGCGTCGGCCTGTGGACTGAAAGGTCCCAGGTTCAATTCCGGTCAAGGGCATGTACCTTGGTTGCGGGCACGTCCCCAATAGGAGGTGTGCAGGAGGCAGCTGACCCATGTTTCTCTCTCATCTATGTTTCTAACTCTCTATCCCTCTCTGTAAAAAAAATCAATAAAATTTTTTTTAAAAAGGACACCTCTAAGAAAGAAAGAAAGAAAGAAAGAAAGAAAGAAAGAAAGAAAGAAAGAAAGAAAGAAAGAAAGAAAGAAAGAAAGAAAGAGGAAAATTGGAACCCTGGCGCACTGCTGGTGGAAATGTAAAGCAGTGCAGCAACTGTGGAAAACAGTATGGTGATTCCTCAAAAAATTAAACACAGAATATATCCAAAAGAACTAAAAGCAGGAACACTGAACAGATTTTGGGCCCCTGCTTTTAATTCCTTTAGCCATGTCCATAGCAGCATTATTTATAACAGTAAAAAGGTAGAAACCATAGAAGCATAGAACAGATTCACAAATCTGAGGGAAAGCAGGGGGGCAGGAATGTGTGGGTGGGAAAAGATCAACCAAAAAACTTGTATGTGTACATGCACAGCCCATGGACACAGACAACAGGGTGTGTTAAGGGCTGGGGCGGAGGCTGGGGGTGAGCTAAAGGGGTCAATGCAAGAAAAAAGAAGACATATGTAAAATTTTCAACAATAAACATTTTTTTAAAAGGTAGAAGCAACCCAAGTGCCCATCACAGATGAATGGATAAACAAAATGTAGCATATACATATAATGACATATTTATACTTAATATATTTTAAAAGGAAGGAAATTCTGACACATGCTACTTACACGGATAAATCCTGAAGACATTATGCTATGTGAAATGAGCCAGGCACAAAAGGACAAGTATTAGATGATTCCCTCATAAGAGATAACTAGAGTCGTCAAATCCATAGGCATAAAAAGTAGAACGGTGGTCACCAGGGACTGGTAAGGTGGTGGGAGGGGACCAAGGAGTTAATGTTAAAAAGGCAGCGTTTTAAATGGGGAGATGAAAAGGTTCTGGAAATAGATGGTGGTGATGGTTGAACAACAATGTGAATAAACTTAATACCACTGATTACACTCCCGATCTGAGGAGAGTCACTCTAAGACAGTGAAGGCTCCTCTCTATTGGGAGGAACTATTTTTTAATTTCTATTTAAATCAACAAGCAAAATGTAAGTATTTTTCCAGATCGTTTAAAAACAAAAACAACCCCCAGTAAGATAATGAAGTTAGTTTCAAAGGAAAAGATAGCTAATCTTGTAAAATTTTGAATACATTATCTACTGCCTTTAAAACTCACACAAAGAACAAATAAAGCCTCCATCTGGTTTTAAAACACGTACCAAAAAAATTAAGCTAGCTAAAGCAAGAGGGACCAAATGGGTCAAGAAGATAATTAATTTTTAACAGCTCTCATAATGAACTATTAGCAACTGTTCCCAGCAAAGGCCAACTCTAAAGCTATTCAATTCACCTGAGCCCTATTCTAATGTAAACAAATAAAATATGGAATCAACTAGCATATTTAAACACTCCAGATTCGAGTAATTTCACTATTTTCTGATTCTCCTAACTATTTATTTGAGATTGTATGATTAAAGTACAGGAGTCCTCAAACCAACGTTATTTACCGTTTAGTAGAGTGAGAAGCAGGAAAGCATGTTGGTAAGGGCTGTTGGCAATGAAAACTGGTTCCCCGGCACCCCTCCACTCTACCAAGCACATGAGTCAGGAGTTAAGAATGATCCATCATTCAGGGCGCATGGCAATGACTTTGAAGCCTCATTCTGAGCATTCTGGGTTAGAGCCAGGCCAACTTCTCAAAAATTTCCTCTTGTACCAGATCTAAATGATAATGTCTTCCCCTCTCAATGAGAGGATTTTGAGAATCACAGTTCCATAAAACACTGAGATGCTTAAATTTTTTGAAAATTCTAAAGAAGGGCGAAATTCTGTTTATAATGACTGCCTCGTGATGTGGTAAGAAATAGGATGCCACACTCAATGTGTCTGGGCTCCAGACAGAATATTCAAGCAGTGGGAACCTGCTCCCCAGGCTGGTCACCAGATGCCAGACATCAGTTGGAAATGACAGAATGAGAAAAGCCATTGTAGCAGTAGCCTGCGTCCTGCAACAGCAGATTCTGACGGGCGTCACTTCTGCTGTGAAAGGTAACAAGACCCGACCAAAAAAAAAGCAGTCGTCACAGCAGCCCAAGTGGCAGCATGATGTACCAGAGAGACAGTCAAAGAGTGAAAGCAAATGTCCTTGGCCACGGAAAGGCCCTTTGCAGCGAGGTCGAGGCAGAATGTCTTGGGATAGGCAGCAGCCCCCATAGAGCTCTGCTGGCTGAAAAAGACTATTGATCCCGCTGAAGCCTCCTGCAGGTTATTAAATCTCACTCAGGAGATCCAGACAAGACTTAATTACAATCCACTCACAGGTGACAGCAACACAGGACTGCACCTTCACACCACGGGGAAAGTCTTTGTCTTTTCATTGTCCAGAAAACAACCTTGCCCTGGCTGGTTTGGCTCAGTGGATAAAGCATCAGCCCTCGGACAAAGGATCATGGGTTCAATTCTGGTCAAGGGCACATACCTTGCTTGCAGGCTGACCAATTGATGGGTGTCTCTCACATCGATGTTTCTCTCTGTCTCTTCCCCTCTCCTCTACCCTCTCTTACCTACAGTGACCTGAACTCAAATGCCAATAAAGGACAACACTTAGGATAACCAAAATGCTGCTGCCATACAAATGAAAATAGATGATCAAGACTGTAGGCTTGGTTGGTTGCTTCTAAGTATGGTAGATAACCTGAAAAAGAATAGTATGAGCTTAGCACTTTAAATTCGCAGCCGAAGGTCAGGATCAGAAAACAGAAAGCTTCTATGATTGTCCTGAAAGAAGTCCTTATTTTCTGAACCCAGATTTCAGATTATTGAAGACTAATTCTGGCCCTGCCTATGAAGGAATGGGACCCTGAAAAAAAGAATGAGGACATATGGGCACATTCTGATGTAGCCAAGGACCTCAGACTCTCCAGGGGTTAGTCTTCCTTTGACTGACAACATATAACCAATAGCCTCTCCTGAAGCAATTGCCTTGAAGAAGATGCTAAGCTTCCTTGAGATCTTACTCCACCTCCATCACCTCTCACTGCTTCTAGACTAGGACTTCTCCATTGCGGTACTATTGACATTTTTGCCTGGCTGGCTATTTGTTGTAGGGAAATGTCCTGTGCACAGGAGTTGAGAAGCAGAGGGTGACACAAGGAAAGAGGAATAAATGCAGAATATCTTTTCCCCCTAGTCCCTTGAAGCTTGACAGTTCACTCACAAATATTTATTGAGTACCTACTAGTATTTTGTGACAGGCAGTTATAGGTGCTAGAGATACAGAATGCACAACATAAACAGAACTCTTTGCCACATGGAGCTTATATTCCAGCGGTGAGAAAAGTAAAATGAAGATACTAATAGACATATTTATTTTTCAGAGTCAAATATGTCACTGGTTGTTAGACACCCCCAATTTCAGATGTGTTAAATTGTAAAGCATATCCTGTGTCAAGAAGCAGTAAGCACGGCAGCAATAGTGCTGAGGGGAGAATAAAGCAGAGAAGGCAGACAGGTAGGACTGGGGTAGGTGTTAAAAGCTTGGAGGAGATGAGGGAGCTCAGTGGATATCTGCGAGAAGAGCAAACGGAAAGCACACGTGCTCGATAACTGCACCACGCAGAATGTTTTCACAGGAGGGTGTGGAGTCCATTCAGAGAAATCTCTTCCAACCACCACACTGACAGTTACCCTTCACTACCTTTCCACTACAGTGGGAAGATTTCACTGAGAAAGAGGTTATCTCGATTTTCTAATCAAAGGGTAGACAAAGAAGGACTAATTATGGGGAGGGAAAAGACTCAACATAAACACACCACTATACCTAAATCAGTGAACATATAGATAAGCGCTACTGAATGACTTAATTGAATGCAAAAAAGATTGTTCTCTTGCTAGCAGCGTATAAAGAAGGCAGATGAAAACCTTCAAAATCTTCAGAAGAGAAACCCAAAGCTCTACATTTTCTTTTCCCCAAGTGCTAAATACATGCTCTGAATTCGAAGCACCTCTGCTTCCAGGGGCTCTTGATACATTATTCAATGTTTTAACTCATGACAAATTACATCTAAATTTCCTCACTCGTGTTTATTTATAGGACATTTTTATCTTGTCTTTTTTTTTTTCCATGTACCATGCAAGCAAGAAGAGAACATCCAGCACAACATACCCTTCAGAAATAAGCTAATGGCACAATTTGGTGTCAATTTCACAGCTCAGTGAAGTGAAAGTGATCTAGCTGCCTGTCCCCACACACCTAGGAGGGGGTCTACTGACAGTGCCCAGCCTGATGTTGCTTGTGTCATGCCTAAAAGCAAGATAAGTTCAAGTGGAGACATTATGTACGAAGAGAGAAAGCAGTTATCATTCAGATGCCCTTAGAGCTCGCTAGAGCAGAATGTAGGAAGGGAAAGCAGGCCAGACCTTCATTTTTATGTTGCGGAAAGTTGTTTTTCTGAAGTCATGCTTACACTCACAAATGGCAGGGAACAGTAGCTTCCCTTTGGGGTTTCGATAATGTTTAGAAGCAGAAATTGTCTTTTAACAGATGTATGAGAACTGAATAACTATTTTAACAGTTTTCCATGATTCATGATGGGGAAAAATCACAGGCTTCAACTATACTTAATATAAAACCAAAACTAAGTAGGAAGATTATGTATCTCCTATTAATCAGAATTACAGTAATACAGGTGTTATTTGCTAGCCCACAGTAATGACTTCATTACACCCGTGAGCCACTTCTACAAAGTAGAGGAATACATATTAATAATTTCCCCGTTTTTTCAGATAAGGAAGTGAACCTGGGTGATACAGATAATGATTAGTCAGAACTTAAAACTTGTTTTTTAGGGGATAGGGTCAAACTAGATAGCCTCTAAGGCTCTTTTGTGGTCTTTACACATTCTGTGATTCTTCGAGGAGTTAATCTTGCCACCTTCCATATTATACCACATAACTGCTACTTACTTGTTTCAAGTGTCAGTTCTTTATACCCCAAACAGACCCCAGCCTAGCTGCACATGGTAATGATCACAGCGATCCAAGTATTTGGCACTTTATGTGTGTACATCGTCTCACTGAATCCTCACACCAACCTAATGACGTAGAAACCATCCCCATTTTCCAAATGAGAAAACTGAGGCTCGAAGGGGTTAAGCCACCAGTCAATCACAATCTAGTAAGTGGTGAAGTTCGGCTTGCACCCCATGTCTCAGACTTGAAAGCTATTTTTCTCATTGTGCTATGTGTCCTCTTTAAGAAACAACAAAAAGAAAAAAGACCAAGTACGGCAAACTAGTAAAAATAATAAGAATAAAAGGTGGGGATATGCTATACCTCAATGACAACAGTCCTTAAACCATCCTGCATACCTCCCAGCACCTGGTTAGGAAGAAAACGCATTTCCTGAAAGTGAACAGCACGCAACCACGCACTGAAGCAGTGAGAAATTTCATGAGAACCCTGGCTGAGGACAAGATCTGGCCGACTCTGGACGGCTATGCCAAATAAAACAGGGAACTGTATAAGCTCAGCAAGATGCCAGGCACTCTTTCTAAGACACTATTTTCCTCCAATAGATGATGCGGCTACTAGGTGCCTGGGAGGACCACCAGAGACAACACTCATGTAGGAAAACAGATTGTACGGTTGGTATATCTGGGCTCTTCAGTCATGGAAAATTGAGGGAGTCACACTGTCGGCCAGTTCTTCAGTATGAACTTTCTCATGGTGTGGGTGTGTAAGGCACTGGGATAAGGAATATAATGAGAATCATATGTGACTGTGCCTGAGGGAGGCTCAGAGTTGCTTACAAGGCAGTTCAACTCAGTTCAAGAATCAGAAGTGGTTGCCTCCTCCCTGCTAGACGCACTGGGCTGGGCACCTGAGGCTGCTCACACCAGGAGAGAGAAACACTGCTTCAATACAGTGTGGGAAGAGCTGCCTGTGACAGATGACATCTCACCATTCTCTGAGCACTCGGAGGGAAATGCCAAGCCCAGACTGGGGGAAGAGAAATAGGGAAGGCTCTGCTGGAGGAGGTAATATCTGACCTAGGTCTTATAAAATGAGATGCTTTACTTTGACGACAAAGGCAGAGAAAGGCCTTGTCAACAAAATGAGCAAAGCAGCAGAGGTCAAGGGAAGGCCAAAACTTATATGATATATGGGCAGAGCGAACAGCAGTTCAGCCTCCTAGAGGTAATCGCAAGGGATGAGGCTGCAGAGAAGACAGAACCCAGTCTTGAATAATTTTGATTCTCATAACTCATTGAAAGGTTTAAGGAAGGTAGACACATAGTCAGATTTGCATTTTAAATACATTCCACTCTATAAGCAGCTAGTTAAGTGCTGCTTCTTTGCATATGAACATGTGAACTGTTAAGAAATAGTATCGGGATATGATAAGCATTCTAAAAGAACTAAGTCACACTGTTTTGCTGCTTACTTATAGCAGGGCCTAAACGCCAGTCAGTATCAGTAAGTGGCCTATGATAAATGACCCATTCGACTCTGCAGTAAGGCTGGGGACAGAGAGGGGTCTGAAGTGTCCCTAATGGAAACAGCATGTGTTCTTGTATTTGTATTCACTGAACACACCACATGTGGTGCCCACACATGGCTGAAAACTCCAGGAAACCTTAGAGCCCCCATCTATCTCCCTGACAGTTCGCACTGTAGCCAGCCTGGAAACCAGAGGCCAGGCTGAGGGTTGAATTTACTTTAATCTCTACTACTTTCTCAGAGTTTTATATGCCACGGAAAAATGAGAGTTAATTCCAGAGGTCCTCTTAAATTATGGGGACATTAGAATTCAAAATGGAACACAATTCTCAACACTGCCAACTACAAAAATACTGTGAAGATAACCCATATATACCTTGTTATATGCACTGACCAAATAAATAGGTAATTTTTTTTATTCAGTTCAAGAGTGATCCCATTTTTCTGGTTGCAGCTCTGCCCTTCTTAATACATAGCCACTAAGCCACACTGGAGTGTGCTTTCCACTGATGTTCACTTAGAGAGAGAAAAAGGATCCTACCCAAACTGTCTTATAAACCTCTGAAGCTTCTACCTCACATGGGGCCAAGAAGAAAAGTCCACACTTTTATTTCAAATCATAGTGCTCATGTAAGTTTGTTTCCTAACCCTTTCCATGAGGGCTTGATAATTCTCTAGTCTAGCTTCTCTATTTTTCCACATAGTAAGAAAAAACTAAAACTGAAAGCAGCATGGGGTATGTGGCGAAGGGAGAAAATGCTGAACTGTGCAAACTGTTTACTTTCACACCAATTTTACCATGTAAATAAATACGTCCTTCCAACCATACATACTGCACGTTAATAATAGGTAGGATTTTTAAGAATAACATTAATTTCTTAATCCCCCAAATCCTTCCACTTATACTGCATCGTATAATTACTTATATAGCCTAATTATTTATTCCCAGAAGAAACACACAATTAGAAGACAAACCAAGTACCACAACTAGTGAAGGCAGAGCGACACAAAGGCTGAGAGCGCCGCTTGTGAAATGAGACAAACCCTGGTTTCAAATCCCAACGCGGCCACTTGGGAGCTCTAAAGCTGAGTTTTCTCATTTGCAAAATGAAGACAAGAACAGTATCTGCCCCGCTGGATAGCTGTGAGAATTAAATAAGTGAATGCATAGAAAGTTTTTACTTCAGTATCTGCAAAGATAATGCTCAAAAACGTGTAAGCTCTAATTATCTTTATTATCATTACTTCCCATAGGTTAGCAAGGTGACTCACCATCCCTGCAGATCGTAGGAGTAGGTAGAACAAAATCTCCCACAGGTAGTTTAAAAAAATACATCTTTACAATTAATTTTGAATTATACAAGTAGTACATGAAGACATTCTCCTTTGCCGGAGGTAATTTAAGTCAATTCCTGTGTGGAGTCAGAGGGCTGGATGAGATAATGTCGTGCAGTCTCTAGCAGCTCTAGGAACTGATGAATTTCCCAAGGACAAGGGCAAAAGGGCAGCACCTCCACCAGGACTTGTGCTGCTACTGGGATTCAGCCAAGCTTCACGTCCCCCCGCGGCAGGGTTACATGCCCTCCATGGCTGCCTTAAGCTCTCACTGAGGCTGGCAGGCCCTTAATGGTAAACACATTGTCCAGCAAAAGGAGAGGATGGATGTGTTTCCAGCTCAGGAAACTTAATAAAAATCCTTTATCTATTTTATTGAAAACTCAGTTCTGAGACATTACCTCAGAGGTCAGGCCTGAAGACCAGCCTCTCACTCCTATTTCACGTTGAGACCAATTCACTATCCGAAGAGCAGCATCTTTGAGGTTTTACTCAAGATTAAAATGAGGACTCCCAGCCACTTAATTGTAACTCTTCAATTAACACTCAACTAAGAAGTTAATTCTACACGTAAGAGAGGTGTCTAATTAAGCAATGGCCAGTCATGGTCCTGGAAGACAAGTTGTGGAGATTCATGAACTATTTTCAAGATTTCAAAAGCCTCTAGGAAGCTGTACTAGTAAACTGCGCAGTCTAACTACACGTCACGTTTCTTTGCTGTGCCTAGAATCCCATCAGCATAGTCCAGTCACAACGATGATTCATACTGATCATTTCAGTGGGAGGTTTTTCTTTTTAATGTCCTAAAAGCTGTAAACAGGAAAGATTATTCAGGCATTCTTTGGTTTATCCATCCATTTGTTATATTTCAAAACTCAAAAACCCTATTCACTCTTAAGATTTCAAGCTTAGTTTTCTTATTATTCTCTTTATACTATCACTTTTAAAAAGAGATTATTCCGCTCTGGCCAGGTGGTTTGGCTGGCTGGAGCACCATCCCATACACCGAAAGGTTGCGTGTTCAATTCCAGGTCAGGGCACATACCTAGGTTGCTGGTTCGGGAAGGCAAGTGACCAGTGTTGCTCTCTCACATCAATTTTTCTCCCTCTCCCTTCCCCTTTCTCTATCTATAAAATCAATGTGCGTGTCCTCGGGTGAGAATTTTAAAAAAGAGAGTTTCTATCTCTTTCTCCCTCTCCCTTCCTCTCTGAAATCAATAAAAATATATCGAAAAAAAACAAAGTTCACACCAGAACCATCAGCATTTCTCCTAGACCTCCAAAACAACTGATTACTAGCCATGTCCACTAGCTATAAGACATTCTTCACTTACTCATTTTTTTTTTGAAGAGGAGGAAATCAAATTGTATTATATGCAGTGAGAACACAACTCAAAAAGAGGCATAAAACATTCAGAATCATAGTATGTGCACATGAGGAGACTACACGGTAACATGCTACAACTCTCTTTCCAGAACAGCCCTAGGCCAGCATCGGAGTAATTTCATTTCTATCTTATGCTCCAAATCATTTGATAGAGCAATTGCAACAGATTTTCAACAACTCCTGTCCCATAACCCAGAGAAGCCAGAGACATTGGTTAAGATCAGCTACAACTCCCTCACAAAAACAGAGCTTCAGTGTATCACTTGAAAAATAAGACGATGAAGTCTTTAATTATTTTAACATGCCACACCTGCGATTTTGTATCCCAACTATTAAAATGTACTGAGTTGAGAATGGCGGCAAAATCAAGAAAGGAGGGGAAGAAGCGGATGATGGTATGTGTATCTCCACAATACTGAAGCCAGGTAGTTAAGCTGTAACTGCCATGATTAAACCCATAAATGCAGATGGTGTTGTCTCATCTTCCTAGAAGCATTTATCTAAATGAAAACAGCTGAAACCAGAAAAAAATTTTTCACTTGCAATAAATTTAATGCTGGGATCTATTTTCCCCTCATTTCATATTGCCAGTTTCATCTCCATGAGCACTGCTGGAGTTTTTTAAAGAGGTGGACACTAGGGAAACACAGGTTCGTGTTCAAAGGCCACAAAAGAACTGGCACTATCCTCTAGCACAGTGGTTCTCAACCTTTCTAATGCCGCGACCCTTTAATACAGTTCCTCATGTTGTGGTGACCCCCAACCATAAAATTATGTTCGTTGCTACTTCATAACTAATTTTGCTACTGTTAATGAATCGTAAGGTAAATACCTGTGTTTTCCGATGGTCTTAGGCTCTACAGCTAGCAGGGTCGCCTAAGACCATCAGAACCTAAGACCACAGAACCTGACTAGAGGGACAGATGTGATGGTAGCTAACTCATCCAACAAGCCCAGATCCATGTTCTGTCCTCTGCTCCTCCCCAAACAGAAGTTATTAGTTACATGGTTCAGCTATTGGTTTTAGAAACACATTGGCTGATTGATCACCAACTGCACTGAAATCATTATACACTATTCTATAGCCCATAATAGGTATTCATTAAATATTTAATGCATGAGTAAAAATAAATTTAATAAAACTTTTAAGATTTAACCCTAGCCAGTTTAGCTCAGTGGACAGAGTGTTGGCCCTCAGACTGAAGGGTCACGGGTTCAGTTTCGGTCAAGGGCACATACCTCAGTTGCAGGCTGGATGGCCAATCGATGTGTCTTTCTCACATCGATGTTTCTGTGTCTCTGTCTCTGTCTCTCCCCCTCCCTTCCACTCTCTCTAAAAATCAATGGAAAAATATCCTGGGGTGAGGATTAACAACAACAAAAAACTTCTAAGATTTAAAAACAAATAGTGTATACAAAGTCTGAGAATACAATTTTAACTTCTATATGAAGAACAATTTGACAGTAATGATGGCAACTTAACATTTGTGTGGTGTTTTTTTCCCCAGTTTGGATTCACAGTCCTAGAGATAACAAAGCAATTGATGTTAGTTCAGAAATACTTAGGTATGTCACAAAACTATGAGAAATGGCTGTGTCTCTAAAATATAAGACAAATGCTAGAAAAATCTAGTCCAGACTATTATAGATATTCTCTGATCAAATCACATTTCTAAGAAAAAAAATGTGTTGCATGTTCAATGGATGGAGCACCAAATATGAAAAGACAGCTCAATGGGTTTGCATCATGATTTTTTTTTTAAAAAAAGAATCAGCTAGCCACCTTTATGTATGATGTCTAGAATCCAGTAAGAGCAGTTATAATGGAAATGTCAGATGAAACTGCTTCACTATTTGCCTTTAAAAGTGGTGTGCTGCATTTTAAAGACACTTAGATATTTGGCATTAAAAACTGTAGTGACAGGGTCACATGATTTCTCTCAAGAGGAAATCGCAAGGAAAGGGGGAATGGGCAGGAGACACTCTCTGGCAGAAGAGAAGGAAAGTCGGCTTTTAGCCCCAAACCCTCTACCGCTGAGGTTTTCCAACAAATCAACTGTCAATGCATTTATCAGCAAAATGTCTTCCCACAATTCTGGTACTTTCAGTCAATGCTGTGTTCTCTTGGATGAATGCTTCAGAGAAAAGACAAGAACAGATGTGGAAGATGTAATAATTTATTAGGAACTAGAGGCCCAGTGCACCCTCTCCAATCTGGGACCCTTCAAGGGATGTCCGGCTGCCCATTTAGGCCTGATCCTACCAGGATAAGCCTAAACGGGTAGTCAGACATCCCTCTCACAATCCAGGACTGCTGGCTCCCAAATGCTCGCCTGCCTGCCTCCTGATTGCCCCTAACCACTTCTGCCTGCCAGCCTGATCACCCCCTAACCACTCCCCTACCAGCTTGATTGATGCCTAACTGCTCCCTTGCCAGCCTGTTTGCCCCTAACTGCCCTCCCCTGCAGGCCTGATCCCCCCCAACTGCCCTTCCCTGCAGGCCTGGGTCCCCCACAACTGCCCTCCCCTGCAGGTTTGATCACCCCCAACTGCCCTCCCCTGCAGGCCTGATTGCTCACAACTGCCCTCCCCTGCTGGCCATCTTGTGGTGGCCATCTTGTGGTGGCCATCTTGTGTCCACATGGGGGCAGCCATCTTTGACCACATGGGGCAGCCATCTTGTGTGTTGGAGTGATGGTCAATTTGCATATTACTCTTTTATTAGATAGGGTAGAGGCCTGGTGCACGGGTGGGGGCCAGCTGGTTTGCCCTGAAGGGTGTCCCAGATCAGGGTGGGGGTTCCCTTGGGGCATGGGGCAGCCTGGGAGAGGGGCCTGTGGTGGTTTGCAGGCTGGCCACACCCCCCAGCGACCCAAGCAAAGGCCCTGGTATCTGGGATTTATTTATCTTCTATAATTGAAACTTTGTAGCCTTGAGTGGAAACCTGGGCTGGCCAGGGTGTGCAGAAAGCTTGGCTTCCTCCATTGCCGGGGAAACCCAAGCCTCCTTCCCCGCTCCGTGGCCGCAGCCATCTTGGTTGGGTTAATTTGCCTACTCGCTCCTGATTGGCTGATGGGTGTGACTTGTGGGTGTAGCGGAGTAATGGTTAATTTGCATATTACTCTTTTATTAGATAGGATAGTAGAGCCTGTGCTTTGTTTTGGGCAATCATGCCCTAAAGCAGTGGTGGGCAAACTGCAGCTCGTGAGCCGCGATTTGCTGCTCTGTTGACTAATGAGTTTGCCGACCACTTCCCTAAAGTATAATCTCACAGGACATAAACATACCTCTAAACAATTCTCTTTTTATGAAGCAGGAGTAGAAGTGGAAAATTAGTAGTTGTGATTTTGTATTTTAACATTTTGCATTAAAGGGGACAAATTACGGACTAATTCTCCAGGACACTATCCATTCTCATTAGCTAAGGAAACAGAAGTAGTATGTTTTACCCATCTGGAAAAGAATAGGGTTAAAAGTTTCCTCTTATTTCTTCTTTATAAATATGTAATAGGAATCCCAACAAGGCAGACAGCTAAAAGATAAAAGTTTATTTCTTTGGAGCCAGAACTCGAATTATTATTATGGCACTGAGTCTCCAACCTTGTCTTTTATTGTTTTTTAAAAAACAGAAAAGGAATTCATTTTTAACATGATGGATTTGGAAAATAAAAAGTGAAATTATATCAAAATCCTGAAACCAAGTGAACGAGCTTTTCAAAAACAAAACAGCACACTTCCTCTCTGAGGAAGCACCAAATGGCAGATGACGCAGGTGCTGTGGGAGGCCCTGGAATGAGAGACCACAGAGGCTTCCGTGGAAGATTCTGCAATGGAGGCCAGGTTGTGGCCAGGTTCTGGCCCAGGCTGAGGCTGCAGAGCTTGCGAGGCAAGGTCCAGGACAAGGCGTGGAACCCCATCACCAAATTGGGCCACCTGGTGAAGGACATGAAGATCAAGTCCCTGGAGGAGATCTATCTCTTCTCCCTGCCCATCAAGGAATCTGAGATCATTGACTTTTTCCTGGGGGCATCCCTTAAGGACAAGATTTTGAAGATTATTCCTGTGCAAATGCAGACCCACATTGGCTAGAGACCCAGTCCAAGGCATTTGTCGCCATTGGCACTACAATGGACATGTTGGTCTGGGTGTTAAGTGCTCCAAGGAAGTACCTATCGCCATCTGTGGGGCCATCATCCTGGCCAAGTTCTCTATTGTCCCTGTGGGGTGAGGCTACTGGGCGAACAAGACAGCAAGCCCCAGACTGTCCCTTGCAAGGTGACTGGCCACTGTGGAGCTATGCTGTGCACCTCATCCCTGCCCCCATGGGCACTGGCATCGTGTCAGCCTCTGTGCTCATGAAGTCGCTGATAATGGCCAGAATCAACAACTGCTACACCTCGGCCAGGGGCTGCATTGCCACCTTAGGTAACTTCGCCAAGGCCACCTTTGATGTCATATCCAAAACCTATACCTATCTCACTCCCAACCTCTGGAAAGAGACCATGTTCACCAAGTGTCCCTATGAGGAATTCATTGACCATCTTGTGCAAAGACCCATACCAGAGTTTCTGTGCAGAGGACCTGGGATTCAGCTGTGACCACCACATAACTTTATACAAGAAAAATAAAGTGAATTAAGCCTGTTTTTTAAACACACACACACACACTCTGAAACCAGAATAAAATCTGTCACCGGAGAAATAACATCCCTCAAATAAAACTGTTCTTTGTATATCTTGCTTGGCATGACTTGGTGTACTGTAAATACATGCTAAAAGAATGACAGGCCAGTGTTTCCTGGACTCAGGACCAAATCAGCTCTAGACTAAGGGTTCACTGTCAGACCACACCAGAGGGCTGCCCTTGTCCTTCCATGTGACACTAGTTGTAATTACAGGAGAGTGTAGCACAGTAAGATGAGTAATATCACCTACTCTTATTTCATAATCATCAGACCTAATTTCCTGCTACTTCCCCTTCTCACCCTTGGTCCTAGAAAGGAAAATGTCACCGCATTCACTGTACAAGATCATAACATGACTGTTTCCTCATACAGGCACTTCCTAGAGAGGATCCTCCAGCTCTGCTGTGCCTCTTCTCCTCCACTCAGGATGGAGGTGATAAAAATCTGTACCTTCTTCCAAGTCTCAGGAATATTACCCTAATATAGACTCTTGATTTCTCTCAGGGACAATTAGCTCATTTAACAAACAGTTGTTGAGTTTCTACTATGTGTGAAGCAGTATTCTAGATGCCAGGGGTACAACAGAAAACAAAATACACAAAAAATTCTCTTGTCATTGAACAACACTCCAGTAGGAGGAAACAGACGATAAAAACTTAAAATATGGCAACAATGGAGTTAGTATAATAGAAGACATTGTGCGCTATGGAGAAAGAGCAGTGAGGGGGATAGAGAATACTGGCAACGAGGTAATCCGAGAAGGCCTCACTGAGAAGGTCCAGTGTGCCTGCAGCAGGGAAGGGAGTCGCAAGAAAAGTTAGAGGGAGTCAGGAGCCCAAACCTTGAAGGGTCTTGGAGGCCTCGGTAAGCATCCTGGCTTTGTCTGTGTCCATGAGTCTTTCTTTTTTTTTCTTTGATTAATCCCTTTACTCTTCTCACCCAGCCCCCTACCTCTTCCCCTCTGACAACTGTCAGTCTGTTGTCTGTATCCTTTAGTCTATACTATGGTGATTGCCAGAGGGAAGAGGGCAGTGGGGGAGGTAAAGGGGAAATAAATGGTGATGGAAGGAGTCTTAACTTAAGGTGGTAAATATATACAATATACAGATGATGTATTGCAGAATTGCATACCTGAAACCAGTATAATTTTATTAACCAATGCCATCCCAATAAATTCAATAATAATAATAATAAATAAATAAATAAATAAATAAAATTTTAAAAAAGAACCCTGGCTTTTATTCTCTGTGAGCTGGGAACCTGTTTCCATGGTTCTGAGCAGCAATACTCTGTGTTACTATTTTAACTGGATCCTTCTGATAGATGTTAATAGGTTTTCCACATAAGAATTCCAATAAATTTGAGTCACTCTCCCTACTTACATAACCCCCCTATTTAATCCCTTTATGATTAACAAAGTACCTTAGCACATTTAAAACTGTGAGAACTCCTACAGGAAGAAGCCTACTAAGCTTCCTTTTTAGCCCTGGATATCAGACACTTACTATGCCCATAAAACCTTTTTATTATTGGAACACCTTCTAACATCTTACAAAATACAGTTAGAACTCAGTCCAGAAAACACTGGGCTAGATGATCTTTAAGGTCCTTTGAGATCTAATATTCTAAGATTCTGTATCAGAAACATTTTAACAGAAGATTCCTAACTAAACTTATATTACATGGGATCAACAAATTTTGATGTGAAAAACAGATGAAACAGCTTCAGGCTTTAGATATTTCTTCTTTCTCTCTCTCACTACAGTGAAATAATAACAAAGAGAAGGAAATGAGTACTTGGAAGCAAAATCAGGGCTAAAATCTCCCTCCGCATACTGTGAGAGTGGGCAAAATCAACGCTCACATCATGGTTCAAGCAGAGAGCCCTCAGTGGCTCTTATTTGTCACATCAGGGGAGTTCTACAGCTTGAACTATTACAACTAATACAACCCTGCAGCCATTTGTATCTGACACAAATGTTTATCTCAGCTACTGACTTTTTAAATTAGATTTTATACAAATAATAGTTCTGAGCCACTAAACTAGAAAAATAGAGTTTTCCACACTGCAGCAAGGCTAAATTAAAGTGACATTTTTCAAAGTGATATATTTATTATCCAATTTTTTCTTTGATCTTCTCTTATCCATATCAAAGTATCTCAAGTAAGTCTCATATGTCCACAATATCTCTTAGTCACTGAAACTTAATATAAACTAATAGCCTATTCCTATAGCTTCATTTCTGATACACATAACTATGAGATTTTCCTTCAAAGTTAAAAATATGTATAGAATAAAATCAGTCTTAATGAAGAGACCTAGACTAACAGAGGTAGGCATAAGACTGCCATTTGTTAAGGATTCCAAGGAGTCATATGTTTTATACAAATCACTGTTAAGTCCTAAGGCAGGGGCTGACCAAACATTAGCCTGAGGGGTAGGACAAATCTGTGATCCTACAAGCCCCAACTAGCAATAAAGAACCAGGGCTTTGCCCAGCCAGTGTGGCTCAGTGGTTGAACATGGACCCATGAACCGGGAGGTCATGGGTTGAGGTGTGCATGAGGCAGCCAATCAATGATTCTCTCCCACACGGGCTTTCCTCATGGGGAAGGGTGGCTCACGAGACCTGAGAATGACTAACAGAAATCAGTCCCTCATGAGACCACCAGAGGATCCAATGTAGTTGACAACAGAACACACTAGGTGCGGGGTGAGGTGCAAGTTATACAGCCTAAATAAGAGATGGCGGACAGGGGTAGGTCAGGAATTAGAACTGGCAAGGGCAGGAGAGGAAGGCAGGTAAGCAAAGAAGGTGGTCTGGAAGAATTCCAGAATAAGAGTTAAGATGTGCAAAGTGTTGATTTATAGAGTGAGGTGGAGGGAGCTTTCATGGTGAAGTTTTATGTTAGATGTTGAATGAGATGAATAATAGGTAAATGATAGTTTCTGGCATCAAGAAATAAACAACAATAATGGCTAACATCTATTAAATCCTTACTGTGTACTATGTATGATGTTAGTATGTTACATGCATTTAATGTCTTTAATAGCCCTGTGAAGTATTTTCTGTTTTTATCTCCATTTTACAGATGAATAAACAAAGGTTTAGAGAGCTTGAGCAGCTAACTGTGGTTTTTTGAAAAATAGCAAACCTCTACTCATAAATCTCAATAGCAAAAAATTAAACAATTCTATTTAAAAAAACGGACAAAAGATCCAAACAGATATTTTTCCAAAGACACAGATGTCCAAGAGGTACATGAAAAGATGTTCAACATCCCTAATCAGTAAATTAAGGAAATGCAAGTCAAATTTACAATGAGAGATCATCTCACATCTGGTAACGTATTATCAAAAAGACAAGAAACAACAAGTGTTGGCAAGAATGTGGAGAAAGAGAATCCTTGTGCACTGTTGGTGGAAATGTAAATTGGTACAGCCACTATGGAAAACAGTATGGAGGGGCTTCAAAAAATTAAAAACATAACTACCTTGTTATTCAGCAATCTCACTTCTGGCTATTTATCCAAATAACACAAAAACATTAATTTGAAAAGATATATGCACCTCCCATATTCACTGCAGCATTATTTACAACAGCTATAATACGGAAACAACCTAATGCCCATTGATAGATGAGTCTCCAGAGAAAGCTATGGAATGTACAATGGAATATAATTCGTATAGAAAAGAATGAAATCTTGCCATTTCTGACAACATAGATGGACTTTGAGGGTATTATGCTAAGTAAAACAAATCAGATAGAGAAGACAAATACTGTATGATTCCATTTATATGTGGACTCTAAAAACAACAAAAGCAAGCTTATAGATACAGAAGAACAGACTGGTTGCCAGAGGTGGTAGGTGGGGGAATGGACAAAATAATGCAAATTTCCAATTATAAAATAAGTCATGGGGATGCAATGTATCACATGGTGACAATAGTTAATAATACTGTATTGCATATTTGAAAGTTGCTAAGCAAGCAAATCTTACAAGTTCTCATCATTCAAAAAAATTTATAAGTATGTATGGTGATGGATGTTAATAAGACTGATTATGGTGATCATTTCAAAATATACAGGATAGGGCAAAAGTAGATTTATAGTTGTGAGCTTGCAAAACAGAGTTTATTCTTGTATTGTTTATTAATTATTGTATTTTTTACATACGAACAACTGTAAACCTACTTTTGCCCCAACCTGTATACAAATATTAAATCATTACGTTGTATACCTGAACTTAATATCATTTATATACCAATTATACCTAAATTTAAATTTGTTTAAATAATAAACCTATTACATTTGGGCTTCACATATGGCAATACATTATATATAAAATAGTCTGAAATAAATAACTCATGGCTAGTGACACAAAATGAATAGTAAGCCAAAAAAATCAGAAATATGTACATTACTTTTTCTTTAAAAAGAACATTCTAAAGTGGTGCAATTTTACCACATACAGATGCAGTCTGCATTTATTTCATATAATCATCCTATTTCCTAGATCTACACTACTCAGTAAGTTCCTGTACCAATTTTTATATACATGTGGAACAAAACAGATAAAAGAATGTAGTACTTTGTATACTTAATGGAGTGATGTTGATAGATCAATGAACCTGGGGTACATAATGTTTTTCATTAAATCCTCCTCGGAGTCTATCTGGCAAGAGATCATGTTGACGCAGCATTTAGGGAACGCTGAGCAGAGAGGATGAAGCTTAATCTAAGGCTTGATCTCAGGACAAAAAGAGTAGGAGGTTAGTTCCGGCTAGAAGAGAGGACCCACAAAAAGAATAGTCGGAAATGATCCTGGAAAGGCAATTAGGAGCTGAATCAGGAAGGGCCCAGGCTAATGAGATTAGACTTTGATTCGTGGTGAGTCACTGGTAGATGTGCACTTTGAAATTCTGCTCTGAAGTCTTAGGGAAATGGGTCAAAAGGAGACAGTGGGTAGGCAAAAGGACCAACTCAGAGATGGTTGTGCCTGTCATCATTTGTGGAACAACATACTAGAAATAAGCAAAAAAATTTAAAAGTGTTCAGGGGAAGATGATGAGGGTCTCTTGGAAAGGAGAACAAAAGATATTTAAAAGCTATAAACAGATACACATATATTGCATATGTATGATATATATCAACCTGTGTGTCAGCTTGATAGGGCCTGAAGACTGCCTTCATTGTGGAGGATGTGAGAGGCTCACATGACTGCCAGGTGTCTGCAACGGGCATCAAGGAAGCCAGGAGAATCAGAGAGATCACACAGGAGGGAGAAGATGAGTTTGAGTTTAGACCTGATGAACTGAAGGTGACTATGACATATGCTGGTAGAGTTGAAGGGAAGGAAGTCAGAAATATGGGTTTGAAGTTAAGGAGAAAGGTCTAGGATGAAAACATCTCTAGTGACTTCTGAGTGATTCCACATTTTCTCTCACAGATAACAGTACTGAATATTAAGTCAAAACATATGAAACTACCAATATTCTTTTTTTAACCTACAAAATGGTGATTTCAACAAGATTATCTACTTTATCCATGAGCCTCTTAAAAATAAGACAATATGTAAATACACAGTATTTGTAAAAGAGAATCTGCAACAGGTATTTCACAAATAGCTTAAAAGAAAAGGTTCAACATACATCTATATATCCTGTGCCCATATTTAAAATCTGACTTTGAGAAATCAATATTAGCAACTTGTACAAATTATACAATTAATGGAACTGAAAGACTGATGTATTGCTCAATTGTAATTTCAAGCAAATGTCTTTTGTAAGTTCATGCATACCACGTGTCCATCCTTTGATATATTCTGGCATACATTAGGAACTAGGAACTATAACTTTTCAAATGGCTTATTGCTCATTAATTCACTCCCTCCCAATCAGTCTTTGTGGAAGAAAGAAATGAGAAGAGGTGGGTACCCGATCACCTACTGAAATGTTTCCTCAGGGAAGGAACCGGAATTTCCAGATATTCCCTACTTACAGTACGGGGCTTACAGTACGGATAAGAGGAGAAACAGTACGGGGCTTACAGAGGAGAAACTGCATGTATCCCATGGGATACAAGAGAGGCTTAGTAAAAGGCTTAGTAAAATAGTAGCTATTGTTATGATATTACAGTTTTGCTAAATGACCAGTAGCGCTTCTCAAAAATCATCTCCTATGCTAGGTTGTTGATAACTGATCTACATCAACTTATTTCTCAACTTAAAATTCTTGGTTTCACATATATGTGGAATCTAAAGATCAAAATAAACAAATGAACAAAAACAGACTCACAGATACAGAGAAACAGACTAATAGACCACCAGAGAGAAGAGGGGTTGGAGGGCCGGGTGAAAAGGTGAAGGGATTAAGCAGTACAAACGGGCAGTCATCAAATAGTAACAGGGGTATAAAGTAAAGCACAGGAAACAAAGTCAATAATGCTGCAATAACTATGTATGGAGTCAGGTGGGTACGTGAAATATCAGGGGACCACTTTGTAAAGTATTTAACTGTCTAGCCACTACGCTGTACACCTGAAACTAATAAAATATAAAATGGATTATAAGCTGTAACTGAAAAATAAAATTTTAAATTAAAAAAAACCCTTAAAATTCTTGAAGGACAAATTGCAGAGAGAGTAATGTTGAAACAAAAAGTCAAAGTCGTTTTGGCCAAGATAACATAGTAAATGAGACATATACTCAGAAAATCTATGTAGTAACCACTGAATCATACAAATCTTAGGGTAGAAATGGCCTTTAAATGTTCTCATCAACATTTCTTCAACAGTACCCAGATAGAGGTGAGGCAGTCCAAATATTTCAGAGATAACAATAATTATTAATTATTAAAATAATTCTTCTTATAGGTTTTTGTGGGAATTAAATGGAAACAAAAAATGTGAAAGTACCAGGTAAACTGATTCTAGTCACCCTTTGTCCCATCATTTTTTTTGGAGGACAAGTTCATTGCTTCCTCAAAAGGAATTAAATAGAAAACAATACCTATTAAGGTATTTATAACCTGGGTGTATCATTTTCAGTCATGCTCATTTATGAGATAATTAAGCCATCACACTGTTAGAGTGATTGCATTGACAGCTGTAATTCTTCATGTCCCCTATTGAGGATGTGGTGCTGACTCTGGCTAAGTCAAGTTCAATTGCATAGTCCAATAAGATGTTAGCAAATGTGATACAAGCAGAAGCTTGCCAAGGACTTGCCCCTCTGTCTTCATAATTAGAGAATGCCCAGGGTGACCCACAGCTGTCCTAGAGAAAGTCTCACATACATGAGAAAGGCTGGACAAGATCAGGGAAGCTACCTAGCCACCACCCAGATAACCTCAGGTAATTGCAAATATATAAGTCCCACTGAGCCTAGCTTTGACCAGAGATATGTAAGCAAAAATAAATGTGTATTGTTGTAAACCCCTGCACTTTTGTGGTTGTTTTTTCATGCAGCATTACTATAGCAACAGAAAACTGATATACACAATTATTAAGCATATGACATTTGTGTACTCATTAACCCTATAAAAGCCAAATCCCACTAGAATGACTGACTACATGACAACACCTCAATGATGACATGAGTTGTGTGTATTTGAATGAAGGTTTTGAAGCATTTAGATTTTAATAGAGTTGCATCAAATATGGGGCTTTTCCTATTTCACTACTTCTAAACTCAAAATCAGAAGGCCAGGATATTGAGTTGCCAAGTTATATTCCTTGGAGACAATTACCCTGTATAATAGTTGACTTTCTATGTGCATCTGAGGGATCAGCAGAGTACTGTACTAAATGCTAGGCTAAATGACCTACAGTACCTTTCCTATTTCCAATTTCTAAGATTTTTAATTCTATATCTTGAAAGAAGCTGTTGGCAAACTACACAGAAACACTGGTTTCTAGAGAGAAGAAAAAGCAGCTGGATTTCTATTTCTATTTCCTGGAAAGGCTTCTCCAGCATTCCAAAGTCTAATCTTGGCATATCAATCTAGAAAAAAAACTTTATAAGCTGGGAAATCCATTCCTTTTGATAGCTATTCAGGACACTAAAACAGCTAGGTGCCAGGGCAAATTACACTTAGCAAATGGGAACAAGGCAAGGGAAAATATCTGAAATTTGGTGGAGGGAGACCCAACCATTGCTTTCTTGTGATCCTTTGCCTATGTCCACTTTTTTCTGTAACCAAGAGAAGTAAAGTATATCAAGAAGAAAACATGGATGTCTGAGAGTAAAAACAGTGAATGTGCTGAAACATATAAAATACGTTGAGATCTTCAGAGGGAGATCATCATGTATATTAACCTAGTACTGTTAATCCTGCTGTCCAATCAGCACACATGAGTTAAACCTGTAGTACCTAATCAGAAATAGGCATTCTCTAGATAGAGTAAAGCCAATAACATCATTATAGTTTGTAAATTCAAATGTCTTTGCTCAAGATCTCAGTAATTGTTTTTTGCAATCTCTCTAAAATGGTTTATATCCCACATTCCTATATAAGATACAGGACAGAGCTCTAGTCCTTTGGGACTAGAACTGCTCAGCTGCGGTGAAATCCTTTAAGGACATTTTCAAAGTTTAATATTAGGTATTTTACCTTATATAAACCTAAGGGGCATGCCGAAGCCAGTGTACCGTTAAGAACAGACTCCTCCCCCCCCCCCCCATTTAGAATGGAGATGCATACTCTCTACAATCAAGAGATTAAAAAGCAAATGGAGTATATGAACCAGATTAAGGGGCTGGCCCCTGCAGCCCTAGTGAAGAGTTTACTTAAAATGAATGTTCTGAATGCCGATCCAACTTTTTAGATTTAACCAAGCTTCTCACTAGAATAGCCCACATGCCAGTATTAGTGCTGAAATCTACCAGCTCATTCTTTCGAAGACTGCTAGAAACAAGGTTATTACAAAGAAATGCAATCCAGACTACAGCCTGCAGTAGGTGCAGGAATGGAGTCTACAAGTTCAACAGCAGAGACAGGGTGGGGTGAATACCAACGAAAGTCCTTTTAAAAGACCTATTCATGAGGCTAGGTAAAAAATCTTTCCATCCAGGTTTCTGAAACACATCCTTGAAAGGCAGACTGACTTCAAGACTCATCTATGTTAATGATATATATGGGAATGAAAGCCAATAACCAAGGTAATGCATACTTAGTAGCAAAAACCATTGAACCAGAGCAGACTCTGTGACATACTAGTTTGAAAATATCTGATTCTAAAAGAATCAGTTTTCCTTTCAAGTTGTAATGAGAATTCCAGATCTTCTACAAGTATGCAGTTAATGGGAAATGCAATGATCCTCACCATACCTTCATGCCCAATTCCTGCTATTTTCCCACTTACAGATTAATGAAGAGTTGGGCTTTTGTTATGGTGGCATTCTTTATCAATGCATCTAGTTTCTTAGATGTTAGCTCTTGGACATCCTTCACTTAATCAGTCTTTTTGAGAAAAACAGTAATATTTCTTCTTCAAAGTTATTTAATTTCTATTTTTCTATGTTGGCAAGAAAGAGTGATATTTATTTATTATGATAATATATTTTTCTGATCTACTTCCTATTACTTAAAAACACAATACCTCTTTACACTCATGATCATGAGGAAAAGACACTCTATCTTTAATAAAGTGCCCAATTTGGGTCTCACTGTGCTGGCCAGTGAATGCTCGAATACTGCCAACACCCAGCGGCCTTCTGGCAGCACAGGGCCTGCTAAAAGCTGTTCTCTGGCAATAGTCCTTCACGCAAGCACTAATTTTATTATAGCTGGTTTATGATTGTCCCTCATTTCCCTGCTATTTTTAAATGTGGGGCTGTAATAGGAGGCAGCTAGAGGCCCGGGAGATGAAGGAACCACTACACACTATTGGGTCTCTGTGGTATAGTGGCCGTTGGAAGCTAAGGATTCAAATGCAATGTGAAAGAGTATTTGAATACAGGGTCCCTTAGGGGAGCTTTGCCCAACAAGAAACATATTGCTTTGCTGTCTTCATTTTCCTTTTAATTTCTGCTTTTAAGTCCTTGTGGTCTCTCAACAGTCTTCCCAGTTTTGTTCTTTAAAGTTATTTTTGTACATTGACCATTCTTGCCAGACTTATTTAGCTACATTTAACAACACTGTCTTGGGAGGGGGGGGAGGTGGTGAGTTTTTGAGTTCTTGCATAATGTACCAATACTAATTTCTGTAACACAATAAAACAGCTTATGATGTGAACAAGACATTGCATGAAGAAATGCCAAATTTATTCGATGTCATTCTACATGTTACTATGGGGTGAAGCTTTTAGAAAGACTGACTCTGAATTTATGCTAGTCAGAAAAAAAGTTTGGAAAAGAAGAGTGGTGTTCAAGTATGGTATTACTGGGAGAAAGAAAGATATTTATAAAATGGTATGTTGGGGGTGGGGGTGGGAACCATGTGTTTTTCTTATAAGCTTACTTTTAATAACCGAGATAAACAGAGATCTCAAGTAGGAAAATGACAACAATCTCTATAATTAGAAAAGGGGAAATAGCCCAAGATGTACAATGAGAAATACAAAAGCATCCTGGCTTTAAGTGGAAGGAAACACATGCAGAAGAGTAGGGATCAATGATAAGAACATTGAATTAGGAGTCAGAAGGCCTGCAGACTAGTTCCAAATCTACTCTTACTCGGCTACATAGACAACCTTGTACCCTGGTTTCTTCGTCTATAAAATGAGATCTCCCTAACTCCATTCCATCTCTAAATTTCACTTTCTAGAATTCTTTTTCTTTTTTTAAATATATTTTTTATTTATTTCAGAGGGGAAGGGAGAGGGAGAGAGGGAGAGAATCATCAATGATGAGAGAGAATCATTGATCAGCTTGCCTCCTGCCCTCCCTACACGGGAGATCGAGCCCACAACCCAGGCATGTGCCCTGACCGGGAATCGAACCGTGACCTCCTGGTTCATAGGTTGATTGATGTTCAACCATTGAGCCATGCTGGCTGGGCCAGTTTCTAGAATTCTTATGTGTCCCCAGGCCTGGATACAAAGAAATTGTTGATTTATTTCCTGTTGCTTACACCTTAACCATCTTCATTTATTATTCCTTTAATTCTTATGAAAAAAAGCAAAAGGCAAAAGACAAAGTGAGACACATTGGGAAAACATTTGAATCCTAAGACTGCATTTTAAAAAAGAGCAAGCATTAGAAATGTTACTCCGTGGGGCTACATTCATTCTAAAACAAAATAGAGAAGGATGAGAAGAGTCACAAGCACATAAAATTATGGCTCTGGCAATACTATTAAGTAGCAATAATCCCTGGATCAGACATTGCCTAACAAATGTACTTTGTCTGGAGAAGCTGAGAACACAAAGCAATACTACAATTATTTTCCAGACTGTCATCAAGTACAGATTACATTTTGTCATTTAAAAACAAAGCAAAACACACTGTAAAAGTAGCTTTTAAATGTATAACTGTCAAGTGTCATGGAATATTTATTCCCCTTAATTTCCTTTCCTATTTACCTATTTCCATACTTATGTTTCACTTTTTGCAAATAAAAATGAAACAGCAGCCTGGCCAGTGTGGTTCAGTGGTTGAGCGGTTGAGCGTTGACCCATGAACCAGGTGGTGGGCTCCATCCCCAGTAAAGGGTGTGCAGGAGGCGGCTGATCAATGATTCTCTCTGATCATTGATGTTTGTCTCTCTCTCTCCCCTCCTCTCTGAAAGCAATAAGAATATATATTTTATTAAAAAAGAACAAGCAGCATTTGGATGATTCACAATACCCCCCAACCCCTTTCCAGAAAAGAGATGGATCTGAAGTAATAATAAGATTTGAATAGATAAATAGATGGTTATGATACTGTCAAGTATACATAGTCACTAGAACTTCTCTAAAAGCTTTCATGGCTAGAGAATGATAATACAGATGATGAGGATGGTGACACTGACTCTTGTGACAATTAATACTTATCGACTAACCAGCCACATGCTTTATGCCTTCTAAATTTTACCATTTCAATCAAAAAAGTGAGGCTTAGTAAAGAAGCTTAAGTAACTTGCTCAAAGTCACACAACTAGATAAGTTTGAGTGAGGACTCAACCAAAGACTACTGGATCTTAACCCATGCTCTGCTTATACATTCAGATCAGCATACTTAATTTTTTATATGCCAAATATTTCCAGAGATTTGGGGAATGTTATTATCTTAAGGATTTTACTCATCCTGTAATCATGTAAGCCTCTTGGTATGCCTAGTAAAACCTCCTAAAAGATAGTTAAAAGGTAAAAATGTAAGCTCAATTATTACAAATTCTAAATAGCATCCGTTAATTTAACCAACTGATTAACTAGTAAAGAGTTATCAGAGATTGAAATGGTAAAATTTAGAAGACTCATGGCACTCTCAACCTCTCTCTTCCAGGAAAGGACCGAAGATATGCACTCACATACCCACAGAAGCCAGTGGACACCTGGTTAGTGAGTTGGCAGAAGAACGTGGATTAAGGAATGAAAGCAATAAGCAATGCAGTGATAATTTCTTTGGGATGTAATTTCTCTGGAGAAAAGAAGAACTTTGAAATCCATACAAATTTCATGGTAATTAGAGGAAAGTACTTTTATTCAGGAAGAATAAAAGATTCTGATTACTACTTTGAAAACAGACTGTTTTTTTCATAGTGAACTAAAATTGAAAATAAGAAAGGATTCCTAATTTGTATCATCTGTAGCAGTAGATGGGAAAGGCATTGTCCTTACAATCTATTCTCATCAGGTTTTAATTGTTCTCACCCACAATGACATAAAATTAAACAAACCTCAGTGATGTCCTCACAAAATTAAAATGAACTGTAGGGAAGTATTTTTTGTTGCTGCCTGTGTTGTGGAAATTATCTTTTTAAAAACTGGACACACATTGGCTTCATTTCAGCAAGGATTAATGATTTGTACCAAAAATTCTATTCCAAGTAGCAAGTAGAATATATTTCATCTTGTTTTCCAAAACATGATCCTGACACACACTGTGTGGCCTAAAGCCCATCCCTTTTTAAGCCTTAATTTTATCCTCTATAAAGTAGGAATACCACCAATTTGCTACAGTTTCTCCAAGTTTCCATGGTCTCCAGAATAGTTAAGTCCCAAGTTAAAAATCAAGAAAGTGTAAATTAATCCAGAAGCCGTTCTGTTAGAGCAGCCTGCCACCCATCACATTGTAATGAAAGCATCTTAGCATTATAGATTGTCATCAAGTACCTTCAGGAACAATCCCATTCAAGACCTTAGATAATGCTGCAATCTCCAATATGTCAGATTTTATCTGTTTTAGAATCCTTTAATTTTGATTCTTTATGTTCAAATCTCTTAGCAAGCTCTTGGTTCAGGTTCAGTCCCTAATAATGACACCACATGTATTATCATGCAAAAGGCTTTTGGTATAGGCCAGGGAGCCCATTTCTCTGGAAAATGTCTGAAGTATATCAAACTATCTAAAAATCCATTCCTGAAATGCAAATACTTGCTCTGGATTTCACTACACTACTCAGAACGGCATGCATTTAAAACTTACTAATTGCTTATTTCTGGAATTTTCCATTTAATATTTGTGGACCGCAGTTGACTACAGTTAAAGCCATGGAAAGCAAAACCACAGATAAGGGGGGACAACTGCACACACACATTCACCGGGGGTGCAAGTTCTTTTGAAGTAATAACTATTTTATCTGTAGGAGAAAGAGAGCACTTCATTATCCATTACAGGCCCAAAAGGTCTGGCTCAACTGACTTACAATACAAAGAGCATAATAAAAAACTGACATCCTGTCTCCATTCTTCACAATGTACACTTCCCAAATCCTACAGTCTTCCATGATTTGAAGAGTTATGGTTTAACAATCTTATTTGTTTCTCAAAAGCCTGTGATACACCCCACTGAAGAGGTTGTCAACCATTCCCTTCCTGAACTTAATCCTCGCTATGAGGACATGGTTCTCAGATAAAATGGAATGCTTTTTACCCTTTAAGCCGCTCTCCTGTACTGCTGGAAGTAAAACAATCATCTCACTACATTCCTTCTCTCTGTTTCTGTCTCTCTTGTCTCTCTCTCACACACACACCCCATAAACCTTTGTGTGGATTTCATATTAGCACTACTAATATATTAATATACATGGTGTAGAAAATGTCTGCAAAAGGGTCCAAGAAAAATAGCATTGCTTTTGGAGAAAGTGCTATGGTCAGGATGATGTCATCGAAAACCATCTAATGAATTTCCTGCAGCCACATCCTAAAGAAAATCCAGCAGGCTCAGTTTTCTCACAAAGTCAAGTAGTCTTTACTTTGGGTCAGTAACTGTTCCTATAAACCTACAGGCATCATAAATTGATAATGATTATGATGTACCTTTAATCTTCAATATCACAACAAATGAATTTTCATTTTAAAAGGTCTTTTATGTGGGAGGCATTATCAGAATATTAAATGTAAATTTTAGATTTTAGTCACTGACAGCAAAGAAAGTGCAAAAAAAAAAAAAAGAGTAAGCTTGTTGACGCTTACTACTGGGCTTCATAAACTTCTTCCTCAGCTCTGAGTAAAACAAAGACCGCCATTCATAAGAATGAAGGAGGGGTGAGCACTCTTTACCCACAGTAAGCCCTCGATGTTTTCCTCCAGCTGAAAAGCATTTATCAACACTGGCCTGGAACACTATGGGAGGTGTGCCAGAAGATTTGAGCTCCTTGAGGGCAAGAACAATGGCATATTCATCTTTTTTGTTGTTGTTAATCCTCACTCGAGGGCATTTTCCCATTGATTTTTAGGGACAGTGGGAGAGAGAGGGAAAGACAGAGAGAAACATCGATGTGAGAGAAACACATTGATTGGTTGCCTCCTGCACGAGCCCTGACCGGGAAGGAGTCTGCAACCAAGGTATGTGCCCTTGACCAGAATTGAATCTGGGACTCTTTAGTCCACAGGCCGACGCTCTATCCACTGAGCCGAACTGGCTAGGGCATGGCATATTCATCTTTATACTCAAAGTCATTATAGCACCTGAAGCACAGTAAACAGCCAGTAAACATATATTGAGTAAATGGATAAATGAATGAATGAGAATATAAAAATTCTCCTTTCTCTGCAGATGCTGCCAGTTAAACAATGGGGAGACCACCATTACAAACAGGTAAACAGTAAGTGCAATTGAATAATGCAAAATAAAAGTTATAAAGGGGTTTGACCTTTATTCTGGAGGCAACAGAAAACTGTCAGCAGGTTTTAAGCAGGAAAATTACATGACCAGAACAAATTTTAGAAGGTAATCAACTGGATAGAGAAGAAACTAGAATCAGGGCAGAGTTCAAACAGATTTCACAAATTAAAATATTTACATACTCCAGTGTGACAAGAGGTATGCAAAGGTATCTAACAACATAAACAGCACTTTTTCCAAGGGTGCCTCGTTTACTTGAATATCTGACGAAAACAATTTTACACTAAATTAAAAGCTGATATGACACAGGCACATGCAACTTTCTTATGAATCATTAAATGTGACAATTATAATGCCAATAATAATAGTAGCACCTTTTTTGAATCCTTATTACATCTCAGACACTGTGCCAAGCAAACACCTTATATGAACTAATTTAATTTTTACAACAAAAAGCAAAGTAGTTACTATTAGAATCACTTCCTTCATCTAACTACACATACAGTTATTTACTCAGACACGTGTGTTTCCATATACCTCTTTCTCTATTTCTTATTAAAGCTTAAAAATCCCTTATGCTGCTGCTGACATAACTTGGTACAACTAGTCTGGAAAGCTCATAAAATCTAATATATCTAAATACATATATGACCAAACACTTAATAGATATAAGTGCCAATGTCTGTCAAAAGATCTATATATATAAAAGCCTAAGTAACCAGCGGACCAGTCAACCGGTAGACCAGTAGCTATAACGCGCACTGACCTCCAGGGGGCAGATGCTCAATGCAGGAGCTGCCGAGCTGCGGTGATTTGGCAGCTGTGGTTCTTGGGTGACGCACCCAGAACCTGAGAGGAAGGTGTGTCACCTGAGAACCGCCCTCTCGCAATCCGGGACCCTTCAGGGGATGTCAGAGAGTCGGTTTCAGCCCAGTCCCCACAGGCCAGACTGAAGGATCCCACGCACTGGGCCTCTAGTATATATATAAGAATATTTATAACAGCTTTTCCATAATAGCAAAAAATTGGAAACAACTCACATGTTCATCACACTAAGAAGAGTTATGTAATTTTAAGGGTCACACATTACCAAGTAGCCAAGCCAAAGTTCAAGTCCAGGTTTGTCTAATATCTAAGTTCACACTCTCAACCAGTTGAAATGAATTACTTTTGGCAGCAATTTCAAGCTACTTTCATAGTCCCAAATAGTAGACACCATCTCTCTCTTGCTTGTAGAAGAGTTTTTAAAAGTGAAAAGTTCTGAGAGAAAGCTACTTATTGCCAATGTCCAGGGAAAAGATGGCAGAAGGAAAGAACCAGAAAAGAGATTTCTATTATAGAAAAAAGAGACTGCAGTAACAAACCAAACATGAGAGTGAGGAAATGGGGGCAATAGAACAAGGGTGAATATAGAAGTGGGTACAGATTGAGGACTAGATCAAGAACACTGAATTGAAGGTGAGTGTCCAGGAAGCAAATGAATAAAGAAATATGAAGCTCAGGAGAGAAATCAGACTGATAAAAAAAAAAAACTTCAATCATCAGCATATTTGCATATCAGATTCCCTGAATAGAGAACATCTCTAGTACAGGATAATTTATGTATTCTTCTGACAATTAATATTAGCTCACAGGAAGGTCTCCATGGACACCTGAAATTAATTTTGAAACCATTAAAGCAGATAGAAAGTTAGAATAAAAAATCCTATGGAGAAGGTATCACTTCCCCTATTATGTATCTGAGCAATCCCCTATTATGTATCTGAGTATTAAAAAACAACACGCATATTGCTCTTTAAGGTCAGTAGACAAAGTGTTTTCAGGCTGCTACCTTGCTACCTGGGAACAAATTTTAAAGGTATTATAGCCAAAGATGTAAGAGGCAGGAAGATGCAGCTTGGTATTCTCAGCAGCCACAGTAGTCACAGTGGTTAATTTTTACTTCAAAAGGCAGTTTCCCATATTTTATTTCAATAGCAAAACAGAGTCGACCCTTGAACAACCTGGGTGTAAACTTTGTGGGTCCACATACATGTGGATTTTTCCAATAGAAATACAGCAGCACTCGGCCTCCTTGGGTTTTACATCAGTGGATTCAACCAACCACAGATGGAAAATACTGTCTTTCCCAATCCCTGGATGGGGAGAGCTGGCTCTATGCAGTTCCTATGCCATTTTATGTAAGAGACTTAAGCATCCACACAGGGGTTGCAGTATCAGTGAGTGGTGCTGAAGCCAATCCCCTGTGGATACTGAGAGACAACTATAGTTAAGTTTTTGGGGAGTCAAAAGTTATACTCAGATTTCTATTGTACTCAGATTTCTATTGCACAGGGCTACAAAGCACTAGGGCAGGAATTCAAATTTGGATCTATCTCACCCAAAACCCCACCACTTTCCACTCTGTAAGCACTTTCTCATCATGTCACATCTACTAGATATCAAGTAGCTGAGAATATTACATTTCATTTCTCTAATAAAGAGTAGGATGATCTTTTTTTTATCATTACAATTCAGGTCTCTCGATCAGACTTAATATGCATCTACCACCTGAGTTAAAAATCCACCCAAGAAACTATGCAAAGGGTTTGCAGTAATAATACTCCATCTCAAATAAAGAGAAATGTGTGCTTCTTTAATTTAATGAATATATATCATGACGATATATATTTTTGCTAATTTTACTTATATCTACTCCACAGCACATTTGAATAGAATAAGAACAAGGCATTTGACCAAGCTGTTAGATCCTGAGGTCAGGGACCATGTCTCATTTATCTCCATATCCCCAAGGCCAATACATGATAGATGTCCAATACCTGGTTGATGATGAAAGATAGAAGCAATAATTATTCACTTCTGAAAGTAATGTTTTAAAAAATTAAAAAAAAGGTTTTGGTCTACAGGTAAACTTCCTACCTCTCGATCCTTGAGTTTCATGGCGAGCACCAACTGATGCCTGTGGTTCGTGAGAGCCTCCCGGTAATTTCCTTTGGAGAAGAATGCAGAGCCTAGATTCCCATGAGCTCGGCATTCTCCTGTCTGGTCACCTGATTGGGTTTAAAAAAACATAAAACTTCTTTTAGTTATAGCATTATTTTAATGTATAATGGCCATCTTAATTTAAGAGCCACAGACCTACTAACTAAGATTTCACTTGCCTTCTTATAGAAAGTATTTTCTTCTTCTTTAAGACTATTTGTGGGAGGTTATGGTCCTAGAATGTACATCTCTGGCTAACAACTATTATTGTTGTCATACAACTGTAGTCAGGGACATAAGTGTCCTGGAAATGAGAGGTTAAAGACCTTGACACGAAGCAGCTGCTATTTGAGTCACTTCACTGCTCTGCTAATGATTTTTGGTTCTGAACAACCATCAGCTTGTTGGTTCAGTCATTTGACTCCAAACCTACTATAACATATTGGTTCTTTATAAGTATGCTAATGGTATTTATCAAGTATTCTTAATGGTAGAGTCACCATATCCCCGCTTTTACTGCAATCCTGCAAGTCTTTGAATAATCACAGTAACAATCATGATAATCATAAGCCACACTTATTTTACAAATGAGGAAATGGCAGCACAGAGAGCTTAGGCAATTTGCTGAAGGTCAACCTGCTAATAAGTAGCAAAGCCAGGATTCTAAACAAAGCAGTCTGGCTCCATTGTCCACACTCTTAACCACTGCACTGTATTGTCTCCACCAATGAAATGATGACACATTCTAATGTAGGCAAAAATTAAAATTAAGATGAAAGATTCACCCACCAGTACTACCATTTGGGATATGGTATCTGTGGACCCAAATCTCTGAGGAGGGCAATGAATATGTTGGTTCACATCTCCTGGCCTTTTGGAACCTTGGTACCTGTTATACGAAAAGCCCTAAAGACCTAAGAACCCTAAGATGGACAACGCTGTAGGACACTCCTTTTCATTGCACGTGTTACTCCCATTTATGCCAGGTTAACCAGCTTATTTCCTTTCTGAACCGAAATAAAGGAGAGAAGCAGAACTCTACCTAAGGTCTTGGCTACATCCAAGTCCTGCTGCATGTATCCAGTGCTCTTCTCTGTGTTTCCCAGAGACCAGTAAGCGCTGCTCAGGGCAGAGAAAACGGAACCTCTCAGTTTGAGGCTGCAGGTGCCGATCTTCAGAGCAGCTTCTAAGACAACCACAGAGGCCCCATGATGGCCAGCTGTCAGGAGTTCCTGTCCAACCACAGACACGACCACAAAGGGACTCTTGTCCAGTTTCATTTTTTGAAGCTGCTGATAAGTGGGCTCGAGGGAGTCTGTAAAAACAAAACAAAAGAAAATTAGAAAATGTAGAATACACAAAACAATATTTCCTAATATGCTCTAGAAACAAATGTTTATCATGCCTCTTTATGGCCTATTTCAAGTACAAAGTCTTTGCAATGACAAACAGATGGAGAGCAAGGGATACATTTCAGACATTAGAAGGACAAAATCATACAGAATTTGAGGAAAAATGTATTTAATATGCACAATACCTTATTCCAAAGGAATGATATAAAGGCCTGTCTCCTATGGGTCACGTTCAAGGTAACTAACTTTTTTATAGACTTCAATCTGTAAGGCTCTATAAAACATTCTAGAGCTTTCTGAGTTATCATTATAACAGTCCTCTAACATATATGACTAAAAGGACTTCAACTTTCCTAAAAACCCTGGTGAAACCACTACCAATTATTCTTGGATACAGCACTAAAATATAGTAATGAACTGCAAGTCCAGAAGAATGGGAGAAACAATCCTGGAATGAATCTCCAGAACAGGGGTTCAAAGAGCGAACAGCAGCTATTGATAAGGTAATAAGTAAGTGAAATATTATAAGGGTAAAATACTCCCCCAAAAAATAAAATTTAGAGGTAAGGTTCAAATATTCACCTAATTTTAATTTTTACCTTTATTAAGCTAATTCCTAAAAGAGGAAATTAAATTAAAAATCATTTTAAAAGACAAATATTGTATGATTCCACTTATATAAGATACAGAGTAGTCAAGTCCAGAGCGACAGAAAACAGCACAGTATTTGCCAGGAGCAGTGGGAGAGCAGAATGGGAAGTTAGAGTTGAATGAGTTCAGAGAGTCAGTCTGGGAAGATGAGAAAGTTCTGGAGATGGACAGTTATGATGGTTGCACAACACAGTAAATGGACTTAATGCCACTCAATTTCATAACTACACGTTGTTAAAATGGTCAATTTTATGTTACATATATTTTACAACAATTAAAAAAACTTCGGTTCATACTAAAAAGCACAATTTAACCCTCCTCAAAATAAAAATAAAAACTGATACTTTGTCCACTTTGTCCAAGCCACTCACATTTTATTCTGTGTATTTATTTATTATATACTACTTCATTCAGAAATGATTCAAAGGCTTTCTATAGAAATAAGGTGAAAAACACAGAAGCCCAAGTGACAGGTACACTCTAAGCCCCAACACACTTCCTAAAGGTGGCCAGGACACTGGTCTCCAAGCTTCATAGAGGACAAAGCAAAAGGATAAATGATCACTTTAAAATTTCCCTGACCTTTCAGGTAAAAATACACCAACACTCACAAGAAACGCAGCTCTTCCTGAAACCGAGGCCTTAGGGAAAGTTACAAGGACCACGTGCACTGTGCAGTGTTCACACTCACAGCACTGTGCCTGCCAGAGAGACAGGAACAGGATTATCACTGCTGCCACTTCTGTTCCTCGGTGAGAAGAAGGGCATCCCATTGCGGAGGAAAAGGGATGTACCAGGAAAAGGTGTCTGCTTTTACAGTCTAGGGCTTGAATCTCAAAACCACATCACGAGGTTTTGAGATACGGACTGAGGTGCAGAGGAAGTAAGCAGCCTTGCTCAGTCAATGGAATAGCAAGTGGCATTGCGGAAATTAGATTCCAATCTTTTTTTGGGGGGAGGAGGGAGTCTTTATTTTTTACATAATATTTCAGAAAGAGGCCTCCTGGAAAAAGCAACTGCCTCCTAAAAGAGTTCACGGAGGTTGGCCAATTAGGCAAATAAAAGGTGAGCCCCAATTTGACCCCAAGATAAAAGCTTATACATTCAACAGCCGTTTGCCACCAGCACTTCATAAAATCAGCTTCCCTGGGTCCTCTGGAGCTGGGAGAAACACCGTGACAGGTGATAGCCCATAAATGTAATAGTCTTTAGATTCCCGAATTAACAGGAGGAGAGAAAATATACACAGGAGAACCCTTGGCAAGAAGCAGCCCTGGCATCTTGAAAAGAACAAATAAAGGTAAACTAAATCTCACTTTGTAATTATATTATTAAACTGTGGCTGGCAGTAGTTCTATGCTACACCATTTACAAAATGCAATGAAGTGAAACTGCTGGAAGACTATCTAAAAAGGAAAAATGGAAAACAGGAACGGGATAACTTGAGAAGTCATGACAAAGAGTATCATTTTATATTTACACTTATTTTTATATTTTCACTAATGATTTAAAGGAAATACATTATATGTGATATAAATATAACCACAGGAGAAGTAGTTTAACTGATATCTGGATATCTGGTTAGTGAGCATAAATGAAACCATAAAAATAAAGAAAAACAGACAGAAGTCAGTTAGCAATATTGGCAGCAACAATATAAAAATATCAAGTAAATTTCAATGGGGATAAATAGAACGTATTTATTCGAAAACAAGAGTATATTAATATAGATTGGCCCTATCTTTTAAAGGAATGAAATCTTGAAACTTGGAAAAAAAGGCCAAACCACAGGAATACTGTACTATCATGGGAGCTTTGCTTGCATACACAAGCACCTGGGCCAGGGAGCTTTCTGTGTTGCATTTAAGAATTACAAGACAAAAGCAACTGATACAACAGATCAGACCTATATTTAAAGTGACCCAACTGCACTGCTATGCAACAAAGGCAGAAACTTAGAAAGCTGCAGGAGGCTAAAGTAAAATGGGTAAAAAATGGGCAGCAAATAATGATAGATTTCGTGAATTACAACCATATGACAAAGAGAGAGGTAGGTCATTAAGATGTGAAATGATGCATAGAACAACACTGTGAAAAGCAACAGTATCCCTATAAAACGTTGATAAGAAAGCCCACCTGGAGTAGATATAGTGATAAAGGCAATGCTAAAAATAAATGAGAGAAATTAAATTGCCTTAAGGAAAAAGAAGAAAACATTGAAGCGCTCCAGGCACCTGTAAGTTGCAGCTTGCTCCAGGGTCAGCCTTAGGTCACTCAGTATAAGCTGGGAAAGAACATGGCACAGAAAACCCTAAGGGTGACAACAGCACTGAGCTGTTTCTCAGCGTGCAGGGAAGATTTCCTTACATTTATCTAAACAAATTGCTTCAAAGGCAAAACAGTAAGTAGGTTCTGCTGATCTCAACATGTTCACTCCAATAGTCTAAGGCAGCAACAGAAATGCTTCAAAATAAAAAAGTGGTATCTTCATGAACGAAATAAAAATGTTCCATGTAAATTACTTGTGGAAGGGTGAAGGGAGAGAATGAGAAACTATTAGAGAAATGGAAAGGGGAGACAAATTGATTTTTTTTTTTTTTTTTGGTCCATACCTACCCCACCCCCACCCCTAAGCCCTGGAGCTCTGAAGCGCATCTGCTCTAAGTCAGAGTTTATTAACAGCAGGTCCCCCAGTGGGAGAAGCCATTAGGTTCCTGCAGCAAAGACTCAGCTTTGCATGGGGTTATAAAATCGCATGAAGAGGTTTCCTTACCACGTTTTTCCTAAAACATGAAATCTTTGACTTTCAGAAAAATATTTTTTATAGCTATGAATTGCCCAGAAACCATATAAGTAACATTTAGTTCATCAAATTTTTACTTAGCATATATTTTAAGCCAAATACTGGATTAGCCAGTATATTAAGACAATCTAATGCTGCAAACATTTTCAAAACTATATAAAATGTCTAATGAAACTGTCATCAACATGTTTAGGTTCATTCAAAAACATCCCTTTTCAGAGACAAAAAATAGAGTTCTGCTTGACATAATCTAATTAATATGAAGCAATACTAGCTTTCCACTATATGCCATTAATATACCTTAGTGTCTCCATCACTCTGCAAAGATGACAATTGGTGTATACTTTCAGCCCAATCTTCCTAAGAGCTCATTCCTCAAAAATCAATGTTCCTCAAAGTGAAGCCAATCTGTTTTGGGCCTTAGAACTTCTCCATCCTCCACTATGTTCAATCCATTGTTTTTCCAGAATACCAATTGGCATAAAGTAGAATAACAGGGGGGAAAAAACATTTAAGCTAGTGTCTGTCTGCTTCTCTCTCTCTCTTTCCTTTAAAAACAAACCAACATTTGTATTGATTTCAGAGAGGGAGAGAGAGATAGAAACATCAATGATGAGAATCATTGATTGGCTATCTCCTGCACGTCCCCTACTGGGGATCTAGCCCGAAACCCAGACGTGTGCCCTGACCTGAATTCAACTATGACCTCCTGGTTCATAGGTCTACACTCTTCCACTGAGCCACACCAGGCAGGCTCTCTCTTTCTTTTTAACTCAACATACTTTATAATGCTCCTCTGAAAAATGTTACACACACAGCCTACAGTTAGATCCATAATTCCTTTTATAAAATACTAGAGGCCCAGTGCACGACATTCATGCTCTGGAGGGTGGGGAGGTGGTCCCTCAGCCTGGCCTACATGCTTTAGCAGTCCAGGAGCCCTCAGGGGATGTCCCACTGACAGCTTAGGCTCACTGTCAGCCCAGCCTGTGTCTGAGCAGCGCTTCCCCTGTGGGAGCACACTGACACCAAGAGGCAGCTCCTGTGTTGACCACTGCCCCCTGGTGGTCAGTACACCATCATGCGACCAGTTGTTCCACTGTTGGGTCTATTTGCATATTACCCTTTTATTATATAGGATTAGAATGTCTACTTAATGTATTCGCTTACTTGAATATTTCTCGATGGCATATTGGTCCAAATAAACAAATCAATTTACTACTAGAGGTATTATAATTTAGAGGTACAGAATCTTAGAACTACAAAAACCTGAGGAATCTTCAGATAACTCTAAAATACAGAGATGTCAATTCATTTACCCATGGTCATATAGTTAGTTAATGCAAAATTCAAAAATATAATCTAGGTCACAAATTTCTAGGCCAGTAGCCTTACACCATCCTATTCTGGTTCATTGTCTGCTACTGACAGTGATTCTTAATCTCCTTTGTCCACAATATGCAATCTCTTCTAGGGCTACTAAAATAGAAATTTCTGTGGAGATGAGCACAAAATTTTGAGAAAAAGCCAAATTTAACCAAGTTCTAAGAACAAATTGTTACTACCTAAAAATGTTATTTTATTTCTTCTTCGTGCTCTGAAATTTCTTTCCAGTAGGTAGATATAGAGAAATATGAAAAATCTACCCTATTACTTATTTCCTGGAACTAAATTAAGGTTTAACTATAACATTGTGAGAGAAAAATGGGAACTATCACTGACTTTAGACAAATGAACAAGCTGGCCATTGCTTTCAACAGTATATGAAAATCATAGTGTAACTTTTCTTTTTAATAAATATAGTATCTTACATTTTAAAAATAAAAAAATATACGATCTTAGCAAAATTGATAACCTATCAATTCTCAATACCGGAGTCTAACGTTTTTGAAGGCTAGAAATGTTCTACTTTAAATTAATGTCAGACCAAATACTTTCAGCATACTTACCTCTCATGGGAGATTTCATGGCAGCTTCTACCATCCCCACCAGAAGCTGGAGACTCTTGGGGTCTTGAGCCAGTCCAGATGCGAACGCTGCCAGGGCATCGGCATGACGTCCGAGGTACTGGAGGGCAACACCCTGTCGGAAGTATGCCTGAAAATGAAGAAAATATAATGCATGTTTGCTTAGACACCATGCTCCATCAAGGCTGCTGCTGATTCTTTATTAGAACAACAGATCAGTGGAACTATGACTGAGATGGTCTTGATTCAAAGATCTACTAAATAGTTTGTAACCAAATCTGATTTCTTCAAGTATCGTAAAATGTAAGCATACTTCTCTCACACAAATTCTAATTTATTCTTTTCAATTCTAGAACACTTGTAAATTTTATCACATCCTTTGGAATTTTGCTTTTATTGTTTTTGATTATTTGGAAAATATTTCTTATCCCACATTTAATAGCATAAGCTCCTCAAGGACAGGATTTGGAGATTTCTTTATATCTCACCAAAGTATGTGGTCCAGTGCAAGACAAATGAGAGACACTCAAATGCCACTTATTTTCTATTTTCCCCATTTGTGTAATTAATGGTAAAGATAAATATGTGATTATTATTAAGGCAATTTTAATAATGAGTAACATAACATGGTCATATTTAATGTAGTGTTTCAGACATAATATTTAAAAGCTGTTATCTAAAATATATGTGCTTTGCTTAGAAACAAAATCAGATTGTTTTTGTATGCTTTAATTGGATTAGTTTTAAAACTAGTATCACCACAGTTGTTGATTGTAAGAGAACATCCTTCTAGCTAATTGAAGAAAGGGGCACGACGTTAATAAAATAAAGTTTAGAATAGTCTTAAGGAAGTGAAGTTTGTTTTCAAGCACACAGAGTAAAAACAAGTAAATGAACAAAGTATTACTAGTATTTAACCAGCAAAGGACCTTGTACCTGATTAAATAACACATAAAAATGACATATTAATTCATTCACTGTTTATGTAACATCTGCTTCTAAAATATTTAGCCTCCTATGTAACTTAAACATTCTTACAATACTACATGTTTATAACACAATTTTAACTTTTCAGTCCAATATACTTTGAGTTGTCACAAATTGTATTCATGAGATCTAAATGAAGTTTCAAGTAACTTCTAAAACTACTACTCACTAAACTTAACACATAATTTTATAATTTTATACGTACACGTACACACACACAAATTGAGTGAGAGCACATTTAGTGTTTACAAAACATATTTCTTTGCCTTATCTTATTTCATTTTTACAACTATCCTTTGAGATAATATAAGATAGGCAATACTATTCAGTGTTTCTATTAAGAAACAACCCATAAGCAGAATGAATACTCATAGATTATTACAAGCTATTCAGATTTCTATTTCAGTTTAAACCAGGGGTTGGCAAACTCATTAGTCAACAGAGCCAAATATCAACAGTACAACGACTGAAATTTCTTTTGAGAGCCAAATTTTTTAAACTTAAACTTCTTCTAACGCCACTTCTTCAAAATAGACTCACCCAGGCCGTGGTATTTTGTGGAAGAGCCACACTCAAGGGGACAAAGAGTCGCATGTGGCTCACGAGCCGCAGTTTGCTGACCATGGCTTTCAACTATCAGCAGCTGTTAAAACTCAGACCCCAGTAAGACACTAACCTATAAATATACTTTCATTACTAATTCATAAGATCACTTCCTTTCACTGGATTCAGCCACTGTTTTAACCTTTAGTGTGTTTTATAGACATTTTTCACTATTCTTTTCAATTTCACATTTTAGGTGATTTCTAAAATCTGAGAGGCAATATATGCAACATTACAACTAAAAATAACTAGTTTACATAATTTTAGAAATACTATGTTAAAGCCAAATTAAAATAATTTAAATTTATTTATATAATATATACATGTCAAATACCTGTACACTATAATTATAATTTACTAGAGGCCCAGTGCATGAAATTCGTGCACAGGGGTATGTGTCCCTCAGCCCAGCCTGCACCCTCTCCAATCTGGGACCCCTCGAGGGATGTCTACCTGCCCAGGTAGGATCGGGCCTAAACGGGCAGCCGGACATCCCTCTCACAATCCAGGACTGCTGGCTCCCAACTGCTCACCTGCCTGCCTTCCTGATTGCCCCTAACCGCTTCTGCCTGCCAGCCTGATCACCCCTAACCACTCCCCTGCCAGCCTGATTGATGCCTAACTGCTCCCCTGCCAGCCTGATTGCCCCTAACTGCCCTCCCCTGCAGGCCCGGTTGTCCCCAACTTCCCTCCTCTGCCAGCCTGGTCACCCCTAACTGCCCTCCCCTGCTGGCCTGATCGCCCACAACTGCCCTCCCCTGCTGGCCATCTTGTGGTGGCCATCTTGTGTCCACACGGGGGCAGCCATCTTGTGTGTTGGAGTGACGGTCAATTTGCATATTACTTTTTTATTAGATAGGATGGAGAGAAACAAAAGATGTTTTTAGTTACGGATTTCAGTATATATTTTTTAAAAATGTATGCGGCAATCATTTGACAATATATGTAAGTCAAACCATTATATTGTATAACTGAAATCTATTCAATGCTGTATGTCAGTGGTATCTCTATAAAACTAAAAATACAAAATAATCTTAATAGCAATGGATTTTGATAATTCTTGCTTATTTAAAGCAAAGCTTTATCATTCATTACTTCACTGAGAGAAAAACTGATTTTCCTGCCTGCCAACAGAAACCATTGAAAAATGTGATATATCTACTTTTAAGTCGGACAAAGTTGTGTTAAATGCCAGTCATGGTATCAAATTCACACAGCAGTTAAGGAAGGGTGTGTACATCTGTTTTCTTAGGACACTCAGTAATTAGATGAGAAAAGGTATGACTGGACCATGTCACCCACAATCTCGGCTTCCTTTCTTTGGGGGAGGATTTTGAAAAGAGGTAGAGAAGGCTTTCGAAGGTCTCCCTTAGTCCTCCCGCAATCCCTTCCACAATCGCTAACCCAAACTTCACACGATTTTTCTCAGTCACAAGTTTAGTTTATACCCCTGCCAAGATAGCATAAGTCAAGCTCTGACAAACCCCTGTTCCTAACTCAGAGTGGGGCTCTCCCAACTTTGTTCCATGCAATATTCATTGCATGTACAAATAGCTGAATAAAAATTAGTTTTTGATACTTCTGTGAGAGGTACACCACCATAAAGTTCAAGTGGATGATAATATAACCTAGATTGTGGGTTAATGTAATAGAATAAAAAGAATTCAGCACAGTGCCTGACAAAAGTATTCAATAGCATTAGCTATTTTAATTATTAAATAAGAAAAGAATCTTAGTAAGAACACATAATTACAAACTAACAGAATGTAACGAATCCAACAAATATTTTACTATTCAATATATTTTTCAATTCCTATCACTGCTTCATTTCCTCCTCTCTTGCTCCATAAAAGACTACTGGCAACTGAGAAACTCACTGCTGTAAGGCTCCCAGACAAAAATCTGAACCACCCAACAAAAAGAAATTGGCACTATCAGGTCTTGGGAGATGCAGCAGCCACCCACAGGGTCCACTCTCAGCCTCTTCCAAAGCAAAGGGGAAAATGTGCCGAGAGTCACAGCTGCTTCAGGAAAACTGATGCAATCTGCTATAGCCTATCTGCTGCACCCCTATTGATTCCTGCGACTAATTTTTCTCACCCTCAGAATCAGAGGTCTCACAGGAAGCTGCTTCATCTGGGAAAGGGGAAATTTTGATCACTTAGGATTGAGCAGAGGCAATATATGTGCAGCATGCTGAAGGAAGCAATATTAAACACTTGGTGCCCAACCAACCTCAGAAAAGATATTCCCCTGCCTAAGCGCCCCTCCCCCCACGCATACACCACATTGTGGTCACTGGTTATGTCGCAGTTGGAGAAAGGGCAACATGAATTGACTATTAAGAGCACCTATGCCCTGAAAACAATGGTTTTAACCTGAAGCTTTAACCAAGAAGAGAAATGTATAGGGAGCTAGTTAACACACTGGACTAAAGGTAGATTATCAGGTGTTGCAGGGTCATTCATTTATTTTTTGTTGTTCCCCACAAAGAACCCTCAGTGATTAGTCCACACATGCTACTAAACAATCACCTCACAAATACAACTGAGTTACAAATTCCTTCCTTCCTTCAATTAATATTCCCTAAAAATCTACAGCACCAGGCACTATAAAGCAGAGGACTCGTGTTCTCAATGCGCTCACACAATCGAGAAGGGAAGAATACAAAAAGCTGTAAAATGACTTGACTGCTACCTGTAGAGCTGCTTACTAGTAAGATTTTGTAATACATAAGCAGTAATAAAAATGTAACAAATGACTGAAGTATTTATGCCCTGTTGTTAAAACTGTTAGTATTTGTTCTTTATTAAGTGGCCATTCTTCTCACCTCAGAAAGTTTGCCATAGATTAAATGTTTGTGTCCTTCCAAAATTAGTATGTTGAAACCTAATCCTCAATGTCATGGTTTTTAGAGGTGAGGCTTTAGGGGGGATGAGGCCATGAGAGTGGAGCCCTCTGAATGGGATCAGTACCCTTATAAAAGAGACCCCAGATAGCCCCCTCTCTCCTTCCACTACGTAAGGACACAGCAAGAAGATTAAGAGAGACCCCAGAAAGCCCTCTCTCTCCTTCCACTACGTAAAGACACAGCAAGAAGATAGCTATCTATTAAGCAGGAAGATAGCCATCTATTTACCTCACCAGACACCAAATATGCCGTCACCTTAACCTTGGACTTCTCAGTTTTCAGAATTGTGAGAAATAAATGTTTGTCAGTTAAGCCACCCAGCCTGTGATATTTTGTTATATCAGTCCTAAAATCCTAAGACAGGGTTAAAGTAAAAACACTCAGAGACTAAACATGTGAAAGAGGGAGCTCTTCACTCTTCAGGTACCACTGGGAACAATGAAGGACCTGTAAGGCTTTCTTTCCAACACTCCATTCCTGGTTCACAATTCTAAAACATCACTAAACCGAAAATCCTACTCTCACATGGCTCGAGTAACTTATGAGGTAACCATAAGTATACCACTATTATAGGTATATACACATATTTATAACAAATATATAATAACATTTAAGAGTATTCACTTACATGTACAACACAGTCTATTACTTAATTCAAGCATTTACAAATATCGTGCCTTCAATTTAATTTATACTTTCAAATTTTATATTTTAATATTCCCAATCTGTCTTTCACTGTTTGAATTTCAACTTTTTTTTACGTCTTCTGAAGAATAAATATCTGTAACTATAACATAGTGATCAGTGGTCGGCAAACTGCGGCTCGCAAGCCACAGTTTGCCGCTCTATTGACTAATGAATTTGCCGACCACTGGATAGGGGCTTAATCACAAGGAACAACAACAGCCTGTAATTATTGGAATCGAGAGTCTAGGTCGGTGGTCGGCAAACTCATTAGTCAACAGAGCGGCAAACCGTGGCTCCCGAGCCGCATGTGGATCGCGAGCCGCAGTTTGCCGACCACTGTGCTAGCCAATCACATCACCATCATCTTTTTAAATAATATTTATAAGTTAAAAACTATTTTACTGAATTTCCCTTATTTTATTTAAAAATGCTAAACGGGGACAATAGAAATACTGATACAGCATTAATCTTTAATTTAACACAACTGGGTCGAAAATGAAAATGATTACAGGATGTCAAAAGCACAAAACCTTTTAACATTTTTGATATACACAGAACAATTAACTAGACTCCAATCATGATAGAAAAGAATAAAATTAGAGAATATATAAAAAAATGATTCTCAAAAGAAAAGGCACAATTTGAGATTTTAGTTTTAGTTCTCTAGTAATTAACACACCCAATTCACTGAACATGTCAATATTATCTTTAATATTTTCATATATTTGACTTTCATATACTTTATAAGGAATGCATTCATTATATAGGAAAATAAAAGACAGTTTGTAGTGCTTAAAATAGATATCTACCATGTGAGTAAAATATATATACATATTACCTCTATAAAATTTATTACATATTACAAATTATACATTAGACCACATAAAAATGTGAAATGGGTCCTGTGCTTTAATAATGTGGCATAATGGCCCTAGCTGGTTTGGCTCAATGGATAGAGTATCAGCCTGCAGACTGAAGGGTCGCAGGTTCAATTCTGATCAAGGGCACATGCCCAGGTTGCAGGCTCAGTCCCCAGTGGGGGATTCCCTCTCATCATTGATGTTTCTATCACCCCCCCTCTCATCATTGATGTTTCTATCACCCCCCCTCCCTTCCTCTATGAAATCAATAAAAATATCTGTAATAATAAAGCATAATATGCAAATAATCCAGATGAAGGGATCACGGGTTCGAGGCAGCCGCTGAGGCTGTGAAGGCCTACTCTTACACAAATTTCATGCATCAGGTGGAACTCAAGGGCGGCTTTCTCTCAGAAGTGCTTGCAGCTATTACCACGGGACACTGAGACCCAGGGTCCTCTTAGGGCAGGGCTGGCAGGAAACCAATGCTGTCTGCTCCATCCTGAGACTCCGCCCCATTCAAGCTGAGCACAGAGGCTTTTGCAAGTCTTCTCCCATAAGGGTGTCTCCAGCACAGAAGTTCTCCCAGCATAAAGACACAGCTGATCCTCACAGCCAATTGGCCTAGAGGCCAATTCCTCCCAGTGATACCAACAACAATCAAGGCTTAACTATAACAAGACTGTGCACACAGCCCACACAGGGGTGCACCAAGAGTGTCTACCTCAGGTAACTGGGGAGTCTGAGCCACTGGGCCCTATAGGACACCTAGCACACAAAGCCACTCTATCAACTCAGGGAAGCAGCCAAAATGTGGAGACAAAGAAAAAGATCACAAATTAAAGAAATGGAGGAAAGCAAATGACTGGATATAGAGTTCAAAACCACAGTTATAAGGTTTTTCAAGAATTTTCTAGAAAAGGCCAATAAATTTAGTGAGACCCTCGAGGATATGAAAAAGGACCAACTAGAAATTAAGCATACACTGACTGAAATAAAAAATATTATACAGAGATCTAACAGCAGACTAGAGGATCCCAAGAATCAAGTCAAAGATTCGAAATACAAAGAAGCAAAAAAACACTCAACTGGAAAAGCAAAAATAAAAAAGAATCCAAAAATATGAAGATAGTGTAAGGAGCCTCTGGGACAACTTCAAGCGTACCAACATCAGAATTATGGGGGTGCCAGAAGAAGAGAGAGAGCAAGATACTGAAAACCTATTTGAAGAAATAATGATAAAAAACTTCCCCCACCTGGTGAAAGAAATAGACTTACAAGTCCAGGAAGTGCACAGAACCCCAAACAAAAGGAATCCAAAGAGGACCACACCAAGATACATCATAATTAAAATGCCAAGGGCAAAAGACAAAGAGAGAATATTACAAGCAGCAAGAGAAAAATAGTTAGTTACCTACAAGGGAGCACCCATACGACTGTCAGCTGATTTCTCAACAGAAACTATGCAGGCCAGATGGAAGTGGCAAGAAATATTCAAAGTGATGAACAGCAAGAACCTACAACCAAGATTACTCTACCCAGCAAAGCTATCATTCAGAATTGAAGGGCAGATAAAGAGCTTCACAGATAAGAAAAAGCTAAAGGAGTTCATCACCGCCAAACCAGTATTATATGAAATGCTGAAAGGTATTCTTTAAGAAGAGGAAGAAGAAGAAAAAGGTAAAGATTATGAACAACAAATACATATCAACAAGTGAATCTAAAAATCAAGTGAATAAAAAAATCTGATGAACAGAATAAACTGGTGCATATAATAGAATCAGGGGCATAGAAAGGGAGTGGACTGACAATTCTTGGGGGGAAAGGAGTGTGGAAGGTGCAGGAAGAGACTGGACAAAAATGATACACCTATGGATGAGGACATGGGGGGGGGCGGTAAGGGCAGAGGGTGGGGTGAGAACCGGGTGGAGGGGAGCTTTGGGGGAAAAAAGAGGAACAATTGTAATAATCTGAACAATAAAAATTCATTAAATTTACAAAAATGGAACTGCCTTATGGCCTGCGCTTCCACTTCTGGGGAATTATCCGAAGAAAACCAAAACACATCAAAAAATACATATGCACCCCTATGTTCATTGCAGTGTTATTTACAATAGCCAAGCTATGGAGCAACCCAAGTGCCTATCAATAGGCAAGCAGATAAAAAAGCTGTGGTACATATGTACAATAAAATATAACTCAGTCATAAAAAAGATGAAATCGTATGATTTGTGACACATGGATGAACGTAGAGGGTATTATGCTAAGTAAAATAAGTCAGTCAGAGAAAGACAAATACCATATGATTTCACTCATATGTGACTCTAAAAAACAATATAAATAAACAAACAAAACAGAAACATACTCATAAAGAAAACAGACTGATGGCTGCCAGAGGGGACGAGGGTTGAGGGACTGGGTACAAAAGGAGAAAGGATTAAGAAGTACAAATTGGCGGTTACAAAATAGTCATGGGAATATAAAGTACAGCATAGGAAATATAGTTAATAATATTATATCAACTATGTATGGTTGTCAGTGGAAATATTGGGGGGAACACTTTGTAAAGTATGTGGTTGTCTAATTGCTATGCTGTGTGGCTGAAACATACAAAATAATATTGAATGTAAGCTGTAATTGAAAATAATGAAAATTTTATTTTAAATTACTTTTTAAAATATTCATACTTTTGGCAGTTGCTTGTGTAGGCTCCACTTATCTAGTAAATTCATTGTTTGGGGAAAACATCAAGCAGATTAAATAAGGTTCTTTGGCCTACGTGGAAAAGAACACAAAAGTGTATTTGTCGAAACATGAAACAGCCCTTCCTCTCAGAGTTCTTCCTAAAACATTTATTATTAGAATTACTACAAGATGTTCTGATACCTATCTTAGAATCAACAAGAACCCGTCTTACAATACCCATCCTGCACTGCACAGTACCATGAGTCTTAGTGCATATATGTAGGTGTTTTATTTTCCAAAACCTTTCCTAGCTATCATTTGTTGAACCATTATCTGTGCCCAACCCTGTGATAGGTGCTTCCCATAGTTTATCATTAACCCTCCCAATATTCTGCAAGAAGTTCTTATGACAACTACTGCAAAAAAGAGGTGATTACGAAACCTGCCCCAAATCATACAGCTACAAAGAGACAAACCTGCTGCCTAACTCTGTCTGCTATTCCACATTATCTCTTTGATTAAAAAAATTAATGGTATGCAATTAACCTCTAAATCAAGCCTTTTGTCTGGGAATTCTTGTACTTGTAAAATTCAACCTATGGAAGCAGAAATGAAGGAAAATCAGAAATGACACAGAAAATTTATGAACGTGAATACTTAATCTCTATTCCATTAGCAACCGTTGATTGTGGAACAATTTTTAATGAATTGGATGGAAAGAAAATTCATTTCATTAACCTTTCATAAAAATGTATTATTATTGAACCAAACAGGCCACTGTACTTGCAACTCAGTTCGATGTTAATTAGATTACAGGTTTGAGGCTTTAAATCAAAGAGAAACAAAAGGAGCCATCAGCAAGCTTCTCAGCCAATGCTTGTTTGTTTGCTGGCTAAAATGAATTTTTACCTGCAATACAATTTACTATGCTTCTTTTATTTTGTGACATTTTCAAGTGAATTTTCTCTTGCTTCTATTTGCTGACACTTCACATTAAAAATAAAACCTTAAGAATCAGCGAAGAACACATTCTTCATGTGTTTTACCTGCTCAGCTGGGAGTAATCATTCCTATCTCTCCAAAAAACTATACTTCTATTTTTACTAGTCTGTCTTATTGTATGCTGAAAGCACATGCAAGAGATTGGAGGCTATTTTAGAAAACATCATTATTTAGTTTGCAAGCCAGAGTCAGAGACCCAAATGGCCTCAACATAATGTTCTAACCAAATCTGCAGCTGTGAATTGCTTTTCTCCCAAGTGCTGCTTTTGGTACATTTGATATCAATTTCTAAAAGAAATCTGCTCTCAATCCTGATTGTTTTATATCACATCAGCTATTTCTTTTCCCAAAATTAGTTTTCAGTGAATTGTATCAAAAGTGTTAAGGTAACATATTTTTTAAAGAAATTAGAAATTTGATAAGAAGATAAAGATGAAATGACAACCAAGAGTTAAGTAACTAAACAGTATCATTTCCTAGCACTGGAGGGATTCCCAATGGTAAAGTATATGTCAGACTATAAAATGTGTGTACCATAATCTGGAATTTCTCTTCTAAACTTTCAAAATAAATAATGAAAGAAGTTTATGAAGTCTCCAGAAGCAATGGTTCTGAACTTCCTAGGTCTTATGCTTTCATTCTATGGGTATGGCATAAGAGAAATATAAAGTTGTGCCAAGAAGAAAACCAAGGGAATTTCCTGAACATTCTCCAAGAAACATCTGGCTTCAGCATGAGTTCAGTGCACCTGCCCTACCAATCCTCCCTTCGCACACATAGCCTGGTCTTGGGGAATATGGTAAGACCAGAAGCAAAATTCACAAAATAAGAATGAGCAGAAAGAATGGTGGATTCAGAAAAACACTGAAGTCAACAACATGGGAATTAAAGGATCCTGAATTCTAACTATTTGAAAAATCACTTGGCATCTTACCTCCCATAATGTAGATATACCCAAACTATGTCAGATTAATGGGAACCTACTCCCTCTAAAAGCAATCTATCGGGAATTATTACCATAAGTGCTATACTAGTATATTGGGATATGGGAGTTCTACATAAGGCTTTCTTGAGCAGATGAAATTCTACCATTAGTGAATCACTCCTTGATCTTTCTTAGCTTCTGATCTATCAACTCTTGCTTTTCTCATCCAATTATAATTCAAATGGGGGTCTGTGAAGGGCAAAGCCATATAGTAACATAACGCAGGGAGCGGGCCTAAGCCGGCAGTCGGACATCCCTCTCATATAGTCAATAATATTCTAATAACTATGTATGATGTTAGATGGGTGTGAGATATATCAGGAAGATCACTTAGGAAGTTATGTAATGTCTAATCACTGGAGTGTACACCTGAAATTAATATTATAATGTATGCTGACTGTCATTGAAAATAAAAGTAATTTTTAAATGAAAAAAAAAAAATCAAAGCTCTTTTCACCTACATCATGTTGCCTCTCCACTTCCAAAGAGTCCCCTTTCTCAATAAGGTAGATAGGTAGGTAGGTAGGTAGGTAGGTAGAGAGATAAACAGATTTTTAAAAAATAACTAAATCACAAAAACGTAATAAAAAGGACTTGATGACAAGTACAATTGATATATATGCCATTTCTCTGCCTGTGTACATCCAGGGATCTTATGTACTTCTAAATAGTCACATCATATTGCTGACACATGTTCAGTGATTACATTATCATCCTCATAACACTATAGCCCCTTGATGCCAGGGCTTTCTCTCAATCATGAGCTAATCTAGCTTTCCCCTACGAGGCATGAAAAGAAAATGACTTTTATTTTATAGATGGGAAAACTAAGGTAAACAGAGGTTAAAGTTCACAATGTCTACCTCTGAGTCCATTATAGTTGTACTAAACAGAGAGTTCTATTTTGTACACGCTACTTACAGAGACTTTAGTCCTCAAAGGGTCTATGCCAGGGATTCAGGTTTCCCGTTTTCTTTCTTTGTTTCTGTTTTCTTAAGTAGTTATTTATGTGGCTGTCCTCCTAACTAAATGGACCAATCTGAGCATAAACCATTTTCTCATTTTCTCTGCTCATAGGAAGGAATGGCTTATTTCAGCACTGCAGATAGCATCTTGAGGTCTCAAGAGGATGACAAATTGAAACAGTCTCTTTCTTGCCTAACATTTCTTACCCAAGAGTCAAGTGATGATGTTAAGGAACAAATCTCTCTTCTCCTGACAATTTGCACTTATTTTCTTAATAGCCCTGCTAAGATTCAATGAGTTTCAGTTTGCTTAGAGCCTACTTAGTGCCTGTCAACAGGCACAGGGGCTTTCATTCATCAGTGTAATAGTCCTATTGGCGATGCCTTCTTATGAAATGATGGCAGCAATTCCAAAAAGGAAACGGCGGAGATAGGGCAGATGAATTTCCTTTCAAAAAAGCCATCAGAATAGCATAGCAGTTCCTTCATACCTAGAAACTTAATAAATTATTTTGATTAAGAAATGGTCAGAGATTGTTATTTGGGTATAATATCAATGTGCTAAAATATTACCTATTCGCGGGGATTATCTATATTTTACAAAAAATCATTTGAAAACAAGCACAACCGCCAAATACAAATGCAGAGCTCTATCAATAAATCTAGGTCTTGGTAATCATGCATAAAGAGTGACATTCACAGACAACTGGTGCCTCAGTTGGCTAAATAGTCCCAGATTAGTTAATGCTCTTCTTTGACTTATTAGGGTCTCTTACACCATAAATTCTGGTATGCTATTTGAGAGGTACTTTTTGTGCAAGAGTGACATGATTCCACACCCTCTTCCAAAGATCACAAATTGCTAACATTGTTCCCTTCATCATTTAAAACTCTCTTTCTATAAAACTTTTATACTTTTAATCTGACTTTGTCTAAATGGAAACATTTTCTAGTATTAGAAAATGTGGCTCGATCCCCAGTGTGGGGCATGCAGGGGGCAGCCAATCAATGATTCTCTCTCATCATTGATGTTTCTATCTCTCTTTCTCTCTCCCTTCCTCTCTGAAATCAATAAAAATACATATTTTTTAAAAAGAATGTGTTGTCAAATGGAGTATACAGATGTTGTATTATAAAGTTATACACCCAACATTTATATAATGTTACCCCAATAAATTTTTTAAATATGTTCACTACCTACAATGTATAAAAGCATTCAGTACCACAGGGATATATAAGAAGAGATAATTAATATCAGATTTCAGAAAGTATGTATGTAATCAACTTGGGGAGATATATATAAAAGCTGCCCACTCAGTAATTTAGGATTTGTTTCAAGACAACATATAAGCAAGTACATGTAAAAACTGAATATGGGTCTTCCTCAACTAATACAGGAATTATTTTCTACAAGTTCATTTTCAAGTCAATTAAGAATGTTTTAAGCATTTTTTCCATAAAAAGAAATTATGCTGTAAAGGGTGGTAATATTATCCATCCAGTTCACAATGACCTAGTTCATACATAATGTCACTGGTTTACAGGAGTAGCAATATTACAGAAAGGAGAAAAAATGGAAGTGATACATCCGTTAGTATATAACAAGCACTTTTACAGAAGTAATGTTATTTACTCTTAATCCGACCAAGTAGATTATTATATCTCCCTTTAAAGATAGGGATGCTGAGGCTGCTAAAGGTTAAATAACTTGTCCAAGGTAATAGCTTGTAAGTGACAGAACAGAGACTCAAATCCAGAACCATCAGGCTCTGAAGCCAGGTCTCCACACCTATAACATGCAGCCTCCCTTTAAAACACTCTTCATAAGAGAGCACAAATGAACAAAATTAACAGAAAATGAGTTCTTCAAAGGCAGGGATCGTTTTTATTATTATTATTCAGATCCATACATTTAGCCGACCCTGGATATATAATCTATGCATCAATAAATATTTATTAGAAAAAAAAGAAAAAATATTAACTAAAAATTTCCACACCACCAGCACACCTTCTCTCATTCTGCTTTTCCTAAATTATCAATCCTGACCGCTTTAAAATACATTCCTTGAACAGAGTGTCTTTCAAAACTCTCAGTTTTCTCCTGAGACACTTTCCTGTCCTTAGACACTGAAATCCATGGAGCCTAAATCCATATTGACATTTTTCATGTGGCTCAGCATGCTCCCTAGCCAGGACAGATATGAATTTAACCCACAAAGCTTTTCCCATAATGCTCTTGAACCCGAGTTTGAAAAAGATGCACTGCCCCATGGGGAGAAATTATCCAAACTAATATCAATGAAGTGGATTTATCCTGTCCAGAGAGAATGCAAATGAACTTGGTTGCGTCAACTTTCTGAAACCACTTCTAAAGTAAATTAAGAGATCCATCTCATGTTGTTTGAAAGGAATGTTGGCTGACACTTGCAAATGAGTCTTCTACAGAGAAGTAGCTCTAATTCTGCAGCTTATCATTTCAAATGGTTTTAGACATGAATATTCAGATCCCACATCAATTTTTAATGTAATGGAAAAAATCCCAAAAGCTTAAAAACTAGGTTCCACTTCATAATCTGTCATTTTTTCTAACTTCTTTCAGGATACATTAATTTTTTAATAAGTAATTTTATATAGGTCCTAAAATGCATTTTTAACCACTACAAGTTCAAAAATGATGCACAAAGTCTCTAATTTAATTGATATCTTATGTAAAGAATCCTTGTTTATTATAAAATTGTGATCATAATTAAATAAAAATATAAAAGTAATGGAAATATAAGTTCAGAAATTATTACATTAAAGTCTTTGAAAAAAAGACAAATCATTTTCTTACATTCCCAGGTGAGTATTTTTAATGTCCTATAGCAACCATGCTAATTATTTTCAAAATTATCCTGAATATTACTAATGGCAAATGTTAAACTACCAAATATTCTGCAATATTGATAAGTACTCTCTGAAGACATGGTCCAGCAATTGCAATGCATAAATTTTGTGAAACAAGAGAACCAGCTTTATTTCAAGAAAGAACAATATTTTTATTCCCTTCAGCACAATTGGCTCAGAGCAATGAAAGAGAAATACTTGTTTTTAAAATATATTTTATGGAGAAACCAAGATGGCGGCATAAGGTATACACCTGTATGTGCTGCCTCTCACAACCACACCAAAACTACAACTAAAAGACAAAACATCTATCACTCAGAACCACAGGAAAGCTGGCTGAGTAGAAGTTCTACAACTAGAAGGAAAGAGAAAAGAGCATTGAGATGTGCACAAGCACGGAAAAGCTGGGGTACGCAGGCGCATGAATCGGGCTGGCGGTTGGCGACTGGGTGCACTGTTTCTTTCAACCCGGAAGGGAGACACAGCTCCCCATTACTCTGAAATCCAGTTTCCGGCAAGACTCTGGGGACACAGACCCCTACGGGGAGAAGCTGGACTGTCTGCCATCAGGTTGGAAAGTGAGGGTGGCTTTCTTGCAGAGGTGCACCCAGCAATCATTGTTTACTGCACTGGGGTGCTGGACGCAGGGACTTGGAAACGTGGAGACGCAGAGACGACTGGCTGGTAGCCATCGCTGTTTGCCACACCCTAGTGACTCCCTGAGACCTCACCCTGTCCACTTTACAAACCCACCCAAAACTGTGTGCAGCGGCTTTTGCATATAAATGGCCTGCCCTATCGCAGCTTAACCTAACAAACTGCAGCTCTGGTCAGACCAGGAGAAATCTGCAGACCTTGCTGTAGCTCCTGCTGGGTGGCCTCAGACAGTAGCTGACCTGCATGCCACTGGAGATCCAGAAGCCAGTATACCTAGTGGTCAGTGTGAGACGACACCAGATTTCAACTTCTCACATCCATTAGTGACACATTCAAGAGGCAGACTCAGTGAGGATCAAAGCCCCACTGAAACAAGTCCTGCCCCATAAGGATGTCTCCAGCACAGCAGTTCTTCCATTATAGACACAACAGGTCCTCACAGCCAATTGGCCTGGAGGTAAATTCCTCCCAGTATACCAACAGCAATCAAGGCTTAACTACAACAAGATTGTGCACTCAGCCTACAAAGGGGTGCACCAAGAGTATCCACCTCAGGTGATTGGGGAGGCTGAAACACTGGGCCCTATAGGTCACCTACCACACAAAGCCACTCTATCAACACAGGGAAGCAGTCAGAATGCAGAGACAAAGAAACATGTCACAAATGAAAGAAATGGAGGAAAGCAAACTACTGGACATAGAGTTCAAAACCACATTTGTAAGGTTACTCAAGAATCTGCTAAAAACCTCTGAGGAACTTAGTGAGACCTTTAAAGATCTTAATGAGAATGCCAAAAAAAAAAAAAATGGAAAGGGACCAGTCAGAAATTAAGCATACACTGTCTGAAATAAAGAATATACAGAAATTCAACAGTAGATCAAAGGACCCCAAGAATCAAACCAAAGATTTGAAACATGAGGAAACAAAAAACACCCAACCAGAAAAACAAAAAGAAAAAAGAATCCAAAAATATGAAGATAGTGTAAGGAGCCTCTGGGACAACTTCAAGCATACCAACATCCGAATTATAGGGGTGCCAGAAGAAGAGAGAGAGCAAAATATTGAAAACCTATTAGAAGAAATAATGACAGAAAACTTTCCCTACCTGGTGAAAGAAATAGACTTATAAGTCCAGGAAGTGCACAGAACCCAAACAAGAGGAATCCAAAGAGGACCACACCAAGACACATCATAATTAAAATGCCAAGGGCAAAAGACAAAGAGAGAATATTAAAAGCAGCAAGAGAAAAACAGTTAGTTACCTACAAGGGAGTACCCATATGACTGTCAGCTGATTTCTCAGCAGAAACTATGCAGGCCAGAAGGGAGTGGCAAGAAATATTCAAAGTGATGAACAGCAAGAACCTACAACCAAGATTAGTCTACCCAGCAAAGCTATCATTCAGAATTGAAGGGCAGATAAAGAGCTTCACAGACAAGAAAAAGCTAAAGGAGTTCATCACCACCAAACCAGTCTTATATGAAATGCTAAAGGGTATTCTTTAAGAAGAGGAAGAAGAAGAAAAAGGTAAAGATAAAAATTATGAACAATGAAATGACAACAAATACATACCTATCAACAAGTGAATCTAAAAATCAAGTGAATAAAAAATCTGATGAACAGAATAAACTGATGAATATAATAGAATCAGGGGCATAGAAAAGGGAGCGGACTGACAATTCTTGGGGGAAAGGGGGTGTGAGGGTTGCAGGAAGAGATTGGACAAAAATCTTATACCTATGGATGAAGACAGTGGTGGGGGGGGGGAGAGAAGGGCGTGGGGTGGGGAATCAGGTGGAGGGGCACTATGGGGGGGAAAAAGAGGAACATATGTAATAATCTGAACAATAAAGATTTATTAAAAAATAAATAAATCCAAAATAAAATAAAATATATTTTATTTCCACATTTAAATGCCTAATTAATCCTGATAATTAAATGCAACCACTAACCACTTTCTTTGCAAGAACTCTTTTTCATTTCCACAATCACTGGAATTTAATGGAAATCATTGTGTCATTATGGCCAGAGTAATAAATGCCTATTGGTCAATAAGCTCTGAACCTTAACAAGCAGTTAACTAATTCAGTTGGAAATAAGACCAATAGTTCTAATGGCCTCTAATTCCACTGCAAGAGACAAGCCTTATGAACTATAGCTGGTTTTCATGAGCTCTTCCTACAGCAAAGAACAGCAATTTAAATGTAAAAGACATGCATTTGAAATTCAAGTGCTTACACTGATTTTGCCAGGGAGATCACGGGTCAGAATAGGTCCTTCCTAAAGAAATATTTAAGTGCAATAGGCAGAGCCAAGGCAAACAAAAATAATAGGCTTTTAAATTATAAACGCTAAATTTAGTCTATTTGAAAATCATTCAAATTTTCTTTTACTAATTTCAAACAATCTGAATTTTTTTTTAAGTGGACTAAAGTAACAACTGTAAAAACACCTTGCAATAAATACAAAAAGGGAGGCTCAGAAAGTTGATCTCTTCCTGCTGTCTCATTCATTCATCCTCCCCTGAGAGTGAAGGCCTCTAGATTTCAACATAAATAGATATAACTTGGTGTACAGGTATCAGTATACTAGAAATCAAAATAGTCTGGAGATATCAGTATCCACTCAAAACCTGATCCTTTCAGCTGTTTGACTCACATTTCAACAGCAGAGAAAGCATTTCAAGCGATGAGGTAAGAATGTCCCTTTGCCCTAGGATGCTAGGGCATCATTTTATATGAAGATGAACTACGTTATGTTCTTTGTTCTGCTAATATTCAATTCTGACCTGATCATTTTGTGCCTCTATCCACACTTCTGTAAAAGCTACACCTCTTAAATTACATATTTGAGCTCCTTATTCCAAATGACATTTAATTTAAAAAGCATTTACATGCCAAATTTAAAATCCTTATACTTATTCATCACTTACTTTGTCACTTATGGTAAAAGAAGTTTAAGTTCTCTGGCATAATCTTGCACCAAACTTTTGACAAACCTGAAGAAAATAAATTACTATATTTTCCAACCTTAGTTCAATCATCACATTTTCTGCAAAGCCTAAGCTTAATCTTCCTGATAGCACACTAATTAAGACAGTAATAATATATGGTAGTGAACTAGAACACTGGGCAAAAACCTTGGGCTAAAGCTAGACTTATTACTGACAACCTATGTGAATTTCAATTACTTTTCCTCTCTGGGCCTCAACCCCCATCATTTCTAATGGGAGAGTTAGGGTTAAGTGATCTCTTCACATTCTTTATAACTGTAACATTCTAAAATCCTATGCTATGAAATTCTATCTTCTTTCATTATTTATAGAGTGGCTAACTGCTGAGGCATCCCAAATTTCTCCTTAGTACATTCACTATCGTTTGGAGCCTTGTGATTACCACTCTTGGTTTCACTTCAAAGTCTCCTTTTCAAACATCTTTTTCCTAAAAAGAAACCTAACAAGGGTTCTGGATAAGAAATCTGCTACCACTATCCCCACAAAGCAGGGCAAGCTTTTCCTTTTAACAAAAACACTTGCTATTGGCAAAAAGGGTGTGAGCCAGTCTCTTTCTTTCCATGTGTTAATGAACCACCTATTGCCAAATGGAACTCTCCTTAATTCCAGACCAGCAAACACCATTTTCTGATGAGGTAAAATGACAAAGTACTAATTAGAAGGAACCTAATCTGAAGTCACAATTTGCCTTAATTGGAAGTTACTACAGTGATTATTAACAAGTCACATTATCATTAGACCAAAGAAAATGTCAAAATTGATTTATGCATTCAGGAGTCTCTAATAAACAGGGTCTATATTCAAGGTCCTCTATAAAATGACCAGAGTAAAGAAAATAACACTTTACAGGTTAATGAATGCTATGAAAATATCACATTTTTTATTGCTCAGCTGCCTTTTTCCAGCATTAAATATACCCTGAAATACTGAAATAATAACTGAATTAAGAGAAAATATTTTAAAATATCTAAAAGTACATGTAGCATCTTTTAGAAGTCTAAAATAATCCCTTATGATTAATGCCCTGAGGATCTTAAGATGCATCTATATCTAAGGTCAACTGGTTTATTAAGATGAACTGAAGATAAATGCAAACAAGCCCAACAGCATGGCTCAGTGGTTGAGCTATGAACCAGAAGGTCATGATTCGACTCGCGGTCAGGGCACATGCCTGGGTTGTGAGCTCCATCCCCAGTAGGAGGTGTGCAGGAGGCACCTGATCAATGATTCTCTCTCATCATGGATATTTCTATCCTTCTCTCCCTCTCCTATATTCTCTGAAATCAATATGTATATTACTTTTTTTAAAAAGAAAAAGAATTGTGGGCATTTGGAGGCCAATACATTAAAACAATAGAGGAAAAGCTATTCAATTAATTGCAAAGTCATAATAACATGGGTAAATTTCATGTTTCTTTTGGAATTTGTCAGACTTCCTGATTCTTTTCTTAATTTTTTTGCAATTTTGAACTACCTCAGCTTAATGTTAGCAAATTTTGGCATGTATTTGTACTATGAATACACTTAAAACCTCTGTAATAAAAAGTAATCTATCTTTTATGTGTGTTAAATTTTCTAATTGCTGCATATGGTCTGGATTAGAGAGCTGTGTTCTCAGAACATAATAAACATGATAATCTTATCCTATACAGTAGGTCCTCAGGTTACGTCAGAGATCTGTTCCTACGGTGTGACGTAATGCAATTTTCGCCATAAGTTGGAACCCACCTACATAAGCACCTACATCACTCACATGGAGCACATACACAGTAGTAATAAAGTGAAGCAGTAAAAAGGAATTTAAAAGATAACAATTCCTGACCTTTACTTGTGGTAAATACAGTAAATAATAAAAAACATAAAGCACATGTGTACATATGTCGAAATGAAGGAAGTTTATTTTTTATAAATAAATGGGAGATGGCGACGTAACCACAAAACGACGTACGTCAAGTCTGACATAACACGACGACTGCCTGTATATGTAAAACAGTTATAGATTTATCTAATAGAACTCCTCCAAAATGTATTCCATGAAATTGTTTAAATACAGAATAAAATCCTATATAAAAAAAGCCTAATATGCTAAGTGTCCGGTTGGCCAGTTGTCTGTTCAACCAATCAAAGCGTAATATGCTAAAGATATGCTAAGGCTGCTCAACCACTTGCGATGACGTGCACTGACCACCAGGGGGGCAGAAACTCAACTGATAGGTTAGCTTGCTGCTAGGGTCCAGCAGATCAGGACTCAGTGAGATGGGCCGGACACATCCTGGAGCCCTCCTCCTGTAGTCCCTACCCAGCTGGCCAACCTCTAGTGTCCCTCCCCGGCCCCGATCGTGCACCAGTGGGATCCCTCGGCCTGACCTGCACCTTCTCGCAATCCAGAACCCCTTGGGGGATGTTGGAGAGCCGGTTTCGGCCCCATCCTACAGGCCAGGCCAACGGACCCTACTGTGCATGAATTCGTGCATCAGGCCTCTAGTACAATATAATAGAGATTTGATAGAAAAACCTGGATGGGGAAATCACATGTGACTTTAAAAGTTTTTGATATTAAGGAATAATAATGTTCTCAGAACTCAAGAATTCCAATGGATTACTTTCATGGAGCACAGGTAAGTTCTTCTGGTGAGATTTGTAGGATATGGCACTAGAGATGATATAGTTTAATTTGGAACATCTGCAAACATCTATAAACATCTATTGGAGTCTGTTCTCTTTGTAGCAACATTTTCACGGAGTTATGTATTCTGCACACAGATACAGCTGCTCTACGGCTTTCAATGCTGATGTAAAACTAGCTTCTACCTACTTAAACACTAAAATCTTGGATTAACCCAGGGTTCTAGTATTTTTAACTTCCTTGGGAGCTTACAAAAGGATAAAGAAAATGATCCTTTACTTCAACATTAAATAAATATGATGGTTTATGCATAAACATAACCACATATGTATATATGCACTATGACTCTTCAGCAATATTATAAATTTCAATAGAAACAAATAGCATTTACTATTGTAAAGCAGCCTTAGTCATTCTACTCGTCATTTGGCATCAGGTCTATGCCTGTGAAAGAATGAATACCAATCCTGTGATCGATAGTCCAGCAGTCTAGAGTGGTGTCTCACAGCATAACACAGAAATTAGACTATATTCAAAACAAGTGGCTTCAAGCTGTGTCTTGAAGGAAACCCACTGACCACAGAGAATAATGAAACACGCATTCCCTGAAGCAAGATTACCAATAAAATAACAGCAAATTCAAGCAGCCTTTCTTTAAAATAATCTCAACTCAAAACTGCATTAGCTTTCTTCTTGATCCAAAGCATTTGGTATCAAAATCTTTTTGAAATATGCTTAAGAATTAACACACGACAGCCCACCTGGTATAGCTCAGTGGTTAAGTACAGACCTATGAACCAGCAGGTCACAGTTCAATTCCCAGTCAGGACACATGTCCAGGGTTGCAGGCTTGATTCCCAGTTTGGGGGGCAGGGACAGGCAGCATGCTGGAGGCAGCTGATCAATGATTCTCTCTCATCATTGATGTTTCCATTTCTCTCTCCCTCTCCCTTCCTCTCTGAAATCAATAGAAATATTTTTTAAAAAAGAATTAACACATAACAAATACCTTGTTGCTAGTATTGAGCCATGATATCCCCTGCCAAACCCAAGAATCTAAAAGCACTAAGGAAATTGTAAGGATGCGTCTCTAAAATACTGAAAGTCTAGAATGTTAAAGGAAATATAACTAAAAAAATAAATCCATTCTTTAATTGGTATTGTCAGTGATGGAGATTATTATAATTAACAATCTAAAGGAGCTTCAATTCAAACTTATAATCATTCTAATTCTAACCTCTGCATGAAATAAGATATAGCCCACCATTGGGATAGAGAAGTTTCCCAAAGGAGTGAGAAAATGAGTCTCCCTGACCTTAATTAGGAGGAGGAAGGGAGGATTTTCCTCTCCTTTCATGTCCACAGTTGCTGGTAAGGCTCTGGCACAATCACAGGTTGAATAAGGAGTGGAAGAGGAAGGTGAAGAAAGGAAGTTATTACGATGGACAGACCTTTACATATTGGACACTATATAAATAAGTGCTTTCAAACACCCTGAAACATAAGAATTGCTAATTCATTTTTTCCAGTGATGAAGGGGAGCATCTGAGAGGCTGAGCAGCTTGTCTTCCATCACACACATTCCTTAAGCAATGGAGTTGGGATTCAAACTCAGATCTAACTTTCAAAGTGCCTACTTTTCATTGTAATATGCCGCCTTCCTGACTAAAGTTCTATTCAGTACAGTTTAGTCATAATGCCTTTCTGTATCAAATAAATAACTTCAACCAGCTGGTCATAATATCACAGGAACTGAAATCAAAAAGAAAAACCCACAACAGCCACAAATATTTGGAACCACAAAGGAATATGTCATACTACAGCCAATAAAGTGCTGGGTATCAGAACTTCCAAAGCTAGGCCCCCGAAATAAACACTCACGGGAAGGAAAGACACTGCCCAAATGCTAACAATCACCCCCTAGAAACCCTCATAGAGTACATGGACTACTGAATGCTCAAGTCCAAAACCATCTCCTTTCCCAGCCTTCTGTTCTCCTATTTCCCCCAGCCCTGCTCTTCTCAGACAGCTAAGGACACTGAGTTGGTTGAGGTGCCGCAATGACCTTTTATGGATCTGCCCTGAGCTTGCTCACAGAGCCCAAGGCAAAGCAACTTTGAGAGTTTGGCAGAGAAACTCAATTTTAGTTGTTTTTTATTTTTAAGAGAGAACATCATCACAAAAACATTAATGCTCCGGGTACAAAAACAAGAAAAATTTCTTATGAAGTTCACTCCTTTTTTTCAGACTTTTACGAAATAGAAATCAGAACTTAAAACCCAGAAAGGCGCCCAGCTAGTATGGCTCACTGGTTAAGCATTGACCTATGAACCAGGACCAGGTTAAGGAACATGCCTGGGTTGCAGGCTAGATCCAGTAGAAGCATGCAGGAGGCAACTGATCAATGATTCTCATCACTGATATTTCTATCTGTCTCTCCCTCTCCCTGCCTGAGGTCAATCAAAATTTAAACAAAACAGAAAGGGATATTATATTGGTTTTTCACAATCAACAAAGAATCATAAAACTATAATGATTGAGGGGATCTTAAATAATTACTAGTACATCATGTTTACTTCAAACAAAATTATATTAAAGTGTTTAAAATAATTGGGAATTTATCCCATGTTAAAACCTTCTCTCAGAAAAAAAAATCAGCATTTATAGGCAATAAATCATTTTATATAACTAATCTATTTATATAGGTTCTTATGAAATGTTCAGGGTGCTAGTCAGTGGTAGAGATGGTTTGTGTGGATGAAAGGAAAATAAACATTAAATGTCAGGCACTAGGCACTACCATGGATGCTTTTTACATATATCATGATTTAATTTCTACAATAGTCTGTGAAACAGGTACTATTAGCCCATTTTACTAAACAGAAATTAAAGAGCAAAAGGATAAATTGCCCAAGGCCATAACATAGTAGATGGCAGATTTGGGACATGACCTTAGGTCTAACTCTCCACATGTCAGTTCATAGTTCATCATTCTTTCTACCATATATCACCAACACTGTCAAAGTGGGGTACCAAAAGTTTGCATTGCTTTCATTCCAATGTGTCAGATTAGATTAGGGACAGCAACTTGAATATTTGGGATGAAAACTTCCTGGCCAACAGGTCTTAACTGAAATACTGGGTCTATTTTATGCTCCCTGGAAACTTCTAAAAGCCAGGAGAGTGGACACCAGCTCCAAACTTTCACCAGAGTTTGAGAACGGGGAATCCACACTGGCTAACCGTTGGCCACAGAATACCAGGGAAGGATCCAAAAGCTACCACCCGTTAGGGCCAGTGGCTGACAACAGCCCTTGCAAGTGACAACAAGTGGGACTTGTGGAAATACTCTCCTTGAGTATACATGACAATTGCCTGACAGCCACCCTTGGCACACACTTGATAGATGGTCAGCTTCTATAACATACAAGGCTTTTTACATACAGACAATGGAGATAATTTAGAGGAAGGGGAGTAGGGAAAGAATAGGGTGAAATTATGATGCTCAATCCGGAATTCAGGTAGGAGCTGGGGGACAGTACTAGACAAGCACACTGCTCAGCACAGCAACAAAGAAAGCAACTTAAAGGACAAAAAACAAAACACACACAAAATTTAGAAGTCAAGAAACAAGCAAGCAAAAAACACCCCCAAAACAAAGCAAAAACTATTCAGTGAGGTAATCAGGGTAAAAACAAACTAAAGATTTTAAAAGAAAAGCTCTTGAAAGTCACTGCCCTTTTCTCCTTAGTACATGCTCCTTCGATTCCTTCTACTTACCACTCTTCTTCATTTATAGTGCACTCCATTCAATTTCATCTCCAAAGTTTCACCACAGATAGCTTGAGATGCAATAATCAATATATTACTCAGCAACAATGCACATGCATGCAAAAAGCACCTAACACCCCAGCCCACCACATTTACTCCTAACCTATTCAGGGCAGATGAGGTCCACTGAGAATGGTGGCAGGAAGAACAAGATGGCACTATGCCATCTCACACATCTTAGTAGGGACTTAAAGCAATGGGGTTTTGACATCATCGCCCTTCAAAACTCTCAGATTGGTATTGAGAGCAGGCTTGCCACTCGAGTATGAAGCAAGCAGGAAAGAACCAGGCAATGCCTATTTACTGTTCCAACGTAGTCTGGAACCTGTAGGCTGACTTCCCACAGTCCATGCACTGCTTGAGGGCTATGACAGAAGGTCCCCCCTCAGGTAAAATTTATAGAAGAAAACAACTGTTACTCTCTTAAACACTGGGAACAATGATAGAACTCATACATGTGGCCTCAGGTTATCAAAAGAAAATATAAAAGCAATAGATGAACCTCTCGTCCTTGCCCACATGCACTGAGGCCCTCAAGTCCTCTTACGTGCCCCCCATCATAGAAGGGTAGAGGACAGCTGAGGGACCAAGGGAAAGAGATGATAATCAGGACTCACTGGGGCTCCCCGAGGGTACTAGGTACTGGCCTAGCCTAGCAGGTCTCCAGATGTTATCTGAGCCAAGTTAGGCACACAGATTTCCTAGAGTCCTTGGAATTAGCTCTCACTTGAGAGGTGGTGAGGCTTCCCTGAAGCCTGGTGGAACCAGATCCAATTCCCCATGTTTGAATCAGAGCGAGACAGACCTCCACAGGCTATAGCTATAGATATACCCAATTGTTTGGGGGCTGACTTCCAAACATGTGGAGCTTTCATTCATGATCGAATGCTACTTAATAGTTATAGACTACTGCTAACCAATCGATAGCTTCTGATCCCATACGCCCTGCTCAAGTGAACACAAAGAAACGAAATGTCAGGCTCTTTAAACATGCCAAGTGGAAATCAAAGTGAAACGCTGAAGGAGAAGTGGCAGCTCAGTGTTTCTCTCTAGTATACATTCCCTGATGTTAACTCTTAAAAGAACCATCTTAGCCCTTTCCTGTTTGACATTTCCTTCCTAGCTCAAGCTAAAGTGGGCCCTGTGCATAATCACTGATGAACTAAATGCCCACAAGACCACCTCAAATGACACACACAGTGCCCTGACACAAAAAAACAAAATCAATAATCCGCTGCTCTCTGTCACATGGAAATCCTGACTGCTGTCAGCATACAGGAGGAGGAGGCTCGGGGGTTGCAGTAGAGACAATTAGATCCCTTGGAAAAGCAGGGCAGAAAGTAATGAAACCTCCCCAAGTTCATTAGTCACACACACACACACACACACACACACACACTCACTCACAGAATGAAAAGGCCATGTAGCCAGAGGTCATATTTTTCCAGCCTGCTAAATTGAAGTGACTGAAAACCTCTGTAATTACATAGGAACAGATGAAATTGTTATCTTAACTACATTGTAAATGCACTTTAAATGTCATAACTTTTGATGCAATTTAATATTTTATTTGGACAATGCTCAGTACAGTCACTGATTTTCTACCAAGCAGATGGGGACATAATCCATGTCCATTACCAAGACTGAAAAACGCCCATCCATCTGCCTGAGCAGCACAAAAGGATTCTGCAGAGAAAGCAAAGAGCAAACCCTCTGACTGGAGTTACAGATAAGAGCACTATCAAGGAGCCCAAAAGCCCAAGTTTCCATTTCAGCGCTACCATTTCGTTACTCTGTGACCTTAGACAAGTCACAACTTCTCTGGGCCTCAGGTTCCTCTTCTGTGAAACAGCGATAAATAGTCCCTGACATATCAGTGTCACAAGTTACTGGGAGGGTACATTGAGATCAAATAAGTAAAAGTTTTCTGTAAACAGTCAGATACAATGTAAGCAATTATTATAATTTATGCCATTATATATTTGGGGCAAAATATGAAGACAAATAATTTCTTTCTGCAACCTAGAAAAGATAAAAAATTAACTTTTCACTAATAGGTTAGTAAAAAAAGGGGGGCCAAAAGGGGAATTTGGGGGTGAATAACATAATCCCAATGCATTATTATTAACCCCCAGAGTACCCATAACATCTAAAAAATTAACCCAGCATTTATGTTACAATGAAGAGGAGACAATAATTTATCTTTAAGTACACCATGCTATGTATATCATCTACATGTACACTATGTACCTGGAAGGTTGAAAGAGTGAATAAATGTACTTATTTTCCTATCTAATTCATTAGCAGAGAACAACATAAGCAATGGAGAGAAACAGATCCATTATCTCTCACCTTTCTTTGTCCCTTCCTACACACACTGTTATATACAGTATAATAAAGGCGTAGTATGCAAACATCCCCTTGACTGGGAGTTGTCCGGGAGTTCAACCAGGGGACCGGGCTGGCCAGGGGAAGGGAGGGAGTACCCGGCCAGCAGCCAACAACCACTAGGGATCCTACCAGTGCACGAATTTCGTGCATTGGGCCTCTAGTTGTATATAACATAGCAACTACAGAAGGCTGTAAGAGCAGTACTGAAGTGGCAAGTTTAGACATTAACTGCATTCCAGATAATGCATCATTTTCTCATAGCTATATCAATTTATTTTCCTATTATAAATTCTGTGAATCTAGCAGATTTAGTAGCAATTTTAGAAATCAAATGTATTTTGTGAATAATTAATGTAGTAAGAAAAGCTGGATCTTTTATTTTGATTTCTAGTCTTTTTTTTTTTTTTTTAATCCTCAACAAGGATATGATTTTCACTGATTCTAGAGAGACAGGAAGGGAAAAAGGGAGGGAGGGAGGGGGAGAGGAAGAGGGAAAGAGGGAGGGGGGAGGGAGAGAGAGAGAGAGAGGGAGGGAGAGAGAGAGAGAGAGAAATATCGATTGGTTGCCTCCTGTACACACCCACACCCCAACCAGGGATCCAACCTGCAACCTGGGTATGTGCCAAAACCAAGAATTGAACCTGTGACCCTTCAGTGCACTGGATGATGCTCTAACCAACTGAGCCACACTGGCCAGGGCTGATTTCTAATCTTTTTAAAGTACTAATAGTATTTCATTATCTGTTCATCAAAAAAAAATTCTTTTCATGGTTTAATGTGTTTTGCTCAAAATCTCTAAAAATTTGCTTTGAGATTAATCAAAGAATGGAAAGTTTTAGTTTTGATGCAATATATTTTGAGGTCTGGATTAAGTTAAACTGGAAGATATATCATACTTTGAGCCGTACAGGACTCCACGGATAGAACTGTGTTTCTATAATGTCTTACTATAATCACAGGCTCTACCAGACTGTTAAAGGGGTCCATTATTCTCTTTCTCTCTCTCTCTCTCTCTCTCCCTCTCTCCCTCTCTCTCTCTCTCTCTCACACACACACACACACACACACACACACACACACTTGAGAATCCCTGAGTTAGTGGAAAACCATCACTATGCAATCAAAAACAAAGAGGGTAATACTATCAACAATAAAACATATATTTAAAAAAATTAGGAAAAAAACAAAATAAAATAACAAAGAGGGCCAGAGTTAATGTATCAATAGTAAAGAAACAAAAAATGATTCAAAAGGTATTTAGGAGACCCCCTTGCTCAACTTTAGATCTTAATGCACCACTCTATGCATATATAGGAAACAGATAATTTTTATAGCAAATAAAGAGAATTAATGTTACAATCCTCAAGAGACATTTCTCCAGAGCGCTCAGGAAAAGACTGGCAACACTGCACATAAAGAGTGTCCCCTCACAACCTGTATTCTACAAACAAAAGAGCTCACTTCCATAACAAACAGATCTCAATTTTAGATGTATAGAGAAGGCGTTATTTAGCCCACCTAAGAAGAAAAATACTATCAATACAAAAAGAAGAACATCATGTCTTAATATAGTCCTCCATCGTTTCAGTGTTGGTCTCAGTTGATCTGAAGAATTCCATATAAGCTTTGAGAGGTGAAAAGCCTTTGTGAATAATTGAAGACAAAATAATGAAACCTAGAATGTCAGAGACATAATATAGTTTTGTAGAATTCATCATGGTGCTTTTAAATTCCCAAATACTACATGCTGAATAATTTATTCCTGTGTCAATATGGGGCCAGCAGATGTTCATTTGGAGCCAATATTAACCCTCCTCAAGCTGTAGAGCAGGAAAATAGCTCTGCCTGAGATGGAAGGAGGCACTTAGTTTAACTGAGATTATCTTGGTATTTATGAGAAAATTAAAGCAGCTTTGGAAGTCAAGAAAAAACACACTACTTACTCGGCAATCTTTTATCAAAGTCTGCTTATAAAGATAAGGAGCTGAATTTCATGGGAAAACACAAATGGTTGATACAGAAGGAGCTGATAAGCACTGCTCTCTCCTTTCAAAGGGGTCCCTGAGGGCTTTTCACTGATTCTGTCTACGAATATCTTTAGTGACTTATTGATATTTACCTCCCTCTTCGGAGCACTAATTCCTGATGCAGTTTTGGTCTCTGCAGTGTTTTAGTTTCTGGGTATTCTATCCTCTAGGACCCACCCCTCTATTCATTCACTTTAATTAAAATAGGTTACATAGTTCATTTAAAAAGAGAAAAAGGCCCTAGCCAGTTTGGTTCAGTGGATAGAGCTGAAAGGTCCTGGGTTTGTTTCCAGTCAGGGCACATGCCCAGGCTGCGGGCTCGATCCCCAGTGTGGGGCATGCAGGAGGCAGCCAATCAATGACTCTCATCACTGATGTTTCTATCTCTTTCCCTCTCCCTTCCTCTTTGAAATAAATTTTTAAAAAACTTTTTATAAAAAATAAAAAGAGAAAAAGGCAGAAGAAAAAAGAAGTTAAGCAACAATAAAGTTTAAAGTCTCACCAATGGTCTATAAACTTCAAAACTGGAAATCAATGCCTCAGATGCTATTCATTCATTCACTCATTCAAGTAGGTACTGAGTGCCAACCAACTCTGTACAAAGTACTAAGTGAGGGCTGGAAAAAGGGGAGATGTTTCATCCAAGATTCTAAAGACTTATTAGACAGGAACATACACATTCACATGTCTAGTTATTGGCAGAAGCTTCCAGTTAATATGGCAAAAATGGTGTATTGGGCTACTGTGGAAAGGCATGGCTCTTAATCTGAACATAAAGAATGGGCAGAATATATGGAAATCATTTTAGGTTACAAGCTTGAGCTCAGGTTCAAAGAAAGGAAATCCCCCAAGTGCTAGAAACAAAGAGGAGATAAAGACAGTGGTGAGCAGGAGCTGAAGCTGATAAAGCTCCAGGAATAGTGAGTATTGGACTCAATCCACAGGGTTCAGCGGCTGGAGGGATGTGCTGATTCCATCTCAGTGAGCAGTGCGCAGGCTGCAGGCCTTAAGCACGCTGCTCAGTGGACATGAACTATCTGAATAAAACCAACAGTTGCCAAGGTCTGCCCGTGAAACAGGGACTGGAATAATTCCACCCAGAGTGGTGATATAGATGGAAGAATTTGCACCACAAGAATAAGACATAATTTAACAGACTAAAAGAAACTTAAAAACAACGACATTTAAAATGTTGAAGGAGATAAAGGAAGAGAATAAGGTAAAAGAAAAAGGGAGTATAAAAAATGACCAGGCATTTTTATTTTGAAAGGAATCAAAGAAAAATTCTAGAAATAAAAGAGAGGGTGCCTCACTCACATGGAGCAGGGAACCTTAATAGGTAGTCTGAACAATACACAGCTGATAATTAATGACTAGAAAGAATAACATCAGGAAATCACCCAAAATGCAGAAAAGATGGGAGAGATAAGTATAGGAAAAAGAAGTTGAGACAAGGAAGATGGAATAAATGGAATAAGTAGTTCAAAACACATTTGACCAGGGTTCCAGAAGAGATAGAGAAATGAGAGAAATATATAACTAAAGATTTATAAGCTAGAAGACACTTTATTTCACAAGTGGGAAAATTCCAGCCCAGATCATCTTCAATCATACAGCTTGTTAGAGGCAAAGATGGAGAACACAGACCACCAGCTGCCCACTCTCCCATTATCCAACACCTCCCCAAAAGGAGAGCCCTATTAAAAAGAAACCACATTAGCCTCATTTTTTTTTTAAGCTATCTTACTATCTGAGTATTTAAGTGTGGCTGACATTGTGCTAAAATCCTGGTATGTCACTACATTTAATTTTCATAACAACCCTGTTATTATTTTCACTTTATAGGTAAGGAAACCGAGTCTCAAAAAGAAGTAAATAGCCCAATGACAGAGCCAGGATTCAAGCAAAGGTGTGTCTGCTTCCAAAAGTCATCATCTTAATCACGATATGACTCTATAGTGATATAGCTTTAAAATAATAAGGCACTCCTAAAAGTTACACACAACGATCAATTCCATTGCATCACAGTCTCACTATACACATAGAGGATGAGTTTTAAAAAGTATTGTAAGTCAACCAAGTGTATTTTGTACTGTCATATATATTGGCAACTACAGGAAGATTTTAAGAATTGTGTTTTCATTTAATTCTCTCAACAATTTGTGAGATAGTGATTATTATTCCTATTTTATAGATAAATAAAAATGCAGTAATCCAAAATACTCCTATCCACTACAGGGATATGTGCCAAAGCCCACAGTGGATGCCTAAAACCACAGATAGTACTGAACTTACACATACTAAGTTTTTCCTGTATATACATACATATGATGAAGTCTGATTATATATTAGGCACAGTAAGAGATTAACAATAACTCTTAATAAAATAGAATTATAACAATATACAAATTTAAAATTTGTGAATGTGGTCTCTCTCTTTCTCATAATATATATTTACTGATCTGATAACCAAGACAGTTACAAAGTTACTAACAGGCAGGTGGCACACACAACCTGGATACCATGGACAAAGGAATGATTCACGTCCTACATCAAGGGCGAGAGATACATCACACTATTCAGAACGACATGCAATTCTAAACTTATCAATTGTTTATTTCTGGCATTTTTTCATTTAATATTTTCAGACTGAGGTTGACAGTAACTAAAACCGTGGAAAGCAAAACCACAGATAAGCGGGGACTACTGTATTTTCAAATTTTGTTAAAAATTCTACTCCAGCAGGAGCCAATTCATTTCAATTCCCCAGGGAGTAAAAGAATAGTAAGCACTGCCAAAAGCTATCCCAGATACCCAAAGGAGCCAGGATGACAGCTGCCCCAGCATGCTGCACAGCTCAGTATTCAAAGCCCCAACAGATCTCACACCCCAACACATTGTGCAGGGCAGATCACCCGGCTGTACGACTGAGTCACGAAGAAGGGACTGTGTGGCCTTCTGCTCCAGCGCCAGTCCCTGACAGCGGAAAAGGCAGCCAAATATGAATGGCCCTGAGCCACATTAAGGGGGCTCACACTGCCCTCCTCTTATTTGGGTATCAAGAATAGAATTTAAGGCACCTTCTGTCCTCTGGAAATGAAAACTTTTAAATCTCGGTTCAAGAATGTACAGAAAAACTACATGACAAATTTTCAGTAAATATACTGGAAATTAAATTCATTTAATTTCACCCTCTCAACTAACTTCATCTTGTTAACATTTTAACATGCTCAGTTCTCTTTAAATAAAAATAATAATAAAGAACCCTTCCCAGTATTTTATCTCCTGGTCCAGTTACCACCCTCTTCGCTACTCTTTATGCCAGTCTTCTGAACAAGTTTGTTTCAATTGCTTCACCTTTCACTCACTCTTCTATACACTCCTGTCTGGCTACTCCCTACTCCACCCCTACCAAACTGCTCTTGTCAAAGTCACTGGTACCTATCCCTTGGGGGCCCTGAGGAATCCTGGGGCTCTGAAGGGCAAAATTAGAAAATTAGTATACTCAGGCCTGGTTACATACTTCGTAGGGCAGCCGCATAATTTGTGGAGACCAGTGCAAAATGAAAATATGCGTCCTCTTGTTTAAAAACAGGAAAAGAGATTTTCTGTGGTCTTTCTCTAAAAAATGTATGGCGTTTGTGGTTTGGTTTTGTTTTGTTGCTACTTAATATTGTAAGGCATGAGGATGCTCATGGAGCAATGCATATTCTCATAGGCACCACCCACGACTTGGTATGTAGGAGACACACCAAATCCCACTCCTCCTGTGCCCACACCCAAGTCTCTGCCGGGGGGGGGGGGGGTTGGCAGCAGTCTCTGGGCAGCGGCAGGGGAGTGGGCTGCTCAGACTTTGTCCCAGGGAAGTAAGAAGTGGCAAAAGGCTGGATCATAGCGGCTCCATGCCCCCAGCATATGCTCCATTGCACCATGTGGCTTCACAAATTGAAAGATACAATTATTCAGAATTCCAAGACAATGACCACATAGCATTAAACTCCAATCACAGGCCCTCCATCTGAGCATGAGATCCTGTGTAACTGCATTGGAAGCCGCTCCTGGCTATACTACACAATAATCATAACACCACCTTACATCTGCCTAAAACATCCTAGTTCACAAAAGAGTTGCAATTTCATTTATAGCCTCACAACAAACCTATATAGAGAGATAACTGTGTATCCTCATTTTACAGATGGAAAAACTGACTCAGAAGGTAAAATGCATTGCCCGAGGCATGGAAGAGCAGGTGTTAGAGCCATCCCTCCTGACTCCACATCCAGGATTCTTTCCAGTGTGACGTGCTTCCTAAGTAAGGGCAGATGGGAGGGGCTAGAACAGTGACCGTTTCTCCACATAAGCTACTGGTTTAGTCATTAGGCAGAAATTATTTCTGTCAATTCCAGTCATATTTTTTAAATTTCAATTGATTTTTTACATCCTAGAATTCAATGGCTTTGTGTAAACATGTAGACTAAAAAAGGAAAACAAAAAGGTAACAGGTATAAAGTTAGTATTCTCCCCCATCCAGTATGTACCTTCACTCACCAATCTGGACCACAACCCTCCCCCACTCCGAATCACCAGCAATGGGTCACCAAGGACTCCAGAGCCAGCAGGTAAGACCATGCTATTCTGCATTACAATATACTTTCACTACAGGGGAGCTTGTTCCTTCATTTAGCTGGGGGTAAATGCATAAAATGTCAGATAGATAGTTATAACAGGATAATAGGGAGATACCAAAATCAAGGAGGGAGCTTTTTTCTTCAGCATAACTCTTCTTACCCTCCTTCCACATACTTTATATAATTCAACCTTTCTGGTTAGTGAAATTATTGCTAACCTTCCTCACTTATATATATAAAAGGCTAATATGCAAAGTGTCCCCTCATGAATTCGACCAGGAGACCGGGAGTTCGACTGCTCGCTATGACATGCACTGACCATCAGGGGGCAGCGCAGAACATGGTGGGCGACTAGCGGTGGTGCACTAAGGGAGGGAAGGAAGAAGGAGGCGGGGAACCTGACAGCCCTGATCACAGGCCAGGCCTAGAGACCCTACCCATGCACAGATGTCATGCACTGAGCCTCTAGTGTTAACATCAAGTACTCTGAGAACTGAACTCTCAACTCGTTCGTTTCCTAGTTCAGTACTCAAAATTCCCCCCTGAAAGCAAGAATCAAGCTTTTTGTTGTTGTTGTTGAACTAATATGCACTTGTTACAACCATTCACAGTGTCAACCCTTTACACTGGCTCATCACCCAGAAAATATCCGAGCAAAAAGAAGTGCAACTGAATGTTAGATCCAAATAGCACAATCTCTCGGCTCACTAGAGCAGAATCTGTCTCTAATACACTGGTCACAGGTTATATTGCTAGCTCTTTTATCCTATCTCTAGGTAGAAATGCTATAATTTAAATTGACAGCATTACTTGTCATGAAGTCTGTGGGTTTACAATTTCTAAATGTCAATTTGAACTTCTGACTAGTTCCATAGAGCACTAGTGTTCGTTCCTAAATGAGGCAACTTGTCAGCTCTGCATACATAAAAGCAGTTAATCAGCAATTTGCAGTGCAGCATGAGAGGAATCAGCTGCTATGCTAATAATGGGCCCACAAAGCACCTCCAATTAGGAAAGAAAGCCTTGTCCTAAGCCAATAATATCCTCATATATCACAAAATTCATTCTCCGTCGCAGTAGATGAAACATTTCATGCCAAGAAACTTATTATTTTGAAGTAAGTGTCTGCCTCCAGCCTGTGTTACCAACGTGCCCACTGGCCAAGAATGGAGGAGCTGCAGGCAGTGGACGAATGAGGGCCACTATTATGCATCCTGACCTTCCTTGCTGGCAGCTTCTATTCAGTTCCCAATAAATTCTTATTCTTGACTGCATCCTTGTTTACTGTGCTGCTCTCCCTCCTGCTATGTGGCCTTCACATCTCCTGTCTACACCTCTCTAAGTAAAATGGCACAGGATCTTACTTGAAAAGTACTCTGGTGCCTGTAAACTAGAAATTACTGAGCTATATAACAAAATCAATTCCTAAGATCACAATAATAATTCTAATAATCAGATTATTTAATTGATAAGAACACACCACTGCAAGAGTAAAAACAGTTTGGTATAATTTTAACTACTAACAGGTTTGAGCCTATGAACTGAATCCTAGAATATAGATTGGAATGACTAAAATCAACTAGTAAGCAAAAGAGCCCTGGCCAGTTTGGCTCAGTGGATAGAGTCTTGGCCCGTGGACTAAAGGGTTCTGGGTTCGATTCTGGTCAAGGACATGTACCTCGGTTGCAGGCTCCATCCGAGCCCCTGTTAGGGCACGGGCGGGAGGCCACCAATCAATGTGTCTCCCTCACATCAATGTTTCTCTCTGTCTCTGCCCCTCCCTTCCACTCTCTCTAAAAATGAATGGAAAAATATCCTCAGGTGAGGATTAACCAAAAATAAATAAATAAATAGTAAGCAAAGGAAAGAAGTCTAAAAGACTTTTTTTAAAATCTCTTCCCAGTGGCTGTCATATCAGGATAATATCAGGGGGAAAAATTTGTTTGTTTGACTCTGATCATGTACCTCACCATTTAAACAATAACCTTTGTCCTTCATAACCTCTCAAATCAGATTCTGAATTGATCAAGCAAATTTGGTTTAGCGGTAGGGTTAAGGAAAAGAGCTCCCAGTCAGAATTCAATAATCTGTATTTCCTCATATAAGACACATTTTATTGGAGTTAGAGACTGAGGGCTTCTGTGTATGCTTCATAGTTATTCTTAGTGCCTAAATCATTTGGGGGAAAATTCATTCTGGATCCAATCACATTCACCTGCCTGTCAAGTAACATGTAGTAAAAAGTCAGGTCATGTCCTGGGGGGTAGGGGAGGTCGGGGGGAGATCAAAGGGGAAAAAAAAAGGAGACATATGTACTACTATTTGTAATACTTAAAACAATAAAAATAAAATAAAATTTAAAAAAAACAAAAAATAAAAAATAAAAATAAAATAAAATAAAAAAAAAAAAAAAAAGTCAGGTCCCAAGAAACACAACCTGGTCCATGGTAAGTCCACATGTCACCTACCAACCAGCAAGCAAACACACTTTGGCCACCAGAAAAACGATGTTTATAAATTACGACAGACTGGCATAGTGGGTCCATTCAGTCCAGATGGAAATTGTACGACAATGGAGTGGCCTCCTATCAATGTCAAGCTGCCATATTTCTTCATGAGACCATTTGGCCACTAGGGTATAACACTGGCAGAGCCAGGGCAGAGAACTCTAACCTGTGTATACTCAGGTTGCCCCTATTCCAAGCAATGCACAGGATACAGAGAGACTGTGTACCTTCCCACTTACAAAAGACAAAATTAAGGCCCAGTCACTTGATTTTGACATGTTAGTTCCAAGATGACATGGAACTAACAGTCAGGTCTGCTTCTAAAATATCTGATCCTTATTCTAAAACATTTTCTTCTCCTCTTTCTTTCCTCCACCTCCCTTCCTCTTTTCCTCCCTCCCTCCTCCTCCTCCCTGTCTTATTCTTTCCCTCTCTTCTCCCTCCCCCCCATCATCACATCATCATCATTACCACAAAGCATCCAATATCTTTCTTCAGACAAAATCTTAGCCAGAAGTGTAACGTGCAAACAGATTAAAAGGGCGGGGGGACGGGGGGCTGCTTTGCCCTGGTTGATGTAGCTCAGTTGGATGCGGCAACTGATGAGATGTTTCTCTCATACATAGATGTTCCTCTCTCTCTCTCCCTCTCCCTCCTCTCTCCTTCTCCCTTCCCCTCTCTCTAAAATCAGTAAAAACATCTCCGATGAGGATTTTTTTTAAGGGGGGACCTGCTTAGATGCAAAGAAGAGAGACAGTGTTATGTGCTAGAATCCTACCTACTTAACTAAGCCTGTATCCTCTGGGACAGTGAGAACACTGTGAACAAAGTACCATGGGGACTTCTTACTTGATAGAGTGCAATAAAGCTAGTTTTGAACATTTAGAATCATAATATTTTCACATGAAATTACTATTTTCTAAACACTAGTAAAATATAGATTGGGATGGCATTTTTTAAACATATTTTCTTGTTTGTTGGTTTTTAAAAAGAGCAGTTTTAGAATGATAGCAAAATTGAGAGGAAGGTACAGAGATTTCCTATATAATCCCATGCACACATGGCTTCCCCCATTATCAACATCACCCACCAGAGTGGTACATTTGTTGCAACTGATGAGCCTACAATGATGCATCATCACCATACAAAAATCACAGTTTACATTAGGGTTCACTCTTGGTATTATACATTACATAGGTTTGGACAAATGTATAATGATGTGCGTTCACCATTATAATATCATACACAATAATTTCATTGCCCTAAAAATCCTCTGTACTACACCTATATTTTTGTACGTTTGAAAACAAAGTCCAACATTTTCAAAGCTGGGTACAAGGGTACCCTTCTAACGAAGACAAGGATATTAAATCTGAAACTCAGAAACATTAATCTTCTTTCAATACTATGAGCACACATGAACAACTCTGATGTGATAGATTTATTTAGGTGATATTCAATATTAGAAAATAAGGTCATGAAATGACTGATAGCTATGAAACATAAATGTCATTCCTAACAGCTTAGCTACCAAGAAAACAGCACATGAGCCTGGAAACACAGAGGCAGGCTTTGGGAAACTCTTTGTAGCAGAAAACATACATGAGTGCACATGTGCAAACACAAGACAGCCACCTTATTTCTTTGGGTGACTCTTTTCATAAGTGCTAGTGGGCTCAGGATTTCTGTTTAGAGGCTATTTCTGCCAATGCTGGAAGAACACAGATCTTACTCTCTTTGGTGAAGTCCACTCTCATAAACAAGAAAAAAAATCTATGTAGATATTAACACAGACACACATATATATTTTTTTCTGTGTATTGCTTCTAATCACTACTCTCTTCAATTATAATTTATTAGTCTACTAGAAATACTGCCAAACATTACTGAGTATCACAATGTAAAAACAGTACCAAAATTAGATCCCACAAACATTTCTAATTAAATCACTTTCATCAGGATTAAGAATTTTAAGAAACTAGCTGGGCGGCGTGGCTCAGTGGTTGAGCACTGACCTATGAACCTGGAGGTAACATGTCAATTCCCAGACAGGACACATGCCCGGATTGCAGGCTTGATCCCTAGTGGGGGGCTTGTAGGAGGCAGTTGATTAATGATTCTCTCTCATCATTGATGTTTCTCTCTCTCTCTTTCCCTTTCCCTTCCTCTCTGAAATCAATAAAATATATTTTTTTAATAACTCAACAATAACAAACAACTCAATGGGGGGAAAATGGTACTACAAGATTTAGACACTTGACCAAAGAAGATATATGGATGGCAAATAAGCACATGAAAAGATGTTCAGTATCATTAGTCATTAGAGAAATTAAAACCTTATTAAGATACCACTACGCACCGATTAAAATAACTAAAATTAAAAAGAAGGACCAAGTGTTGGCAAGGATGTAGAGAAACTAGAACTCTCATAAATTGACAGTGAGAGTGTAAAATAATACAATCATTTTTAAAAACAGTTTGGCAGAAGGGAGAATCCAAGATGGCGGCATAGGTAAACACCTAAACTGCTGCCTCGCGCAACAATTTCAAAAATACAACTAAAAGAAAAAACGTCTATCACCCAGAACCACGGGAAAGCTGGCTGAGTGGAAGTTCTACAACTAGAAGGAAGGAGAAAAGAGCATTGAGACGTGCACGAGCGCTGAAAAGCTGAGGTACGGAGGCGCGTGATCCAGGCTGGCGGCAGGCGTTGCTTTTTTCAACCCAAAGGGAGACAAGCCCCCAATTACTCTGAAATACAGTTTCTGGGGAGACGCGGGGGACCCACACTCCTACAAGGAGAAGCTGGACTGTCTGCCAGTGAGGGTGGCTTGCCTGCAGAGCTGCGCGTAGGAATAATTGTTTACGGCACTGGGGCACGGGGCTGCCGACAGGGACGCAGAGCCGGCTAACTAGCAGCCATTGCTGTTTGCCACGCCCTAGCCTAGTGACACCCTGAGACCCCGCCCTGCACAACCTACAAACACACCCAAGCTCCAAGAAGCGGCTTTTGCATAAGAAAGCCCTGCCCTATCGCAGCTTAACCTAGCAAACTTGCAGCCCGGGTCAGACAGCTCCAAAACCTCCAAACCTCAAGCAAAGAGGAGAAAACTGTAGCTCTCACTGTAGCCCCTGCTGGGTGGCCTCAGACAGTAGCTGACCTGCACACCATTGGAGATCCAGAAGCCAGTGTACCTAGTGGTCAGTGTGAGACACCAGATTTCAACTCCTCACATCCATAAGTGACACATTCAAGAGGCAGACTCAGTGAGCACCAAAGCCCCACTGAAACAAGTCCTGCCCCATAAGCGTGTCTTCAGCGCAGCAGTTCTTCCATTATAGACACAGCAAGTGCTCACAGCTAATTGGCCTGGAGGTCAATTCCTCCCAGTGTACCAACGGCAATTAAGGCTTAACTACACCAAGACTTTGCACTCAGCCCACAAAGGGGTGTACCAAGAGCATCCACCTCATGTAATTGAGGAGGCTGAGCTACTGCCCCCTATAGATCACCTACCACACAAAGCTACTCCATCAACACAGGGAAGCAGCCAAAATGTGGAGACAAAGAAACATATCACGAATGAAAGAAACAGAGGAAAGCAAACTACTGGATGACATAGAGTTCAGAACCACATGTATAAGGTTACTCAAGAATCTTCTTAAAACCGCTGAGAAACTTGATGAGACCTTCAAGGACCTTAATGAGAATGCCAAAAAAATGGAAAAGGATCAGTCAGAAATGAAGCATACACTGTCTGAAATAAAGAATATACAGAAACTCAACTGTAGATCAACGTACCCCAAGAATCAAATCAAAGATCTGAAATATGTGGAAACAAAAAACATCCAACCAGAAAAACAAAAAGAAAAAAGAATCCAAAAATATGAAGATAGTGTAAGGAGCCTCTGGGACAACTTTAAGCGAACCAACATCCGAATTTTTGGGGTGCCAGAAGAAGGGAGAGAGCAAAATATTGAAAACCTATTAGAAGAAATAATGACAGAAAACTTTCCCTACCTGGTGAAAGAAATAGACGTACAAGTCCAGGAAGCGCACAGAACCCCATACAAGAGGAATCCAAAGGGGAGCACACCAAGACACATCATAATTAAAATGCCAAGGGCAAAAGACAAAGAGAGAATATTAAAAGCAGCAAGAGAAAAACAGTTAATTACCTACAAGGGAGTACCCATACGACTGTCAGCTGATTTCTCAACAGAAACTATGCAGGCCAGAAGGGAGTGGCAAGAAATATTCAAAGTGATGAACAGCAAGAACCTACAACCAAGATTAGTCTACCCAGCAAAGCTATCATTCAGAGTTGAAGGTCAGATAAAGAGCTTCACAGACAAGAAAAAGCTAAAGGAGTTCATCGCCACCAAACCAGGATTACATGAAATGCTGAAGGGTATTCTTTAAGAAGAAGAAGAAGAAGAAGAAGAAAAAGGTAAAGATAAAAATTATGAACAACAAAATGACATCAAATACATACCTACCAACAAGTGAATCTAAAAAATCAAGTGAATAAAAAATCTGAAGAACAGAATGGACTGGTGAATATAATAGAATCAGGGACATAGAAAGGGAGTGGACTGACGATTCTCAGGGGAAGCAAGTGTAAGGGGTGCGGGAAGAGATTGGACAAAAATCTTACTCCTGTGGATGAAGACAGTGGTGGGGGGTAAGGGCATGGGGTGGGGTGGGGAATCAGGTGGAGGGGAACTATGGGGGGAAAAAAGAGGAATACCTGTAATAATCTGAACAATAAAGATTTATTTAAAAAAAACAAAAAAAAAACAGTTTGGCAGTTCCTTTAAAAGTTAAACATATATCTCCTCTATGATCCAGCCAACCTCTATAGACAACTATGGCTCCCTTACTCTTGGCTTCAGGTTGAGCTCAGCAAATGGCAAAATCAGTAAGCAAAAGGAGGTATCAGAGTATTTATTCCTGATCCCTCTGTCACAACCCCTCAGCTCCCTCTCTGCCTCCCTGTCACTATTTCCCTGCCTTCATTCCTCTGAGGCCATAGCTTGTATCACAGCTCTTCGACAATGCCACCTCTTATCAGCCTTCAAGAACACTGTTCCCTCTTCTTCTCCTGACCTAGGGGAGGTGGTGACAGCTTCCCAGGGATGTTAGTTCAGATATATCACTATCCTTTTTCAGTTTCTTTAACCCTGCCCAAACCTCTGTAACTAGTGCCCTCATTCATTTCTCTTCAGTTAAACTTTGACTTTCTACATATTATATTTCTTTAAGGCAAGGTAACCTGTTGTGAGGAATAAATGAATATTTTACACAAAGGCTATCCTACACCTCATCCAATCTAATATTCCCCAACAATCTGAACCTTCATTGTGATATCAATGACTGCACATACCAACCTGCATTACTACCTTTACATTTATATATTGACCCAAACACTTCCCGAAAAAAAATGTAAAGTTTTATCTCAGGAGATACATTATCACCTAGCACCTTAAATAATTTGACAGAAAACATATATGTGAAACTTTGAGATGTTGAATCCAAGGGACCTTCAAAGTAGCATCAGTATATGAGTACTGCATCTAACAAGTATAGAAAAAAAAAAACACAACAACTCAGATATATAAGAAATTCAGCTCAAGACCCTATTCATTCTACTTTGTATCCTCATTTCTTCTCCACCCAAATCAAGATAAAATACAATGGATATTTCCAAGATCCATGATATCATGTAAAACAGTTACTAGTTGTACTTCTGTTTAGTGATAATAAATAGAGAGTATGCAGAGCACCAAAAAGTAAAAGATACTCATCTGGCCTTTTTAGGCTTCAGATTACCTAGTGTTAGCTATTATGTCCAACAGTGATAGCTCCAAGTAGCTCCACAAGTACAAACCGTGACTAATAGCAGCCCAAGCAAACCAGCCAGGAAGAAAATTCTGTTGTAATTAAATAATGTGTTCTAAAGTAAATCAAAATGGTATTTTGCTTATATTACCCATGACCTCTATTATCAGAGATCATTGAGAAATAAATATATTGATTAATCTTTAAAATCAAACTCATAACATATAAAGTCTAGTCCCATTTTATAGGGGTTGGGGGGATTTATATTTTGATGGGAAAATGATCCAGTCATTTGAACAAACTAACAGCCCATATATGAACTGTTCTTTACCTAATGATTTTTTAAATCATAGAATGTCATAGCTAAAAGGATCCTTGGAGACCATCTAGTTAAACTCTTTTATTTTACAATCTAAATATACAACAAGGTTTAAGTAAGTAGTTCAAAATTACTAGCTAACAGCTCTGAACTCTATCAGGACTAAATCTTGGGGGCAAGTACTTATATAGCTGTAGGAACTATGACCACTTGAAGGGTTGTGATTATTTTTGGGGGTGGGATCCAGCTTACCAGCTCAGGTTGCTGGATTCTGAATTTCCACTGTACCTTCTGTAATGACCAAAGTAGCCTAGGAGATTTATGCGCTTTTCTAATCCTTATGAGGGAACCATGTTCACCTCTAGAAGGATGTCTCAGTGTCCAGAATCCCAATGGTAAATAAAAATTCAGACACGCTACCCCTTGGCATTTTTTCATTATCTCTGAGATCAGGGAGAAAGAAGGCTTTAGCTTAGACTAAAAATGGGAACTACATCATTAACATTAAATAATGGCAACCATTTTTATTGACCACTTCTGTGGCCTACACTGTAACTGTCAATGTGTTCAACATGTGTCTATGTGTGTTATGTGGGCACCAGCACTCACATGTAAGAGAGAGAAGGCTGAAAAAGGAGATAAGCAGAGAGGCAGGTTCTCGGAAAGAGGAAACAGAGGGAATGCAGAGAAAGAGAAAACAGAAGCAGAGAGAGAAAAAGGCAGATACACAGAAAAGGTAAGGCCAGAACAGAGAGAGATAGAAGCTGGGGGCAGAAAGAGAAAGAGATGGAGAGACTCTCAACTCAAGAAAGATAGAATTGCCCTGGTCGGTGTTCTTCAGTGGTTAGAGCATTGGCCCTTGAACCAATGGGTCGCTAGTTCAACGCCCATCAAGGTTACCTACCTGGGTTGCAGGTTTCCCGCTCCAGTTGGGGCACTTGCGGGAGGCAACCAACTGATGTGGCTCTCTCACATCAATGTTTCTCTCTCCCCACTTCTCCCCCTTCCACTCTCTCTAAAACCAACAGAAAAAATAGCCTCCAGTGAGGATTAAAAAAAAAAGGCAGAACTACAGAGAGGAGGAGAGTAAGATAGTGAAACAATACTATAAACCCTTGTCATCCAATGCTGTCCTTGGCCCAGAAACATTAATACCACCTGAGAATTGGTTAGAAGGCAGAAACTCAGGTATTGTCCCAAATCTGCCAAATCAGAATCTGTGTTTTTAAGAACATTCCCAGATGATTCAGGCACTACTACAGTTAACTCTATTTACTCAGAATCACTTTATCATTAAAGCAGTCAGATGGTTGCTCCTGTGTGCAAAGTCCAAGGTTCCATAACTTAGAAAATTTCCATCACAGGCCAAATAGGCTGAATGCAGACATGTAGACGCAACCTAACCACCCTGCTACGAGTGTATTTCATAAGTAGTTCACATCTAATAATTAATATACAACCATTTGTTTCAGTAGAAATTTTCTTTCACGAGTTCAGAAAGGAGGAAACCCTCACAACTGACAAATAACAGATTTAATCAGGTAACTCTGAATTGATCTGGTTGGAAAACTAGTGAACAGCTGCTACTGAAAACATCTAATTTCTTTTTCCAAAAAATTTAGGATGTAGGACCCATCCCATGACAGCATGTGTATTTAAGATATTCTGCACTTTAGATACTGTGTAAATATATAGTAATTTCACTACAGGATGTTTTTATTAAACAGCCAAGCATGTAATTACAGGATTTTCAGTGTAAAATTACGGCCATTTTGAAATTCCAGCATTTCACTCACCCACATGGCAATGTTTTTTCTCTCCCTAGAGTTCCAGCCATAGTCCCTGAATCCTCTGCCAGCTGCCACTTTCTCTCCCCACATCCCTATTGTTCATGGCTTGTCCTATTTATCATTCATTAAAGGAAGTATAAGACACCAATGTCTATTTTTCCCAAGATTATACTCTTTGTTCTATGCCCTGAGTAGAAACAATTACTATTCCTAACAGAAGGACCAGGAGGGGGACTCTTGGATGCTGATGGTCAGCTTTTCCTTCTCTTTCTCCTTCCCTTTTCCCCTCAATCAATCTCAGTGACCCCTCACCCCTGCCAACATGTCCCAGTAGCAAACATCTAAACTGTGATTTGTGCTATAGGGAATAAACACTGAAGTCAGGAGAACAGAAACGTAGACCACACACTGACTGACCAAGTGACATTGCACACACCATTTCCAAAACTAGAAATGCCTCCATCGGTAAAATGTGGGTTAGCTAATTCCCTTCCAGAACAGTCTATGTTTCTAGCTGAAGTTGCATTTGGCTGAACCCCTCTTTATTCTAATATACAGCAAAGGGCTGAGAGGTGAAGAATATCATAAAGCAGGGTAGAAGAGCCTCACAGCAAGTAAAAGAGAGAATCTGAGAACATCAGATATTAGTGAGCTCATCCCCAAAGATAACTTTACACTATGTAAGTACCTTCACATTATTTACTGAATCCTTTCATTTATTAAAATAACAAATATTTATCAAGCACCTAAATGCCAGTGTTGTGCCCGATGTTCAACATACAGAAAAGATCAAAATATAAGGCAATTTTTTATTCCTATTTTACAATTAAAAAAACAACAACTCAGAGTTTGACTTTCATTTTAAACCTTCAGACCCTTTTTGAAGCCCTTCCTTTATATGGTACACAAAGGTTTTCTTGCTTATAAGCATCTAATGTTTTGTAAAAGATGAGCAAATCAAGAGGATCCCAAATGCTCAGACGGCTTTATTTATATAGTAACACTTAGCATGCTAGGGCATTAGAGGGCTACTGACAGAATCCTTCCATTGGAGAACAGAGGATGGAAAACTACTAGTCTGTAGATGCCAATCACATCTTCCAAAAGACCACTGTTTAACATCTGCACTCACTAGGTATTTTAATTATGAGAGTGAGGACCACCGAATGTAGATTTATTAGTTAGGGTAATATACAGCCAGTAGCTACTGAAAGACTACTACCAAATAAGTATACTTAGTTTACAGGATGATGCTTCTGAAGATGATAGCAACCCTCTGCCTAGATCCGTAAGCAGTATAAATTTTGAAAAAATCCTTAAAAGAATACAGCTATTGGCCCTGGCCGGATAGCTCAGTTGGTTGGAGTATCGTCCCAATTTGCCATGGTTGTCAGTTCGATCTCTAGTCAGGTCAAACCAATGAATGCGTAAATAAGTGCAACAACAAATTGATGATTCTCTTTCCCTCCCTCCCTGTCTTCTCTCTAAAACCAATCAATAAAAATATAAATAAATACATAAATAAATAAATAGATAAATAAGCGAGCCCAGCCAGTGTGGCTCACTGAGTTGAGTGTCGACCCATGAACCAAGAGGTCACTGGTTCAATTCCCCACTTAGGGCACAATCCCAGGTCATGGGCTCCATCCCCATAGAGGGCGTGTAGGAAGCAGCTGATCTTTGATATTTCTCTCTCATTAAGGTTTCTATCTCTAACCCTCTCCTTCTCTTTCTAAAAGAAATCTATAAAAACATATTTAAATAAATAAATAATACAACTATTCTAATTCTAGGGAAGTAAAAGGAAAAAATCAATTACCCCAAATAGGCCATGATGGTATTCTATATAATAAAAACCTAATATGCAAATAGACCGAACGGCAGAACGACTGGCGGAACCACTGGTTGCTATGATGTGCACTATCCACCAGGGGGCAGACACTAAACATAAGAGCTGCCCCCAGCCCACAGGCCCCAACTGGCAAAGGGACCCTACCCGTGCACAAATTTCATGCATCGGGCCTCTAGTAACATATAATTAACAATCCCAAAGAAAATTTTCTCCCTATAAAGATATAAAAATGCAGGCAAGAACCATGAAATAAAAGTTGAAGGTGCTTTTTGTTTTTGTTTTTTTTTTTTTTTTGTTATTCTGAAAGCAACATATTGGAACATAAACGTTTTTCAAAATTAGAACTATTTTTCAAAAGAAACAATAGGAAACATCCATTATTTGAAACATCCTGCCTCTCTTTTTGCTTTAAATTCCATTGAAATCAACAATCATGATTTAATTTTTTTTAATTCCATAGAGGTTATTTTGAGCTTATTGTTTTGATAAGATTTAGCTGTTAGTAATCACATTTAGACCACGACATTTGATCTATAAATGGAATTACTAAAGGAATTACTATAACTTTCATGAAATTGGCAAATAATAGCTCCTTTTTAATGTGATTCTAGAAAAGCTTTATCCTGAAAGGAAAATTCAGTAAATTTACCTACATAGAAGATATTTGCTTTCAAAATTAAAATCTCTCAAGACTGTATATACAACTACATTTTGAAGAATTACCATTTAATAGTATCCTACACAAATATGTATTGCTTACTCAATAATCACTCTTATTTGCAGGGAGTAAACAGCAAAAGAAAAATTATGTTTTTCTTTTCACAGATATCATGTAAAAATATCTCTATGTTGAATGCTGGCCACTAAGCAAAATAAAAATACTAAGATACTTCATGATCCTTGCCCTAAAAGAATATAAAATCCATTGTTGACATTACAGTATGTAAATCTAGATACAAGTAAAATGTTTCACTTGGAAGCCAGATGCCTAGTACAAAAAACACAAACAATTCTCTCTTCACTGTCTAGTTGTGGCTTTCTCATTTATTAACCGTATGGCTGTGAGTTCATTGCTTATCTTCACTCAATCTTAGGTTCTTCGTTGGAATATAAAGACAAAGATTCAAGCACCTAATAAGATAATGTATGTGAATATATTCTGTGATCTATAAAGTGATATACAAATATTATTACGTTGTACATTACCAAGAAAAGGCCACTAAAAGGAAACCATGGCCTAGAAAATTGAAGTTAAATATGGTCATTTCAATTTTAGATCTCTGGTGTGAACTTTACTATTAGTAAAACTAAGTCCTAACTATGGGACAGGCACTATGCTAAAGGACTTCATGTACATTAACTTAGCTAATTCTCCCAACAGCCATATGAAGTATGTGGTGTGCCCATTTTACAAATAAGGCAACTGAGGATTAGGCAGGCAGAATAATTAAACTGCAGATTAGTAAAAGGGTAAGCAAGGATTTCAATTCAAGTCTGACTCTGCCTACTGTGCTCCTAATCGCTATATATTCTGACTTTAAAAAAAAAGGGGGGGGGGGTTAGTACTCTAAACTGATTAGAGGATTAAGAATGATGTTTTAGGCCTGGTAAAAAAAAACAATAAATAAATAGGGAAGGGACCAGGATGGAAGGGGATGGAGGAAAACACTTCCACTAATAGCTCTTGTTCTTTAATACAAAGCAGAGAAAGTGAGTCCAAATAAAAAGAACCGCTCACGTTCCTAATTTCCCAGACTGGTTCAAGCCATTCGCTACCCTTTTTGGTGCCAATAATAATAACAACTAACATTTACTGAGCACTTAGTATGTGCCAGGAACTGTACTAAGTACTTTATGTCTATTATCTTATTCCATCCTCACAAATCCATGATTATCTTCATTAAAGATGAGTAAACTAGAACATAGGAGATTAAATAACTTGCTCAAATTCTGCCCCCAGGCAAGATAGAGTAACAAGAACAAGACTTATTTATCTAATTTAATTTACCTAATTTAAACAACTAAAAACCTGGAGGGAAGCATACCAGAAATAACAGTTTTTGGACATGGGACCAGAGGTAGCAAAGAACAATGATCCCCAAGAGAGGAGAAAGAAGGAGGTAAGGCCTATGGTTGTCCAAGCTCACTGCACAGAGCTGTAGGCTGCCGCTATGGGAAAGGGAACCCAAGAAGAGCCCAGCAGTCTCGTTGGTTGGTAGACAGAGTAGGGAGCTCAAGGAGACTCTAGTGGGTAGCATTCCCAGGGCAGAATACTGAGAGGGGAGAGCTGCACTGGGAGGAAATTACAGATTATCTTCAGAGGGTCCTCCCATCCCAAATATCCAAGAACTGATCAGTTCATCCGTATGGTAACACTGTCTCAGCCTGGGGGAAGAACCACCAGAAAGAAGCAGGTGAAACACTCTCCAGAGCTCACAGAGCTGTGAATAAATCATCTTCTCACCAGCCAGAATGAAAAAGCCTCGCAACACATCAGACATGGAGTATTCTGAAGACAACGGCCTCAATGGGAAGGCAAATTAGCCTCGCTGAAAGGCTACTCTGGTCCCACCTAACAAATGTGAACAGCAAGCCTCAAAAGGATCAATCTATTTCCAAGTAATTTTACAGCAACAAAGCTCCATATCAAAGTTTAAACACTTTGTAAATACAAGAATACCTAGCATCCAACAAAGTAAAATTCACCATGTCTGACCTCCAATCCAAAATTATCAGGCAAGCAAATTAAGCAGGAAAATATAACCCAACATGAGGAGAATAATTAATTAATAGAAACCAGAGGAAACTTTGCTATACGGGTTCATGCTATCAAAAATGACTCAGATTAGCAGAATATAATATTAAAAGAGTTATTATAATAATATTCCATATGTTCAGGAAAATAAAGGAAAACATGACCATGATAAAGAGAAACCTGGAAGATATTTCTGAAAAGTTACAAATCAGAAGTCTAGAGACAAAAACATAGTATGTCAGATAATAAAATGCAGAAAATGGGATTGACAGCAAATTAAAACTAAAAAAAAAAAAAATAGTGAATTTGAAGACATACCAATTGAAACAACAGTGTTGCAATAAAACACCAGTGGGTTCTGTGAACAACTTCAAGCAGCCGAATGGATGTGTAAATTGGAGTCTCCAAAGGAGAAGAGAGGAGAGGGCAGGAAAACATAGCTCTAGAAATAAGAACTGAAAATTTTCCAAGTTTAATAAAAACTATTATCTTTAAAATAAAAACTATACAATAAAAACGACAACAAGGCACATCATGATCAATTTCTTCAACATATTAATAAAGAAAAGATCTTAAAAGCAACCAGAGAAAATCAAGCTTTTACACAGGAACAAATCTAAGAATGACAGCAAGCTTCTCACTGGAAACAATACAAGAGAGACAAGTGGAGCAACATCTTCATATCTCTGAAACCAATCTCTAGACTTAATGAAAATATCTTTCAAACATCATAGCAAAAAAAGAGCTATTTTTCAGACATGTAAAAGCTGATAGGAAAATAGTATTGTGGCTCCTCAAAAAATTAAAAATAGAATAACCAGCAGTTCCACTTCTGGGTATGTAACAAAAAGAACTTAAAGCAAGGACTTGAACAGGTATTTTACACCTATGTTCATAGCACCATTACCCACAATAGCCAAAAGGTAAAAGTAACCAGGTTTCTATCAACAGTTGTATGGATAAACAAAATGAGGTGTACACGAACAATGGAATATTATCCTGCCGTAAAAGGAAGGAAAACTTTGATACGCAGGTTCATGCAAAATATGAATCTTGAGAACATTATGCTAAGTGAATAAACCTGTCACAAAGAGACAACTACAATATGATTCCACTTCTATGAGGTATTTATTTGTCAAATTCAGAGACAGGAAGTAGAACGGTGGCTGGCAGGGAATTGGGGGAGGCAGCAATGGGGAACTGTTTAATGGGTACAGAGTTTCAGTTTGCAAGATGAAGAGAGTTCTGGAGATGGGCTGCACAATAATGGGAATGTACATAACACTACAGAACTGGATGCTTGAGATGGTTGCGGTGGTAAATTTTGTTATGTGTATTTTACCACAATTAAAAACAAATAGTCTTTTTAAAGCTGAAAGAATTTACCATCAGCAGACTTTCATTACCAAAAAAATGTTAAAGGAAAGACTGATAAAGATGAAGACAAGTCACATATTAGAAGCAACTTAAGGAGATATCCAGTTAAGTGCAATGCGGGATCCTGGATTGTATACTAGAGCAAAACAAGGACATTAGTGAAAAAAACAGTGAAATGTGTATGGGCTGTAATTTAGTTAATAGTATTGTACCTGTGTTAATTTATGAGTTTGCTTATTCAAAATGCTAACATTAAAGAATGCTATTTGAATGGTTTATAGGAACTCTATTCTGTTTTTGCAACTTTTCTGTAAGTTCAAAATTATTTCAAAATAAAGTTTAAAAAAAAAGCATGGTTAGCATAACACTTCCAACAAGAGTTAAACTGCCACTGTTAATGTAATTAAGTACAAAGTGGACACATTTAGATCTTAGAGAAGAGAAAAGCAATTTTGTTCTGTTTGTTTTAGACAGGAGTATATGGGAGAACAAGGTCATTAAACACTGCCGGAACAGCATAAAAATCATGATCTACACAAAATAATAAAAAATGCTTCCTTCCCACCCTAGCCGGTGTGGCTCAGTTGGTTGAAACATCGTCTCCTACACTAACCAATGGACACAGACAGTAAGGGAGTGAGGGCCCATGCTGGGGGTGGGAGAGGGCGGGGAGAGGTCAATGGGGGGAAAAGGAAACATATGTAATACTTTCAACAATAAAGCATTTTTTAAAAAAAAGATATAATCAGCCAAAAAAAAAAAAAAGTGGCGGGTTCAATTCCTGGTTGGGGCGTGTGTCAGGAGACAGTTGATGGATGTTTCTTCCTTACATCAATGTTTCTCTCTCCTCTCCTCTCCTCTCCTCTCCTCTCTTTCTCTCTCCTTTCTCTCCTTTCCTCTCTCTAAAATCAATGTTTTTAAAAGGCTCCTTCCCAAAGTTGTGACACATGTGACAGGCAGTAAAACAAATCCCAAAACTAACCCAACAACTGTGGGGATCTCTGATAAGAACTATCAGAGGAGCTAAGAATAAGGAACATGCTGTATGAAATCCGGTCACTTATAATCAATCCTTTCTGCTAAAGAGTAATAATTTGCCCTAGCCGGTTTGGCTCAGTCATTAGCTTGTTGGCCTTCGGACTGAAGGGTCACAGGTGCAATTCCAGTCAAGGGCACGTACCCCGGTTGCTGGCTCAAACGCCGGCCCCAGGTCGGGGCATGTGCGGAGGCAACCATTCTATGTGTTTCTTTCACATCGATGTTCCAGACTCTCCCCCGCCTTCCACTCTCTCTACAAATCAATGGAAATAGTATCTTTGGGTGAGGATTAACAATAAATAAGAGTAATAACTTATTGCTTAAATTTCCATAAAAAAAAAACTAAAACAAACATGTTTTCTCCTCAACTACTCCTGTCCATGAGATCCATGTATTTCATGCTTAATGTTCTTACCCACTTTAACCTGGAGAGGCAATTTTATAGAGTAGAAATGCGTGAAATTGAAACTAATATTTATTGATCAGCTACTCTGTGTCAGGGACTGTTCTAAATACTTTACACATGAATTATCTGATAATCCATTTAATCCTCACAAGCCTAAGAAGAATGTACTATTATCCTCATTTTTATAAATGAGTGCTCCAGTCCTGGCTTTCCCTGTATGTCAGTGGGAAAATTTACATGACTCACAACTTCTCTGGACCCTCGGAAATCAACACTTGTTCAATGTCTCTGCCAGCACTTGTTACATGCGTGGGCCAGTGGGGCAATATTCACCTTGGGATTAGAAACATACATGCACTAGATTGGCAATTGTTGAAAGAGAATGTTAGGTGAGAAGGCTGAACGAACTAGAAAAATGAACCACTAAAGTTTCTTACAGATCTTCCATCCAATTCACCAAAAATCAAAGCATCAGGAGATCCAGTGGAAGAGACTAGGGATGAGAAATTTGGGGTCCGGTCCCAGCTCTACCACTGACTGGCTATATGGTCTTAGGCAACTCACAAACCTCTAAGATTCCAAACCAGTGCAAAAGAAATTACAATATCTGCCCTTCTTAATTCAGCAGATTGTTGTAGAATGAAGGAGCCTCTCTTAGTAAAGGCATATTACAAACTTAAAGGAGATTAAAATATGTAAAGCTCATGGGTACAAGATGTGCCCACTGGTATCAGTTCTCTCCCTTCCAAAACAAGGATTCAAAGATGGAGCTGCCTTAATAGTAAGTGGTGCCTTCCTGTCTGCTGCATTTTGGTAACCTGGCATTTTCATTCTGACAATATTTTTTTGTGGTATCCTTCAAATGTTGGTAAAGAGAGTGATTCATCATGTAAACTAAAATCACTGCTTGCAAATAAATGCACACTGCAAATTACAGGGAGAATAGAGGTTTTAAAATGTACTTTAAAATAATAAAAACTCAAGTGAAGTCACTTAATCCAATATTTTATTGGAAATTGGACACCTCCTATTCTCTTAAGAATAGTTACAGTTTGGTAACTAGATGTTAACATTATTCTTCTGCCAAAGAAAACTGCGAGATTTAAAGACTACTTTTTCCTTAAAAATTATATTCTATTTATATTTCAAAAAATATATTTCTCTGATACCTCAATATATTAGCTTAAAAATTAAGTATCCCTTTGATCTCCATGCTACTCTGAGATATATGTGACATGCACTGGCAGGAGGCACTGAATGAGCAAGTATCTATTCTTCATTATTTAGCTAAAGAATAAAATGGACACCAGTGTTTAGCCAGGCCAACATTCCGATTGACAGCTGAAACGTAAGCACTGTGGAAGCAGCCCAGACCAATAGAAGAACTTAATTATTCTATTGTAACTAGCAACACGAGCTGTATTAAGGGATGATCGCAGCAGTCGTGAGGGAGCGTGACTGCTAGTATGACCCAAGCTATCAAAAGAAATAAAGCAAGCCATCATCCAAACCAACCAAATGTCAAATTTAAGTAAATTCTCTGCATTTTCCCTCAAGATACAAATATGAATATATTAATCTACAGCATCATAGTAACAATTACAACTCTACCAAGGCATTTTCTGACTCTCTATTAGGCTTGGCAAGAGGTTTGAGCTGCTTTCTCCAAAGCATTAGTTGTGTATTCCCTAGAACTCCAAAGCTGTTTCTGAGATAAACGAGGCACAGCAAATACGATATTCACCTTGTGCTGTCTTCAGAGTATAGATAACAGAAGAGACTTGATTCTCTCACAGATGACCTATGGACTTGACCTTTGGTAAGTGCTCCTAAGTTCACCAGCTACCCAACACAAGTAAATGAGCAAACGAAGAAGCGAGCTAGAATGCACAATAGACAAACCGATATCACAGTGCAAATACCTTCAACTTAAAAATCTTAATTATTGTCTGCCAGGGTGGCTCAATGGTTGAGCACCAACTTATGAACTCAGAGGTCACTAGTTCGATTCCGAGTCAGAGCACACGAGAATATAAGAAAGCAGGGATTTATTTTGTTCAGTTCTGAATCCCCATTGCCCTAATAAGTATCAGATATACAGTAAATATGCATTAAATATTTAGTGACCACGTGAAGATATTCTCCCAGTTAAATGGGTATCTTAATACTTCCTCTCTCTTACTGCCTTCTTCCCATTAGGCTCCAAGTTCTTTCACATCATCCACAACACTGCTTTACAACTCTCCATTTCCATTATCGCTGCTGTTCAGCTCCCTGGCATCTATGTTCCACAACAGGCTCACTATTGCTCTCTCGGCATCCAATCTCGTTTAATGCACGTCCTAAGTGGAAAGATGACAAACTCTAAAAACGGGCAGGTATACACTTGGCTTGAGCAGTAAAATACCAGCTATGTGATCTTGAACAAATCACTTGAAATTTTCAGCGTTTTCAGTTTGCACATTTGTAAATGAAGATAAAGCTTGCTTTAAAAAATGTATAGACTTTATTTTTTAAAACAATTTTAGGTTCATAGCCAGATTGAGCAAGAGGTACAAAGAGTTTCCACATTCTGCCTCCATACACATAATAACTACTTTTAAGGACTAGTATGAGGAGTAAATAAAATAAGAATATAAAGCATGTAATGTTAGTAGCAGTTGTACATAAGCAGGCACTCAATTGTTACGAAGTGTTGTTTTTTTTCCTTTCCAAACTCTGATCATGTATTCCCTGGCTCAAAACTTTAACAGGCTTCTCACTATATATACAGGAAATCAAATTCTTCAGTGTGGTATCCAGATACTTCCACAATTTGGCTCCAACCTAGTTTTCCAACTTTACCTTTTACTAAACACACCCACATCCACTAGCCCCCATGCAAACTATATTCCACCCACATCATATCTCTAGTCACTATTTCTGGTTGCAATCAGCATTTTCCTACATCTATTCTTTGCTCCACATCTACCAAAAATACTTTTCTCCTCCAGTATGTCTGACAAAATATTGCAATCCAAGCCCAGTTCAAATCCCATTTTTTACAAGAAGACAGCCACAGTTTTACCAGTTCACCTTTCTCTCCCTTTCTCCTACACTGTTATGTTACTTTGTTTATGCCTCTTTTCCTACTCTCTCCTGATGGACAGGGACCTCATCTTATTCAGGAATTAGCACAGTGCTACACAATACTTGGCATTGAGGGGAAAAAATGTTAAATTGAACTTACTAACTATACAATCACAAGTTTCTCAACACCAGAAGAGAAAGCTAAAGATTGAGCCCTAAAATATGTATCTTTGAATGGTTACTTTGAAAAAATGCCTTGCGGTGAAAGGGAGGCAGGGAGGAAACATGAGGGAAAAAGAACACTAAATATCTAACAACTATAGAATTTTAAGAATTGTGTAACTCCTCAGAAGCATTAAGTTAAATGTTTTTATTTCACTTCATCCAGAAAGTTGGAAACTAAAATCAATGATCCACCTTGTCCTAAACTCTCCCTGACCATCCCCTTCAGAAGAGCTCTTTCCTCATCTCTCAATTCCTAGAGCAATTACATGTTCATTAATCACTTGATAATCATATACTGCATTTTGTTATTTCTGATAATATTTCCTTGAGCCATTTCCAAACCTTTCATCACTTAACTTTCTCATATTTTCAACTATATGATTAATTCCATATAGGTGGTGCTCATATCTGTACCTTTATAGTCCATTCTGCTACAAAACATTTCTACAGCATCATTTAGCTCATCTATATATATAAAAGGCTAAGTGTCTATCCATCCGACCAGTAGCTATGATGCGCACTGACCACAGGGGACAGACGCTCCATGCAGGAGTTGCCATGATGCACTCTGGCCATTTAAAAATAAATGGCTCAGTGGATAGAGCGTCAGCCTGCAGACTGAAAGGTCCCAGGTTCGATTCCAGGGCATGTACCTGGGTTGCAGGCACATCCCCAGTAGGGGGCGTGCAGGAGGCAGCTGATCGATGTTTATCTCTCATCTATGTTTCTAACTATCTCTCTCTCCCTTCCTCTCTGTAAAAAATCAATAAAATATATTTTAAATAAATAAATATAAATAAATGGCACTACGGACCTGGTGCCAACAAACCAACACTTGGCTTCCCCCAAGTGGGACACAGGCCCTGCCACCACCCAGGAGCAACACCCCACCAAATGGCAGCCAACGCTGACAAGACCCATGGTGCAAAATGTGGCCCACAGCCCAGCCCAGCAATGGTCTCTGTGGGTGCCCAGGTAATGACATCACATAGCAATGTCCAGCTTCCTCTCCCTAACAACTAGCCTCCTTGCAGTTTCTTCAGCCCAGGAACACAACTTGCTTTATAGCCAGGTACAAACATTTTACACTTTCACCAAATGTCTGTGAAGCATTTTCACGTGCCTCATCTCATTTGATCCTCATAGAAGTCCTGGAGTAGGTAGATAGGAGACTTGGTACAATCCTATTTTCTTTTCATTAGCTGGAAAAAGGAGATTTAGAAGGTTTAGAAACTTGACCTGATTGAAAAGAAGAAATGGTGGAACTTGAAAATTACTTGAGGTTTTCTCACTGCACAGAATATAGTCAAACACTGCTACAGTTAAATATTTTACCCTTTGTTCTCCCTGCGTTATCTACACTAATAATCTGCTTTGTGTTGATATTTACTGCTGTGTTGCTAACAATTACCTGAAAGAGAAGTTGGGGTGCTTCACTGGGCTGGAAAAGGTTTAGCTAAATCAAAAAGCAGGTCTAATTAAGCAAGTTTATTAGTTGACTCACACATTCGCTATACATATAAAGCTCTTGCTGGCGCCAATCACACGCGTGTGTTTCAATCTGAATTTGGTTGATACTTCTATTATAAAGAAAGGGCGAATAGTGATATTAAAATATTTCTTCTAATTAATTTTCTTTCAATGTGCATGAATCCATGCACCAGGACACTAGTGTCAACAGAACATGGAACTTGGTTGCATGGTTCATAGGTAATTTTTTCTTAGGCAAGAGGAGCTAGAATAGAATAGAATTGTAACCTTCTAAAGGAAAAGTAAAATGGCTTCTGCTAGGCTGCTACACAGACAAGGCTCTTTGCTCTATTTAAGAAAAATGAAAAGTGAAGGCTTACACAAAGGTTAAGAGAGATGTAATTTCTGGTTCTCATCTCAGAGCAAGTCTTACTTCCTTCTGTGGCCACCTTAATGGCAACCCCACTGGCTCAGGGCTCCACTTTCAAATGCATTATCCCACATTTTTACAAGTCAGCATTTTAAAACTCCTTTTTTAGTGCATTTTAATATCTATGGCAACTTCCACCCATGCTGAGCTGCCTGCCTGGGCTGTCCAAGCTATTGTTTTTTTTTGGTTCCATGGTTCAAGTTGCATAGATTTTGAGCAGTCTACACAGTCTATTTTTCCCTATTATTTTCAAAGTACAATTTTGTAGAATATACATATATCATATGTTATAGTAAAATGCCTGATGATCCACAGTCACTTGAATAGAACACTTAATGGTTTGCATTTAATTATGAAATGTTTTATTTTGCCATTTGTCCCCATGATATTAAATTTAAAATCCAAATTCTGGGATTCCTAAAAACCCTCATCCCCGAATAAGGAATCAGTCCTTCCCTGCTAAGGTTGCTGTGTATCATACCAAAATCACTCCTTACACAGCCTGTGCTGATACAAGATACAACTTGCTGTTATAAAAAGATCTAATTTGCAACAATGTCAGTATGACTCTCAAACCCCAATAAGCAAAGTGACCTCTCTGCTTGGTGATTCTAAACTTCTGGACAAAATGAATGGAAAAACTGAGACAAACAGGGACAGTTTCTATTCACTTTCAAGCTGCTTGGGCTACTGCCCAATCTCCATAATGAGGGTGATCTCTGGCTTTGTTTTCATGAAACCTATAGCATGTAGAACATACAGCATTTCAATAGTGTAGGCTTCAAGGTATTATATTGTTCCTGGTTGCTCGATATTTTGTCTCTCTCCTCCTCAGAATAGTCAGGTACACATTGGAGCTGTAACAGTGACTCCTACTGAACCAGCTAAATGATCTACTTACTGTAAACAAGATCAATAACCAACTTTTCACTTTAAAGTGAAAGCCTCCACACTTTCATCTCTAATTTCAGGTCCCCAGGCAGGGACTTGAGTTTCAATTAAAAAACTTGGAGATCAGAAGTACATTGTACTATATTCTCAATCAGGCCTGACAACACTCCTTTAACCCAGTTTAGAGAAGTGCACATGTATGTGCATATTTTCATGGGAACAGTAACATAATTTGTTTTTCACACACACAAAAATCTGCCATACATAATTTTTTTAAAAAGAGCAAATCAATTTTCCTTCCTTTCACACTCTCTTCCTCTTTCTTTCTTCTTGAGGGTGGCAGCTGTGGTGCCTGAAAACATTCTCCTTTATAAAACAGCAACAATCCCAATATTCATTGTTATTGTATATTTATATAAATCCTGTGTAAATAACCCCTATGTCCTTGTAGGGATATTTTACCCCTGACATAATGCTGATCAACCAGAATATTTACATTACAAAATATATCCAAACAAAACCATGCACCCAAGACCTAATCACCATTTGGATATGAACAGTGGCTTATCTTGCATCAAAGCAGGCAAAATAAAAAAAGTCACTGGTAAATTTCATATTTTTCAGAATCTGAGAAATATGCACAACTATGGCTAATGCAGACAAATGATAAAGCACCTTGAAATTATAATTCTAGGACCTAAATCCTAGAATTCTAAAACATCATTCTGAAGGTATTTTAAAATCAGATATTCCAACCACCTCATTTTCACGTAAGAAAAGTAACTTTCATACTGAGGAGGTAACTGGTCCAAGGTCACAATGCTGTAATTCCAAGTCCGCTGATTCTTAAGGGCCATGATTCCTCTTCTCACGGCTTAAAAATACACATTTTTTAAAGCAGATTTTGAAATAAACCGAAGCACTGGTAAAAGATAATTGATAGGAACTTTTTGTAGGTTTCTGAAATGTATATGTTAATTTAGCAACTACACTTGTTAGTTACCTGTGTTTTCTTCTTATTGTTTCGTATTTGTAACACCAAGATGACATTCCCTTGCAACTCAAACAATTTTGGCAGCCTTTCCATCCATTGGGATATACTCAGCAAAAATATGCTACATTAAATATTCATTGAAGTAGAGTCGTTAGGGAGGCAAATTCATTGGGGAAACAACAAATTAATAGTAGTAACACTTATTAAGTACTTAAGTATCGGCCACGGTAATAAGTGCTTTACAATTATTACATAATTTAACCTTTACCAATCTTAGGAGGTGGGCATTATTAATATCACCACTTTATAGACAAGGAAACTAAAGTGCAGAGTTAAAGAATAGCAGGATGGACTACCAACTAGTAAACTGCAGAGGAAGGGTTCTGTCCCAGGCATTCCAGCTCCAGAGCCCACGTTTTTAACCACTATACACAGGGTCTCTCTATGAGGAAATCGCACATTCCATAAGAAAACACATTTTTGATTAGCTGAAAGTTGAAAGATTAACTAGGCTACACTGCATTTCATAAAGTAATAATGTAACAATGAATGATAAGTATGAATGATATACATGAATGTTAAGCAGCAATACTAGGTGTCAGATAGTCTAAAAGGAAAACTTGACCTTAGGGAAGTAGAATTTCTAAAGGCTGACACATCAAAGAACAAAGTATGTGTGTGATTTAGTGATTACATGTTCCACAGATAGGCAAAGGAGATTTCACTAGCTCAAAGAAAGCCAAAGCCAAAGGTTACCTTCTCCCACAGAAAAGAAGAGAGACTGTGCCAGGACTGACTGGCCCTAACTGAACAGGCCCAAATGATGCCTGGCAGGAAAAAAGTCTGTCCATTGGTTGGCTGTTCACACTGGGCACGCAGCTCAACTGGTCAAGGCTGCAATTCAGACTTAGCAGTTGGTGAATGCAAGTGTTAAACAAAGCCTACAGCAGCAGCCCAGATCACTTCCTTCCCCCTCCTTTTTTTAATGAAGCCACAAATTCAGTGGAGCCTGGAGATTTAAATTCTAATCATTTTCCCCTTGCCCTTTAACATCGGTGCTCCCAAGGGAACCTTTACTTTCAAGCATTACTATTCTAGGCCCCTGAATCAATAACCCACAGCTCTAAAAGGCAAGAATGCCAAGTAAATGCTGTTCTCTCTCTCTCTCTCCCCATCCCAATTAAAGAAAATGAAATCTATAAGGCTGTGGAAGAGCCTCAAATTGACATACTATAATAATAAAAACCACTCAGAATATCTCACATCAGACTAAACAAAATGCTGCACGCCACATGCACACAGCAGCCATGCAATAATCCAGCTGACTGCATTAAGGAAGAATGCTTCTCAGAAGAAGCCACCTAAAATCTGTCTTTTTGTCCCTGCTCCCCATTTAAAGCCACCAGAAGCACCTAACACTCACCTTGTTCCTCTGTACACAGGGTGAGATCTACCAGTCCACAGCTAAGCCTCTGCAGAACTGATGCCACTTTGCACAGAAGAGGTTGGCTATGTGGCAAAACAACCCAATATTAAGAACAAAAATAATTTAAAATTTCAATGTAATGAATATTTATTTACTATTTTTTATATGCCAAACACTGAGCCACATGTTAGGAATAAAGTAAAGAAAGAAAGAAAAATCCAGTCCAAATTATAGTTACAATAATATTACTGTCTAGTAAGGCAAAGAGACAAGCAAACAAAAATCCCTTACAGTTCTTAAACCTTTCATAACATTATAAAAAGTGTTAGAAAACAGTTTATCCTTTATACCTCAATGATCCTCACAACAGTCCTAAAGTAGGTACGACAGTTCTTACACTCCCCCTCTTCAGAGATGAGGGCACAAATTCAGAGTACAGATTTGCTATGAATAGAGAGGCAAGAGGAGTAACACACCACAAGGCTAGTGCCGAAGACAGAGTGAATTAACAGAACCACAAATACTGTTGCATTGTCATTTTATGAGCGAGCACAGCCACGTAGACAACAGTTCTAAGAGCAGAACAGTGCTGAAGGAGTGACCAAGTAAAACATACCAAGCAAGATGCTTTTATAGATGCCAAGACTTGGTGATACTCTAAAATAACTCTACTGAATTGTTACTGGTTTAGTGCTGTTTTGAGATTTTATCCCCTTCAATTATGTCACCAAAACTCAATTAGAAAATGTGCCACAAACATAAAAGCTAAGAAACATTGACTTAAGAACACAGAGCAAATAAGCAGTGGCACAGAACCAAGTTTCTGATCTCTCAGGCAGTGCTTTTTCTGCTGTAAAACAGCTGTCCAAAGGAAATCCAGGTCACGTGAATTTCACTTTGGAGACTCCTCTAATACCCAGAGGCCTTTCAACCCAGGATCCCTGCATATATCCCAAGTCTCAGATATCCCCCCAGAAAACCGCTAGAATCCCCACACCCCCTCAGAATTTGTGAACCAGGCCTGAACATTATAAGGGCACCACACTGGGTGCCCTTTTTAGACCCAATCCTCAAGGTGACACCAGTTGTCCCAGGAATAAGTGGCCCCAGAAACACAGATATTGTAAGGTGCAGTATAAACCTGGTCTGGCTAGAACACTGGTCCCCATGCTAAAGGTGGTTCTAGTGTATAAAGTCTGGCCCAAAAATGCAAGCCACATATATGTCTGGGTAATTTTGACTATTCCATTTTCCACTTCAGGTACTGACTTTGGAACCTACTTCCCAAGTAGGATACAACTTCATAATAACATTTTTCTCAAAGTAAACATGACTTCCCTACCACTTGAGTATCTAGCCTTTTGCCAATATTCCCTCTTCTAATTCCAGTTTATCATTTCTATATCTCTCTTCGCACTCCAGTTTACAAAAACAAAACTACAATAGCTGGTTCAAATATAATGTGATTTTTTAAAGCTTAAATATGGACTAAAGCAATCGAAACCATTTTTTTTAGTCTCTTAACTTTAGTGATTTCGCAATCAAAATGCATTGCATTGCTGATGATCCTAATATATGATGCCCGTCAACTCTGCCAGACTTGTTCATTTTAAAGCCAACTGTCTCCTGTCAGCTTTTGTTTGAAATTCGTAACTCCTGGGGATTTCAGCCAAACTCTTAATACCATGAACTCTGCATTATCTCTGTAAAATTTAAATCCCAAGATGACTTCCCAGCTACCCAGCTCTTTTTTTTTTTTAGCTCTATCCAAGCCACCCAGGTCATTTTTTTTTAGCTCTATCCACTAAATCTGTGTATAATCTGAAAATAAAAATGATTACCACTCTAAAACATAATTAGAAAAGTAAATTTCTCAAAATCATACAAATTGATAAATTTATCTTAAATATTATCAATTAAAAGATAAGTTTTGGCTCTGGCCGGCGTGGCTCAGTTGGTTGAGCGTCACCAAAAGGTCAGTGCACCAAAAGGTTGCCAGTTTGATTCCTGGTCAGGGCACATGCCTGGGTTGTGGGCTCGATCCGGGGAAGGGGATGCACATGAGGCATCCAATCAATGTTCCCCCCGCTCCCCTCCCCCCTTTCTGTCTCTCTAAAATCAATTAAAAAACGTATTTTTTAAAAAGATAACAAGATGTGTTTTTTATTCATGATGTTTTATATTATCAAATCACTGTATTTAAACCTTTAAGGCACTCAGTACCTTGTCTTACCTCACCTGCCCCCACACTACGTTATCTTCATCTACAATCAAAAGGAGACTCAACTAGATATTCCTCTTCAATAGTCAATTTTCAAACACCCTTCTATAATAATAGAAGCATGTGCATTAATAACATTAGAAAATACAGATAAGCAAAAACATCTTTAAATAAACTTTCACAATATCATCATCCAGAGATCAGCAGTGCTAATTTAACATCTTGATGTATAGCCTATTCTTTCCCTTTGTCCCATATACACATATTCAAACACTTTTTCACAAAAGTAACATTTTATTCAACATACTCTTCTGAAACCTGTTTTTTTAAAACCTTCACCTTTCCATTCCAATAACGTTGTATCCATCCAATACCCAGATCAAATTCAGATATCCCAGATAGATCACAGCTGGTTTGTCCAAATTAGCATCAAACCTAGAATCATAAACCATTTTTTACTTTAAGCTGCTCTCCCAAGCCATGAATGACCTGCCTTCTTCCCTTTACCAATCTGCATACCTCAAGTACAATATCCCAAAAAGTGTCAGGACTCCTCCTCTAAGCCCCAATATACATATAGCTTACTGGTCAAGTTCCCTAAACTTGTCCAAATTTAAAGCCTGATTTCAATACTAATTAAACTTAAATATGGGCTCCGAAGGATACAGCTCTTTATCAATGCTGATGCACTGTAGACTGAAATCTTCTGTTTAACCCCTGAAATGGCAAAGTGGGAAGAGCAAACACAATACCACCACTTTATATGAATTTGTCATAGGAAGCAGTGGGATGGTAGGCTTCGGGGAACATGTTTCCAGTAGCAGGGGTAGACGGATGAAGGAGGAAAGTTCCTGGTTTCAGCACTGAATAATACCTAACATGATGACAGGAGACACAATGCCTATAAGCACTGTCACTTTTTTTAAGCTCAGAAAATCAGTTCATTAAAATCATTTTAACATGTTGTCGGTTTGTGATCTTCAATAACATGTTAAAAACTCTGGGCTCTTAAGACTGAGAAGTATTACAACTACTTCTTTGTAGACCTGTTTGTAATTTTCTTTTCATCTTAAAGGACATAAGTATAGAAATTGTGCAGCACACCTGTGTCAAATCCAGGTTCAAATCCCAGATCACTACAGGTACTGCCTAATTCTATGATCACCAGCAAGTTGCTGACCCAGTCTCAGACTGTTTCCTCCCCTGTAAAACAGTCATTATAACACCCTCTTGCAGTGTCGTTAGGACATGAAATAGGTAATGGTGTCAGTGCAGTGTCCAATACATAAGAGGCACTCAGTAAATGGCGGCTATTATTATCATTAGTATTAATACCTTTTTCCAATTTGTCTATCCCTTTGTTTTAGCAAAACTGGAAAAGAATTTCAAAAGTTTTATGCCCAATCATGCCTTACAAACAATAAATCAGATGTTCTTTTTATTGTAAGTCTAATTATTTTGGGGGCATAGACTAGTGAGAGGTCTATACAACTTATATACAATTTCCTAATTTCCAGACGGTAATTTATGGAAGTTGTCAATCTCAGAGGTTACAGATGCTGTGCTTTTATGTCTTAACTGTACATCAATCTGTTATGAAGTAAACCAAAGAGACATACACAAAAGTTCACCAACAGACTCTTGCCAAGCGTACCAGAAGAAACACAGAATACAATCATTGCTCTTTACTACTGGCCAATCATCTATTGTCCTTGGTGCTAGATCCCCAACACGACTACTACAAGGCTAACACATGGAAAAACAAACAACTGGTAAAACATTTTGACCGAGTCACAGACTATCTGGTTATGAAAAAAGCTGTTATCCCCTTATACTAGTGATACTAAGGTCCAAAGGGGGATGTAGCAGTGAATGGCCAGATGGATTCCACAGTGACAGTTCAACTCACTAAGTGGACAATTGCCCCGATTCCTTGTTAAGTATGACACAAAGTTCTCAAGTCAAAGCATGGTTAACATTTGTTCATGTTACCCCGTTTAGGCCCTTTGTACAGATACTATCCTAAGTCAGCTATCTTCATAAAGGCCCATTTTGTTCTTCCTCAGCTACCATGCCCATGTGCTTCCGGAGAAGCAGTAAATCAGGGCCTCTTTGACTCCCAACATACGTGGCAGCCAATCTGAATTGTAAATCGCATCCTGTCTCACAAATGCCCAGCCTTTTCTGCTTTACATCTAGCAAGGTATGAGAGGCTGGGAGAGTATTAGACAGGTTTTACTTGGCTTCTTGCCATCAGAGGTAAACAACTTTGTGTGGCTCAAAAGAGTGCTGGGTCTCATTTTGTCATGAAAACAATCTCTGCAGCCATTCACACCATAGGTTTGAGAGGGTCGGTTGGAGCTGGGAAGGCAATAAAGAGAAACACTTTCTTTTTTAAGTAAAGAAACATCTGTCCAAAAAGCTGAAGTAACGAGCTTCCATCTTCACGTGACTATGACTTGGCTTTTGATCTCCTGGCTTCGAAAATGACAGGTCCCAGAAGCAAAAGAAACATAGCACTCACAAAAAGACATCCTGAATATTAATAAGATGAAGACAACTGCGATATATGTATTGTTTTTAAGACATACACACAAAAAGGAAATGTTGGCACAGATGTGGACCGCTGTTCTCCTACACACACTTGCTACCCTCTCCAAGGCCCAGCCTACCTACCAGCCCATCCTGTTCTCCCTTGCTGCCTGCTGCTCACTCAAAGCCTGTATCCCAGCACCAAACCTCTGGTTTCCTCTTTCTCCAGTCATTCTTTCTATCACCTCTCTCCCACCTATTCCTGGTTTTCTCTCCCACTATCTGCTCAGGTGTCCTTATATGACTTCTTACTAGGAACATAAACAATGGCATTATTAGTAACTGACACAATCACAATGTTTGTTTCATGAAAATATCTAGGGAAGGCAGAGCTTTTAAGGAAGATGGAGTCTGAGGAAGTAAGGATGATAATGATCACCACGCAGAGTCAGAAAAGTATCAGACAGCGGTGATAGAATTGGTTTTCGGAGTAACAAATGCCCAAGGGCTGACGGAAACAAGGGTTGATCAAATATTTTACTTTCTAACACCTCCTTAAATACCTGGCAGTTTTTTCTGTTTGCCCACTAGTTTACCATATAATAGTGTGTATTCTCAAGACAGGAGACTTTAGTGATAACTCTGAGCGCTGTGCAATTAATGATGTCTTCATGAATGTTTTTTAATTTATTGTTGGCTATATTACAGATGTCCGCCATTACTGTCCCTCTTTCTCCCTCCACCCAGCCCCACCCCACCACAGGCCTTCTTCACACTATTGTCTTGTGTTCATGGATTATGCATGTATGCATATATGCTCTTTGGTTAATCTCTTCCCGTCCCCTTTACCCCCTTTCCTCTGAGAGCTGTCATTCTGTTCCATGCATCCATGCCTCTGGACCTATTTTGTTCATCAGTTTATTTTGTTCATTAGATTCCACTATAAGTGAGATCATGTAGTATTTGTCTTTCTCTGACTGGCTTATTTCATGCAGGGTTTTCTTGAAGAAGGTTTGATATACCTGGTATTTGATCTACAAAATTCTGTTGATTCTACTAAGTAAGTCACATGTCGTTTCTCATATAAAATTCAACATGCAAAAGTTTTTTTAATGATTTTAACTTAATGTTTTGGAGCCTTACAAAGAAAAACATCCCTATATGCCTAAGAACAGGCTCTATGTTCCTTCTCAAGACTTGGAATATGATCATGTAAAAGAGATTGAAGTCTGTAGTAATATTGTTTCTTTCTTTTAGTCACTCACTTGACAAATATTAGTGAGTAAACCGCAATGTGTGAGCGATTATACTAGGCTCCCTGGAAGAAAAGAGTGGTCAGTCATAGAGCCTACCTTCAAGGCGAAGCATTTCTACAACAGGTGTAGAGAAATAGCTGCAGCAGGAAGAACAAAGTACCACAAGCAGGATATAGGGAAAGCAATCTGAGAGTTCAGAGAAAGAAGAGATCAATTTCAGTTGAGGGACTTGTAGAAAAGATAGTGGTAGTGGATAGTTCAAACAAGAGGCTATTTAACCATGTTAGCATTTCAGTTTCTGTGAACTTGACTGGGTAAATTTCCTGTGAAATGTACAAGTACTACATCTGTTGCTAGTATTCCTCTTCATAACATTTCTTCAGTTACTTCTTCCACTGATTGAAATGAAAATGTAAGAAAAAACATAGGATTTAAGCTCTTGAATTATAATAAAGTTTGTAAAGACACTAGAATACAGGCATAATTCACTCAGCTAACACTCATGTCTTTTGTGTCTGCTAGCAACAATCCCATAGCAACTAGAAAACACACTTATCTTATTAACAAGACTGGAATTATTTTAATTAGGTATCTCCACATGCACCAACTGTTAGAAATCAGACTGTTTTGAAACAGTTGTTAATGACTTCACACGGCAAACGTTTTCCTGAATTTCAGGAGGAAATCTATGGTTGAGACAGATGGAGAAGAGCCTGGCCCTGCTGTGTAGCAGAGGGACGGCCTTGCGGACCTAGAAATGCATTTTCCACTGGCATCTAGCAAAACAATCCTAGAGACACCCAGAAAGACCATCAGAAAGTCTGGTAACATCTGCTACACTACAAGTTCAAAACCTGGCACTAGTGAGCGAATTACGGTCTGGGAAGAAAGGCTTTATCTCAGAAACAAGTCTCTAAATTTCAGTCTCACAACATCAAATGAGAACACCAGGAGTCAAGATCTAACCTTAGTCTTCTGGTTAACCTGGGTGAGTTTAAGTTCTACCTCTACTAGACCCTTCCCTTGGACCAGAAACGGGACTCATAATGGAGTTCCATTGCACGTTTCACTCCGTCTTGGGAATCAGGTTTTCAGTTTACTATGAATTCATGGAAATGCTTTAAACCTTTGGAAAGGCTGTCAACAAATTTACAGAAATATAAAAAGGGTCAGTTTTGTCCCTCTGAGGAGGCACATGGCCTAGAAAGTCTAACCGGTGTTAAAGAAGTATGTATGTGGCCTGCCTGAAGCAAGATGGAGATGTATTAAGAAAAAAAAAACTAAAAACAAATTTTATGTTTTAGCAACTGGATAAATACTAATCCTTCTTGGTACTTCATAGGTAAATGTAGCTACTTATTGAGAGCAAAAATGTCAAAAAATCGCACACTATTGTAAATTCATTTATTCTAACTTATTTTCTAGCCTAATTAGGAAGAAAAGCAATAGAGTTTTCTTCGGCCAGTCTAGTCTTTTCCTATACCTGGGACAAATGATAATCCCAAGGCCTATGGTATTCTGGGCCTGGTATTTCTCCAAAGTTGTAATAAACAAATGCCTTTCCCTGGCACACCTGTCTGGCATTGCCCAGGCTCTCTGCGCTCCAAGGTTTGGGAAAATGAAAGAATTATTATGTGCACATGCACACAAGCACACATAATGTTTTATATACAGTTTTGGTGTTTGGACAAGACAGAAACTGCCCAATCTCACAGAGAAGGGGAGGCAGTAGGTGGGTGCGTAGGAAGAGATCAACCAATGAACTTGTATGCATATATGCATAACCCATGGACCAGACAATAGTGTGGTGAAGGCCTGGGGCCAGTGGGCGGGGGCGGGTTAGAAGGGGTCAATGGGGAGGGAGTGAAATGAGGACATATGTAATACTTTCAACAATAAAGATTTTTTTTCTAAAAAAGACAATGCCTTTTGATTTCTATAAGGCTGAGGGTCAAGGTTTAGTAATCCACTCAACTGCTTCACTGATTACATATTTCAGAGTTCTAATCTTATTTTATAAGAGAAAAAAAACTTTCCGTTGTTACAAGGTATGATAACATCTTTAGTCCAGGTCCTTTTGCAGTATAATACGCATTGTGAGTTGTGCATATAACGAATACAAGGACTGAATCACTCTGGTGACAAATTTCTTATCTCTTCTAGGTCAAGTTCTCACACAGCCAATCATTTCTTTTGGTCCTTGAGGGCCATTCTATTGGATCTGGTACAATGCCAAGTACCACAACCTGAGGAACTGAATTGAATGCCACAGAGTCAACATCCTCTCTAAGGGAAATTAGTTGGGTAGAAAAGTTAAGACCACAGGGTGTCAATTAACTCTTAGAATGACAAGTAGAGATATAGTTTCTTCAACTATAATAATGATAATATTCATTAAGAATATTCCAGAAAAGATGTTTATAAATTCTCAGTAATCTCTCCTAGATTTTGGTTACATTATGGAAGAATTACTATAAACTCAGCTATAGTTTCTGTTTTTCCTGTTTTGTAAACACATTTTTATAGAGTAGACCTAATTACTGTAATAAAATGCTTAGAAGTGAACTTCCTAAAAGTTGCAAAGGATTGAAAAATAATAAAAGAAGTTCCTAAAACATCACTATTGTGTGTGGCAAACAACTTTTCAGTCCCGCCCATTTCCCAATAAGTTGTTTTAGTTCCTCGGGAAGAACAGAGATTGGATCAGGTGTCTTCTATGGTTCCTTCCATCTAGAAGATTCCATAATTCTCAAGGTTATGTTCCATTTCATAATGCATACAATCAGCAAACATTTGAGGAAAAAGCCCCAACTTTTATTAAAATCTTTATTTACTGATCGATTTTAGAGAGGGCGAGGGAGAAAGAGAAACATCAATTTGTTGTTCCATTTATTTATGCATTACTTGCTTGCTTCTTGCACGTGTCCTGACTGGAGACAAAACCCACAACACTGGCATATGGAGATGACGCTCTAACACTGAGCTAGCCAGCCAAGGCCCAACTTATATTGTAAAAGTTCAGTCTTAAAGGCAATGCTTTCTATATCTGTTCTGCAGCTGACCACAGGCCACCAAAATGTGTTGGAAATTAAACTGCAATTAAAATAGAGCTTTTCAAGCGAAACCTCACACTCTGAAAGAGAAGGTGAGTAAGGAGATCTGCTTCTCGTGTAGAGCAGAAGTTTTTGGAAGTCACTTAAAAACGAGACAACAGAGTATTTCTTGCACAGAATCTCTTCAGATCATATTTCATTACTCATTAAACTTGGAGCTGAATCCTTTCAGAGCTACTGCAGGGTAAAGAAATCAGTTCAAGCTTCCAGCTGCAATTTATGACTCTTATCCTTGCTTCCTTGTCCTCCCTGCAATGTTATACAATATCCACCTTCAAGATTTGGGAGTTTTACTCCACCCTTCTCCTAATGTGAAGAATTGGGAAGAAAAATAACAATTGTTGAATAATATGGTTCTAAATTTAAAACTCAGAGAGAGGTCACGCTCATAATTATGCCTATTGTTTAGTGGTTCCTATATTACTTAAGAGATGGGAAAAATACATTTTCAGGATCAAAGAAATACAGTGTAGCCCTAGCCAGTTTGGTCAGTGGATAGAGCATCAGTCTGCAGACTGAAGGGCCCCAGGTTCGATTCCAGTCAAGAGCATGTATCTTGATCGCAGGCTCCCAGCCCTGGTCGGGGGCATGCGGGAGGCAACCAATCGATGTGTCTCTCTCACATCGGTGTTCTCTCTGTTTCTCCCTCTCACTTCCACACTCTCTAAAAATCAATGAAAAAAATACCCTCAGGTGAGGAATAAAAGAAAAGAGCCCTAACAGGTTTGGCTCAGTGGATAGAGCGTTGGTCACAGACTAAAGGGTCCCAGGTTCAATTCCGGTGAAGGGCATGTACCTTTTCTGCGGGACCCACCCCCAGTAGAGGGCATGCAGCTGATCAATGTCTCCTTCTCACTGATGTTTCTGACTCTCTACCCTTCTTCCTTCCTCTCTGTAAAATCAACTTTTAAAAAATTTATATAAAAAAAAAAAGAAATCCAGTGTAGAAAAAAAAATTTAATGAACTAGCAAATAAAGTGAATATATAAGATAAAATTCTTTCTTTTTTATAATCTTTTTGAAGAAAAAGAATTCCATCTTTAATGATGTAAACTTCATTATACTTTTTTTTTTCATTAAAAATTCTCCTCTCGAGGAATCCAAGATGGCGGCATAGGTAAACACCTAAACTGCTGCCTCCCACAACAATTTAAACTGCAACTAAAAGACAAAACGTCTATCACCCAGAACCACGGGAAAGCTGGCTGAGTGGAAGTTCTACAACTAGAAGGAAAGAGAAAAGAGCATTGAGACGTGCACGAGCGCTGAAAAGCTGAGGTACGGAGGCGCGTGATCCGGGCTGTCGGTGGGCGACTGGGTGCGTTGCTTTTTTCAACCTGAACGGAGACAAGCCCCTGATTACTCTGAAATCCAGTCTCTGGGGAGACGCGGGGGACCCAAACTCCTACAGGGAGAAGCTGGACTGTCTGCCAGTGAGAGTGGCTTGCTTGCAGAGCTGCGCGCAGGAATAATTGTTTACGGCACTGGGGCACAGGACTCCAGGGCGGGGTTGGGGACACAGAGCCGGCTTACTAGCAGCCATTGCTGTTTGCCACGCCCTAACCTAGTGACGCCCTGAAACCCCGCCCCACACAACCTATAAACCCACCCAAGCTCCAAGCAGCTCAATTAGCATAAGAAAGCCTGCCCTATCGCAGCTTAACCTAGAAAACTTGCAGCCCGGGTCAGACAGCTCCAAAACCTCCAAACCCCAAGCAAAGAGGAGAAAACTGCAGCTCTCACTGTAGCTCCTGCTGAGTGGCCTCAGACAGTAGCTGACCTGCACCCCATTGGAGATCCAGAAGCCAGTGTACCTAGTGGTCAGTGTGAGACACCAGATTTCAACTCCTCACATCCATAAGTGACACATTCAAGAGGCAGACTCAGTGAGCACCAAAGCCCCACTGAAACAAGTCCTGCCCCATAAGTGTGTCTTCAGCACAGCACTTCTTCCATTATAGACACAGGGAGTGCTCACAGCTAATTGGCCTGGAGGTCAATTCCTCCCAGTGTACCAACAGCAATTCAGGCTTAACTACACCAAGACTTTGCACTCAGCCCACAAAGGGGTGTACCAAGAGCATCCACATCAGGGGATTGGGGAGGCTGAGCTACTGCCCCCTATAGGTCACCTACCACACAAAGCCACTCCATCAACACAGGGAAGCAGCCAAAATGCAGAAACAAAGAAACATGTCACAAATGAAAGAAACGGAGGAAAGCAAACTACTGGATGACATAGAGTTCAGAATCACATTTATAAGGTTACTCAAGAATCTTCTAAAAACCGCCGAGAAACTTGATGACACTTCTGAGGAGCTTAGTGAGACCTTCAAGGACCTTAATGAGAATGCCAAAAAAATGGAAAAGGATCAGTCAGAAATGAAGCATACACTGTCTGAAATAAAGAATATACAGAAACTCAACTGTAGATCAACATACCCCAAGAATCAAACCAAAGATCTGAAATATGTGGAAACAAAAAACATCCAACCAGAAAAACAAAAAGAAAAAAGAATCCAAAAATATGAAGATAATGTAAGGAGCCTCTGGGACAACTTTAAGCGAACCAACATCCGAATTTTTGGGGTGCCAGAAGAAGGGAGAGAGCAAAATATTGAAAACCTATTAGAAGAAATAATGACAGAAAACTTTCCCTACCTGGTGAAAGAAACAGACTTACAAGTTCAGGAAGCGCACAGAACCCCATACAAGAGGAACCCAAAGAGGACCACACCAAGACACATCATAATTAAAATGCCAAGGGCAAAAGACAAAGAGAGAATATTAAAAGCAGCAAGAGAAAAACAGTTAATTACCTACAAGGGAGTACCCATACGACTGTCAGCTGATTTCTCAACAGAAACTATGCAGGCCAGAAGGGAGTGGCAAGAAATATTCAAAGTGATGAACAGCAAGAACCTACAACCAAGATTACTCTACCCAGCAAAGCTATCATTCAGAGTTGAAGGTCAGATAAAGAGCTTCACAGACAAGAAAAAGCTAAAGGAGTTCATCACCACCAAACCAGGATTACATGAAATGCTGAAGGGTATTCTTTAAGAAGAAGAAGAAGAAGAAAAAGGTAAAGATAAAAATTATGAACAACAAAATGACATCAAATACATACCTACCAACAAGTGAATCTAAAAATCAAGTGAATAAAAAATCTGAAGAACAGAATGGACTGGTGAATATAATAGAATCAGGGACATAGAAAGGGAGTGGACTGACGATTCTCAGGGGAAGCAAGTGTGAGGGGTGCGGGAAGAGATTGGACAAAAATCTTACTCCTATGGATGAAGACAGTGGCGGGGGGCAAGGGCATGGGGTGGGGTGGGGAATCAGGTGGAGGGGAGCTATGGGGGGAAAAAAAGTGGAACACCTGTAATAATCTGAACAATAAAGATTTAATTAAGAAAAAAAAAATTCTCCTCTCCTTGGATAGAATTAAAACAAAAAGATAATCTGAATAACTATTTCTAAAACGGTAATTTGGGTATGCTATTGGATAAGACCATTTTTACTCAATTCTTTTATTTCCAAGTTAGTAAAAAAAGGGATGAACTAAATTCTCTTGCTTTACAGGTAAATTTTTAAATTTCCTAATGAAAATTTGTTCAGAAGACATGAGTTTTTTTTTAAAAAAAAAACATATTCAGATTAAGTTCTTCTAACAGAGTTTGAGTAAAGGTGCCATATTTTTATGCTGTTTTGTCACCCTTAAAATGTCTCTCATGTCCAGCTGCAGTCAAAGACAGCTACACTTGGAAATCCTAGCTACCTGGAGCCAAGAAAATCAACTGCGGAGTATTCAACTCTTAAAGGAAGCCAGTCCCACTCACAGATCAGCCGTGTTGATCATGGTTGGTGACCTAAAAGCAAGCTTCTTTCAATAGTCCACTCCCCACACTCAGTCTTATAAAGAATTTGGGTTCAGGAGATCGGCCTTATTTGTCCTCAGAACCTCAAAGAGAAACTGCAAATAAAGTGTTCCTCCTGCAAGAGTCCGTCAGAAAGAGTACTCACAAGAGCACCATGCTCCTTGAGGACTACTAGTAAATGAGGACTACAACCTTTCCAAAAAGACAGACTTAAGACAGTAAAGTACTAGTTTCAAGCAACAATTGTATTGTCAGTTTAATGGCCTTAACCATTGATGATCACCACTGGTTTCGAAGGCAGTGTAAGTAGTGCCTTAAAGAATATTTCCACCTACTTTAGGAACTACAACTACTGCTAGGTAGCAGTATAAAGCAGGAACAAATGTTATACCCGAAACATTTAAGTTTTCCTTACGAGAGATATGGAACACAATGAAAACCAAAGTTCTTTGTTGTCGGTCTGAGATCTGACAACAAAATTATAACACACAAATCTCCAAGATCCTGCTGTCCAAAAGTTCTAGACCCTGCTGTAGTTATTTCAAAATCATCAAATATTTTAAAGCATTGTCATTTCCAAGTACTAAGAATAATACATGCCTGGCTGGCATGGCTCAGTGGTTGAGTGTCGATCTATGAATCAGTAGGTCACAGTTCAATTCCCAGTCAGAGCACATGCCCGGGTTGTGGGCTTGCTCCCTAGTGTGGGGCGTGCAGGAGGCAGCTGATCAGTGACTCTCTCTCATCATTGAAGTTTCTCTCTCTCTCTCCCTTCCTCTCTGAAATCCATAAAAATACATTTTTTAAATGAATACAGTCGCATAAAAGTTATGAGAAGAGAATTGTAAGGCAAGTTCTAGAAGTAGGTTGACAAGTTACTAACCCTTATACCTTGGTTCTAGTTGGAGAGGGAAGTTGGGACTTCATGATTCCCCCAAATACATCCCTTGATAAAGGACACAAGACTGACTTCAGACACCTGAAGATCTGTCATGTAGAAGATGAATGAAGACTGTGCCAGAGGTCAGAATCAACATCTTAGTCCAGCTTCATTACTCCTTGATTAGAACTATTGCAAAGTGCCTCAGGTAGTTAGCAAATCCTCCTGCTACCCCTTCTCCACAGCTACTTCTTTCAAGTTCATCTTCCATCATGCAACAAGAGAAAGACAGAGAGAGAGAGAGAGAAAAGATGGTCACGGTTCTCTGTCAAATTTGAAAAGCATCTCTTGGATGTTCACTGGCGCCTAAACAAACCAAAACTCCTTATCTTGGCATACAACGCCTTCACAATATGACCCAATCTACCTTGCCTGCCTTGTCTCCTTATAACTTCCCACTACACTCATTAAAATTCCACCACAGTCCAGCCAGCATGGCTCAGTGGTTGAGCATCCACCTATGAACCAGGAGGTCATGGTTCGATTCCCAGTCATGGCACATGCGCAGGTTGTGGGCTTGATCCACAGTATGGGGCGTGTAGGAGGCAGCCAATCTCTGAGTCTCTCTCATCATTGATATTTCTCTCTTTCTCCCCTTCTCCTTTCCTCTCTTAAATCAATAAAAAATTTTTTAAACAGATTCCACCACAGAGATCTTTTCCACCTACCAGGTATGCCAGGTGTTTTCAAAATTCTGTGCCAGATATACCCTTCCCCCACCTTCCTCCACCTGACAAAATTTTACCCCTCTTATTCTACTGCTCCTCTGTTCATTTCACAGTATTAGCACACGCTACTGTTTTCTATAATGCCTTCTGTATTTAGAAATGGTGATGCTTTGTGACAGGATACGCAAGGAATGAATGGATCAGGTGGGATGCAAGTGGACAGGAATACAAAACAGTTGTAGACAAACTTTCTCCATTTAATGTATTTTATCTAAACCACTGGTTGCCAGCTTTTTGAAACATGATTTCACTTGCTACACTATTTAGATCTCTACTGCCTGGGAGCACATTCAGGTAGGCTTCTATGAAGAATCCAGGCACCGGTGTGCCTAGTGACTCCTTTAACATCGGACTATTTCTAGGCATCTGATGTGTCACTGAAAAACAATGGGAACTGGACTCTATTTTCGTGAAATGCGGAGAGACAAAATTAACTGCTACAATGAACTCTGGTACTTATACTGATACCAGAAGTAGCCTGGAAGGCAGCCACAGGGGTTCACGAGAACCAATTTTGTTATAAGAAAACTTATTTTAAATGTTTAATGCGGGAGTAATGCCTTATTCTTCAAAATACCTTGTCAAAATTATTTAGAACGCTAAAAAAACAAATTTATGTTTTCAGGCATTTTTAAGATTGAGGATTCAAAATAACCCTGGGTAACTTCCCCCCACCATTTCCATGAACTGTGTTCCAGTGCATGATGATACTGACAGGAGAATAAATGAAGGAGGACTATTTGCTTTGAGTTGTTCTAAAGCAAAGTACAATGACAGCCAAATGGCATTAAAACCAACAGAGAGGTAGAAAGCCAAGTTATCTTAAAGCTTTGGAGGCGATATTATAAATAATGAGGAGAATAAACTACTAATTCAAACTCAGAAGCAATTCTCTATTTAATTCACTATGAAACCCAGGCACATGTCAAAGCTTAGATGAGGTTAAACATTCTTCTTATTTTCACCTATTTCTGCCTGTCAATCATTAATATGTCATATCATTGTCTAATTGTGTGCGCTGTGCAGCACATCTGAATGGAGCCTTAATTTCTCTTCCAAGTAAAGTGAGTACATAGAGAAAAAAGGCTGCATTCTGGCTTGATCTCCTTTGGTTGGAATTCACACCAGGAAATGACCTTTCAGAAACAAACACCCTGCACAGATGCAGCATAGCTCTCTAGAGAGCAACAGTAAATCTAAAGTTGATCAGGGGAGTGCCCACAGGAAGGAATATTTGAAACATCTGGGATGCTAACAGCAACGCTCTAAAATAACACAAGGTTGCCCAGCCGGTGTGGCTCAGTGGTTGAGGGTCCACCTATGAATGAGGCAGACACGATTCGATTTCCTGTCGTGGCACATGGCTGAGTTGCCGGCTTGATCTTCAGTGGAGGAGATGTGGGAGGTGGCCGATCGATGGTTAGCTCTCATCATTAATGTTTCTGTCTCTCTCTCCCTCTCCCTTCCTCTCTGAAGTCAATAAAAATATATTTTAAAATAAATAAATAAAGTCATGCCAGGTGATGAAGAGTGTGGAGAGAGCCCAATGTCTTATGTTCAAAGGGGTTGGTTCTTGTCAGACTAAAGTATCTCAGGATTGAAGTCAGTTCCGAGTTGAATACTGCACCCAAATGTGCCTATGATGGGGAAAGCATTCTCACTGGAGACAAACCACTGGAGGCATGTGCTTCGGAGATGAAGGGGCACTGTAGACAATCGGGATGGAACAGGACAAGTATTGAAAAAGCCAAGATTGTTTATCCAAACATTTATATTAGCAGGTGGGGAGGAAGAAGAATTGAAGAGAGAAGGACAAAACAGAGAGGTAAGCCAGTCCCTGAGGGAGGAAAAGTGAATATGCAATTATCTAAACACCAAAAGTGGAGCAAAATTCTGTTAAATGCCCAATAAATTCATAATCTGTATAGTTCAATTTCTAATTTTGTATAGAAGCTTCAAGAAATGCCTTCCTTTGAAATAAATGTAGTAAGCAATAATCAGTAAAATATTTACAACTTTTAAAAACATGCAAGCAGCCGGGCCAGTGGTTGAGTGTTGATCTATGAACCAGGAGGTCGCAGTTCAATTCCCGGTCAAGGCACATGCCTGGGCTCGACCCCATTGTGGGGTGTGCAGGAGGCAGCCAATCAATGATTACTTCTTTCATTGATGTTCTCTCTCTCCCTCTCCCTTCCTAAAAAAGAAAACACACACACACACACACACACACACACACACACACACACACACACACACACACATGCAATCAGGTCAGACAGACTTACTTTTAATATTTGAACTGCATAATCTGTTGAATTAGGGAGAGGGGGGGACAAAGGTCTAAACTGTATTCTACTAAAATATCTGAGACAGACTCTCAGTCTAATTCACAAGTTTAATTAAAATTGGCCTAATACGAGCAGTGCCAGATGGATTAAAAAGTGGTTCTGCGATCACACAGGAAAATGATAAAGGGAAACATGTCAAATGGGAGGAGGGTCTGCTGCATGTGCCAGGGTTGGTATTGAGTATGACTTTAATTAACACAGTCCTTAAATGATAAGAGAAATGTAAGTTAATACCAGATAAATGGAATTCCCTTGAGATAAATAAGAGAAATTTTAAACAAAAAAATAATTACAGAGAAGTGGAGCCCTGGCTGAGTAGCTTAGTTGGCTAGACCGTCATCCTGATTATGCCAAGGTTGCAGGTTCCAGCCTGGTCAGGGCACATACAAGACTCAACCAATGAATACATAGGTAAGTGGAACAACAAAGCGATGTTTCTCTTCCCCTCCCTCCCTCCCTCCCTCCCTCCTTCTCTCTCACACACACAAGAAAAGTGACTATTCTTTGGAGGCATGCAGATAAGCAATTATAATTTTTATTAGAAAAGATATATATGGTACAGGTTTAAGAGAAAAATATATCATTTTATTGAATCAGAATGAAACATGTTCATTGTGATTCTTGAACTCTGATAAAATCACATTTAGAAACTAATAAAAAGAAGTTTAAATAGATGTATTTATAATAGACCATAGCAACAAAAAGGTCAATATGATTTGAAACTCCCTGTTATAGAAATGATAATAAGATTTCCCAAATGCCTTCACATGCATTATCCCTGAGATCCTCATAATAGCCCTCTGAAACAGGCAAGGTTCTTACCCACTTTTACAGATAAGAAGCTCTGAATGGGTACCTGATGTGCCTATGATCACACAGTTAGGACACAGAAGAAATGCCAGCCATCCTCTACTTGCTGACTCCTATTCCAATGAAAGGAAAGGGGTCACATCCCTGGACAAAAAGCTTATGCTGCTACAGTTGTAAATCTCCCTTCAGTGCTATATCAGGTGCTTCATCCTCTAAAATGGGCAAAATCCAAACAACAATGCAACTTATCAAAAGGACCGAAATAACTTCAAACAAATTTTTAAAATATCACAAATACAAATGCATGTATTTTCCACATTTTGCAACTTTCAATAAAAAGTTTAAGAATGCATATATTTACAAAGAGCTTAGAATTTCCGGGAAAGTCCTTGAGTAAGGAGAAGGACTTAAATGCTTTCTTATAAAGAAGTTCCAACATTTCCAGATTAAAATTTGAATTTTCCTATCTATGAAAGAAGAATCTATTTTAAAAATGGCCTGATTTTTTTCATTATGCAAGTATACAAAACTCTAAACATATTGGAGAAGCCAATCTCAATGGTTGTAAGGAGTATATTCAATTGTCTTATTCTCCATCTCTAGTCCATTAATTGCAGCATAGCAGATCGCAATATTCTATGGATCGATTAGTTGTTTTTCAATTACGCTTTGAAAAATTTCCTCTAAGCAAAAATATTAATTGATATGATATTAGAGGAGTATATCATACTGGTACTGTCACAATTTATGTAGTTATTACATACTGAATACAATCCCCACACACACACCTCCACACCCAAAGAACTTTTACTTTGCTGGAGACAAACCAGAGGAAGATTTGCCAGGCTGTAAAACAGAGCTTGTTGTTGTTGTTATACTCCTCGAATATCTTTTTCTTATGTCCTCAATCTTACTGCTCCAATAAACATGACAAGTTAGGTGAGCTCCAGCAACGTGGCTGGGCTCAGCTTCATCACTGCAAATCCTCACCCCTACCAATCCTCACGAGTCCTTTGGGCAAGCACAGCACACAGCACTGACACAAAGGCTGGGTGAGATAGCAATGTGCTCTGTGAAGAGAGCTCGGAACATCTGAGCCAAACAGGAAGACTGCAGTGAAAGGAAAGATTTAGAACCCCTATGATAAAACTTCATTACATTCATTCAATCAACAAATATTCACTGAGTACCTTCTCTCCATATAAAGAACACATTCATCGTAAATGGCACATCCATAGCACAGTCATAATATTAATAAATTTCCATAAAGCAAGTGTTCAAAGGAGTTTCTTTTAACATAGTCATTTTTTCCCCAGCATAGGCAGAACTCAGAAACACATTTGCTTGCACAATTCCAATGAGAAGTACCTTATGTTGACACGGACCTTTGGAAAAAGAATGAAATCACTGTGTTCTATGTTGGAAGGAAATTTTTAAAAGCAGACATATGGCTGATTTAGATGACTCGGGAATTTATACAACTTAGATTCATCTACCTACCAAACACTATGGTAGATATGTTCATATAGTTTGATTACCAAGGCATATGCACATGCATTTTCATTACATTAGTAAGTTACAACACCCCAAGTTAAGATTCCTGACAGAAAAATGGCACAGCATTTGACTGCTAATCTACATAGCAGGCAAAGCTTTGGAAATCCTAATAGCTCTGAGCCTAAAACCTCAGGCCCTCTCATTGATAGATGAGGACAGTTGGTATGAGTCTTAACCCAGGAATTACTGTGGCTTTTTAAATATTAGCTATCTCTTGCTCTGAATAGTACTATTCTATGGTTTCTCTAAAATACAGTCAACTTCTTACAGCACTCCTAACACACAAAAATACAGATCTTTTACCTTTTGTTTGACTGTAACAAAAGAAAACCCAGCTTTAAGCAGCACACAAGATAATCTACAATGGAGGCAATCTCTCAAGATTTGAGCAAAGAAAAATTAAGAGGGAAAACCTTGAGGAGACAGTAATTGGGCCACTGGAGTTTCTTCTCACTAATTATCCCACAGTGGCCATTAGCTATGTAACCAAGGAGGAAAGTGTGTCAGACTTCAGTGAAGCTGTGTCCTCAGCATCTTATGGAATGCACCCTAAAGCCACTGTGTAATTAACTGCCAGGAAAATGCTGAGTGAGTAGAATAAAGAAGCTATAACAAATCACATATACTGCACAGTTCAACCCCCAATGACAGCAGTTGAACTGCTTAGATTCTAGAACTTCAAAATACTCATGAGCATACATGCCCTTTTCAGAACCTCTAGAAAGCAGATTTTTGGTTAAGTGAAGAAGCAAAAATACAGACTACAAAGGAGTCTTAAAATTATAGAAATTCAGCAATACAATTTACTTTACCATACTGTCCTTTACAATGCTATAGGACTTACTATCAGTGATGCTCAAAGCCTGGGCCACAAGGAACCTACAGGGCTTTTCTGAAAATCTAAGAGCATTATATACTACTGTGATCAAACAGAGAGAACAGACAAAAAAAACGAGTGAGCCCCTTAAAGGAAGTTATTGTAGGGTACTCTCTAATACAACCTTAAGATTTTTTTAGTGCAGTGGCCGCCAACCGGTGGTCCGCGGACCACTGGTGGTCCGTGAGGTCCGAAAGGTTGGTGACTGCTGTTTTAGTGCATTTTTATCAATTCAACAAATCCGTATTGAGCACCTGTGTGCCTACAGCTAACGAACTCCAATCCCAATTGAACATTGAAATTTCAAGGATCAAATAACGAAGCATAGACTGGAAAATGTCCATTTGTTTTGTTTTGTTCTTTATTTGGGAGCTTAGGAATCAGAGGAAGGTTGTGTTTTTAGTGGGCAATGAAAGCTCATGAGGCAAGTTATCTTCCAGGCCTGGCTGGGCAGAATCATGGAGAACGGAATTCAGAATCTGGAGCCTACCAAGACTTACTGAAGCACACCCTATAGGAGCAGAGTCCAGAAACATGTCATTTTTGAGACTGCCTAGGCTTCGATTATAATGACGAGCCAGGTTTAGAAATCACCATTCTACTGAATATTTGTCTCTCTTCAGAGCCTAAAAGCTAAATAGCCCCCATTAAACATAAAATCATAACTAAGAATTCTATATAACTATCTGAAGCCCTAATTTTTCATTATATCAACATTTCCCTTGTTTGAACTTATTACTGGAAAATAAATGAATATCATTATTTTAAAATATTTTCAGACCCTACATCCACTTGTTGAAATTCTATCCATTTTTCATGACAAATTAAAATGCTATTTCTTCCAAGAAGCCTTCTCTGATCCCTCAGCAGGAACTGGTCCTTCCCCTGTGTCACACAGCACTTCATGTTTCTTATATTCTGTCTTATATTACTCCAGGTTGTCTGCATTGATCACCCTGACGAGGAATTTAATAGATGGGAACTCACCTATTGAATCTCTGGACTTATTCCAGCATCTAATTCCTTGCTCAAAGCACATGCTCCATAAATATTTGTTTAATTGAACTAAACTTACAAACCAGAAAAGAACTTCAGCCTTTTTCTACTGTCTGGGGGCAATATGAAGAAGCATTGCTAACTTAAGATCCTTGCTGAAAACATTACATTAAATAGCAAATCAACAACCTAAATTAAAAAACAATCACCTTCTAAACATGGTATGTGTGCATTCTGGTTAAACTAAACACTCAATTATGAGTAAATTGACCATAACAAAAGAAACTATTTCACTTTAAATAAAATCTGAGTCATGTTCTAAGTGTAAGACTGTACACTTTCTCTTTGTTTTGCTTCTTCAAGTATTATAAATACCCAGATAGCTTCGAATGCTATTGTTTCAATACCAGCTCTAAAATGAGACTGAGGCCCTGACTGGTTTGGCTCAGTGGATAGAGCATCGGCCTGCGGACTGAAGAGTCCCGGGTTCGATTCCAGTCAAGGGTATGTACCTTGGTTGCGGGCACATCCCCAGTAGGGGGTGTGCAGGAGGCAGCTGGTCAATGTTTCTCTCTCATCGATGTCTCTAACTCTCTATCCCTCTCCCTTCCTCTCTGTAAAAAATCAATAAAATATATTTTAAAAATAAATAAAATAAAATAAAATGAGACTGAGACTCAGTGCATTTTCAAGAAAAGGAGCTTCACATAAGACTCAGTAAAAGGAAAATGTTCCAAATCCATATTACAGGATATTAATTTATAGATTTATCAGAAGTTGTGTAACCGAGTTACCAATCTTATGAAAGGCTGATTTATTTCAGATTAGGCAAGTTTGATTCTGAAAAGTTACATCTTTCATTCTTTGGCAGCTGCTACTAGTGTTTGTACAGCCCCTGTCATCACCCCAGATGACATGATTGACAGGACTAATAGATTTTGTTTTAATTGTAAAAGAAGACAGATGAAAGCTTTTGGCTGGATGACTAACTGTTCATCTTAAGTAATAAACATGTCTACTTTTCTCCCTCCGTATTAAAAATCTATTTTTAATTCACTATTAACTAATAACTAGAGTTGCAGTTAAAAAAATGGATGAGGACAATACAAAATTTCATGTGTAACTCTGAATAAATAGTTTTATTTTTCTAACTTTCATACCAACTAGAAATTACTAAATACAAGCACCAGGTGAAATATAAGCACTTTCCTGCAGCTTCTATGAGTCTCAAAATTACACTTAATACAGAGAGAGAGAGAGAACATCTTAGCTCTTTGGCCTTCTGGGTCTTTTTGTCTCCCTTAGCAGTTGAAAGAAAGCAACTCTAATCCTGTTTTTATACTCACAAAACAAAGAAACACAACAATATAAACACAATTTTAACTAAAACAGACTTGGAAAAGTAGATGCCCTCTGTTAGCTATATTTTTATGTGAATTGATATATATATATTCAAATGTATCATGTCACATTGTATACAAAAACTATGTAACACACTTATGACTGACCTAATAAAAAGCTTTTTGCAGTTAAAATGGTGTAAGTAAAGAGAGATCTTACTCTGTTACAGAATTGCAACCCACAGAAGCTAGTACTATTATGACCAGTAACCAAGTGTTCATGAAAAAGCCACAACCTTTCCTATTTACCTTACAAAGCAATCTATAAAGATGCTGTAAGACCTCTTCCAGCCTTCTGTCCTATATCAGCAAACTGTAGGACAGGAATAGAGCATATCCATTCTGTTCCATCCCAGATGCACACACCCAAAAGCATGCTATGATGCTTTGTCTTTCAAAATTAAACAAATAAAAACTTCAACCCTGGAAAACTGATTTGTCTCGATCTAAGAAAATACAAGTAATAGAGTGAGATCTTCAAAAAGAATTGTTTTTATTCCTTTTCACCTGGTAATTTATTGACTTTTTAAAGAAAAATACAAAAAAAAAAAAGCTATATCAGATTTCTCTGATGACTCATGAGGTTGGAATGTTTCTTCCATATATATTAGCAATAATTATTGATTTATGGCTGATTATCTGCTTAAGGAAGAAATACCATTTACACAAGAACTGGTGAAACTATATAATGTTTAAGGCATTTATCAAAATGCCAACAGTTGCTACTTCAAATCGAAAAGAACTAAAATAAATAATTAGTCAAGGAAAAAAAACAAAGAACAAGAAATCTGGTCTTATATAAGCTTCAAACAGATTTGATGGGGATGTTATGGCCACCAGTTGTATTTATATTAAAAAACTCTCCAATGATTATTTTTAAGAGAAAAACAGAGGAATAAATGAATGTAAGTATCCCTGTTAAGTCAGCAAAACACAAAATGTTATGCTCAACACAATAAAAGTAATAATGTAATGCTCAAAAACATGAAATCTCTTTTCCTCTCACTTGCTATTTGATTGGCCTCTCTGCTAAACAGCTTTGATGAGTAGTAAGGATCCTATATATAAATGGCCAGATGGATGGATGGATGCCTTTCATGGGTTAATGGTCAAAAACCTATTTTGGAAACACATAAGTCAACACCACAAACACTTATTTATCCTCACATATTTTCACTTGTGACTTTAAAATCTCATATACTTCTAAATTCTATGTGGTCTGCACCTTTCACAACTCAATAACATTACGTAAGTTAAATTTTATCTATGCTTCTATAAGAAGCTTAAAAGCATTTTAAAACTCAGAGAGAAAGCCCTTATTTCATAAACACTAAAGGTCTAATTTTATTTTAAAATGCAATGATATATTTTAAAAATGTATTTTAACATTAACAATTCCTATCAATGGATAATACAAATTGTGATTTTTCTTCAGTCAGAATAATCAAAGCACAGTTCAGTGTGTTTTTTTAATGAAGAAATACAAATATTCTATACCATGTATCTGAGATGAAAAAGAATCCAGAGTAAGAGTCAAAAACTTAAAACTTACAGATCCCTGGCATTCCTAAAGATCTCTGAATCATTCTAACTCCCCACATTTGCAAAAGATACTACAGCATATAGCTTCCCCACAAAATTCACTAAAATTCACTGAAAAAATTAGGTAACCCTCTTCAAAACTTCAATCGTTCCTACATACTGGACTAAAGTAATTTATATGCCATTAAAATAAATCCTGTCATGTAAATAAACTCCAAAGTCCATTAAGTTGCATCATTACAGTTGCTACATTAACCTTACCTGTCTGTGAAAAACCAGAACAAGGTTTCCAAATGCTAATGATGGCTACTACAGAGCACATCAGTTATTGTGATAAAGAGAAGGATGGAGGATGGTGGACACTGCATAGTAAAGAGAAGTCAAATTACATTAGCAGCAACCCAAATGTGCATTTTATAAAGTGGTTTAATATGAGGTTGCTGGGCAGTCAGCTATGCTCACTCATTAGTTAAGTAACTCACAGGTGGCGCATGGGCCACTGTGTGCTTTATCAAGATCACACGTTTCCACATCGCTCTTTGGGATGACTAGAACAATTCAAATCTTGAATGTTACATCTGAAAATGCCAGGTTCTTTGATATACCTGACTCATGTAAAATTAACTTTATGAAATAACGTGGAAAACCACCTAATAAAATACTAGCACATAAAAAGATGTAATAAAAGATTGTCCTTTCACTCATTTAATAGATACTACATTAAACATTAGGAAATAATAGTAAGACCCAGAGAAAATTTTGTTTTCCTGATTATTTGTCATTTTGGGTACCAGTTTATAAAAAAATCAAGGAATACGGGAAATCAGGTTCTTACAGTTACTTGTCCATCATACTTTACACTTTCACAATAAATAAATAAGTAAATAAACAAATGTAAACTACTGTTTCACATATTCCTACCTTTGCCTATGGTGATGCCCTATCTCCAACAATGCCCTCAAGTGTGGGAAACCTCTATTTCCCCCACATTCCTTTCTCAGTCTTCCCATGATTAGTAGTACATACTTCCATTAGAATACTTAGGATACTGTATTATAATTGAACTAGAGGCCCAGTGCACGAAATTCATGCCTGGATAGTGTCCCTAGGCCTGGCTGGTGATCAGGGCCAATAGGGGCCTTCTGGCTGCTGGCTGGGGCCTCCCTTCCCCGGCTGCCGGCTGCCAGCTGCCAGCCGCCAGCCGCCAGCCAGGGCCTCCCTTCATTCTGCGCCACCCCCTAGTGGTCAGCGCATATCATAGCAAGCGATCGGTCTCCCAGTCAAACTCCTGCGGGGACAATTTGCATATTAATATATGCTTCCCAACTGAACTCTAGTAGAAATCATGCTTTTTTACGTAGTTTTGAAGCATTATCTCCTTATCCAGGCTCTAGTATAAGTCTGATAACTTCCTTAAATATAGTACCAAGCAAAGGTATCTCATACCTAATTCTGTTTTTGTGCCATAGCTGTTTGCAGTAAAGTTCTTTCTCACCACTAGGTTTTGATATGAGTCCATTTCTCTCCTCTGTGTTTTATCACACCAAACTATGACAGTGGCCGGCAAACTCATTAGTCAACAGAGCCAAATATCAAGAGTACAACGATTGAAATTTCTTTTGAGAGACAAATTTTTTAAACTTAAACTTCTTCTAACGCCACTTCTTCAAAATAGATTTGCCCAGGCCGTAGTATTTTGTGCAAGAGCCACACTCAAGGGGCCAAAGAGCCGCATGTGGCTCGCGAGCCGCAGTTTGCCGACCACTGAACTATAACCACATTTAGCCAAACATTCAGATCTTTGCTAATTTCCAGTTAGCCCTTATCCATGTGTTCCCCTTTCACAAACCTCCTGGATTAGATCAGTAAGGAATGGCTGCTGGCAGCTGTTGGTCATTCAATTTTGCTACCACTAAAGCATGTGAATATTTCATTGTTTAGGCGTTGCAGAGACTTTCAGCAAACATTTACTCTGGGTTCTTGGATTAGAAGAACATTTGTGGTAGACAAAAGGTAAATAATAAACCACAATGCTACTCAACCAGTGACCTAAAAGCCTTTTGACATCTGACTCTATTGCTTACTAAATCACTGTACATATAAACAACGCTCAAAACCTTTGTTTCTACTACAAATTATATTTCTAAAACATAGTTCTTCAGTTATTTGGTTTATTTAAAATAAACTAAAGTAAGGCATACTAGTTCAATGGCTTGCAAACTAATGTAAAGTATCATAATATGAATTCATCTGTTACTGACTTACTAAACACAGCTGGATATGTCACTTAATATAAGCTGTCAGAACTTTGGTTTCCTCCTATATAAGCCTATTATACAAATTTCAACTATAATGGAGCAATATGCATGAATCTTCAGTCCTGTGTGCCAGAAACAAAAACAAATTAAATATATGCAAAGGTACTTGCTGAATGCCTTGTACAGTCAGGCACTATGTTGGGCACACGGGAGAGGGTGAATAAGAGTCACCACTGCTCATCAGAGGTTTAAGATCTAGTGGGAGAAACCAATACAAACAAGCAATATGCAATGTACAGTTAGTTCACTGAAGACAGGTGTAGTCTTATTCATCAGCCCCCTCTCTGATATGCCGAATAGCTGACACAGTGTTAACAATCACATTGAAAGAATAAACTAGTCAATCAATTCATTGATCAATTGATCAAACTGCAATAATTGCTCTAATAATATTAGGGCAAAATGATGCAGTGAATGAAGGGATTAATTCCAATTTGGTGAATCTCACAATGCCTAATGGAAAGGAGGGCTTGAGTAAGGCCTTAGAGAGTGAGTTCAGTTTAAGCAAGCTGAGATAGAATGGGGAAGATTAGAGAAAGAGTAAGGGAAACTTTCCTCATTAAAACAACAGAACCCAACACTATCTCCTCAGTCTCACTTTCTCCTGCAGTCCATTCACTTTGATAATGGCTGTCCCCATTTCATTGTCACCAAGAAGTGTGTTGCTTCCCTTATCAAAATTCAATAGGCTCTTGGTAAATATTTATTCAATGAATGACTTATTCACTGACTAGTGGAAGTGCAGGAAAACAACAATAAAACCTTCTTTTGGTTCTTTTCAGTATAGCTGATAACATTAAAAAAATTTTTAATATGCCAAGGTTAAAAAATAACTAAGCAGAGAATATTATGAATTAATATAACTTAATAAAAAGTCCAGCATACACAGTTTTCTAATCTATCTTCATGTAGTTAGTTGGAGTTATATCAGGCCATTCTAATTCCTAACATAGCTACATCCTAACCCCAAAGGATCTCTACAATTCCCCAAATTTCTTACCCCCTAGCTCCTAAGGCTGCTTTGGTGTAAAGTGACTACTTGATGATGCACCAAGCAAGAGCTAACTGGAATATTTTGACAGGACTTAGAGCATGCTCCTCCCACTCAACTTCTTTTCTTCTCTAAGCTATCTGGCAAAACTAGGATGAACTCAATGGCTCTCCCTGACCCTCCCCCAGTTCAGAAATGGCCTTTTATACTAGTAGAGGACCAAAGGAACAACAGCAGCACTCCATCAAAGAATGTAACCAAATAATTAAACAATTCAAACCTTCATTGAAGACTTAAAGACATTCTACTACAGTTCACACAACCTCGGGCAGATAAATAAGAGCACCTCTTACTTATCTGCTCTTAAAAAGTCAGGAAGGGAAAATGTTTTCCCAATTGTGAAATTCACGAAGTGAACTACACCCTCTTATCAAACTTTATATTGTTAAAATTTTAGTCCTTTAATAATAAAGTGAAACCCTTTTAATGTTTTTCAGGAAAAACCGTAAGGAAATGTTTTGAGCGCTGTAAAAAATTAAATGTGAGAAAAATGCTTTGGCACTTACCAATATTTTCATATCTCTGGGGAAATGTTAAATCCAGGAACCTGATAAATGGATTTCACTATGTCACATTTTAATAACATTTTGTAACTTTTATAAGATAAGTTTCCTTTTTACCTTTATTGCTGCTGCCAATATTTTTCTCTCACAGCTCTCTATTTCTATAGTCTTCTCATTTTATTTATTTCTCTTGCTTTCTTTCTTATTTCATTCTAATAAATTTCAGTCATAAAAGAGTATTTCCATATTGACCATGTGTATGAATTCTTATATCTAATTCCAAAACAAAGATATGTTAAGAAAGCAATTCCCAAAATATACTTCCATATTATTTTTATAAAGAGGTAATATTTGGGAAATACTTGGTTGAATAAAGGTAAAGAAATCTCTCTTCTCCCCTCCTTTCTGAGAACCCTCACAATATGCCAAATGAATCTCCAAAAAAGAGAGAGTGTGTACACTTCTAAATTTATTTAACCATAGAAGTTTTTCCTCCTCAGTAACTAGTGGATTATACTTTAAGAAAGAACTGATTTTTTAAATCTAAAAGTAAAACTAAGGAAAAAATTAATATGGTATAATATATTCAAAAGGTCTGTATATTAAAGTATTTTTTAAAGGAAGATACTATGCCATAAAGCAAAAAAATTTAAAAAGGCTAGAGGTACCACTCATTTTATTAAGAATCTAACTGTGAAAACTAATCTAACTGGAGGTGATTGTGTAGGAAATGCACATTTATCTTCTAAAAGTATTTAAGAGGCAATCAAGCTATGAACACGTGATAGCATGGAAATAATAAACAAAATCAGATAGCGAACCCTTTTAAAATTATTTTACTTTACTTTTCAAAATCACTACAATAAAAATGAAAGGACAAGTTGTGAGAAAGTATTATATAAAAACTAGAGGCCTGGTGCATGAAATTCATGCACTGGCGGGTGTGAGGGGGGCTCTCAGCCTGGCCTGTGCCCACTCGCAGCCCAGGACTCCTTGGGGGATTGTCTGCTGGCAGTCAGACATCCCTCTCACATCCAGGGCTCTCGGAGTCCTGGACCCCTCACTCCTTACTGCCCGTCTACAGCAGAGACGGGAGTGGCTTCCGCCACCATCGCTGTGCTTGCCAGCCATGAGCCCAGCTTCTGGCTGAGCAGCACTCCCCCTGTGGGAGCTCACTGACCACCAGGGGGCAGCTCCCGCATTGAGCGTCTGCCCCCTGGTGGTCAGTGCACATCATAGTGACCAGTCATTCTGGTCGTTCCACCATAATGGTCGCTTAGGCTTTTATTATATAGATACATGGTGAGCCCTAGCCAGTTTTGCTCAGTGGATAGAGCGTTGGCCTGCATACCAAAGGGTCTTGGGTTCAATTCCAGTCAAGGGAACATACCTCGTTGCAGGCTCCTCCCCAGCCCGGGCCCTGGTCTGGGCACATGCAGGAGGGAACCAGTTGATGTGTTTCTCTCACATCAATATTTCTCTGTCTTTCCCTCTCTCTAAAAATCAGTGGAAAAATATCCTCTAGTGAGGATTAAACAACAAAACAAAACATGGTGATTATTAACCTAGACCAGTGGTTGGCAAACTCATTAGTCAACAGAGCCAAATATCAACAATACAATGATTGAAATTTCTTGTGAGAGCCAAAATTTTTAAACTTAAACTTCTTCTAACGCCACTTCTTTAAAATACTCGCCCAGGCCATGGTATTTCGTGGAAGAGCCACACTCAAGGGGCCAAAGATCCGCATGTGGCTTGCGAGCCACAGTTTGCCGACCACTGACCTAGACAACTTCTACAGTTTGCCGACCACTGACCTAGAAAACTTCTACACACGGTTCCATGCTTAGCTCATATCACCTCCTCCTTCTTTCTCCTGCTTTTCAGTGTTCCCACAGCACCCTGTATGCAGTACTATTGTTATCATATTGTATTGCAAAACTTTATTTTCTCATCTGACTTCCTGTCTAGACTGTAAACTCCTTGAAAATGTGGATCATATTATATCTAAATCTGCACCCCCAAGGTCTAACACTTCATAAATTATCAGTTCATATAGTTAGTAAATTAGTTGGGTCTCTCAAATTCAGTAATTACTAAATTACTTAGCAAACATAAATTGAACTAGCTCAAGTTTTGAAATAATAGAATCACCATTAAGCATTACTCATTTTTCCTCCTCATTATGATACAAACGGCAGCACCTGACACATAACAGATCCTCAATAAATACATATTGAACTGATTAGTCAATCAATTAATCCAAGTTTGACTGCAAGTTTAGGCCTTAGCAGAAGGCCTTTGAGTCACTTTCGGCTTTTACATCTCACTGGCTCTATCTGATCTGCCTAAAGCTGCTTTACTCATGAACGGCTTATGATTGCTGCTGAGTACTGTACCTGGCACCAGGGGAGACAGAAAGTTTAGCACTAAGGCACCAGCTTCAACTCACTGAAGCCAAAAGAAATTCCTGCATAATATGAAGAAATCAGTGCTAATTGAAAACTCAGAATTTTTTAAGTCACCCCAGCAGCTGTGAAGACTGAAATCACTTATTTTTGTGGACAATTATAGCCTAACAATGAGTTAACTTTCCATACTTAGCACCTTTGTCACCTACGTAGACATATATCCATCATTTCTTGTTCAATATTATTTCTAATTAATGATATTCTGGCATAAACCCATTCTTCCCCCTTCCAATTTTCTCTCTGTCCTAACTACGTACAAGTTACCTTTCCCAAATGGTATAAATACTTAAAAATTAAAAAATAGTCAGAATCCTGTCTTCATAAAAATGCCCAGAGACACAGCATTCCTTTCAAGTTATAGCAATTACCCATCAGCCTTAAGGCCATCTAAATTTTAAATCCTCAGGGAATAGCATGACAGGAGACTGCTCCAAGTATGAGTTAAAGGCTTTTTTCACCATCTAGACTATGACTTCTTTGGAAATTCATTCTCCTAGTAGAGATATAGTATTCTTTTACAATTTGCTTAGGATGGACATGTAAGTTCTCTTCAACAAGGGCTCTGGAATATCGGGGTTTTTTTTAATGAAGACAGAATTCAACAGAAATTCAAACAGAAGCTTGAATTAAAGGGGTAATTTCAGATGTAGTGAAAAGCTGTAGTGAAAAGCTGTAATGTCCATTCAAAGTAATGAAGGCACACAGCATTAATCTCCTAAAAAGATTCAAATGCTATGAGTAGAACAATTCTGTTTCTTAGTAGGAACAAATTAAGATGATTTCCCTTACAGAAATTGCCATAATTACAAGTAATTATCTTGTACTCTCTAAATTTACCACTATAGCACATTTTGCAAATATCATTCCCTTCAAATACTTTATTTGGAAATACAGGAGAGATTGTTGCTTTGTGAATTGTGCTACAGACTTCAAACTGGTTGTTTAACAGTCCTACATAATATGTGTATTAAAGAGATAACATTCTGAAGTCAGAAGTGCTTAGAATTCCAAATTTAAGATATTCTTATCATCAGGTAAGTAATTCTACCCAAAGGAGTACAAACAAATGTGAAGGGCAAACATTCAAAGATAAACGAGTCAAATGTAGACTTATGAATGAAACAATGAGGAGATTCATTCTGATAGGCGTAGGGCAATCATGAAAAACATATTAACAGCTGCTGTAGTATTTATAAAAATCCTTGCAGAGCCAAATAAAATCCCGCCATTTGCAACCTACTCACTTTTTCATTTTCTTTTAATAAGAAAGTGTGAGGAAAACCAGTCACTAACCAAGCATTAGGAGGAGAATAAGCATGTGAAACCCTAATTTCACCATCTTTGGGGCCAATTACCATCTGGATTTCAGCTGGCATTTGCAGTCTATTCTCCAGCCAAATTGGGATTCCTTCCCATGTTGTAAAAACATGCTTAGAGCTTGCCTTTCCCTATATTACTCTCACTGCCTGCAATGGCCTCCATGTCTCCATCTGGTAAAAATGAGCCCACCAAGTCCAGTTGAAATGCCATTCCACCATGCAGACTCTTTTGGTGCACTAATTCTTATCCCACTCCAAACCCTTCTTCTTCCACCAACTCAGCTGTGACCTCTCCTTTTAGTCACTCTCTCTGGTGATACTTAACATATGACACCTCACAGCTCAGGTATTTGTCAACTTGTCTTATCCTCCCTTCTAGAGGAAATGTATTTTATTCATATTTGCATCCCCAACAACTTTAGTAAATGTTTAATCATTTAATCATTTAAAGAAATTTGATTTTAAATATTATTCCCTTTAGAAGCATATCATTGAAAAAGCCTTTAAAAGGACTACAGAGTCCATTAAGAAATTACGTATATTTTAAACTCTGAACACATAGCTGGTTCTATTTAACCAAAATTTGTACATTTTATATTGGTGTTTAAAACTCATCCATGGTGAGATATAACCTCTGTGCCTATTAATCTTCCCTGGTTTATTTGGTCAGTATAAATGTTAATTATATTTTATATGTAATTATACATCTACACTAATAAATGAGTAAGACACAAATTGACAGTACCTTCGCGATGCCCACCAGCCAATCAGGAGTGTGTATGCAAATTAACCCAACAAAGATGGTGGGTTAATTTGCATATGCAGGCTCAGAGGGGCGGGGGTGGGACAGGATGCTTGCGTCATTGCCATGGCGACAACGCAAGCGTTCTGCACTGCCCCAGCCACTCCAGGCCTCTGGGCAACGTGAGAAGGCGGAAAGGTGGCTCTAGGCCGGAGCAGAAAGGCAGCTCCGGGCCAGGGCGGAAAGGCGGCTCCGGCCAGAGCAAAGGTGGTGCCGGCAGCCAGGGGAAGGAAGGCCCATTCTTGCACAAATCTTCATTCATCGGGCCTCTAGTAGTCAATAATACGTAATTTTTTTAAATATATATTTTATTGATTTTTTACAGGGAGGAAGGGAGAGGGATAGAGAGTTAGAAACATCGATGAGAGAGAAACATCAATCAATTGCCTCCTGCACACTACCTACTGGGTATGTGCCTGCAACCAAGGTACATGCCCTTGACCAGAATCGAACCCAGGACCCTTGAGTCCACAGGCTGACGCTCTATCCACTGAGCCAAACCGGTTAGGGCAATAATATGTAATTTAAGATCCTTTCTTTAACTGGTATCTCTTAAAGTTAAAATTTTACATATGAATTTTAAACAAAAAGATAAAAATGTCTACTTCTCCATAATTTTATTCTATTTTAATCAACTTATAAATGTCAGCAGTATGTTCTATAGATTCATAATAATTTAAAAATTAGCTTTAGGAATTTTACATTCTCATTCATTCTTAATCCAGTATGATGCAATGCAAAGATATATTATGGATCCACTTTAAAAAATAAAATGAGACAGTTCTGCTCAAATTGACACTGATCATTTACCCATAGTTACCGATGTTTACTGGAAACACTGGTTCCATAATAGCCCAGTTCAAAATTGTTTTATGGCCACTATAAATGGGATAGCAATTAGAACAGGGACAAGTACATCCTGATGATATGCTTATCAATGGGATCTATTTCATGTTTGTGTTAACCTACATAAGTTGTTTACTTTTCAGATAAGCTATTATTGGTCTTTTTGTGTCATCTACTCTGACCTAGAGCTGGTCTTCCCTTGAAATTATGACATATGTAAAGTTTGTGGTCAACATCTCTCTATTTCCACTGTCAACTATCTCTTTCTCCTGTCCCTCCAAAACACAGACACCCTTAACACTGCTTCTTGACTACTCAGGGTGACTATCAAAGTGACCCCATTTTCCACCTCAAACCAGGTCTCTCAGTGACTATGACCCCAATGTTTCATGAATCCCTCCCTACCAGCTACCTCAAAAAGTCCTAAGACATTTTTCAACATCTTGCTGTGTGATAGACCAGCAAAGCTAACAAACAGCAAACAAATGCTACTAATATATACGCATTTTACCATGGAGTTCTTAAGCATTAGCACAAAGGGATTTTAGGAAAATAAGTCACAGAAGATGTATCTAAAAGCAAATAGATTTCTTGTGTTTTCAAAATATACCATCTATATTACTGGGGGTTTAGATTTTATTTTTTTACAAATAAGCCCAACCCTACACTGTGAACTAGAGAAGAAGTAGAAACACTACAAGTCCAGCAGAAATGGCCCTCTCCTTAGAATAGCGGTGGGGAACATCTGGCCCATGGGCCGCATAAGGCCGGAGAAATCATTTGGTCTGGTCCTGCCAAGGCATTAGCAATGAGTTAATTAAATGTTTGGCCAAATATAGCAGGCTAATTTTTAAGTTGATAATTTTGTATGGCCTGCAAATGATGTTATAAATATCCAAATGGCCCTTGACAGAAAAAGATTCCCCACCCTTGCCTTAGAGTATTCAGGTCTAGGGCCAGCATCTAAAGAGCTACATGCTTCTTCTGAAGGAATCACTGTACCCTACTGGCACTCTGCTTCTGAATCTGTACTAGTAAATTAAATGCTCTTTTAGGTTCCTTTCATTTCTAAAAATGTTTAACTCTCGGTATCATAAATACTATCTGGCAAAAATCTAGGCTAAAGCAAAAAGAGTTGTTTAAAATAAATAATATTTGTGTTACCAAAAAATGTTTTGGTTAATTGATATGTAACTAGTTAACATTTAAATGAATCCCACATTCCTTGGTTGTTTCTTCTCAAAGGAAATCACATATACTCCCTAGGCTATGCAATTCTACCTTTCACATAAACTACTAATACTAGTTCCTTCCACTACAGTATTTTATTGCTTGTATATATTTAAGCAAGTTATTGGGGGTTGGAGGAGAAGCCAAGCCAGAAACACCAAAGTCAAGTCAGAAAAGGGAAAACCACAATGGTATTTATCAAATCGTTCAGTCTCTGTGACCATGCATCCTCAAATATACCTACCTCTCAATAATCAATAGCGTAATAAATATCTCACTTATAAAAAGGTCACTATTTAACCATCTCAACTACCTAAAACCCAGCCTCAAACCAGAAAGTGAATTTTTTAAAAAAATCTCTAAGGAGTCAAAATGAAAAGCCACAATTCACACTCTGAAGTTCATATATTCTTAAGAGAAACCCTCATTCAGTGTCTACTTACTTTCATCTCAGTCACAGCTAAGGCTCAGTTAGTGGCATAGTTTACCCACCACAGAGAGGAAACATATATAAAACAGAATTTCAAGAGGTAGGCACATGACAGCAGCATTCCTTTGGGCAACATGTAAAGAAAGATAAAAAACTGAACAAAGAAGACATGAAAGTATTTTAAAAGAAACAAAAGGGCAATCTGAGGTCATTCAGAATAGGAACAAATAATTCCACATTCCTTAAAAGCTCCTGTAATGTTGCTATATTATAGCAAAGTAGAATAATTCATGCTTGCAATAATAATCCTGAATAATCAGGAGAACTTTAAATCATGCTTAGTACCTTCTGTGTATGAAGGCAGAAAATGTGTAATGTATTTTAGAAAATTTCACATAAAAAAATGGTTGAAATTTAACAAGGGCTGGCAGTTGAATTAAATTTCAGTTAACAGGAAATTCACAAGAATACCACAGATAAATTAAATATTAGAGTAGCAATTTTTTCCATGGAAACCATGGTAACTATGGAATATTAAAATGCATAATTAATCTCATAAGACACACTGTAGTCTTAATTTTTAATATTTATCACCATCATTCCTAACTCCCCAAATATTAATTGGACCATAGTAAATTTCTATTTTTGTATGTAAAAGATAGCCATACATCAGCAATTTCACATAGTTCAACCTAATGTCTTTACCAAAATTCTTAACAATAAAACCAAGTAGTTTGTATTTTATCTTTTTTTCTCCAGTCCTTCACCTTCTGTTGGAAAAAAACACACACTAATCCTATCTAATAAAAGAGTAACATGCAAATTAACCATCACTCCGCTACACCCACAAGCCACGCCCACCAGCCAAAAAGGAGTATACAAATTAACCCCAACCAACATGGCTGCGGCCACAGAGCGAGCAGGAGGGTGGCTTGGGTTTCCCCGGCGATGGAGGAAGCCAAGCTTTCCACACACCCTGGCCGGGCCCAGGCCTCCACTCAAGGCTACAAAGTTTCAATTATAGAAGATAAATAAATGCCAACAAAAATGGCAGCAGCCATGGAGCTGGAGAGAGCAGGAGGCTAGGGTTGCCCCTGGCGATGGAGGAAGCCAAGCTTCTCCAGCCCTGGCCTGTCTTTGTAGCTTAAGGCTACAAAGTTTCAATTATAGAAGATAAATAAATCCCAACAAAAATGGCTGCTGCCACGGAGTGAGCAGGAGGCTTGGCTCCGCTCCAGGCTACAAAGTTTCAATGGTAGAAGATAAATAAATCCCAGATACCAGGGACTCCACTTGGGTCACTAGGGGGCGTGGCCGGCCTGCAAACCACCACAGGCCTCTCACCCAGGCCACCCCACATCCCAAGGGAACAGGGGAGGGCTGCTGGGAGGGACCAGGCCTGCAAGGGAGGGCAGTTGGGGGTGATCAAGACTGCAGGGGAAGGCAGTTAGGGATGACCAGGCAGGCAGAGGAGGGAAGTTGGGGGTGACCAGGCCTGCAGGGAAGGGCAGTTGGAGGGCACACAGGCCTGCAGGGGAGAGCAGTTGGGGGAGGGGGGGACCTAGACCTGCAGGGTAGGGCAGTTAGGGGCAAACAGGCTGGCAGGGGAGCCATTAGGCATCAATCAGGCTGGCAGGAGAGTGGTTAGCGGGTGATCAGGCTGGCAGGCAAAAGCGGTTGCGGCAATCAGGAAGGCAGGCAGGCGAGCAGTTGGGAGCCAGCAGTCCTGGATTGTGAGAGGGATGTCCGACTGCCCGTGGGATGTCCAACTGCCTGTAAACGGGCAGTCGGACATCCCTCGAGGGGTCTCAGATTGGAGAGGGTGCAGGCTGGGCTGAGGGACACCCCCACCCCGTGCACAAATTTCATGCACTGGGCCTCTAGTTATATATAAAAGCCTAAGAGACTGAATGACTGAACAACTGGTCAACCAGTCACTATGATGTGCACTGACCACCAGGGGGCAGATGCTTAATGCAGGAACTGCCTCCTGGTGGTCAGTGTACTCCCACAGGCAACCACTGCAGCACCCTCCCAACCCCCCGGCCGCCTGGCTCCGATCAGCCCCAGGCCCTGATCAGGGTGGGAGATAGCCCTGATCAGCCCCGATCGCTGGCCAGGCCAAGGGACCCCACCCATGCACAAATTCGTGCACCGGACCTCTAGTTAAGTAATAAAGACCCAAAGTCCACCAAAATGATCATGGTCCCACCACCACTCATTATGACATTTTCTTTCTACTCCTCAAAAAAAAAAAATCTCATTTATGACTGAGAATCTCAACTTCACAAACACAGCTCCAAAAATATTTAATAAATCTGTGCTTATGCATACAGCTTTTCATAGATATCACAATTTAGCATGATCCTGAAAATATGTGTATACATTCCTGTTATGTCCATTTATAAATAAAAATATAAAATATGCTCAACATACTTAACAATTAATTTTCAGAGCAATGAAGCAATATCCAGATAAATATAATATAGGTAATTCAAGGTTTTTAGTTACATAAAACAAGTGGCATTCAGTCTGTTTTCAGATTCAAAATATTGTATTTTTATTTTACTTAGAACAAGGAACACCTACATTGGATAAGTCAAAATAAGGAGTCATTTACCCGTTATAGAAAGAAACTATTTATAATCTAATAAGTGTTGTTATGCCAATATTGGCTATGACAAAGCTATTCCAGGATGTGCAACAAAGTTTCCTTGTGAGTTTCTTCCTTCCATACTCCCCACTACTACATGTCTAGGTCCAAGTTTAGGTATACTGCATGTCTGGGAGATGAGATGATGTATCCAAACACATTGTGTTCCCAAAATGACCTCCTGGCTCCCAACTCCACTTTGACCCTATTCCACGGATTAACTGCTCTCTAACTCACAATTGCCTCAATATCTGTGTTTCTACAAGTCTCAGACCCCCAACATGATGTAAATTTGAAATACTACATCTCACAACTTTAATAATGCTAGAAATATGGGTGCATTTATGAAGGGGCATTGACTTACATAACAAAAAATAAGCGAGAGAAATTTCAGTCCTTTAAGGAGTCCAAACTAAGGCCATCAAAAAACTTATGTGCAATTCTGACGACTGTCATCAAACTATTTCCTGTACCCTTTCTAGAAATGCTAAGTTTATTATACAAAAGGTATAAGCCAAAGGATATAATTTTATGTCTTTCCTTAAAATACACGCTAAAAGGATGCTCAAAATAGCAAAGACAAAACTTTAACAGGTTAAATAACAGTGTGCATAATTAAATGGCTCAATTACTATATATGAGAATATTCCTCTTAGATACAAAAACTAAGAGGGGGACTAACAAGAAAGTTTAGTACAAAAGCTCATGTAAACCTGATAATGTCAGTTAAATGATATAATTTTTATACCTTTCAATAAAACTACATGGTTTTAGCACATCAATAAAGCAGTGTTAAAGCTGAGACATAACATTGTTATTATTAATGATATCATGAATTCACTGTGGAAGCTAAAGCTACCAGGGATTTCAGGTTTTCCCTTGCTTCCGCTGTGTTTTCCACAGCATGTCATCACCTTGACTGACTAGCAAAGTGAAGGTGGCTGCTGGCTCCCTCTCTTGAAGTTGGGCTAATTAAACTCTGTAGCCTCTCACACTGGCAGTACTTACTGGCTAGCTCCTGAACAGTAAAGGTGCCAAATCAAATTTCCTCATAACTGACTTCCTTCACTTCTTATCAAGTCTATCCATCAACCTTTCCCAGCTTCTCAAAGATTCCTGGCAATAGTTTTCTATAGATGACCATTTCCTACCAATTTTACAAAATCAAAAATATTTAGGGCTGAAGAAAATAAAGATTCACTACAGTGTTTTACAACTATGCTGTTGCCACATTGATATCTTATGATAAGTTGTGAGATACATCAACTATAACTACAAATTTCTTCTATTTTTTTTCAATAGAGGTGAAGTTTGTATAACATAAAATTAACCATTTAAAGTGTGCAATGTGGTTACATTTAGTACATCCAAAATGTACAACCACCACTTTTATAACTGTCACTTTATTTTTAGTAGTTCCTGGTTATTATCCCTTTAATAAGTTACCCTCCCTTATAATCAATACTAGTGGCCCTGTGCACGAATCCGTGTGCATGTAGCTCACTGCCCCGCCCTCCTACTGATCGGTCATTACGTGATGGTGTCCCAACCAATTTGCATATTACCCTATTTTAAGTATAAATGGTGTTCTGAGAGGGTGAGAATAGGTAGAGATAAACTTGTGAGTTAGGCCATTTCCAATAATTAGCAAGTCTGAGAATTTTGCCAACTGGTTGAAGATCATTGCCCATAACTGCATTACATTTTTTCATATATTCACCCATTGAGTTCCTACTCTATGCCTATCCCTCAAAACCTTACAATGGTAGAGACAGACAGACAAACCAACAGTTACAGTACAGGGCTTTGACTGTGGCCCATACAAGGAGGCGTGGCCAACTATGCCCAGCAATTATCGAAGAATTCATACAAACAAGGTTGTGCTAGTTCTAAAAGCATAAACCAGGGACAAAAGGAAGACAAGTTAGAGTATGAGGAGAAGGCATTCTAGGTAAAAGATGGACTTACATGCAAAACAGAATCCTGGTGAACCATATCCAACTAGATTGTAGGGTACAATCGTACTAACACGAAAAATGCAGTGAGCATATTTATGTGCCAGGCACTCCTTATAAGCATTTTACATTATATCCTCAAAGTTACATTAAAAGCTAGATGCCAATCACATTAAATAGATAAGACATTTGAAGTACAGAAAGGTTAAATAACTTGGCTACACAGCTATTAAGCTGGAATTCAAACTCAGGCAGTCTAACTTTAGATCCTCTTCATCACTATATAACCTACACTACATTCTTTTTTCTTCTTTTCTTTAATAAAATTAATCACTTAAGGCAAGCCTTTTCATGATGGAAATCACAGTATACCACAGCACACTGACGGTGACATGAACAGTGAGTGGGCACCACTAAGAACCCCTTTTTACCTATGAACAAATGAGGACACAAGTGTCAAACTATCTTGAAAGATTAGTAAAGCTTAATTTATCTCTTGCTCTTTTATATTTAAAAATACATAAAAACAGAAGTTCTCATATTTTCCCTGTAACCCAGTCATTTTCTTGCACACCCACCCGCTAAAACAAGGTGGGCTTACCACAGTTTGGAGACCTCTACTAGCTAATGGAGAGACTTGGCAAGACTTTAAGAAGGTTAATTTAAAAAAGGAGACATCTGTAATACTTTCAATAAATACTAAATAAATGGTTTTGCCTAATTAATAAAAAGGTGAATAACGTGAGCAGATGTGTGTTGTTTTTTGACAATTAACTCTAAAAGGAATAAGGGAAAACCAGAGAATAAAAGGGGAAGGATGAAAAATCATGAGGATGCCATTTGCAATAGACCCAGCAAGTGATGATGAGGAGCTAAACTGTAACAGTGGGGAGTCATATGAGAAAGATTAAATGACACGCCCAAGAACACAAGTCGTGGGAACTGTCAGAATCAAAACCTGGGTCTTAGTTGCACTGATCTGGGAATGGTATATAGAATGGATCTGCAGAAAGACCTTTATGGTGGAATTTCTAAGCCTTCTCTTTAAAACTACTTTTGTCCACAATGCTTGATTCTTTTTAAGTCTAATTTTATACTATCACACCAACTGTGGCCCAAAGTAAATAATTTAATCATATCAACTAGTTGGGCATTTAGGAAGGTAACTAAGTAATTTAGTATAGCTGCATTAAAATATGAGACTTAAGCTTCCTAATCCGGAAAGAAAATACTCTATCACAGAGAAAATGCAAGGATTTGAAATGCACTCTTTTGTAAAATAAGCTATTCCAAGAGACAAATTTACAGGACGAAATCTTTACAAATGAGCTTCCAAATAAGCTTTTTAAATGAAGCTCCATCAGAGAAGTCATTTAAGAAGCCAGATTCACATTATATTAATGTGACAAGTATAACAAGATAAATACATCATATGATTCTAAAATGACATTATTAATGTAGCTTATGTGACACATTCCTATTAATGATCTTTTATTATGTGTGAACAGTAAAATAACATTAGATAAGCAATAAAAAAATCCAATCAGCAGCAGCTTCCTGAAGGTTTTGACTGCAGTCTTACTTACACAGTGTTATCTGATACTAATCCCTGGATTTTAAAGAGCAGAAATCAATCACTTCAGAAGTGTAAACAAGCATGTTCCTATGAGATGAGCATTTTAATTACTATCATTTCTGCAAATACAAGATAAAAGTAATGGGCTGCCTGATAGCCTATTACTGTAAAAACAGGAGAAAGTACATTTTGCCAGGGCAATAAGGTTATGTTAATAAAAAGGATCATCACCCGGATCAGCAGCCTGGTCCCCGGAGCCTGGTGGTGTGTCTTAACAATGACGGCCATGGAGATTTTGTGAAAGTGTACTTGTCCCCTCCCTCCCTGATGTTGTCTACAAAAGATTAGAAGTGAGTGTCCAAACATTCTGGTTTCCTTAATAATCCAGTCTAACATCTATGAATCAAGAGAAATATTTTAAACCTTTTTACATTTAAAGTTCACACCACCCTTAGAATAAAGTCTAAAAATACCAGTCTTATAAAGTAGTAAGTTCTTATTTACCTTTATACCAAATAAATATTTATTGAGCATCTAAATTATCTTTGGCACCAAAGAAGAGGTATGAGCTCGGCAGGTGTAGCTCAGTGGCTCAGTGTAGACCTATGTATCAGGAAGTCATGGTTCAATTCCCGGTCAGGGCACATGTCCAGGTTGTGGGCTCAGTCTCCAGTGTGTGGCGTGCAGGAGGCAGCTGATCAATGATTATCTCTCATCATTGATATTTCTATCTCTCCCTCTCCCTTCTCTCTGAAATCAATAAAAATATATATTTTTTTAAAAGAGGTGTGAGATATGGTTCTTATACTCAAGGAGCTTGAAGTATAAGAGGCAGGATATACACATAAAAAGATAAAGATATACATAAAGAGATATAAAGGTTACTATCAATAAAAAACCATCAGCCTAACAGGGCAAAGATTCTAAATGCTCCAAGAATTTTGAGGTAGATAAGATCATTGTGTTTCTTCAAGAAGAAGGGGAGGTAAGAAGTCTGTCTTGGTGCTGATATCTAGAAAGAGGAAGCAAAGTTACGGCTAACCTTCACATAGTGGGATCATCTCAGCTCTCAGGCTTTATCTTTCTTGTATAAAGAGCCCTGGTCATCAAAATCCCCAAGTACACATGTGAAGAACACATGTCTTGAAGTAAATAAGGCCTGGTCTAATCTAAGCTCTGATGCCACCAATGCGCTGTGGGACTCTGATTAAGTCATTTCACTCCAAGTCTATTTCCTTATTTGCAAAATGCAAATTATAACACCTACCACTTCATTAGAGAGCAAGCAGAGATGCCTAGCATAGAGCAGATACATAAAAAATGGCACCTGCTTTTTGTGCGATATTAAATTCCATCCTTACCTTAATGCCATCACAACTGCACAGAAGCTTGCTATTAGGGGAATTACGGGCCCTTGGTGGGAGGCACACTGTACTCTGAAAGACTGGACCCTAAGGTCCTCACTAGTCCTGAAGGTGGAACACAATTAATCATGTTCTGGTGGTTTCTTTGTGAAAAAGTAGCAGATCCTATTTGAATCTTCCAGAGCCCACATTCTGAATTTTAGTATTTAGTTTAACCCAGCAAGTAAGCAAAGAAAAGCAGAGTGAAGAGCTCCCCTTCAATCATGTATCCCAGCTGCATGCTCAGTTAGAAACAAAGAAACCTAGAACCTAGGGTCTTTCCCTTACAGTGAGACCAGCATGAACAAAAAAGCCAGCACTGGTAGAGGCTGACCCGGCACTACGATAGCAAGTTACCAGCAATCCTAGTCATGATGGCCAGCTAGAGACAAATGTTGCTTATAGCTGCAGTCTGTGGATGATCTCCCGAGCTTTGTTAAAATCACATCAATGCAGTCTCACTTTTCCTCTGTAGTGTAAATGGTTTTTATGAAACAGTTTGGCAAAACACATGGCATGTGACTGTACCACTACAAATGTGTTAACAGACTCAGCCAGAAACCATGGCAGTGATCTGATCATGTGAATATTCTTGCAGGAGTAAGAAAATAAACCTAATCTTTGTAAAGACTTGCTGGTGCCCTACCAGAGTTTAATACTGAGTCCCTTCCAAGGAACTTTCTATTTCCAATGTAGAAGCAAGAATTGTTCTCAAGCCACCACCAAATAATCATACAATATTTGATGGCTCAGCTTATTTTTTAATCTTCTATGAACTCTTCAGAATTATATCTGGATCCTTATAACATGATTTGGGATTATGAATACAGTGAATAAACACAACCTTCTGGTATAGCAATTTAAGCATCAGAGTGAATAAATACTGCGGAGTGAATCCTAACACTTGAAACAGAATCTTCCAGAGTCCAGAAATCCACCTGACTGCCAAGAATAATACTTCCGTGGTTCAAGCAATACCAGTACCCAGAGGGGTTTTCACAGACATAACCACATGAGTTACTGCATATTGGGTAAAATAGAAAAAACAGACATTTATGAATGTATAGTTTGCAGACATCTTAAAAGTACTCATAAATATGCAATTTACAAATATAGAAGAAATTGGGGGGGGGGGGGGCTTCAGGAATACACAGCATCTGTTTAAATTGCTTACTTAACTGTATGGTTTCTTCCGTGGGTTTTCCTCATCCTAACTCTGATTTTTATGAGGATCTGGGGGGAAGATACATGGATCACTTAACTAAAATAAACCGATCTCACTGAAAGAAGCTCTATGATGAGAACTAATATATGAAAGATTCCGACTTTGGAATGAGGGAGAAATGACTTAGTGTCAGAGATCAAAATTGAATCAATTAGATATCAAAGAAAACCTTTCCATTCACCAGGCTATACTGAAGCAGGGTTAGAATCTCTAGCAATAAAACAAATGCACAGTATCTTCTCATGCATTTTACACGATTTCTATTTCAGCTCTGATGTAAAACATGGTATCACACATCATGCCACAAAGAAAGAGTCAGTTTAGCTAGTTCAAGTAAAACACCAGGCAGCTGCTACCAGAGACAGGTCACGGCTGGGGAAGGGCACAGCACATTCAGTTCGCTATGTTTTCCCTCAGAAGAATGTCAATAAAAACCGAGGCCAACTGAGGTGGGGGGGGTGGGGCGCGGAGAGGTGTCGTGCTGTGCAGTGAACCACTGGGTTCATCTAACAGTTAGCGCCAGTCAGACAAGTTAGCAAAAGGGAGCCCTAGCCAAATACAGATGCCAACAACTTGAAGAAAGCTGTCTTTCTCCCTGACCGTCCTGGGGTAGGGACCAGTCCCACATTTAGAAACGTTATTTCTGGGACCAATAGCAATTTATTTTGATAGAACCACTGGATTTTTTTTTCTTGAGTTCTCAACAAAGGAGCCATATTAGGAAATAATCTTGCAAAAAGCAAGTGCCCCCTCCCCCTCTTCCCCACAATCGATGTACACACGCCCGTGCACGCTGACACGCACAAGACACACACCAGTGCACAATGGCCGGCGCTCTCACTCACGCGGGCCCACACGACTGCCCAGGAACCCGGCAGGCAGAAGGCCCTCCTGGGCAGGGCCCCAGGCATTCGGTCAGGAGGCCCCGCAGCCTCGGGCTGCACAGGAACCAGCTGCTGGGCGGTTTGTGCTGGGGATGCTCGCCCCCCAGCGGGGCCCTGGAGAAGCGGCTGCCAGCAGCTTGGAGCCTATTAACCCCTTGGGGAAGTAGGTGCTACAACACCCACCTGCGGGGACATTGGAATGTGTCGGGGTACAGCCCCAAATGGCTCCCCGTGAATGGGGCGTTCCCAAGTCCTTGGCAGCTCTTGGCTGGCTCCTGCAAAGCTAATCGTGTCCCTGACTCCGCAGGGCTTCTAAAGCCACGGGTGTTTCCGAGCTGTCACCCCGGAGGCTCAGTCCAGACAAACCGAGAAGGAAAAACTTAAGCGGGCAGTGGACGCAGACCAGACTTGGTAACTCGTCCCTAAGGGAGTGGCACAAGTCCCTAAGGGGACAGAGCTGCTGGAACCCGCCAGCCCAGCAAACTACGGAAGCAGTGGAGGGACCCAAGGGCCACCGCTCCCTGTCACCCTTCCCTGTGGAGGGCATCCGGGCCCCGTCCCCACTCCAGGACACTTACCTTCTTCCGGGGCTGCCATTTCATCATATTTGTACAGCCGATACGTGGAACATCAAGATGCTGGCTGGGGGCTGGGGGCAGACGCAGGGCAGCAGCGACTGCAAGTCATGCTGCCTCCCTCCCACCCCCTAATTCTTTCCCATGTTCACTGCGAAGGGAAAAAGCCCAGGAGAGTCCAGCCTTTTCGCTTTCAGTTCAATGAAAAGTATCCCCAAACCACGAACACACTTCCCACTGGGCTAGGAAGTCCCAGCAGCCAGCGTACCCCTCCTGCCAAAGCGGGGCATTTTCCGCCCCGGCCAGAGCCTGCAAAAGGAGCCTGTGGCAAGGGGTCTCCCAGCGGCTGCAGAGACCCTCCCTCAGAGAAGAGCTGGAAAACACGAGCTGCTACAGAAACCCAGCCGGGCTTCTGCCATCCAAACCCCTTTTGGCGAATTCTCCTCTTCTCCAAAAAAAAAAAGAAAGAAAAGAAAAAGATTAGACAAGCAATCAAACCCTCACGCGCAGCCTGGAGCAATTCCCAAAATTCTGGGTGTATTTCTCGTTTGTAAAATTTAGCAAAGAAAATTCCAAAGATCTGTAATCAGAGCTTCTTTACGCTGTTTTCTCTTCCTTCTTGGATAACTTGGGGAAAGGATCTGCCCTTCCCCAAATGCCTACCTTTCCTAAACACTGTAAATAGGAAAACTTGGTTTGTGTGTTTAGATTTTTTTTTTAATTCCCAAGAACCTTAGTGGGGAAAGGCTGGAAGGAAATCCTGCAAGAACCCAACTCCACAGCTCAGTCTGCACTAATGACTTCCTTCCCTTCAGTGCGAGCGAACAGCCAGCCCAGCTCCAGCCACACAGAGCAAACGGTTTCTGGGTCTTAGTGCCACGACATCTGCTCCAAAGCAAAAAGTAAAACAAACGTTTCAGAGGTACCCAACAGCTCCTAAGGAATCACAGCCAGAAGAGACCTACAAAATCAGGAAATCATTTCAAAAGATGTACTCAGATTTGTAAGTTATGTTGAGAGAAAAAAGAAACAGGAAAGGACTCTAGATCAAAAGGCTACAAAACCTTAATGTGTGATTTGAAGCAAACAGCTTTGAGTATCTGACAAGATTAAAAAAATTAATCAAGAATAGACTCTGTATATAATAAAATAAAATAAAAACAGGCCACAAACTAAATACTAAGTGTAAGGATAGGAAAAAGGAATTTAATTTTTAGAAATTAGGAAACACACATATAGATGAATATGTATACCTACATAGATAGATGACACATAGATAAATGATAGATAGATAGATAGATATGGAGTTGAAGCTTACTTTAAGGGACAATATGTACTGCTAAAATAATACCACAAACACCCATTTACCTGCCCCCAAACTTCAGTAGAATATTACCAGCTCCTCTGACAACTCTGTGGCCCTTCCAGCCCCTATCTCCTAATCCCTAAAGGTGACCACCAGCCCAAATTTTGTGATCATTCTCTTGCTTTTCTTTATGTTATCCACATATGTATCTGTCCCTAAACAATGCATTGCTTAGTTTTCCTTATTTTTTATCTCTGTATAAATAAAATCACTTTATGTAAAATAAAAAAAAAAAGACTCTGCTTCTCTAAATTTAGCAATATTTCTTACTATAAAAAATATTTCTATTTGACATCCAACATGTCTATCAACTCCTATCCCATCATGAGGTTATTTTGATAGCTAGGATTATAAAAAGTAGTAAGCTACTAAAATACTAACTGGTGTATATAATAATAGTAACTGGTGTATTATGAGTCCAATGTTCCAACAATGTTTCACTCATTATTCTTAGAGCTCTATATGCATTGGCAGGATTGGCTAATATGGGTGATTATATGCAAAATGGATGCTTAGTTATATTATAAATGTCATCAAAATAGTCAAAGCAGCCCTGGCCGCTTCTGCTCAGTGGTTAGAGCACTGGCCTATGGACTTTAGGGTCTCAGGTCTGATTCCTGATCAAGGGCATGTACCTGGGCTGCAGATGCACTCCCCACCCCTGGTCAGGATGTGTGCGGGAGGCAACCAAAAGATGTGTCTCTCTCACATCAATGTCTCTCTTTCACTCTCCCCTCCCCACTCCCTTCCACTCTCTCTCTGAAAAGCAATGGAAGGGGTATCCTCAGGTGAGGATTAAAAACAAGTAAAATAAAATAGTCAAAACAGTTAACTGAAACAGATTACTTTCGAGATATTTCCTAAGCCTAAGAGCCTGAAATTTAAGTGAAAGCATTATCTTTGTAATAGTATTATTAATTACAGCTGAATGAATAGGTACTATTTCTTAAGTTGCTACTCTATGCCAGGATCTATGCCTGCAATTATTATCTCACAGCCCTGCAAGGAAGGTCCTCATTTTCCAGATGAGGACACAAATTCAGAGAGGTCACTTGTTCAACCAAGACAACAACACACAGAAGGTGATAAGACTGGAATTCAGACCCACAATGAACTGATTCCAGAGCCTAGTGATTCCATGATGTGCATCAGAGCTATACACCTACCTTACCTCTCATCTTGATAACACCATTAATTGCCTATGACTTAAGCACCTATTATTTGCCAGCCCCTGTTCCAGGCACTAGAAATGAGTAACAGGCTGACCATGCTCTTGTAATTGCATACTGCAGGCAGCATTCACAAATAATATCAATACTCTGTATGTGTTCTGACATCCAAGTCATTCTGCACAGCTTAATTTGAATATCCTACTGGCATGGGAAGTTCAATGAATTCCAAACCAAATCCACCAATCTATCCCAAAATCGGTTTATTTTGCCAACTTTCCTTTATCTCTCCATAGCACTGTTACTCTTCCAGGATCACAAGCTAAAACCTTAGCATCATTCCTTACATCTAATCTATCACCAAGTCCTTTCACTTCTTTCTTAGACATTGCTTTCAAATTCCTACCACTGACATCTGAGGCCAGAGCCTCATAAAGCAAACATATATTAAGTACCAATGAGGTGGAAAGCATCATGTAGGTGAAGGCTATGTCTATGCTAAAGGAAGATACAAAAAAGTGAGGACAGAACAGAAAACCTATAAGAAGACAACCAAGCATTGCCTCATCAGTTAAGCAGCATATGAGTTATGTATTAAATAAGTGTTCCAGGAGTTAGAATGAGAAATTACTGTAAATAAAGATGGTTAAAGAAAGTTTTACAATTAAAACTTCAGAGATGATACAACTCATTCTAGAGCAGTGGTTCTCAACCTTTCTAAATCCGCAACCCTTTAATACAGTTCCTCATGCTGTGGTGACCCCCAACCATAAAATTATTTTCGTTGCTACTTCATAACTGTAATTTTGCTACTGTTATGAAGCAGCAGTTCTCAACCTGTGGGTCACGACCCACAGGTTGAGAACCGCTAGCAGGGCCGCCTAAAACCATCGGAAAACACAGGTATTTACATTATGATTCATAACAGTAGCAAAATGACAGTTATGAAGTAGCAACGAAAATAATTTTATGGTTGGGGGTCACCACAACATGAGGAACTGTATTAAAGGGTCGCGGCATTAGAAAGGTTGAGAACCACTGCTCTAAAGCGTAAGGCCAAGGTACCATGGCCAGTAATGCACTTCAGGATCTGGACCCTCAACCTTTCAGAACTCATCTCTTACTTCTCTCTCAGCCCTTACCATACTAGCCATCTCATGTGCCTTGAATACGTCAAGCATATATTTGTTGCACCCTCTGCCTGAACCACTCTTCCTCTAGATACCCTCTTGGTTCTCTCGGTTCCTACAGGACTCTGTTCAAATATAAGAAAGGCTGCCTATCCTCATTTCCTCTAAAATAAAAACACCATGATTCACACACAAGTACTTTCTATCTTCCTAGCCCTGCTACATTTTACTTCACAGCCCTTATGACATCCGAAAGGCCCAATGTACGAAATTCGTGGAGTAGGCCTTCCTTCCCCCGGCTGCCGGCACCAGCTTCCCTCTGGTATCCGGAACCCAGGCTTCCCTCCAGCAGCTGACAGGCACCTGGAACCCGGGCATTCCTTGCAGCCCCGGCTTCATCTAGAATGTCATCCGGAAGGACATCCGGTTTAATTAGCATATTATGCTTTTATTATTATAGAAGATATTTTATTTATTTAATGTCTTATGAATCCCACAAAAAAAAATTCCAAGGAAGCAGGGACTTTGCTCTGTTATAATACCAACATCCAGTAAATCGTGCCTGTCACAATAAGCAATCAATAAATATTTGTTGAATAAAACAATGGAAAAAAAAGGAGAAAAAGAATAGTGTGAGCAAGGGAGGCAAACATACATGTAAGATGTGTACTCAAGATACAAGATATTGACCTGCATAAAATATAAGGCTTAAGTATAAGAATGTTAGAGGTAGTGACTTCGTTTTGTTCAGCTTTATAATCCCCAGGGCTCAAAACAGTGTGTGGCACAGCAGAGGTGCTCAATATTTAGGGGATAAAAGAATGGAGAGTGAGGGATGGAGGTGGGAGGGTGGAGAATGAACAGTGAATGAGTGACATTCCATTCCATTCCATACAAAGTAAAAGATATTTTGGCAAGGTGTGTTACAACCAAATTGTAGGGAACACTGTAAGGCAAAGAAATTTGGCCTTTATCCTGTGAAGGTTATTAACAGTAGGCAAAGGGCATACATAGTGAAAGCAGCATTTTTAAGCAATCTAACATATAACAAAATATTATATGACATTATAAGGCTGTTTTAATATAAGCCTTTAGATTTTTAAAAATTATTTACATGATTAAATGTTTATTATGACCATTTGACAGGTATCAAAACTGAAATTCAGAGGGGTTAAATGACCGTTCGATGTCACACCGAGAGTCAATGGCAACAGAAGGGCAAGAACCCAGGGTTTATAAACCAATGCCTAAGTAATGACAGCAGGGACCTACAACTGTTTACAGGTCAGGAGAAAAGGTTCTATTTTCCACTCTGTCTCTGACTTGCTATATAACAAAAATTTCAGAATGGCAAGGCAGGTGACTGAATAAGTGACGCAGAATCAGGTATAAAACAAAAGGGAATTGTAAGGACTGCTAACCTGGAGATACATAAATCCTGTACAAGAGGTAGCCGCTAAGTAACTCTAGTCAATTAATGTTATGCAGGAATATCACTCCAATCCCCGAATTTTCACAAGAACCTAAAAATTTCCTGATTTTTAACCATTTGCTCAAAAATTTTAAAGCATCCTAACAGGCCAAACAAAACATGCCTGCAGGTCTGAATTCCATCTGCAAGTCATAATTTGTGACTGCTGGCTTAAACCACTCAAGGCTTCACGTTCCCATATGTAAATTAAGGGACCTACATGGTTCCTAATCTGTGGGGTGGTTTTCTGAAGGCATTTGTGAATCCACATGCATATCACACAAGGTCTGTGGACTGAAGAGCAATCTCCCATGCTCAGATGTTACTGGACTTAAAAGACAGTTATTTAAGTTGGAGGGGAGGGGTCTGAGAACAGTGGGCTGGCTCAGGAAAGGAGACAGAAAATATATTTATGTTTCCATAGAAAGACAGAACCAATCTAAAACTTCAAAGTAATACAAGCCTTTAAATTGGTTTTCAATTTTTTAGGTATAGTTCCTTTGGGTCACGTACTCGTATGACATTTCTTCCCCTGCTGTCTGGTAAGTGTTTCAGCTTTCATTTAATAGGTACCGCTCAATAGAAGACCATTACCTAGAAGCCTTTAAATACCAATACTATTTTAAATTACCTTATTGTTTTTCCTTCATGTCTTATTTTGTTTACTCCAAGTTGAATCAGTAATTATACCTGAAATATTTAAGGAATTACTATTATACCAATATATTTTCTCCATTAGGATTATTATTATAGAGCTACCAAGCTAACACAGTTCAAAATGGTGTCATTTAGCCTTTTGTTTCAAAGATCCGATATCAAACAGTAAGAACACTATTTCTCAGATTTGCAGCTACTAGAGGACATTTTTACAACTCCTTCATTTTTTAATGTAGCACATCTCAAATCACTTCCCTAAAAGCATATATTGTAAAAGTCTATTAAAATAGTATTTCCTCATTAACTACTTGCCAATTCAAACTGAACAAAAAGTAAAAGAGAGGAAATGTAGAAAACACAGCTTTTTTCATTGCTGTGAATTTCTTCAAGATCTCCTAAGAAGTGATATGTCTGACACTCATCAGAGGGTAAATACCTGAAAAAGCTAGCCTCATACTTATTTAGATTTATTCTTTTTAGAAGTAGGACATTAAATTCCATGTGAAACAGTATTTGAAAAAAATCTATTAATATTCCTAAAGACGTCTAAATTATTTTCAATTATCTAAAGAGGTGTTAGAAAAGTAAAGGGGTAAAGCTAGACGCAGGTTTGAGACCAAAAAAGTTTGCTTCGTTAGTGATAGTTCACACACTTGAGTGCTTTCAAAGTATAGAGAGGCCTTGCTATGCTAAAACCAAAAAACTAAAGTAACCTGTAGTAGTAAGAATTCTCCCACTCCTCGAGAGGGAAGATGCTCCACAGCATCCAGAGAGGATCACCTCTGTCCTTACCCACCTCACTTCCTTCCACTATCAGGTAGCGTCAGAGAGGCTGAAGCTCAGTGCTTTACAGTCAACACACATTGACTGAGTCCTCATTCTATACAAGGGACTATACTAGGCACTGTGACAGGAGACAAAAATAAATCAGATGATTTTTGCACTGGAAGAGATAACAGTATGGTGAAGGTCGAAGGAGAAAACAGATATGCAACTAATAAAAATAAGAACCACTCCCAACACTTACGGGGCCTGCCATTGCTTTGACTCTTTTTTCTTTTAATATATTTTTATTGATTTCAGAGAGGAAGGGGGAGGGAGAGAGAGATAGAAACATCAACGATGAGAGAGAATCACTGATCGGCTGTCTCCTGCATGCCCCCCACTGGGGATTCAGCCCACAACCAGGGCATGTGCCCTTGCCTGGGACCCTTAAGTCCGCAGGCCGATGCTCTATCCACTGAGCCAAGCAGCTAGGGCCCTTTGACTCTACAGCCCAAACTCTCAGTGCAAGCTAAGTGCTAGAAGAATAGACTAACTGATCACGTATTCTCTCTTTAAGACCCTGGAAGCCCTGCTCTGCCAGGTGGTTAGTGTCAGCCCTCCGACCGAAGAAAGGCAGGTTTGATTCCCTGTCAAGGGCACATACCTCGATTGAGGGTTTGATCCCTATCTCTCTCACACTGATGTTTCTCTCTCTCTTTCTCTTTACTCCTCCTCTCTCCCTTTCACTCTCTCTGAACATCAATGAAAACATACCCTCAGATGAGGATTAAAAATAATTTTTAAAAAAGACTATGGAAGCCCTAAAGAGTATTTAATTCTGACTGCAATAACTAAAAGAGGTTTTACAGCCTGGCCAGCGTTGCTCAGTGGTTGAACATTGACCTATGAACCAGGAGGTTTCGGTTCAATTCCCAGCCAGGGCACATGCCCAGGTTTTGGGCTTGATTTCCAGTGTGGGGTATGCAGGAGGCAGCTGATCAACGATTCTCTCTTATCATTGATGTTTCTGAAGTCAATAAAAAAAAATTTTTGTTTTGAAAACGGTTTTACATGAAAGGTGGTAAGGTATCCTTTCAAAAAGCAAAGAAAAGGTTTGTGGAGGACAGTTCCAGATTAAAGGAACAGAGCCAAACATGGAGATATGAAAATGTAGGCCACATTACCAAGTCATCTAATAAATCTGAAACCTATAATGCAAGGCAACATAGAGTGGAAGTTAAGGTTAGAAGGCTGTGAATGCTATTATCTTAACAATATTAATACTAACTATCATTTTATTATGTGCCAGGCATTAAAGCAGGGGTCCTCAAACTACGGCCCGCGGGCCACATGCGGCCCGCCGAGAACATTTATCCGGCCCGCCGGGTGCCGCTGCCTGTCCTGCTTAGCAGTCAACTTGTCCCGGGCCCGCAGTGTGCATAGGAATTTGTTCATAGTTTTTTTTTTAACTATAGTCCGGCCCTCCAACAGTCTGAGGGACAGTGAGCTGGCTCCCTGTTTAAAAAGTTTGAGGACCCCTGCAAAGTATATTTTTGTTGTTGTTGTTGTTGACTCTCCCTGATACCTTTGTAAGAAGGAACTATTATTATGCCCGTTTTACAGAAGAAGTTAAAGCTAAAGGGTTAAGAAAATTCCCAAAGTACCGTAGCTAGAAAGTAATAGAAAGAAAATTCAAGTCAGTTGGACTAGAAAGCCTTGTTCTTAATTCTTGACTTAGAATACAATGATGAGCAAGCACAGGATTTTAAGGATTTTAAGCAAGGTATGGGCAAATCTATTTGAGTTTTATGCTAACTCTGGAAGTATTGTGAAGGCTAGAACAGAACAGGCTATATGAACTTTGAGGGAAACAACACAAATGAGGTGAGCTGTGTGACCATCCTGGCTTTCTGCCTGGAAACACTTTCTGGACCACAGTGCAGGAAGGGGATCCCAAACAGAGAACAATGATCTTGCTGAGTTGAGGAGACAGAGATCAAAGTTTGGAAGACAAAGTAGCTGGCACATTCAGAATAAAAAATGGAGATGAACTTTAAAGGGGCTACACAGATAAGATACTCCCAAAATCAACACAGGGAGCTACTTGAGTTTTAGCTGAATACGAAGTTGCCCAATGGAGGGTAAAAGTCCAGGCAAAGGGAAGCTGTAAGCGGAACAACTGCAAGGCCCTTTCTTCATTACAGACATCATTAATGTCAACTGGACTACTACAACAGGTCCACCTTGCTTCCCGTAATTCAGTCTCTCCATGTATTTCTATAATGTAAATCAGAGCATGCATTTCCCATGTTTAAAACCCACATAAGGCTTTCCTTTGCAAAAAGAATAAAGTTGAAAGCCTTTTACTATGACCTACAGGCCGCTACATGATCTAGCCTCTCCCTTTCACCCTCATCTCTTACCATACTTTCTCTTAACTGTGCTGCAGCCAGACCCACCTTCTTATGCTTCTCTTCATTATCTTGGTGGTTGCAGTTATGTCTGCCTGGAATTCTCTCCTCCGGAATAGGTATTTCCTTCTCAATATTCAAGTTTCTTTTCAAATAGCAAGTTGTCAGGGAGGCCTCCTTACCAAAATTAATTCCTTTCCCTACATTCACTATATATTCTATTACTTTGTTTTGTTTTCTTCATACCACATTTTACAATTTGAAATTGCATTATTTACTCATTTGATACCCATGTCATCCAAGCAGATTGTAAAGTCTACAGAATGGTATGTATTGTTCACCACTAAGTCCAGTACTTAGAACAGTTCCCAACACATATTAGATTCTTATTAAAAATTCATTAAATGAATGAACAAATTTAATGTCAGCTATATGATAAGATTAAATACATATTTCCTGCTGCAGTAAAATTTTCAGTATGGTATTTATTCATTTATCAAGGGATACTTATAAATACATTCACTTCTGAAAGATATACTCTTCCAAGTGACATAAAAGGAAACCTTTCCCCTTAAATCAGTATTATGCTCAGGCCTAATGCTGCAGATGTTCAAATGAAAGAAATAAGAGCTTCTGAAAAATTGAGCAATAATTATTTGAGCAATAATATTTTTTTATTGCAAGAACTCTAGTACTATCACATTCTATTTTCACTTGTATTAGGGAGAATCTTACATTACCCAAAAATGGGTGGATAAAATGATCTTTAGGTAGTTTAACAAATAAATTAAAAACGCTTTGAAATCTTGAGATGAAATACAAATCACTTGTCAAAAGTACAATCTTATTTGTCAAAACATGAAAATGAAGAAAGAGAAGGCACAGAAATAACGGACTCGGAGCTGCCAAACTGACAGGCTGTCTTAAATGAGAAAGTCAAAACATTCATATGGTAATTTTTAAAAGTGCTGTCTATCTTGGCCATCCATATAAAAACATCACAGGGCCTTTTCTTCCTATTTCAAAAGTATGTGTTTGGGCCCTGGCGGCTGGCTCAGTTGGTTGGAGCATCATCCCGTACACCAAAAAGTTGAGGTTCAATTCCCAGTCAGGGCACATATCTAGGTAGCGGGTTCAACCCTGGGTCAGGCTAGTACAGAAAGCAACTGATCGATGTTTCTCTCTCACATTTCTCCCTCTCTCTCTCTCTCTCTCTCTCTCTCTCCCCCCCCCCCTTTCTCTCCCTTTCTCTCTTTTTCTTCCTCTCTCTCTCTCTCTCTCTCTCTCTCTCTCTCTCTCTCTCTCTCTCTCTCAATAAACATATCTTTGGGTGAGGATTAAAAAAAAGCAAAGGTATATGGTTGGGTCAGACAGTAGATACTCTGATTAGCAAATTAAGCAACAGCAATTAACTAGTTTTAATTATAAAGTGGAAATATATTGTGGCAGAAATGCAAACAGAAGGGTATAAAACAGAAAATTAAATTCATCCCTGTCTGAACTTTTCTATGCATAGACAAACTTTTTCCCCACATTTACATGAGTTAATACTTTACACACACACCTGCAACTTGCTTTTCCACTCAAAAGAATATCTAGGACATCTCGTAAGCTACCTCCTCTCATTTTAAATGGCTACATCATATTCAAAATGCAATAACTTAACTGACCCACTGGTAGGATCTGTTTACCTGTGGCCTGCTTTTTAAAGAGTACCTGACACATTCCCATGCTTGTTCCTTATTGGGGTTCCCTTGCCTATTGTCATCATTTCATTTCCTATAGTTATCATACAATTGCTCAAAACTTTGTTAAAAGCAGGATCTCTATCACTTCATCTGTATATCTCTACTGCTGCAATGGTGCCTAGTACACAGTAATATTAAATACTTACTTTGTTGAATGAATGACCACTGACTTATCCAAAGACAAATGGCTAATAAGTTGCAGAAATATATATATATTATAAAAAAGGCTAATATGCTAAGTGTCCCACCGTAGGACCAGTCGCTGCCATGATGCACACTGGCCATTTAGAGAGAAACAGCAACGCGACCTGGCATCCACAAAGCAACATTCGGCCTCACCCAAGTGTGACATAGGCCCTGCCACCACCCCAGAGTGACACCCCACCAAATCGCAGCCTTTGCTGCCAACACCCCACGGCGCAAAATGCAGCCCACAGCCAAGCCCAGCCTGGAAACGGTGACTGTGGGTGCTAGGTAATGATGTCATGTAGCAACACCTAGCTTCCTCTCCCTGGCAACTAGCCTCCTTGCAGTTTCTTCAGCCCAGGAACACAACTTGCTTTATAGCCAGGTGCAAACATTTTACACTTTAACCAAATGTCTGTGAAGCATTTTCCTGTGCCTCATCTCATTTGATCCTCACAGAAGTCCTGGAGTAGGTAGGTAGGAGACTCAGTGGAATCCTATTTTCTTTTCATCAGCCAGAAAACAGAGATTTAGAAGCCTTAGAAACTTGACTCAACTGAAAAGATGTAAGAAATGGTGGACTTTGAAAATGACTTCAGGTTTTCTCACTGCGCAGAATATAGTCAAACACTGCTACAGTTAAATATTTTACCCTTTGTTCTCCCTGTGATCTACAATAATAATCTGCTTTGTGTTGATATTTACTGCTCTGTTGCTAAAAATCACCTGAAAGAGAAGTTGGGGTGCTTCACTGGGCTGGAAAAAGTTTAGCTAAAAAGCAGGTCTAATTAAGCAAGTTTATCTATTTATATAAAGCTCTTGTTGGTGCCAATTGCTCACATGTTTCAATCTGTCATTATCAATCATGAATTTGGTTGACACTTCTATTATAGAGAAAGGGTGAATAGTGATATTAAAACATTTCTTCTAATTAATTTATTTTCAATGTGCATGAATTTGTGCACTGGGCAACTAGTAACATCATAATACTCAATCTAGCTAGCTATCTCTCCATTAGATCATATGGTTCCATTGAGTCTATCTTAAAATTTGATGAACACCCTGATATATATAATATCAAATCCAGTTTTTGCCTTGGTTTTTGAGGTACTCCATAATCTGGTCTACCCTCTCTCATAAGCCCTACCCTCCCTAACTCTAAAATCAGGTCACCCTAATTTATAAATAGTAATATTGGCCTCCTTTCTGTCTTTTCCACTAGTTATACTTACTCTCATCAAGGTCATAGCTTAATCTGTTGCCCTATTCTGGAACTCCCTCCTTTCTCATGTCCTGATACCCCATCATTCACCATGCAGCTTGTCTCAATATCTTCTCTAAATCCATGTTATAATTATACTTAATGTATATAGTTTAGCATTAGTTGTTCTCTCATGGTTGCATATCTGTATTTTCTCTATTACCTCTGAAAGATATAAACTATATTTTAGCAATAATATAATAGCTACAATTTATTGAGCAACTGTGATAGATTGTATTATGTGTTAAAAATATTCATTGTCCTTCTCTACCTGACCCATAAAAAAAATCCCCTTCTTTGAGATGAATTTACTTCCTGCTCAGTGATTGTCAGTTTTGGCCGTATGACTAGCTTTGGCCAATAAAATATGAGTAGAAGTGGCTATGCCACATCTGAAGAGAATTTTAAGAGCCATCATATGGTCCCATCATGTTTCTTTATCCTCTGCCATGACATGGGCATGTCTCAGATTGGGGCTGAGACCAGTCTGGATCCTACAAGAAAAAAAGGAGCAGGCCTGCAATTGAACTGCAGCCAACGTGAATAAGGATGGTGAGTGAGAACTAAACCTTTATATTTGTCAGTCACTGAGATTTGGGGTTGCTACACCAACACAATATATAGTACAAGCTAATACCCCTAAATAACAACACTCCTGGCTGCTGCTTTCCCCACCCCATCTTTCCAGTCTATACAAATATAACAACATCATTATTAGAAATTCCAAGAAGTTACTTGGGGAGTCCTATGGCTTTCCCTAACCCTAATGACAATGAGGCTGGAGGCTTCCAAAAAAATTAATCATAAAGAGTATTTGTGGTAAAAGAAGACTGGCATCTGATTCCCTATTTGAATAATCCGAGATGTTCAAGCATGTAAGAGCACAGTTCAGTAGGCCTCACCAGGCCCAAGAATTTGCATGTCAAACAAGTTTCCAGGTGACGCTGATGTTGCTAGTCTAGAGGACACACCTTGAGAGTTATTGGGTTAGGCAACAAAGAGTTGATCTGCCCTGGTAATTTGAGAGAACTACCAGAAAGGGGGCAGAATAGCTTAAACTCCTATCATTTGGTATGGCGAAGATACAACAATTTCCAAAATTTAGATACCAGAGATGGCTTGGGACATCTTGCTGGTATCCCATCCAAGAAGACTACCTAGAGGCAAAGGGATTCCAGCAGCAGGAGGCTTTAGAGTGTACACTAGAGGTGGACACAGAAAGGCTGGAAAAGAGTCTCTCATATTAAGAAACTACAACAGAGACACTCTTAAAGGGACCTCAAATATTCATACGTGTGTTTCGATAACCAAGGCAAAAACTGGATTTGATATTATATATATCAAGAGAACTGGCATTTGGACACCTGCCAATGATGACCAGAGAAACTGCAACAATCAACAGTGAGTGACCCCCCCAACATTGCAGGGGCTTGAACCCTCACCCCCTTCTAAAGGAGGTCTCCTACCCCCATGGCTGCTTCGCGCTTCCCACACCCAGCTCAGATCGGGACCCAGGCAACAGAAAGAGACCCTGCCCAGCTCACATCGAGATACAGGTGACAGACAGAGACTTGGCCCAGCTCAGATCGGGACCCAGGTAACAGACAAGAGACTTGGCCAACAGCGGTTGCCCTATATCTAAATTCAGCTGAGCATTTGGAATGCTCAGGGCCCACTCAAGAATGCAAATAATCCTTCCCACTAATATTTACAGGGTAAACTAAGATTGTTGGTAGAGTATTAAATTTGACAGTAAAATAGTAATCGAGTTTTCAGATTAATTTAAATAGGCTAATTGAAATAAGTGAATATTCAAGTACTGGACAAAAAGCTATTCTTAAAGTAATAACTAAAATTTCTATTGGTAGTTCATCTCATGGTAAAATTCCTGAATATGCAATGAACCTAAAGCAGTCATATCTGTGGGGGGGAAAAAAAAAATTTTTTTAATTTAAAGTTATCAAGACTGCATTATAAAATTTACAAAAACCTCCATTAAAAAAAAAAAGGGGGGGGGATAGTAGGGCAATATCATGTAAGGAAAAATATCCTATAAGTAAATTACATCTAGAAAATTTTTACTTTACCAAATTAAGGTTCATTTGCAATGCTAACAGCAAGACGGCCATTAAAAACACACATGGTGTCTAAATAAGACAAAGGAAAATCGTTTGAACAAAAATAAAAAGGATCCCAAATCAATTATATAGAAAAGATTCCTTTATTAACTTGTGGTCGAGAATATATTTGTATATTTTCAGAAAACAACCCCAAGACCAGATGGATTCCTGCAACAGAGAGGAATTGACAGAAGTGCTCCAACCACGAAGACAAGAGGAAAAAACAGTCCAGAGATGGAAGACGCTGACAACGCCTTGCCATGGGAGCAGTCAGCAGCTGTGCACCACTGCAGGTTACCTAGGACCAAACCAGAGAGGGTCGGACCTGCATTGCCACCATGTGCCCACCATCCAGATATCACTGCTGACATGTACACATAAGGAACTGTTGGACATTGAAATTGGGACTCAAACATTTTTTTGTTTTGTCTTGTTTTGTTATTATATGTTTATTTCCAGTATGCAAAGGCAAAACTTTTTAAAGGAAAGAAATGGTGGGAAAAAGATACAGAGGCAAAGAAGCATTGAACAGACTGTCAAACTACATTGGGAAGACAGGGGTGGTTGGGCGAGGAGGGCTGTAAGAGACCAACCGAAGGACTTGTACGCATGCATATAAGCACAACCAATGGATATAAGACACTGGGGTGGGGTGGGAGGGTGGGCAGGTGAAGGCATGTCCTGGGGGGTAGGGGAGGTCGGGGGGAGATCAAAGGGGGAAAAAAAAAGGAGACATATGTACTACTATTTGTAATACTTAAAACAATAAAAATAAAATAAAATTAAAAAAAAAAAAAAAAAACCAGTGAGTGGTCTACAACTGCACCAATCAAGTGAGAGACATTTAACCCTTTCTATCTCCTTCCTTCTAATACACTGGAAGAGCTAGAAACCCAGAAGAGATGGGGAAGAAAAGTTTTCCTGATGAATCCTGGGACACTGGCTCTGAAAAAGGAAGAAAGAAAGAACTTTAAATTTGATATAATATTGGAGTTTTAAATTAAGCCAGAATAAATTTTTAAATACCCCAGAAAGCACACAGAAAGTTATAGAATCTGGAATTTGACAAGAAAGAGAGATTTGGCAGAGCATGGTTGAAGGAACTGCTTTTAGAAGAATAAAGCTTTGTCATGTTTATACCCCCATAAGATGGGTGAGGAAGCCAGATGCTAATTTAGCACCTCCATTTTCTTGATTAGATACATATCTTTTATAGTTTCTTGATGATGCTTACTTTTCAATTTTCTTCACAAAATGTTTTTCTTATCTATGAAAAAGACTAAATTAGAGTGTGATAAGATTCTATTGGTCTTCATTTACTCACTTCAGACAGGAAAATATCACCAGATTTGTATCTTCTTTAGAAGAGGATTTAAAAAATATCTTTCTCTCTCAGTAGCAAGACTTGTATTTTATCTCTACTTTTCCTACTATCTCTAAGTCTCCCCGTTTTCTTTTCAATACTGAAGGAGATGGCACCTTTGCAGTGTTGACCCTCCAAGGATTTTTACATCCACCTAACTGAACTATACTATTTTCACTGTTTTAATATCCTCTTCCAGAACAGAAGGAAGCAATATCACTTGGAAGCCATTTAGATTAAGTCAAATTTCAATTTACAAAAGAACTTGAAATGACCTGATATTGTGGTCTTTTATAGACTTCACACCAGATGCTTTCCATTTTATAGATTCCCCAAAAACTTCAATTTCTTGCTGTATTTCTGCACTTCTGTGTCCTATGATCATATAAAATGAGCAGAACCATAAAACAGCATAAATTTACATTTTCTGGTTACTGACTTAGGTTTACTGACAAACTCTGGTTTCTTTCATTTGGGAGAAAACTATTTTGTTCAGCTGTCTTCCTAAAATACAATTATTAGGGTGATTCTGCATGTAGGAAAATCCCAGAAATACAAAAGGTTAGATACAGATAATAAAAAAAACCAGAGCTAAGTTTTAGTTAAAAATACATATCTAAATTCCAGAAATAGTCAATTCCCCAACTTTATAGTAGGCAGAGAATAAGTCTTAACTTGGAATGTTATATTAGTCAGAGTTAGATTTAGCTGCTTGCATTAGGTGACTCAAAATAACAGTGGCTTAACTAAGAGAGAAGTTTAATTTTCTCATACAATATAAAAACAGTCCAGCCCAGCCAGCATGGCTCAGTGGCTGAGCATCAACATATAAACCAGGAGGTCATGGTTCGATTCCCGATCAGGTCACATGCCTGGGTTGTGGGTTTGCTCCCCAGTGTGGGGCATGCAGGAGGCAGCCAATCAATGATTCTCTCTCATCACTGATGTTTCTATCTATCTCTCTCCCTTCATCTTTAGAATCAATAAAAATATATTTTAAATAAATAAAAACAGTCCAGAGATCGGAAGTTCAAGGTTGGTCTACCATCTTCACTATCACAAGGATCCACTCCCCAATCCCATCTTCAACACATAGCTTTCAACGATAGTCCAAATAGCTGCTTAAGCACCAGCCATCATATCCATAGTCCAGCCAGTGGGAAGGAGAAAGACAGGAAGAAAAGCACATCCCTCTCTATACAGATATGTCCTAGAAATTGTACCTCACACTTCTGATTACATCCCGCTGGCCAGAATTTAGTTTCATCAATACACCTTCGCTGTGAGGCTGGGAAATGTAGCCTTTATTCTGCGTGCCCAAAGGTCCAGTTAATAATTGCCAAGTTTATTGCTACAGAGGAAAAGGAAGTGAATATTGGGGAGCAGCTAGCAATTTCTGCCACAGTGATGATTACCTTTCATTGTTTCTGAGCACCAGGACTTAAGTTGTGACCTCAGGCAAGTCAATTTACAGCTTCTCCTCAAAAGTCTCTCAAATAGAAGAATATCAACTAGAAAAATGTAAAAAATACCAACTTCCAGTTATACTCTGAATAAGTTCTTGGCATCTAATATAAAGCATGGTGATTACAGTTACTAGAAAGGCATCATATACTTGAAAGTTGCTATGAGAGAGAAGCTTAAATCGATTCACCACAAAAAAATAAGATAATTATCTGTGACATGATAGAGATGTTTGCTAATGCTATGGTGGCAATCATTTTGCAATATATAAGTATCTTACATAATGGAGTTTGTTATTTATATCTCTTAAAGCTGGGGGCAAAAAATAAAGAAAAATGCCAGAAAATATACGGTTGTACCTGAGAATGCCAAGAGATTCTTAACTTAGAGGCAGCAGTAAGGATTTTAGTAAATTTGAGCAATGACAGGAAATAAAACAATGCTGATTTGATGCTCTCTGTTTCTTCTTTTCCCGTGACATCCTTCCTCCACATTGCAAGTACAAACATAAAAAATAAAAAAAATCCCACTGTAAAGCTTTAATGCTGTATAAAAGATTGTATACCAAACGAAAGTAATAAGTCTAAAGGAATCATACAGAGTACCAAGAAAGTGGGATGTGATTTGGCACTAAGACTAGCAAAGAGCAGCACAGTGTATGACTAATCCTGCATGGCTACATTTACATCTCTAATTTGCTCATATAAATGCATTAAGCCAGATGGTTTTAGAGACTAGTACTCTGCATATACTCGTGGGTCAGCACCCACATCTTCTGTACTTTATGGGTGCCCAGACTGGCAGTACCCACCCCTCAACTTTCATTAGTTTCCTAAAATGCCCCTTTATTCTTATTTTTCCCAACTTCCTATAATCAGCATTCTAACATCCAATATACTAGTACCTATGCCAACATCAGCTATAGCCTTGCTAAGTAATTTATTAGGAGGATGGGAACAAGCAACTGTTACTTTAATTTAGAATACATTCTAAAGACAATTAAATGAGCACTTTATTCAATTTGTAAAAAATTAGCATACTCTCCAAAAAAAAAAAGAATTTTACATTTTACTACTATAAATCCTATTGCATCTTTTAAAGAACAATCCATACTAATAACTGGAATTTTTACAAATTCAATAAAAATTACAAAACCAAAGCTTTTGTTAAAATTTAATACTGATTTTCAATTATTATAATAATTCTGTACTTATTGATCTGTTGGCATCTAGCTCCAACCAGACTAGCCTATTCAATAAGGCAGCTGTGATAGCAATTTGTTCTAGACTGACAATATGTTGTTGAATATGGTCATTTTCTTCTATCTCAAATACCATCAATTAATGGATCATCAATTAGTCTTCAGTATGAAATTGTCTTATTAGAAATTATACATGATAAGCAGATATAAGAAAAGATATGCCTCAAGCATTCACAAGCTTAGAATCCTTTTATATCCTAAAATAAACCTGAAATATACCCCCAAAAATCTGGTTATTTTAGAGACTATTTTAGAAAAAGTAAGAATGCTATGAAAATATGAATATATGTCCAAAAGGAAAACATCCTCACAGAATGTGAGTAAGACTTGGGGACAACAGATACAATGTACTCTGCAAAGAAGCAGAATGGATACCATGCCAAATCTGTAGCTGGTCTACAAATGGTAGGAACTGTAAAGGAAGGTTATCTTCAGGTGTGCAATGCAACCAGGAAAAGCCCAAGTTGCAATACCAAGACCCACAGAATATATTTATTTGAGTGATGGCAAAAGCTATTTAAATCAGCAATCTCGGAGGAAATACGATGGGTACATACAAACTATTTAATTCTCATTTTATGTGACCTATCACTCCTCTAACCTTGGATTATCATGTTTTTCATCCTTTATTCCTTTCATACATATAAGAGTTTACCAAGGAGAAACCAAGATGGCAGAATAGGTAAACACCTGAACTTGCTGCCTCATACAACCACTTCAAAACTACAACTAAAAGACAAAACGGACATCACCCAGAACCACAGGAAGGCTGGCTAAATGGAAATTCTACAACTAGAAGGGAAGAGAAAAGCACACTGAGACTCAGAGGAGCTGTGGAAGTAAAGTCCAGAGGTACCGATGCGCACGCAGAAAGGGTTGGCAACTGAGTACGCTGCTGGCTTTTTCAATCCTCATGGAGAAACAAGCTCCTGACTGCTCTGAACTCCAGTTCCGGGCGAGACTCTGAGGACCCAGACTCATACGGGGAGAAACTGGACTGTCTGGCAGCAGGCAGAACACGAGGGCAGCTTTCTCTCAGAGGTGCCTGCAGTGATTACCAAGGGATGCTGAGACCAGGGGCCCCTTAGGGCAAGGCTGGCGGGAAGCCATTGCTGTTTGCTCCACCCTGAGACCCTGCCCCATCCAAGTTGTGAGAAAAGGCTTTTGCATATGAATGGTCTGGTCCTTTGAAATCTAAACTTACCTAACAAACTGCAGCTGAGTCAGAGTGACCTAGAACATCCAAAAGAAGGCCCAAGACCCCACAGCAGCTTGCATTGCTTCACAGCTGGGCCTCATCTGGGCACCTCCAAAACCCAAACAAAGAAGAGTAATCTGCAGATCTCTTCGTAGCTCCTGCTGGGTGGCCTCAGGCAGAGGCTAAATTAGCACCTCCTTGGAGATCCAAGAGCCAGTGGACCCAGTGATCAGAGTGGGACCATCCAGATTACAACTCCTCAGATCCATAAGGGACACACTCAGGGGGCAAACTCAGTGAGCACCAAAGCCCCAATTAAACAAATCTTGCCTCATAAGGGTATCTCCAGCACAGAAGTTCTCCCATTGTAGACACAGCTGATCCTCACAGCCAGTTGGCCTGGAGGTCAATTCCTCCCAGTGATACCAACAACAATCAAGACTTAACTACAACAAGACTGTGCACACAGCCCACACAGGGGTACACCAAGAGTGTCCACCTCAGGTAACTGGGGAGACTAAGCCACTGGGCCCTATAGGACACCTACCACATAAAGCCACTCTATCAACTCAGGGAAGCAGCCAAAATGCAGAGACAAAGAAACAGATCACAAACGAAAGAAATGGAGGAAAACAAACGACTGGATATAGAGTTCAAAACCATGGTTATAAGGTTTTTCAAGAATTTTCTAGAAAAGCCCGATAAATTTAGCGAGACCCTCGAGGATATGGAAAAGGACCAATTAGAAATTAAGCATACACTGACTGAAATAAAAAATAGTATACAGAAACCTAACAGCAGACTAGAGGATCGCAAGAATCAAGTCAAAGATTTGAAATACAAAGAAGCAAAAAACACCCAACCGGAAAAGCAAAAAGAAAAAAGAATCCAAAAAGTTGAAGATAGTGTAAGGAGCCTCTGGGATAACTTCAAGCGTACCAACATCCGAATTATGGGGGTACCAGAAGGAGAGAGAGAGCAAGATACTAAAAACCTATTTGAAGAAATAATGACTGAAAACTTTCACCCCACCTGGTGAAAGAAATAGACTTACAAGTCAGAAAGCACACAGAACCTCAAACAAAAGGAATCCAAAGAGGACCACACCAAGACACATCATAATTAAAATGCCAAGAGCAAAAGACAAAGAGAATATTAAAAGCAGCAAGAGAAAAACAATTAATTACCTACAAGGGAGCACCCCTACGACTGTCAGCTGATTTCTCAACAGAAACTATGCAGGCCAGACGGGAGTAGCAAGAAATATTCAAAGTGATGAACAGCAAGAACCTACAACCAAGATTACTCTACCCAGCAAAGCTATCATTCAGAATTGAAGGGCAGATAAAGAGCTTCACAGATAAGAAAAAGCTAAAGGAGTTCATCACTGCCAAGCCAGTATTATATGAAATGCTGAAAGGTATTCTTTAAGAAGAGGAAGAAGAAAAAGGTAAAGATAAAAATTATGAACAAATACATATCTATCAACAAGTGAATCTAAAAATCAAGTGAATAAAAAATCTGATGAACAGAATAATCTGGTGAATATAATAGAATCAGGGGCATAGAAAGGGAGTGGAATGACAATTCTCGGGGGGAAGTGGTGTGGGGGGGTGTGGGAAGAGACTGGACAAAAATCATACACCTGTGGATGAGGACAGTGGGGGGGGGGGGGTGCGGGTAAGGGCAGGGTGGAGTGGGAACCCAGTGGAGGGGAGCTATGGGGGGAAAAAGGAGGAACAACTATAATAATCTAAATCAATAAAGATTTAATTTAAAAAAAAGTTTACCAAAAAGATAATAGATATTTCTAAAATGTTAAAAAAAAAAAAAAGAAAAGTTTTACCTTGTTGTTGTTGTTTTTTTTATATATTTTTATTGATTTCAGAGAGGAAGGGAGAGGGAAAGAGAGATAGAAACATCAATGATGAGAATCATTGATTGGCTGCCTCTTGCACACCCCTCACTGGGGATCAAGCCCACAACCTGGGCATGTGCCTTTGACTGGAATCGAACCTAGGACCCCCCAGTCTACAGGCCAACGCTCTGTCCACTGACCCAAACCGGCTAGGGCTTCACCTCTTTTGATGCTATGTTGATGGTCACAATTGTTGGACTGGCTCTTACTTGGTTTTGAGAGCAAAGATATGATAATTATTAAGTGTCTATCATTGCTTGTTAGAGTCACCCTTCTTGGTACAACTAAAATACTCCAATTATGACCTTCAAAAACATGTATTCATTCTGTCTCCAGTTATGGCCAAATTAACAACTTCAATTTAGATCCCCTACTATCTTTCTTTCTCTGAAAACTGCACCTCCTCAATAAGATTGAGAGTCTGAAGCCTGTTTGTTCTGCATGAATCTGCCTCGACTGCAGAAAGCTAGACCAGTATTAGACATTTGACCAAGTTAGGGATTCAAACCTCTTGTAGGAATCTGGAATTGATACTCACTCTATTATTTACTCTTCTGTTAGTCTGAACTATTCTCTTATGAACCCAGGACCTAAGGCCACCATTGTGTGCTAGATATGCCAAAACAGAGAAAGCTGGTAATCAGAAAAAGAGTAAAGCATGAACAGCTATAGCTAGAGGGGCAGTGATATGAGACTGGTAAACTGAACAATAGCCTACAAAGATATCCAAGTCCCAATCTCTGGAAATTGTGAATATTACCTTTTGTGGCAAAATGTACTTGCAGATGTGAGAACATTAAGGATTTTTTTAAATACTGTTTTTTATTGATTTTGGAGAGAGAAACAGAAACATCGATCAGTTGCCTCCTGCATGCCCCCAATCAAGCCCGAAACACTGGCATGTGCCCTGACTGGGAATCGAACCGGCAACCTCCTGGTGCACTGGACGACACTCAATCAACTGAACCACAACGGCCAGGCAGAAAATTAAGGATCTTGAGATGAAGAGAGTATTCTAGATTACCCATGTAGGCCCAAAATATAATTACAAATGCCCTTATAAAAGACAGGCAGACGGCCCTGGCCAATTGATGTTTCTCTCTCACATAGATGTTACTCTTTCTCTCCCTGTCCCTTCCTCTCTTTCTAAAATCAATAGCTTTTTTTTTTTTTTTAAGAGAGAGAGAGGCAGGCATTGGGAGGTTTTGCTACAGAAAAAGAAGGTAATGTGGTGACTGAATCAAGATGTCATGCTGCTTTGAAGATGGAGGAATGGGACATGATCCAAGGCATGCAAGACATGTAGCTCTAGAAGACAGAAACGGCAAGGAAACAGGTTCTCCCCTAAAGCCTCCAGAGGGAATATGGCCCTGACAACACCTTGATTTGAAACCAATGACACTGATTTCAGACTTCTGACCCTCCACAACTCCAAGAGAATAAATTACTGTTTAAGCCACTAAGTATGTGGTATTTGTTACAACAGCAACAGAAAACTGATACAGAGGGTCATCTAGCCCTAGACAGAGAGTCTGAGAAAAATGGTTGCCTGAGTTCCTAACTTTTTTCTAGTTCATTCCTTCAAGAGGCCTACCTTGCACATCTTGCCATTAGGTCCCCCAAGATACCACAGTTTCATTATAATAAATCAACATTCTGCTTAGGCCAGTGGTCGGCAAACTGTGGTTCGCGAGCCACATGCGGCTCGCAAGCCATGGTTTGCCACTCTGTTGACTAATAAGTTTGCCGACCACTGGCTTAGTCCAACCAGAATCTTAACTAAGATGTAAAGCAAGCCCAATAAAGAGAAAGTATAAGAAACTATGCAGTGCAATTTGAGAAGAACCATAATGCATGATGTCCAGATAAAACTGTGTATGCCACAAAGTCGAAAACAGTGCCCCCAAAATTTCTACTTCAGTAGTCACCCTTGTAGCTTTAGGTATTATCTCTAGCATGCCTTACCTTACAATGAAACTCTTTACCTGATAGTAAAATTCACCAATATAATTATATCAACAGAACATATCAACATTGCTTTGTTCACAAAATAATGTAAGTTTTATATTTGGCCCAAAAGAAATAGGACAAAGAAAAGGTACATTTGCAAGAAGAAAACTAGAAGACACTAGAATTTAAAACAGCACCCAAAAAAGGCAAAATTCAGCAAGGTGGCTGTGATACAATCTACCTATATATATAAAAGGCTAAAATGCTAAGTGACCAACCATCTGGGTAATGACGTCACATAGCAACATCCGGCTTCCTCTCCCTGGCAACTAGCCTCCTTGCAGTTTCTTCAGCCCAGGAACACAACTTGCTTTATAGCCAGGTGCAAACATTTTACACTTTAACCAAATGTCTGTGAAGCATTTTCCTGTGCCTCATCTCATTTGATCCTCACAGAAGTCCTGGAGTAGGTAGATAGGAGACTCGATGGAATCCTACTTTCTTTTCATTAGCCGGAAAATGGAGATTTAGAAAACTTAGAAACTTGACCCAACTGAAAAGAAGTAAGAAATGGTGGAACTTGAAAATGACTTCAGGTTTTCTCACTGCGCAGAATATAGTCAAACACTGCTACAGTTAAATATTTTACCCTTTGTTCTCCCTGTGTGATCTACAATAATAATCTGCTTCCTGTTGATATTTATTGCTGAGTTGCTGACAATCACCTGAGAGAGAAGTTAAGGTGCTTCAATGGGCTGGAAAAAGTTTAGCTACATCAGAAAGCAGGTCTAATTAAGCAAATTTATTCTATATCTATAAAAGGTTAAGTTGACTCGTACATGCACAATACATATAAAGCTCTCACTGGCGCCAACCTCACGCGTGTATTTCGATCTGTCATTGTCGATCGTGAATTTAGTTGACACTTCTATTATAGAGAAAGGGTGAATAGCAATATTAAAATATTTCTTCTAATTAATTTCCTTTCAGTGTGCATGAATTCATGCACTGGGTCACTAGTAAAAAATATATATTTGGTGTTTGACCTCAGTTCCTCAGACACAGATCCTAAAAACCTTTGGTAACTCTGGAGTGGTAAGAGTCTTCTATTTGCTGATGAGATGAATGGTCCCTGGGATCTAGCCTCCAAGAGAGACCAAGGCATGATTAGAGGACTAGAACTTTCAGCCCCACCCTCTGACCTCCTAGGATGGTTGACTTAATCACCAAGGGCCAATCATTTGATCATTCAAAAACAGATTCTGAGTTGGTGGACACATTTAGGTGTTAGGGAAGATGGCATGCCCAGAGAGGACATGGAGGTTCTGTGCCCCTTCCCTCATACTTTACTCTATAAATCTCTTTTCCTGAGTTATGTAAGCTATTATAGCAAATTTTCAAACCTGAGGAGGGGTCATGGGAACCTCCAATTTATAGTCAGTTGTTCAGAAGTACAGGTGGCAAAAGTGGGACTTATGACTGGCATCTGAGGTGGGAAAAGTCTTGTTGGGACTAAGTTTAACCTATGGGACCTGTGTTAACTCTATATTTAGCATCAAAATTGAAATGAATTATAGGACCCCTAGCCAATATCTAGAGAATCAATCAGAGAATTGGTTGTTGGTGTGGGGAAAATCCACACACTAACAATAAAAAAGGAGGATGTGTTAGCTTGTAGAGAACAGTACAAGAGAAGTGGGTATCCAGTGAAGGATAGTTTCAAAACCTGGAGATTAAATTAGCAGATTTTCCCTACATTTCAGCCTAGGGCCTACAGATTTAGAGGATCAACAGAGAATCCAAAATGTGCTTCATGAATCAAAACAGCTCAATACAGAAATTATATTCTCCCAACATTATCATTAGATCTCAGTAAAGTAAGAGAAGCATTTTTCCATTTTCAACAATGAGAAACAGATGGGTTCACCAATCCTTTCATCTTTCAAAGCTTGGGAAATTACACTGTTGTGAATAATAACTAGCCTATAGATCTTTTATTTACCTTTTTAATAATATATACATACATCTCTTTTTCCAAAATGTGTTATCCTTCCTTGTAGTACCTTTATAGAATAGGTCATTATAGTGCCGGAATTCCTAGTACTTCAGTCTCCAAGTTACATGAAAAGATGTCATTAAAACTGTTTGATTAGTGATGCAGAAAAATCCAAGCCTAATAGAATCTAATCCGGACTGAAATGTTAAAACTAAAATCATAGGAAATAAATATATGCTTAGTTAGAAATGACTGTGACAAAAGAAAAGACCTAGAAGGGAAAATGCATGCTTAACATAAATTAGGAAGATACTATTATCTTTTGGTGACAAAAAGGCAGGGTGCCCTGAACAATAGATAACTAAGTGCCCATTTATCACTTGGAAAACACAGGGAGCATGGAAGGTCAGAACAGGGTAGCAATCACCCAAAAACAGAATTATTCATGAACTCTAAATGCTTGTCACTAATTACAAATTATCCAGTAACACTGTAAAATGATCAAATAGGTAAAACAGGATTTGAATTTATCTTTCTGATTTCAGATTTCCCTCTAACCCACTACACTTGGAATCAGTGAAGTGTGGTTTTTGCATAAGCTGAGAAAGAACCCTGGGAACATTAACATAATATTCCAATCTCTTGCCAGGCCAGTCTCAGATACATCTCCTTTGCTTGGGTAAAAACTTAATGCTTTATGTTCTGCCCTTTATTAAGATCTACCTTTTAAAGAAAGGTCCATTTGAAGTCAGAAAGCACCTTTGAGACTCTGGAGTGTAGTGAATGTGCTCTGTGCATTTTGGAATCTTCAGTGCTTAATAAGTTATGTATGGTTGGTTGATAAATGAGTGACAAGTTAATATCAAAAAACATTTCCTGCCTGGCTGGTGGCTCAGTGGTTGAGCATCAACACATGCATCAGGAGGTGACCGGTTCAATTCCAGATCAGGGCACATCCCCGCCGCGGTTGTGGCCTCGATCCCCAGCCGGGGGCGTGCAGGAGGCAGCCAATCTATGTTGATGTTTCTCTCATGGATCACAGATTCTGCTCTTCCTTCCCTTAAGGTTAATTTAAGCCCCAAATATCATACCATAAGCAACTAAAAAACATGAGAGTATCTATTAATATCTATCATTCCTTTATGTAATTTACATTAAACATCATATATAGGTTTCATGTTCCAATTCTCCACTCTGGATAATTTTCTTCCTATCACTTTTTTTTTAATACAATGACATTTCTTTTGGTTAAACGGGTGCTAGTCTCTCCATAAAGAATAATGGCAGCCTTAGCCGGTTTGGCTCAGTGGAAAGAGCGTGGGCTTGCGAACTGAAGAGTCCCAGGTTCAATCCCGCTTATGGGCACATATTAGAGTTGCAGGCTCCTCCACCTCCCGGGGCCCTGGTCAGGGGTATGCAGGAGGTAACCAATGGAAGTGTTTCTCTCACACCGATGTTTCTCTCTGTCTTTCCCTCTCTCTTCCACTCTCTCTAAAAATCAATGAGAAAATATCCTCGGGTGAGGATTTAAAAAAAAAAATGGTAAAGACTGACTTCAGCCTTCAGGACTGGACTCAGCCCTTCTGTGTGGAGGTGGTGAATTGGCTGACCTTTTAGGGCTAGCCTCCGCCCTTCGGGACTGGGTTGGACTCTTCTGGTCTGGGCAAGGCCCTTTGGGACTGGCTACAGCTGTTGAGTGAACGGAGCCAGTTTCAAAACAATCTATTAGTGTGATCCCATTCATATGAAGTTCTGGAACAGTTACAACTAATCTATGATAATAGAAATCAGATTAGTAATGCTAAAATGGAAGAGGAGAGATTGACTACAAAGGGGCAATGGAGTACAAACACTGAAATGTTTAATATTTTGTATGGGGTAGTGGTTACATGAGTGTACACATTTGTCAATACTCATTTATGTATTTAACCACATGTAAATGTACCTTGAATTTATAAAAAACAATACAAAACATAAATCAGATCATGTTCTCCCAACTTCAAACTAGTATGGCTTCCCAACTGCTATTAGAATAAAACCCAAACTCCTTCCCATAATCCATAAGGCACCAAATGAATTAAACTGTACTCTCCAAACCTTGCCTTTCATTCCATCCCTCATTACTACATTCTAGTCACATTGATCGTCTCGGTATGTATTAGAAATTCCAAACTCTATTCTAAAATATAAAACACAAGGTAAAAAAAGAGAAGGTGGGAGAACCTGGAAAGGGCAACTAATCACAATGTGTGGGCTTTAATTTGAATTCTGATTCAAACAAAATGTAAAAGAAAATGACTTACAGCATCTGTTCCATTGATTGCATTAATAAACGTGAATGGCTTTTCTGAATTCACCCCACTTTGTTCTGCATTTCTGTAGTCCCCTCCAACTCTGACTTACTTTGGCCAATGAGATGTTAGCAAAGGTGAGGCATGCAGAGGCTTGAAAGCACTCATTCATTCTCACCTGCTCTTTTGCACAGTTGGGCTTTGCTCTCACCATGAATGCCCAAGAGTGCCTACTGGAGGAAAAGACGTGGGGCATAATCAAGATGGCCCAGTCAAGACCCTAAATATGAGGAGGAAAAAAAACACAAGATCAATAAATCACCTAGTCCACCCATGGCTGACCACAGATGCATGAGTCCCTGCAAACCCGACTTAGAGAAACAAAAACACCTAGATCAGTGGCCGGCAAACTGCGACTCACGAGCCACATGCAGCTCACAAGCCACCATTTGCCACTCTGTTGACTAATGAGTTTGCCAACCACTGACCTAGATGATCCACAGACTCTATGTTTACTCCTTTTTTTAATTTAATATCTTTATTGTTCAGATTATTACAATTGTTCCTCTTTTTTCCCCATAGCTCCCCTCCACGCGGTTCCCACCCCACCCTTTGCCCTTATCTCCACCCCACTGTCCTCATCCATAGGTATACGATTTTTGTCCAGTCTCTTCCCACACCCCCACACCCCTTCCCCCCGAGAATTGTCAGTCCACTCCCTTTCTATGCCCCTGATTCTATTATATTCACCAGATTATTCTGTTCATCAGATTTTTTTATTCACTTGATTTTTAGATTCACTTGTTGATAGATATGTATTTGTTGTTCATAATTTTTATCTTTACCTTTTTCTTCTTCCTCTTCTTAAAGAATACCTTTCAGCATTTCATATAATACTGGCTTGGCAGTGATGAACTCCTTTAGCTTTTTCTTATCTGTGAAGCTCTTTATCTGCCCTTCAATTCTGAATGATAGCTTTGCTGGGTAGAGTAACCTTGGTTGTCTGTTCTTGTATTCATCACTTTGAATATTTCTTGCCACTCCCGTCTGGCCTGCATAGTTTCTGTTGAGAAATCAGCTGACAGTCGTAGGGGTGCTCCCTTGTAGGTAACTGTTTTTCTCTTGCTGCTTTTAATATTCTTTGTCTTTTGCTCTTGGCATTTTAATTATGATGTGTCTTGGTGTGGTCCTCTTTGGATTCCTTTTGTTTTGGGTTCTGTGCGCTTCCTGAACTTGTAAGTCTATTTCTTTCACCAGGTGGGGGAAGTTTTCTGTCATTATTTCTTCAAATAGGTTTTCAGTATCTTGCTCTCTCTCTTCTTCTGGCACCTCCATAATTCGGATGTTGGTACACTTGAAGTTATCCCAGAGGCTCCTTACACTATCTTCAACTTTTTGGATTCTTTTTTCTTTTTGCTTTTCCGGTTGGGTGTTTTTTGCTTCTTTGTATTTCAAATCTTTGACTTGATTCTTGCGATCCTCTAGTCTGCTGTTAGGTTTCTGTATACTATTTTTTATTTCAGTCAGTGTATGTTTAATTTCTAGTTGGTCCTTTTTCATATCCTCAAGGGTCTCGCTAAATTTATCGGCCTTTTCTAGAAAATTCTTGAAAAACCTTATAACCGTGGTTTTGAACTCTATATCCAGTCATTTGCTTTCCTCCATTTCTTTCGTTTGTGATCTGTTTCTTTGTCTCCGCATTTTGGCTGCTTCCCTGAGTTGATAGAGTGGCTTTGTGTGGTAGGTGTCCTATAGGGCCCAGTGGCTCAGACTCCCCAGTTACCTGAGGTGGACACTCTTGGTGCACCCTTTGTGGGCTGTGTGCACAGTCTTGTTGTAGTTAAGTCTTGATTGTTGTTGGTATCACTGGGAGGAATGACCTCCAGGCCAACTGGCTGTGAGGATCAGCTATGTCTATGCTGGGAGAACTTCTGTGCTGGAGATACCCTTATGAGACAAGACTTGCAAAAGCCTCTGTGCTCAGCTTGGATGGGGCGGAGTCTCAGGGCGGAGCAGACAGCATTGGTTTCCTGTCAGCCCTGCCCTAATAGGCTCCTGTGTCTCAGTGTCCCGTGGTAATAGCTGCAAGCACCTCTGAGAGAAAGCCGCCCTTGAGTTCTGCCCGCTGATAGACAGTCCAGTTTCTCCCCGAAAGAGTCTGGGTCCCCAGAGTCTCGCCCGGAACTGGAGTTCAGAGCCATCGGGAGCTTTTGTCTCCCTCCCGCTTGAGAAAGCCAGCCGCATATTCAGTTGCCAATCCTCTTCACGCGTGTCTCGGTAGCTCTGCCTCCTACAGCTCCTCTGAATTTCAGTGTGCTTTTCTCTTTCCTTCTAGTTGTAGAATTTCCACTCAGCCAGCCTTCCTGTGGTTCTGGATGATGTCCTTTTTGTCTTTTAGTTGTAGTTTTGAAATTGTTGTGCGAGGCAGCAGTTTAAGTGTTTACCTATGCCGCCATCTTGGTTTCTCTATGTTTACTCTTGTATACCTCTGAGTCTTTGCATAATTGTGACGATAACATATAAACATTTATGAGATAGCTGGAAGTTAAACACTGACTCAATATTTGATGATATTAAGGAACTATTGTTAACCATTATTCATTTTTTTCTAGTTATGATAATGACATGGTCATTAGCATAACTCTTTTTAAAGAGTCCTTACCTTTTAAAAAACACTTAAATATTCTTAGACAAAATATTATAATGTCTAGAAAATAATAGGATGTCAAAATAATATGGGGGTGGGGTGGAAGGTTCATCATTGAAACTGATGATGATTATAAGGGCTATTATACTTTTTCTATATTTTTCTTTATGTTTTACATTTTTCCGTAACAACAAGGTTTTTAAAAAATCCAACCCAACCAACCTCAGGGTCTTTGCACTAGCCACTACACCTTCCGCCACAGTTCAGGCCTCAGATACAATGTTACTTTCTCAGAGTAACTTTCTTTGACTACCCGCTCCAATACAGACCCTCTCCCCAGTCATGTGTATCACATCACTCTGATTTACTGTCTTCTCAGGACTTATCACCATCAGAAATTACCTTGCTCATTCATTTGTTTATTTTCTGTTTCACCACTTCCACATTCCCAAAATATACACTCCATGAGGCAGGGGCCCGCCTATCTTGCTCACCTATTTCCCAGCATCTAGCATACATCTGCTCACTGTATATGCTAAAAAATAAGTTTAAAAAAGAAAACCACAGCTGACTGAACTGTGTTTCAAATGCACAAGTCAAACCAATGTATATGGGCTAAGTTACAAGGGAGAGAAAACACTTCTGAGATGTCTTCACTGAACTACAACCAAAAGGGGTACTCAATGAAGAGCAGCAAGCTGACCCAATCAAATTATCCCTCTTGAAAATATACAAACAGTAGGTGGAATGATGCGAGCAGGCTGGTTTCTCCCCAATAACTAACTTCTGCATTCCTGGTGTCTGCATCAGGGGTGAGTCCAAGTAATGTGTTTCACAATGTAATGTGTTTCTTTTCTTTGGGACTATGAAGACTTATCTAATCACAAGACAATGACAAATCTGACGTTAAGGGAATTTTACACTAGTCACTGCTATTGCATCGCAGAGATTTTCCATTTTAGTAGGCTGCTCTAATTTCCCAATTTGGAATGAAACCTCTAATGATTTAAGTATTAGAGCTGGTGCCCTGGCCGGTTTGGCTCAGTGGATAGAGTATCGGCCTGCAGACTAAAGGGTCTCAGGTTCGATTCCAGTCAGGGGCACATGCCTGAGTTGTGGGCTCGATCAATGGTTCTCTCTCACCACTGATGTTTCTATCTCTCTCTCTCTCTTTCCCTTCCTCTCTGCAATCAATAAAGAACATGAAATAAATGTTAAGAATAAGTGATTTAAAAAAAACACAGCAGGTCATTTGCAGAAACATTATGTGTATTTTTTTTTCTTAATTAAATCTTTATTGTTCAGATTATTACAGGTGTTCCACTTTTTTTCCCCCCATAGCTCCCCTCCACCTGATTCCCCACCCCACCTCATGCCCTTACCCCCCGCCACTGTCTTCATCCATAGGAGTAAGATTTTTGTCCAATCTCTTCCCGCAACCCTCACACTTGCTTCCCCTGAGAATCGTCAGTCCACTCCCTTTCTATGTCCCTGATTCTATTATATTCACCAGTCCATTCTGTTCTTCAGATTTTTCATTCACTTGATTTTTAGATTCACTTGTTGGTAGGTATGTATTTGATGTCATTTTGTTGTTCATAATTTTTATCTTTACCTTTTTCTTCTTCTTCTTCTTCTTCTTAAAGAATACCCTTCAGCATTTCATGTAATCCTGGTTTGGTGGCGATGAACTCCTTTAGCTTTTTCTTGTCTGTGAAGCTCTTTATCTGACCTTCAACTCTGAATGATAGCTTTGCTGGGTAGAGTAATCTTGGTTGTAGGTTCTTGCTGTTCATCACTTTGAATATTTCTTGCCACTCCCTTCTGGCCTGCATAGTTTCTGCCGAGAAATCAGCTGACAGTCGTATGGGTACTCCCTTGTAGGTAATTAACTGTTTTTCTCTTGCTGCTTTTAATATTCTCTCTTTGTCTTTTGCCCTTGGCATTTTAATTATGATGTGTCTTGGTGTGGTCCTCTTTGGGTTCCTCTTGTATGGGGTTCTGTGCGCTTCCTGAACTTGTAGGTCTATTTCTTTCACCAGGTAGGGAAAGTTTTCTGTCATTATTTCTTCTAATAGCTTTTCAATATTTTGCTCTCTCTCTTCTTCTGGCACCCCAAAAATTCGGATGTTGTTTCGCTTAAAGTTGTCCCAGAGGCTCCTTACATTATCTTCATATTTTTGGATTCTTTTTTCTTTTTGTTTTTCTGGTTGGATGTTTTTTGTTTCCACATATTTCAGATCTTTGGTTTGATTCTTGGGGTATGTTGATCTACAGTTGAGTTTCTGTATATTCTTTATTTCAGACAGTGTATGCTTCATTTCTGACTGGTCCTTTTCCATTTTTTTGGCATTCTCATTAAGGTCCTTGAAGGTCTCACTAAGCTCCTCAGAAGTGTCATCAAGTTTCTCGGCAGTTTTTAGAAGATTCTTGAGTAACCTTATAAATGTGATTCTGAACTCTATGTCATCCAGTAGTTTGCTTTCCTCTGTTTCTTTCATTCGTGACATGTTTCTTTGTTTCTGCATTTTGGCTTCTTCCCTGTGTTGATGTAGTGGCTTTGTGTGGTAGGTGACCTATAGGGGGCAGTAGCTCAGCCTCCCCAATCACCTGATGTGGATGCTCTTGGTACACCCCTTTGTGGGCTGAGTGCAAAGTCTTGGTGTAGTTAAGCCTGAATTGCTGTTGGTACGCTGGGAGGAATTGACCTCCAGGCCAATTAGCTGTGAGCACTCCCTGTGTCTATAATGGAAGAAGTGCTGCGCTTATGGGGCAGGACTTGTTTCAGTGGGGCTTTGGTGCTCACTGAGTCTGCCTCTTGAATGTGTCACTTATGGATGTGAGGAGTTGAAATCTGTTGTCTCACACTGACCACTAGGTACACTGGCTTCTGGATCTCCAATGGGGTGCAGGTCAGCTACTGTCTGAGGCCACTCAGCAGGAGCTACAGTGAGAGCTGCAGTTTTCTCCTCTTTGCTTGGGGTTTGGAGGTTTTGGAGCTGTCTGACCCGGGCTGCAAGTTTTCTAGGTTAAGCTGCAATAGGGCAGGCTTTCTTATGCTAATTGAGCTGCTTGGAGCTTGGGTAGGTTTGTAGGTTGTGTGGGGCGGGGTCTCAGGGCGTCACTAGGTTAGGGCGTGGCAAACAGCAATGGCTGCTAGTAAGCCCGCTCTGTGTCCCGACCGTGTCCTGGAATCCTGTGCCCCAGTGCCGTAAACAGTTATTCCTGCGCGCAGCTCTGCTAGCAAGCCACTCTCACTGGCAGACAGTCCAGCTTCTCCCCGTAGGAGTTTGGGTCCCCCGCGTCTCCCCAGAGACTGGATTTCAGAGTAGTCGGGGGCTTGTCTCCCTTCGGGTTGAAAAAAGCAACGCACCCAGTCGCCTGCCGCCAGCCCGGATCCCGCGCCTCCGTACCTCAGCTTTTCAGCGCTCGTGCACGTCTCAATGCTCTTTTCTCTTTCCTTCTAGTTGTAGAATTTCCACTCAGCCAGCTTTCCCGTGGTTCTGGGTGATAGACGTTTTATCTTTTAGTTGCAGTTTAAATTGTTGTCGGAGGCAGCAGTTTAGGTGTTTACCTATGCCGCCATCTTGGATTCCCCCTCCATTATGTGTATTTTTAAAAAGTGTTAGAGCTGGTGGATCATAATTAATTAACATTTTCAAAAAATAGTAGGTAACAGGTAATAACCAGAATCTTAAAGCTTAAAATGGAAAGTATATAAATTCTCATTGACACTATTGTCCAAATAATCATCTTTGTTCTCTCCCTCTATCCTCTCCCATCCTTATACCGGACACCCCCAGTCTCTTCGACATTGCCATTCTGCCAGCTACTTTCAATTTATCTGTTCCTTTCCCTTTCTCCTCTTTTCCTCAACACCCATTCCAATCCCCTTGTCTTAGCTCCTCTTTCTTCCCTTCCCCTCCAAGCTTGCATTAAAATTAATATTTCCATTCATATTTTAAAATATTTATTGAATAATTAAGACATGAAAAATAAAACTATAAAAAGATAGTATTTTTACCTAAGAGACTGAGCATCTCCTTTCTGAGGGAGAGAAAAAGGCAAGCAGTAAGCTCATATTAACAGATGAGGCCAATCCAAATGGGGGTTATCAATATGCATATTTTACAAGTCTCCAGATGTGAACTGTCAGTCACAATGATTACCACAGCAATCTTACAAAGGCTATGTATGAAAAACAAGAGTGCTGCTACAAGTCTTCATTCTAAAAGCATTTGTTTAATGAGTTGGGGAAATTTTTGCAAATATATCCAACAATTTTCTTCCTCTTGTTATTTATACACTTGTTTCTCATTTAACTAAGCTATATATAGATTAAGGTTTTATGCCAACTATCTTGCCATAAAACTAACATTTTACACTTGTGACCTCACCATCAACTTTCTGGCAATAATATATCAGGTCACAGACCCTACAGGAAAACTTAGGAATATAAACTCAATAAAAATCTTGAAATGTTCAGAAAATTAATTAGTATTTGGCATGCTGTTTATAAAGCTTTTCATTCTGGTTCTGTCAAAAGCAGTCTGGCACATTTCTCTCGCATACTAACAGTCTGATTACTGGTAACACCAAAGTTTTATTTAGGTCCCTTCTCCAGTTCTACAGGTTCCATTTGCACACATACATAAGAACCCAGTCAAAAGCTGAGGTTCCAGACACCAGAGGAGGAAAAGGCATTTCATTATTAGTTCAGTCTATTTTTACAGGCAAAATGTCAATGTTCTTAAACCAAGTGGTTTGGTGGGTCTGGCACTGGACTGAGCACTAAGAATATGAGCTCTGGTCTGTTTTGTTATTAGCAGAATATCCAGATTCTAATTAGTAAAACTCACAAAATCTGCATGTGACAATCATCGTGGAGCCTAACAAAGCTAGAGAATGAAACTAAGTGAAAAGATAGAAATCTAAATTTGTTCTATTTTGAAGAAGGGCAAGCTTTTCCAGCTGCTGCAATAAAATGACTGGATTCAAATATTGAGATAATTGGATTAATTTCTTGGTGCTGTTCTCCTCCTTCATTCCCCTAGGAAGAAAGATCATGTCACTCAACAGTGATACTTCTAGCCAATTAAAGGGTGGTTTGAGGCTGCAATGCTTCCACTGTATCTCCAAGCTGGAAAGATTTCAGCTGTAATGTAGGAGCTACAATAAGGACAAAGTAAGAAAGAGTAGGTAAAATGAGCTCTGTCATACTGGCAGTCACTCTCATGGGAAGGAAAGAGCCAAAGAATTAGCATTTCTGAACTTGACAAGTGAACGTCACAGTCATAGAAAGACTCTATATGCAATCTTATTCTGCCCTGTCCCCCATATTACATCAGGTTTTAGGAACTACTATTTCTAACTGTGCTCCATGTCAATCAAATATTTCCCTTCCCCCATATGAATAAAAAAATTTCTGGAGAATTTTGGTCTAATCATTGCTTGTACCCACTCTCCCATTTTGCTCAGATCGCAGAGCTAGTAATTGGCAGTCTTATACACAATACCCTACACACAGCAGGCACCCAAAACAAACTAACTACATTCATTATTTAGCAAGCAAGCAAACAAAAATAAATTTTTAAATTAAAATAACTTGAGGTAAAATTTCCATAACATAAACTTATCCATTTTAAAGTGAACAATTCAATGGCGTTTAGTACATTCACTATTTTGTGCAACCACGACCTCTATCTAGTTCCAAAACACTTCTATCACTCCAAAGTAAAACCCCATACTGACTGAGGAGTACCTCCCCATGCCCCCCTTTTCCTTAACCCCCCCCAAAAAAACCAATCTGTATTCTGTCTCTATGAATTTATCTATTTTGTTCATTTCATATAAATGGAATCATACAATATATGACCACTAGTGTCTGGCTTGTCACTCGGCATAATATTTTTTAGGTTCATTCATGCTGTAGATTTTCATTTCTTTTATGGCTGAATATTTCATTGTATGTACATACCACAATTTGTCTATCCATTCATCTACTCATTGATGGACATTTCCATCTATCGGCTATTTTCCACCTCAAAAATGTCCCCTATAACTCATGGCCTAAACTAACTCTATAATTATTCTCTTCCCCTGCTCCCAGATTCTCTACTGTGAATACTAAAGTCATGATCAAGTGGGGCAAAAAAGGAAAATACTCCATTACTCCAACCCAAAGAACCTCAAATGACAAAACTATGTAGATTTGCAGTGAAATTACTCAATGAAAGTATACAATAAGAGTAAGTAAGCAAAAGTGAAGAGAAAAGAATAGCCGATCTGCCACGCAACTATTCTCTCAAATCTGAAGTCTCCTCTGGGTTATCTCAGAATCCTCAAACATGATTTATGTATCTGATCTGCCTCCTCAGCTCAACACTAAGTATACCGAGCAGCACAGCATTTGTAAATCTCCCTAATAAAAATATCTGTAAGCTGCTTCCCTTGAATGCCCCTCAAAGTCTAGTATATTTTTACTATCCTGTCAGTTTTCTGCCATGATATTATGACAGGGTTATTTCATTTTAAAGGTTACCATGCCTTCAACTGCCAGATATCAGCTATCACAGGGGTAAATAATGGAATGGTATTTCTGTAATCTACATAGAGTTAACATTTTTTAAAAGGTTGTGAGTGAATGAAATGATCTGATAATTCTAAAACCTAGTCTGCTGAGAAGATTAGAAAAGGCCAAAAATTAGGAAAATTAAATCCTTCCATTGTTAAGCTGGTATTACATCATGACTGAATCAAGCCATTTCATTACATTTCATTTTAGAAGTCAATATCCTATGTATAATGTAAAATAATCCTAAAACCACTATAGTCTATAAGTGACTTTTATATCACCTTTATATAAATTTAATATAAAAATACAAATTGTAATGTTAACAAAGTATTTGCTTAATTCCTAATTAACTTCACTTCCATCCTTTCTTTCCCATATTTTCCCTCATTCAGTTGGTTTAAATATATTCATGCTAATTCTCCATGTTCTCACCACATTATTAGGAGTTTTTTATACAACATTTGTATGGGATACGATTGATAACAATCTATTTTTTTTTTTTTCAAACTGATTCCTTCCTAGGTCTGTAGGGTGAGGAAAAATGTTAAAAGTGATTTAAAAGCTAGATCTTCTGAAACCCCACTTTTTTAGATGAATACCAAAAGAGAAAGAAAATGAGCATGTAATCATTCTACCTTTAAAATGAAAAGTCCACACTGTTAAAATAGAGAAAAAAATATATTCAAAGAGACCAAACAACAAACTGCTCAAGCCATTTCCTTTAAAAAAAAATTGCACTTATGCATGTAACTTAAAATTATAGAAAACAGCTCCCTATTCTTCAAAAAACACTTTTAAAAATAGCCCCCAAATCATAGGTATTCTTATTTTTAAAATGTGAAGGTATTAAGAACAAAATTATGTTCTTAATAAATTTAAGTAATGAGCTGTTGTGCTGGAAGACAACTATGGTAAGATATACACAATATTAACCCGTCTTGCCAAAAAGAAGACAAAGAGTAACAAAGACAATTATAAAAGAAATTTGATTAAATCACTTTTTAAAAGGGGTTGATGTCTTTGAAATCCTGTAGTATAAATTTTTTTTCCTATGGGATATTGCACAAATGTCTCTGTCTTGTCTAAAGTGTACTAAAATTACAAATACACACTCATCCTGAGGAAAACCGCTCTTATTTATCAGGTTGAAAGAAACAAGAAAGCCTTAAAAAACAGCGATTTCCAGGGAAGCAAAGTAAAGCAGGAAAGTGAAGGTACAATAAAAGGACTATAATCAGAGATATGGGAAGAAGACAAACTGCATTAATTAATTTTCTTTAAGAAATGAGACTAGCTACACACTGAGATGAATTGTCTCATTTGCCAAATGTCCCAAGTGGCAAAGTCAAACAAATAACTCTGTAATTCTTCATTAGTATTTCATCAAGTTTAACCATTTGCAGACTGCCAAAAGGGGGGGAGGGGTTCTTCAAATCTTACGAGAATTACAACTAATCACCTTTTTACGTGTTATTTTTCAATATCTTCCTGTTTTGAAATACCCAAGTACCAAATGGTATGATTACAGAGCAAAATCAAGTAAGATACACAGTAGGAAGGGCTTACTCTTCATGGGAGACCAGGCTGGACAGAGCAAAGCCTTTGAAATCCTTCAGAACTGTGCTTAATTTCTGACTCTTCCACCTTGTAGTTAAATGACTGTGCCCCAATTACTTAATCTCTTCAGTCTCAATTTTCACAGGTGTACAAAATGAAAGATACACCATGCATGGTTGTAAGATTAAAATTTATTGTGACAGCCCTGGCTGGGAAGATCAGTTGGTTAGAGCATCGTCCTGGTACGCCAAGGTTGCAGGTTCAATCCCCAGTCAGGGCACATACAAGAAATCAACCAATGAATGCATAAATAAGTAGAATGATAAATCAATGTTTCTCTCCCTTTCCCTCCCTCCCTCCCTCCCTCCCTCCCTCTCTCTCTGTCTCTAAAATATTTTCTCTCAAAGCAGTATTTTAAAAAATGTTTTTAATGATTGTGACATTAAGTATCATATATATAAAGTACCTGGCTCTTTTCTCAGTAAATGTTAATTCCTCTAATAAAGTATTCAAGTCACGTGAATTTAAATGTTTGAGATTTACTGTTAAATAACCAAAAACTTGAGGGTACTATGTGAACTTCTGAAGAATAGTGACTCTCATTCACCATTTTGTTAAGAAAGTTAGTCTTGCCCTAGCCAGTTTGGCTCAGCGGATAGAGCATCAGCCCATGGACTGAAGGGTCCCAGGTTCGATTACGGTCAAGGGCACATGCCTTGGTTGCAGGCTCAATCCCCTGCCCTTGTTGGGGCAGGTACAGGAGGCAACCAATCTATGTGTCTCTCTCACATCGATGTTTCTCTATGTCTCTCCCTGCGCCTTCCACTCTCTAAAAATCAATGGAAAAAATATCCTCAGGTGAGAATTAAAAAAAGAAGAAGAAGAAATTTAGTCTTCAACTTTCCTGTACTTTCATCACAGAGGTAAGAGCTATGGAAAGATTCATTGTAAATTTGTTTTTCCTTTGGACATAAGCTTTTTTACCCTGAGCCCCAGTAAAAGATAATTTTTAAACTGAAGCCTAGTTTTTATAGCCCATGGGATATTTATTCCAAAACAAAAACAGTTTTATCATTTATCATTATGAATTATCATTTTTAAAACCTGGATATTAAAAAATAAATGTCATAAAGCATACTTTTAAAAAAATCACTTGAAATCCTACCAACCGGAAATCACCAATATTTTGATATATAACATATACATTCACCCATCTTAGACTTCTTTCACTGTATAAATATATACATATATTTTAATAAAAACTGGATAATTAATATCCTTTGAATAAGTTTTAGATGTCTTTTATTAACTGTACAATCATAAGACAACACTAGAATGAAATGAACAAAACTTCCACAATCCTAACACCTTAAATCAAGTGTTTTTACCTTTGCTATGTCTATTTTCAATGCTTACTCACATGAATATGTAACTGACATAATTATGATTATAAAAGATACAATTTTATATTCTTTCCTTATCCATTGTAAGCATGTTCTCTGTTACTTCATGAAAATACTTAAGTAAAATACAACAAATGAGATACTTTGTTATAGACACTAATATCAAAATATCCTTCCTGATTATGATTTATAGAGCCAATTCCTCATTCTTGGAAATAATTAGTTTTAATAACAAACATGCCTACCTTTGATTTTAAAGCTTTTATATTTTGTTGCTATGGAGACTAAATGAGAAAAAACATATAAAAACTTTTGGTAAACCTCCATATTAATGGAACATATCATTATTACCAATGGAACACAGAGTGAACATTTCAAGTACACAAGTGTATATGTGATGTCTCTCAATATACCTAGGAATGACTTTCTAGATTTTTGCTCATAACAAAAAAAAACCAAGACTTCCTCTATTATATAACTAGATCCAGGGTATGCTATAAAAAATATTTTTAATGTATTTCTGAGCTTCCAAGTAAGTAAGGGAAAAGTCTAAGGGGAAGAAAGTAACAATGAGCTGAAACAGAGTGGTGGCATAGAGGAACTAAACCTGGATGAAATGAATCAGAATCTCCCTCCTAAAATTAAGCCAAGACTCTTAAATGGTGCTAAAGTGGTCTCAGATCTACACAATCCTTGGTGTCTGACAGAAATATATGCAAACCCTCGATAATATAAACAGGCCTCAATTTAGGATTAAGTTTAAATACATAAGTATTAATAATTTATTTTTTAAATCACTAAATTGTTTAAGGAAATAAGCTACCATAAGTGAAAGATACACACAGCAGATTTAAACTTCCAAGCTTATTGCTTTTCCTAAAAGCTATATTTTATCTCTAAATTTTAAAATCTATAATGTCAAAAATCAAAAGCTCTATTTCCTGTGTCCTGGGATACTACCATAACTATTAAGGATACAAAGAACATACTTCTCCAAAATATCACCCTAAAAGCACTTAAATATTTCATCCTTTGCCCTGGCAGGGTGGCTCGGTTGGCTGGAGCATCGTCCCATACACCAAAAAAGGTTGCAGGTTCAATTCCTGGTCAGGGCACATACCTAGGTTGCAGGTTCAATCCCCTGTCAGGGCGCAACTGATTGATGTTTCTCTCTCTCTCCCTTCCTCTCTCTAAAATCAATAAAAACATATCCTCAGGCGAGGCTTTAAAATTTTTTTCATCCTTCATAAACTGAAGCTTAATTTTAAAATAGTCATAATTTTTTTGAAAATCAATCATCTCTATCTTTTTGTTCTCAACTGCCTAAGCCAGTGGTTGGCAAACTCATTAGTCAACAGAGCGGCAAACCATGGCTCGCGAGCCGCAGTTTGCCGACCACTGGCTAAGCAGAAATCGAGGGAAATGGTAGCACATTTTTCTAAGTAACTTAGTCTTCACTGTGGCTTTAAGGAAGAAGTTTTTTTGGGGGGTTGTCTTGCTCTCCCTGCAGATCCATTGCTCTGCTCTTCAGTCTTCATCCAGGGATGTGAGCTGCAAGAGCTTCTACTGTATGGAACAAGGAAAGTCACAGGCAGGTTGAAAAGAAAATGGCAAATTGTGTGCTGATTCCTTGACATTCCCATGGTCAGAGCAAGTCATATGACCATGCCTAACTTCAAGTGGGTAGGAAAGTACAAGCCTACCATGTCCCCAGAATTAAGGAAAATAGTAATAATAATGTGGGTCAGAACTAGGGGAGTGGCAGTGGAAATGAAGAGGAGAAGATGGAATTTGTTGTTAATCCTCACCCAAGGATATTTTTTCCATTGATTTTTACAGAGTGGATGGGAGGGAGGAGAGAGAGGGAGGGAGAGAAGAAAGAATGAGAGAAACATCACTGTCAGAGAGACATAGCAATTGGTCACCTCCTGAACACACCCAACAGGGGTAGGGATAGAACCTTCGGTGCATGGACTGACACTCTAACCACTGACCCACACCAGCCAGGGCAACCAAATGGATGGACCTAGAGGGTATTATGCTAAGTGAAACAAGTCAAACAGAAAAAGACAGATGATTTCACTTACATGTAGAATATAAAATAAACAAGCAGAACAGCAACAGACTCATTCATACACAAAACAGGTTGCCAGGCGGGAGGCAGGTAGATGTCTGGTTGAAAAGGTGAAAGGATTTTGAAGTACAAATTGATAATTACAGAATAGTCATGGGTATGTAAAGAATAGCATAAGGAATATAGTCAATAATATTATAATAACTATATTTGGTATCAGATGGGTACTAGATTTAACAGGGTGATATAAAGGTCTAATCATGGGCTTGTACACCTGACACTAACAATGTTGTACGTCAACTGTAATTTAAAAAGAAAAAAATAATCTAAAAATTGATCATACAATTCCATAAAAGTGCTGTCTTTTAGCAGCACTTTTCTCGGGGGGGGGGGGGGGTATTTTCTCATTTAAATTGAAGGTTTTATATTCTTTAATACTTCATCACACATACCTCATGCATGGTAGGCACTAAAAAATTTGTGGAATTTTTCTGCTAAAAAGCATGAGATTTGGACCCTGAACCCTAACTACCTCATCAGACATCTTTTTCATTCATTTTTGTGATTCAAACACACTTGCCGATTTCAGTTTCTCAACCTAACAACATTCTGCCCTCACGACCACTGTCCATGCTGCTCCCTGAGCCTGGAACACCCCCCAGCCTTTTTCAATTTCTTCAGAATTCAGGTGGGATATTTCTCCAGGGATTTCCACACTACGTCAGATCTTCCTATTGTATGCTCTCATTTTGCATTGTGCTCCTTCACATCATTAATCACAATTGTAATTAAATAATTAATCCTGTGATTGATTAGTTTAATATCTGGCTCTCCGATAGGATGTAAGTGCCGTGAGTTTTCACAACTTTATTTCCAGTGCTTTGTACAAGCAGACTCTAAATCAATATTTGTTGATAAATAAATGAGTTTCAACCCTAGCTTTACAACTTACTAGGTAAATTTTAAAAGGTCACTTAATATCATTAGGCTTCAGTTTCCATATCTATGAAACAATGATAATAAAAAGCCTACCTTACTGAATTTTTTGGCTTTATGACAAACTCTAAATTTTAAAATATTGTAAAAAATGTTAACCTATTATTATGCTCCGTGAGGATATTTCACATATTATAGCTAATGTTGTCATTAGCTATATCTTAATAGTATTAGTAAAGATCTTTCAAAATCTTAGATTATCAAGATGCTAATAAATAATGGGACTATGTGACAAAAATTAATAAGTAGTCATTAGTTCCAGTCAGCAGCATCCTGTGACCGATTCTAAGCACTGATCTAACGATTGCCAGTTTCATAGTAATTGTCCACCTCACATGAAAGCCTGGCAGGCCTACTGTAACTCATGCTTCAGGAAAAAGCAATTCCTACGAGGCAGCCTCATGAACAAATACACCAGTTAAAGTGTGGATCAATATTGGAAAGATGAGCTTCTCCAATTCACTCACAACTACACTTGAGTCAATAGACTCATGTAAATCAATAATTTGTTATATTTTCTACATTTACAGGCTTTGATCTTTAATATAAACCTGGCAATAAACAAAATACATTTCTTTCCCAATGTTCTACAGTAATCTGATCACGAATATGGTAAAGGGAAAAAAGCCCTTTCCCTCTCATCTGTGTAATAAATATAAACCAAATTGTTTGTTAACCTCTTTTAGGTATCTCTTTCTGGTAACTGTCTTCATAAGAAAACAAAAAAATTTTATGTAAACAACTAAAAGTAAGATTCACAAAGAGAAATTATTAATCATATGTAATTTTATACTTTGGCTACATAATTCTACTAGGTATTCCTATAGTATTCAATACACATATGTGTGCATTTATGTGTATGTATGTATATTTATCTCACATATACACATATATACATACACATATAGGATACTATGCATACTCACGTATATACAGAGTGGGGCAAAAGGAGATTTACAGTTGTTTGTATAGAAAATAATACAATAATAAATAATGATACAAGAATAATCTGTTTCACATACAACTGTAAACTTACTTTTGCCCCACCCTGTATATAAACTCAACATTTGCTCTATCCTATATAATAAAAGCCCAGCGACCAAACAGCAGAACAACCGAAACGACCAGAATGACCGTGGCCACTCCACCCGGCTGGCCCCACCCCTGATTGGCCCCCATCTGGATGGGCTGGCTGGACCCCACCAGTGCATGAATTCATGCACTGGGCCTCTAGTTGTATTATAAGAATGTAGTGTTTATTATTTAGGAGTGCATTCACACCTAGAAAGTGAGCTCTTTGAAAATGTGGCCGAAGTCTTTGAGATCTACATCATCAGCACCTAGTACAGTGTTTCAACGTAACAGGTACTCAGCAAATGTTTGCTAAATGAAATTTACAATTTATCTCCATCATAATATTTTTCTGACACCTCACACTTTGCAACTATCAATCTTTAGGGTTGTCCATTTACAGTTTCTGAAGGAAAACATGCTCTTAATAAAAATACTTTCCTGATACAAAGTCAGTTATTTGCTTAAAGAAAATACAGTGTGTATGTGATAGGGGGAGAGGGAAAGGGTCGAGTGACATAATAATAAGATTGTCTATGAGCGGATACTTTTTGAATTTTTTATATAGATTCATTATACTATTCTTTTGTCTATTTTTGAAAATTTCCATAATAAAACTTTTTAATTGAAAAAGTAATTAATTGTCCATTTAAATTTTACATAATGTGCTTTTTATTTTTAATATTTCCATCTGAATAGTTCTTGCTCAATATTCACACTCAGGCCAACCGAGTAAATAGTGGTTATTAACCATCCCACACTTTGAATTTCTGATGCAAAGTCAGGAAGAGATTAGCTCCTGCTTTTTACCTATAGTAGACATGCCCTGAATGAAAAGAGCCAATCTGCCTGGCTAGAGAGGCTCAATGAGCGTTAACCTATGAACCGGGAGATCATGGTCTGATTCCCAGTCAAGGCACATGCCCAGGTTGCAGGTTCAATCCCCAGTGGGGGCAAGAAGAAAGCAGCCAATCAATGATTCTCTCTCATCATTGATATATCTATCTCTCGCTCCCTTTCTCTCTGAAATTAATAAAAATATTTTTTTTAAAAAGAGCCAATCTGAGAGTTCATGTGTCAAGGGATAGCTTCAGCCACCTCACTATTTAATCCTACCCACTGCTTCAGTGGTTCAAATTTTAGGAGGTGAAATGGAAGGTATAGTGACCATTTTCTAATCCAAAAGGCAGTATTTCCTTTTTAAACGTAAAACTCATTTCTCATTAAATATGAGATTCTGAAAACACTTTAATGACATGAGAAAATCTCATGATATATTAAGTAAAAAGAGTCAAGAAAATGTTAATTACAGAGGGTTTCCAAATTTCATATGCACTTATCTATATAATCTACATAATAAAAGCCTAAGCAACCGTTATGGTGGAATGACCAGTCACTATGATGCACACTGACCACCAGGCGCAGACGCTCTAGGCAGGAGCTGCCCCCTGGTAGCCAGTGCACTCCCACAGGGGAAGCAGCCACTCAGCCAGAAGCCGGGCTCACAGCTGGCGAGCGCAGCGGCGGTGGCGCTAAGGAGCAGCAAGCCGAGCAGTAAAGAGCCTGCCACTAAGAAGATTGGGCCTAAGCCAGCAGTCGGACATGCCCCAAGGAGTCCCGGACTGCAAGAGAGTGCAGGCTGTGCTGAGGGACCCCCCCCGCCAGTGCACAAATTTTGTGCATTGGGCCTCTAGTGTCTATATACACACATGTATATTCATGTATATATGCATGTGTACATTTACAGAAAAAAATCTAGAAGGAAATATATCAACATGGTAACTGTATTCTGTCATAATAATATATTTAATTTTCTTATTTATATTTATTATATGTTCTAATGTCCTATATAAACAAATATTGCTTTTATTTTAGATCATTTTAAAATCATACTGTTTGTTATATAAGGCGGTCTTTGTATATAATACAAAACCGCTTATGATTACAAGCTTAAGAAAAATTACAGTGGATTTTTACTAAGACACTGTGATTTGCTAATAAAAGTTTAAGAATAAAATAACTGAGTACTTCACATTTTTGTATCTCCATGTATTCTTCTATCTTATAAGCTATAAATTCCTGATAGGAATCAATTGCTCTATTTATTTGATATATCCATTACTGTACCATTAGAGCATAATGTCTTAAATAATAGTAATGAGAACAATTAAAACAACCATATCCTTTCTGATATATTAATGAGTGGAAAAATGATTAGCAGTACGAATCTCTCAGATAATGCTGCTGTACTGGGAAAAAAAGAACAATTCGGCAAGTTAGCTAAATCAATTAATCATTTCCATCTGTTGCAAATCATGCACACTAAAATACTCTCCCAGCTTTACTTTAATGGAGAAAATGGAACTTTCATTTGGTGTTCATATCATATCAATAGAAAGAACATGCTGAATAAGGCCTTCCGAATGGACTGCTTTGAGAGCCAACAAAAGGCCGGAAGCTGGAGAATTAAGAAGAGAAAACCTTACAGGGAGTATTCATACTTGGCAGCTACTGGTGATTTGATCAGGCCCAGGACAGAACATTCTTGTTTTACTTCTCTGTATTTTCATAAAAATGATTTTTCCATTCCAACACTTACATATGCCTGTGCACGGCAGTGAGAATAACATTCACTTACTCTCAAATACATATGGTATGCATTCAATGACATCATTCACCATTACATGTGCCAAGTCGAACCTCTCCTATAGACCACCAAAACACAGTTTCACAGTCCCAGTGGGGCTGAGAGAGTAGTTCCAAAGCAACAGGTCGGTCCTACAGAATGGAGAGGTTATTAATGTTTCATCCTATATATTCCATACCTTCCCTGTACCCTAATAAATAAAAACCTTTGTAATCTTGTAATGTATTCAGTTTTTATTAACTCTTTCACTGTTGTGTTGCATAGTGATGTGAATACACACTTGTAGGCTCTCATTGCTACAGTGCTCTGACAGGTGCTATTTACTGTCTTCTTATGAAAGAGATTAAATTTTTATTATGAAGATAGATTAAGATTACTATGTGAGTTGTAAATCATAACCCATGGAACTGGTATTTTTAATTAATGACTATGAAATAAAAATCAAAGCAGGTTTTCTGGGAAAGAAAAGCTTTCAATAATATTCTGATTTTCTAATTTAAACACCCCCACTTAAAAGATTTAAAAATGACACAGACACTAGTGGGATGAGGGCATGAGCGGGGGCTTTGGGGGGTCCTGGGGGGATAAGGACACATATGTAAAACCTTAATCAATAAAATTAAATAAAAATTTTTTTTTAATTTTTTTAAGTCTCTGAGGTGAGTACTATTAGCCCATGAGATAGAAGAAAAAACTGTCTTATGCAAGTTCACACAGCTAGCACATGATAAAATGCTGATTTGAACCCAGGTAGATGGCCTCTTAAGTTATTACATTGTTTGCAAAATTGTATTCTTATCTCCCGCTTTCAAAATTATGTTTCTTACATTATTGCAATAGTTAAAATAAAGCAAATTTTTTAAAAGATTTAAAAATGATAATATAATGTGTTCTATATTTATGTTCAAGATAGTTTAAAACCTTGATAATCCTTTCAAAGATGTATTAGAAGTTCTTCTTAATTGTCTTATAAACAGTGAACAAAATTGGAGGGAACACAACATTACTCACAAAAAATTATTTTTCCCATTGGTCTATATATACAACCACACATGTAAGTACAGGAAAACTAAAAAATATTGGTGCGTCTGGCCGGTGTGGCTCAGTGGTTGAGCATCGAATATATGATGTGAGTTCTAAATTTTATGTTATAAAATATCAGGCATTACATAACTTGCTACATCCTTGTTATAAAAATGGAGAGTAACATATTTCCATTTACAAGAAAAGCTCGGTGAATTCACGTGTTTTCAAAAACAGATGATTTTAGTATCCACTTTTTAATGTAAATAGTGAATATGGTAATACTATACATTTTCTAAGACATGAGCATGTCTGCTAGACATTATGATAATACTTAAGAATTATTTAAGTATTTCAAAAGCAAAATCTATTTAGAAATGTGTATGCTCAGAAATAATACATATATTGCCCAGAATTGCACAGTTAGTAAGTGGCAAAGCTAGGCTTTCAAACCAAGTGTTTCTGACTCTAAAGCTTTCCTATACAACAAACTGACCAAATTTATAGGGACTTACAATAAAAGGATAAAGCTCAAATTATCTAAGATCATTTAGCAGGGAAGACTGGGACTAGAACTATAGTTTCTATAACATGAAAGTGAACAGAATAAAAGCAGAAATCTTCTAACATTCTTTGACAGCCAAAAGTAAGGATAAATCTAAGTTCAAAGATATATACTAATTATTTGGTTAAGATATATGTAACTTAAACTACTCCCCAATTCCAACGTTCAGTGGACTCCCTAATATAAACCATTTCTAAAATTCTATCATTCTATTTGTGCCCATTCTATTTGAAGATGGCGGTCCCCTAAAACCAAGAGATAAAATTATCTTCCCAAAGGTAAAAACTGATGGGTCCTAAATATTAAGACAAGTGTAAATAAGTCACTAATGAGTTTCTTCTAACAAGCTTTTGCCCAGCTATAGGCAAAGTAGAGCATCATTAAAGACATGGCATACCCCAATAAAATTAGCAATCTAAAGAAGAAAAAATTCCACAAAAGATAGTCAAGTACCTACCCTCCTCTATGCCCCAAAAAGGATTAGAAACAGAGTTCTAGGCAGAGCCTAGTGGAGACAATATCTTAGCCAGTGAACTTCCAATCGGGTCCAGTATACAAGGCAGCAGCAAGGCTATCTTTGTGGGAAGGAAATTCTTACAAGCTTCAGCATATCTGAATCATCATTCTTCAAGAATTTCCCGCCCCAATAGCAAGGTTAATCTAGAGTCCCACAATTCATCCTGAGAAAACTATATAAAGTCATTTAAATTTCTTAAATATACTTGTTAAATACTTATTAAAACAACATTATGTGGAGGGTGGGGGGTAATGGAGTAATAAGGACACATATGTAATACCTTAATCAATAAAGAAATTTAAAAAAAAAACAGGCAACAGATATGACAAGTCAATTCACTGAAACAGAGGGCTCATTAAATACTGAAATACATTCAACCTTTCTGATAAACAAAGAAGTGCAAAATAAAAGCTTATCAATTGCCAAAAAAAAGAAAGAATTGTGGACATATATTAATATGTTGTATGTAACGGAGTTATAGACTTCATTAAATGATTATGGGAGCTGTTTGTTTTTATTTTACAAGCCCTGAAGTCAACAAGCTTGACAATTTTACTACTTCATATGCTATTCTTTTTTCTACATCTTTTAAAATTAAAATTTCTAAATTAAAAAAATAAAAATAATTAAAACATTGACTGTCCTAATTAAGACCATAGAAAGAAAATGCTTTCCACTCTTTACTTCACCAACAATGCTTCAACCCTTCATAACATGTTAAATGTGAACTCATTCAAAGTGACTATTAAACAACTTTTCTCTTTTCTGTAGTTTTGGGAGAATTTTTTCAAACATTAAGCATCTATGATATATCTACTATAAATTATGCTCAGCGATTTTAAGCAGAAATCTTCACATATTTCTATCATTGGTTTTTTCTGATGTCAGCACGGAAATATCAGATTCCTGAAAATAAAGACTGTGTAAAGGGTTTTAGCTGCACAGGTTTCAGTGAACTGAGATGGCAACTGCTGTGTTTATATTAACAGATACCTGTTCTAAGATCACAGATGACAGACTTAAGTTTTTAAGATTAAGTAAATATAAAACACATATACACACACAAACCAAACTTATGATGAAGTATGGCAGAATTCATCTATCAATTAGGAAGGAAGTAAAAAGGTGCCTAAACATTCAAGAATGGTGTGCTTTACTCATTAGAGGGTTCTAGGCCCTCATTCAGGGCCTAAAAAATAAGAATGATGGGAAAATTGAAGATCATGCTATAAGCCATAGAAAAGGAGACTTATTCTTCTTTGTCCTAACTGTGTTATGTAACTGGCCGTGCATCTTGGGGAAGGCACTTAACTTCTCTGGACCTCAATTTCATTATAAAATAAAATTACTCCGACTACCTTCCAAAGTCCTAAAATGGTATTCTTATTTTTTAAGACAATTTTAACACTGTTGGTTATCTAGTTTTCTAAGCAATGGCTGATCAAAAATAGTCAATTAGAGAGAGAAGAGGAAAGTATAAGAAGCAGCAAACCATTGATAATGTTATACAACAGCTAACAAAGGAGGAGGTGACTGAAATATTTTAACAACCAGACTCAGGAACCCTCGCAGTAATCTGAGCCTATAAGGAAAAGGAAAATATAGCTCTTCAAGCGCCTTATTTCTCTTCTGGCATCTTCAATTTTGCTTTGGTCATTTTACTAAAATAGAGGATGAAGAAAAACACAAAAGTAAAGTTTATCACTTTCAAATGTTGATAGTTAAAGCAAAACAGAACAATTTGTGAGCTGATGTTATACTTAGGACAAATTAAAGAGAAATGTATCCTTTGAGGATATCTGTGTATCCTCTGAGTATATCTGTGTTATATACTACTTTACAGTTATAATACTTTATAGTGCTCTATTAAGCAATAAGACAAATCAATTTACACAAAAACCAGTTTCTAGGGTTCCAAATGCCTGCAGGTGGGGAAAAATACTGAATTTGGGGTCATATGATCTGGGATTGAGAACTAATTCCACCCAAAAGCAGCAAATGAAAGACAGAAGACAGTCCCAGTCTTTTCTTTTTTTTTTTTTTTTTTTTATTTATTTATTTATTTTTAATAAATCTTTATTGTTCAGATTATTACAGGTATTCCTCTATTTTTCCCCCCATAGCTCCCCTCCACCTGATTCCCCACTCCACCCCATGCCCTTACCCTCGCCACTGTCTTCATCCATAGGAGTAAGATTTTTGTCCAATCTCTTCCCACACCCCTCACACCTGCTTCCCCTGAGAATCGTCAGTTCACTCCCTTTCTATGTCCCTGATTCTATTATATTCACCAGTCCATTCTGATCTTCAGATTTTTTATTCACTTGATTTTTAGATTCACTTGTTGGTAGGTATTTGATATCATTTTGTTGTTCATAATTTTTATCTTTACCTTTTTCTTCTTCTTCCTCTCCTTAAAGAATACCCTTCAGCATTTCATGTAATTCTGGTTTGGTGGCGATGAACTCCTTTAGCTTTTTCTTTGTCTGTGAAACTCTTTATCTGACCTTCAACTCTGAATGATAGCTTTGCAGGGTAGAGTAATCTTGGCTGTAGGTTCTTGCTGTTCATCACTTTGAATATTTCTTGCCACTCCCTTCTGGCCTGCATAGTTTCTGTTGAGAAATCAGCTGACAGTCGTATGGGTACTCCCTTGTAGGTAATTAACTGTTTTTGTCTTGCTGCTTTTAATATTCTCTCTTTGTCTTTTGCCCTTGGCATTTTAATTATGATGTGTCTTGGTGTGGTCCTCTTTGGATTCCTCTTGTGTGGGGTTCTGTGCGCTTCCTGGACTTGTACATCTATTTCTTTCACCAGGTAGGGAAAGTTTTCTGTCATTATTTCTTCTAATAGGTTTTCAATATTTTGCTCTCTCCCTTCTTCTGGCACCCCAAAAATTCGGATGTTGGTTCGCTTAAAGTTGTCCCAGAGGCTCCTTACACTATCTTCATATTTTTGGATTCTTTTTTCTTTTTGTTTTTCTGGTTGGATATTTTTTGTTTCCACATATTTCAGATCTTTGGTTTGATTCTTGGGGTACGTTGATCTACAGTTGAGTTTCTGTATATTCTTTATTTCAGACAGTGTATGCTTCATTTCTGACTGATCCTTTTCCATTTTTTTGGCATTCTCATTAAGCTCCTTGAAGGTCTCATCAAGTTTCTCAGTGGTTTTAAGAAGATTCTTGAGTAACCTTATAAATGTGATTCTGAACTCTATGTCATCCAGTAGTTTGCTTTCCTCCGTTTCTTTCATTCGTGACATGTTTCTTTGTCTCCTCATTTTGGCTGCTTCCCTGTGTTGATGGAGTAGCTTTGTGTGGTAGGTGACCTATAGGGGGCAGTAGCTCAGCCTCCCCAATCACCTGATGTGGACACTCTTGGTACACCCCTTTGTGGGCTGAGTGCAAAGACTTGGTGCAGTTAAAGCCTTAATTGCTGTTGGTATACTGGGAGGAATTGACCTCCAGGCCAATTAGCTGTGAGCACTCACTGTGTCTATAATGGAAGAACTGCTGCGCTGAAAACACACTTATGGGGCAGGACTTGTTTCAGTGGGGCTTTGGTGCTCACTGAGTCTGCCTTTGAATGTGTCACTTATGGATGTGAGGAGTTGAAATCTGGTGTCTCACTCTGATCACTAGGTACACTGGCTTCTGGATCTCCAATGGGGTGCAGGTCAGCTACTGTCTGAGGCCATCCAGCAGGAGCTACAGTGAGAGCTACAGTTTTCTCCTCTTTGCTTGGGGTTTAGAGGTTTTGGAGCTGTCTGACCCAGGCTGCAAGTTTGCTAGGTTAAGCTGCAATAGGGCGGGGCTTTCTTCTGCTAACGCTGCTGCTTGGAGCTTGAGTGGGTTTGTAGGTTGTGCAGGGCGGGGCCTCAGGGCGTCACTAGGTTAGGGCGTGGCAAACAGCAATGGCTGCTAGTTAGCCGGCTCTGTGTCCCCAAGGGCATCACGGAGTCCCGTGCCCCAGTGCCGTAAACAATTATTCCTGCGCGCAGCTCTGCAAATAAGCCACCCTCACTGGCAGACAGTCCAGCTTCTCCCCGTAGGAGTTTGGGTCCCCCGCGTCTCCCCAGAAACTGGATTTCAGAGTAATCGGGGGCTTGTCTCCCTTTGGGTTGAAAAAAGCAACACCCGCTGCCAGCCTGGATCATGCGCCTCCGTACCTCAGCTTTTCAGCGCTCGTGCACGTCTCGATGCTCTTTTCTCTTTCCTTCTAGTTGTAGAACTTCCAGTCAGCCAGCTTTCCCGTGGTTCTGGGTGATAGACGTTTTGTCTTTTAGTTGAATTTTTGAAATTGTTGCGCGAGGCAGCAGTTTAGGTGTTTACCTACGCCGCCATCTTGGATTCTCGACAGTCCCAGTCTTTTCAAGCTCAACTTTTATTTGAAAAATTGGAAGATAATGCTTATCCTTACAAAGTTAAAAGTGCCAAAGAAACTAAAACCTTTGAAAAGGTTCTGTAATTATATAAAGCCTTTCACAGACTAGTGTCTCATGTATACATCTTATAAATTTCCATCTCCATGGTTTGGAGTAATTCATATCAACACTCTACCCTCTTACAGTGAAAATTTGGAGGTCAACTGCATAAATATGAATAAACAATAAAAGTTAGTGTGTTTCTCTCATCAATACTGCTTACTCACTCATCAACGAAAGCAATGAGAACATCCAGTTAAATTGAACTATTAATTTTAGGTATTGATGGAGTAGTTGGTGACAGATGAACTCTCCCATCAAAAATATACCACCCTAGCTGGTTTAGCTCTGTGGATAGAGTCTCAGTTTGCGGACTGAAGGGTCCCAGGTTCAATTCTGGTCAAGGCACATGCCTGGGTTGCAAGCTCGATCCCCAGTAGGGGGCATGCAGGAGACAGCCAATCAATGAATCTCTCTCATCATTGATATTTCTCTTTTTCTCTCCTCTGAAGTCAATAAAAATGTATATTTTTAAAAGGAAAAAAAAATTTCATCTTTAAAAATACATATTGCCAAAAATCCAGATAATATTTTCTGTCTGTTTAAAGGCATCAGAGCTGATAAAGCAACTAGAATTATAGAAGCCAAGATTCCAGAGATGAGAAATGAAAGGAGAAGTGAACAAACATTCTGCTGCCCCTCTTTCCCTGAGGGCATTGCTAATTCTGGGCAAAGGTCAAGAGGCTGAGCATCCATCCAGGCTTTCCTCCAGACAAAAGGTTGCTTCTGGAAAACATAGAAACAAGCAGAGTTTTTGCTTGTCTCCTAGGACTAGTAAAACAAAATTAGAAACTTGAGGGGCCAAGATCCAGAGAGAAAAGAAAGGTAGAGAACTAAGCCTGACATGCTGCCAGCTTTCACATTTGCCAAATAGTGCAGTACTAAGAGGCTAAGCAGAAAGCCTTCAAAGAGCAGGAAGAAGTTCCAGCAGTCTTAGAAAGCTGAGGAGAAAAATCAGAGCTCAGAACCCACCAGGGCAAGCAGTCCTGGTGAACACTCAGCACTCTCAGTTGAAAGTTCTAGAAGGGTAATCTCAGCTCAATCTCTGATTGGATTAACATGGTCAAGCCCCACTCTATCTGCCTAGCAGAGGAAAGAGAGAACCTTTCCAGAAGAAAACAGTATCTGTAGACCCACCAATTTTCTACACAATGTCTACCTTTCTTGTTCAAAATTTATCAGCTGTGCCAAGAAAGACAAGGCAGACAACCAAGAGGAAAAACAAATGAGAATCACGGGTGATTCAGAAAATAGAGTTAGCAAATAAGAACCGTTGAGATACACCACCTAGGGCCTGTAATACTTCTTTATACTTAATGTATCTTTCAAATGATCTACAACTAAAATTTGCTGTTATTAAAATTTTTTTAATCCTAAGTTTTATTTTTGTTAGTTATTCTCTAGTACAAATCTTTCAGGCATTAACATTTTCACATCTTTTTATGTGATTAAAAATAGGATCACTCCGGGGAAGGGAAAGTACTTAAACAATAGAACACATTTTTCGTTTATAAATAAAATGTTTAAATATTTAGATTATCTAAATTCCATAAGGGTTAGGCAGGTGTGGCTCAGCAGTTGAGCATCAACCCAGGAAACAAGAGGTCACAGGTTCGATTCCCAGTCAGGGCACATGCCCACGTTGCAAGTTCAATCCACAGCAGAGGGAATTGCAGGAGGCAGCTGAATAATTACTCTCTCTCCTCATTGATGTTTCTGTCTCTCTCTCTCTCCCTCTCCCTTCCTCTCTGAAATGGATAAAAATATGAAATAAAATAAATTCCATGAAGTTTCAAACAAAGAGGACATGAATATTACAAATGGAGTCTGTGCAGGTGCCATGAATATAATGCAGAATTATTTTATTCTGAATATTACACTTGATCTTAGCAAAAGGCCAAGAAGCAATTGTATTCTGAATATTAACTAAAGCTTCATGGGAACATGAGAGTAAATCTGAAAACCAACAAAATACATATTTAAGAATTAACTAACCTGTTAAAACCCCAAAAGTATTTTTATTTAATAACTTAATAATACATACTACTTACAAATATTTATATGGCTTTTCAGACTGAAACAAATCCAATTTAGCAAATACCTACTAAGAATCTACAATGCTCCGTATGTATAAGAATTCATCACAAAAAAATGAGATAGCATACTATTTTTGCATTTAAGAGACTGGAATTCTAATGGACAAGTCAAAACACTAATTAAAGAACATTTTCTTGACTTCTTATACTAACACTATGAACAAAGTTGTACTTATTCTTATATCTGTAAGTAAGGGATATGCACTGTGGAGTGGGACACATTTGCACTCAATTATTAGCTATGCCGTATGATCTTTGTAAAATAAGGAACTCTATGAACTTCAATGTCTTCATTCTGAAACACTACTAGAGATAATAACTACCTAGTATTTAGGCTGAAATAACGTATCTCATTTGACACATGGTAAATATTCCGTATGTGTTAGCTATAATTATTTTAACAAGTATCTTTCACAGCTTTAAATTTTTCTTTCCATAATAAAAATGCAGGTTCCACTTCTAGTAATGGCAGCGTAGCTTACATAGACCTTCCCAAAATAAATGTTGTAGACAATGAACAAAGTATAAAAATTATTTAAAGGAAACTAACAACCAAATCAGACAGAAGATAGAAAGTCATCTACCCTTGAAAGAAGAGAACTGCAACTGCCAAGAATTGTACGCCCGTGGCTTTTCATCTGAGAATACTCCGAGTCCACACAGTGCTAAGGCAGCTAGAACTCAAACAGAAAGTCATACTCCTATTGGCCTCAGGATTTAGAGGATGAATTGGTCTGTTATTAATTTATTGTCCTCAGCTCTAAATTCACCCTTCAATACCTGCTCTGCAACAATGCATGGAATTCTCCTTTACAGTCAACATGATATTGAGCTTTCTCAGTAGAGGGCACTAGAGGACCATCAGAGGAGGAAGCAGCTCTGATTTTTTTTTTTTTTTTTTTTTTTTTTCTGGCTGCTGCACACATCAGTGTCACTATGAGGACATCTGGTGGCACTACAGCCCAGGTCCGTGTGGTTCAGTGGTTGAGCGTCGACCTATGAACCAGAAGGTCATGATTCCATTCCCGGTCAGGGCACATGCCCAGGTTGCTGCCTCAATCCCCAGTTAGGAGCATGCAGGAGGCAACCAACCAATGATTCTCTCATCACTGACGTTTCTCTCTCTCTCTCCTTCTTCCTTCTCTGAAAATATTAAAAAATAAGGTTATACATAAACTTACTATGTACACACAGAGACTTGCATTTGATGTCCACAAAAGCTTTATTCATAGTATAAAAAAATAAAACTAGCACAAAGGTCCATTAGCAAGTGAATGAATAATTAAATCATAGTATATCTAGAACACTACAATAGAATACTATTCAGCAATAGAAAGGAATGAATTATTGATATAAGATGGATGAATCTCAAAAACAATATGCTGAGCCAGGAAGCCAAACATAAGAGTCCATGCTTTATGATTCTATACATATGAAATTCTAGAAAGTACAAATCTGATCAGTGGTGGTGATAAGGAGTTCAGAGGTTTTCTTGGGTGGGGATACAGGTATGAACTGACTAGGAAGGGGTCCAGGGAACTTTCTCGAGTCATGGAAATTTTCTATATCTTGACAGCAGAGTCAAGATATATATATGATTGTACAGATATTTATGTATTTGTTAGATTCATTGAACTATACACTTAAAACGGATACATTTAATATATGTAAGTTATACTTCAATAAAGTGATTTCTTAAGGCAGATCTCTCTATCTGTCTATCTATCTCTACCTCTATCTCTGGGGGGGGGGAACTGCCAAATAAGTGTTCCCCACACAAATGCCGCCAAGATTAATTTAATAACCAATCATCCTCCTTTACACCAGCTGAGCAAATGAAGATAAAATAGTAAGACTCTACTCTTCATTCATTTCAACTAAGTGGCTCTACCATTAATAAATGATGCAAAACTACACTCAAGATTCTCATCTCACTTATAAAGTATGCAAAACATTTGCTGCCCCTCAAACTAAGTGTCCTATTATCTTTCTACTCCCAGTCTATGAATCTAGTATTTTTGAGTCACAGCTTGACAATGCAACCAAATCCAAGAAGCTATCATTTTTTATTTAACGTCCACTGGCTGTGGTCATAAAAAAATTTGTTCACTGTAATACAGTTGCATTCTTCCACAGTCAGACTCTCATGATATAATGCAATATTCTTAAGGACACTTAAATGCTGAAGCATGTTTTTTAAAACTATCATAAAACAATTCTAGAGATATGTAATTCTCACTAGCCAAAAAATTCAACTGTGCCAAAACAGAGTTTATGTTCTATATTCAATCCTGGGCTTAGGAAAAGATTGAGAAATTCATTCATAGTTAGCTTAATGCACACCGTTCTCTAAAAATATGTGTTTTAACAGTGGATAAACAGTTAAAATTATTTAATCTTTAGCCAGTGTTTAAATGAGAACATCTTTAATCATAGTTTTTTTTAACACTTAATCACTCCATCAAGAATACTACATATAAAAATTGTAAGTCTTTAATCTAATTCTAATCACCTAACCCTACTGCTCTCTTCTGGAATTCTTTTACGTCACATAATTCTAAATTACTAGTCATTTACCTAAATATTGTCTAACAAAGGGAAGATGCTCAATCAAGTTACATTTGATTTTCTTCCCTCTAACTCCATACCCATGTCCCTGATACAAAATTACAGAAGGAAAGTATAATTTGTGGTCACCGTAAGGGATCCAGATTAGCCCCAGATCATCTTGGAAGGACAAGGTAACCTAACCCCCAAACAAATCTGGGTACTAAACTCTGCTCTGGGACAGGGGAGAGGCTGACTCCAGCATAAGGAATTAATAAGTTTGGCCTTGTGCCTCCAGTGATCAGTCCCCTACTAAAATAGGGGTCCAAACAGAGACATGTTAAGTAAGTTAGATTAGCCATCCTAGACCTATTCTCGCATTCTGGAGGCTCTACCAAATCAGATTATTCTTATAAATAGGTATCTGTTGAAAGGTGTATTTCATATTGCATTGTTACTATATCTCAATGTTGAAGCATTTACAGTCTAATTCTACTTCTACTAAATCAATAAAAACTACGGAGGCCCAGCTGGTTTGGCTCAGTGGATAGAGCTTCAGCCTGCAGACTGAAAGCTTCCAGGTTTGATTCCGGTCAAGTGCACATGCCAGGTTGTGTGCTTGATCCCCAGTGTGGGGTGTGCAGGAGGCAGTCAATCAATGATTCTCTCCCATCATTGCTGTTTCTGTCTCTCCCTCTCCCTTTTTCTTTGAAATCAATAAAGAATATATTTTAAAAAAAAAAAAAAACCTATTGAGGAACTCCAATCAATAATGCTTGTCCCTGGACAGCTCATATAAATTGTATAGTTTTTAAATATACTATATAATCACAATAACATATAATAAAGCTAACCAAGAACTGATCAGTACAACAAAAAAGATACTTCTAGCTTAGAAAAGAGAAAGTATATACCCTGTGAACAACTATCAGCTTAACTCTATTAGAAACATAAACACATCCCTTAATTATTTTTATCCGAATTGCAATTGTTAGGGGTTTTATTATATGTATCCATGAACTTCACTGAAAGCTATGTTATTCCATTGCTCACAGAGATTCACAAAATTTTAGGACTAAAAGAGAACTCAAAGGTTCTCTTGGTTCTTGTAATCTTTTCTCAAGAAAGAAAATAGTCCGGCTGGTGTGGCTCCGTGGTTGAGCGTCAACCTATGATCCAAGAGACCCTGGGTTCGATTCCCAGTCAGAGCACATGCGGTCAGAGCACATGCGGTCAGAGCACATGCCCGGGTTGCGGGCTCGATTCCCAGTGTGGGGCGTGCAGGAGGCAGCTGACCATTTATTCTCTCTCATCATTGATGTTTCTCTCTTTCTCCCTCCCTTCCTCTCTGAAATCAATATATTTTTTTCTGAAAGAAAAAACTATTTTGTTTGAAAATCACATAGCTAATTAACAGGCAAGGGTAGAATAAGAACTCAATTATTCTCATCACCAGTCCCTAGTGTACAGTTTTATTCAATCACTAAATTTAATCCTAATATACTAGTACAAGCATTCATGATAATATTAAACCAATCTGTAATTATCTCCAGGTGAAGCTCTGAGCAAAAGTGTAATGTGGATGAAATTTGCCATTTAGTTCTTCAAGCCCATTCTCTGGCCTCCAGACTGTTTTGCTCCCTTTCTACCTACTTTTCTATTAAATCCTGGTCTTAGGAAAAGACTGAGAAATGCATTCATGGTAAGCTGAGCATGGCCCCTTCTCTAAAGGTATGTTTTATCAGTGGGCAAAGATGTCATCAATTGATTCTGGCATCTCAGGGGGTTGAGGAAGTAGGGTGTGGAGCGAGCAGAGATACCTTCCAGTCTGGTAACATAGCTGCAATGGTAACCTCTAAATAATAAGGCAAGCCTAGCCCATCCCACACCATTTAAAGTTACATTTTATTTTACTTTATTTAACATCACCATGAATCATTAGTCATAAAGCTTAAAATCATGCTGGTTTGGCATCTTTCACAGAGGGCAGGTTTATTGATACTAACAGCACCAATTCTTGCCACCTATGCATCTGTCAAACCATCTGAGCAAATAGCTGACAGGCAGTGTACCATGCCGACTACTGGCAGATGGATATGGCTAGAAGCATTCAGATCAGTTCTGGTGATAAACAACAAAACTGCAATTTGGAAACCTAAACTCTTCTGTCTAAGCAACACCTACCAATGCAATCTTATTCTAGTTTAAGTTTTCCAATAAGGTCATTTTTCTCATTGGCCCATAAACATGTTTTCTCATGCCCATATCAGTCATGTTGTTCTCCTCACCTATGATGCCTCCCATATTCATACCCAAATCCTACCAATCATTTAGAATTTGTTCACGTCCCACTTTCTTCAAGATTTCACCTGACTTTGTAACTATAAATTCTAATAGCATGCCAAATACCATGTTTGAAAACTGTTTTAATATTTCCTTCAAATTATAATACTTATACATTATATTTATTTAGCACACAATAATATTATTGTCTATTATTTAGTCTGGTTTTCTGTATATGCATCTTATTTATCTAAGGGCTCTAAGTTTCTTGAGGGCAACCATCAAAGTCCTTCTCTTTCATCTCTTCATTCATTTAACCTTTAGTAAGTGTCTACTATTAATGGGCCCTGTGCTATCAAGAATATAAAGATAACATTGTACCATCCTTGCATCCCCAGGATAAATCCTACTTGGTCATGGTGTATGATCTTTCTGATGTGCTGTGGATCTGATTTGCTAGAATTTTGTTGAGGATTTTGGCATATATGTTCATGAGGGATATTGGTCTGTAATTCTCTTTCATTGTGTTATCTTTATCTGGTTTTGGTATTAGGGTGATACAGGCTTCAGAGAAGGAGCTTGGAAGTGTTCCTTCCTCTTGAATTTTCTGGAACAGTCTGAGGAGGATAGGTTTTAGTTCTTCCTTGAATGTTTGGTAAAACTCCCCTGTGAAGCCATCGGGCCCCGGGCTTTTGTTTGCTGGAAGCTTTTTGAAGACTGCTTCAATTTCTTCCATAGTTATCAGCCTATTGAGATTTTTAGTATCTTCCTGAGTGAGTTTTGGAAGGTTGTATATTTCTAGGAATGTGTCCATTTCCTCCAGGTTGTCTAGTTTGTTAGAAAAGAGTTATTCACATAAACAAATTGAGAGATAAAAATCACATAGTCATATCAATTGATGCAGAAAAGCATTTGACAAAATCTAACACCCTTTCTTGATAAAAATCTCAGCAAGGTGGGAATAGAAGGATCATATCTCAACATAATAAAAGCCATATATGACAAACCCAACTTCATACTCAATGGGCAAAAACTAAAACCATTTCCCCTAAGAATAGGAACAAGACAGGGAAGCCCACTCTCACCAATCCTGTTCAACATAGTGCTGGAAGTACTAGCCATTGCAATCAGACAAGAAGAAGAAATAAAAGGCATCCAAATTGGAAAAGAAGAAGTAAAACTGTCCTTAATCGCAGATGACATGATACTGTACATAGAAAACCATAAAGACTCCATCAAAAAATTATTAGACTTAATAAATGAATTCAGCAATGTGTAGGATACAAAATTAACACCAATAAATCTATGGCATTTCTATACACCAATAATGAACTTACAGAAAGAGAGACTAAAAAAGCAATCCCATTTACCATTGCACCAAAAAAATTAAGATACCTAGGAATAAACTTAACTAACGAGGTGAAAGACCTATACATGGAAAACTACAGGACACTGAAAAAAGAGATAGAGAAAAACATAAACAGATGGAAGAACATACTATGTTCGGATTGGTAGAATCAACATCATCAAAATGTCCATACTATCCAAAGCAATTTATAAATTCAATGCACTTCCCATTAAAATACCAACGGCATATTTCACAGACCTAGAACAAACTTTCCAAAATTCATCTGGAATAAAAAAAGATCCCAAATAGCCACAGCAATCCGGAGAAAGAAGAACAAAGCAGGTGGGATCTCAATACCAGATTTCAAGCTGTATTACAAAGCCACTGTTCTCAAAACTGCCTGGTATTGGCACAAGAACAGACATATAGACCAATGGAATAGAAGAGAGAACCCAGAAATCAAGCCAAATCACTGTGCTCAATTAATATTTGACAAAGGAGGCATGAACATACAATGGAGTCAAGACAGTCTCTTCAATAAATGGTGTTGGGAAAATTGGACAGATACATGCAAAAAAATGAAACTAGACCACCAACTTAAACCACACACAAAAATAAACTCAAAATGGATTAAGGACTTAAACATATGACAGGAAACCATAAAAATACTAGAGGAATCCATAGGCAGAAAAATATCTGACATATGCCAAAGCAATTTCTTCACTGATACAGCTCCTAGGGCAATGGAAACTAAAGAGAAAACAAACAAATGGGACTACATCAAAATAAAAAGCTTTTGGACAGCAAAGGAGACCATCAATAGAACAACAAGAAAGCCCACTGCATGGGAGAACATATTTGCCAATGATATCAATGATAAGGGTTTAATTTCCAACATTTACAGGGAACTCATGCAGCTTAACAAAAAGAAGATAAACAACCCAATCAAAAAATGGGCAACTGATCTAAATAAACACTTTTCGAAAGAAGACAGAAGGAAGGCCAAGAGACATATGAAAACCTGCTCAAAGTCACTAATCATCAGAGAGATGCAAATCAAAACAACAATGCAGTACCATCTCACACCTGTCAGAATGGCTATTATCAACAAGTCAACAAATGACAAGTGCTGGCAAGGATGCGGAGAAAAAGGAACCCTCGTGCACTGCTGGTGGGAATGCAGACTGGTGCAGCCACTGTGGAGAACAGTATGGAGTTTCCTCAAAAAACTAAAAATGGAACTCCCACATTTGACCCAGTGATCTCACTTCTAGGAATATATCCCAAGAAAGTAGAAACACGAATCAGAAAGGATAAATGCACCCCTATGTTCATAGCAGCACAATTCACCATAGCTAAGATTTGGAAACAGCCTAAGTGCCCATCAGCAGATGAGTGTATTAAAAAACTGTGGTACATCTACACAATGGAATACTACGCTGCAGTAAAAAAGAAGGAGTTCTTACCATTTGCAACAACATGGATGGAGATGGAGAGCATTATGCTAAGTGAAATAAGCCAGGCAGAGAAAGATAAATATCACATGATCTCACTCATTTGTGGAATATAATGAACAACATAAACTGAAGAACAAAAATAGATCCAGAGACAGAGAAACATCAATCAGAACATCAAACCTCAGGGAAGGTAGGGGACAGTGGGAGTAAGGGGGAGAGATCAACCAAAGGACTCATATGCATGCATATAAGCCTAATCAATGGACACAGACAACAGGGGGGTGGGGGCGTGAATGGGAGGTGGGGGGTAATGGGGGAATAAGGACAAATATGTAATACCTTAATCAATCAAGAAATTTTAAAAATGGAATATACAGATAAAAATAAATGGTCCTATTCTCCTAAGATTTAGTTATTCTTTTTGTTTTTTTAATATATTTTTATTGAGTTCCAAGAGGAAAGGAGAGGGAGAGATAGAAAATCAATGATGAGAGAGAATCATTGATTGGCTGCCTCCTGTTCACCCCTCACTGGAGACTGAGCCCAAAACCTGGGCATGTGCCCTGACCAAGAATCAAACCATGACCTCATGATTCATAGGTCCATGCTCAACCACACCTGCTGGGCTATTCTTTTGGTTTTCAAGTGTATCTTAATTCTTTTGTACTTACCACAGAGTCTAGTATAAAGTTAATATATAACTAATCAAACATTCACCAATTAATTTAATAAGAACACATTCAAATTTAAAAATACAATAAGGATATTTTGTAGTTCAGATCCTTTTTCAAAAGAAGGCTGTGTATGTGGTTACCTGCTTATTACAATGAACACATTTGTGAAACAAAATACATGCTTGATTTGCCAATTGGAAGAGAAGAATAACTGTAGAAACCATGGCCTTTAACCCTTTTCCTCAACCTAAAGATAGTAATTTTACAAAACACAACTATAAATGATTCTATTATACCCTCAAATCTCCACACTTCTGTATTTAATAGGGCAGTTTCGAAGTTACTTTTGCTCACAAAGAAGATCTGCCCATTGATCTCCCAATATTTTTAGTGCAATGAGGTGTGTGATAAATTCTTAAGATCAATAATATCTTTTCTACAGCTGTTCAGTGAAAAGACATTTTCTACTAATAAGCTATAACAATTTTAACAGATGACATTTTTCCATTTCCAAAAGTTAATGTTCACTCCATTCCTGTAAAAAAGAGGTAAATGATATTATTGACATTTTACGCAAGTAGACAGTAAATTCTTTTGAAGAATTTCTTAGTTACAGAAAGCCATAATGTCAGAATTAGGACTACAATTAATTTTTAAATTTTAGCCAAAGCAGCTTAAGACCTGATTTCCCTTCGGAAGTATAAAATGTCAGTAAGGTTTATCTAAATTAGTATGCTTTCATTATTCCTTATTGAAACTACAGGTCTTTAAAGAAGAGACTGTTTTAGGTCATTTCATCAATCACAAAAATTCTACATACCTATACAAATAACTCAGTGTTCAGGAATCAACTGTAACTGAAATGTATATTCTCTGTAACCGAAACTGTGAAAAATTAATCAAGCTTCCATACCCTGCTTCTGTCAGGAATGCATTTTTCTCGTTTGATTGTTTAGATACTTTTGTTTTTAAAATTCAATCTTTTAAAATATTATACCTAAGACCCATAACACTCATCCCATCCCATTACCAAGTTTGTTACTTCTGCCTCCTGAATTTTCCAATGCCTCTCCATTCCAATTGCCTCTGCCATAGTCTAAAGCACTATTTATCATTTCTTTACTGGTTAAGTGCTAATAGAATTCTATTTCTCAACTTCTAATCTTGCTTCGGTGTAGTCCATCATCCATACTATACACCTTTGGCCTAAATGGTCCTTGTTCATGGCAGATCAGTCCCTCCTTCACTTAATTTCTAGGATATCATATTCTCCAGTTTTTTTTCTATCATATTGGCTGCTCCTCCCTAGACTCCTTTGCTCATTGCCTACCTCCTCCCACTTCCTAAATGTTGAAGTGACACAGGGCTCAGTTTTCAAACTTCTCTCTTCTGTATATACACACTCTTTAAAGACCTCATCAAGTATAATCATAGCTTTCATTACCATGTATGTCCTAATGAATCCCAAATTTATAGCTTAATCTCTGACCTCTCCCATGGGTCAAGATACCAACTTGTCATCTCCACCTGAATGTCTAAGAGGAATCTCAAATTTAACATCTAAAACAGAACTCTTAGTTTTATACTATTCCCTTACAATAAATATTGATTTCTCTTTTAGTCCTTCCCATCTTAGAATTGGCATTAGCATTCATCCAGTTGCACAGGCCAAGGACCTAACAATTATCCTCTTTTTCAAAATCCCACAAAGTCCTCAGCAAATTCTATTGACTATCTACAAAATAAATCCAACTATTTTCACCATTTGAACAGCTACCACCCTGCCCAGGTCATCATCATTTTTTTCCTAGATTGTGGCAACAGTCTCCTAATTGGTTTTCCTGCTTCAATTTCTATTGTCTACCAGCAGCCAAAGTGACCTTTTCAAAACATAAATCACATTGTCCTCCCCCCAAACTTTCCAATGGTTTCCAACCATCTATCTATCTATATAAAATCCTAAGCAACTATTACAACCAAACGACAAGTCGACTGGTCGCTATGACGAGCACTGACCACCAGAGAACAGACGCTCAACACAGGAGTTGCCCCTGGTGGTCACTGCACTCCCACAGCGGGAGCACCGCTCAGTGAGCTTACCAAGTGGCACAGGCTCCTCCCCAGCCACCTGCACTTTGCGCACTACTACATCCCTCGGGGGATGTCAGACTGCCAGTTTCAGCATGATCCCCGCAGGCCGACATCCCTCAAGGAGTCCCAGATTGCAAGAGGGCACAGGCCAGGCTGAGGGACCCCACTGGTGCACAAATCTGTGCACCGAGCCTCTAGTATTTAAAATAAAATTGCCCTGGCCGGTTTGGCTCAGTGGATAGAGCATCGGCCTACAGACTAAAGAATCCCGGGTTCAATTCCGGCCGAGGGCATGTACCTTGGTTGCAGGCACATCCCCAGTAGGGGGCGTGTGGGAGGCAGTTGATCGATGTTTCTCTCTCATCGATATTTCTAATTCTCTATCCCTCTCCCTTCCTCTCTGCAAAAAAATCAATAAAACATATATATACATAATATATATATTATATATATATATATAATATATATATATATATATACTTTAAAATAAATAAATAAATAAATAAATAAAATCCAACTTCTTATCATGGCTTACAAGATCCTATAAACTAGGACTTGGGGTGTGTCTACTTCTCTAATCTCATGCCTAACCTGTCTTCTTCTCACTCAAACTTCCTGCAGTTCCTCAAATATATGAGGACAAGGCCAACATAGTGTAATACATTCCCTCAAATAGATGAATTGAAATTTACATGTCCATCTACCTAATATAGGACTTTAGAGTTGTTAATAGATTTTCATTATTTTTAAATAATGCTGTAACAGACATCTTTCTTAAAAATCTTTGCACTTTACGTTGTGTCTTTAAAATATGTATCTAGGCAAACATAATTTCAAAGTACTGAGTAATAAAGACAATGATAAGAACAGATACAGGGAATTCCAAGAGAAACCAAGATGGCGGCATAGGTAAACATCTAAACTGCTTCCTCGTACAACAATATCAAAACTACAACTAAAAGACAAAACGAACACCATCCAGAACCACAGGAAAGCTGGCTGAGTGGAAATTCTAGAAGAAAAGAGGAAAGCACATTGACACTCAGAGGAGCTATAAAAGGCTGAGGTACAGAGGCTTGCACGCAGAGAGGACTGACTGCTGAATGCACGGGAGGCTGAGTGCATGACTGGCTTTCTAAAGCAGGAGGGAGACAGAAGCTCCCGACTGTGTTGAACTCCAGTTCCGGGCAAACCCCGACTCATTCAGGGAGAAACAGGACTGTATGGCAGCGGGCGAAACTTGAGGGCAGCTTTCTCTCAGAGGTGCTTGCAGTGATTACCGAGAGACACTGAGACCCAGGGGCCTCATAGGGCAAGGCTGATGGGACACCTACCACTCAAGCTACTCTACCAACTCAGGGAAGCAGCGAAAATGCGGAGACAAAGAAACAGATCACAAACGAAAGAAATGGAGGAAAACAAACGACTGGATATAGAGTTCAAAACTAAGGTTATAAGGTTTTTCAAGAATTTCCTAGAAAAGGCTGATAAATTTAACGAGACCCTCGAGGATATGAAAAAGGACCAACTAGAAATTAAGCATACACTGACTGAAATAAAAAATATTATACAGAGATCTAACAGCAGACTAGAGGACCACAAGAATCAAGTCAAAGAGTTGAAATACAAAGAAGCAAAAAACACTCAGCCGGAAAAGAAAAAAGAAAAAAGAATCCAAAAAGTTGAAGATAGTGTAAGGAGCCTCTGGGACAACCTCAAGCGTACCAACATCCGAATTATGGGGGTGCCAGAAGAAGAGAGAGAGCAAGATACAGAAAACCTTTCTGAAGAAATAATGACAGAAAACTTCCCCCACCTGGTGAAAGAAACAGACTTACAAATCCAGAAAGTGCACAGAACCCCAAACAAAAGGAATCCTAAGAGGACCACACCAACACACATCATAATTAAAATGCCAAGAGCAAAAGACAAAGAGAATATTAAAAGCAGCAAAAGAAAAACAATTAATTACCTACAAGGGAGCACCCCTACGACTGACTGTCAGCTGATTTCTCAACAGAAACTATGCAGGCCAGACGGGAGTGGCAAGAAATATTCAAAGTGATGAATAGCAAGAACCTACAACCAAGATTACTCTACCCAGCAAAGCTATCATTCAGAATTGAAGGGCAGATAAAGAGCTTCACAGATAAGAAAAAGCTAAAGGGGTTCATCACCACCAAACCAGTATTATATGAAATGCTGAAAGGTATTCTTTAACTAGAGGAAGAAGAAGAAAAAGGTAAAGATAAAAATTATGAACAACAAATACATGTCTATCAACAAGCGATCTAAAAATCAAGTGAATAAAAAATCTGATGAACAGAATAAACTGGTGAATATAATAGAATCAGGGGCATAGAAAGGGAGGGAACTGACAATTCTCATGGGAAAGGGGTGTGAGAGGTGCGGGAAGAGACTGGACAAAAAGCATACACCTATGGATGAGGACAGTGTGTGGGGGTAAGGGCAGAGGGTGGGATGAGTACCAGGTGGAGGGGAGTTATGGGGGGCGGGGGGGAAGAGGAACAATTGTAATAATCTGAACAATAAAGATTTATTAAATTTAAAAAATACATACAGGTATTAAGGAAACACAGAGAAAGGGTACTCTGTCCAACCTGGAGGACATTTTTTTTACTTATTATTCATTCTCTTCAGAATAATAGGTAATTATATAGCCTAAAAGGATAACTGTACCTTCCAAAAATTAGAAATTTGGTAGTAAATTAAGTAATATCAGGTAATTCCAATAAAATCTATAATGCTGTTATTTAGTAGAGAAAAGCCTAAATAGCTATTAGAAGTGTTTAAGAAAATGAGTAATTTTTTTAAAAAAAATTTTAATACTCATCCAAGGATATTTTTTCATTGATTTTTAGAGAATGGAAGAGGGATGGAAAGACAGAGAAATACTGATGTGAAAGAAACACATCAACTGGTTACCTCCTGCATGCACCCCAACCAGGGCCCAGGCTAGTGAGGAGCCTGCAACCGAGGTATGTGCCCTTGACCGAAATCAAACCCGGGACCCAAACCCAGGCTGATGCTCTATCCACTAAGCCAAACCAGCTAGGGCTAAGAAAATTAGTAATTTTTAAACACAAACATACAATTTGAGATTTCAACAGGTAGGATAACACTAATACATAATTATTTTTTTCTACAGATATCACGTAAGAACATTTCTTCCTCTTGTCACATGGTTATTTTCCTATGTATCTATGTTACTAATAATCTTATTAGTATACTAGTGACCCAGTGCACTAAATTCGTGCACATTAAAAGGGAATTTATTAGAGGAAATATTTTAATATTGCTATTTACCCTTTCTCTATAATAGAAGTGTCAAAGATGAAAGAAAACTAGAAAAATGTATATGAAAATCTTCCTCCTGTCAGAGTCTGGGGCACACCACGGGAACCAGAGTCAAGTCCCCACCCACCCACATGTGCCTCGAAATCACGGCAAGAAAATTACAAAAATGTATATGAAAATCTTCCTCCTGTCAGAGTCTGGGGCACACCAGGGGAACCAGAGTCAAGACCCCACCCACCCACATGTGCCTCGAAATCACACGAGACCCGGCCGACCCCACCCCCATTGGGCTAGATCCAGACCCAGCCAGCTCCCAGTGGTGTGGCCTGAGGTCTCCCCGCCCGGGGCGGGGGGCGTGCCTTCAGGTCACCTGGTCTGGGCCAGGGGGTTTGGCCTGAGGTCCCCCGTCAAGCCCTGCATGGTGGGGGGCGCGGCCTCAGGTCCCCCGGCCTGGCACCGGGGCGCAAGGCCTCAGGTCCCCCAGACCAGCACAATTCGCATATTCCCTTTATTACATAGGACAATGCATTTTAAACAACCCACTAATATATATGGCATCTCAAGTATCTGATACAAGACATAAAACAGCGTTAAGGGCTTATAAAATTTTGACTGAGTATATTATTGAGATGTATTATTGAGAATGCTTTGGCAGGCACAGTGTTTTTATCTCAAAATAATATTAAGTGGTTCATTTTTTTAAACAAAGCAATATTATTGTAATAATTTTGTGGCCTATAAACCAAATATTCATACCTATAATTACTACTCAGTTTACTTAGCTAAGAATAGATTATTACTATACAGGTTTTTAGGTTTATTTTATCTGAGTATATTAGGATGATTAATTACCAAGCTCTGTCCAGTGTTGGGATTAGAGTGTCTTAAATATTTGCTGCAACATTAAGGGATGACAGGGAAAAGATCCCATAAAACATAGGAAAAAGATATTTGCTTTTTTAGTGCCACCAGAAGATACAGTAGAATAAAAAGTTCCACGCTTAAACACAGAGCAGCAAAAATACACTTAGATTATATCTCACAGAGGGTAAGTAAAATGAACTAAATGATCCAAGATGTTGAAAATGCCTTAATATTTATTTCAGGGAAGACCTGGTTGGTAACAGCACCATAAAAACAGTCTAACAGCTGCAACTGTGCATTATTTAAGGAGGACTAAGGTGAAACGCCACCTAATTATTTAATATCAAAGAGTAATGTCAATGTGAAAATGAGAAAAGGAGATTGAAATCCATGAAATGGCATATGCTGAATTTCAGGATAACCTAACATGACTAGAGAACTAGTAAATCCAAAAAAGTCCATTAAACAGTTTTATGTCTGAAAAACTGGAATGCATCTTTTTCACAAATTAAAGACAGATTGTAAAGAAAGGGTTAGAGTTGGAAAGTTCCCTGCTCATCAAATTAAAAACAAGAGCTCTATTCATAAAAAAAAAAAAAAAAAAGGAATACTTATGTGGTCAAGTCACATTCTTTGTTCTAAAGTTTTTATATGCAACTTGCGGTGATTCATAAAGAAAAGTGACCAGTGTAACAGAGGCTCCTAACAAGACATGAGTACATTTCAGGTGTTATGTAAGTAGCCGTTTAAGATGCCATACGAAAAGAGAAAACACACGCTTAATACCCAAAGGAAAGAGAATATTCACATGACCAACAGCTGGACTTCATTAAAAAGAAATACCAGGTTAGGCTCTATGGTGGTTCTTCCATAGTTACATGATGACACAAATGAGAAATGTTACATTTCTCACAGCCTGTTGCCTAGTGATCTCAATGACTGCCCCTTTATCCACCCTTGCAATGCAACCACCTCTTCTCCCTTTCTTCCTCCACACCATTTCAGTATTCTTATTTTACAAAACCATTTTTTAAAGGACATAAAGAGAAGGAGCAAGTGTAAATAAAAGTCAGTTTCATTTGTGATTCATTTTCACTTTCACAAGCATGAGAAAATAAAAACTGAGGTTTACTCATCAATAATTCAGTAAAAATTACAGATGTGTACAAAATAATTCAAAAGGATTAAATTGTGCTGGGACAGAATTCCTGCCTTTTGAGGTTTGAAAGTTAACATGCAAAATGGGAAGATGGCAAATGTAACACTTCTTTCATCCTGAAAATGTCTAGCTGTGCAATACAGCAGCATATTAATACAGAATGCAGTGCTATGGGAACAACATGGTTTTACTGAACTGTGAACTAAAGAGTTACATTAAATACCCATAATTCCTTGTGAAAATCTCTTTGTTTTTCTGTTTGTCAGCATCTGCATTTTACAGCTGCCTACTTCAGTATGGACCTTGTCTTGTGGAAGTTCAGGAACTTAAAACAGTAATATCCAAGAGCTTTTAAAAAATCACAGCATTATTAACTTATACAGATGGGAGTAAATCAGTCACAGCATTCTTGACTATGAGCTGAATAGAAAAGAGAGATGACTATTAAAATATGAGAATAAAAATGTATCTTTCAGCTCAGGTTTGCATTATAGCTTTGCAAAATTCATTTAAGCCAAAAACGCCAGTGGATTAATTTCAGGTTTGAGGTTTCATTTACCAAAAGATTAAAATTCCAAGAAACTATTTCTCAAGCACCTAGTTTTTCTCTTAATAAAAATACACATCATTTTTTTTCAGTGATAAATGCTGAAAGCAAAATTGCCAGCAGTTTTCCATTTCTTCCTCTCATTTAATCAATGTGATTCCTTTTATTCTTCATCTATAGTCCAGCATAATGACCGAAGCAGCTCCTGCTCCTCCTGGCACCTCAGTCCTGCTGACCTCTCCAAAGATAGTGCTCCTCATTCCACGGCAGCTCTACTTCTCAGGAGCCCTGACTCTGTAGGTTAACAATATAAGCTCTCTAGCATCATCACTCTGCTTCCCTTGCCCAAGCCAGCTAGGTCTGCCAATCTGTCTTCCTTTTTTACAAATATATTGAATTCGACAAGCACTGTCCAATAGAACTTTATGTGATATGAGAATATTCTATATCTAGACTGACTAATATGGTAATTATCCCTAACTGAATTATAAAAATAACAAGGAACTTGAAAATGCTCCCATAACTTCCTATTTGATCTCATGGGCATCTTTCAATTTCTAAATCTCACAGGGGACCTCGGTAATCTTCCCCATGAAAAATTTATAATAAATCTCCAAGAACTCCCAAAATCTTCAGCAGTGATGCAAAATATTTGCTTACTCAATAAATTAGCAGAATCAATAAACCTTTCCAAAATAATTATAAAAATTGTGATTTATTTTCATTTTCAATTAAAGTATATTAATAGAATGCTATCACAACCTCCACACCCACTTAAAATAAACCCAGCCCTGGCCAGTTTTGCTCAGTGGTTAAAACGTTGGCCCATAGACTGAAGGGTCTCGGGTTTGATTTGGGTAAAGGGCATGTACCTTGGCTGTAGGCTCGATCCCCTGCCCTGGTCAGGGCACGTGCAAGAGGCAACCAATCAATGTGTCTCTCTCACATTGCTGTTTCTCTCTCTCTGTCTCTCCCCATCCCTTCCATGCTCTCTAAAAAATCAATGGAGAAAATATCCTCGGGTAAGGATTACAAAAAAATAAATCCACTACTTTCAGAAACAATATAGTCACAAAGCATCTTTTGATACATACATTTTCAGTATTCTGATTATACTCATGCCCAATGATAATTGGCCCAATGAGGTGTACTATGGCTTCCAAGTTGCTACACTCTCTTGTTTACTTCTGCATCACTCATTACTCCTCAGCCTCCTTTGCTTGTTGTCTTCTCCCTGACCTCTGAATGGTAGAGCACCTCCAGATTCAGTCCTCAGACCTCTTCTCTTTTCTGTGTACATCCCCTCAGTAATTACAGTATTACAGTTTTAAATACAAATTTATATCTCTAATTCATACCTCTCTCTAAAACTCCAGACATATATTTCACTGCCTACTCAACATTTCATTTGGATGTCTTTTAGGTATCTCAAACTTAACATGTCCAAAACTGAATTCCTGATCTTCCCATTCTAATTCCAACAATACATAACCTTCTCCATCTCAGTTGATGGCAAAATCTACCCTTCAAGTTGCTCAGGCAAAATACCTTGAAATCATCCTTTACTTCCCCCAAACTGTCAGAAAATATTGTTGGCACTATTTTGAAATGTATCCAGAACCTGAATATATATCACTACTCCACACTACCACCATCATTTCTCACATGGATTACTGCAATGGCCTCCTAACAGGTCTCTGTGCTCTTATTCTTACCCCATCACAGTTCAACCTCAGCACAGCAGCCAGAGTAATCTTAAAAGGGAAGTTAGATTAAAATTTCTTTGCTCAAAACCCTCTATTGGCTCCACATTTCCCAAGTAAAAACCAGAGTTCTTATAATGGCTTACAATGATCTACATAATCTGGTCTCCCTAATGTCCTATTACTTTCCCCTTTGTCCATTCCTTTCTTACCATGTGAAATTTCTCTCTTGCCCATTAGAAAACTCCATCACAAACTCTATGACAACTTTTTCTTTTGGTTTATAGATGTATCTCAAGTGCCTCTAACATAATCCAGCATGAGTGTTATAGCATGAAAGAACCAAAACTCATAAGACAGTGACCTATGTCTAGCCACTAGCCAATTCTTTAGTGGCTAAAGAATTATAATGGACTACAACTACTAAAAACCTTAAAGCCCTATTCCTTTTTGTTCAATCTAGCCTAAGATGTATATTATAAAACCTACTGGCCCTACTGACAAGCCTTGCAAATGACAGCTTCAAGCTATTGTTCGTTCCTAAGACAATAAAAAAATGAATCTTATCCAAAATGGATCATAACCCACTGCAAATTTTACTATTGAGAATATACTAATAATTTACAGGTAAAACCACGTTTAGAATAATTATAACCTTAGAAAATAGAATTAAAATTCAAAACTTCAAAGTGATTTTGATGAATTCGTGAAATGGTGTATGAAAAAAAGATCCTTAATATCTAACCTGTCAGCATCTATATCTTTGTCACAGAAGACTAAAACCAGGTTTAAGTGTCCATTAGTGCTTTCGGGAAGCTCTGAACCCAGTATTCCCAATCAGAATTTCCTAAAATTTCACTAATACAATACATTATGTAAAATAACTTCCAAACACCCTCTACAGCAGAAAACCTTTGTGAGTGGCATCTTTCTGTTTCTACACTAAGTATTTTTATTTAAAATATCTCAAGGCCACACAAATCCAGCATTTGTTTACAATATTTGTTGAGCACTTACTATGTGCCAGGCATCAAACTGGGCCTAGAGCACATAAGTGAACAAGACAAAGTCCCTGCCCTCAAGAAGCTCACAATCTAGGGATACAGACAAAACTGTCAGTTATAACACAGTGTGACAAGTCAGTACTTAGTGTAGGGGTAAGGGTTGGGTATTCTAGGAGCACACAGAGGGGCCCCCAAAAAGAACCTAAAAATTGTCCAACTGCTTCACTATTAAAAATCTTTAAAATTTTCACACTTTAGAAAACTCTGTTGCTAGTATGTTAATTTTTTTTAAAAAAAAAACCTTAAAGATAAATGGGATGCAGGGTAAAATATTAAGAATAATATTCTTTTTGATGGCCACTTACCTGATCTCTGTGAAGATGGCTAACCCTAACTCTCTGAAGTAAAACTCTTTAATTAGATAATGAAATATGAAACTCTCTAAGACCTGGGAAAAATTGCCATAAATTGAGAATCACTGAAGCAGCAAGCCACTGTGAGATTTTAAGTGTATCTTATCCCATAGTACTTTCAGCAGAAACAAAGGTTGAAACTCATCGCCAAAATAAATGTAAAGTAAGATCCAACTTACTAATTTTCCAGATTGGAAAATTACTTTTAGAAAAAAATCTACAACATAGCATAGGATAGTACAATAAAATATAACGCAAGGTACCCCCATATATATATATAACAATTCCTAAATATCATTTCACTCCAAGATCTGAAATAGATAGAACCCTTTCTTTTAAGAAGAAAAACTCTTAAACACAAGAGAACACAATACTATGGGAAAAGGAAAGTTAAAATATCTGTTCAAACCTTCAGTATTTCATCAGTGAGAAGGGAAGTGTCTGCACGTCAAATCAAGTCACTAAGCACTAACAGACTTTCACTGCTGTTTAATAAGCTTGCCAAAGTACACAATCTTCTTGGTATACTACTGCCCCCTGGGGGTTACAATATATTACTACTCTTCTGAAAATCACTGGTGTAGATAGAAAATACAAATATTATTTTCTACAAAAAATGCAAAAAGGACTGAGTAGGCCTTTCCTAAATAATGTATTTTAAAAGTGTCAGATTTGTTCCTATCTGAATAATCAGGGACAAACCATATAATAAAACTTAATTATGGAAAGTGGTTGTTAATATGATTAAGAACATCAGGACTACATAGCATTTTGCATTGTCAAAGCACTTAGCCAACATTAAATAATTAATCTTTACAGCACTCTTGAGGTCAATATAACCACCATCTTTTTACAGAAAAGTAAACAGCAAGGTTACATGAAGTATTAGAAATTCAAAAACTAGTCAGTAACTAATCAGCAAAGTGCCGCAGAATGGTTTCATGTGAAATAGGAAGCATTAGTACATTAATTCATCTCTAATACCCCATGACCTACCTCTAAGAGAAATTAGTTACTCTTTTCTTTGTGGCCCCATAGGATTTTATACATCCCTCTATAAGACTCGACATTTTGTATTATAGTTATTTAACTATCCATCTCTGTTGCTGAACTCTGTACCTCCACAGCACTTGGCACAGTGTCTAGCACAAAGCAAGACATAACAATGAATCATTCAGTCATTGGTCCAACTACTAAGCATTTCCTACAAGTAAGGCAGGGTTCTGAGCACAGGGGATACAGTGGTGAAAAAGAAAGCCAAGATCCTCCTCCTCGCCCTGACCAGTTTGGCTCAGTGGATAGAGCGTCAGGCTGTGGACTGAAGGGTCCCAGGGGCATGTACCTTGGTTGCAGGCACATCCCCGGTAGGGAGTGTGCAGGAGGCAGCTAATCAATGTTTCTCTCTCATGGATGTGTCTAACTCTATCCCTCTCCCTTCCTCTCTGTAAAAAATCAATAAAATATATATTTTTTAAAAAGATCCTCCCCCTCTTCTCATGGAGCATACTTTCTAGGAGGCTAAGCAGATGACCAACAACAACAAAGAACACTAAAATACGAAACTATCAGGGAGAAAGAAAAGCCATAGGCAAAATTAAAGTAGGGCAATGTGACTACAGATGGTTAAGTACTTACATTAGATTAGGCAGTGATATTTAAGCTGTATTTGAATGCAAGAAAGAACCCACCATAACTATATGTGGGAAAGACAATTAGACAATTCTAGGGGGCAAATACAAAAGGCCCAAAGTGGACAAGAAAAGCAAATAATTGAGGAAAAGGAGGGGAAAAAAAGACTGGGTAGAGTACTATGATTGAGTGAGTGATAAAAGATGAACTCAAAGACGCAGGCAATGGCCAGATCAGGGTTTTCTTGGGCCGTGATAAGAATTTTACTCTAAGTGAGATGGGAAGTTATTTAAGGTTACATAATAAGTATTTGCCGATTTAAATTGCTACATTTGCATAGTATGTAGCACTCAAAGGGAAATTAATACTGAAAAAGGAAAATTACTATGCTATTGGTTTGAGAATCTTTCTGTTTTAATTAAATTCTTTTTAGTGAAGTTATTTTATAATTAAATCTTCAGACTAAAATATAAAATAAAAATGTGTACTACCATTTTAATATAAGTTAGAATAATTAGATTTTGACAGTCATTATTGGAAGAAACTGAAGAGCTCCTGCATAAACCACTATATATTACATATGACTATACTAGGACCTTAAGCTAATCACTTATTAATTTCACAAAGCCTAAGGTATCTCCTGATACAGCTCATGATGAGTGCCAGACATATGTGGAGAAGAGGTTCCTGAGTAAAAGTATGAAAATGTCATTAAATATAATAAATCTTTTCATATTACCGGAGAGACCAGAATGAAAAAAAAGTGACATATTTAAAAGCAAAAGTACTTCTCACCATATTATCTGAACAAAATACAGCAATAGCCTAAAACTTAAGGACAGGTTTTATATTTCACCTGAGATGGTGCAGGTGCTGCAGAAACCTCCAAGCTAATAGCAAGCTATAACACCAAGATTCAGTTAATCACTGCAAATAATCATTGCAGAGAAATTATCATTTGTTCATTCTAGGAGGTTTCTAAACATCTAATTAAACTTTGTATTCTCTACCATTTTAATGTTTCTTATAATAAAATTGAAAATTTTTTTAAATTTTTATTGGTTTGGGGGGTGGGCATCAATTTGATGTTCCACTTGTTTATGCATTCGCTGGTTGTTTTTTATATGTGCCCTGACCTGAGATCAAACCTGCAACCTTGGCGTATCAGAAAGATGCTCTAACCAACCGAGCCATCGGTCGGGGCTTAAAACAAAGAATTTAATAACAGATTTTAAAACCTGTAAGAGTTCCATCTTAGCTAATTTTAAGTGTACAGTTCAGTAGTGTTAAGTTTATTTACATTGTTGGGCAGTGGGTCTCCAGAACTTTTACATCCTGCAAATCTGAAATTCTATACCTAGAGAACAACTCCCTGTTTCCCCCTCTCCTTAACAGCTACCATTCTACTTTTTTTGTCTGTGTTTTCCGATGGTCTTAGGCTCCCCTAAGACCACAGATATTTACATTAAAACACAGATATTTACATTATGATTCATTAACAGTAGCAAAATTACAGTTATGAAGTAGCAACGAAAATAATTTTATGGTTGGGGGTCACCATAATATGAGGAACTGTATTAAAGGGTCGCGGCATTAAAAAGGTTGAGAACCACTGATATATACATTTAACGTAAATATATATATGTGCTTTTGAGTTGGTATTTTAGTTAGTGGGGGGGGGGGGGCGGTTGTTTAAATAATTTCATCCTTAACTAAAAGGTGGATAGTAGAATGGGCCAAGCCTTGCCTCCAATATGTAATAAAAAACACAAAATAAATGACTGAGAATTATATTATAGTACACACCACACTGTTTCCAATCCACCATGCATACTAACAAAATTATTACAAACATACAGGGTTACTGGCCAGTAGCAGAACAGCAACTAACCAATAAGTCATGACCTATTTATATGGAAAAATACATGGTACCTAGAAAGAATGAATATTGGACTCACTTTGAAAATAACCTAATAAATAATAAAATTCTCATATTTTAGCCTTTATATTTCACAAGAAATTTCCACATACACCAATTCATTTAGTCAAGTCACAAACCATCCAGAGCTGTTTTCTTCATCTGTAAAAGACATCATAAAAATGCCTACCATGCTGACTTCAAAGGGTAGAAACAAGGAAAAAAGTGAAATAATAAATGTAAACACAATTTGAAAGTTGCAAATACTTCTACATGTATGTAAATTGTCTAAAGATAAATCCAAAAACTGTAGTACTTATAACTAAGGAATAATCCACACAGTCTCCTGCATACAATTACTATTTACTAAACATCTGTCAAATAATTTATAGTTTCCTGAATATGATGAGATAGCAGAAATCCTCTACACATTTGGTTACATAGAAAATGAATTCTCTTAAATCTGCTAATGGTGAGATCAAAGTTAAAAGGAGGTCAAAATATAAATCTACATGCTACATATTACAAGAACAAAAGGGACCAGATTATGGGTATATTTATTTGTGATACAGAGCAGAAAATCTTTAGAAAAATATACTAGATAAGTAACTTTTTCAAAATTAATTTCCCTTTGAATTAGTGATTTGGTGGACTGCAAAACTATCAGTGAAATGCTTCTTCAATGAAAATTACAAGGGCATAAACACAGGGAAGATTCCACACAGGACAAATTAATGCTAAAACCAAGAACAAAGCTCCTTCTCTGACATTAGTTACAGAACTAAGTGGGATTTACATAAAGAATTCTACATCTCAATCTTTAAAAGGTAAGCAGTGAGAATATAATTTTAAAAAGCTATATAAAGTCCTTTAGCTCCATCTTTAAATTGTATAATTTCGCTTATATTTGCCTATACAAATCAAAAGTAAGATGGTTTTATTATCTAGTAGGCAGGCAAAGCTTTCTCAAATTCTGAACCTTTGGTAATGAGCTCTTTATAATCACTTTTTTAATTCCTCCCCCATTTGAAAGAAATGCTTTGATTATGACACTATTTGCTAAGCCTCTATAATCATCTTAGCACAATGACTCATAAATCTGCACCAAAGTTGATCTGATTCTAATGGGATCCACAAAATCAATCAAAAGTAATTCAGTCCATAAAGTGTCCAGATAAGGGGGGAGGGGGAGCTAGTTCCATGAAAATTAGAAGGTTGTTGTTTGAGATTTTAATATAGTTCTAAGTACTATTACATATAAAGGTCCTACTTCAATTAAATACTAACCCAAAGATCAAAAATCACTTGTTCTCTAGGTGTCTTCGGGGCCATAGTAATAAACTCTCTTTCAGAATACATCAAGTTGGAAATTACCCAAAAAATTTCAATTCTTTCAGTCAATAAGAAAATACAAGTAATCAGTTAGAATACTTCCACTCTTCCTTTCAACAAATATTTACTGAAAGCCCACAGTGTGCCAAGCACTTACTAGCTTGATAACTCAACATAGCTTGCAACAGCCACAGAACCTTCATATAAAGAAGGTAGTATAATTAAATTTTCTTAGTCTTTTTGCACATAAAATTATGTTCAAGGACATATACCTCAATTACTTAAATATAATGAAATTTGATGTGGAATATGTTAAAGTAAATGTAGGGAACAGAACCAGGGGAACACTTAACATTCTTTCCCCTTATAATATTTATCATTATACTCGACAATTTTTAATCTCTTAAGAAATATACAGGTATTTACCCAACCCATCAAACTACTGAAAGCCATATAATGTAGCATAGTCTTAACGATAAGTTAAACACAAGAGGGCGCACAAGCCTGGGAAATTAATAAAACCAAAGGCAAATTGCATTTTACTCAATTCACAGTTCTTAATGCATAGTCACATGGATTTATAAAGGATTCTTCATGCATGTACTTTGGGTTAATTGCACTGAAAATATTTCCCTTTCTCAGTACCAAATCACTGATTCTCAGATAATACAAATTATTCAAATTGAATTTAAACCTAAATTTAATATTTTATCATTAAGAAAAATTATGACTTTTAATCATAATTTTATGCCACCCTTTAATCTAATTTCTCCTTGAAAAACTTCTGTGTAAATGCTAGCCAACTTTGAGGAGCATTTGAGATCTCATTCCCCAGCATATCTTACAAGTTTGGCTCAAATAAACTCTTATATAAATTCTCCAAAAAATAAAATAAATAAATGCTAGCCAACTTTCAAAATTCCTATTTTCAATATCATTAAAACATTCATTAAGTGATTATAATTACAATAAACTTACTTGCAGGAAAGAGATCTCCAACTTTTTGAAAATAACAAATTCGTATCATAATATCAGCTCTTTAATTCTCAAGCAGTAAATATTCTGTCTACAATGAGCTATCCCAAGAATGGCAACCAATCCCAAATGGTAGGTTATGACTTCATTAGTTTACTTCCTCATGAAATAGTAAACTACCTCAGGAGTTTGTGTAGGAGTTTGCGAAATAATCAGATTAAGATTACAAAGCCTATAGTCAGAAGCAAAATCCAAAGTAATTCCAGAGCACATTCTGCCTACCTCAAGATTCACAGCAGAATATAATCTACACACACACACATACAGTTCTAGGCATGTAGCGCTATTTAGCTTTATATATACACTAGAGGCCCAATACACGAAATTCGTACAAGAGTAGGCCTTCCTTCCCCTGGCTGCTGGCACTGGCTCCTCTCTGGCACCCGGGGCCCGGGCTTCCCTTGCAGCCCCAGCTTCATCCAGAAGGTTGTCCAGAAGGTCATCCGTAAGGATGTCCAGTCTAACTAGCATATTACACTTTTATTATTATAGATAGTCCTAATGCTGACTGTGACACATGAAATTACTCTGAATGTCAACAATTTCACATTGTATCTAACTTCTACAAAGAAGAAGCACATGACATGAGGACCTGGCATGGTAGACAAAAGCACAAAAATATTACCTATCCTTTATATATCCTATATAATAAAAGCCTAAATGCAAATTGTCCCCTCGGGCAGTCATTCGACTGGGAGTTGGACTGGAAGACCTGGAGCTCAACCGCTCGCTATGACGTGAGCTGACCACCAGGGGGTGGCGTGAAACATGGTGGGCATCGGCAATGTGCTGCGACCTCTCGCAGGCTACCTGGGGGTGGAGGTGATGGAGACAGAGGTGTGATGAGAATGTGGGTTGTCCCCTGAGCTCACTCTCACTCCCCTGCTATTCTCCCCTGGGACGCCATGGCTCGCACCCTGGGGAAGCCCCCGCGCTCAGGTGCCAGGCGCCCATGAGGAGCCCGCCCAGCTTCCCGCTGGGTGGCCTAGAGGCCCCCACTGCACCCCAGCTTACAGTGTCTGTTTGCGCTCACCATATCTCTGTGTGGGGACTTGGGCAATGTAACTCAGGCGGAGGGGTTATGTGGGGGCTCGGGGGCCCAGGTGCTTCCCAGGGCCCAGAGGTCAGCTGGGACCTGCTCTGCCACACCAGACACTTGCACTTCAATTGCCGGCCAGGCCTAGGGACCATACTCATGCACAAATTTCATGCACCAGGCCTCTAGTTATTATGATAAAAGAACAAAAGAGAGATGAACCGACTGCTAGGATCAAGAGAGTCAGGCAAAAAGTCCGTATTAGTAGCAATCAATGAGCTACAGGTTAGGGGGTATGGGCAAAGGCTGACAGTCCAGAACAAAGGATAAGGGATATATTATTTTAGTGATCAAAATTCAGGGCCCAAACTAAGGAACTAACAATCAAAAACCCAAGGGTGATAAAAATCCAGTCAATTAAATAAGGTATTTGTAATGTGAGCAGGTGGTATTGACCATATACTACAATCTATCTAGCTGAACAGACTCCTAATATACTTCTTGCCAAGTACTTCTGGACCAGAAAGGGAAACGTGCCTATAAATGATATCACTGGGACAATCCTTGAAATTTAAATAGGATCGTCAATTCAATAGCAGTGTCGTATCAATGCTAATGTCTTAAATTTAATGATTATACTGTGGCTATATATCAGAGTATCCTCAATACATACTGAAGGATTTATGGGTGATGGGACATGATGTCTGCACTTTCTCTCAAATGATTCCGAAAATAACTATTTATTTGATGTGGAGTATATTATAAGCCAAATATGGTAAAATATTCACTATTGGAGGAATCCAGATGTAGGATGTTCAGGAGTCCTTTGAAATAATATCACAACTTTTCTATGTTTCACATTATTTCAAAATTAAAAATAGACCAGCCAGCATGGTTCAGTGGTTGTGGGCTCGATTCCCAGTCAGGGGTATGCAGGTGGCAGCCAATCAATGATTCTCTCTCATCGTTGATGTTTCTCTCTCTCCTCTCCCTTCTTCTCTGAAATCAATAAAAATATGTATTTTTAAAAAATTAAATAGCCCTGGCTGGTGGCTTAGTTGGTTGGAGCATCCTCCTGTTCACCAAAAAGGTTGTGAGTTTGATTCCTGGTCAGGGTACATACCTAGGTTGTGGGTTTGAGCCTCAGTCAGGGCTCATACAGGAAGGAACAGACCAATGTTCCCCTCTCACATCAATGTTTCTCTCTCTCTCTCCTTCCCCTTCTCTAACATCAATAAAAAGAAGAATGTTCCAATTTTGGTAGTAGTAATACTTCAACTTCCAAAAAATATTAAATTCATTTAGGTATACTTGTCATATTAAATAAAATGTTTCTATCTCCCTCTTCCTCTTCCTTCCTCTCTGAAATCAATAAAAATACATTTTTTAAAATAAAACAAATTCTCAATTTTTCTAACAGTTTAAATCAATGCACTAAATAGTTTAATATTTTTGCATTGCTTATATGTTTATAATCTGCAGTAAGAAAGTTTTTAATGTTTTGACAAAAACTTTTAAAAGTCACAGAACAATCAAAGCTTTTCCAAAGATCACATTGCAAGATTTTTTCAGCTTGCAATCAGTAATACCATGCAAAGTAAGGACTGCCTTTATATGCTATTTCCATTATACTATGTTATCTCACTAAACATATGAAAGGAAGTTTTAATGTGGGATATTTGAAAGAAATGTTAGATTCCTTCCAGAAATGATTAAAAAGTAGACTAAAACTGTTGAGGAATTCAGCTAACAATAAACAAGAACTTCTAAACCATCAGGGTGATATGTTCATGGTCTGTGAAATCTGCATCCTTAGAAGACTTCAAGAAAAAAATGCAATTACATATCCTAATTTTCTCATTGATTTCGACCAGCGGTGGGGAACATCAGCCCATGGGCCATATTAAGGCCCATGAAATCATTTGGTCTGGCCCTGCCAAGGCATTAGAGCTGAGTTAATTAAATATTTGACCAAATACAGTAGGCTAATTTTTAAGTTGATAATTTTGGATGACCCTCCAATGATGTTATAAATATCCAAATGAACCCTGGCAGAAAAAAGGTTCCCCACATGATTTAGACATGGATTTTTTTTTAAGTGGCCAGCAATGGTAGGGCTATAAAATAAGTAGAAGACAAACTTTCTTTCTCTTTTTTTTTCATGGTATAGTATCATTTTTTTTAATTCTTTATTGTTGAAAGTATTACACCATTGACTTCTCCCAGCCTGCCTCCACCCCCCAGCACAAGCCCTCATAGAAGACAAACTTTCAAGGAATTTTCAAGCTAGTTTAAGACTCAGATACATTCAAGTGACATGTTTATATAACAATATAAATAATTAAGTGAAATTAGCAATAGACAATGTTTTATTATACTCATAGCTCAACATTCCAGGAAAGCTTCCAGGAAAAGGTTAAGGGTTGACCCTGGCCGGTGTTTCTCAGTGGTTAGAGCGTTGGCCCGTACAACCAAGGGTCTTGAGTTTGATTCCCAGTCAAGGGCACATAGCTAGGTTCAGGCTCAGGAGGCAGCCAATCAATGTATGTGTCTCTCTCATCTCTCTCTCTCTCACTGATCTCTCTCTCCCCTCCTCCTCCTCCTCCTCCTCCTCCCTTCCATTCTTCTCTAAAAAAAAAAAAAAAAAAAAAATCAATGGAAAAAATATCCTCCCATGAGGATTAAGGGCGGGGAGTAAGAGTTGAACTGGACCTACCTAGCCCAATAATATTGGGAGCAAAGGAGAAAATTTCAAGCACGGAGGATGGCATAAATAAGAAGGAAGACGAAAAAGGAAAAGACTAGACCAACAAAAGCAGGTTTTTCAGCAGAGCAGCAAGAAATAAAGGCAGAAATGTAACCAATTGTGCAGTCTTGAATCTCAGGCCAATTGGCAACATGGAACAACAGAAGATTCTATGAAAGTAAATAAAATTTCTACCTTAGGCCATTTGGGATTGAGAAGCCGAGCTTTGATTGCATCGTCCAGGGCCTTGTCATACTGCTGGATTTTCATATATGCTGCAGATCTATTGCTGTACAAGATGCAATTCTGAGGGTCAACAGCCAGAGCTTCATTGTATAAAACAATAGCTGTGTGGAAATCTCCATCATGACAGGCCTGGTTACTCTGACGAACTTTCTCAACAAATTCAGCTTTGCTCAGCACTGGACCATCAGGACTTCTCTGGCCAATAGTCTTAGCACCAAAGAGAGGAATCTACAAACAAAGAAACTTTGTGAGACAAAGTTCTGATAATCCAGAGGGGTTCCTTGTCTGAACAACATGAGAACATGAACATTCTCCATGTTCTAATCTATATTATAGTTAACTTTTGTGCCCTGAAAGACAATAAGCTTTCCAAGAAGCAGCCAACATAGTGCCTTGAGTGTGTGTGTGTGTGTGTGTGTGTGTGTATTTATAAACGTACATATTTATACTTACATATGTATATATTTTTTGATAGAATGAATGAGTACAAGAGTACACAAGCTTTTCCTTGGCAACAGTTATACTAAAGAGCCCAAGCTGGTGTTGCTCGACGGTTAGAGCATTAGCCAGAGCTCCAAAGGGTCACGAGTTCCATTCCAGGTAAAGGGCGCATACCTGGATTACAGGTTTGATCTTTGGCCAGGTGGGGCATGTGTGGAAGGCAACCAATCAATGTCTCTCTCTCACATCGGTTTCTCTCTCTCTCTCTCTCTCTCTCTCTCTCTCTCTGCCCCCTCCTCGCCCCCCAACCTTCCTCCCTCCCTAAAAGGCAATGGAAAAAATATACTCAGGTGAGGATTAACATACATACATACATACATGAAGTTATACTAAGGGAAAGATAAAAATATAAACCTACCCCTAGCTGGTTTGGCACAGTGGATAGAGCATCAGCCTGCAGACTAAAAGGGCCCCAGGTTCAATTCTAGTCAAGGGCACATGCCCAGGTTGTGGGCTCAGTCCCCAGTATGGGGGGAGTGCAGGAGGCAGCTGATCAATGATTCTCTCTCATCATTGATGTTTCCATCTCTTTTTCCCTCTCCCTTCCTCTCTGAAATCAATAAAAATATATTTAAAAACTAAAAATAAAAAAAGATGGTTGCACATAGGAAAATAATGAAAGAAACAAAATCAAAGTATTAACAATGCTAAGTTATATTTGAATATAAGATTATGGATTATTTTTCTTAAAATTTTCTTTCTCTTCTCCAAATATTAGGAAATGAGCATATGTTTTAAAATAAAAATAAAATGTTAATGTACCAATGAATCTTTTTAGATTGGCAAATTTGGTAACTGTACTTTGGCTACTACCATACCATGGAATATCTAAGAGAAACACCAGTTTTTGGAGATCACTAAAAAGAAAAAAATATCTGCTAGAAATTATATCTTGGCAATTTAAGACCTTATTTTGATGTTGACTTTTCCAACTCACTATGTTTTCTATGACTTTATAGCAGTGACCTTAAAACCAAAGGGAGTGACTCAGTCAAATGTTATTCATTTTTAAAACATGAAAATTATGAACTGCATTAGAGTCCTAACGGAAGAAACTTAAGACAGCAGTATCAAGAGACAGTTTGCATGTCTAAGTAGGCTTGCCCTAACTGAAATTAAAACAAAAAAGTGTAATTTTCTTCCCCATGTCTTCCTTTAAGATTAAGTCCAGTCCCTCAATTCAAAAGAAGGCAGATCTAATATGTAACACACCACCCTGTACAAAAGCAACAGACTCCTCACAGAGATACTTGCATTAAAAAGAACAAATTCGACAGACAGGAGAAAGGCAGAGCTAATCTCTCACATAGACAACCACTAGTTTTCCTCTGCTTACCGGGATATTATATCCTAGATGTCCAGGACAATGTACAGGGCTATAAAGTAGTGCAAAGACAATGAAAGGTACAAACTTCATAGACTCAGATAAGCCAGAAAGGTACACTGCATTCCAGACAAACTAGTTTCCCATTGAAGATAACCAGTTATCTTCTTCCAAGTCCATTTCAAGTATTTTACAGTTTTTCCCAACAGTCCCAAAGTGAAGGGAAAAGAAACTATCTTTTATTGAAATAAACATGATCAAAAGAAACCTATCATGAGATAATTAGAAGAAAGGGACGCTACAGCAATCCAGCAGGAACCTAGAAATTCAAAATTAGTGAAAATATAATACTCTGTGCATTCACATTAGTCAGAGAGAGTGGAATCTAGGTCAAAACATAGAAGTACAGAATTCTGAACTTCAGTCACCAATACTTTTACAAAACCTACATTTTAATCCAATGTAAGAGTCATGGTTGGCAAAAATAACCTTGATAACCATACAAGTGTTCTGTGAGACTTAAAACAGGATTATAGTTTAACTCCCCCTCTCACTTTCATCGTTTCTTTTTGTTTTTGTTTTAATCCTCAACCGAGGATATTTTTCCATTGATTTTTAGAGAGAGTATGAGAGGGCAAGAGAGAAATACTGATGTCTGAGAAACACACTGATTGGTTGACTCCTGCTCGCGCCCTAACCAGGGCCAGGGAGGCGAGAAGCCTGCAACTGAGGCACATGCCCTTGACCAGAATCAAACCTGGGACCCTTTGTCCCACTGCCCAGCCAGGGCAAAAAAGGAACAACTTTCTATTTCTTCTACTGACTCTGGTGGTAATAACATAACTGTATATACTTTTCTGAAGTCAGAAAACTATACACTTTAAAATTGGTAAATTTTAGCCCTAACAGGTTTAGCTCTGTGGATAAAGCGTTGGCCTAGGGACTGAAGGGTCCTGGTTTGATTCTGGTCAAGGGCACATGCTCACTTGGGGGCTCAATCCCCAGTAGGGAGCACGCAGGAGGGAGCCAATCAGTGATTCTCTCTCATCACTGATATTTCTCTCTCTCTCTCCCTTCCTCTCTGAAATCAATAAAAATATCTTTTTTAAGGGTAAATTTTATGGTATGTAAATTTTACCTAAATCAAGATTATTTCAAGTAAAATAAAAATTAAAGACATTTTGTGCAGTTTTATCTTATTTGAGTTAAAATGCCTATATGTATTTCTGTGACTGTGTCTATATTGTTAGAAAGATGCACAGCAAAAGTTCCAGGGGGGAAACTGTGTACGGTATTGGAAGTTACAATCACCGTATGAGTAAGATTATGAGGTTTGGTTTTGTTTCTGCTTGTCTTATATTTTTTAATTTTATACAATACACACATTCACCTTTCATGATCATAAAAGGGAGTTTTGTTAAAGATCAACTTTGGGAGAGAAACCAAGATGGCGGCGTAGATAAACACCTAAACTGATGCCTCACACAACAATTTCAAAACTACAACTAAGACAAAACGTACATCATCTAAAACCACAGGAAGGCTGGCTGAGTGGAAATTCTACAACTAGAAGGAAAGAGAAAAGCACACAGAGACTCAGAGGAGCTGCAGGAGGCAGAGGTACTGAGACGCATGAGCGCACAGAGGACTGGCAACTGAGTGCGCAGCTGGCTTTCTCAAGTGGGAGGGAGACAAAAGCTCCCGACGCCTCTGAACTCCATTTCCGGGTGAGACTCTAGGGACCCAGACTCATTCGGGGAGAAACTGGACTGTCTGGCAGCAGGTGGAACTCGAGGGTGGCTTTCTCTCAGAGGTGCTTGCAGCGATTACCACGGGACACCGAGACACAGGGGCCTATTAGGGCAGGGCTGACAGGAAACCAATGCTGTCTGTTCCACCCTGAGACTCCGTCCCATCCAAGCTGAGCACAGAGGCTTTTGCAAGTCTTGTCTCATAAGGGTATCTCCAGCATAGAAGTTATCCCAGCATTGACACAGCTGATCCTCACAGCCAATTGGCCTGGAGGTCAATTCCTCCCAGTGATACCAACAACAATCAAGGCTTAACCATAGCCATAACAAGACTGTGCACACAGCCCACAAAGGGGTGCACCAAGAGTGTCCACCTTAGGTAACTGGGGAGGCTGAGCCACTGGGCCCTATAGGACACCTAGCACACAAAACCACTCTATCAACTCAGGGGAGCAGCCAAAATGTGGAGACAAAGAAACAGATCACAAATGAAACAAATGGAGGAAAGCAAAGAAATGGGAGGAAAGCAAACGACTGAATATAGAGTTCAAAACCACAGTTATAAGGTTTTTCAAGAATTTTCTAGAAAAGGCCGATAAATTTAGCGAGACCCTTGAGGATATGAAAAAGGACCAACTAGAAATTAAGCATATACTGACTGAAATAAAAAATATTATACAGAGATCTAACAGCAGACTAGAGGATTGCAAGAATCAAGTCAAAGAGTTGAAATACAAAGAAGCAAAAAACATTCAACTGGAAAAGAAAAAAGAATCCAAAAAGTTGAAGACAGTGTAAGGAGCCTCTGGGACAACCTCAGGCGTACCAACATCAGAATTATGGGGGTGTCAGAAGAAGAGAGAGAGCAAGATACTGAAAACCTATTAGAAGAAATAATGACTGAAAACTTCCCCCACTTGGTGAAAGAAATAGACTTACAAGTCCAGGAAGCGCACAGAACCCCAAACAAAAGGAATCCTAAGAGGACCACACCAAGACACATCATAATTAAAATGCCAAGAGCAAAAGACAAAGAGAGAATATTAAAAGCAGCAAGAGAAAAACAATTAATTACCTACAAGGGAGCACCCCTACGACTGTCTGCTGATTTCTCAACAGAAACTATGCAGGCCAGTTGGGAATGGCAAGAAATATTAAAAGTGATGAATAGCAAGAACCTACAACCAAGATTACTCTACCCAGCAAAGCTATCATTCAGAATTGAAGATCAGATAAAGAGCTTCACAGATAAAAAAAAAAAAAAAGCTAAAGGAGTTCATAACCACCAAACCAGTATTAAATGAAATGCTGAAAGGTATTCTTTAAGAAGAGGAAGAAGAAGAAAAAGGTAAAGATAAAAATTATGAACAACAAATACATGGCTATCAACAAGTGAATCTAAAAACCAAGTGAATAAAAAATCTGATGAACAGAATAAACTGGTGAGTATAATAGAATCAGGGGCATAGAAAGGGAGTGAACTGACAGTTCTCGTGGGAAAGGGGTGTGGGAGGTGCGGGAAGAGACTGGACAAAAATCATACACCTATGGATGAGGAGAGTGGGGGGGGGTGGCGCGGAAGGGAAGGGTGTGGGGTGGGAACCGGGTGGAGGGGAGCTATGGGGGAAAAAGAGGAACAAGTGTAATAATCTGAACAAAAAAGATTTATTAAATTTAAAAAAAATTTTTTAATAAGAAAAAGATCAACTTTGATTTTAAAGTTTCTTATAGAAATTTTTGTGAGTTACCAATCTGTGGTTTTACAGGTTATACTTTTTTTTTATTTTCCAATTACAATATAAATTTCATTACAGTTGTGATTTGGGAGGTAAGGTGTTATTGATAAAATATTATTTCCAGTGTAAATAATTATTTTCTTTGATTCATAGTGAACACACATTCAATGAACACAATACGTACGTTCATATTTGGGTTAAATTGTGTCTGATTTTTTTCCCATGCAAAATAGCAATCTACCCTACCTACAAAAACACTAATAAGTTTAAGTTCAACATCAACCTTTGTCTCTAACAGAGCTTTTTTTTTTTAATAGCAATCATCCAAAAGAAACAATGGTAATCATCAATTTTATTTTAAAACATATTGCTTCTGCTTTTAGAAGAAATAAGCAGTGAAAGAACAGGACAGTATATAAGAATTTTGGGATAGAAACAAACAGCTTTGAGTTACACTTACTATTTTTAATAATAATTACAAATGCATTGTCAAACACCCTATAAGCAGCTTAGATTTATCAAGCTTTTACAATGCAACAGTGTGATGCAAGATGTTTTCATTATTCCTCAAGCACTCAGTTTTCTTGGGTCACAGAAAAGTGATAGGGACAGGAAGAGGTTTGAGGTTTTTGTTTGTGGTTTTTTCCTTTGTGGTTTTTTGGGTTTTTTTAATGTATGTGTGGGTCTGTGGTTTTAGGTTTGTTTGTTTTAGGGAGGGTTGGGGTTTTTTTTGGTTATTTTTGTTTTGGTTTGGTGCTGTGTTTGCTTTTTGTTTTTTGGCATGCTTTTAAATGCAGTTCATTACAACAAATACCAAATCCCTACCACATGCAAGGCATTGTCCTGAATACCTACTTACATTCTTTTTTATTTGTCAATTATATGGGATAGGTATTACTATCCCATTACATATATGAGAACACTAAGATGTATAACAGTTAAACTTTGTCAAAACACATACAAACTAGTAAGAAGCAGAGCCAGACTTGGAGATGTGAACCTAAATCTGCATCTATACTTAAGCTTTCAAAGGCCATTCCTCATTATTTGAGGGAAAGATTTAAACAGAAAATTGGATCAGTCTACCATTAAATGATGAAGTTAGAAAATATACCCCAAACTAAACTGTATTTCTTTTATATACTAGCAATGAACTAGTGATGAAAGATGAATACAAAATTAAAATTTTTTAAAAAGTCCATGTACAACAGCATCAAACAATAAAATACTTAGAAATAATTTTTTTGAAAGAAGTACAAAAAGAAAAGTTTAAGAGTTGGGACTGGAAAACTACAAAACATCACTAAAAGGACAGATTAGGCCCTGGCTGGTAGCTCAGTTGGTTGGAGCACCGTCCCTATGGACCAAGGTGCAGGTTCAATTCCCAGTCAGGGCACAAAAGAGTCAACCAGTGAATACATGAATGGGTAGAACAATAAAAATTGATGTTTCTCTCTCTCTCAGTCTCTCTCTCTCTCATCAATAATGTTTTTAAAGGACAGATTAAACAATGCCTATAAAAATCCCAAGTGTTTTTTGGCAGAAATTGATAAATTGGTCTTAAAACCCAGGGACTCAGAAAAGCCAAAACAGTCTTGAAAAAGAACAAAATCACAGAACTTACACTTAATTTCAAAATCTATTAAAAAGCTACTGTAATCAAATATTATAGAGCTGGCATTAGAATGAATAAGAGAATAGAATGGAGAGTCCAGAAATAAACGTAACATATAGACAGTTCATTTTCAATAAGGGTGCAGAGACCAGTGAGAAATTTTTTTTTCAATATATAGTGCTGGGACAACTGGATTACCACATACAAAAGAATGAATCTGGGCCACTACCTTACACAAAAATTAACTCAAAGTGGACCAACAACCTAAGCATAAGGGCTAAGAACTTAAAACTCTTAGAAGGAAGCATAGGGGTAAACCTTCATGATCTTGGATTTGAAAATGGATTCTAAGATATGATACCAAAAGCATAAGGAACAAAAGAAAAAATAAATGGACTTCATGGCAAAACTTCTTTTGCACAAAGAACATTATCAAAGAAAGTAAAAAGACAACCTACAAAATGGGAGAAAACATTTGCAAATCATATATCTGATTAGGAGTTAGTATCCAGAATATTTTAAAAATTCCTACAATTCAATAACAAAAAAGACAAGTAACTCAGTTAAAAAAATGGATCAACGAGAATATGTTTGTATATTTTCAGAAAACACCTCCAAGACCATGTGGATTCCTGCAACAGAGAGGAATTGACACGACTACTCCAGCCATGAAGACAAAAGAGAAACAGTCCAGAGATGGAAGACGCTGACAACACCTTGCCATACTAGCAGTCAGCAGCTGTGCGTCTCTGCAGATTGCCCAGGACCAAACCAGAGCGGGTCGGACCTGCATTACCACCATTTGTCCACCATCCAGAACTGAAATATCATTGCTGACATGTACACATGAGGAACTATTTGACACTGAAATTGGTACTCAAAAGAACTGTTGGCCCAGAAAGAAACTCACTACAGACTGATTCATTTGCCTCTCAGCATAACCATATTGCTTGTCTCATTTTCGGTTCTTATAAGTATATTTCTAGTATCACATGATTTCACTCATCTAGGGGAAATAATGAACAACATAAACTGATGAACAAAAACAGACTCGGAGACAGGGAAGCATCAATCAGACTGTCAAACCTCAGAGGGAAGGTAGGGGAGGGTGGGGGTAAGGGGGAGAGATCAACCAAAGGACTTGTATGTATGCTTATAAGCCTAACCAGAGGTCACAGACAACAGGGGGGTGGGAGTATGCGTGGGGAGGGGTTTGGGATGGGAATGGGGGGATGAGGACAAATATGTGATACCTTAATCAGTAAAGAAATTTTTTAAAAAAAAGAACCGATTTGGCTCAGTGGATAGAGTGTCAGCCTGTGGACTGAAGGATCCCGGGTTCAATTCCAGTCAAGGTCACATGCCTAGGTTGTGGGCTTGATCTCCAATAGGGGGTGTGCAGGAGGCAGCCAATCAATTATTCTCATCATTGATGTTTCTATCTCTCTCTCCCTCTCTGAAATCAATAAAAATATGTTTTTTTATAAATGGACTCCCCCCTCCCGCCGCCCTAGTCTGTTTGGCTCAGTGGATAGGTTTGGCCTGCAGAGCAAAGGGTCCCGGGTTTGATTCTGGTCAAGGGCACGTACCTCGGGTGCAGGCTCCTCCCCAGGTGCAGGAGGCAACCAATCAATGTCTCTCTCTCACATTATGTTTCTGTCTTCCCCTCTCTCTTCCACTCTCTAAAAGTTAATGAAAAAACATCCTCAGGTGAGGACTTTTTTAAAAAAGAACTCCCAGCCCCCCAAAATGGACAGGGATTTGAATAGATATTTCTCCAAAGAAATACGTAAGTGGCCAATAGCACAAAAAATTATGCCTAGCATCATTAGTCATCAGGGAAATGCAAGTCAAAGTTGCAATGAGATGCCATTTTACATCTACTAGGTTAGCTAAAGTTAAAAAGACAGAAAATAACAAGTATTGGCAAGAATGTAAAGAAACTGAAACCCTCACACATTCCTAGTGGGAATGTAAAATGATGCAGTGCCTTAAAAAAATAGTTTGTCAGCTCCTCAAATGGTTAGAATAGAGTTATCATGTGACCCACCAATTGGGATATACCCAAGAGAAATTAAAACATATGTCCGCACTAAAACTTGTACATAAATGTTTATAGCAGCATTATTCATAATACAGTAGGCCCTCTGTATCCACAGGTTCCACATCCGGGATTGAAAATGTTCAGATAAAAAAGTTACATTGTTGCTAATGTGTACCATGTAGTTAATCCTAGGATGCTTGCCTCTGAACATATACAGACTTTATTTTTCTTGTCATTATTTCCTAAACAACACAGTGTAACAATTATTTATATAGCATTTACATTGTGTTAGGCATTATAAGTAATTTAGAGATGATTTAATGTATACAGGAGGATGTGCATAGGTTTTATGCAAATACTATACCACTTTATGTAAGGGACTCGAGCATCCTGGGATCTTGTTATAGATCCCCCCGCCAGATACCAAAAGGCAAGTGTAACCAAAAAGTAGGAAAAAAATTCACATGTCTATCAACAGATGAATAGATAAACAAAATGTGGTATATCCTCTTAACGAAATATTATTCAGCAATAAAAAGGAACAGGGTGCTGATATATGTTACACAGCCTCAAAAAAATAAAAAACAACACTATGCTAAGTAAAAGAAGCTCCTCACAAAAGAAACATATTATAAGTTACATTATGTAAAAGGTCCACAATAGTTAAATTCAGAGACAGAAAGTAGGTTAGTTATTGCCAGAGGCTGAGAGAAAGGCAAGGAATGTTAATGGGTACAGGATTTCTTTGTGGGGTGATGAAAATGCTCTAGAAGTAGACAATGGTGATGTATAGACACATAGCGAGTATACCATAAACCAGGAATTGTACAATAAGAGATTAATCTTATTGTAAGTGAATTACATCTCAAAAAGCTAGGTTTTTTTAAAGACACTCTTTTTTTAAAGTCAGTCATGGGGATGTGATGTACCACACGGTAACTATAGTTAATAGTACTGTATTATATATAAGGTAATTAAGAGAGTGTACCTTAAAAGTTCTCCACACAGGAAAAAAAATATGTAACTATGTGTGGTGACGTTTACTACACTTATTGTGGTGATCTTTTTGTAATATATACAAATATCAAATTATCATGTTGTAAACCTGAAACTAATGTTATCTTCAATTATATCTCAATTTTAAAATTTGAAAAATAACAAACTACAAAAATGCCACACTGAGACAATAAAGCACCTAATTTTCAATACTATTCAGATACAATCTCAACTCCTAAAGTCTTGTCATCCTATACATTCACAGTTTGTCAGTGAACAAAAATAAACTAATGAAATCAACTATTGAAATTTTAAAAACATGAAAAAAACAGCTCCTGGAATATCAAATCACTTTCACTCAAACAATTCTATTTTAGCATTGACTCTGAACTAAACATAAGTCTCAATTTCAAAATATCACATACAGAGGACAAATACTCAGAGGTTTAAGCAAATTTCCAACTGTTCTGAATAAACAGTCATTCAGATTTGCTTTGATGAAAATGTAAATATTTACCTGCCTCAAAGAAAATAAAATCCTTATAAGCCTAGTGTTCCCAAATGATGGAAAGAACCATGCATTTTTTTCTATTCAGAATTTTGTTTCAAAATTAGTGTTAACCTAGCTAGGGTACTCATAGTTGATGGCTTATACTAAGCAACGTATACCCTGCTTTGCCTACAACATACTAAAAACAAGGCATTAGAAACAGTCACAAAAGTTATGTTTGTACCTGATAAAAGTCACGTTATACAGTAACCTGACAGTCATTAATCTCAAAACGTCTCCAGAACTATTCTGGAAACTCCCTAAATCCTTTAGTCTTGCTACAAATATTTACTGACCATCTACCATGTGCCAGGCACTGCACCTGGTACCAGGATGCCACGGTGACCCATAAACAGAACAGGTCTCTCTGCTCACAGGAAGACAGTGCTTGTCAAAGGAGCCTGATGACGACAACCTGGGAGCTTGTTTCAAAGTCAAAATCTGCTCCTAAGCCTTGGAGAGTCCTCGGGCCTGGGGTGAGTCGTCGCGACGCCTGTATTTTCATCAAGCGCTCCTGTACCCCCGCGGTTTTTGAGAACCCAAGGCTCAGGGCCATCCCACCCCATCCAGCAAGATGCCACACCTCCCAAGTCCATTTCACTAAGCATCCTTCACCCAAACCAATATCCCGAACTACACCACGAAGCTGGGGTGGAAGGGAAGCATTCCGGAATTGCTTCGTTCTAAGCCACCGACAGACTTGCTTCCTTCCTGGGACGGACAGCTCACTCTCGGAGATCCCAACCGGGGCTGTCTGCACCTGAGCCTCCCGCGACTGCGCGAACACCTGTCTCCCAGCGGCTGCCGTCTACCTCTCCGATGGGCTTAGTTTAGGGGCCCACCGCCCCAAAAGAACGGAGGCAAGGCGGAGAACGCCGCGCGCATTAGGCGCCGACTGTATACCGCTCCCCCAACCCCGGCGCGCGCACACATACTCCCGCGAAAACTGAGGCGGACAGGCGACAGGCCAGTCCTCGCAGCCCAAGGATGCAAGGCGAGGCTCGAACCCGTCCGGCGGGCCGGGTTCCGCCTCGCGGGCGCTCGTCAGCCGCCGAGGCCCGGCCGGGCTCCCACCGACGGAGTTTCACAAAGAAAGTCTCCCGGCCCGCGCCCCTCACGCACTCACCGGCGCCGGCGGCGATTCAGGCTCCCGCCGCCTCCGGCTCCGCGCCGGAGTCGGCCCCGGGGTTGGCTCGAGCGCCGGCGGCGGCGACTGCTCCATCCCCACGGGGCCCGGGCCGCGTCCGCCTCGAGCTAACGGTCCCGCCAGCTAGGAGCGCGCGCCGGCTCCGCGCGCCATGTTCCCGCCGTGCCGCGCGCCGCCGCGGCAACCCCCACCACCCCTCACCGCGCACGCGCACGCGCGCCGCCGCGAAGCCCGCCGCCGCCGCGCACGCGCGCACTCGCCGCGCCCCCTCCCCGCGAGCCCCGCCTCGCGCCCCTGAGCCGGCCGCTGTTCCCGGCGTCGCGCCCACCCCCTCTGCACCCGTCCGGCCGGGCTGGAGCGTTCGCCGTTCCGAGTTCAGCGCCACCGCCTGCCGCACAGCGGACCACCCTAGGCCAGATTCCTAGGCTCCTTCCCGGCACTGCTCCCTTTGCTTCACCCGTCGCACAGGGCTTGGGGCGAGGGTCTGGACCAGGAGGGACTTACCCCCACCAAGTGCCGGGCGAAGGATGTCTCTCTGATGAGACCCCCGGCGTGAACGTGTACAAGCACGTGCGCGAGCAAGCGGCACAGTGAAAGCCCTTGGCTCTGGGAGAGCCAGACTCCATGGAGACCGAGTTACAGTCCCGCATCTCCACTAACCTTTGCGTGATTAAGGTCAGGTATCCGGGTCTGTTTCTCCTTAACGAGGAAGGCCCGACAACTAAGGCATGATGGGAGGACTCAAGAAATAATCGAGATCAAGTGTCAACACTGGGCCTAAGACGAACCAGGTGGTAATCAGATGTCAAGACCTCTCTCTCAAGTAGGTTTGTTTACTGGCTACAAACCACGGGCTCTTGAGAAGGGAAATCTCGGTTCAAGTATTGCCTCCACCTGTTGGTTCAAGAATTGCCTCCACCTGTTACAAACTGGGGACCTGGAATAGGACGCTTGACTGAGGCAGAGCCTTGGTTTCTAAATCTGCGAAGGGGGGAGTGGCAGTCCTATCTCGCAAAGCTGACATGAGCTTTCAGAAGATGATGCGTGTATGCTCCTGAGCACCATGCCTGGCACACACCAGGCTCTCCAAGCTTCCCTGTATAGCTCCGGCCCCGTCCTTCCAACACTCCTCAAAGGTTAATGAAAAGGCTTGGCTCCCAAACCCTGTGGTATAATTAGCTGGAGGGGTTAACTCAACCTGGGAGCTAGAAGGTCTGTTACTTCCCACATCTTTGCTTTACATTCTCTGCCCCAAACGTCTCTGAAGACCCTAAACCTGACAGAAAACAAAACAGAAGCAGAGAATGTTTTCCCTACTAGGAAAAAAAAGTTTCCAAGGGTCTCTTGGAGTTTATAAATGGTTGAATTTATTAGTCTGGTCCTTTCCAGATACAAGTGACAAAAAAAGAAAAAAAGAACCTCAACCTGAAGTAAAACAAAGGACAGGTATTAAAAGGTCCTGGGGTGGTACCTCATTACGGGCATAGCTAGATCCAGGTGCTCAAACAATTACCCGTCTTTCTCCAATCTCAGCTCCGCTTCCCTCTCGGATGGCTTCATTCTCATACAGTTCTCTTCCCATAGTATCCCATGCAGCTCCTACCTCACATCGGACCAGGAAAGCAGGAGTTGATCCCCAAAAGTTCCCTCCAAAGTCTCGGGGTTGAGACTCTTGAGGTTGGTACTCTTATTGCACCCACTTTGAAGTAACTTGCCTAACGCCAAAGTCAGAAAAGGCGGAAAGCTCAGATTAGCACAATGTTGCTCCTACCACGTGTCCTCATACATTTGCTTCATTTCCATTTGCTCAGTTTTCAAAGTCCTGTGAGCAGCTCTAGCTGGGTGGCCAGTGGAAAGAGCCCTACCAGGGAAGGAGCCTCTAGTACCGTCAGCTTCCACTGTGGGGGTCAGGCAGGCAGACACTTAGCTTTACCATCTCCCTCACCCCGCACCCCATGATTTCATGGGGTAGAGGGACCCCCCCCAAAAAGTCGCCTTACATAGGGCCTATTGGGTCATTACTGGGTCAACAGGACACACTCACAGGCCTTATCTGCATTTCTAGACAGGAAAGAATGAACTGCTATGCCTTAGTTTCTCGATCCCCTATACCAGTGGTCGGCAAACTCATTAGTCAACAGAGCCAAATATCAACAGTACAACGATTGAAATTTCTTTTGAGAGCCAAAATTTTTTAAACTTAAACTTCTTCTAATGCCACTTTTTCAAAATAGACTCGCCCAGGCCGTGGTATTTTGTGGAAGGGCCACACTCAAGGGGCCAAAGAGCCGCATGTGGCTCACGAGCCGCGGTTTGCCGACCACTGCCCTATCCTGTGCATGTCTGCTGTGTAAATATTAATGCTTGGTTACAGGACTGTGCTGGGTATTACACATAATAAGGTTGATGTGCCATGTCCCCTTCCTAAAATCAGGAAAATAATGAATTTTACAAATTATCTGGCCCCATGGTTTCAGGGACTGTGGCCCTCTATTTTTATTTATTGTTAATCGCCACCTGAGGATATTTTTCCCATTGCTTTACTGAGAGTGGGAGGGAGCGGGGAAAGGCGGGGAAGATAGAGAGGCGGGGAAGTTAGAGACACATCAAGTGGTTGCCTCCGACGCTTAAACACTGAACACACTAACCAGGGCCTTTTTTTTATTATTATTGTGGTAAAATACACATAACATTTAACATCTTAACCATTTTTAAAGTATACAGCTGAGTGGGATTAGTATTCACATTGTTGTACAATCATTACCACCATCCATCTCCAGAACTCTCTTCATCTTGCAAAATAGAAACTCTATAATCCATTAAACAGTAACTCCCCCCTCCTCACTGCCCTTCCCCCAGCTCCTGGCAACCACTGTTCTCATTTCTGTCTCTGTGAGTTGGACTCCTTTAGGTACCTCATCTAAGTGGAATCACATACTATTTGGCTTATTTCCCTGAGCATAACTGTGGACCTGCATCTTTATTATAGAGGGCGAGGATGAGAGTTTAAAATAGGCCCGTGGAAAAATAAAACAATAAAAATAAAATAAAATAGGCCCATGGTATTTGCACCAGGCTCCCTCCTGCCTCAGGAGGACTGTGGCAGCCAGTCACTCTCTACACACTCCACCCCGACCTCGCAATGCCCCTCTCCCTGCAACTGTCCAAAGAGCCTTCAGAATTTGCATGCATCTCACCTAGGCTGAGACCAAGGACATTTCCTGAGGAACCTGGCTGGTGACAGCCAAGGTAGAGTTCCAGATAAAAAGCACGTGATTTCAAACACACCCGCAAAAAGGCCTGCACCTAAAGAGCTCATCATCAAGCCGAAGCACACAGCCCAGGCTCCAGTAGGTTCTTAATTGCGTACTGACGCCTCTGGAAAAGCAGCTGTTCCCAAAGTTAAAGCACAGAGTCTAAACACCAACACACACACACACACACACACAAATAGAAAGAAGAGAGCAGCAGGGTTCAAGAAGGTACTTTTCTTTCACATTCAGCCTGTGTTCAGGAGACAGCAGCACAGACAGCCAGGCGCTTGGTGGTGCCGGCATCCTCCTGCTCCCCTTCAAGGAGCCGCTTTCGACTCGTAGAAGGCTGCGGGGGGGGTGGGGGGGAGAAATGTTCAAAGAAGACCACTGGCTTTTTAACGATGATCCAAGTTTCCCCCCGTCTGCTCCCAGTGCATTTGGAGACTTCCACGGAAAACTTCTAGTCCCAGCAATGACTGGTTTTCCTCACTGACATCTGAATCCCCATCACATTCCACCGGACTCGGACATGCTCATCAAAATGACATTTCTCTCCCTGTGACTTTCCGGTCACTCAATGATTTTTATATATATATATATATTTTTATATATTTTTTATGTATATATTTTATATATATATATTTTTTTTTATTGCTTTCAGAGAGTAAGGGAAAGGAACAAGTGATAGAAACATCAGTGATGAGAAAGAATCATTGATCGGCTGCTCCTGCACGCCCCCTACTGGGGATGGAGCCCACAAGCCCAGCACGTGCCCTCACCAGGAATCAAACTGTGACCTCCTGGCACATGGGTCAAGGCTCAATCAATAAGCCACAATGGCTGGGCTCAATGACATATATTGACAGTAAGCAGCATTCGCAGCCCCCTCCTAACTCATGAAATTTAAAGAGATGATGATTCCTTTCACTGGGAGCCCCAAAGCTTGCTCTTTTGTGGAAAGACAAGTCTTTTTTGTGTCTTTGTTTTCCAGTTTAGAGAACTGCAAGGGGAGAGTGGGAAGAGGAGTGCTATCAGCCATCAAAAGAAGGTGGGGCAGGAAGGAACAGATATTAACTTACACTTACAAAGAACAATGGAGGAATAAAATTATAGTCAATAAATCACCAATCACTCACCCACGTTTTTAAATTTTCAACTAATTTCTATTTGAGCCTCGAACAGAGTCTTTTCAGCTTGCCTTGCAGGAGACTTCCTCAATGACAGTCCCTAGCTGTGCTTCTCTAATGCATTAAGCATACTGCTCACTATTAAATCTTCTAAGGGTGCTGGAGTAGATTAAGCTGAAACAAAGTATCTACTACATCATTCCTAAGAGTGTGAGTGTGTGTGTGTGTGTGTGTGTGTGTGTGTGCGCGCGCAAAGCAATTTTTATGAGACTATTCAAACTCATCACACTTGGTCACTGGCCCTTTAAACTGAGCCTGCATTTAAAGACCGTCATCTGGAATACCTGGGCTGGGAACTGGGGTAGAGCCGTTGACTTATTTTCTTCAAAAAGCAAATTTTGAAACTTTGTCTTCATGTCCTCATCCTGTAAAGAAATGGAGAACATAAGTAGCCTATGTTTGAGGGAAAGCTCCTAGGAGGATGGCGCTAGGAAGCCCCTAGAAACAGAGAGATGGGCAAAGACGCCGGGTCTATCAGTTGAGTGGCGTGCCCGTGCTGAAGCTCTGGGAGGGAGAGGACCCCATGCCTTCCCCGAGTAGTCTAATCAGCAGGCAGCGCTCAATCAACACTGGCTGAATCAAAACCACATGCTTAAGAGCTCTTGGCGGGTCAGAGAGAACCACAGACCTAAGCAGTCAAAAGACTTTCAGAACCAACATCCCAGATCCTGACTGAGATGGCAAGCAGGAGGCCAGAGGCTGGGGCTGACTCCATGCAGCTGCTAAGTCTTCCCAGGAGGTCACCCCCCCCCCCCCCCCGCCAACATGTGGCCAGTTCCTGGGGCCATCCTAACAAACCCACCCAGCACCCTAGGGAAATCCACCCAGCAAGTGCTGTACAAATCGCCAGAAGGACTTCAAGCCCACAATATCCAGGGCGTGGGTCTAATGAGAAAGGAAAACCCTAGCTAGCTGGTTTGGCTCAGTGGCTAGAGGGTCAACCTATGAACCAGGAGGTCACGGTTCAATTCCCGGTCAGGGTACATGCCCAGGTTGCCAGCTCAGTCCCCAGTGTGGGGCACGTGGGAGGCAGCTGATCAATGATTCCCTCTCATCAATGATGTTTCTCTCTCTCTCTCTCCCCCTCCCTTCCTCTCTGAAATCAATATAATATATACATTAAAATTAAAAATAAAATTTTTAAAAACACCTAAATGCATGAAGAAATGAAACCACACTAGAATGGTCCTCAGATGGCAGCTCTTCGGTGCAGCCAAACAGAGCTGACCTCAAGCCTACTTAGGCCTGTTACTTAAAACAAGTCATCCATTAGCAGTAATATGTAAAATGAGCACTTTACCGTAACATGGCACAGGCAGGAATGTGTATCTGTAAGGGCCCTTTCTCTGAAATGTCACCTCGATTCAAAAATACAAACTGTAGCCCTAACCAGTTTGGCTCAGTGGATGGAGCGTCGGCCTGTGGACTCAAGGGTCCCAGGTTCGATCCCAGTCAAGGGCACGTACCTTGGTTGTGGGCACATCCCCAGGAGGAGGTATGAAGGAGGCAGCTGATGGATGTTTCTCTCTCATCGATGTTTCTGACTCTCTATCCCTCTCCCTTCCTCTCTGTAAAAAAAAAATCACTAAAATATATATTTTTTTAAAATACAAACTGTAAGGTGCCTCAGAGGCAAGCAGGAAGGAATCCTCTATTTCAGGAAGTGAGGCAAAAAGTGGTCTAAGGGATGCTCCCCAAACTGGATCCTCTGCTGATGACAAAACAGACCAGAACTCCTATTCCCAGTGCTCAGTCCAGTGCCAGACCCACCAGACCACCTGGCTGCTTCAAGAACACTGCGTTTTCCCAACAGAAAACCCAAACTATCGCTAGCAGGTGTGGGCACTCTGCATCCCTGTCCTCATTCAATGTTCACTCCACCTTTTGCTGCCAAAACCCAATGCAGACAGGAGGATTCAAGTGAGACCCCTGTGGTCAGGCGGAACTTCGCCTTTGCCTTGGCTGTGAATAGCAGTTTTCTTTAGAGGCAAAAAAAGTACAAGAAAAATAGGCAGGGAGATGCAAACCCTGTTCCCGGGCCTAACTAGGCAGCTCCATTTTTTTTTTTTTTTTTTTTCAAGACGTGACACAGCTCCTCTGCTTCCACATCTGGCCCCGAGTCTCCCCATCAGGGCACATGGAGAGAGCCAGAGGCGTGTTTTTCCTTCTCATGAAAATTAAATCCCCACACGCAAAGGCACCCTTTGTTTCCAAACTCCTTTTCTCCAGGGCCCCCTGGTTTCAAACCTGTGTGGGCTATTAAGTGCTAAATCATCTGACAGGGTTCGGGGGGGCGGGGGGAAGGGGGGACTGCTGTTGCTAGGTCAACATCCCAAACACATACATCTGCTTTCTAAAACTTTCTTTTAAGGATGTGTTGCTCTCAACCTGAGCTGACCGGAGCCAAGCTGTTAGGTGTGGAGGGCTGGAAGAGGAAAAGCAAGGGGACCGTCTTCCCAGAATCCCAGAAGCACAGTGCTCAGATGGCTGGCTCCGTCCCCCACCCCACAGGGCACAGAGTGGCCAAATGCAGGTTCCTAGAAAGGGGTATGGCCACGCTGCGTGGAACTGCGCTGAACAGAAGGCCTGACATCCATCAGAAAACCGGCCCGGCGCTGTAGCTGATGCCTAAACCAGGGATGACCCCAGCAGAGCCACCAAGGACTTCCACCTCCTACGGCTGGAATGAGCTCAGAGCTTAATCTCACGGCAGCTCAACGCCCAGCAGGGACGCAGAGGCCAATGCACACTTGGAAGGCACAGGTGACAGTCTGACGAAAGGCATGCTTCCTCTCCACGAACAAGGGGGGTCCTTTCTATCCAATCACTTGGGCCGGTGGCCGGCAAACTCATTAGTCCACAGAGTGGCAAACCGCGGCTCGCGAACCGCAGTTTGCCAACCACTGACTTGGGCTTAAGAAATAGTTAGATTCTCCCCCCCGCAGGGAAGCTGCCCTTCCCCTCCAACACCTGCTTCCTTGATTTAAAGTGGAAGAGGCTGGAATGCCGCCCAACCCACCTGTTTGGGGTAGCGGGTTTGAGGGAAGAGGGGAGCACAGTCAGGGATGAGATTCCGAGTTAGAACAATTCCTCCAAGCCACACAGCCAAACTGCGGACCCCGGGAAGCCAAGTGGAACCAAGACCGGCCATAAAGTGAGCTTGTCCATCCAAGAGCCACGAGTCAAGTTTAAAGAGATTGCACCCAGACACCACACAAACACACACCCACATATCTACATACCCCACACACCTAAAGCTTCATCTACAACAGCCGCAGGGAACAGACCCAAAAAGCCAACGCTGTGTTTCCATCCTCTTCCTCATCTCTCAGACACAGGTCAGGGCTGCCCAGGTATTTCATGCTCCGAGGCGGCATCGCCCATACCCACCTGAAGCCACGGGTGTTTTAACGCTTCTTCTGTCGTGAACCGTGCCTTTGGATCCACTACCAACAACTTCTTGATGAGGTCCAGAGCTAAAGCAATAAGCCCCAGTGAGAAAGGTAAATGCAACGAATCAGCAAAATAACAGCATGCCCGAATCACAGGCCAACATCCAGAAAGACGAGAGAGGGGCTGAGGCCATCGAGGCGTCAGCAGGTAGGGTGGGCAGGGCCCCCTCACCCTCCCTCACTCTCCGTATTCATCAGAGTGCTCTGAGAGCAGGAGGAATGACCATGGCTCCCTGCTCAGACATCACCACCTCTTACCTCTCTGCTCCTTCTCTCATTGCTGGATTCAAGGGGAAAGTAATTGAAGCTCAACTTACACCCAGTTCTAAGACACTCAGGATGCAAGCCCACGCTCCCTGAGACCCACAGATTGATGGTGAGGGTTCCTCAGGCAGCGAGAGGCTCCTGGAACTGGGAGAGGCTCGGCTGACAGGAACCTTGATGACCAGCAACAAGTGGAGGCTGGCTTGTGTGTGGCAACAAAATCATTCCTTCCACACTGACACTTAACACCATCAACTATGTTACAGTTATTTGTCATTTACTTTTACTTTTCTGCTTTTTTTTCTTTTGAGAATTACAAAGCTGCACAGTGACATTCTTAAACACAAAGTAACTAGTTCCTCTTACATGCTTATTTACTCCAAGGAATCCTTGTAACTAAAAAAGTCACTTGTTATTTTGCACACTTAAAGGGGTACCCGGCACTTGTGTGTGTTCTACTTAACCCTTACCAAAAACCCTTTAAGGTAGGGGTTTCTTGTGTCCCCTTTACAAAGAAAGAAAGAAAATGGAGGCTCAGAGAGTGGAAGCCACTTGCCTAAGGTCACACAGCTAGGAGGAGCAGACCCAGGACGTGAGTCTAGAGCTGCTTGGCTCTGGAGCCTGCGCTCTTAATACAACAGGAAGTAAGAACAGAATTGACAGCAGAGGAAAACATAATGGAATTGGAAGAGAAACTCTCACACACACACACACACACACACACACACACACACACACACACACATAAGCAAACCTTAAATTCTTAACCCTTCCGTGTCCATACCCTGCTCTGAGACCTCTGCCCAGACTTCGGGAATGAAGGTGTATTTTCCGCTGGTGATTTGATCCTTCAGTGGCACTTGAGTCTTATGCTCAGAGAAAGGTGGATACCCACTAAGGCTTCATATTGGTAGAGAGAGAAAGGAAAAGAAATCAAGTGGCATTCTCAGTGGCATTCGGATATATAGACTTCTTTCTCCCCCCCCCCCCCCCCCAGCATCATGAAAAATTCGATTGTTCGAATTTTTTAACCTAAATTTTTTTTAACTTAAATCAATGGTCAAAAAAAAAAAAAAGTGACCTAAATTAAACACAAGCCCTCTACCTGGACATGTTTCTGATTTCACCTAATTAAGTCCAACCGGACTCTGAAGCCGTGGTTTCTTACCAAATAAAAAGAATAACTCCTAAACTCCAGCAGTCCACAGCACGGTTATATCCGGCCGTCCCAAGGGAATTAAGGACCTCAGGAGCCAAGTAAGTAGGGGTACCGCATAAGGTTTTCATGAGAGAGGTCTCCCCCAGTATCTTGGACTGCCCAAAATCAGTGATCTAAAAACCGAAGACAAAAAGGAGTCAGTTCTAATCACAGCATAAAATAAAAAGATTAATATAGTCTCCCGGTCCCCAAAGACAGGCAGGTTAGATCAGTTTCTACCCTACAGCTCATGTCTGCTGTTAATCTGGAATCTACAAATTCGTGTCTAATTGAAGGCAATTCTGAGCTTTCTCAAGTTATTTAATTTTGCTTATATTAAAATTCCTGAGCCAAGAAATCTCCGAGGCCCAGGCTTTATGCCAACTTATCTGTGTTCTCTGTAACCTTACAAAAGGTTTACAGCTCCTATCACAGACCTCCAGGATTCTGATTAGTTACGCATGGTTCCTCTTAGACCCCGGTTTCTCAGCCTTGGCTGCACACTCACATATCTGAGGAACTCGGGGGGGGGGGGGGAATGTATCTCTGGGTGCCACCTTTAGAGACCCACAGGAGCAGCCTGGACGACATGATTGTACTTATTCATTCATTCATGCCTTTATTCATTCATTCTAATCACTAAGAGATTCCAAAGCTAAGCCAGGTTTGAGCAGCACTGCCTCCGATGGGGAAGGAGAAGAAGGGATGTATGTAATTTACCCTCCATTTAGATAACTCTCCCTCCTCTGAACATAAACGTGGCTTGTACACAGTGGAGCTCAACAAATGCTCATTAGAATCTGGATTAAAACAATAAATACCACCCGAGCCGGCTTGGCTCAGTGGACAAAGTGTCAGACTGCGGACTGAAGGGTACCAGGTTCGATTCCCGCCAAGGGCACATGCCTGGGTTGTGGGCTTGATCCCCAGTAGGGGGTGTGCAGGAGGCAGCTGATCAATGATTCTCTCTCATCACTGATGTTTCTATCTCTCTCCTCCCTTCCTCTCTGAAATCAATAAAGGAGTATATTTTTTAAAAATTAAAAAAAATAAATACCACCTGATCTGTAAAAATAATTGCTAAAAGTGAAAAAGTCAAATTCTCAACATTTTTATGCTCATACCTTTTACCTGATGAACCTAACAGTTTCTGAACAGAAATCTATTGGAATGACCACATACAGAACATACATTTCTTACCTTTATCAGACAGTCCTCTTTTTGAGATGAGAGTAGAACATTCTCTGGCTTTAAATCCCGATGTATAATACCATTTTCATGAAGGTACTACACAGAAAGGGAGGCATGGTCCTTAATTTAAGGAGTATGCATGTGAGTAGAGACACACACACAGCACGTACATCTTACATCGGGGTGAAACGGTAAGCCACGTTACTCACAAATATATTTGCCCAAATCACAGAAAAACTCCTGGGGAAAGGGGTGAGGGTTTACACATTTGTTTTCAAGGAAAGTCTTTAAAAAGTTCAGAAATGAAAAAGGCAACATGACAGCAGGTGGGCATTTTACTTCACTTTACAAGATAATAAATAACGCTTCAGGTTGGCAGAGACGTGAGGTATCAATTTCAAAAAGAAAAATATAAATGGGTGACATAAAATATTTTGAAGACCATATTATACAATAAACTATAAAAGTCCCACCAAGATGATACATTTGGTTATTCCAACCTTGAGGATAATATTCTTAAAGGGAATCTGTAAAGTGCATATTGTAAGTTTGTTTAAATACCCAAAGTCAACAAATTCGTTGAAGTGAGGAATTTCTTAGTCTTCAAAAACGCTATGCTCTGAAATACAGATGCTCCTTGACTTACAATGGGGTTACATCCTGATAAACCCATAAGCTGAAAATATCTTAAGTCGAAATGCACTTAATGAACATGACCTACCAAACTTCGAGCCTAGCCTAGCTACCTTAAATGTGCTCCGTTGGGCAAAATCATCTCAACACCGCCTTTCCTGCACACAGTAGGTCTGCAAGGGAAGAAGCCTTGGCTGAGAAGCGCCATGACCAAATTTGGTTTGAGAAAGGGTGTTCTTCAAAGCAAGCAGAACGCCACCAGCTGTTCCTCCATGCAGCTCTTCCATGGAATGAAGAGAAGGCAGCCCACCTGCCTGGCTGCTGCAGGGCACATGCTGATGTGAAGGGAACGCCTAGCACCAGCGTTCAGGATGTCACAATCACCCCAACTTGCCGGCCTTGTCCTCATACCTGCTCCTCTGCCACCAAGAAGTAAGGGGGGGGCCGGGCTGTGATGACTCAGTGGACTGAGCATCGTCCCATGGACCAAGAGGACCCGGGTACGATTCCCAGTCAGGGCACATGCCCTGGGTTGTGGGCTGATCCCAAGTAAAAGGGGGAGCGGGGTGGGGTGCAAGAGGCAGCCAATCAATGAGTCTCTCTCATCATTGATGTTTCTCTCTCTCTCTCTTTCTCCCTTCCTCTCCGAAATCAATACATATGTTTTTTTGGTGTGTTTTTATAAAGAGATAAGGGGAGATTCTACAAGGATCAGGCAGAAGTAGCGATCAATGCCCTGCCACAAATACCTCCAAGCTAAAGAGAAGACATGGGACCACATGTTTATTTAACTCCCTTTCTTACTCGCTCTTTTTTTTTTAATAATTTTTTTAATATATTTTATTGATTTTTTTACATAGAGGAAGGGAGAAGGATAGTTAGAAACATCGATGAGAGAGAAACATCGATCAGCCACCTTCTGCACACCCCCTACTGGGGATGTGCCCGCAACCAAGGTACATGCCCTTGACCGGAATCGAACCTGGGACCCTTCCGTCCACAGGCCGGCGATCTATCCACCGAGCCAAACCGGTTAGGGCTCTTACTCTCTCTTAAGCTTCACAGCAAGCGCTTTCCTCCAAGCTCCCTCACGTTCTGACTAACTCAGAGAGTCATTCGCCGAGCAGAAAGTAGGCTGTCCTGAGCACCGTGGGCTCCTTACCTGCACAGCCAGGAGCATCTGGTAAAAATACAGTTTGCACGTGGCTTCTTCCAGGCGTCTGTTCCCTACCACCCGGTCAAACAGCTCGCCCCCTTCCATCCTGAAACACACAGCACAGCAGGGCGTTCACGCCTGGAGGGAAACTCACTTGGGTGGACAACCACAACACAAACAAAACCCACGCCTGGAGACAAGCAAAGAGTTGCCATTTTTATTCACCCTTGACTCCCGTGGTCAAGGCAATGAGGTGATAAGCTTCCTCCACAAGGAAGATGTCCCCCAGTGGATACTAAGAAACAAGGAAAGATGGGAAGAGGGTGCAGTGGGCAGTGCAGACCCTTGGAGGGCTTTGAAAAAATCTGCCTCAGTGGATCCGAGGCGGGGCCCGGGAGTTTGCGTTTTAATCACACTCCCAATTAGCCTGAGACTGGCATAGAGCAGCAAGCAGGAGGAGACAATCAGGTCATCAGGGGACTAAAGCCCAATGCCACAACTTCCCAGCTGAGGCGCTTTGGGCTAATTATGTAACCTCTCTGATCTTTTCTTTGTTTTTTTTTTTAATATATTTTATTGGTTTTTACAGAGAGGAAGGGAGAGGAATAGAGAGTTAGAAACATCGATGAGAGAGAAACATCGATCAGCTGCCTCCTGCACACCTCCAACTGGGGATGTGCCCGCAACCCAGGTACATGCCCTTGACCGGAATCGAACCTGGGACCCTTCAGTCCGCAGGCCAACGCTCTATCCACCGAGCCAAACCGGTCAGGGCATAACCTCTCTGATCTTGTTTCTGCCTTTTAAAAACAGAGAGAAGAGCCCAGTTGGTGTGGCTCAGTGGTTGAGTGCTGACCTACGAACCAGGAGGTCACGGTTTCATTCCACTCAGGGCACATGCCTGGGTTGTGGGCTCAATCCCCAGTCAGGGGTGTGCAGGAGGCAGCCAACCAATGATTCCCTCTCATCAAATGGGGTGTCATGATCACCCCATTTAACACCAGGACAATGACTGTGAGAGGTCTAACAGTAGGCAGTCAGCTCGTCACCTGCAGAGTGGGATTCAGACACAGGCCTCAGATCCGGGGCCTGGGACCTCTCCGCCACCTGCCTTTGGAAACACGGTAGGAAACCCCTCGAGCACTTTGTGGGCCCCACCACCACACGCATCTGTCCCGGGTCCCCAGGACGAGAAACGCAAGCCAGCATTAGCCTTTAAATAAGCATTGAAATGGAAACAGATTAAGAAGCTTACTACTTACAATTCCAAAACAATATAAAAATCTTCGGCATCAAAAAAGTCTTTAATCTTGATGATACAAGGCTAAAGAGGGGAGAAGAGGGAACGTAGTGAGTAGCTTCCAAGAGGAAAAATTACAAGAGCAGGACTCCCAGCAACTGCCCAGAGAGTCAGGGAGGCCAAGACCAGGCACTGGGCCCCGTCCTGGGACACTCTGAAGTTCACGCAGCGGAGAGGGCAGAACAGAATTAATCTGGCTCCTCAGTGAGGACTTACAAGGAACTCGCCACCCCACCAAGTTAGCAAGGGGACTGGTTCACGTTTCACATAAGGGTGGCACGGAGGAAGGCAGGCCGGTGTCCCCCCAGCTCCCTCCTCACGGCACCACAGCACAGACTGCTGTATCGTAAATCAGCCAGCAGAACATAGGACGCCTTAACAAGCCAATTAATTAGGAGCCTTGATTAACGCCAGCGGGTCCAGAAGGAGCTGACTCCCAAGTTTCTGAGCAAAAACAGGAAGGAAGCATTCCCTATTTATATGCTTCCAGTTTTTTGTCTCCCAAATACGGGGGTTCCGGACCTTCTGCAGACTTTACAAAGAGCTTTGTGTAAGTTGTTTGTGCAGACAGCTTATAACCTTTAGTACATAACTAATAGGGAGTAGTATCAGCCCCTTTCGTCAGATGGCTAGCCTGCAAGGTCAGACAGCTACCTTCATTTTCCCTATTATTCATTTAAGCTAAAAAGTAATTGTTAATTTACAGGATAAGGGACTATTCTGTATGTCTAAAAAAAAAAAGAAAACAGAGTTGACTACATAGAACAAGGGATCATTTAAAAACAGCAGAGGAAAAAATAAATAAATAAAAATAACAGCAGAAGATTTTAAACAGTCATTTTACAAAATAGAGATCATTATGCTTCAAGATACGCAAGGACATCTCATCACCGGGAGAAGCCTGACAAGGAGCATGAACGGAAAGCAGGTCAGGTGGGTGCCTGCCATGTTGCCAGACGGCGGGCTATTCAGCTCTGCACAAGTGGAGCCACAGGGGAATGTTACAAGATCTTCCCATTTTCAAGGAGATAAAAAATTTAAGAGATTTGCCCTAGCCAGTTAGGCTCAGTGGACAGAGTGTCCGCCTGCAGACCAAAGGGTCCCAGGTTCGATTCCAGTCAAGGGCACGTACCTTGGTTGCAGGCTCCTTCCCGGCCCCGGCCCTGGTCAGGGCGCGTGCAGGAGGCAACCCATCGATGTGTTTCTCTCACATCCATGTTTCTCTCTGTCTTTCCCTCTCTCTTCCACTCTCCCTAAAAATCAATGGGAAAATATCCTTGGTGAAGATTAAAAAATAAATAAAATGAAATTTAAGAGATTTACTATGTCTTCTGTTCAAGAACTAAATCAATATAAATATCACATAATTATTTCATCATGAAATCTTTACACAGTATTGTCCTTTCAAAAGTTCAGGGTAAAGCTCTTTCCAGCTAAATGACAACTAAACACACATATGCGTGCACATGCACACACATGATTAAGGAACTCACGTTTCATGCCAGCTTTATTATATTGAAATGCTCTGCACTCCTCCCATATATTGAGATAAATGATTTTAAGAATGGGCCATATTTCACGGAACTACTTACATGATTTAGTTTTTTCAAAATTTCGATTTCTGTTTCAACATTGAGGGCTGGATCCTTTAATAAATAACATTAGAGTTTATGATTAGTAACAATAATAATAGCCAATATTTAGAGAATGTTTAACAGTTAAATTTAATGGAGCAACAGCTGCCTGAGTTCCAAACCCATCTCTACTCATATAGAGAAATCAAGGCCTAGAGATCAATCATTTAAACAACTCACTTAAAATCACTCTATACTAGCAAAGTGCATGGCAAATAGGAAGCATTCAATAAATGACCAGGCTTTACCCCAAGCTCTTTATTTAAAAGGATAATGTCACATAAGCCACAGAATCCCCAAGCGAACTGGTTTCCATAATTATCCCCATTTTACAGATGGAGCCACTGAGGCTTAGAGAAAGGAAGCCAACTGCTCCAGTTCCCACAGCCAAAAACAAGTATTTCCACTGTTCTCATGCTTACCTGGTAAATTCTGCTTGTCTCATTTAGCTGTGGAATTGTTTATAGTCATAAAAATTATAAAACAAAACGGCTGACAAAAAGGTTATTTTATTAAACTATATGAAGAAACTATCAAGTCAAGTACCTCACAGTACAACAGACATAGGTTTCAATTTCAGCTGCAGGCTGACATATTTATTGAGACTTTTAACTAGAGGAAGGTTCAGGATCCTGAAGTTGTTCTCCATTACAATTCCGAAAGGATGAATCAAGTTACTCAACCTCATGGGTTACACCCTCCACAAGCCCAGAGGATATAGAATTACATATTTATGTAAAACGGACTTCAGCTAAGAAACCCAGATGTTTAATTTTAAAAGCCTGCCCCTTCCTGTAAGCCGTTAAACTCATTACTAAGTCAGGGTGTGCTCTGATGACAGAGAGGTCTAAAAGAGTTCACAATGATTTGAAAGATGAAATTAAGAACTAAAATTTTGCTGCAAGTCATTAAGAATCTGGTAGGTATTTTCTCCCACAGATGGGCAACAAATCCAGAATCACAGGGGGAAAGCTCTATAACAAAGTGAACACAGAAAGGAAATTCCTCTTGCTATGTGAGAATGGCATTGTTGGTGGGTGGGGGGGCACGGCAATTGATCTTTAAAGAATGTTAAAGTATAATAGCCAGAAACAGCTGGCCACAGAGGAAACGTGATTACAGATCACATTTTACATTACTTTGTGGAATCGTGTGTTGAAAGACCAATACATTTGGCCATTTCACTCACGCAGTAAAAGTGTATCCCATAAAATGAATGGCTAGTATAGAAAGAGACTATGAAAATAATTTAATTAAGATTTTAAAAATTCTATAAACGCAAAAATACTCATTGCCACATTTACTGGGAAGAGCAAAGAATTAGAAATTATCTAAATGACCAACCGGAGAAATGGTTGAATACATTATGATAAAGTCGATGAAATAGAGACTTGACCATAAAAAGGATGTATTAGGGAAAAGTTTATGTCTTAATGCTTGTACGGAAAAGCAGGATAGAAAACTGTATATACAATGTGATTTCAACCATCTAAAAACACGAATTCACATGAACAAAGACTAGAAAGGAAAAAGAAAACTGAAAACAGCTGTGGAGTTACAGTGGTGGGGATATGGCTGGATTTTTCCCCCCTAATTTCCTTTCATTTATTGTAAAAACAGTCTTGTGACAACTTAGAAAGAGGAAAAAAAAAAAATCAACTTCCTGCTAGTACATTATGTACAACCAAATATCTTTTGGAACCAAATTATACGTTTCTAGAGTAGTTGAATACACTCAAAATTTTTCAATGTTCTTTCATGCAAATTCACATATCTGAGCAGTAAATTCTTCCTGACACGGAAAAATGACCATTCCAAAATTATTCTGGGAAATTAAGAATGTTAAGGAACAGCTGAGTAGCCCAGCACAGGTACTTACTACCTCTTTCTCAGCGCCAATAGCAAACTTCCTTTTGCTGATGATCTTGATGGCTACTTTCTTACATGTTTTCCTCTCGAAGGCTAGCTTCACCTCACCACAGGCACCGCTACAAGGAAACACACAGGAAGTGATTGGCAGACTCTGTTTTTAATCAGGTCACCCACCATTCCCAAGCTGGCCTCAGCTATTCCCAGATAAAGGCAGTCCAGTGCTTGCTTCAGCAGCACATTCGCTAAAAAACTGGAACACCAGAGAACGTTAGAATGGGGCCTGCACGAGATCTCTCCCTCTCTCTCACTCTTTCTTTTTCTCTCTCTCTCCCTCTCTCCCTCTCTCTCTCATAAGCATGCGCACGCAGTGAACATACAATCCTTCCACTGTCCCTGTTTATCGAGGACACGGTGAAACCTCAGCAACCTAGCATGTCAAGGGCAAAGGTAAATGTGGACCATCCAACAGCACCAGCTCAGCTCCAAATTCCACTTTTTTTGAGCAGAGACAGCCTTGTCGTACTGTCACTTCAGATGGTAAACGCCTGCTAAAGACACTAACGACAAACCGGAGAGAAATGACATCTCAGAGACCCAAACAGCAAACAAAAAAAGACTCCCCCAAAAACGAGGGCCTGAGCAAGTTACAGCAAACAACGTCTGCAAATTGCTTCCACCGATGCCATTCCTTGGTTTTTGTCTTCGAAGAATGTGCATCAGCAGCTGATGCCATGAACCGCACCCTAAATAAAATCACAATACCTACGAAACCAAAAGTATTATAACCGGCTTGCAAAGATTGGCAACTGATTGGGATACTATAATAGGGGAGAACACGCTAACCTAGGATACCACTTTTCCATGACATCTTTTTTATTGTATATTGTACACATACATACTAGAGGTCCGGTGCACGGCACCGGTGGGTCCCTCAGCCTGGCCTGCGGGGATCAGCCAAAACCGGCTCTCTGACATCCCCCGAGGGGTCCTGGATTGTGAGAGGGTGCAGGCCAGGCCGAGGGACCCATCCGGTGCACGGGAGGAATCACAGGCGGGCTCCAGGGCATGTCTGGTCCATCTCGCCCAGTCCAGATCCGGCGGACCCCAGCAGCAAGCTAACCTACTGATCGAAGCATCTGCCCCCCTGGTGGTCGGTGTTCATCATAGCGACTGGTCGAACGGTCAGATACTTAGCATATTTTATTATATAGGATCATAAAATGTACCATTGTAATCATTTTCAAGTGCATTAATTCAGTGGCGTTAAGTACATCTAGAATGTACAACCATCACTCTTATCTATAAAAACCCGTATGTACTAAGCATTCACTCTCTCATTCTACCGTGCCCCTAGCCCCTGGCAGCCACGGATCTGCTTTTTGTCTATGAAGTTGACAATATTGTTAATATCTCATTAACAATAACATCATACAATATGTAGCTTTTTCTGACTGGCTTCTTTCACCTAGCATGTTTTCAAGATTCATCCATGCTGTAGCATGTATCAGTATGTCATTCCTTTTAGTAGCTAAACTAGAGGCCCGGTGCACAAATTCATGCACAGTTGGGGTCCCTCAGCCTAGCCTGCAATTGAGCCAATCGGGACCAACTTGCCCAGTCCCGTTGGGGGCCTGCTGGCCGGGGGGAGGGACCACAGGAGGCTGGCTGGCCGGCCGTGGCAGGTTGGCTGTGGGAGCACACTGACTACCAGGGGGCACCTCCTGTGTTGAGCATCTGCCCCCCCTGGTGATCAGTGTGCGCCATAGCTACCGGCCAGTCATCTGGTCATAATGGTCGCTTAGGCTTTTATATATAGAGATAGATAATATTTCATTGTTTGGATATATCACATTTGTTTATCCATTCCCTTGTTGATGGACACTTGGGTTGTTTCCACCTTTTGGCTATTGTGAAGGGAGCGGAAATGAACATTCATGCATGTGTTTTTGTTTGAACACCTGTTTTCAATCGAGGCGGGGGGATATACCTACAAAGGCAATTGCTGAATCATACGGTAATTCTGTTTAACATTTTGAGAAACCACCAGATTATTTCCCCCAGTGGCTGCACCATTTTACATCCCCACCAGCAGTGTATGGGGGGGGGGGGGGGGGTTACAATTTCACCACATCCTCACAAACACTATTTTCCGTTCCTTTATTATAGCCATCCTAGGGTGTGAAGTGGTATCTCATTGTGGTTTTGGTTTGCATTTCCCTAATGACTAGTGATGCTAAACATCTTCTCATGTGGTTTTTGCTCATTTGTATATCTTCTTTGGAGAAACGTCTATTTCATTCCTTTGCCCATTTTGGAATTGGGTTATCTTTTTGTTGTTGAGTCACTAAAGCGTTCTCTATTCTGGATACAAGATCCTTCTATGATTTGTAAATATTTCCTCTCATTCTCTGAGTTGCACTTCACTCTCCCGACAATATCCTTTGGTGCACAAAAAGTCTTTAAATTTGATGAAGTCTAATTTATCTACTTTTTCTGTTGTTGCTTGTGCTTTCGTGCCACATTGCAATAACCGCTGCCAAATCAAAGGTCATGGTTTCTTTTTACAGTTTTATGTCTTGTTCAAGACATTTTCCAATTCCCCTGCTGCTGCAGCTAACAGTCACCTTTTGCCTGAGAAATCTCCCCTGCGTCCAGTGGCATGTCTCTAATAGTGCAACGTACACTACTAGCACGGTGGGGGCAACACGTAAAATTAAGCCAATCAGGGGTTTTCCCTGGAACCAAAGGCTGGTGTTGGGGGAGAAACAGTTCTCTCTGCTGTGGTTTCCGGAAGAAAGGAAACAGGAATGTGGAGTTCCTGGGAGCCATTTTTCCTGCCACACAGAGAAAGCAGTTCTTCGCGAGGGCCACAAAGAGCAGCTGAATCACGGGATGGAGCCAGAGCTCCCTGGCAACACTGTGGGAGCCCTTAGATGCAGCCGCAGGCACAGCCAAGTAGATAATCAGAACTCAAAGAATGGCATAAAGCTCAAAGGCCTCCTGCTCGAGCCATGCCTGAAGTCAGCTGGGCCCCGGTATTTCCCCAATTACAAGAGCCAATAAATTTCTCTCTTCCTTTCTCTCTTTGAGAGCGGGAAGAAGGGAGAAAGAGAGGGAGAAACATCAATTTGCTGTTCCACTTATGAATGCATTCCCTGGCTGATTCTTGTATTTACCCCGACCTGGGATTGAACCCACAACCTTGGTCTATCAGGACAGACAATGCTCTAACCAACTGAGCTACCCGGCCAGGGCCAGAAGAGCCAATAAATGTCTTCACTGACTCATGTAAGTTTCTGTCACCTGCCACACGTTAGAGGATTTGTATGGAATCCTTCCTTAGGAAAAAAATAAGAGTCCCACATAGTTCTTAAGGGCGGACACAAATTTGGCTATGAGCTTCCAAGCAGCCAATGCAAATGTGAAAACATGATGAGTCTTGCTGAATTTAATGCCCATAAACTGAAATATCGCCTACAGGTGGTCCTATAGAGGACGCTGGGCTTGATTCTATGTGGCAGGAATATGGTTGATCACTTCCTCCTATTATTTTCCATTTTCTTATTTGTAAAATAGCAGCGGGTAGAAAGGTCTTTGGGACTGGGAAAGGAGTGGTAGGGCGAAGGACACTGGAATGTGGTGAAGGTTTCCTGAATACCCTCCCTAAGGAGGTGGTTCTCAAAGTATGATCAGGGAACCCCTAAAGGAACCCAAGACCCTTTCTAGATGTCCACAGTCAAAATTATCTTCAGAACAATGCTAAGATGTGATATTATTTGCCTTTTTCATTCTCATTCCTCATAAGTATAGAGTTTTCCAGAGGCTACATGGCATAGGATATCAAAACAGACCAAATAAAGAAAAATACCAGGACCTAGCCATCTTCTAGTAAGCCAGTTAGCAAAGATGAGCAAAGATGTGAAACAATGCCCTTCTTCTCATTAATCTTGTTGAAAATCAGCATTTTTTTCATTTAAAAATGTTATTTATCTTAACATATGAGTTTATTTCTTTAAAGAGTAAATATTAACACATCTCCATTTTAATTCTGATATAGTAAATATGAACAGATTTAAGCCTTGCCCTGGCCAGCATGGCTCACAGGTTAGAACATCAGCCTGCACACCAGTGAGCCACAGGTTCATTCCCAGTCAAGGGCACTACCTGGGTTGCAGGTTCGATGCCCACCCCGGGTTGGGGCACTTGTGGGAGGGAACCAATAGATATGTCTCTCTCACATCCATGTTTCTCTCTCTCTTTCCCTCCTTCCCCCCATTCTCCCTTCCCTTCTACTCTCTCTAAAAATCAATGGAAAAAATGTATTCACTCCTCGGGTGAGGGTCAAAAATATACAGAGATTTAAGCCTCGTGAACAAAAGCTCTTTGGGGTCCTCAGTAATTTTTAAGGCTGAACGGGGTCCTGAGACCAAATATTTTGAGAGCTTTGCCCTATTCAATGGTCAATTTCATTTCACTTCCCAAGATGTCACAAATTCTGAGGGGACCGAAAGGCAGTGAACATTTCTTTCTGGCAGGTAATAAAACGTTCTAAAATTGATTATGATTATGTGAAAGGCTTCACAACTCTGTGAAGCCTATCAAAAATCATTAAATTGTACTTTAAATGAATTGTATGGCATGTGAATTATATCTCACTAAAACTGCTTTTAAGAAGTTATTACAGGTAAAATGTATAAGGAAAAAATATTCATTTCAATCAATCATTATTAAGTAAATCAAAAACACACTCATCTATTCTAAATTAGTGGCCTACAATTATGTTAGAAATAGAGAATCTATATACTAATAAAAGCCTTGGAGGTCATCAGGCCAGCAGGAGAGCAGTTAGGCATCACCCGGCAGGGGAGCAGTTAGGGGGTGATCATTGGCAGGCAGAAGCGGTTAGGGGCAATCAGGCAGGCAGGCAAGCGAGCGGTTAGGGGCCAGCAATCCTGGATTGTGAGAGGGATGTCCAACTGGATCGGGCCTAAACCGGCAGTCGGACATCCACCGAGGGATCCCAGATTGGAGAGGGTGCAGACCGGGCTGAGGGACACCTCCCCCCTCCATGCACGAATTTCGTGCACTGGGCCACTAGTGAATATTATAAAACCAGAAACAGGCCTGGTTGGAGTGGCTCAGACGCTTGAGCGCCTTCCTGTGCACTAGAAGGTTGCTGGTTCGATTCCTGGCCAGGGCACATTCCTGGGTTGTGGGTTTGATCCCCAGTTGGGAAATGTACAGAAGGCAGTCAATTGATGTTTCTTTCTCACATTGATATTTCTCTCTCTCCTTCTCCTCCCTCTCTCTCTCTTTCTCCCTCCCTTCTTCTCTCTAAGCATGTGAAAAAAATAATAATAAAATAAAACCAGGAACAATAAACTAAGCGATAACAAATATTTAGAAAAAAATTAAGCACAATTTCCATAAGAAAAAGAAAATTTACCTTCCAAGAGTTTTTGACATGATGTATTGGTCTCTTAATTCCTTGGGATAAACTGATTGGTCATCTACAGTCAGATCGAAAAATACAAAAACTAAGGAAAAAAGGGCAGAAACAGGTCTCATTAATTCATTGGATAAAGAGAAGGTAAATGGTCCTAAATTTTAGTAAACATATGGAATATAAGGCAAATGTTTTAATTACATTTACTATCTAACCCCAAAGAAAACTATTTAGCTAGGCTAACTGTCCTGAAACCCATGGGAAATGATGACAAATGTCATTCTTCAATGGAGATACACAGCTTCATTCTCATTATAGTGCATAAAATACACATAAATGCTAGTTTTATTCCTTGAACTCGGAATTTTTTAATCAATTGCACTAATATAAAATACCTGTGCTAAGCTAGCTGGTTTGCACAGGGGATAGAGCGTTGGCCTGCAGATTGAAGGGTCCCGGATTTGATTCCAGTCAAGGGCACATGCCCGAGTAGGGGTTGTGCAGGAGGCAGCCGACAATGATTCTCTCTCATCATTGATGTTTCTCTCTCTCTCTCTCCCTTTCTCTCTGAAATCAATAAAAATATATTTTTTTAAAAATTATTTAAAATGAAATACCTGTGCTGACTAGCATACGCCCAGAACCTAAAAGCAATTAGTTTGAGCCTAGAAAAAAACTGTTCTGGGCAAGTAAATCAACAGCCTAATAAAAAGTAGGCCATAGGTGATCATACTAGAATTATCTTCTCTGAGCCATTTATACCTTTCCAGAGCTGGTATTTTCTGATGCAAAGCATCTTGAACCTACTTGTAAAGTTAAATAAATAGCAATTTCCCCCAAATTCCCCTTTATTTCTCCATTATTTGTGCTGTATTTCAGAAAGGAAAACAAATTTTTTTTAAAAACCACCCTATTCATTTTAAGCTACCATGTGGGCCAAGCTTGCAATCAGTTATCAAACAGTTCAATCCCACTAGGTCATCAGTAATAAATTTGCAACTGCCTATAGTGTCTTGAAAGAGTGAACTTTTGCCCTGACCGGTTTGGCTCAGTGGATGGAGCGTTGGCCTACAGACTGAAGGGTCCCAGGTTCGATTCCGGTCAAGGGCATGTGCAGGCACATGACCAGTAGGGGGTGTGCAGGAGACAGCTGATTGATGTTTCTCTCTCATCGATGTTTCTAACTCCCTCTCCCTTCCTCTCTGTAAAAAAATCAATAAAATATTTTTTTTAAAAAAAAAGAGTGAACTTTGTTAAGACCCTTGTGTTTCTCGGATTTGAGGTGACAGATTTTGACCTCCCTGGATTAACTAGAGATAAGTCTCTTGACACAAATCTGAGCCACCTCAGGATGCTTCACTCTAGGCTGGCCTATGTGAGGCTGGCCCTTGCTTAGTGAATGAGACCTGCTGGCCACCCAGGGTACAACTGTTCCTCTCTGCTTGAGGACATGTAGGAACCCAGATGTCCCAATGGCATCTGAGGATCTGGGAATTTGAGCGGCTCTGGAGATGTATTTCTCACAGATGTCCAGGTCTGCTTCGGGGGCTACAAACCCAGTTGTCCACACAAGCCAGGAAGGTCATACACACAGGTGAGGCTGGGTTGAGCTTTTAAGGCAACGGGGGACAAGTGGGGACTTGAACATGAAAACACACCGTCCATCTAAAAGAGGCAGCCCCCCCAAAATAAAACAAAACAAAGAGGCAGCCTCTGCTCAGTGTGGGATTAGGCTCAGTGTGACCATCTTTTTCAAAGAAATCTAGAATTTTATGTCCAAGTACAAACATCAGCAAATGCCCAGTAAGAGGTCAATAAGGATGAGCAGCCTGCAGAATACCAGTTTGATCTATTTGAACCAGGGCCAACCTTGGTCTATACAACACCCTTGTTCAGATTAGAAAAGGTACCCTACGGACAGACCCAGGGGGAAAGGTGGCACACAGCTTGTCAAGTGGAGGAAAGGTCAAATTTCAATACCCAGTTGCTCCTCAAACACATGCTCTCAAACAGCAAAACCCTATACAGCTGCATGACCATGTCAGATAGTAAAGAGTCATGAACAGGAAAAAGTAAGTCAATCATCAAATGCATTTCAGGATGCTCGGTACAGCCATATTCTCAGATGCCAGTCTGAAGAATGACTGCATGAGAATCACCCGGGCAGGATTTTTTAAATCCCTGGAATTACTGAATCAGAATATGTGGAATAGTGCCTGTGGGGATCTATATTTTCAAGGTGTTAAAACCCCATATCCTTCCAAGTCATTCAACTCTCGGATCGTTTTGGGAAGTTCTCTGAGTTTTCGTATTTTTTTTGGAATGCTCACCCTGAAGATATATTTTTATTGATTTGAGAAAGGGGGGGAGGGGAAGAGAAACATCAATGGTTGCCTCCCTTACATGCCCTGACCTGGGATTAACCCTACAACCTAGGGAGGTAGGTGCCCTGACCAGTCATCGAAACTGCAACCTTTTGGTGTACAGGACGATGCTCCAACTGACCCACCCAGGTAGGCCTCTGTGGGGCTTTTAAATTTATTATTACTAAAGAAACAAGAGTATTCCTGTTGTCCAAGGTGTTAAAATCACCATGGGATTCATTTAACTCTGGAGGTTGTTTTTGTCAATTATTCTGAGTTGAATGACAATTTATTCAGTTGACATGAACTTTTAGGTATGGATACTTATAAAATGCTACCTGAGGATGAAGATACACACCCCCACTTTCAGAAGATAACCAAGTGGTATTTAAGAAGGTGGAAGATCTAAATTGAAATTGCCACACACACAAAAGAAACACCACACACACACACACACAAACACCATAGCTCAATGTCTGGCATATAATAGGAGTTGGATAAATATGTGTAGAAACAAATGAATGGAAGGAATGAAGGGGGGAAGAATGAGGGAGATGAAATAATGGCCTAAAACAACTCACAGCTATCTAAGGCTGACGGAGTATAAAATGCATCAATCAATGAACTATCCTTTTCTTAAATATATTCTTATGGATCTGAGAGAAAGGGAGAGGGATAGAGATAGAAACATCAATGATGAGAATCCCTGGTTGGGTGCCTCCTGCACACCCCCTACGGGGGGAGATGGATCCCGCAACCCTGGCATGTGCCCTTGGCCAGAACTGAACCTGGGACCCTGTGGTCCGCAGGCCGGATGCTCTATCCACTGAGCCACACCAGCTAGGGCTAAACTATGAACTGTCTTAATGGACAGCATATGACTTTAAATAAAATGAATATTTTATTCCAATTAAACCTTAGGAAGCCTGACTTGATGGGACTTTTTCATAATTTAAAAATGCAACAAGGGCCCTAACCGGTTTAGCTCAGTGGATAGAGCGTCGGCCTGCGGACTGGAAGGTCCCAGGTTCGATTCCGGTCAAGGGCATGTGCCTTGGTTGCGGGCACATCCCCAGTGGGAGGTGTGCAGGAGGCGGCCGATTGCTGTTTCTCTCTCATCGATGTTTCTAACTTTCTATCCCGCTCCCCTCCTCTCTGTAAAAAAATCAATAAAATATATATTTTAAAAAAAAATTGCAACAAGGACTGAGTAGAATCTTGAATGCTAACCTACATACTTTTTTTTTTTTTTTTTTTTTTTTACCTAAACCACTTTCTGCAAAGAACACAATGTCCATTTTCCTTTTACATGGTAGGGGAAAAAACCCGACCGCCATAAAACAACGATTTACCTTTGTTACTCCACACTGACAGTGCAATTTCAGAATTGTTATTCAAAGGAAGGCGCCTTCCTTTCCCTACAAGCTCTCTGTTTACAAAGGTTCCGTTCCCACTGTGATCTTCTATGTACGCGATGTACGAGTTTTTAGGTCCCATTTCCTAAGACAGAGAACATTTTATTTCCAAGTTGTTGTTTTTTTTTTCTCAAGCTTTAACCGTGAAGACTAGATCACCAGCACTCCCAAATACCTGGCGACTACTTGTCACCTACCCTGAAAATCCGAAAGTGCTTCTTACTGTAAGTTCGGTATTTATCCGTTCTCTTCAGCAGTGGTTCATCAAAGCAGTACTCGCAGCTTCTATCCCTCCCGAACCAGTAGCTGTCACTGACACACTCTGCAACACAGAGGCACACACCAGGGGGCTGTGGAGTTTCACCTATCCAACACCTTTCAAAATTGCTCATAAAATCCACGAGCGGGAAAATAGATGACGAAGGCAATCGAAATGCTAAGAGGTTTAGCAAGATATTACACGATTAAAATGAGGGGCTGGGGAGAAGAAACAAAACGTTCCAACCGTGAACTTCATAAATGATGGCTTGCACATACCAAAACGTAACAGGCGGTCATCGGACGTTCTCCAGCAATTTTTAAGCGCCTGGGAAAAGACCTTGGTGTAATTTTCTACTCGTTGTCCTCCCGAGTCTCCCTATCACACTAAGTATGTAGCTGCACCCCTCACGGCAGGCTAGATGCTCAGGATCTGGCCTCTGACCCCTTCCAGCCTCACCTGGTGCCCCTCCCCTTGCTCGCTGCAGCCTGTCCCATTGGCCTCCTTCCCAACTAGGCCAGGCCAAACGCGCCTTGTGGCCTTGGCATACTTTGTTCCCAGTGATTTTACCGGCCATTTTCCCTTTGTGTCTGGACTCCGACTAGTATCTATTCCTGCACCTGTTGCAGGTTTTGGAAGCCGTTCTAGAAACCAATAACGAATGGAAGCAGTTAATAAAAAGTGACGAAGAGCAGGATGTATAAATTCAGTACTAAAGTTTGACACATCATTAACTATTAAAAGATACATTAAGATTCCATGTTTCAGTGATCAGACTGACAAAAATCAAAAAGGTTGGTATCACACTACGGTGGTAAGAGAACAGGGACTCCCGTGAGTGGACAGAATATAATTTATACACTGTCCAGGGAGGATCATTTAGCAAGAGCTATCAAAATTACATATGCAACCACTTCACGCCCATAAAGATGGCTACCATCTATTTTTTTTTTTTTTAAGGAAAATAAGTATTGGTGAAGATGCAAAGCAGCTGGAACTCTCATACGTTCCTGGTAGGAATGTAAAATGGTACAGCCACTGTGCACACGTTTGTGGTTCTTTAAAAAATCCAACACCGCCCGGCCGGCGTAGCTCAGCAGTTGAGCGTCAGCCCATGAACCAGGAGGTCACGGTTCGATTCCCGGTCAGGGCACATGCCTGGGTTGCAGGCTCCATCCCCAGTGGGGGGCGTGCAGGAGGCAGCCAATCCATGATTCTCTCTCATCATGGCTGTTTCTCTCGCTTTCCCTCTCCCTTCCTCTCTGAAATCAATAAAATATATATATATATATATATTTTTTTTTTTTTTTAATAAAAAGTTCAACACAGCCTGGCCAGTGGCTCAGTGGTTGAGCATATCCACCCAAGAACCAAAGAGGTCACCAGTTCGATTCCCAGAACTGGTGGACAGAGAATGCAAGGGCAGCCTCCCCTGGAAGGCCTGCTCTGACCTCTGCCCAATTAGGAGAACCCTCCGGCAGGTGTGTGCAGATGGGCAGAAAGAAGGTAGGAGGAAGGGGACCAGGAGCTCTGGGAGACAATGAGAGGTAAGGACCCAAAGGAGGACAGGCCCCTCCGCCTGGGAAAGAAAGAGGGCATGCGGATGAGAGGTGTATGGGGGGAGAGGAAGAGATACATGGTTTTTGACCTGTGAGTTGGAAGTTCAACTAAGTTCTTTTCTTTGCCAGGATGCTAGACCTCTTCCAAGTTCAAGCTCACTGTCCTCTTCGCAGAGGATCCTGTATCACTGAAAGATTAAGAGCATCTGGGAAAAGTTAGCCCATCTCTCCCTTTGGTCCCATTCAATCCCAACGTTTGGTTTCTCTCTCTCACCTTTGCTTTAAAATGATTCCCCCGTTTAACAGATGAAGACTGTGGGGCTCCAAAAAGTAACATCATTTGCCTGAGGTCGTAGAGCTAGAGACAGAGCTAGGACTTGAACTCGTGTGTGATTGCAGCACCCTCACCCTTTCCCCATTCCCCCCCCCCCCAGCTATATATTCTCTCTGATTTCCTTCCCACTCCAGCATTTATAAAAATATGTTTTTAGGGAGGAAGGAAAAACATAGATCAGCTGCCTCCTCCATACCCCCTACTAGGGATCGAGTCCACAACCTGGGCATGTGCCCTGACAGGGAATCCAACTATGACCTCTGGGTGCATGGGAATATGCTCAACCGACTACGCCACAGTGGCCAGGACCCCACTCAAGCATTTTTTTATTTTTTAAAATATATTTTATTGATTTTAGAGAGGAAGGGAGAGAGAGAGAGAAATATCAATGATGCGAGTCTTGATTGGCTGCCTCCTGCACACCCCCTACTGGGGATCGAGCCCGCAACCCAGGCATGTGCCCAACCCAGGCATGTGCCCGTGGCTGGAATCGAACCTGGGACCCTTCAGTCTGCAGGCTGACACTCTATCCATTAAGCCAAACCAGCTAGGACCCCACTCAAGCATTTTAAAGATCTCTTTCTCTCTCTCTCTTGCAACCTTTTCTCTCACACTCATTTCATGCTGCAGCAAGCCTTCCTTGGGCTCCACAGTCCCCTTTGGCTGCTAACTAATTTCATTACCTGTCTTACTCCACTCACTTCTTTCGGAACGACTCGTTAATGACATAGGTCTAAAGTCTGAAAGTTGTAGGTTCAAATCATTCTCCTACCAACTCCCGGCTGTATGACTGTAAACAAGTTCATCCCCTTCTTTCTAAGTCTCAGTGTGTTCTTCTGTGAAATGGAGATAAGGATTAAGACTCTCATAGGATTACTCTGAACTTTACAAAAGATATTCCCAACACCCCACCCAGCGTCAGGTGAGTAGAAGCTGTTTTTGTGTGCAGGGAAGATGCTACAAGTTCAAGTCTTAGCACAGGTTCTTGTAGTCCTGGATCAACTGGTAACAGGCCCCACAGCCAGCAGTGTCTTCAGCTTCCTGCTGCCACCAATATCTGGAATTGCTTTTTTCTGAACACAATTTTAACATTACACTATAGAACAAAGGGTCTTACCAAGATTGGAGAATCCATCCTGAAGGGCCCATAATCGAGCCCAAGGGGCAGGGACCGGCTCCTCTGGTTCTTGGTCCTCAGGAATAGAATACAGTTCCTGAGTGGACACTGTGTCTAAGGAGCTCAGGGTCCCCGAGCTGGAGTGAGAGGACTGGCTGGACGTTGGAACTGTGCTGGTGGAGGACCCGGATGAGCTCTGGGACTGCGAGGAGGAGCCTTGCATCTGTGAGGAGGGGCCTTGGGACTGTGAGGAGAGGCCTGGGGACTGTGAGGAGGGGCCTTGCATCTGTGAGGAGGGGCCTGGGGACTGTGAGGAGAGGCCTGGGGACTGTGAGGAGGGGCCTTGCATCTGTGAGGAGGGACCTGGGGACTGCTGACGCTCCCCTTCCGTCTCCCGAGACATCACCGCCTCAAAAATCAGCGTCCAACAATAAGGTGGGTTTCAAGGAACAAGACTTCAAGTTCAAGGGGGAAGGATGAGGCCTGGCAGGGTAGCTCAGTTGGTTAGAGCATCATCCCGATGCCAAGATTGCAGGTTCGATCCTAGGTCAGAGCACATAAAAGACGCAATCAAGGAATGGATAAATAAGTGGCACAACAAATCCAAGTTTCTATCCCTCTTGTTCTCTCTCTTCTCCCCCCTCCCCCCCTCTAAGGTCAATCAATCAATAAATACTTTTTTTTTAAGTGAAGGATGAGCAAGTTACAATGACAAATAAAAAATTTTAAAAATCCAGGGCAAAAGCATGCTCTGCAAAAATTAAAATTCTAACAGTCTCTAGACATACACTTCGTCTGGGATGAGCTTTTCTTCAGCTCACTTTCACTAGATCAGTTTTTCGTCAGAGGAAAGAAAGAAAAAAATTACTTGAAGGCTATAAATAAGTAAAAAGCTATGAAACTGAGTTGAGGAGGGGAAAAAGACTTACAACAGCTTATATTCACCCAATCTTTAAAATCTAGAAATGAAACCTAAAATGTATTCATTCATACAATCAACACTACACTTAAATGTCATATATGTTTGGAAAGAGAAAGGGGAAGGGTCTGGTGGTTTGGGGTCGGAGATGGGCAAAGAGACACTGCAGTTATTTGCTGTACCACTCCAGGGGGGATATTCACTTAAAAGGTCACTGATGTCCCTCCTCCCCCAAACCAGCTCAGGAAGGTAAGGACCAAGTTCTATTGGTTGAGTAGAGATTCCTTAACAGCTAAGTGCTGGGCCACTGAAAGAGGCAGACCACAAAGAAGCCTGCCATAAACAACTCCATCGAGCCTTTTGTGATGCTAAGTAACTAGAGGCTCCAGTTTTCAGCATCCTAAAAGGCCTGCCAGCCCTTCAGAATCTTGCAGGAACCATTCTTGGAGCCACAGAAGACCTTAGCAGAGGTTCCCCACTCTGGCTTTAGAATTAACTTGATGGACAGGTAAACTCTGATAGCTAAATCTACGATATAGTCAAAGTAACTTTCAACCCCTTACTTGAAATCTCCAATCTGATTCTTTTTTAAAGACACTTGCTCTCCTGGTCCCCACACTCAGACTACGGGAGGAGAACATAGTAAGCATTACTCACACTGACTGCATTTACACAGCTTTCCAGATACGAAGGTCCTCATGAGTTTTCCTTGAAGCACACCAGGAAGGCGATTGCCAGAAGGCAGTCTGCCACTCCTGCTGCACTAATGCTACCTCAATCAGGCTGTGTCCTTCTGCAGTTTTAGAGCAAAACTTCTCCGCCCTGAAAACTGGCAAAAACAGTGTGTCCAGAAGTAGCCATCATGGAGTATGAGAAATGAGGGTAAATCAGGTGGGAACCACACTGGCGTCAGCCATGAGAAAATACAGTGAAGTAGTGAGAGGCAAATAGGTCTGGAGTCAGATGCCTGAGTCAGATCTTTGCATGACCTTGAGGTAGATCACAACCTCTAGGAACCTTATCTGCTAGAAGTAGATATTGAGGATTAAATGAGAAGATGCATGAATGCTCCTCCCCACTAATGCTTGATTATTGGGAGAACAGAATTCCAGTCCTAAGGAATCCAACAGCACAGCACCTTCCAAGTGCAACACAATTTCTTTTTCAAATAGAGAAACCTAGTCCCAAGGAGGACTGGTGCTCTCCTGCACTTTCCTCCCCGCCCCATTCCACACCCTTCCTTATGGACACTTTGCAGGGAATCCTCCAACACAGGAACTGTGTTTCCAGTTCCTGCAATGCCTAGCAGCTAAGAGTGGGTTCTCAACAGGTATTTTCGAGATTGAACCTAAAGTACGGTAATAGTTATTAACACTTACAGAAAGAACACAGCTTTGTTGCTGCTTAGCCTGCAAGTCTGAGCCAATTCCAGCTGGTAAGCAAACAGGGGAAATGAACTTCACCTGGAAGTTCATCTGCAAGTTCATCTACAAAGAAGGAAGAGAGTCGCCCACGCATTCCTCTCCTCCTCCGCCCCCCTCCCGGGCCGAGCTCAAAAAGAGCACACTCAGAAGATCGGAAACTGCAGCTCGCATTAAGACACTAAGGACGGGATTCGAACCCCCACGTGTACAAGGGACGTTCCCCCACGAACACTCACCGCGGGAGCCCACCTGGAGCCACACAATCACTACAGCTGCAGCTAGCGGCGTGGCGCTAAACAGATACAAACTCCACCCTCAACCAATCAAAACACCCCTCCGCCTCTGCCGGACCAATGAGGAGCAGCGGAAGTGGCCGTCCATGCGTGGCCTCGCTGCTTGCTGGGAGTTGTAGTTTAAGACGTAGAGTGGGACTAAGAATCCAAGTTTCCCCCCCCCCCCCCCCCGCCCCGAGTGATCCTGCCCCTTCAGCTCTCCAGCCAATCAGCGTAGTCTTGTCCGCGGCTTTCTCCAGTTTTACCCCGGACAGGTTACGCCGCGGGTCAGATGTGGGGCGGGAGGACCCGGGCCTTGCCCCGGGTCTGGGCGTTGTGGCCGACCGGGGTCCTCGGAAGGAGACCGCTAAGCTGCAATGCTCCGTCGCTAGCAGGAAGCAGCTCCCCCCAATGTTGGAACTGCGGCGGCCCAGGGGGCCCCATTCGGGAGGACGGGTTCTTCTGCCCCCAGTGCCGGGCGCTGCAGCCACCTGACCCCACTCGAGACCACTTCAGCCTTATGGACTGGTACGGGAGGCGGTTTCGGGAAACGTGTGTGGGGGTTGTGGCCGACCGGTGTGTGGGCGAGACAGACGTCTGGAGCTGGCGTGGGAGAGGGAAGGGCCGCTCTGGTTAGAGAAGAAGGTGGGACCGGTTAGATAGGTGGGCGGAACCCTAGAGACCGGGTGATCGGGCCTGGGGAAATGGAGGATAGGGTGTGTCCGAAAAAGAGGAAACTAAAGAGCAGGCCTGAGGAAAGGGCTTTAAGGGATGGAGACGTCTGTGAAGGGAACACTGGAGGGGTGGGGAATAAAGTTAGGGGAGATTGAGTGCGGGAGGGAGGCTTGAGGGGCGGGGCCTGAGGGAAGGGTTACTTGAGGGGCCTTACAGAAAGGAGACTGGAGGGATGAGGTCAGAACGAAACTGGGGTGTTTTCCAAGATAAGGGAGTAAAAAGGGGGCGGGGGGGAAAATGTTGTGGGTGCCGTCCAAGGGAAAAGTGAGAATGAGAGAGGGAGAGGATCTGAGAAATGGGTGTTTTTCCTGTTTTCTTCCGAAGGTTCAGGAGCTTGGCGAGGTGGTGAAGTTTGGGCAGAGCTAAACTGACTCTATAGGGCAGGATGTGGGAATGGAAAGCAAAGGGGATTGGATTAAAACAAGGTGGCCTTGGGAAGATAGGGTGGGATCCGGCAATGACCCTTCCCCTTAACTCTGGGCCGCGGTTAAATTGTAAGCGCTGAGATATAATTATCCGTTCAACCAGTCCTGGAGCAGTTATGATGGGCCGCAGTAACAAAAGTAACCTTTTTAAATTCCTCAGGGGTGCCAAACTAGCATGCTTCCCTCTGCTTTCTTCCTTAATTAGCAAGGAGGAAAACAGGGAGTACAGGAGACTCAAGAGATAGGCAAATCTAATGCAATGTTGGAGCCTTTCCTAGGATCTTTGATTACTCTTCATCATCATTCAGGTCGAAGAAGCTCAAATGCTGCTCATTTTCCACCACATCTACCCCTCTCTCTGGCCCTGTTCTGTTTTCTCTTCGCAGAACCTACCACTTTTGGAAATGATCACTGTTGCATGTTTATTGCCTATTCCTCCCTGGGGACAGGAACTAGGCCCATAGTACACAAATCTATTAATATTTGATGCATGAATGTCATCTCCCGATTTCCTTCCAGCAAACGTTCCTTCAATGTTGATACTGCAAAGCTCCAGCATAGGTACCAGCAACTACAGCGACTTGTCCACCCAGATTTCTTCGGCCAGAGGTCTCAGGTAGTCTGTGGGCCACTCTTAATCACACCCACACACATGTGCATTCTGGGTGGGTGGCAGTGGCCTTGTGGTGATTGATTATCAGGGACAGAGCTGGACAGCTGGCTCCACCCTGTGACAGCCAGACCCTCGCCAGCCAGGCCCTGGACCTGTTCTGCCAAATTGGAACCCATCAGTTGAAAATAAACATAGCTCATCCCGCTGTTCCACTTTGGCCGTGTCCTTAGGTTCCTGCCCCTCAGTGTTTTATGAAACAGTTTGTTCTTGTAAGATGGCTGACTTGGATGATAATAAGACTATCTTCATCTCCACTCACAGACTGAAAAGGACTTCTCAGAGAAGCATTCGACCCTGGTGAATGACGCCTACAAAACCCTCCTGGCCCCCCTGAGCAGGGGACTATACCTTGTAAGGTGATGTTCCAACCCGTGTATGTGTGACTTACCTGGTGTTCATTGCACTGAGGGACAGTTACTCCCTATATTTGCCAAAGGAGTGCTTAAGCCCTGAGCCAGTCCTGGGACCCAAAGATACCACAGGAGTATAATTTTCTCTGGATATTACCTGTAAATCTTATTTGCCCAATTGCATTTTAAAAAAACAAAAACATTTTCTATAAATTTCAAGGATTGGATGATGATGATGGCTGTTAGGAAAGTAATTTGGGGGTGTTGAGGGAAGGGCAGAGGTGAATACCTTTGAATTTTAGGATTTAATAGAATCTTTACAAATATTTAGTTCAAACTCACAAGTGGAGGAGTGACTGCCCCCGGGTCACACACTTCTAAGTGGCAGAAAAGTATCCCATCCAAGCATTCCTTTCTCAGTCTAAGTTTCCAACACGCTGCCCTCACACTTTCATTACGAGGAAAGCCCAGGTCCTCCCTGAGTGGTGTTCTGTTCAGAAGGGTGAGCAGGATTTATGACGTTGACCAGAGTTTCTTGAACAATACTTATTTCGCCTGCTTTATGCCCCAATAGCTAAAGCTCCATGGAGTAGAGATTCCCGAAGGAACAGATTATAAAATGGACAATCAATTCCTCGTGGAAATAATGGATATCAATGAAAAACTCGCAGAAGCTCAAAGTGAAGCTGCCATTAACGAGTTTGAATCTATTGTCAGAGGTAAAAGATGAAATACCACCAAATGCATTTTATGGCTATTTTGAGTTCATTTCCGGGTTAAGTGAAAAATGAATATAAATGATTCAGGGATTTTTTTTTTCTTCTTGAGTATACTGAAACCAATTTTGTCTGGAGGTTAGACCTGTAACATCCCTATCTCCCTGGAATGCAGCCTTGTCTTCCTATCATGAGCCCATTTAAATAGAAAAATTAAGATAATGGTTTTCTCTTCCAGCTAAACAGAAAGAATTGACTGACAATTTGAGCAGAGCTTTTGAACAAGGTATTGTCTTCATTTCTTCACTTTCTCAAATATGGAAAGAAATTGTAAGCACTGAGATATAAACATCCGTTCAACAAGTAGCTATTATCTACCCATTAATGATGGCTTACTGGGAAGGTATTAAATATAGCTGAGAGTGCATTTTTGCCTTCAGAATTCACAGTCTTGCTGGAAAAACAAGCTGTGTGCCAGAAACAGTGATCTGCCAGTGGAAGATTCGATGAGAGAAAGTGCTTTCATTCCCTTTTAACAAGTGGAAGATAAGATGAGGGATGTGGGCTGAAACCAACACAGGTAGATTCTGAGGACAAGGCTGCACGTTCAACATTGGGCAAAGCCTGCACACCCCTTTTTCTGCGGGGTCCAAGAGAAGAAACCCATGGCAGAGCTCGGCCGAAATCACAAATGTGGAATGTTCATCCTTGTCCCCGCTGTCCTGGCTCTCAGAGTGAAGGGACTTTATCCATTGCTAGCTGTTTTTAAGCAAGGACAACCTTTCCATCCATTCCTGACTGGTGCCACCCTTTAACTAAGAGAATCGTGGCCTTTTAGCTTAGAGTTCATTGGAATGCAAGAAGCAGAAAGCCACTCAGGGGAGCCCAGATAAAGGGAAGTTATTGTAAGGAATCAGGGCTACTCCCAGAATCCAAAGAGAAAGTCCCTGTCATGATTATAGGACAGTGTGATAAGAGCTTTTGTGGGGACAGGACTTGGGAAGCAGAAAGCAGTCTGGAACTGACTGGTGCTGGACTCGGCGCCCCTGGCAGTTCATTCCATCCTCTTCTCCTCTAAAAACCACTTCTATCTGCCTCCTTACTGGTATCTGGTGCCCCAAAGGGGCCTTTCCCAGCGGGATGACCCTTTATCCTCCTTGGCCTATTACCTTATAAGAACAAGGCCTTTCACAATTTGACTGGAGTCCCCTAGACCCAACTCTAGATTCTGGGAGAGGGAATTTGATTGGCTCAGATGTCCAGTCCAGTCAGTCAGCCTGGGCCAAAGGGATAGGCTTACCTGTGCTGCCTACTTTGCAGGAACTGAAGGAGTTGGTTCTGAGAAGCACACAGAGGGAGGGGCTCTAAAAAGACGGTGGGAAATATAGATTAACAGCAGAAAAGGCAGGAACCCTGCATGTCTGCCTGAAACCCATGTCGCCCAGCCCACAGGCTAAGATGGTCAGATCGTGTTCCACCAGGGCCCACCCCCAGCTCCTGTTGTGCCTTTGTGTACTTTACTTTTTTATCATAAAATATAATTTTGAAACAGAATAATGTGTAAGTGCAATTTTAAAAATAGTAACAGAACAACTTCTATGCCCTCACCACCCAGATTAAAAAATAGAAATGCAAACAGCATATATTGATGGCCAATAAGCACATTAAAATGTACTCAAACATCACTAATCATGAAGAAAATGAAAATTAAAACCACAGTGAGATATACCACTTCATACACGTTAGGATGGCTACTGTAAAAAAACAAAAACAAAACAGAAAACAAAACATTTTGGCAAGAATGTGGAGAAAAGGGAACTCTTGTGCACTGTAAAATAGTGCAGCCACTATAAAACACAAAATGGCATTTCCTAAAAGGTTAAAAATAGAATTAGCATACAATCCAGCGATTCCACTTCTGGACATCTATGTAACGAATTAACAGCAGAGACTGGAAGAGAGGTTTGTGCACTGTCAAAGACAAAGCCAGACACCAGTTACAGTGGTAGGGATGGATGTGAATCAGTAATCACTATCGCGATAGGGAAAGAGTCTGGCATGAACTAAACTCAACCTCCATTTGTGACTGGGCATTTTAAAGGGAGAATGAGGAAAGAGGGCGGGAATGCACGGGGGCTCAGTAGAGTCGGGGAAGTGAAGACTTCCCAAAAGTGGGAAGGGGAGAGTTGGTCCCTGTGAAACCAACCTGGGTTTGCTCACTGCACTAGTCAAAGTTCGGCTCCTCCCTCCCCCAGAGCCTGGGGGACAGTACCCTGTCTTCAGGTGTCGGCTGGAACCAACAGTAAGAAGGACAGCAAGAAGAGGGACCTTCTTTCCTCCGAGCAGTATAAACCCATTTCTCATTTAATCACCTTGTGTTTGTTGAGGACTAGCTACTGGGAAAGCATCTGTTGGGATGGTAGTTACAGGACACTGGCTGAATAATGTGAGGGATCAGATAGTTAGTGAGGAGCATCTCTATGGAAACAAAAAGAAAAACAAAGATGACTGGTTGGAGCCGACTGTGAGCCCAGCTTCTGAGTCTAGTGCAGCCACTTGAGAAGATGTTGAACTCGGAAGCATCTTTAGACTGTGACGTGGGTGTGGCAGTGGCAATCTGGTGGATTTCCTGGTTGACGGTTTATGGTGACGGCATAGGCATCCTTGTCACCGTCGTGGTTATTGGCCAGAGCAGAGCATGGAAGAGGCAGGAGTTCTGGGGGGCCCGTGTGCCCGCCAGCAGCGCTAAGTTACCAGGCGTGGGCTTGCAGGACTTGTCCAGGTCCTGGAGGAAAGGGGCAACTACAGGACCACCTGAGTCCCAGTAAGGATCGAGGCGGTCAGCCGTTACTTCTGAGTGACTCCAGCTCGGGAGGGAAGGAGAAAAACGGGAAACAGAGGTTTGCGGAGTTGTGGCCAGATATTGAGGAAAACTAGGAGAACTGAGGATTTGATAAGGGCTGACAAAGCGTGTAAGGTGGTAGGACTCAGTTTCATTTACAGGTAAACGGAACCTCAAAGACAATCAACAAATCTAGATTCTGATAACCACGAGAGTGTGTTATACTTTTCCACTGAAACAAAATTCATCTCCAGTCACCCCCCTTTTTCATCAGAGATAAAGATTATTCTTGTGTACAAGATAGTTTTAGTGTCATTAAGTTGGACCTGATTCTTTATGTACCTCCAACAAGAACAAGAATCGATCATACAGACCTTGTAAGTTTTCTGTATGGAACTTTTTATAAGGAATCTGACGTTGGGCTTTAAAAGCCTTTCAAGTGCGAGGGAGTCAAGCCAGGAGGCCTCCATCAGGCGTCACCTTCAGGGGGTGAACGCCTCTCTTCTCACCAAAACATCCGGAGCTTCCTGGGCTCTCCCGGAAGTTCCCTTACTTACCTACGTCTGTGAACTCTAAGCCAGACACCAGGCCAGCTTTTTCAAGAGGCCTTTGTAAGCAGTGGCTCCAAAGAGTCAACCATAGTTCCTTGAAATTGTCTGGTCATATCTGATTTTATGCATCGTTTTCAAATATGGCATTCCAGTCAAAGCATTCGTAATATAACTGGTGTTTTCAATTATGATCTATGACAAAGAGGACAGATTCTTACTGAACAAAACCTCAAAAACAATGAACAAATAACTATATTGCTATGAAAATAAGAATACTCCATAATAGTTAACCAATTTTTTAAGGGATTAGGCAGGGAGCACAAGATAAATGTTTTAACTTCGTTTAGAAAAATAAAATTTACTAGATTTTATGAGTCAGAGATAGCTGAAGAGAAAACAGAACGGGATTTTCTTACATCTGGAAAATAGAGCATTTAAAAGTCAGCAAAATTACAAACAAAACATATAAAAAGTTATAGTCGTTCTTTATCAGTTTACTCAATCCCATGTAATTAATTTTATTCTACTTAATCTTGGGTTAGCAGTTTTATGAACCAGTTGGCTTGTAGAAATTCTGATTTAGTTTATTGGTTTGATTTCAAAGTTATTAAGCAATGCCATCAGAAGCCTGTATTCTTGAGTACTTGGCACAGTCCTTTCTCATGAATCTTCAAGATAGTCCCTTTGTGTTAAAACACAAGTGGTCTGGCCTGTAGCTGATTGCAGAATCTTTTAGGAAAGCATCAGAGTAAAACAACAACTATCTGTGGTTAGCAAAAGATGGAATTAAAGCGACCATAGTTAAATATCTGATGTAAGTTCATTCTAAAAAGAACACACTTGACAAGGAAATTTGGTTGTTTCTGTGACATACACACTTTTAAAATAATAACTTGATTAATAACATTTCACCAAGACATATTATGGATAGTGGTGGCATTGCTAAATTTCTATGAAGTATACAGTTTCTGAAATAATAACGTTTTACCATACAAATATAACCTAGGAAAAATTAAGTATCTTTTCGACATATTAGAAGTTAGGCTCCTACCCTCCCTGGGATTGAAGTTACGCTCCTACCCTCCTGGGAAACGGACCCTAGCTTTGCAAAAGGGAGCTAAAGCGAAGATGGCAAGTGGTAAAGGAGGGAAGAGGAGTGGGGGTGATGGGAAGGAGAGGTCTTGAAGGAGATAGTTTGAGGAGATCTTAAGTTTCCCAAAGAGCCACAAAATTTCCTAAGGAAAGTCAGACGATCTAAGAAATGGACACAGCACCATGGTGATGTACAGTCAGCAGGAGTTTGGAGAAGGGAGGTTTCCGTAGACTGAGAAGTTCTCATGAAGGAGCTGACTCAAACAGAGAGAACAAAGAGGCTTCGCAAGGAGCCAGGGAAAAGAAATTCAGCCTGGGAGCCAATCCTCGCTAGAAACAAGGAGCCAGAAAGGATTTTAGCCCAGAATCTAGGGGATACCTTTCAGAAGAAGCCTGGGACACTAACCCAGCTTCAGAGAGTCTACTCAGAATTGTAAGACTCAAAATCTGTCTTCACTGTGCTTCGGACACTTGTTGGGAGAGTTGGAGCTGTACTCACCACCAAGTACCCAAATAAGCATCAGACGAGAGATTTGACAAGGGCCTCTGCATGTTGAAAGGTCTGGCTGTTATAACCAATGGTGTTCCCAATCCAGATCCAAGTCATGGTGCTGGATAATTGTCAACGATAAAGCCAGACACTAGTTAAAGTGCTAAGTACAGATTTGAATCAGTGATAACTATTGCAATAGGGAAAGAGTCCCCTGGGAACTAACCTCAACTACAATTCATGACTGGCACTTTAAAGGGAGAATGAGAAAATGGGGTGGCGGTGCACAGGAGGTCAGTAGGATCTGGGAAGTGAAAAAATCCAAGGCAGGAAGTGGGGGTGAGGGGGACAAAATTGATCCACGTGAAACCCACCTGGGTTTGCTAACTGGCACTTAATGAAGGTAGGCTCCGGTATACCCTCCCTGGGATTGAAGTTAGGCTCCTACCTCCCTGGGAAACAGGGACCCTAGCTTTGCGTATTGGCTGCAATAAATAGTAAATTCTTTTGGCAGCCTTGAATTTACTCGGGCAGGCATTTTAAGAGGGTCTAGGATTATCCTAGGGATGTGGCCTTGACTTACTACAAGGTATGTTATCATATGTTAGTATCGGTCAAGGTTGAGGCCTCGTCGAGAAGAGAGTTCAGAGGGTCTGGCTAGACTTTGGTCAAGGACATAATTCTTGTCGATACCCATGTTCATAGGATTTTTCACAATAGCTAACAAGTGTCCATCAATAATTGAATAGATAAACAAAATATGACATATATCCATACAATGGAATATTATCCATCCTTAAAAAGGCAGGAAGTTCTGACACATGCTACAACATGGATGAACTTGCCCAGCTCTCCAGAGGTGGGGGCTCAACTTTAATCCAGCTCTTTAATCAACAGACTTAGTTTTATTCTTGCTTGAAATGAAGTCTCACATTAATGTCTCTGTTTATTTCAGATGATTTTGAAAAAGCCAAGGAAATTTTAACAAAGATGAGATACTTTTCAAATGTAGAAGAAAAGATCAAGTTAAAGATGGTTCCCCTCTAACTGTTGCTGATGTCTTAAAAAATAAAGTTCTTATTTATTTCTTTTCTGGCTTCTGCTAGATATACTTTAACTACTTATCGGGGGTCCTCAAACTTTTTAAACAGGGGGCTAGTTCACTGTCCCTCAGACCGTTGGAGGGCCGGACTATAGTTTAAAAAAAAAAAACTATGAACAAATTCCCATGCGCACTGCGGGCCCGGGATGAGTTGGCTGCTAAGCAGGACAGGCAGCGGCACCCGGCGGGCCGGATAAATGTCCTCAGCGGGCCACATGTGGCCCGCGGGCCGTAGTTTGAGGACCCCTGATATATCATCCTAATTAAACACGTGGCTCAAACATTAATGGATGGCAAAGTTTGTCATGCCAGCAGAAACAGCCTAGCCAGAGTTTGAGTGGTCAATTTTTTATGTGATGCTGACACACCATGCCCCTAACTAGACCAATAGATGAGGAGGTGGGGATGGGGCCAACTTGAGGCCCCAGAGGAGGGTTTGGCAAACGTTTTCTGCAAAAGGAGAGGAAGTACATATTTTAGGCTTAGCTAGCCATACTGCCTCTGTTGTAACGACTGGGCTTGCATTGTAGCACTTTATTCACACAACAGGCATTGGACCAGACTTGCCCCATGGGCTTGCAAACCTTTGCCCTAGAGCCACAGCTTCCTAATGGCTAGACTTTCCGTGATGGTCTTATCAGCATGGCCTTCAGGACATTGTTTGGTAACATGCAAAGCTGCCTAAGGGTCTCTGGCCTACATTTCAAAATGTAGTTAATATCATCAAGAATCAGTCTGGTATTAAACACTACCCACATTTTCAGCTCCACCTGGAGGTAAAGCACTTTTAATTTCTCTGGACAGTTGACAATCTCTTGTCATGATTTCCATGTTCTTCTAAGCCAGCCTGAAGCAACTCCACTTCCCCTTTTGGATCTTTGGAAATGCAGTTTTAGTACTTGATTCATTTCCAAAACAACAAAAAAGTACTTTTTAAGTCTCTGGATCCAAGAAGATTCAATTAGAAAATTCTGCTTTTAAAATTCCAGGAAACAGTATTCAAACTCGTGGAGAGAATTGCTTGTTTATAACTAAAATGTCAGGGTTCTGAACCATGGTTTCCATACTACCAGAGCTTAACACTGCAGCTCCTTCGCATCCTCCCTCGTCCTTGTCTAAGAATTCGTATCTTCTGGATCCTGATCCAGTTACACCCAGTAACATTTGAGGATTTATGGATCTTCTGAAGGAAAATGGACCACAACAGCTGTCTGCTTAATGGTACTTGGGGATATCAGTACAATCTCTAACCCCTCACAATTTACAAGGAGAATGAGTTACTTGTCTCCTTTAAGTAAATAATTACAATGCAAGCAAATGTCCTGGTTAAATTGGGTTCTTCTGTAAAGGAGATGAAAGGAGTGTTTGATATACTTTCATCGACAATCTTTGTTCCTTGTTCAGAACCATGATCAGGACCAAAACAATCTGACCACACAAAGAAATCAGATAAATACTGCCTCAAATGACATCTCTGGAGGAACTTCAAAGAAACTTCCCTTACCTATTACCATCAACTGGAAAGGTCACTGGGCTTTCCAGCAAATCATTTCTGACTTGGGGGGGTAAATAAAAAAGACTTTATTTCTGAGTCATGGCTTCTGAGTCAGTGGGATTACTCGCCCCGCCCCCTTCTAAAATCTTCCCTTTTATTCTAAACTCTCCCCGTTGAGCTGGACTTCTAAAGCCAGGAACACTTTCATGGGTTCCCTGACAAAGCCCTATGGGTGGTATGCTTCTAGACATCTAAGAGGCTAGCAGCCCTATTGGGATTAAAGCTTCTGGCTCAGGGAAGCAAATGAGAGCACCCACCTCCCACCGCCACATTATTCCTAATCTAGTGCCAGAACAAATCAGAGGCCTTGACTAATTTGAGACTTAGCTGCCCATGTCAAACGGGCATAGTGGAGCATAGTGTTAGGGACCAAGTGTAATGTGTCCCGCCCTCGACCCCATGCCTATACTGAAGCCCTTATCCCAGTGTGGCTGTATTGGAAGATGGTGCCTCTAGGAAAGTTATTAAGATTAAATGAGATCATAAACGTGGGGCTGTAATTCGATAGGTTCGGTGTCCTTAGAAAGAAACTAGAGAGCTCCCTGTTCACTCTACCCACATTCATGGGCCAGGGAAAGGCCCTGTGAAAAGCCAGAAGGAAGGCTGCCATGTACAAGTCAGGAAGAGACTCCTCCCGGGGAAACTGAAACTTCCCGGAAGTGGCACCTTTATCTTGGACTTCCAGCATCCAGACCCTGAGAAAATTCATTTGCTATTTTAGCCGTCTAGTCATGGTATTTTGTGATGAGAGCCTGAGCTGACCAATACACCTGGGTTTCGATCCTAGCTCTGCCACTCATTGGCTGTCCATCGTTGTGCTAAGCTTCGTTTCTTCTTTAAAATAGTAATAATAATAGTACCTGTCTCAGAGCTGTTGTGAACATTTCTTCTTGAATCAGTTAGGTGTTTTTCTAGGAATTTATCCATTTTTAAAGATATTTTTTTATTGATTTCAGAGAGGATGGGAGAAGGAGAGCTAGAAACATCAATGATGAAAGAGAATCATTGATCGGCTGCCTCCTGCACACCCCTTTCTGGGGATCGAGTCCACAACCCTAGCCTATGCCCTGACCAGGAATTGAACTGTGATCTCCTGGTTCATAGGTCAACACTCAACCACTGAGCCACACCAGCTGGGATAGGAATTTATCCATTTAATCTAAATTATCTAATTTGTTGGCATATATTTGTACAAGGTATTCACTTATAATTCCCGCGTTCATTCCTAATTTTAGTAATTTGAGTCTTTACTTTGTTTCTTTTAGTCAATCCAGCAGCTAAAGGTTTGTCAATTGTGTTCATCTTGTCAAAGAAACAACTTTTTATTTCATTGATTTTTCTCTATTTTTTCTATTCTCTATTTCATTCATTTCTGCTCTAATCTTTATTCTTTCCTCCCTTCAGCTTGCTTTGGGTTTAGTTTGGTGGGAGTTTTAGATTATTGATTTGAGATCTTTTCTAAAATAAGCATTTATAACTGTAAATTCCCCTAGGCATTGCTTTCACTGAACCCCCCACATTTTGGTATGTTGCATTTTCATTTTCATTCACCCCAAAGCATTTTCTAATTTCCCCTGTGATTTCCTCTTTCACCCTTCGGTTCTACCAGGTTTTAATGAAAGCAAGTTTCACAAAAAAATCTGCCTCCAGTAAAGGACATTTAGCAAGTGGGAATGAAACAGCCAAACCACATATTCTAGAAATAATCAAGTCCCCCAGCTCTGTTCCTCTTTGTTTTTCCAAACATATGTTTCATCTGAGGCAAATGAGAAAGTGTTCTAGTGGCAGGATCTGACCAAGAACTCTCCCCACCAGGATGGGGCACAGAACCACTTAAGAACAAACCTGGGGTGCCATCTAGAGTGTGGGAAATGGCTCACTGGATTTCTATGTCTTGTTAATGTCAGGATGGAAACACCTCTAGTAATTCTAACATATATATATATGTGTGTGTATATATACATATATATGTATATATATGTATATATATACATATGTGTGTGTGTGTGTATATATATGTATATATATACATATGTGTGTATGTATATATATACATATATATGTATATATATGTGTATATATATGTATGTGTGTGTGTGTGTGTGTATATATATATATATATATACACACACACATATGTATATATGTTTCTGGGTATCGAGTCCACAAACCTATATACTAGAGTCTACAACCCTATATACTATATATATATACACACACACACACACACACACACACACACACACACACACACACACACTAGAGGCCTAATGCACGAAGTTTGTGCACGAGTAGGCTTTCCTTCCCCGGGCTGCCAGCACCAGCTTCCCTCATGCCACCAGCAGGCACCCAGCTTCATCCAGAAGGTCGTCCAGAAGGATGTCCTGTCTAATTAGCATATTACACTTTTATTATTATATATATGTATGTAAAATCTTAAATACCACTCATGTTACCCATAAAAAACCTCATTCTAACATTGCTAATGTTAGTGAGCAGAAACTACTAGAGTCCAGAAGACGGGAGATAGCTACCGCACTTGTAGGAGCTGCCTATGATGACGTTTCCTTGACATTGTGGTGACGGGGAGCATACCTGCCCTGGGGTGGATCAATGCCAACATATACATTCTGTCACACTCTGCGTGCAGGAATATTATAGAGAAAATTGTAGACCACATCACAGTGTAATGCAGGGGCAAATTCTTATTAGTAAATCCAGTTTTACCTTTTTATTTATTAATACATTTTATTGATTTTTTACAGAGAGGAAGGGAGAGGGAGAGAGAGTTAGAAACATCGATGAGAGAGAAACATCAATCAGCCGCCTCCTGCACACCCCTCACTGGGCATGTGCCCGCAACCAAGGTACATGCCCTTAACCAGAATCGAATCTGGGACCCCTGAGTCCACAGGCTGACGCTCTATCCACTGAGCCAAACCGGTTAGGGCAATGGTCGGCAAACTCATTAGTCAACAGAGCCAAGTAGCAACAGGACAACGATTGAAATTTCTTTTGAGAGCCACATTTTTTAAACTGAAACTTCTTCTAACGCCACTTCTTCAAAATAGACCCGCCCAGGCCATGGTATTTTGTGGAAGAACCACACTCAAGGGGCCAAAGAGCCACATGTGGCTCGCGAGCCACAGTTTGCCGACCACTGGGTTAGGGCCAGTTTTATCTTTTCCAACACATGTGAGAGCTGTGAGAACAAAGTGTAATAAATAGCCAAGAATGTGTTCAGGAGCCCCTTCTTTTGTTCCTCAGGACAATATGGAAACAAGGGAGAGGGTTCACTGCTCCGTCCAATTGCCCATTTATTCTGCCCCGTCACGGGCACCAAGGAAACCAAGGAACACTGTGGGCATTCTCATTGCTGTTAACCCCAAAGAGCCCTGTGAAAATCCCTAACTTTCTGTTTTCAAGCCTGCTCTTGGCAGAATACATTGCATTAGGTACTCCAAGACTTGAAAATACGACTCCTTGTCATTGTCTGCAATCTACAAAAGTTCCTTTCTTCTGGCTCCAAAAGCACCACAAACATTTGATATACTGAAAAGGTCTGTTTGGATGTAAAAGATGGCAGTTGTTAGCAGGGAGAAGGATAAATGGATCCAAGTTTCAAGGTAAGAGAGAGGAAAAGAGAGAAATTCAATAGAAAACTGAAGAAAATCCAAATTGCTAGATGCAGATAATCAGGTGAGGAGTGGGACGATATAAAGCTGGGGAGGTGGGAAGGTGAGGGATCTTGAAGGAATGTGGACACGAAGCAGGTTGGACCTTCTCCCAAGGGTCATAGGGAGTTAGGGAAGGGTTTAAAGCAGGAGAGGAGCACATCGGGTTGCATGGTGGACAAATATGTCTGGCTATATTGTGGCTAATGGGCTGGAGGGGCAAGCGTAGTACAAAGAGAACAGCTAGGAGGCTCCAGCAGACAAGAGATAATGAATTGGGTCATGATAATACTGATATCCCTAGTTCTTCTGCAGAGTCCTACTTGCTTACAAGAGGAAGCTACCACCCACTGGGACTGTGCTTACCAAGCAGGTGGTGGTATCTGCCATGTCCTTTCTCTTCTACTCCAGGCTTCCTTGGACCTGAGGAGTCATGTGAAGATGCCTCATCGCCACCATCAGTACTCATGATGACAATGACAATGTCCAGATAACCTAGTGAGTCAACAAATAATTAACAAGGAAGAAAGCAGACAGGGGGTAAAGGAGACTCAAGAGATAGGCAAACCCAATGCAATGTTGAATCATGATGCCATCAACCCAACTATAAAAAGACATTTGGAGGCACTTGGAAAAATATGAGTACTGAATTGATGATTCTAAAGTATTTTACTAATTTTGTTAGGCACGATAATAGCATTGGAATTTTGTTTTTTGGAAAAGTATTCGTTAGAGATAGGCACTAATGCATTTATAAATAAAATATGCTTTAAAATAATAATGAAAAACTCCCATGCCTTAACACAGTGGTTCTCAACCTTCCTAATGCCGTGACCCTTTAATACAGTTCCTCATGTTGTGGTGACCCCCAACCATAAAATTATTTTCGTTGCTACTTCATAACTGTAATTTTGCTAGTGTTAATGAATCGTAATGTAAATATCTGTGTTTCCCGATGGTCTTAGGCTCTACAGCAGCGGTTCTCAACCTGTGGGTAGCCTAAGACCATCAGAAAACACAGATATTTACATTACGATTCAAAACAGTAGCAAAATTACAGTTATGAAGTAGCAACGAAAATAATTTTATGGTTGGGGGTCACCACAACATGAGGAACTGTACTAAAGGGTTGCGGCATTAGAGAGGTTGAGAACCACTGCCTTAACACAACATTTCCTGCTTACATATTACATCCTCCTTTTTGTTCTCATATACACACTTTTTCTTCTTCAAACTAGTAGCCATAATACATCAGTACTTTTATGATCTGGGGTTAAATTCCTTTACTTACAGCTGAGGGAACTGGGAATCATAACTTGCCTCAATTTCCTCATCTGTAAAGTGGGAGTAATAAAAGCATCCGATTTAGAGGTACTGTGGGAAATACTTGACTTTTTCTGAGCAAAAAGCACTTACAAATAGGAAGTACCTAATAAATTATTAATTCTAATACTTTGCCTGATAAGGAATATACAGCCTGGTATAGAATTCTGAATGAAAGAATGAATCTGGATAGGCATTCAATAAATATAGAAAAAAGTTTCAGAAAATATATAGAGAGTAGGAATCCCTTTTTATAAATACATGTTTTTATGTGTATATAATATCATCTAGCAGGATATTTTTTTAAGTGAGGAATGAGGTGGCCATTTGTAGAAATGACCCCTAGGAGACTCCCTTTTTTTAAAATTGATTTCAGAGAGGAAAGGAGAGGGAGAGAGAGATAGGAACAGCAATGATGACAGAGAATCATCTGTTGCCTCCTGCACGCCACCTGGGTATGTGCCCTGACCAGGAATTGAACCGTGACCTCCTGGTTCATAGGTAGGCACTCAACCATGGAGCCATGCCAGCCGGCCAGGAGACTACCTTTTAAATCCAGTGGAGATAAATAGGATGTTAACTAAGGGAGGCAAAACTGGATTGTAAATGCCACTAAGAAAATTTAAACCTAATCCATTATTTACATTAGGCAAAAGAGGTTCATTCATTTTTTTTCTTAGACCATTATGAGAGCAATGGGAATGGAGAACGGTAACCTGGAAGCATTTCACGGATAAACCCGGTAGGACTTGCTAACTGATTAAATGCAGGGGGGAATACAAAAGGGGCATCGATGATTCTTAGATGTTTGGTTAGGAGAGAAGCCTCTTCTGACAGCTGATACTGGCCGGGTGCTGTAAGGTAGAACTTGGTGTCTTCCTGTTAAACAGCTTCTCAGAATGTCAACATCAAACAAGATCTGAGATGTGACTTTGATGGATCAGGATAAAAACAAGAGTACTTCACGATCATATCTGAACACACACAACAATGTGCACATTGTTTAAACCACAGGTTGACCAATATCCCCCTATCCTGGCTAATCTGAAGAACTTGCTTCTTTATCAATTATAGGGTTAGCCTACCTTCATTCCTCACACGTCCTAGAAAAGATGGACTAGAATTGGCCCTGCCTCCTGACAATATTCATTCCAGAGCAAAGCTCTGCTTTCTTGAACCTTCCTCCAAATCACCCAAGGCAGCCCAAGTCCTATAAAAAGCTGCCCTTAGGAGAGAGAGTCAATAAACACACCTTTGTTCCGTTATAGATACGATCTTGGTGGTCTCTGGCTGCTGGGCACTGACGTTGGCACCAACAACTCAGACTGGACGATGGTGCCCTTCCCTGAGATGGGAAGAGTAGGACACAGTCAGTGGTTGGGGTGGACCAAGCCTGCTCGCCCCTTTGGCAAGCCTGGCTCTGGATGCCCCAGGCTGGGAGACTTCACAAGCGCTCTGAGGTCTTGACTGACCCTCCCCGCTGTTCCCTCGGCATCACCGACTTCATTTATATTAAAACCCTGGAGGCCCAGTGCACGAATTCATGCATGGTTGGGGGGGAGGGGCCAAAGGAGGTTGGCCAGCTGGCCCCGCCCCCTGGTCAAACTCCCGATTGCATTCCTGGTCAAGGGGGAAATTTGCATATTAGCCTTTTATTAGAAAGGATAGAAGGAATTAATGGCTGATATTTAATGAATCTGTACCATGTGCTGAGAAGAGATTACAAAGGCTCTATATGTTTAATTAATTTACTTCTCCCATCAACCCTAGAAAGAAAGGTACCATTATTATCAGGTTTTACTAACGAGAAAACTGAGGGACGGATTGCATACCTTGTGACGTGAAGCTTCGAACCTAGGTCATACCAAAGTCTGACAGAGCCATCCTCAAGCGTTAGCCGCCTCAACCAAGGCAGCCATCTTGTTTGTAGTCTCAAGGACTGCGATTCCCAGCATTCCCTGCGGCAGTCGCTCTCCACACAACAACAAATCCCAGCGTGCCCCTGGGCGGCCCGGGGTGGAGGGTTCTAGAAGGCGTGACGTGAGGTCAAGAGCGGGCTCAGAGGCGGGCACCTCTCGACAATCGCTGTGGCTGCAGCTGCCGGGCCTAGGGACGCGGGCGGCCTGGGCCGCGGACGCAGCCTCCTCGTCTCCCCGGCCATGGCCGCCCTCGGTCGGCCCTTCAGCGGCCTCCCCTTGAGCGGCGGCTCGGACTTCCTGCAGCCGACACCAGCCTTCTCCGGCCGGGCCTTCCCGCCGGGGTCGGACGGTGCCGAGTTGGCCCCGCGGCCGGGACCCCGAGTTTCTCCGAATAGCCCGGGCGGGAGCCCGGCGCGCGGACGGTAGGGAGCCCGACGGGCGCGGGGTGGGTGGGCCGGGCGCTCCCTCTGCGGGAGGCTTCTGAGCCCCAGGTTACAGATGAGGAAACTGATCTACAAAGACCGTAACTGGAAGTCGCCGCAGGTCGCGTTGGGACCTCGGCCCGCCTGCACCTCTGGGAAGTGAGACGACTTTCCCCCAACTCGACCGGGTCGGGCCGGGCTCGAGTCCGGGCCATCTGGAGCCTGGTGTCCCCTCGGCGGGGCCCCGACTGGCTCCGCTTTCAGACACGGCGCGGCCGCCGATGCGAACAACTTTCAGTGCCTCTCGAACAGTCAGCCGCTGCTCCTGCAAAGTGGGGCAGAAATGGGTCCTCCAAGTGAGATCTTGGAAATAAAAGTGCTTATCGCGGAGCCTGTCCCGCACACATGTTCCCTTCCCGGGTCTGCCCCAGTGTATCTCCCATTACCGTGACAGGGTGGAAGTTGAGATTTCCATCGCTGGTTAGGTCAGGACTTGCCCCCATTTACCTGATTGACCTTGTGACCTGTATGTCCGTCCCACTGGGCCGGGAAAGGGACTGACAGCTGGGTACGGTGCGGGGTAGGAAGCTTATTGGAGCAAGAAAGAGTGGATGCTGAAAGCGCCAGCTCGATGTATTTTTTCCGGAAACTGATGTCTTGTTTGTTTGTTTGCTTTGTTTCAACAGTGTTTCCGTTCCCTGCAAAAAGAAACACAAGCTAGAGCAGGAAGATGAAGAGTAAGTTTCAGGTGCCCTTTATTCGCTTGTCATTGAATTTACCCTATTTTATGTCCTTAATTATTTGTTTCCAGTGCAAAGATGAAAGGAGACACGGGAACTAGTAATAACGTGGCTGGTTGTGGTTGTCTTTTAGAGAAAGTAACCGTGTGGCTCGCAGCAGCGTCTGGAAACCTCTCGGATTGTAAAGTTTGAATTTTGAACCATGTGAATATTTTAAAAGTCTTGCCCTAACCGGTTTGGCTCAGTGGATAGAGCATCGGCCTGCGGACTCAAGGGTCCCAGGTTCGATTCCAGTCAAGGGCATGTACCTTGGTTGCGGGCACATCCCCAGTAGGAGGTCTGCAGGAGGCAGCTGATGGATGTTTCTAACTCTCTATCCCTCTCCCTTCCTCTCTGTAAAAAAATCAATAAATTATATTTAAAAAAAAAACAACTTTAGAAGTCTTACCTTCCAAGCTCACAGCTCTCCCCAGAGGCAACCACTGTTAACTGTTTCCTATATCTCCTCTGGAAGATAATTATAAAAAACTTACACACTTTTCACTGTACATGCCTTCATTAGGAAGAAGATATATTGTTTACACTGTACAACACAATCTTTTCATTTTGCTTTCTTGTAGCTTGTTGCCTATAGGCACATAGAACTTACCTAATTCCTTTTGTAAGGCTAGGTATAATCAGTATCCTGTTGATGGATTTACAAGTTATTTCTAATTATTTGCTATTACTAACATGGGCATTCTTTTTTTTTTTTTTTGCATGTGAAGAAAGATTGAATTTTAAGATGACTTTTTAAAATTTAAAACTTTATTATTGAAATTACTACATATGTCCCCTACCCCCCCCTCCTGCCCCAGGCCTTCACCACCCTATTGTCTGTGTCCATGGATTATCCATATATGCATACAAGTCCTTTGATTGATCTCTTCCCACCCACTCCCACCTTCCCTCTGACATTCCAGTCTATTCCATGCTTCTCTGTCTCTGGATCTATTTTTGTATATCAGTTTATTTTGTTCATTAGATTCCACATATGAGTGAGATTGTGTGATACTTGTCTTTCTCTTACTGGCTTATTTGGCTTAGCACATGGCCATTCTTTTTAAATTCATTTTTAAAAAATATATTTTATTGATTCTTTACAGAGAGGAAGGGAGAGGGATAGTCAGAAACATCCATGAGAGAGAAACGTCGATCAGCTGCCTCCTGCGCGCCCCCCACTGGGGATGTGCCCAGAACCAAGGTACATGCCCTTGACCAGAATCGAACCTGGGACCCCTCAGTCCGCAGGCCGACGCTCTATCCACTGAGCCAAACCAGCTAGGGCATAGAACTAAATTCTTCCTATTTGCAAGTAGGTGAATGGATTTCCTAAATGGGAAATTGCTGGGTCTTAAATTTCTTTTTTTTAAGAATTTTTAAATACTTAAAAAAATTTTTTTATTGATTGCAGAGAGGAAGGAAGAGGGAGAGAGTTAGAAATATCAATGATGAGAGAGAATCATGGATCAGCTGCCTCCTGCACACCCCAGACTGGGGATCAAGCCCACGACCCTTGCATGTGCCCCAACTGAGAATTGACCAGGAATCAAACTGTGACCTCCTGGTTCATAGGTCCATGCCCAACCACTGAGCCATGCCGGAACCAGAGTTGTCAATTTGTATTCTTTATAGCAGTGGAAATGTCTGTTTTTCCATCTTCTCACCACATCTGTATTTTTAAATTTTATGATCTAATAGGCAAAAATTGTATTCACAGATAGGCAGTCAGTGGGGTGGTCGCGATAAAAGAGGATATCCAGATGACCAGCCAAACAACAAGATGTTCAACCTCATCAATCTTTAGGGGAGTGCATATTAAAGCCACAATGATATAGGAGTGGTCATGGAGCCTCAGAAACGCTCAAACACTGTGGATGAGAATGTAACTTGGTATAACACTTTGCAAAACAGGTTGGCATTGTCTAATAAGTTGAAGGCATATGTACCTTTTAACCCACCAGTTCCCCTCCCGAGTATGTACATGTGCGCATCAGGAAACATATACAAGAAGTTCTGGTCTTGAGATTGCACTCGCTGATGCCCAGACCATAGAATACTTTTGGCCTAAATACTGAAATAGAACAGGGCTAGTTGCCATACAGCTTTCAACTAAACTGGTAATATCATAGTGCTTGCAAATACTACTTCATGATAAGAGTTTGAACAGTTGAACTGTCCTAAGGAGGCTGGCAGTTTTAGTGAAAATGGCACAGAAGTAGGATTCAGGGGCTCTAGGGTGGGTCTGTCTGGTGCCCAACATGTAATTCTGTCATATATGACATTTGGAGGGAGTACTTAAGTTTTCCTAGATCCTAGTTTCCAAATGTGCAAGACAAAGAATTTGGATTTGATGAACTCTGAGGTTTCTATGAAATAGAAAATTTTCAAGGAAGTAAAGATAGTTTATGTTTCAAGGTAGGGGAATAGTGTACCTCATTAATCAAGAACTCATAGAGCCAACTGACTATGAAATCAGTTGGGGACCAAGAAAGCAGCAGCAGCAGCAGCACCTGTAGTACCTGGAACAGACCCGAGGAGGCATATGTTTTGGCCATAGGGAATATGGGATGCCTCCAGGCCTCCTCAGGTGACCAGTTTGATAGAGCAGCAGCAGCAGCAATGGACAAAACATGGCTGGTGCTGAATTGCTGCTTTGTGACCTTTGGTTCCTTACTCCCACTTGACCTAGCCAGCGCCAAATAAATAGGAATGACTTTAAGTTTCCACATTGAACCCTTACCATTTACAAAGCAAAGTCTTGTAGGTACAGCTTAGTTTGGCAGAGAGAGCAGAAGAAAACATTTCAAGGAGGCTGTGAGAATGACAAAAGAAAATGCGTGATTTTCCATCTGGTAAACACACACTGTCAAAAGTTATTAGAGTTTTTTCATATAAGAATTTGATTAGCGATAGGGATGATCTACATTTCATTTATATTCAGGATTTTCATTGAAAAACATTTTTTTTCCAGTTGCCCACTAAGAAAGAAAAGGCTAACTGAAGCAGGGCTCTGTGCTGGTCCTAATGACTGGATTCTTTGTGCACATCAGGACATAGAGGGTCATGGAGTAAATCCATGCACTAGTGGCCTTTCTGCACCTGGCATGTTAGATGTTATTTGTGAAGAAATGGACCAGACAACTGGAGAACCACAGTGTGAAGTTGCCAGAAGGAGGCTTCAGGAAATTGAGGACAGGTAAATGGGCAGTGTGTATAACGGGCTTGTTGTTGTTCCTGTGTAATGTCTGTACCCTTTTAAGCTAGTGTATTGCATCATTTGATGATACCTTGATCCTCAACCTCTTAGAGAAACTAAAAATAAGGGAACTCAAAATGTATGTGTTAAATGTTAAAGTAAGCTCTTCTCATAGAATTGTACAAAATTTTTTCACTTACTATCTCTGAATATTCACTTTTCGTTTATGGGAGAGTCAGGGATACATTTTTTTTTTTAAATGTTTTTATTGATTTCAGAGAGGAAGGGAGAGGGAGAGAGATAGAAACATCAATGATGACAGAGAATCATTGATAGGCTCCCTCATGCATGCCTCTATTGGGGATCAAGCCTGCAACCCGTGCATGTGCCCTTGACTGGAATCAAATCTGGGACCCTTCAGTCCGCAGGCTGACACTCTGTCCACTGAGCCAAACTAGCTGGGGCCAGGGACACATTCTTTAACTTTGCATCTAATATAAAACTTAAATGAAATGTTGAGTAACTATTCTGTGTATAATTTTTTCACTCATGTATAGCCTCATGTTTTACATGACCTTTTGCTATAGCACCTGTTACTTTTATCCTTTTTTTTTCTTTTTTTTTTTCCAATTACTGAAATATATAATAGTTTGACTAAATAAATTTTTTCTGCTTCTGCTGCCTTTATTTAGAATAATTGATGAAGATGAAGAAGTTGAAGCTGACAGAAATGTTAACCATCTCCCCAGTCTTGTCCTTTCTGATGCTATGAAAACAGGTTTGAAGAGGGAATTTGATGAAGTCTTTACAAAGAAAATGATTGAGTCCATGTAAGTTTTGGTTCCTGGTTTCCATTTAAATATGATCTTGAAAACCCAGTGTCTCTAGACATTGCCTATCCTATCCTGGCCATCTCTTCACCTCCCGATCACCAGCCAAGGGCAAGAACAGTAGGTTTTGTGCTTAGTCCAGGTTGCAGACCTTTTTAGTTCATTGGAGTGAGCAAAATGCTCTGCAAGAAAAAGTTTGAAGAATGCAGGAGTGGCTGCTTTGCCTGCTTAACCCTTGGATTCTTTGAATACAGTACCGAAATGCACTGTATTCTATTTGGGAATGGGAGGATTGGCAAGAAAGAGCCCATTCTCTTAAATGCTTATAATAGGACATAGGATCCACCTTTCAAAACCTCTTGTGTACCTGGCTTCTCAGTTATCCAGGAACACTATCAAGACCTAGGAAACAAACAAAAAAATGTCTCCCAGCAGTCCGAAAAGAGAGTTATCACAAAGATTACAAGTCAAAACTCATGTTTGTCTTATAGTGTGTATAGCCTCTCAGGCCTTTAGCTGTAAGCACCATTATGCCCCTAATTTAGACCCAGTTTCATTTTTCTGGTTTCCTAGATCATGAGAGTAGAAACACAGAAACAGCGAGTGAGAGAACAAACACTTGTAGTGAGTAATGAAAGTATAGTGTGAGGACAAGAGAGGACACTGGAAAGCAAACATAAGACCCTAAAAAGCAAAACATCCTGGAGCTCATTAACATAAGAGCTAATGATAGCTGGATAATTTTTGTAATCTTTCAGCCTAGGTGATCTCCAGTCCTCGGCATCTGCTGTAGGCAGGTTCTAAGTGCCAGTTCTGTGTTGCTTAGATGGGACTTGATAATCAGGGTATGTGGCATATGCCTGACCCACTCTCTCAGGGCACCGGTCCCTGTGATGCTCGGTGGATGAAGCATTACTCCCTTTGGCCATAGTGGGTTCAGTGCTGCTTGGTGTTAGATCACAGCCCCTAACCTGAGCTTATAATTAACTACCCAACCCTGAGGATGGGTAAGTAATTTAGCCAAGAGAAAGCAGGTCACGTGGCTCTCCAGCCTGAAACAGCACTTTCTGCTCTTGGTAGTTTTCCAGAGGCTAGCCTTTGGAGATATTCTTTATTGTTTGTGTTTTAGTTTGCTTTACTTGCCTTTGGGCTCCAGAAACCATCAAACCAGTAGTGACTGGAGGAGGTTAGGTGGGGGCAGACACAGGCATTGGGCACATAATCATTTTGGCTTACTGAAAAAGAATTACACTTTTAAAAAAATACATTTTTATTGATTTCAGAGAGGGAGAGAGAGAGAGAAACATAAATAATGAGAGAGAAGCACTGGATTGGCTGCCTCCTGCACGCCTCCAACTGGGCATCAAGCCTGCAACTTGGGCCTGTGCCCTGAGCAGGAATCAAACCATAACCTCCTGGTTCATAGGTTAACGCTCAACCGCTGAGCCACGCCTGCCGGGCAACATTATACTTCATAGCTATACTAAGCAAAGGGCATACTGAGGTACTTTTAATATATTTGTCCAGTGCTTCGTTTTCATTTATAATAGGTTAGTATAAGGTAGCAGTCCACGTCAATGTGTCTCTCTCACATCAGTGTTTTTCTCCCCTTCTCCTTTTCACTCTGTCTAGAAGAAGTTCTATTAAATCAGGGGCCTCTTTTTTTCACATCGCATGTTTTATATTCTAATCACAGCATCAGTACAGCCAGTTGGTTTGATTTAAAATGCATGCAGAACTGTAAAATTTTATGTATTTGAATATCCTTTCTAGAAATTATTTTGCATTATTATAGTAAATCTCTTTTGATGCTTTCAGTGTGTAATTCTACATACTAGATAGCAGACTAGCTTCTCAACATATATCTTTTATTTTCATGTCTTAAAATTTTTAATAAAAACCTGTATTTTATTTCTTAGGAGCCGTCCTTCCATGGAGCTTGTGCTCTGGAAACCTCTCCCTGAACTCCTTGCTGATAAGCCAAAGCCGTCATCTAACGCTAAGAGCTACACAAGAGAGAGCCAAGCTAAGCATGCCTCTACTGACACCACCTTCCCTAGGAGAACTGAACTGTTCTTGGAACCTCGGCAAACAGGGCTGCCTATTTACAATAGTTTGGAGACAGCTGCTTGCACAGAAGAAGAGATGGAACTCTAAGAATGTGTTTCTATACTAAAGTTGTCAAATTTTAGAAGGCTCATGTGTTTATTCGTGAGCCTACTTATATAGTATAGGGACTTGAAAGTTATGAAACGGGTGTAAGGATATCTCCACCTGTGGTTTGGGGTGGGACTCTCATTTTGGGTAGCCATTTCTTAAATTCAACTTTTTGCCAAGGAAGCTTGCCTCCAGGGAAAACTATTTTCTAGAGGTATTATTTTTGTGAGGTTACAGTCTGCACAGGCAAGTATAGACACTCCTTGTGTAAGGGTGACTTAAATCATCTGTCACCTTGTTCAGAAACGGAGAGTACTGAGACTCTGGAGTTCAGAAAAGATGCATTGAGAAAGAAGGGTACTGCTACTGCAACTGAACCCTGACAGTTGAATCCCAGCTTCATCTGTAGATATGAACTCTGTTTACAGTGCTGACTATGATTGGGGAGAAAGAGGGAAGAAAGCAGTAGCTTAAGACTATTGCTAAGAAATTTAATAGAGGCTCTGAAACGTGTACAGTAGTTGTCAGTTCAGTGTAGCTAAATTGATTAGCCCGTAGCATTGTGGCTCACCTCTCTGCCTCTGAAAATGCAATGAAAATACGAAGAAAAGGGTTATCCTTTGAGGCTTTTTTGCTCTGTGTTACTGTAGTTTCTTGGATTCCCTTGCATAATTGATAAGCCGAACTATTCAGAAATGTTTACAACTTAATTAACTTTGATAATTGAAAAGATTTTGAGGTAACCCATGTGCAAATTGGCTATGGGAGAAGCATCTCTTGGGTAATCCTGAGGAAGTGCTATATCAGCTAAGCCCAGTATTGATAACGTCAGTAGTTAAAAAAAGGTTGTATCTGTATGAGCAAGTTGTTTTAAATGTTACTTTAGGAAACAATGACTGGATAATTAACTGAGAACATATGGGCAGCCATGTTGAGATTTACTGAAACAGCCAGTTTGCCTGGTGCTTCAACTATTATGCAGTAGCCTGAAAGTTGGTAGAGAATAGCTTCCTGCGAGCAGGAAGTGTTCAGTTTTCAGACGGAAACCAGCTCAAGGTGTCCTTTGGGGATAACCAAGGTTGAAGTGTTTTATTTCTCAGGAAGAACTTCTCTGTGTGGCAAGGACTCAGTAGTGCAAAGTGAAATGACAATTCCTTTAATGCTACAGAATATTCACTATAACTTATTAAATGAGTGTAATAGTGTAATATTGGCCCTTTCCTCACATAACAGGAGAACACCCTAGTTCTTTTTGTTTTCTGGTTTTCTTCTCCCTTTGTAGGAATCAGATACCTTGTATAGAAAAAAAAATGATTTATACCAAGTATAGAGGTAACTTTTTAGAAACTAGCTCCCAGGCATTTTGAAACACATGCTGAAATCCGTCCCCTCGTTACAGATGGTGTAGAAGTCACAAGTCTGTTTATTGGACTGTTTCTTCTCTTGCCTTTTGTTCCTGCTCTCTCTCTTTCTGTCTGGACAGTCAGGAAAAGATTTAATGTTTAATATTTAAACAAAATATTTAATGTCTACACAATAAAATTATTCAAACTTCAAACCAGTATTTAAACCAGTTGGAAACCAGCTAATAGTTTCTTAATCTCAGATTTAGAGATGAATGTAAACTGTATTCTGTTGAAATCTGCAAGTGTCTGGTTCATGCCATTTGAAAAACTCCTGCCTTTAGGTCATTGTTTAATGGGACCAACTTATCAAGTTTGTAGCCTTAAAGAAATCTCCATGTTAAGAAATTTGTTCTATTACAACCCAAAAACATGAAGCAACTCCTGGAATTTGGAGTTAGTCCCAGTGTTCGGGTGGAAGGGGCGGTAACAGCTTTCCCAAGAAGCATCCAACACACGATTGTCTTCTATAGGAATTGTTGGGCAGGCCTTTGATCAAAGGTCTGTGTAATGAAAAGGAGGAAAGAGCCCCCAAACAAGGCTCTGATACCATAGGCAAATATAGGAGAGAATTAAGAGTCTGTTTATTAAAATCTAAACAGAACTTGTTTTAGGAGTCAAGCTATCTGACATAATTATTTCTGCAGGAAAATGGATGTTTAATGCTCCTTTTTAAACTCCTTGCATACGTTTGTACTAAAATTGTCTTCATCCTTGTGGTGCTTATTCATCTGAGCCGTCTCCACAGCCCCCATGCTTCTGTTTTGTTTTTCTTTTTATAGCGTAAGACTTTTGCTTTTGCCTTAAGGTTTCCCTAGGGGAATAACGTCTTTTCATTTTGTACAGCTTTTGCAGCATGGATCAGACATTGGCTTTCTATGCTAATGTATGAAGAGGAAAAATTATCTAAAGCAGGTGAGCTTTAATGAACAAATGTATATTTTCTCTGAGTTTGAATAGGGTGTGTGGATTTTTTTAAAAAACACATTAATATGAAGAAAGTCCAGTTCTCACAAATATTAATCAGTCAAATAAAAAAACCCTCATTCTTGAAAAGGTGCAAATGTAAAATTTAGGAAAATAACTAGAACCATGAGAAGAATGTTTACCAGCAAGTTCATTAATTATTTTGGATTTGGAACTTGGTTTTGTTTTTTAATAGTGATAAGAATGGTGCAGTACTAGGAAAGTTCTGGAAAATGCTGTCAATTTTGCTTTAAAAAGAGAATCTGGTGTTTCTGTATTTTATTGTTTTCAATAAAACTTCATAAGTGTTTTGGACTTTTTGAGATATTTGTATTCCTGTACTTAAATAAATATAACAATCACTTCTTTGCTTTCCTCTAAATTGTATTTGAAGTAGCATTTATATCAGTGAGGAGCTTAAATATATTCTGAAGAGATGATTATGTTGGGTTAAAGGTAAGTTTCATAAATGAATTAATTAGCTCTTTACAAAACAGGCATACTATGTCTTGCCATTCCTAAAACCCTTAGAATGCTTTCCACTCTTCTTAGCAACTCACTACTGTTGTATGAACAGCATTGATTGGTAATGGTGATTGATTGCCAGTATTCAGATGGCAGTGGTGACTGAGTCTTCAAAAATGTTCAAATATGGAGTTGAAAAGGGTGTATGGAGTTCACAGTTCTGTTGTGTTTTTAGGTTTGGGATCTTTAAAAATAAGGAATAGGAAAATTCCATAATGTTCAATTACATGATCATTCCTTTCTTGAGTTGACAGGTCACTGGGTGGCAGTATTGCCTGCATATTTCCTACCATGGTTTGATAAATGTGGATCCCTATTTACGGGCAGGTTAAGTTTGGGTTAGTTACAGAAAACTCAGGATCTTGTTTCATTTCTCACCAAAATTTGGAAATCAGGGATAAAAGTTACTTTTAAAAGTTCTTTCACAGGTTTAAAAACTAAAAAACCTTAAATAGTGACAAGATAGTATAATCCAGTTCACTAGGTGCAGTGTTCAGACTTCACCAGTGGTGTTACAGACTTTTTGCAGCAATACCTAAAATGTCAGCTGGTTTTACTGATAAAATGTGGTTTAGGCAGGGTAACATTGAATTCCTTGAGGGGGAGCCTTGGTCACTGTGGCTCGGTTGAGAGTTGTTTTGTGCATTGAAAGGTCCCTGGTTCAATTCCAGGTCAGGGCACATGCCCAGGTTGTAGGTTTGATCCCCAGTGAGGGGGGGTGCAGGAGGCAGCTAATCGACAATTTTCTCTCTCCTTCCCCCTCTCTAAAATCAATTAGAAACATAAACATGTACTTCCTTGAGGTGAAATTTAGTTTTGTGTATATCCATTTGGTTCAAATATTCTACCAGTGGCAATGTAGACACGACAACTCCAGCAAGATAAGGGTGTCGTCTTTCAACAACTGATTGGTGGGTAAGTAAGCCAGTCTTCCTGTCCCTTAATGAACATTGGGTCAAAGGGTAAAGATTTCATTCTTAGACTATTAGACTTTAACCTATGCCATAAAATATTCCTGGAGCACGCAGGATTACCTTCTGTCTACAGTTGTGTGCCTACTTTGTGTTTACTCTGGTAGTATTCCTAGAAAAGTGAGGAAGCACACACAGATTGGTGTTTCAAGGCCCAGGAAAATGGTGTGCAGGCATGTCACCTGATTCTTTTAATCTATTGTGGACAGCCCTCTGCACTTAATGGAAATTGTATTTTGGTTTTGTAGGGGAAGGTCTTGATTTTAATTTCTAACCATTCCACTTAGTGTTTCAATATGAAGACATCTTGAATACCAGGTGTTTTCTCAAGACTGAGGAGTGTTTAGTAATTTTCACCCATCTGTGCAGGAAACGAAAACCCTGATAACCTAGTACAGCTGCCTCTTTCATGCGATATCATTGAATGTAAATTACTTGAGCCTCAGTTTCCAGATGCTTCTGCTATTTTGATGGAAGCTTAAAATGCATCTGTAATTACATCTGCCTACACAATCTCTAAATAGATTCTCAGCTCTTAAGTTTTCAGTTACAGAAAATTAGGTGCTCAAGTTTTTAGTCATGAGGACAGCTGGACTGTCCCTACATTTACGGTACAGAAACGCAGAGTCTAAGCAAGCTTGCATGCCATGCACCAGAATCGGGCTCTGGCTTCAGTGACCAGGGATCTTAGGCTTCCAGTATGCTTGTGGACATGCCTCCAGTCCCACTGAAAGCGTTCCCTTGTACTGGGTTAAAACTATAGCCTGTTGTGCCTTGCTGCTTGGGAATGAATCCTATCTACTCATTCAGTTTGACCTCCCCAGAGGTTGTCTTAACATTGGCATAGAATGCTGGCATAGGTGAAATGTCAGTGAGGGAAACCCTTTACTACCTTGTAAAAGGATTTCCAAGAGGTGCACCATGAAGGATGAGGCCATCAAGTCTAGAACAGGTTGTTTTGTGAAACAAGTTCTAGAGTATGTATAATTCTGTAATTAAAACCCAAATTGGATTAGGAGAGAATAGCTAACTTTTTAGTGCTTGGGATGGTGCCTAGAATATCCTAAGTGCTTATAATACACCATCTCTGAATCCTTGAGCAACTGGTAGATACACTATTATGCCCCTTTACAGATGAGGAAATAAGTGGTATGTCCAGGATTACCCAGCTAACCAGTGGCAGAGTTGAACCCAGAGAGTCTGATTCTAGAAAGTGCTCTTAAACCCTTCAATAATGGCAAGAAAATCTTGATATTGAATGGTATGCCCTTCTCTCACAGGAGATGGTATAGCAAAATAGTGGTTAAGGGTTCTAGCTCTTGCCACTTACTAGCTAATGGTCTGTTAGGCTGAAGAAACTATCTGAAATAGAGTAACTGCTCAAAGAGTAGATTGTATCACTTATGGCCTTCAGGAATTGTAGCAAGCAGTAATTACAGGGAAAAAACCTCCAGGCACTTTACAAGGGGCATGCTTACTGAAGTTGGATAAATCACTATCACAGGAAACAATGAAAACACCTGGGGAGAACATGATACGATCCAAGAAGGAATCAGAACAAAGACTGCATTGCACTTTTTTAATTGCATGGGTAGTTTTAAATAAATGAAAGCACCTTCCAAAAGTTACACTAGCAGGGAAAGATTCCGTCAAGCATTTACATAGTAAATTTCTATAACTTTACAAAGATTCTTGATCTTTACTTAACTGTACATGAGGGAAAGGAGCCCCCTCAGCTAGGTTTCTCTCTGCTTGCAGAAGCAAACTACAGTACCTAAAAATCAGAGGCAGGTCTAGGATGCTGAGAAATGATAAAGGGCCATTCATAAATTCCCTGTCTGATGTCCCTTTGTAAGTACTTTAGAGCAAACTACTGCCCTTAAGATACAACCTCAAAAGCTGTAATTCTGGATATAGTACTATGTCTGAATACCGTGGACTGCTGAATGTCTCAAAAGACAATACTTGGGGTGACCTGTGAGGTTTAACAGACAAATACTTGGCTGTGCATCTTCTACTTCGGCTTTTTGAATGAAGCACAGACAGGCTTCTCTGCTATCTCCCAGGCAGTGTAAAAATCAAGGAAAAGGGCAATGTTGGGTCATTCTTTAGACACTTATCAGCTGGGGAAAGAGTTCATTGGCAAAAGTGTCCTCCCAGGAATGGTCTACACCAAGCAGAGAGGACATGTCGCTGAAAGGGGAAGGGGAGCCCTCATATGTACAGTCACTATAAGCATCCAGGAGGCAGGAAGATGGCTTCAGGCAGTGGCTGGATGAAAGTAGATCTGGGATACCCAGCTCTGGAATGAAGTCATCTACAAGTTCTTCCTTCACTGAGACAGCGAATTCAGGGTAATCTTTCTCTGAGGGGCTGGAAGGTGCTTCCTCAATTTTCACTACCACATCAGCTTGGCTCTCTGTCTCAGAGGGCATCTCTAAGACCAGGGGCTTGGTATATACATGGTCAAAACGAATCAGTTCATTAATGGCTTCCAGCTTGGCTGATGACGTCCCCAGTGATGGAGAAGGGGAGGCTGGTAAGGAACTGGGTCCTTCTGGGTAGACCTCTGGGAGCTGCTCCAGGCTGGTCGAGTCTGGAGAAGGACATCTGAGGAACATGACTGGGTCCAAGTTGAACAGGATGCCCAACAGGATATCAGACTGCAAGAGGCAAAAATTAGAATGCACCTGAGAATCTACCTAGAACACAAAGTAGTTGCCGCTCTGTTGACTAATGAGTTTGCCGACCACTGGACGAGACTAAATGTTACCAGGTTGTTGGAAGCTGTGAGGATTAGGCAATTGTGGCATATTGTGTGCAAAGAGGTAAAGGGTAGCATATGACAGTGGTCGGCAAACTCACTAGTCAACAGAGCAGCAAACCGCGGCTCACGAGCCGCGGTTTACCGACCACGGCTATAGGATAACCTCTGGAACCCACCAGACCCATTTACCTACACTTCACTCCATGTTCTGAATCATCTAGAAACAGGAAAGATAGTTGATGTTCGACCCTATACCAACCCAAACCAACTTCTGTCCTAATCTGGCTGGTAGGAATATCGGGCATCAAACAGGGAATTAACTAGGGATACACCTCCTTCAGTAAATGCAAACCACCCCTACCTCAGAGTCTGAAGAGTCAACACTGTCAGAATCCATGGGGAGATGCTCTGGAGGGGTGACAACTGGGCCTGCACCTGCTGCAGAGGTGCACGTAGTCTGAGTGCTGCGGACTCAGCAGACCCGGCCACCGGCCTCGCTCCATTCCCCTGGGAGGAAAAAGCAAAGTGAATACACGGCTGAAATGCTCACCAGGCAGCTGTGATTCGCAACTTCCAATAAATTTAGGAAACTAATCTTTAGAGCTGAAATACTTCCCTGACCTCTGTTATTTCCATTTTCTTGAGTCCTCAAGAAAAGATGAGGAAAGGGAGTAAGACTAGCTTTTTAAAAAAATACATTTTTATTGATTTCACAGAGGAAGGGAGAAACATCAATGATGAATGAGAGAGAATCATTGATCAGCTGCCTCCTTGACCAGGAATCGAACTGTGACCTCCTGGTTCATAGGTCGGTATTCAACCACTGAGCCACACATGGGCCAGGCAAAACTAACTTTTCATTGTGGTTTTGCATGCCATGGAACATTTTTACTCCCCAAAGGCTCCAGCAGTACTGTTATTCTTAAATAATATCCGCTCTGTAAGAATAACATTCCTAAGTAATAAAGTGGTAAATTCAGGCCCAGAATCTTTTCGAATAGCAATTATTTTAAAGTTTGTCCTGAACATTACCCTCCACAGAGCAGAACTGCACTCCTGTCAATCTTAACACCACTTAAGCACTGTCACTGATTTGACATAATCCATAGATTAAAAGCCATAAGTCTATCAGAGAAGTGTTCACTATCAAAATGAGTCCTTTCCTTACTTACTCATATTCATCAAAAAGCTTCTATCATTTTAGTAGCATTCCAAGTCAGATTTGACTGGCTCTCTTACGCTGGTTCTCCTTAACGCTGGCACGTCTTAGGGGCTATCAGCATTGGTTAGTACTTGCTCTTAGAGCACCATGTAACTTATTAAGTATTAGGGCTTGAACTCTTCCGTACACACTTGAAAATAAGTGTCATTAAAGAGGTCATGGCATGCCACTTAGAAACAGTTCTGACACACGTCACCAGGTAAAGGAGATCCTTACCTTGGTCTCTTCCTCCTCTTCTGTAGCCAGGGCATCCATGCCCAGGCGCTGTCTTAGCTCCTGGTTCTCCACTACAAGGCCATGAGTTTTCTCTCGTAAAAGTTGATTTTCCAGCAAAAGTTTCTGGTTCTGGAAGAAAGTTCCTAAGAGTCTATCAAAACATCTAATTCTTCCACTTAATACACTTGATGGCGTTTCACTTCAATTAATTTCCCTTCCTTCTCCTTTGGGAAGACTATGCTTATTCAGTTCACACTAGGTATTAGAAGGCCCCAGGTCATACTTACTAAAAATAAGCTATTTAAGAAGTGCCAGTTCAAGGGGTCAACAAATAACACAATGCCTCCAACTAATACAGACCTCAGCAAAGGGTGACTTGTAGCTTTAGTTTAAATATGATGTTTTAAAAAAATCCTATCTTGAATTGGCAGGTAATAACAAAAGTGGACCATAAAATCAAAATATGTATAAAAAAAAAAGGAAAGAATAATATAAATAATAATTCGTTAGGATGTGCCAATGGCAACCGTTTAGGGGAACAGAACCGTTAGTGGACTCTGGCCACGCCAGGAAGGGACTCACGTTTAAGCAATTTCTTTCCTAACCTGCTCTTTAATAATCCCTCAGTAGCACCTTGATAAACGTCGTAATCTGCCAACTTTGAAACTGATCTAGTACCACATGCCTGAGGGTGGTCCTTTCTCTCATTGAAGCTTCACCATTTAACCAACGACCCGTCTACCCGAACTTAGACTTAATTTTTTTAACCACATGTTCCATTTTATTCCAAAGGGACCAAAACAACTTGGGATGGGCAGCAAGTATCAGGACATTCACCAAGGAAGGATACACAATAGAGAGAAGAGTTCAGCCTTAAGCATTTTTACCTCTTCTTCCAAATCTACCACTTGTTGCTCCAGCTCGCTCATTCGAGCTTTCTTTCGGTCTCTGGCAGTCTGGGCTGCTACTCTGTTTTTCAGTTTCCTGAGAACAGAAGGGACACACCACACTGAGTCATCTCCAACCTTATTTATATCTTTATTTGAGAACTCGGCCAGCTGGTGCTTTCACATAAATTTACAGTATCCGGTAGATGAATGGTAAAATACGACCCAGGCTCTTCACCTCAATGAAACAAAACAAAACAAAAACACAGCCATCTTTCAGCCCATCTTGAAGACCTGCTTTATTCTCTTTCGTGTTGCTTTATTCCCTCCCATGTTGCATCATCCACTTCAGTCTCATTCTGGCCACAGCACGGGGGCTGGACACAAATATTCATCTTGCAACATAAGAACTTTCTTCCTCCCCTTTCCACTCCCCCCGCTGCTTCCTGACTCTAATTCCCTCGAACAGGATCCAACCAGGACTGATCCAATCTAGCGAAGGCTGCAATCAGCCCTCCCCCCCCCCCCCCCCCCCCCCCCGCAGCGCAACTCAAAGTAAGGGAGGGGCTGAAGGATGCCTTTCGCTCTGAGGCTGAGATCCCGGGCGGTCCCGGGGCTGGAGCCCTGTCTGCTCCAGGAGGCACTTCATCACGCAGTGCACACTGATCAGGAAAGAAATAACACTACAGAGGACTAAGTAACCAGCATTTCTCACTCTCCCCAACTACGTCATGAAGCAAATACCATTTTATGGCTGCGGTGTCCTCAGAGTCCTTTCAACAACTGTCATTTCAGCTGCCCCTCCAAAGAAAGTAGGTAAACCGACAGGATAATCGACTCCCAAGTTCAAAAAAGCGGAAGGACTGTGGTCACTCAACATGCCCAGCTCTAGGCATCCCTCATGAGATAGAAAAGAAGGAAATAAAAAACGCCTGAGCAGCCCGGATTCCACGGAGCGCGGTGGATGCGGCCAGTCCAGACTTCCTGCCCCGCCCCGCCCCGCGCCACGCTGGCATCGGACCCGCCAGGCCGAGGGCGCCCGAGCACTGCCCGATCCAGACCCAGACCCCTGGCCCGGTTTCGGACCCGATCTCAGGCCTGGGCCCCTCGCCCACCTCCGCAGCGCCTTCTCCTCGGGACTCAGGTGTGTGAGGCGCTGTCGCTTTCGTGCCAGGGGTGGCCCCCCGCTCTCCGCCTCCGAGCTGGCCCCTCGCTGGCCCGGCAGCATGAGTGGCACATTCCGGCCGGCCGGGGCTCCGGCGGCGGCGGCGGCGGGCTTGCCGGACAGAAGCAGCACTTTAGGGGCCCCGGCCGCCGGGCTCTGCGCAGATGCCACCACCACCATGGCCCGAGAGTGTGTACGCGAGTGCGCGCCGCCGCCGCCCAGACGCCGGGACCGGCCGCGCCCAGCCTTTCTACGATCGTGGCCTCCCTCGATTGGCCAGTGCCGCGTGACGCGTAGAGGACCTCGTCTCCCATTGGTCCAAAGGACCCGGTGGAGGCGGGGCCAAGACGTCCAGCGTGGCGGTGGCTTTTCCCGGCAGGGTGTGCGGGGGCATTTTCCGCGGGGGCGACCGGAGAGACCCATCCCTGGGCGGGTGCGGGGCCCCAGAGGCCTGGGGACCCCAGGCTACAGAGAAAGGGTCGGGGTCTGGCGGAGTTTCCTTAACAAACTAGCCCTCCCCTCCCTCTAGGCTGATGCATTTTTTACACCGAATGACAGAATTTCATTCCAAACCGAGGTATTTCCAGACTGACGACATTTTTACCGAGACTAACAGATTTTTATCTCTGACGGACAGGACTTTATCTCATGCGCCTCTCCCTCCCGGAGTGGACGGGAAGTCGGGAGAGAGCCGAATCGGGCCTTGGGCTAGAAAAAAACCCCTATAAAGAAATTCCACGGAAAGATGAGATTGCGCACTTGACAGGGTTTCATAAGACGATCGGTTTAATTTAATTTTTCTTTGCATTTCTAAGCTCTCTAGTCTAAGCGTTATATGATAATTCCTTTTTTCATGAGAAAAATATTTCACGTGTAAAAACGAAGGGAAATGCAAGGCTCCTGCCTGGAGGTTGCGGATCAATGGGGGTGTGTGTGTGTGTGTGTGTGTGCGCGCACTCGTAGCCAGTGATTGGAATATATGCAAAAAGTGAAAAGGTGGACTGGGTCTTGTAATTCTAGGGTGTTAATATGTCAGATCAGCTCTTCAATTACATGTTGGTGGGGAGGGTGCAGGATGGGAAGAAGGAGCTAAAGCAGTTCGGTCTCTTGCTATGCAGGCTCTTTAAAGGGACACAGTTCCTCCCGGGCCCGGCTAGCCCAGTCGGTAGAGCATGAGACTCTTAAAGGGACACAGTTCCTGGTATTCCCCAAGCTGCCCCCCTGAGTCTCCTAACGCGTGTTTCTTCTTCCAAATTGGCAGAGTGAAATCAGTGACCGTTTATTTAAAGTGAGCTGGTTCAGCTCACAGTGTCCTGAGCACATTCTGCTTGTGTGGACAGGAAAGAGGTGGCCGCAGTCCCAGACGCCACTGGACAAGGAAGCCTGCCTCCTTAGCTTTCATCAGCCTTGAGCTGCATGGGTCCTCCTGTGCCTGAGAGTGGCTTCTGGTCCCCCAGGCCTTTTGGGGCAAGTTTTTGGAGTTCCTTTAGGTTGAGAACTGCACCTATAGATTCAAGGACCTTGGAAAGCTGTAGGGCGTTCTGAGAAAAGTCATGTCATTGTCATGCAACCCTTTTTTTTAAAGAAAATACATATTTTTATTGATTTCAGAGAGGAAGGGAGAGAGAGAAACATCCATGATGAGAAAGAATCACTGATCAGCTGCTACCTGCACGCTCCCTACTGGGGATTGAGCCCGCAACCAGGGCATATGCCCTTGACCGGATGGAACCCGGGACACGTTAGTCTGCAGGTCAATGCTCTATCCATTGAGCCAAACCAGCTAGGGCTGTCATGCAGCCTTTATTAAGTTAACATTTGTGAAGGCCAAGGAAAACTAAGACATTTCAATCACTTAGGTGTAAGAAAAAAAAAGCATGAGGCCTCTAGAGTGCAATGAGGAACCTCGTGGAGAAGGCACGAGATGCTGGCCCAGAGGAAGAGGAAAAGGTGCATGGATTGCATTTTGGTCTTGGTGAGTGGGGGAGTAAAGGAAGGTTGAAATGGACTCCCCCGGTTTTGTTTTCAAGGCTTTTATCTTTTTGATGAAATTGAAAGTCCTGCTGAAACGCAGTAATTGGACAGTGCAGATTGCTATCCATGAAGTTTCAAAGGCCCAAGTGCAAACCTTTGAACAGTTTCATATCCTCTACGTAAGATTAATCTGATAATTCTTGCATCAGATGCCATTAGTACGTTAAAACATTTACTAGGCATTTGTGATAGAGCTATAAAAATAGAGAAAATAGGAAGTTATTAGTCTTTGTGAAATGTAAGAAAACAGTGATGAGATGCAGTGGAGCGTTAAGTCTAAATAAGCGCCAATGTAACAAAACAAAGTAAAACCCGGTAACAAAATGAGGCCAAAATTCGAGAACTGCTGCTCTAATGTGGTAGTCACTAATCACGAAAATTTGGCGATTAAGCACTTGAAATGTGACTACTCTGAATTAAAATGTACTGCAAGCGTGAAATACACCCTGGATTTGAAGACTCAGTATAAAAAGTACCTCATGAATCATTTTTATGTTGATTATATGTTGAAATGATGGTATGTTTGATATTTTGAGTTAAACTTTTTTTTGTGGGGTGTTTGTTTTGTTTTTTTGTTTTTGGGGGGGTTTTTTGCCTGTTGTTTTTTTTTTAATTGGCTGTTAACATTTTTTAAGTTACACAAGTGGCTTGCATTCTTTTTCTATTGGATAACCCTGGTGGAGACTATATTTGGGTGAGGGAGATGGCGCAGATAAAGAGAGAGAAAGAAGGGAAATAAAAGTGCGCTAAGGTTCCTGCCTCCTTCAGGGAAAAGGTATGCATAATGACTAACCCCAGACACTGTTGGGACAAACAGGCGTGTTGACAGTGACTTTAGAATGAATGTGCGTGGGCCCCTAAGGACACACAAAGACTTTGCGAGCCACATGTGTGGGTACATGGAGAAAACCTCTTTCCCGAGATCCACACGCCTGAGAACCGTGCCTCTCCAGTAGATGGTTTTTCCCAGGTCTCTGCACAGGCACCACTCCTGTACCCTGCAGAGGAGAGACCCTCTTTCCACTCCTGCTTATTCTTCCCAAGGTGCATTGCCCTGATGGTGACAAACCTCCGGGGTTCCAAACAGATAGGCCAGGCAAGCTCCTGGTGATGGCATCGAGGGGGAAGATGACCCTCACCACTGAGTGTCAAATCCCTTTCCAACTCTGTTGGTTCTCATTCTTCTTTTCAGTAAAATGGATGGAAGACAAAATTAGGTTGTCAGCTGTGAGTTGAATGCAATAATTTTTAGTGATGGATTGGTATGTGACGTGGCTCCTAACTCGGAAGATGCTCCAACAATTGAAGGACGTTGTTAAAATAAAATGCCTTCCATTCCCGTTCACTCAGCTTTATGAACAATGGATTGGGCACTTACATTTTTTTTTAATGAAAAATAAAATTGATGCCAAATCCTATCTCATTATAGCACTAAGTACTATCAATCCATTAATCCAAACATATATTTCCAGTATAATTCTACTTTCTATGTTTAATAATTATAACAATTTGGAATATAGTTTTGATGAACTATAATAAACTATCTTATTTTAATTATTTTAATTCTGCTTTATGCAGAATTATTTTTATGGTAAGAAGAAAGTTTTAAAATACTTACATGTATATATTTACTTTTTTGCAGGGTAGCCTATTAGAAAATCAAGAATAAACTTTTAAGTATAAAACTATATTACATTGGAATAAAAGTCTGTAGAGAAAGTAGAATGGCAATATAACTTAAAGGAAAAAGAAGTGAAATAACATTACAGATTCTTATTTTAACCCGCAAGATCCTATTGTACTTTATGGGTTAAAAATCTATTACTACATTATTTATTTTGATTTTCAGAGCATTAAGTACATTCACGTTGTTGTATAACTATCACCACTACTTCCAGAACTTTTTCATCACCCCAAATAGAAACTCTGTACCCATTAAGCAATAATTCTCCATTCCTCCCTTCCCCCAGCCCCTCGTTACCTCTGTTCTACCTTCTGTCTTTATTAATTTGCTTATGCTACTTGCCGCATATAAGTAACGTCATACGGTACTTGTTCCCTTTGTGTCTGATTTCTTGCACTTAACGTAATATCTTCGAGGTTATTCCTGTAGCATGTATGGGAGCCTCTTTTTGACATGTGTCCTTTCTGACATGTCCCAGTCATTCTTTGAACACGTCCTTATTTCCTGGCAGACCTGTTCTTTCCCAGGCCCAGCCCTGGAATCGGTCATTTCTCCAAGGAGCTCCGACGCCTTTTAGTGAAGAATCATGTTTAGTGACAAAGATCTGGGCACTAGGTATGTTCGTGGCTTCTGGGGTATCTTTGCTTCTTAAATTCTCTCAGTGAAGAGAACTGGGAAATATATTTATGTGTGTATATATATATTTATGTATATATATGGTATATATATTTTAAATATATATGGTATGTATATGGTATATATATAATATATGGCATATATTATATATGGTATATATAATATATGTGTTATATATATGGTATATGTAAAAATATATATTATATATGGTATACATATAATATATAATATATATTTAGTATATATATTATATGTGGTATATATAATATATATGGTGTGTGTATATATGGTATATATATTTTTTAAACATATTTTTATTCATTTCAGAGAGAAAGGGAGAAGGAGAGAGAGAGAGAAACATCAATGATAAGAGCGTATCATGGATCAGCTGCCTCCTGCATGCCCCACACTGGGGATCAAGCCCGAACCCTGGGCATGTGCCCTGACCGGGAATCAAACCGTGACCTCCTGGTTTATAAGTAGATGCTCCACTGAGCCACCCAGGACGGGCTAGTAATAGCCTTTTAGTTCCGAGTGTCCTGCAGAAGACAGCCTCCAGGTTCCTTGGGAGCTGTGGAGAGCCGGGTCACACAGTTCAGGCCACGTGCATAAGTGGAAGTTCCAGGCAGAGAGGGTTCCCAGAAAGTTTGTTAAATGGAAGAGACTCAATAAGGAAGGCTCTCATCTTCTGCCTGTTGCCCTTCTCCTCTAAATCTTTCTTACCTGGAATGCTAATGAAGGGTCAAAAGATTGAGAAAGTTCGCCAGCCGTCTTGCAAGTCTGAGCGGGGAAGCCACACGCTAAGGATATCAGAGGGGGAAAGACAAAAAGAAGTCTGGGTTCCTGGTGGCCCCAGGGAGTGGCCCTCTAGCTCTGACCAACTGCAGCCTGCCCACTTGCAGATCCCAGTTCACATGAGGAATATTAATACCATGGTGGCCGGGTTCTTGTCACAAGCCAATCAACACAACCCTCACTTTCATAGGCACTTTACCTACCCCCTTGCCCTAAGTGAGGTTTCTCCAACACCGTCTTCGTTTGTTCTTGGGAATGGGCTCCTGGCACTGCTGAGGAACAAGTATGCTTGAGTAGAGCCACTGGGAGTAGGTGTGTCCCAGGGTCATACTTTTTATCAGTGGCACTTCCTCCTGACACCAGGAAGAAAGATAGTCCTTTAATATAACATCACTATTAAGTGACATATAACTAACTGAGTTCAACGGGAAGCAATACTGAGCTGAAGGCTGTAGGTTACTTTTCCAGCTTATCTGTCTGCCCCACACGCCAGTCCTGTCATTTTCTTGGCATATTCTTTTCCTCTGAGTTTGCCCGGCAAACCCCTGCTCATCGCTCTGTCTAGACCACCACCGTTTCTCACCCTCGGCATTACTGGGGCTGGACCATTCTTTGTTGTGGGGGGCTGTCCTGTGCACTGTAGGGTTTTAGTAGCATTCCTGGTTTCTACCCACTAGATGCCAATAAGCAGCACCTAGTCCCCGCCCTCCCAGTTATGACAACCAAAATGATCTCGACTTCCCAATGTCCCCTGGGAGCCAAGGTATCCCCGAGTTGAGAACCACTTCTCTGCACCTGCTCAGTTCCCAGGCAGTCCTCCAGACTTCCAGCGAAACACCTGTGACGCTGGGCGGTGCGAGCTCACCTGCCTGGATCTCCATGTCAGACTGTGAGCTCCTTGAAGGCAGGGACGGCATCTGACTCATTTTTGTATCCTTCTGTTGGTTTATTTTTATTTTACTTTTTAAAATATATTTTTATGGATTTCAGAGAGGAAGGGAGAGGGGGAGAGAGACATGTCAATGATGACAGAGAATCATTGATTGGCTGCCTTCTGCATACCCCCTACTGGGGATCAAGCCCCCAACCTGGACCTGTGCCCTTGACCAGAGTGGAACCTGGGACCCTTGAGTCCACAGGCCGATGCCGAATCCACTGAGCCAAACCAGCTAGGGCCCTCTGTTTATTGACTAAACAGATTTCAAAATAGTTCAGGAGAAGAATGGGACTAGAATTCAGGAACTCTTGCCCCCTCGTGCTATGATTTTGACACTGTTAAAGATTCATGCATCCCATGCCGTTTCTTGGTTGTCATATTTTATAAGCTTCCATGCTGTAGTCAAGAGGCAGGTTCTAGCAGGAAAGCACTGCATTGCTCATTTTTCTAAACACCAATTAAAAGTGGAAAAGAAAAGCAAACAACTTTTCATATTCTCACAAGGAAAACCCCTCAAAGGGTACAGAAAAAGTAAAGAGCAAAGTTCTGTATAATATCTTTGTTTCCCTAATGGAATCCACGCTTCATCTGAATCTTCTAGAAAGTGCTACGTACACTCCTCACCCAGGTCCAGTTTCCCTCCCGATGTCATTTGACACAACTAAGAAACCAGTCTGGAAGCACAGGGCTTCGTTACTCTCTGGGAATGGATGAAGTTTTTTTTTTTAAATAAATCTTTATTGTTCAGATTATTACAGGTGTTCCTCTTTTTTTTCCCCCATAGCTCCCCTCCACCTGATTCCCCACCCCACCCCATGCCCTTACCCCCTGCCACTGTCTTCATCCATAGGAGTAAGATTTTTGTCCAATCTCTTCCCGCACCCCTCCCACCTGCTTCCCCTGAGAATTGTCAGTCCACTCCCTTTCTATGTCCCTGATTCTATTATATTCACCAGTCCATTCTGTTCTTCAGATTTTTTATTCACTTGATTTTTAGATTCACTTGTTGGTAGGTATGTATTTGATGTCATTTTTGGATGAAGTTTTTAGGTTTGCTAGGACTCAGGATCCCGGTGCTTTTAATGTTATGACTGTGTGTGTGTTTCTAAAGGAGGACATGTATGAACCGTTTGAGTGAAGTTGAGACACTGAACAGGAAATCCTCCTGGTCCCGTTGACGAATGTTTCTTTCAATCCTGGGGCTGCCCTCCGCCTTCGGGAGAGGAGTTGCGACGCTTCCTGAAGCTCATTTGTGAGTATTTGGGTTCTGAGAAATTCAACACTCCTTTGGCCTCTGCAAAACAGGTGGTCTGTCCGGTAAGTTACACGGAGCCCAACAGGGCACGAGGACAAAAGGAAAAGATCCGCTGAACAGTGTGAAGCTATGGGCTCCGCGTGTGGTCTTGTCTCTTGAAAGGAAGCACACACTCCCCATGGCGGGTACCTTTGCGGACACCCAGGTTCAAACGCGGCAAGAGAAGCACGTTTTGTCTTACGGGAAAGCAGTTTAGGAGCAGCAGGCCCCCTTCGTTGGTGCTAGAATGAAACTCAGTTCACTGGTTTTGGAAAAAAAATCCTTAATATACGTTTTATTTTGGTGTAATTTTAGATTTACAGAGGAGTTACCAAGGCAGTGCAGAGGATCCCCTTACAAATCCCCACCCAGTTCCAGCTCCCTTCATGGTAGTCACTGACATTTCCCAAAACTAAGACACCAACACGGACACATTACTACGATTAACTAATTCTAGACTTGATTGGGATTTCGCCAGTTTTCCCCTGAATGTCTGTTGTCTGTGCCAGGATCCTGCCTTGGTCTTGCTCCTGTAGGGTACCTGTGCTGTTGCAAAATGGTTTTTGACTAACTTCAGCAAATAATATTTATTTGAAGAGCTGAATTTACTCAAGTGGAACCTTCCCAGACACGTACCTACTCTGAAGTGTTGACTCCAAAATAACAACTGAATTCTTTCCCCATTGCTTTTATTTTTATTATTATTATATTTTTGTTAACCCTCACCCAAGGATATTATCCCATTGATGTTTTTTTTTTTAATATATTTTATTGATTTTTCACAGAGAGGAAGGGAGAGGGATAGAGAGTTAGAAACATCGATGAGAGACAAACATCGATCAGCTGCCTCCTGTACACCCCTCACTGGGGATGTGCCTGCAACCAAGGTACATGCCCCTGACCAGAATCGAACCCGGGACCCTTTAATCCGCAGGCCGATGCTCTATCCACTGAACCAAACCAGTTAGGGCCCCATTGATGTTTTTTAATCCTCACTCTAGGAGTAAGGATATTTTTTCTATTGATTTAAAAAAAAATGTTTTTTTATTGATTTCAGAGAGGAAGGAAGAGGGAGAGAGAGAAACATCCATGATGAGAGAGAATCATGGATTGCCTGCCTCCTGCAAGTCCCCCACTGGGGATCGAGCCCACAACCCAGGCATGTGCCCTTGACCAGAATCGAACCTGGGACCTTTCAGTTCCCAGGCTGACGCTCTATCCAGTGAGCCAAACCAGCCAGGGCTTCTTTTTTTTTTTTTTTTTTTTATTGTCTAAAGTTTTACATATGTCTCCTTTTCCCCCCGATTGACCTATCCCCCCAGCCATTCCCACCCTGGGCAAACCCCCACCGGCCCAGTGTCTGTGTCCATTGGTCATGCTAACATGCATGCATACAAGTCCTTTGGTTGCTCTCTAACCCCCCTCTCCACCTCCCCTGCCATTTGTCTCTGGGTCTATTTTTGTTCATCAAATTATGTTGATTATTATATCCCACATATGAGTGAGATCACGTGATAGTTATCTTTCTCCAACCGGCTTATTTCGCTTAGCATAATGCTCTCCAGCTCCATCCATGCTGTTCCATTGATTTTTAGAGAGAGTGAAAGAGAGAGGAGAGAGAGACTTCGATGTGACAGAGATACATGGATTGTTGCCTCCCACACTCGCCCTGATTGGGGTTGGGGATCAAACTTGCAAACCAGGTATGTGTGCTTGACAGGGAATCGAACCTGAGACCCTCTGGTGTACAAGCTGACGCTCTAACCATTGAGCACACTAGCCAGAGCTTTCCCCCTTGCTTTTAGCGGATCTTGTGAGTTTTCTTGTATTGCCTGGCTCAAAAGAGACTGGATTTCCTGAGAATGGCCTAGAGATTCTCAACATTAAAAAAAGAAACCCTCTCTTTTATTTATAGTTTACTTTGTACATCTGATATACATGTGGGGAAAGTCTACAAGTTGTACCTTTTCTGTTCTCACAATTTTTTTTTCCATGAAAAATGCCAGGATTTATGTGGTCCTAAGAGCCAATTGTATGGAATATAGACCAAACTCTGGTTTGGTGAATAAAGGGAGAAGAAAGAAAGCTTTGGGAGTGGAGGAGGAAGTAGAATGATGTTTGTTTCTAAGAATACTGGGACAGCCCTAGCTGGTTTGGCTCAGCGGACAGAAGGGTCCCGGATTCGACTCCCGTCAGGGGCACATGCCTGGGTTGCGGGCTCCATCCCCAGTGTAGGCCATACAGGAGGTAGCTGATCAATGATTCTCTCTCATCATTGATGTTTCTCTCTCTCTCTCCATCTCTTCCTATATAAAGTCAATAAAAATATTTTTTAAAAAAAGAATACTGGGACAGAGGTCATCCATCTTTCCCTTCCAGACCTGTGAGCCCGATCCTTACAACCTGGTGGCGAGGGGCCCTGGCTCGTGAAACAGTCAGATGGACATGAGGCGGGTTTTGAGCTCTAACACATACTAGTCAGGTAACCTAGGATAAGTTCCTTCATCTCTCTGAGCCTCGGTTTCCTTGTCAGTAAGATGAGAATCAAGTATCAAACCCGATAATGTATTGAACACAGTGCGCAGCACGGAGGAAGCACTGGTTGCAGGTTAAGCACTGTTGTCGGCAAAAGCAGTTTCCTCTAAGGCAGTGGACGTCCCCAGCTCTTCCTGGCCTACCACGAATCACCCTTTCTGCCGTGTTCCCGTATTTGGTAACCGAGAAGTTGGGCAGGGCCTAGCGGGCGAGGTGGAACAACAGCGTCCGCGTCTTTAAAATATCTCTAAGTTTGTCTAAAATTTTGTTTAAAATCCTTGCCCGAGGGCATTTCCCCCATTGATGTTTAGAGAGAGTGGAAGAGAGAGGGAAAGACAGAAACATCGATGTGAGAGAAGCACACCGATTGGTTGCCTCCTGCATGAGCCCTGACCAGGGAGGAGCCTACAAGGGAGGTATGAGCCCTTGACCGAACTGAACCCGGGACCCCTTGGTCCGCAGGCCGACGCTCTCTCCACTGAGCGAAATCGGCCAGGGCTAAGCATAAAATGTAATCACCGAGTACAAGCGGGGGTGGTGTCCCAGAAACAGGGAAAATATTGTAACAATGGACACCAGGTGAGTTGCTCCCTCCCCCACCCTGAGGACGAAGCGCCCACGCTGACCCCTGGGTGGGCCAGGCTGCCCTGTCCCGACGGCCTGCGATAACATTCCCAGCAGAGGGCTGCAAACATTTGCTGAGCACACAGACCTTGCCCTACTGTGAGATTCCAGGGGCGGAGGAGTTTGGATTACACCATAAGTGGGTGTTGGTGGTTTGTGGGAGCTGCTCTGCACACAAGTGAGACTGGGTCTGGGGGGGAGTTTGGATCTGCCATTTTAAAAATGGGACCCCATTGTCTTGTACAGAACACGTTCATTTTCCATTTGAAGAATTCGTTGTGTTTTCCGGTATGCAGCTTCAGCATTATAGCCTTATTATGGTCCTTGGAGCCACACTGCGCATCCACAGCACTTGTCTGTACCTGAGCGATCTGTAGCGTCTTGGGGAGCTGAGAGGTAGTGGACCGACCGCTGAATTTGAGCTTGACGGGGGTTGGCACCTGGCTCTGCTGGATGACCCGGAATAAACCGTGAACCTCTTCCAGCGCTTCCTTGGTTGTTGTTGTTTGTTTTTACTGGAAGAGGCAGGGATGTGCACGAAAGCAGCCTATCGGAGAGCCTGGCATGCGGGAAGGAGCTTGTTTCTTTCCGTTCCAGATGGCGGAGCAAAGGTGGCCCATCCCGGCTAGAGCTACCCTGACTTGACTCGAGGAAGTTCCGCCTTGATATCAAAAAGAGGATGATAGCAACAGGGACAAACCTGTCTGTGAGCCGTGACAGCCCTCCCTGCCCACAGAGAGCCTGCTTGGCCCCTGGGAGCAGTGTGCAGGTGACTGGAACCCACAGCCACTCGGTCTCTGACACCCACCCAGGGGGCTGTTCTGTGCAGACACAGGCGCAGGAATAAACGAAGACTCCTCAACATCCTAGAAATACCTACTGGGGAGACGGGGCGGGGGAGGTGTCCTTTAGATCACCTTCCAGGTGACTTTATAACTTGAAAGCTAAGTCAGTCTTTCTGACTTTTTTTTTTTTAAATCTTCTGGAACAGATAAAAGGAGTTAAGAAGACAGCTGTCCTGGATAGAGCTTTGGATGGAAATAAACATTTCTCAACTAAGAGTTTCTCCTCAGCATCTTGAAAAGTCAGATTTGTTCAGCCTTGCAGGAAGTGAACTGTCTAATTCCAAGTGTTACCTAAAAATTTCGGGGGGAAGTTGAAAACAAAAGTTTTCTAAATGGACTCCCCTAATCTTAAGCATGTGTCCCACATTCCCCCAGGCACCAGCTCAGGTTGTGGGTTGGAGCAGAGGGAATAAAACAATTCACCTTTTCACTTACTTGAGATTCTCCAGAAAATCTCCAACCTTCACCTGTGCTCCACCATTGGCATTCAAGGATTTTAAAACTGGGTGTCCAGGGCCTAGATGTCCACATGCAATAAACTTGATATTCCCAGCATCATGATCAGAACCATTGATTTGGGGCCATTCCTCCATCCTGAACTCTGTGCTACCTTCCTCTTGTTCTCACAAGAGCAGAATCGAGAAGAGGACAGAGACAAGTAAATAATTCCGATGCGATATAACCGCAACCAGCCCGCAGCGGTGGTACTGGAGGAGCGAGGGCCTAACTCCCCGGGGTCATCAGGGAAGGCTTCATAGAGGAGGTGCCGTTCATGTGGGCCTTGAAGGGTAAGTAGGAGTTTGCACAGGATGTAGCTTTGCTTTTCCCCTTGCCCCTTCTCCCTGCTAGATGCCACCTGGCCCCCGAGATAGAATGAATCTCAGTTCACCTGGTGCTAAAGAGGACCTGAAACCAACACCAACTATATTCAACCTTGAACAACCTGCTACTATTTCCAAGACTCAGTGGGTAAGAAGAGCCTCCTGGATTTCTGTAGACTCGTTTCCACTCTGCTGGAACGCCCCTGCTCTCTTTCCTACTCTCATCCTCACCCCCTCCTCCTTCAGGACTCCCTTAAAATATTTTTAATCAACACATTTTCTTTAAAAATGGAGTCGGGCCCTGGCTGGGTGGCTCGGTTGGTTGGAGCATCGTCCTGTACAACAAAAGGTTGCAGGTTTGATTCCCAGTCAGCGCACAGACCTATATTTTAGGTTCAATCCCTGGCCGGGGGTGCATATGGGAGGCAATCGACTGATGTTTCTCTCTCACATCCATCTCTCTCTCTCTAAAAATTAATACAAAAATATCCTGGGGTGAGGACTTTTTAAAACAATGGAGTCAGGAATATGAAAGAGGGAGGGGTCCATCCCTCCCACCCCCACCCCCGTGTTCGTTTGGCTTTAAATTCTGCATAGTCACCCCATTCCCTTCCCTGCTCTCCTCTCTCCTTAAGGGACCTTCACGAGTCCTGAGTATTGTCACTCTGCCTGGAGTCCCAGGGGAAGGTAACCATCCCTTGGAGTCTGGAGCCGGGCTGCAAACCCGGGCTCCTGGGACCCAAGGCTGTGTGTGCTCCCTGCACCTGTCCCGCCTCCTGGCTTTGCACAAGGAGGTAGCTGACCTTTTCTAGTTCACATTGTTCTTTCACGGCGGCACCCCCCTGGGCTTGGCACCCATAAATCAGCACTGCTTCCTCCTTGGCATTTCTTAAACGTATCCCGCTCAAAATGAAAACTCAAAAAAAAAAAAAAAAAGAGAAAGGCCCCGTGGACCTTGAAATGTTCGGCTTGTCAGCTTATGTTAGGGCCTTGGCTCCTGGCTTGACAGGTCCCACCAGCTCTCCTGGGAGAGTGGGCAGCTGCTGAAACCTGGCGGCCCTGACACCTCCCTTCCAGGAAGCGCCCTTGTTTGCATATCCTGGGGCAGGAACAGGAACCACTCGTGGGAAATGGATCAGGGAGGTGAAGGTACTGATTAAGTCTTGAGTGGAGCTGTCGGCAGTGGCTTCCCTGAGAAAGACGAAACCTGTCCCATCTGTTTTTTGCCGATTACAATCTCCCTTGTTCACGTTGGACTTCAACAGTTCTTGGAACCCTGTTACAGGAAGAAGCCAGGTAACAGGAAATCAGAGTCGCAAAGACCATGAAGACTTGATTGTGTTCTCCTTATTCTCAAGTTCCCCTTCAGTTCAGAAAAACTAGCGCGAGGGCGTGTAAAATAAGTCAGTGTTAGGAACAATAGCTAATGAGTGTGGAAGGTGCCAGGCACTGTGCAAAGCACTTGGCATCCATTCCCTCTTTTCTTCCTGCAATTGACTCCATGTCTCCGTGGAGGAATATGAGGCTCTGAAAGGTTAAGCTCAAGGTCATGCAACTAGTCAGTGGCAGACCTGGGATTGAGACCTAGATCTCTGTGACTTCAAACGTTACCCAGACATGGGAAGGGCTGCAGGCCTGGCCCACTGCTTTTAGGATGTGGCACTTCTGAGGGGAACCCCCCACCCCCACTTTCAGGGATTTGCTTTTTGTTAGATAGAAACTGAAAACTCAAGTCCAGGTGCCTGAAACCAGCAAAAAAGACGTTTCTTTCAGTCTGTTTTCATTCCTGCGGGTGGGGGGGGGTGCCGGGGGGAGGGGGTGGTGGTGTATAAACTGGTGGGGCCTGGGTGACATTTACTTTGCAAACAGCAGACGGACAGCCAGGCAGAGCCCACACCTAGCTGAGTAAACAGCATCTGGAGGACCAAGCAGGGCATGCAACGTCCCCAGCCAGGCCTTCCTTGGAGAGACAGCCAGGAGAACGGGCCCATGGCCTGGTAGCTAGGAGCCTGGAGCTCTGGTCCCGCTGCTGCCGTTTCTCACACTTGGATTCTCCGGTCCTCGTCTGGAAGTGGAGGAAACCAGCTTGATATCTGAGGTCCCATCTGGCTCCGATGAGCTTGGGCAGTGCAGCATGGGGCCTGGGTTAGTGTTATGAGTCAGCTTGGCTGAGCTACAATAGTTATTCCACTAAACGCTAACCTAGATGTTGTCGCCAAGGTCTTTTGTTGATGTGGTTAACATCTACCATCAGCTGACTCCAGTAAAGGAGATCATCGCTGAGTAGAGGCCTTGTCCAATCCGCGAAAGGCCTTAGGAGCACACAGGTTTCTCTGAAGAAGTCCCCACCTGTGGGCGGCAATGGTGGTGCCTGCCCAGAGCTTCAGGCCTGCCAGTCTGCCCCTACCATCACATAAGCCAATTCCTTGGAATAAGTTACATGTACATGGTATATAGTCATATATACACGGGTATGTCAGTCATATACCTCTATATGAACTCTCCTCCTGGTTCTGTTTTTCCGAAAAGAAGACAAGCTACCTCCCTTTTCCTTCCCCGACCATCCCAGGCCTCATCTACCTCCTGGTCCTCTCGCTTCCTGAACACCTAGTCATGAGAGCAGAGAACTGGGACCTGCAAGGGCCCCTAGGGGCTGTGTAGTCCACTGTAGTGAGTGCTACACGTGGATGAGAAGCCAAGCAATCTGTCCCAGGGCGCATGCTGGAGGTGAGCACTTAGGGTTGCCCTGTAGGGTCAGAACCAGGGTGAGGCGCTGGTCTTCAGTACAAAATTCAAGGAGGTGCTCCAAAATTCAGTAACCAACATGAATATTTGGATGCAATACTTGGAAAAAATCTAAATTAATGCAGAAATCCATGATGAATAAAGTGCCACCTTTTTAAATAGAGAAGTATCAGTGTTGGTTTTTTTTTTCCTTTGCTGCAGGCTCTGATGTGGTTGGCATGGCACTGTTGTCCTGTGTCCACTGGGGTCTGTGTTTTATTTTCATTTTTAAATAGATTTTTTTTTATTTTTTACATATATTTTTATTGATTTCAGAAAGGAAGGGAGAGGGGGAGAGAGAGAGAGAAACATCAATGAGGAGAGAAAATCATCAATCTGCTGCCTCCTGCACACCCTCCACTGGGGACCGAGCCTGCAACCTGGGCATGCGCCCTCACTGGGAATCGAACCCTGACCTCCTGGTTCATGGGTCGACACTCACCCCTCTGAGCCACACCGGCCGAGCAGGTCTGTGTTTTAGGCACGGCACCATATGCTACCTGCGGTGTTGGTCATCGATGTGAGTTGTGGTTTTCTCTGACCTTGGAGACCTCACATCGGTGGCCAGTTGTCCCAGCGCGCCCGGGGCTGCGGGATTTCTCAGCAGGTGGGACTCTCAGCGCTTACCTCAGGACAGTCCTGGGAGGGTTGAAGCAGACACCGGACCTAGTTTCCTTTGTACCCGTAGGGCCTAGGCACTTAATCGCACTCAGTTGTTATCACTGACGGAAGCTGCCCTTTTTGGCTGAGCACCTGGCAAGCACTCAGTACATCTGTAATCAGTTGCTTATCTGAAGGACAGAAAGGCTAAAAGTGACTGGACCAGAACCCACTGGCAAACCCTGGGCGCTCCAGTGCCAGGCCGGTGCGCCTCCCCAGTGCCTGGCCTGTTGCTGCTCATCCATGACCATCCCCTGAGATTCCTAAGATAGGGGAGGGGTCAAATGAGTGTACCCAGTAAGGCTGATGGGCCTAAAACCTGCCCAGGGGGCAGCGGCTACATGATCCTATTTTTTAAAAATATTTTTTATTTTATTTTATTTACAGAGAGGAAGGGAGAGGGATAGAGAGTTAGAAACATCAATGAGAGAGAAACATCGATCAGCTGCCTCCTGCACACCCCCCACTGGGGATGTGCCCGCAACCAAGGTCCATGCCCTTGACCAGAATCAAACCTGGCAAGCAAGTACTCTAGCTTTGAAAACTGTCTATGCCTTAGACCAGTGGTCGGTAAACCGCGGCTCGCGAGCCACATGCGGCTCTTTGGCCCCTTGAGTGTGGCTCGTCCACAAAATACCACGTGCGGGCGCGCACGTACGGTGCGATGGAAACTTCGTGGTCCCTGCGCAGAAGTCAGTTTTCGGCCCTGGGCGAGTCTATTTTGAAGAAGTGGCGTTAGAACACTCAAGGGGCCAAAGAGCCGCATGTGGCTCGCGAGCCGTGGTTTGCCGACCACTGCCTTAGACACAAAATGGTCATTTTGCTTCTAGGACCATTAAAACCATCACATCGTGCCTTCAGCTAGAAACTGAGACTGACCTGGGAACATTCTAGGCAGGCTGCTAAGGAGGCTCGCTGTCACCTGGATCAGGACCCCTGCCTGCTTTGGACCCGAGTTCCTTTCATTACCAACTGGAAGGCTTGAGCTCCGAGTCCTGGGAGACAGCAGGGTGCCTCTGTGACCTTCAGTTTCCTCATCTGTAAAGTTGGCATCATGATACCTTTTTTTGTTTGTTTCTTTTGTTAATCCTCACCTGAGGATATTTTCCCATTGATTTTTAAAGGAGAGTGGCAGAGAGAGGGAAAGACAGAGAAAAACATCAATGTAGGAGAGACACATAGATTGGTTGCCTCCGGCACACGTGGTCCTGCTGTGTGTGGGGGGAGGGGGGAAGGGACGTGAGGGGGACCCAGGAAGGGGAAAGGGGGGATCGAGCCTGCAACTGAGGTATGTGCCCTTGACTGGAATCAAACCCTGGACCCTTCAGTCCGTGGGCCTATGCTCTATCCACTGAGCCAAACTGGCTTTTAAGTTAAGACATTTAAGGTATGTGCTAAACATCACACCAGGTACTAAGGAAGTGGCGGGATCCCTATTAGAAAACATCAGAAATTACCCAGAAACCCCTTGCAAAGAAAGACCTAGCAGAAAGACGAGTGACAGAATGCACCTGGAAGTCGAAAACCGTTCCTCTTATGGCCATGTCCAAGGAATTCTGGGTAGGTGCTGCTTAGCAGGTGGCCACAGTTCTCGCCGGTGGCTGCTATTTTCGTGTCTGAAACACCTGCTGGTGTTTCCAGGATGCTAACATTTACTTTGGTCTTGATGTCAGTGCCTTTTGTACGGGGAGCAGCTGTGGGCTTTTCTTTCATCATCCCCACTGAACTGTGGTTCGTTGATAAGAAAATAAACACCACTCATGTCGATAGCACCAGAGCCGCCTTCGGAGACGGGCTGGAGCAGGAGGCTTCTGCGGAAGATGAAAAGCCGGCTTTATCTTGGTGCTGCGAGGATCGTTGTCCTTTGCAAGCTGGGCCCTCCGGCTCAACCTTACCTCCCCTAGCAGGTGCTTTTGCCCGCCCGCCTTCCCTGGCTTGGCGCTCATTTAAATAATTCCTCTCTGCGCGGGACGGTTTTAGCAGCCGGTTGAGAAGTGATGAACCATAACAAGTAAAGGTTAGACAGGAAGCAGGTTGGTGGTTGCCTGCCAGGTGCTGCAGGTGGGGAAGAACGGGAGGGTGGCTGCTGACGGGGGACGGGCTCTCCTGGGGGGGGGGGGTGCGGCAAATGGGAACTAGACAGAGAGGGTGACTGCACCACATGGTGAATGTACCAAACGCCACTTTAAAATGACGAATTTTTAAAAATGTGAATTTCTCCACCTCAATCAAAGACAAAATGTTCTGTGACCTCCAGAAGCCAGCTACAAAAGGGTATGGGCTGTGTGAATTTATTTATCTCAGTTTTGAGAGCAGGCTCATCTATGGTGATAGAAATCAGAATAGTGGTTGCGGGGCGTGGGGGGGGGGCAGGCAGGAAAGGGAACTTGCTGGGGCAATGGAAATAGGCTACATCTTATTTTGGGCAATTGTGATGGAGTATATACAGTTGTCAAAATACTTGAATTGTAGCCCAGCCGGCGTGGCTCAGTGGTTAAGTGTTGACCTATGAACCAGGAGGTCAAGGTACGATCGCTGGGCAGGGCACATGCCCGGGTTAGGGGCTGGATCCCCAGTGAGGGGCGTGCAGGAGGCAGCTGATCAATGATTCTCTCTCATCACTGATGTTTCTCTCTCTCTCTTCCTCTCCCTTCTTCTCTAAAATCAATAAAAATCCTACATAATAAAAGCCTAATAGGCCAATTGACCGAACGGTGGAACAACCAGTGGAACGACCAGTCTCTATGATGTGCACTGACCACCAGGCCCCCCCCCCCCCAATCACCCTACCGGTTGCCCCACAGGTTAGCCCTGATTGCCGGCCAGGCCTAGGGACCCTACCTGTGCATGAATTTCATGCACCAGGCCTCTAGTATGTGTGTGTGTGTGTGTGTGTGTGTGTGTGTGTGTATATATATATATATATATATATATATATATATATATATATATATATTTAATTGCATGCCCATTGAACTCTTTTGCACACCTATTTCCTCTTGAGAAAAACGGGCTAATTTAGAGCTCAGTGTACCTAGAGAGAGGGAGAGGAGGGAAGTGGGGGACCTGGGAAAGCGTTGTCCCCAGGAGGGGCAAACTCCTCCACTTTTCAAGTGGTGTCTAATTCCTGGCACTAGCTTCTCTCCTTGCTGCCCATTTGCCATTCGAGGTTATGGATTCCAGGTTCAATGCAGTGGCACCCCCCAGAATGCGCTTGCCCTTGGGCGCCTGCAACTCTGGGCATCTTTCCAGCCCTGCTCCCCGAATTTGCTTGCCCACCTTCTTCCTCTCAGATGCCCAGCCTTGGTCTCCCATCTCATTCTTGCCCAACTTGACTTTCCTTCACTTGATGCTGGGACTTCCCTGGTTGTCCTCATCCAGGGCTCAGAGGCCAATTCATTCGGTCATCCACACCCCACACCCACAGCTGCGAGGCACCCAGGCCCCGCCCAGCGCCTGGAGCCCTGGCTTCCTTCTTGCTCCAACTCGGGATCCATCTGTTGGACCAAGAGGGAAAAACCACAAGTGGGAGGAAGTGTTCACATTGTGACAATTCAAGGACTGCAGCATGGTGACTGGCACACAGTAGGCCTGCAGAAATTAGTAGCCAAAGAAACACTGCAGTAGAATTTCAAGTATGTAATGCCAAGAAACAGCCCCAGACAGCTTAGCCGGCTTAGTGTGTGCGAGAGGCAGCAGGAGTCAGCGGAGACTTCCAGAAGGCTGAGCTGAGGGTTTCAGATTTCGACAGTCCTTAAGGAAGAAAAAAAAAAATCTGGATGGTCTTCTACACCCATCCCTGAGGCCCTGGTGTATTTTGGCCACACTCAGAGACATGGACACTCCCCATCTTTAAGTGCAAAACCAAAGATTATCTCCGTCCAGGATTCCTCTTCCCAGCGCCCCTCCCTTCCAGTTCAGATCACCCCCCAACGGTTCTGCACTTTCTCCGTCAACCCCTCGATTGTGCTGAAAGACTTATGGCTTGACTTGCTGTAGAACCAACTCCCCATATTTCTGTGCCTCCTGACACTCCAACTATTTAACAACTAACGTCACTATTTTCCTTGGGAGATGCCCACTGACTGCACTTCCTTGACTTCGTGATTCTTTTCACCATAAAAAAAAAAAATAGCTTCTAAGTAGAATGAATGTTCATGACTGTATTTAACTTTCGCAGGAACCTTAGCGTATGTATTTTAAGGGCCACTGCTTGAAGGCTGGAAACCTTTAAATTACATGAAGATATTTGATTTGGATCTGCTTTTCATGAGAATCTGGTACTTTACTGATCCCAGACTTTCAGAATTCACAGTTCAAAAAGATTTTTTTAAGAAAGGACGGGGGCGGAGGGCCCTAGCTGGTTTGGCTCAGTGGATACAGCGTCCGCCTGTGGACTTCAGGGGTCCCAGGTTCAATTCCCGTCAAGGGCATGTGCCCGGGTTGTGGGCTCCATCCCCAGTGGGGGCGTGCAGGAGGCAGCCGATCAATGATTCTCTCTCATCATCTCTCATCTCTCTCTCTCTCTCTCTCTTTCTCCCCCCCTCTCCCTTCCTTTCTGAAATCAATAAAAAAATATTTAAAATTTTTTTAAAAAGGAGGTAGGTGATGTCTTATGATAGAAACAATCACCTATTACTATCCAAAAGAAGAGGAAGAACATGATCTCGGGATATAGGATGGCCCTTTATATTTAGTATTTAAATTTAAGCTCTTTTTTTTTTTTTTTTTTAAGGCCCTGCATTGTGCTTATTTTTCTCATTTCTCTAGCACTGTGGTTTGGCCAGTAGAAACAAAAGGCTAAGGAGGTTAAAGATGAGCTGCACCGCCATCTCGTGGTCAGATGTCCTCACTGCAATGCAAGTGTTCTAATCCCCCAAAGGGTAAACTCAATGTCCAAGATAACCCACACGAGGATCCATCAAACTTTTGCCATTTTGCGGAATATTTGAAATTAATTTTACAAAAGTTCCTACAAGCTCGGACTTAAAAAGATCGCCTCGCTATAAGTCTGAAGATTGACTTTCCAGTCATTGAACGGGGATTTTGCGCCCCATTTCCTGAGTCAAACCCGCCTGGGGTAGAATTCGCTGTTTGGGTGACTTGGGGCCAAGTTACTTGAACTCTCTGATCCTCGGTTTCTTCTTGTGCGATGGAGATAATAACAGAGGACAGGGCTGTCCTTACGGTAAAGGGAAGTGTGCATGGTAGGTGTTTGCCACTGTACCTGACGAGGAAACGTTTGCTGTTGGTTTGTTCAATGCTTGGAGAAAGCTCAGGTGTAGGCCAGGCAGAAACGCACCCAAACAGGCCTAAGTGAAAAGCTTACTATGAGAAGCCCAAGCAGTGACTCAAAAACTCCTTCACTTCTCAATAATGTTTTATAGTTATTGCTAGGATTGTGTGTGTGTGTGTGTGTGTGTGTGTGTGTGTGTGTTTTAAAAAAAATAGGAATCTGTACAATTTTTATATTGATTTCTAGGTATTTTTGATGCTATTGTATCTGGTGCTTTTTAAACATTTCATTGTATAATTGTTACTTGTATGTAGAAGTACATTTTAAAATATATATATTATATTTTTAAAATATATTTTATTATTTTTTTTCCAGAAAGGAAGGGAGAGGGATAGAGAGTTAGAAAACATCGATGCGAGAGAAACATCGATCAGCTGCCTCCTGCACACCCCCTACTGGGGATGTGCCCGCAACCCAGGTACATGCCCTTGACCGGAATCGAACCCGGGACTCTTCAGTCCACGGGCCAACACTCTAGCCACTGAGCCAAACAGGGGAGGGCAGAAGTACATTTTAGATTGACTTTGTATCTAGCGACTTGCTAGATTAACTTATGAACTGGAATAGTTTGTTTTTAGATTCTGGGGGCTTTCATGTCACTATGGAGCAATGGCAGTTTTACCTCTTTCTGCCCAAACCGTGCGCCTTAGTGATTGTCTTACTGCGCTGCCTCTGGCCTTTCAGACGGCGGTCCATGCTTGCGACACGTGCAGATGCCTTGTCTCGTTCCCTCGCTCAGAAAGAGAGCTTTCAAATGTACCTTTAAGTGTATTTGCTAAGTGTTTTTAGTGGCTCCGATTTAATGAGACTGCCTCTGCTTTCTGGATTTTTCAAAAACAGTGACTCCTCTCTATAAAAGCTGAGCTATGTACTTCCAGCTCTTGGGGGTGTGGGAGAGGTTGTCTGACATTATGGGGAACTTTGACTTTCTAAGCTATTCCTTACTTTAGCACCTGAGTAAGTTGCAGTGAACACAGATGTCTTTCGGCATCAGAAAAAGTAAAGCCAAAGGACAGATTGATGAAACCAGCGCAACATGACAAACATCAAATAGTAAAATCGGACCTGACCGGTGTGGCTCAGTGGATGGAGTGTCAGCCTGCGGACTGTGGGGTCCCAGGTTCGATTCCGGTCAAGGGCATGTACCTTGGATGCGGGCACATCCCCAGGAGGAGGTGTGCAGGAGGCAGCTGATCGATGTTTCTCTCCCATCGATGTTTCTGACTCTCAATCCCTCTCTCTTCCTCTCTGTAAAAAAAATCAATAAAATATATTTTTTTAAAAATAGTAAAATCGACCATTCTCAGAGGAGGCTTTGTGAAGATACATCTAAATACGTATTTGTCACCAACCCTTTCCCATCATCATAATCCCACCCTTTTTTAAAAAAAATACATTTTTATTGATTTCAGAGAGGAAGGGAGAGAGAGAGAGAGATAGAAACATCAACGATGAGAATCATTGATTGGTTGCCTCCTGCACGCCCCCTACTGGTGATCAAACCCGCAACCAGGCATGTGCCCTTGACCGGACCCTTCAGTCCACAGGCTGATGCTCTAGCCCAGTGGTCGGCAAACTCATTGGTCAACAGAGCCAAACATCAACAGTACGACGATGGAAATTTCTTTTGAGAGCCGGAAACCAACTTCTGCGCATGGGCCACGAAGTTTCCATTGTGGAAGAGCCAACCACTCAAGGGGCCAAAGAGCTGCATGTGGCTCGTGAGCTGCAGTTTGCCGACCACTGCTCTAGCCATTGAACCAAACGAACTAGGACGCATCCTCAGTCTTGGCATAGAATACTTCTTTCTAATTCACACTGAGTTGCAGTGTAGAGTGAGTGGTCTCTGTGGGGGATGCTGTTCGCGCCCTGCCCAGGTCCCCTGTATCAGCCAGCGCCCCCATTTCCCGGCTGCTCCGGGCGTGGGCTGCTAAGAGCTTCCATGGCTCATTCCTTCTTTGGCGGCTTCTCTTAGCTAATGGAAGCTGCCCTACCAGGAGATGCTTGGGAGGTGACACACACAGTGGGGGTGGCCCATGGCCAAGGGCTGACTAATGGGGTGGGGTTTAAAGCCCAGCTCCCTGGCCTCAAGGAGGGACAAACTTTACAGTAGAAAAAAAAATGGCCCGGTCCCTGTGGAATCGGGCTGCGGTGAGACCTCTCTTGCAAGCACATCTTTGCTTGGCTGCTTCGAAGTGTCCTGCTTCCCTCACTTCCTTACAGATTTCTCCCCAGGGCCCTCCCGCAGTAAATCACCGGCACACAAACACACCTGCTGCCTCCGGCTGCTGCTAGCAAACCCATCGCCAGCCTCCAGGAGGAGGCTCCCTTCATCCACCTGGGGTGTGGGGAGGGGATGCACCGTCAGGCAGCCAGGGAAGAGCTGGGGGTGATGGTGTGGTGGGAACAGGGGCTCCCCCGGAGGGTTAGCTCTAGAGCAGCAGGAGGAAACCCATGGGAGAGGGAAAGCGGGGTCTGATGCTGCCTTCCAGCTCGGAAGCCTGGGTGCCTAAGCGTGACCTTGTACCACTCTTCACGCTCTGCCTGCAAAGTTTCTATTTTCCACGGCAACTTTTCTCCAAACCGTGAGAGGCACCTTCCTTCATCAATGCAGTTTCTAAGGCGCCACAAGGCCAGTGGTCGGTGTCAACAGGTCTGCACGGAGTCTGCTGAACTGGCTCGCCTTGCTCAGCCCAGGCAGGACGTGGGAGAGGTCGGAGTGGGTGGGGCGTCTGAGCCTGATGGAGCAGGCTCTTTCCCTGCTTCCCTGAAAGAAAGATTGCACGTGACCTCTGGCCTCTCTGTCAGTTCTCCCCAAATTGATCTATGGAGTCAATATAATCCCAATCAAAATCCCAGCAGCCCGTGTGTGTGTGTGTGTGTGTGTGTGTGTGTGTGTGTAAATTGGCAAACCAATTCTAAACGTTACATGGAAATGCAAAAGAGCCATTCTAGCCAGAGTAGTATCCTAGGGCAGTGGTCGGCAAACTCATTAGTCAGCAGAGCCAAATATCAACAGGACAATGATGGAAATTTCTTTGGAGAGCCAAATTTTTTAAACTTAAACTTATTCTAACGCCACTTCCTCAAAATAGACTCGCCCAGGCCATGGTATTTTGTGGAAGAGCCACACTCAAGGGGCCAAAGAGCCGCATGTGGCTCGTGAGCCGCAGTTTGCCGACCCGGGTCCTAGAAGAACAGAGCTGGAAGACCTACACTACCAGATTCTCGGGCTCGAAAAAGCTAGGCAACGTGGTACTCATACAAGGGGGTCAAACAGACCAAGTACAACACGGGTCCTCACATAGTCACCAGATTTATAACAAGGGGGACACGGTGGTGCCATGGGAGAAGGATGGTCTTTTTAAAAAAATATTTTTATTGATTTCAGAAAGGAAGGGAGAGGGAAAGAGAGATAGAAATATCAATGATGAGAGAGAATCAATGGTTGGCTGCCCCCTACATGCCCCCTACTGGGGATCAAGCCCACAACTCAGGCATGTGCTCTTGACCGGAATCGAACCTGGGACCCTTCAGTCCACAGGCTGATGCTCTATCCACTGAGCCAAACCAGTTAGGGGAGGATGGTCTTTTCAACGAACAATCTGGGAGAACTCCATTTCTGTATGGAAGAAAATGAACCTTGACATTGTACACAAAAATTAATTAAAGTAGATTGTTGACTTAAATCTGAGACCCAATCAAGCACCTAGAAGAAAACATAAAAGAATATTTCATAATCTGGGGATAGGCAAAAATAGGACATAAAAAGTACTAACTATAAAAGAAAAGATTCATGTGTTGGATGTCATTGAAATTAAGATTTTTCATTCATCAAAAAGTAACAGTAGGAGAGTGACAAGAACCCAGCCATCATGGCTCAGTGCTTGAGTGTCCACCTATGAACCAGGAGGTAGAGGTTCGATCCCCGGTCAGGGCACATGCCTGGGTTGCGAGGTCAATCCCCAGTGTGGAGCGTACAAGAGACAGCCAATCAAGGATTCTCTCTCATCATTGATGTTTCTATCTCCCTCTCCCTTCCTCTCTGAAATCAATAAAAAATATAATTTAAAAATAAACATAAAAGAGAGTGAAAAGATCAGACACAGAGAAGAAGATGCTATATCTGATAAAAATGTCTCATATCCAGAATACATAAAGAGCTCTTACAAATCAATAAGAAATGACAAAAAATGTCTCATATCCAGAATACATAAAGAGCTCTTACAAATCAATAAGAAATGACAGATGACAACCTAATGTATTTTATTGTGGTAAAATACATATGTTTGTTTTATTTTTGTATCCAATAGCATTGACTTTTATTCATTCATGATTACATATGTTTATTAATCTTAGAGAGAAGAAGGGAGAGGAGAGAGAGAGAGAGAGATTTGTTGTTTCACTTATTTATGCATTCATTAGTTGATTCTTGTATGTGCCCTGACCGGGAATCGAACCTGCAACCTTGGAGTATCAGGACTATGCTCCAACCAACTGAAGCCACTCAGCCAGGGCTAACTAAACCAGCTTTTTAAAATGTGCAAAAGACTTGCACAGATTTTTCACAGAAAACAATACCAAAATGACCAATAAACATATGGAAAGGTGCTCAGCATCTTTTGTTGTTATTATTGTTAATCCTCACCCAAGGATGTTTTTCCATTGATTTTTAGAGAGAGGAGAAGAGACAGAGAGAAACTTCTATTGGTTGCCTCCCACATTCACCCAACCAGGGCTGGGAATCAAGCCTGCAATCGAGATATGTGCCCTTGACCAGAATCGAACCTGGGGCCCTTCAGTTCAGGGCTAACACCCTATCCACTGAGCCAAACTGGCTAGGACTCAAATATCTTTTTTTTTTTCATGGGAGAAATGTGAATTACAACCATCATCGATTGGCTGCCTCCTGCACTCCTTCTACTGGGAATCAAGCCCACAACCTACACATGTGCCCCAACTGGGAATCGAACCAGTGATCTCTTGGTTCATGGGTTGACACTCAACCACTGAGCCACACCAGCTGGGCCAGAATGGCTAAAGTTGAAAAGACTGACAGATATACCGTTGGTGATGGGCAATTGGTATTTTCTTATTTTGTTGATGGAAACATATATTGATACCACCACTTTGAAACAATATTTGGCAGTTGTTACTAAACCTAAACATATGTATACTCTATGACCCAGGATTCCACTCCTGGGCATATATGCAACAGAAACGAGTGTTATGTCTAGCCAAAAAAAAAAAAAAAAATGTTCAAGAATGTTCTTTGCAGCTTTATTCATATAACTTCAAACTGGAACCAACCCAAATGTCCATCAACATGCTATAAGGTTCCACTCTTATGCAGTTCAGAAACTTACCAAATTAATCCATGCTGATGGAAGTCAGAATAATGGTGACCCCTAGAAGGGCACTGGCTGGCACAAGGGCGCATGTGGGGGTGCTAGAAATGTTTCATATCTTGATCTGGGTGGATGCTACACGAGAGCGATATACGTAAAAATTCCTTGAGCTACATACTGGCACCTTATCAGAGAGGCCTTTCCACACCATTGTGGTGGATGTAGCATATCACTTCCCACCATCTGATGCTCTGGCCCTGCCTTATTTCTCTTCATAGTAATGATGACTACTCGGCTCACTGTGTGCTCACATGACCTACTTGTGCACATGGAAGCAGAGAGGGCAAGCCAGTGCCCTCTGGTATCTCTTCTTCTTCTTTTAAAATATGTCCTTATTGATTTGAGAGAGAGAGAGAGAGATAGAAACATCGATAGGCTGCCTCCTGCATACCACCTACTGGGGATTGGGCCCACAACCTGGGCACATGCCCTGACTGGGAATTGATCTGGTGACCTCTTGGTTCATGGGTCGGTGCTCAACCACTGAGCCACACCAGCTGGGCTCATTATAATTTCCTAATCGTCAGGATCCTCCGTACATTCCAAAAGGGTCTGCCTTTGAATAAATTACATTCTTCTTCTTTTCTTCTTTAAGTCCTCACCTGAGGATATTTTTCCCATTGATTTTTTTTTTAGGGAGGGTGGAAGAGAGAGGGAACGACAGAGAGGAGCCCCAACTAGGGCCCAGGCCGGGGTGGAGCCTGCAACCAAGGTACATGCCCTTGGCTGGAATCAGACCCAGGACCCTTTGGTCCGCAGGCCGACGCTCTATCCACGGAACCAAACCGGCTAGGGCTGAATAACTTACATTCTAAAGGAAGAAAGACTTCCCTGGCCGGGTACCCACCTGATTACAGCATCATCCTCATCCGCCAAGATTGCGGGTCCGATCCCTGGCCAGGGCACATACGAGAATCCACCAGTGAGTGCATGAATAAGTGGAGCAACAAATGGATGTTTCCTTCTCTTCTTCTCTCCCTCTAAAAATCAACCAATAAAACTTCTTTTAAATAAAAGAGGCGAGACTTTTTATGTGCGTTTTGCTGTGTGTTTTGTAGCATGTGCCATGTCGGGTGATAGCTTTTGTAAGGAAAATTATTTCTTAGTTTATCACTCCGTGGTAAGTGGCCTGAATTCAGAGCCGATGTTTAGGACTTGGTTTTCGTCCTAACTTTACCACTGAATTGCCACAGGTCTTAACGATTCCCTTTCCCTCTGTGGATCTTGCTTTCCTCAACTTCCTCACTAATCCAGCAGGATTAGTGTCCTTATAAGAACTTGAAATAAAGGGTTTTGATTGAATTGAGATCTCTGAGGTCAATTCTTTGCAGCTGGAAAATGTTACTATCCGCCTGGTGTGTTGTTCTTGCTTCCAGCACTAGGGGGCAATCCGAACATTGGGACGCTTCCTGCCGCGTTCGTTCCCACTTTTAACACCGGGGTTGATACAGAAAACCCTTTGGTTCCCCGACCTCTATCCAAAACTTTAAGCCCACAGATCCAACCTTTCTAACCAGCTGCTTACACGCTCAGACTTTCATCAAAAGGAACAGAACTGGATAACCCATTACATCTTGGATCCATCACTTTTCTCTCTGTCACGGATCTCCCCACGTATGCGGTTGGGCAGAGGGTATGTGGGTCATACATTGCCTGTGAATGACAAACAGACACCCAGAACGAGGGAAACTGAGGTGTAGACTGAGACTTTGTTTGGGGGAGAAAACAGTTGAGTCAGACTGTCTTGCTATGGTGTCCAGATGAGCACCTGGTGGGAAGGTCCATTGAGGCTGAACACAGCGAGGAAGAACCACAGCGGGAACTAGGAGACCTGCAATGACCTCCCAGCTTGTCCGGTGACATGTGTGATCTTGGCAGGTGACTTCACCTCTGAGTGGTAGCTGTTACCTATGAAGTGAGAAGAAGAGGCCTCTATCTATAGCGAACGGCTGTCCCGGGTGCCTTCCCATCATGACACCTTTGTATCACGGCAGGCATCTCTCACCAGCGACAGGAGCCTTTTCCACGGAGCCCTGAAACAGCCTCCGACTCTTTTTCAACACTACAGCTGGAAAGGGTTGGCCATGAGGAGAAACCTTTTTGTTCTCTCTGTTGACCTTAGATTATTTCTAAAAATACTTTCAGTGTTAGGATTCTACTTAATGGGGCTTTAAAAATTAAAAAAAAAAAATATATATATATATATATATTTATTGATTTCAGAGAGGAAGGGAGAGGGAGAGAGAGAGATAGAAACATCAATGATGAGAGAGAATCATTGATTGGCTGCCTCCTGGTGCACACCCCCCACTAGGGATTGAGCCCACAACCTGGGCATGTGCCCTGACTGGGAATTGAACTGTGACCTCCTGGTTCATAGGTCAATGCTCAACCACGGAGCCACGCCGGCTGGGCCATAGTGGGGCTTTCATAGCAGAGATCTCTCTGGTCTTAACCAACTCAAGCCGGTTCTGAGTGGCTTGGGGCCAATACTTCAATGACTTTGTACATTGGGTAGAGACAGAAAAGTTTTGTGCTTTACATGATTCTAATGCTTAGCAAAGGCTGAAGAACATGATGCTTTAGCCCATTGACTTAGCAAAAAGGCTTTTTCTTGTGTGGAGAGGTTGGTGAGTATGTTTCAAAGCAATTAAGATGTAGGAGAGCATGTACTCAGCTTAGTCCTTGACCTTCAGAACTTTGCTTGGAACTTTCAGATCCAGATACAGAACGTGGCTACATTTAGGCAGAAAGATCAGCTGCTGCTTCTTTTTCTCCTCCTCCTCCTCCTCCTCCTCCTCCTCCTCCTCCTCCTCCTCCTCCTCCTCCTTCTTCTCCTTTTTCTTCTCCTTCTCCTCCTTCTCCTTTTCCTTCTCCTCCTTCTCCTCCTCCTCCTCCTTCTCCTTCTTCTTCTCCTTCCCCTCCTCCTCCTCCTCCTCCTCCTTCTTCTCTTTCTTCACATATTTTTATTCATTTCAGAGAGAGGAAGGGAAAGGGCGAGAGAGAAACATCAATGATGTGAGAGGATCATTGATCAGCTGCCTCCTGCACTCCCCACACTGGGGATGGAGCCCAGAACCCAGGCATGTGCCCTGACCGGGAATCAAACCGTGACCTCCTGATTCATAGGTCGATGCTCAACCACTGAGGCATGTCGGCCAGGCTCAGAGTTGTTCATTGTTGCCAATCGGTTGGCTGTGAAATGGACCGCATTGTGGTTTTAATTTGCTCTTCTCTATTCATAAGTGACTTTCTTCACACATTTATTGGCCACTCAGGTTGCCTGTTCCCTGGCTTGCCTGGCGATGTTTTGCCCACTTTTCTACTGGGCACTTACCTTTGTGCTATTTCTAGATGCTCTGTGTCTTCCCGATACTGGCCTTCGGTTGATTATATGTTGCAAAAACCTTCTTCCCACATGTGGCTCGTGTTCTCCCTATTTCATGGTGTCTTCTGTTTAGCAGAAGACTTTAAGTCTGACGTCTCCCTCTTTCCCTTTATGGTGTGACTTGTTTAAAGAAATTTTCCCACACCAAAGTCAAAACAATAGTTGCCTTGTGCAGTTTTGCTTTTCAAGTTGAGGTATCTAGTCTTCTTGCAAGTGGTTTTTGCCTACGTTATGATGCAGGGCGCCCCTCCCCACTTATCTGTTTGGATAACAAGTTGCCTGTTCACCAGATGTTCGATAATCAATGACAATTGACTGATGTCATCCCCCTACTTAAACACCCGTTCTTTCATGGCTCTACAGGACCATGGGGAGATGCCCTGACTCCTGGCCTCAGTCCACTAGGTACTGCATGAACTACCCATCCCCAAGTCCTCTACCTCACCGCTCACCCTGGCCTGCGCTGCAGCCACACTCACCAGGCTCTCTATTACCTCTAGCCTTCACTGCTTTTTAAAAATATATATTTTTTATTGATTTCAGAGAGGAAGGGAGCGGGGGAGGGGGATAGAGAGAGAGAAACATTAATGATAAGGGAGCACCTCTAATTGGCTGCCTCCTGCACACCCCACACTGGGGATCAAGCCCACAATCTGGGCATGTGCCCGTGACTGGAATCGAACCTGGGACCCTTGAGTCCACAGGCCGACGCTCTATCCACTGAGTCAAACCAGCCAGGGTTTCTTTTTTGTTTTTTTAATCCTCACATGAGAGAGACAGAGAGAGAGAGAGAGAGAGACAGAGAGAGAGAGACACAGAGAGATGAGAGAAGTGAGAGAGAAACATCGATCAGCCACTCCCTGTACACACCCTGACTGGGGATTGAACCCCAACCTGGGTATGTGCCCTGATTAGGAATCAAACCCATGATCCTTTGGTGCATGGGTGACACTGGCCAGGGCTCCCTGGTTTGGTCCTTGCTTCCTGGCATGCACATATTCTTCTGGTCTCAGTTAATACTAGCTGTAGTGGGTTGAATGGTGGTCCCTCAAGACATGTACCCACCTAGAAATTGTAAATGTGATCTCATTTGGAAAAAGGGTCTTTGCAAATGTAATTAAGGATTCAGGATGAGATCATTGTGGATTACCTGGTGGACCTTAAATCCAATGACAAGTGTCCTCATGAGAGATAGAAGACACACAGAGAGAAGAAGACCGTGTGAAGAGGGAGGCAGAGGCTGGATTGATGTAGCCACAAGCCAAGGAACTCTGGCAGCCACCAGAAGCGGGGAGAGTCAAAGAAGGATCCTCCTAGAGGGTCTTTGGAGTTGACAACTCGACTTCAGACTTTTGACCTCCAGAACTGTGAGAGACTATATTTCTGTTGTTTTAAACCACCCAGTTTGCAGTCATTTGTCACGGCAGCCCTGGAAGACTCACACAGGCAAGATGCTGGCGTGGAGCCCAGATCGTGCAGCTCAGTGGTTTGAGTGTCAACCTATGAACCAGGAGGTCATGGTTCGATTCCCGGTCAGGGCACATGCCTGGGTTGTGGGCTCGATCCGCAGTGGGGGGCGTGCAGGAGGCAGCTGATCCATGATTCTCTCTCATCATTGATGTTGCTATCTCTCTGTCCCTCTCCCTTCCTCTCTGAAATCAATAAAAATATTTAAAAAAATATATATATATATTGTACATTTTAAAAAAGAAGCTGAGGTGGGGAGATGGAGACGCTGATGGACAGAGAACCCAGCCTGGAAGGCAGAGAAGACGAGGCGGGTGGTAGAATGAAGCACGCCCAGTCCCCCATCCAGGAGCTGCGTAGTTCTGGTACCGACAGGCAGGTTCAGTCCCTCAGGCCTGGGAGTGGGGACAGTGCCCACAAAGGAGGTGTAAGTGACAGCCACCCTGGGAGGATCTCTGGCTCCCAAGGTGCGCAAAGGAGTGAATGAATCTACTCGACACTTTGAGATGCTTCACCTGCAAAGGAGCAAAGTCAGAGGGACCTCAGGGAGGCCCACGAAGCACCAGGCAGCGAGGGAGGAGACACAGCTGCCACAGTGGGCCAGGGAGAGGCAGGCCAATGTCAACGGGACGCTGAGGGCTCACCTGAGCACGGCCAGCAGCAGGGTGGTAAGGCCCAGGGGGCAGTGGTGCAGAGGCAGATGCCAGCAGGCTAAAGGACAATTCCGGGACGGGGCAGTGGGAGGGCTCCCCGTGTCTGTGGATGTCTTTGATCCCTGAGCCACTTTGGCAGAGAGAGAGCCTTGGGCACCCATGAGGTCATGTTCGTTTAAACAAAATAAAACACTGCAGGTAAATTATTAACTCACAGAAGAAACACACCGGAGTGTAGGGCATACCTTCAGCACCAGGACTTGAGAAGCCCGTGCACTTAAGAAGTCCTGCTTATCAGGAGTGGCTGCCACTCAGGTTCCCAGAGGCACGTCCGGGCGTTGGATGCACGCCTTCTCCAGGCACGTCACAGCGCCAGGTGTGGTGGGGACGGAAGTAAAGGCAGTCAGAGCCTGCTCCCCAGCTCAGAACTGGGAGGATCAGAGCTCACGGCCATTCGGAGCCTCCATGTGCCAGTTACCATCCCCTCCGTGGCCCATCCATCATCTCATGGAACCCTCGTGCCAACTCTCTGAAGTACGGCGAGGCTGGCCCGCATTTCACAGGGTAGGAAACCCACGCCCAAGGAGAGAACCCGCCCCAGCCGCGCAGCTTGTCAGTGGCAGAAGAAAACAAACGGAGCTGTTGGAAAGGGCTGGGTGCGTGTGAGGTGGTCGCCGACGTACAGGCTGCGGAAAGTGCAGAAGGGGCTCAGTGGTTAGAGAGTCGGCCTGTGCACCCAAGAGTCACAGGTTCGATTCCTGGTCAAGCGCACTTACCGTGGTTGCAGGTTTGCTCCTCATCCCGGTCTGGGGGGGGCGGGGCATGCGGGAGGCAACCAGTTGATGTGTCTCTCTCACATCAATGTTTCTCTCTCTCTCTCTCTCTTTCCACTCCCTCTCTCCCTTCTACTTTTCTCCGAAAAGCAATGGGAGAAATATCCTCAGGTGAGGATTAACAACACAACAACAACCACGAAAAGAGTAATTAACTACCTGAATAAATAAAAGCTTTACACACATCTTGGTGTGTGCCATGACTAATCTAATTCTATAAACCCGAGGTTGAGAGTGAAAAAAGAAATTGGGAAAATACTACATATGCTGTAAGGTACCCTGTATACTAGTATTGTATGTAGCAATATGTCTTGGAATGCTTTCTGTAGTAGCACATATAGGTCTATTCCATTTTTTGAAAATACGTTTTTATTGATTTCAGAGAGGAAGGGACCAGGAGAGAGGAAGAGAAACGTCGATGAAGAGAGAGAATCATCGATTGGCTGCCTCCTGCAAGCCCCCTACTGGGACCGAGCCCGCAACCTGGGCATGTGCCCTGACCAGGATGAACCACCGTGCGTGACCTCCTGGTTCATGGGGTCGACGTTCAATCACCGAGTCACACTAGCCAGGCTATTCAGAACCTACTTTGTCAGACTTCTCTTCCATGCATTTTGGACCGAGAATGGCCCGTAGATTAGTTTATTTGGCCTCACTCAACAACACAAACCTTTAAAATCGATTACAAACACTTAAAAACCAGGAGATAATTTTGTTAACCAGTGTCACCCCAATAAATTCAATAAAAAGAAAAAAAATAATGAAAACAAAAACAACCAGGAGACACTACAAACGCGTCTGGAGTTTTGCTTCTTTTGAACAAATCAGATCTATGAGTCACGGGCCCCTGTTCCCCAGAGCAACGACGTATGGATCGGCCCCCTGGACTAGCCGTGTGTTCCCAGGCCAGCACTCCTTAGGGTGTTCCTGCCTGAGGCACCTTTGCCATTTACCATCTTCCTTGCTAGTTATTTTTGCTTCCACCTGGCCCACCTCACTCAGTCACATTCCCTGCCTGGCCCCTGGAGCTTTGTTTGAGTTTGTGACTCCTGGTTGGGTGGCCACGGCAAAGCAGAAACAGGTTGAAGCAGAGTTGAAGTCACTGATGAATCGGGGCCCAGATTGGCCTCTGCCTCAGGCTTAAAGGAGACGTAGATTGATGGTGTACTTCAAAGGCGGAAGAGACACTTCTAAGAGTTTTGAAAGAACTGCCGCTACTTGTCTGTATTACATCTATTGTACCTTTCAAGAGAATTCTATGATGTTTAAATACAATAAATGAAAGTTTCCAAAATTAGATATAAATACGGTGGAAGAATGCTACCATGTCTTAAATTTGAATTGCCCGAAAGAAGCAAAATGATATTCAAACTCTTAAAATTCCTTAGTAAAACAGTTAAAGTGGGGGTGAGGGGAGGGAAGAGATCAGCCAAAGGATTGGTATGCATTCATACAAGCATAACCAATAGACACAGACAGTAGGGGGGTGAGGGCATGTGCTGGGGGGTGGGAGTGGCCAATGGGGGAAAAAGGCGAAAGGAGACCTAGGTAATATTTCAAACAATAAAGAATTTAAATTAAATAAAAACACAGTTCAAGTGTATTTTATTGTCATCCTTTATAACTTCTCTCACTATCCCATACAGTAATAAATATCTGCAGAAGAAAGGAAGGAAAAAAGGAGGAGGGGGAAATGAAGGAAATTACTTGAACACAGGGACTGGCTAATTCATTCTTTAAAAAAATTAGTTTCTATTTGTATAAAAATTAGAAGAAATAGCAAAAAATATCACTAAGGGGTCCTGTGTAACTATTAGCTAGATTCCCTCACTGCTGACTTTCTCCATAACTGTAGGCCGATTCCTTTTTGTATCCCAGTGTCATAGTGGGTGTTAAATATCTATTGAATGAATAGGCTTTTGCATCGGGAACTAATAGTATCATCTGTTGATGTAGCAGATTATTCTATGCTTTATTTTATTGCCTTTGAGTAGGTAATATACATGCATGGAGCAAATTTACTAGGTACAAAGGCCGCACAGCAAAAAGTAGGTCTCCCTCCTTTCTCTGCCTCCCAGTCTTCCAGAGGCAACCATTCTTCTGTTTCTGGTGTCTCCTTCCACGCGCCGTTAATGTTTGCAAACCTCTGTGTATCTGTTGTCTCCACTCCACCTCCTGGCAGCATACTGTGTGCACGTCTTTTTCACTTAGCGGTGTGTATTGAAGATCATTCTGTGTACGTTCATAGAGTGCCTCTTCATTCTTCTTAATGGCTACTTAATGTGTTCCATCATATATTAGATGGCTGTACTATAATTCATTTAACTCATCTATTGGTGGGCATTGAGGTTGTTTATTATTATTATTATTTTAAAAAATATTTTTATTGATTTCAGAGAGGAAGGGAGAGGGGGAGAGAGAGAGAAACATCAATGATGAGAGAGAATCATTGATTGGCTGCCTCCTGCACACCCCCTACAGGGGATGAAGCCCGCAACCTGGGCATGTGCCCTCGACCAGAATCGAACCCAGGACCCTTCAGTCCGCAGGCCGATGCTCTATCCACTGAGCCAAACCGGCTAGGGCGAGGTTGTTTATTATTAAAAACAAGGCTGCAGTGAATATCCATGTCTGTTATTATTTACAATAACACAAATATTTTGGGTACTAAAGCATATGTTTATCCGTTTGAAACCCCTGACCGTCCCTATTGGATCATAGAAAGAGAACTTGGATGGCAGAAAACTTCCCGAAGCTTTGTGTGGTTTTTGGCCTAAGTCAATGAAATTTGCCAAAGATCTGGCCGCTTTAACTGATGCTGATGCACCTGTTGTTTTCATCTGAGTCTGATGAGTTGAGAGAGGAGCAAGATAAATTTTCTCCTTGGGATGGTATCCTAGGGATGTGTCATGACAGATAATGAAGGTGCATTACTCTTCTTCGCTCCTATCACTGGATCCAGCTCGCTTATCCAGTCCTTGCTCCTAGCCAATGGGCCTTATCTTCTATTTGAAGTTCTTTTCTCTCTCCCCTAACTGCCTGCCAGATTTTGGTGAAGTGTCATTACTCAGTAAATACCTCCATTTCCAAACAGCTTTCTACTGCTGAGAGATGAGTCATGTTACCCTTGTGCTGCTGGGCTACGTCTCATTAACTGTATTTTTCTTGAAGCAGAGTTTTAGAAATTGAAACCTGCTTCTTTCTTGACCCTTATCTGGGTTTTCATTGAAGTCCCCACCGGAAGGACGGTTGTCCTTCTCCACATTCAGAATTTATTTTGGTCCTAGGAAGCCCAGCGTTCCTAAGCAGCTGTTAGTTCACAGGCTGCCCCAAACGTCTGCAGAATGGAAGGGATACACAACGATGAGCTTATCTCGAAGTCATTTAGTCATTAATTCATGCAACAAGTATTTTTTGAGTGCCTACTCTGGGCCAGGCAGTCGTGGCCTACGTCAGTGAACAAGACAAGATCCTAGCCATTATACAGAGCTTGTTCTCTGGCATGTGTGTATGTGGGGCGTGGAGGAGAGACGGGAATAAATACGCAAATTTATTTAGTATGTTAGAGGGTAATAAGTGCCACATTGGGGGTGGGGGAGAGGGGGTAGATGGGGCAGGCTGGGAGAGGTTGGGAGTCAGGGACAGGATGTGCACATTGCCATTTTATTTTAAATATTTTTAAAAATATTTTTTATTGATTTCAGAGAGGAAGGGAGAGGGAGAGAGATAGAAACATCAATGGGAGAGAGAAGCATTGACTGGCTGCCTCCTGCATGCCCCCCACTGGGGATCGAGCCCGAAATCTGGGCATATGCCCCGACCGGGAATTGAACCGGTGACCTCCTGGTTCCTGGGTCGATGCTCAACCGCTGAGCCACACCCGGCTGGGCTAAGTATGTTTTTGTTGATTTTAGAGATAGGGAGATGGAGAGATAGAAACATTGATGAGAGAGACACGTTAACATCTACCAGCTGCCTCCTGCACGCCCCCCCACTGGGGAATCAAACCCCAAACCTGGGCATGTGCCCCGACTGGGATCAGATTGGTGACCCCCTGGTGTATGGGCTGACGGTCAGTCACTGAGCCACACCGGCTGGGGCACGTTGCATTTTAAATAGAATAGTCCGTGTCGGCCTTGCTGAGGGTGTGATATTTGAGCAAAGATGTCGAAGAGCAGAGACTATCCTTACAACTATATGGGCATGTCAATTGACACACATTAAATGCACCCTTTTAGAGCATACAGTTCAGCGGGTTTTCGTATGTTTACAGAGTTGTGCGACCATCACCATTGTCTACTTCCAGAACATTTTCGTCACCCCGAAAAGAAGCCCACCAGCACTCACGACCCATTCCTGCCTCACCCACACCCTGGCAAGCGCTAATCTCCTTGGTGTCTCCGTACACTTGCCCAACTTCATATACACTATTCAGGACCTTGGCTTCTTTCAGGGCATGATTCTGTCAAGGTTCAGCAATGTGTCAGCCCTTCATTCCTTGGCAGATAATACTCTATTTTACGGATGTACCATTCGTAAGTTGATGGTGACCTTGAATTTTAAACATCGTGTAAAGAGTCATGGATGGGCCGCAGTCATTGGTCTCCCCCACGAGGACGGGACTGTGCCACCTCTGGGGATGCTATCGTCAGGACTGACGTGGCCCCAGGACTGGTTAGTGCTAGCACTAGTTAGGCTTGGTTCTGGAAAAACGAAAACGTCACCACACCTAGATCCCTGTCTTCACAGGCACCTGCCTCCTAAGCAGAAGCTCTGTGTGGTCCAAATGTGGGTGTTTTTCCAAGGGCATTTTCTATTCCTTATTTTGAAAATATCTTTTTTCTACCTTAAAATGTAACTTTGGTAAATTGTTTACCCAAGACACATTCTCAATTAGTTTTTTCTTTTATTTCCTCACCCCCCCACCCCCCGGTCTTTTTAATATTTGGGGTGTGGTAGCAAGTAGAAACAGATCATCCTAATCAAATATTTGCGAATGTCTGCACATAGCCATCCTGCTGGGTGAAGGAAGACTCCATAGAGGAAGTGGGAATTGCATCTGAATATTAGAGGACTGGATGAGGAAGGAAATGAATGACATGTTCCAAAGAGGGGCAGGGAATGGAAAGTTTATCTTCTGGGCAACTGGGAACCCCTCCGCCCTGTAGCACATGTCTTCGATACATTAATTTGGCAGCCACCAACCTGTGCATGAAAGGTGATGGTGATGGAATCCTCTGGTTCTGCACACAGCAAGACTCAACGTTTCAGAACTTCTCTCTTGAGTGGGGTTGTTTGAGTTATAGTCTCTGGGGCTGCATAAAAATGAACTCCATTAAAATCCAAATAGCTAAATGCTCCCCCACCCCACCCCTTTGAGAATAACTGTCTAAGCGACACCGGTGCAAGAACTGGATTAAGTCCCAGCATGGCCCAGCTGCCATGGGTCCTGACCGCCTGGGCCTTTCCCATTCCATCCTGGAGGTGGGGGTGAGGATGGAGGGACGCCCTGCTCCCGGGCGGGGGATCCGGGAAGGACAAGGTCCTCCTAACTCCTGTACGCAACTAGGGGGCGTGGGGCCTCCAGAGAGAACGCATATAGCTCAGGAGCAGGACGCGATCCCCATTCCCGCCGAACTCTGGCAATCCCGAAGAGAAATGTCTGCCGCAGAGGGCTAAGCGCAGCAGGGGCGGAGCGGGCACTAAGGGGCGGAGCATGAGCGTGGGGGCGGAGCGAGGGGCGGGGTAGAGACGCCGGGGGCGGAGCGAGAATAATAGGCGGAGCAAGACAGTGGGCAGTGGGCGTGGCAAGAACAAATGGGTGGAGTGCAGGCGGTGGGCGGAGCTGGGGTGAGGGGGCGGGGCGCGGGCCGGGGCGGAGCGCGGCCGGGGGCGTGTCCGCCCATAGGGCCCCGCCCCCGCCGCAGGCGCGCCCGCCCCGCCTTCCCGCTCCCCGGGGAGGCCTCGGCGGTCGAGCGCGGGGAGGGAGGGGAGAGCGGGTCACGACGCTGTTGGGGCGGGGATAACCCCTCACGTGGAGCAGATGAAAGGGCCGCGGCGCGACGGCCGGGGGAGCCAAGCCGAGCCTGCGACCCACAAAGCCGCCGCCGCCGCCACCGCCGCCGCGATGGGGCTGTGAGGCGTCCGCCTGCACTCGGTCCTCCGCCGGCCCGCGACTATGCCCGGCCGCGCCCGCCCTCCGCGCCCTCCCGCCGCAGGACCATGAGGCCGCGCTCGGGCGGGCGCCCAGGGGCCCCGGGCCGCCGCCGCCGCCGCCTCCGCCGCCGTCCCCGCGGCCCCCGCCTGCCGCCGCCGCCGCCGCTGCCGCTGCTGCTTGGGCTGCTGCTGGCGGCCACGGGGCCCGGCGCGGCGCGGGCCAAGGAGACGGCGTTCGTGGAGGTGGTGCTGTTCGAGTCGAGCCCGAGCGGCGACTACACCACTTACACCACCGGCCTCACGGGCCGCTTCTCGCGGGCCGGGGCCACGCTCAGCGCGGAGGGCGAGATCGTGCAGGTAGCTGCCCGCCGCCCGGGCCCCGCGCCGCAGCCGCCACAAGATGGCTCCGGGGGCTGCGCCCGCCGACCCCGTCGCGGGCTGGCGGGCGGGAGGGGCGGTGAGGAGGCCGGCGGCATCCCTCCCCGGCGGGAAGGAGGGCGGGACGCGGCCTCCGGGGCGCCGAAGCGGGGGTGGGTGGGTGGGGGGGCAAGCGCACGTGGGGGCTTGGCCTCCTGTGAATCCGGGGGCAGTGAGGAGAACCCCGGGTCCAGCACCCATGTTGGGGCGGCCCCCTTGGGCGGCTTAGGCATTCTGGTTTGCCTCAGGTGGAAGTCCCGGGAACTACCTGTTGAATGCCAACTTTGGAAAGATGAGTGAGGAAGGATGGGGTGGCTTATTTCAGGTAGCAGGCTTTGCTTTCCATCCATGCATGTTGGTTTTGGGAGCAGCCAGGGTTGTCTGAGGAGCTGTGCAATCAGGTTCTTCCCGGGAGCCTGCCGCCCGCCTCACCTGAAGGCTGATCCGCTTGCAGGACTCTGGATGAGCAGCAGCAGGCAGGGGACCAAGGGGGGCTGGCCGAGGAGGAGTGCCTTGGAGTGGCCGTGGAAGGTAGCCCTCTGCGTGCCTCTGATTACAGAGGGTGGGAGGGAGACTCCCTGCCCATTCCTGGGCCAAGGACTTCCAAGGAGGGCCTGGGAATCGGGAGACAGGGTCGCTCACTTGACAGGACCTTCACCTTGCTCCCAAGTGAAAGAAGTCTGCATTTCAAAGCATCCTAGTGGCTAGGGAGAGCCTCCAGCTGAGCTCCAGCCTCGCGGATGGTGAGCTGGGTAGCGATGCCTTCCCGCTTCCTTGGCTCCGATGTTATCAACTTTCTAGTGGACGGCCAGCGCACTTGTGGTGGTGAAGATGCATGCCTCGGATGGGGGCGATTTGAAATGGTTGGCTTGTTTCTGAACCTTTCCGGGGTGATGGTAATGGGTGCAGGGCCCACGCTTTGGGCCTTTGGCGCTTTAACTCTTGGAGGAGTTATGAATGAAGAGAAGGGGATTGTATGGCGTGATTGCATAGTAGCCTCTTCCCCCCTGCCCCCCCCCCCCCCCCCCCGTGCAGACTCAGAGCCCTGCGTGGATAGGAGAGGGAGCTGTGCGTGGGGCAGGGAGCTGTGCAGCGTGGCTCCTTAGAGGTGTGTCTTCACCAAGCCGAAGGAGGCACCGCTGCTGGACGATTAATTCGCAGCATTGCCTTGCACAGGGCTCTTACTCCCATCTGAAACTGCAGGGAAAGTAGACGGGGCAGCACATGTTTGAGCCCTGTGACTACATATGTTAAAGGCCTGCCTTGGACGTGTTTCTTCGATACTGTTATCCTTGTGGTCTTTCATTTATAAGCCGTGGAGGCGATGCTCTGCTGAAGATTCCTGCACATTTTAGTCGCACGCAGCCTTGGGAACTAGTTTGAATCTGGAAGATGGCTGCTTGCGGCTCTGATTCCCTGAGGATCGCCCTGTGCCCTGATGGCTTTAGAAATGTTTGATTTGCAGCCTCCCCAGAGAAAAGATGTTTTAACGTGCACTTCAGCTTTCTGAAGGAGACTTTTGAAGTTTGCGATTTTTATCTGCAGTGTTTTAACTTGTCCTTTCTCCACAGGAGTTTGGCGAGCTATCCATTATGAGTAGTGCTATGCTTTGGAGATAATCTTGGGTTCGCCATTTAATACAAAATTAGCAGTTTAAACACACCATTTGTAACTATTTTATCCTTGTGAGTAGAGAGATAATGTGTGAATTTGGCAGAAGGAATCTATTCTCTTTTGAAACTTTATGAAGTGCTTATCTAACTCCTTTGTAGTCCACTTAGCCTAGCCAAAAAAAAAAAAAAATTTTTTTTTAAAGTCAACAATTGCTAAGTAAAGAAAAATGACTTAAATGGTATTTAATAAGTTTACCTGTTAAGCAATCACTAATAGATGTCCTTAATTCCCTCATAACCGCAGTAACGTTAGGGAGTTTATCTGAGCTGTGTGAGGAGTCATTTCTTGGTGTCCTCACTGGATTTCTTTCATACCCTGATCGTGGGGACCTATCGCTGAGCCTGTCTGTGCACAGAAGGGGCGCTGCATGGCTTTCCGGCCTGTGCGCGAACAGAGGCAGGGACGCGTTCATGCGTTCTTGGAATATGCTGCCCAGTTTAAGGACCCGGCGTGGCCCCTGTCAGCCCCGAAAGGGGTTTTTGTGAGGAGAGCTAATGCTTTTAGGGCTGCTGGGACGGAATATAACATTTTCATGGGAGATGAGAATGCAGAAGAAACAAATGGGGGTCTCGCTTCGGATTAATCATGTTTTCTAATTGCCCGTGTTGAACTTTTCAAACCTCCCTTTATTTCCTCTCTTTAAAAACACTCGGTGCAGAATTTGCTGTATACTGCGTCCTGGTCTTCAGAGCAGAGTTTGTTTTTCCTACAACTAAACCTAAATAATAGCACCATACTGGTATTTCCAATGGGGTTCAGTAGCACTGTTCATGGTGTGGGAGAGAGAAAAAAACCTGTTTGGGAGTCTCTTTTAAGAATTCTAAGATAGGAAATTGGTTTGTATTACTGATGTGTTTCCCGCCCTGTTACATACAATGAAAGAGTGTGTGTGTGTGTGTGTGTGTGTGTGTGTTTATACAGTTGATACCTTATCATACATAGTCTGATAGAGAACCTGTTCAGTCATTTGCATAGTTTAGGGTAAGGGGGAGGCCTGGTTAAGAAGTGTGTGTGTGTGTGTGTGTGTGTGTGTGTGTGTGTCTGAGAGAGAGTAAGTAATTCAAACCTTGGGATTAGTCACAGGATTCTTGGTTCTCTCTGTGTGCGTTTTAGGCTTAAATAACTTTCCCAAGGTCACAGTGTGCTCTGTAAGAAGAGCGCTCTCTCTCTCTCTCTCTCTCTCTCTCTCTCTCTCTTTTGACATCTTCATCTGTGAGAATTGTGAAAACAATGTGTGGATATGAAATGCTATTAATTACTTTTATTATCTTATTCATGCAACATCAAAGCCCATTTGCTTATAAGAGTGTCAGGCATACAGTGTGAGTGCTGGGGGAATTAATCACACTTTTCCTGTAGTTCTGAAGTGTGGAGCTTTACAGGGTTCTTAGACATATTGATACATATTTCATCTTCAAGCCAATTTGTTGCTTTTAATGCGATCATTATCTGAAACTTGCAGACTTGGCTGTGCAGCTCATGCGGTAGTGCTGTTAAATAAAGGCCTGCTTAAACACTGGCTGGTGGTATGTGGATTGGTTAAACAAAGAAAATTTGCATCGCTTAGAGATGAAAGATTGTTTTAAAGTGGAAATGCTTGCTTTTTTTTTTCCTTCTTCTTGAAGTCAAATATTTAGAAACGCTTGAGAAATTCATTTGTGAAAGGAATCTGAATGATAGGTTTTGTGCAACTTTGGAATCTGCCTTTCTGGATCCTGGGTTAAGTGTTGAATGGTCTTGAAGGCATCAGAGAGCTGAAAACATTTAAGAACTAATCTGAGAGTTGGGAGGAGAGCTGGGTGGTGGCTTAGAAAAGCTGAGTAAGGTCCTTAAATATCCAGTGTTATCAAAGGGCATCACAGAGAATAATTTTAGGAAGCTAATTCCTCTGCCTTGTGTCCCTGTCAGTGTGTTTTTGCAGTTGAGCATTTGATCAAACACGTTCTTTTCATCTCCATTTTACGTTAACTTAATAGGTCTGCCTCTAAAAATGGATTTGGCCTAATAGAACAATTGTGTGCTGACAGCTGACCTGGATTTATGTAGGAAGAGATGGCTGGCTATCTCATCGGAAGGGCCTTCACAGGTTGGAATCAAGCATTCGATTAGGAGAGAAAACATTAGGACTGTGTTTTTCGATCCTGATGAATTCTGAGGGGTTTCTGTCTTTCCCCCCGAAATCTCATAGGAGTTGCTTGTAGAGTTCTTAATGGAGATGCAGATGGGAGGTAGAGGTAAGTGTGGAGTGTGTAGACTAAAGGGAAAGTGGTGGCGGCTTCAATTTATGAGCATTTATTGTGTACGGGGCACTCTGCCAAACATAGCACATGTTTGCTCGTCTCATCTTGACATTAACATGGAAGTAGCAGCTATTGTTAACCCATTTTGCAGATGAGGAAACTAAGGCCATGGTTTCCATCCTTACACAGCTAGCAAATGATAAAAGCTGGATTAAAGCCCAGGTTTCTTTGGCCCCTTTTGTTACTATTTTTGCCAGATAAATAGAACTTGGCTGGTTAGGATCTTGACATTAATTCAGATCTAACTTTTTAACAGTTTAGTAGAGGGGTTCTTCACCTGAGGGTCACAGACTTCCAGTGACGGCATGTGAGCGAACCCCTGAGATTATGCATGCAGTCTTGTGTATGCACACTTTTCTTTTCCTGAGAAGATAGGCAGTTTTGCCGCTTGGAGGGTTCTGTGATGCCCCCTCCTCCCCAAGAGAAAAAAAAAAGGAGGCCCTAATCTAGTACCTGTCATCAAATAGTCAGTTCCTAAGAATTTGAGAGGAGTGACGTCAGGCTGGCAAGAAGAAGCAGCCTATGGGTTTACATGCCTCCATTGAGCATATTTATTTGATAGATATTTACCAAGTCCTGTTCCGTGCCAGATGCTGTAATGCTGTTGTCTTCTGGATTCACTGTCTCTTACGGAGACAGATGTGTGTGGATAAATGATAATCCTTCCCAACCGGGTTTCCTCACAGAGTTGAGCCCTTACTCCCTAAGGCAGTGGTCGGCAAACTCATTCGTCAACAGAGCCAAGTATCAACAGCACAGCGATTGAAATTTCTTTGGAGAGCCACATTTTTTTAAACTTAAACGTCTTCTCACGCCACTTCTTCAAAATAGACGCGCGCGGGCCGTGGTATTTTGTGGAAGAGCCACACTCCAGGGGCCAAAGAGCCGCATGTGGCTCGCGAGCCGCGGTTTGCCGACCACTAAGGCATCCATTGTCTATAATGGGATAACTTCTCTCCTGTGCATCTGTCTGGTACTAGTTAAGCGCAAGGTCCCTGGGAGAAGTGAGAAAACGGTCGCTCAGGTAATTTTCCGCAGGGATCTGAATGCAGGGTGTGGGAGAGCAGGGTGGGAATGTGTTCCCTCTCGCCATTTGTTGAAAAAATGAGACGGAGTGTCTGTCAGTGTTGAGATGCCTTAAGAGCAACTCCTCACACCTTCCCTGTGGACCGTGGCTCTACGGGGTGTTTGTTTTTGCCCATCCCTGGACCTACCCCTGGGTTCCCAGTACGTGCCACCAATGAAACAATTAGTGAATGAATGATGGATGTAGAGTGGGTATCAGGCAGGTGGCGGGATAATGGGCTTGGATTCATTGATGAGAACAATTCCATTGGGTTTGGTTAATAAATTCTGGGGCCCTCTTTCCAGTTGGTTATTTCTAGAAACTTGCTTGATTAGGTGGAAAGCATGGACCTCTCTGTGGTTCTGGTAGACCCACTACTATTATTATACGAAGTTGTAGGAGAGTGACCTGTGTGTGCATATATTCGGGGGCAGGATACCTGGCGTTATGAAGGTCTGAAGGCGGTTTTTGCTTGATAAAATATTGAATATTGACAGAGCTCTAATGTATACGGCTGTCATGGGTGGACTTAACATGAAGAGTCTTCCTGGCTGAGCCCTGGTGTCCCTGGGAGTAATTGTGTAGGCTTGGTATTCAGAGTCATCTTACCTTGAATATATACCATGTGAAAACTTTGCTTCTTGATGGTGTTTCCCGAGTCTGAGGAATGGATTTGTAGTTCATGACAAAAATGACATTTGAAGCACTTTTAATAATCAGAAGAAACAGGTTCAGCACTTTCATATGTTAGGTGAGGAGACTGAGGTCCAAAGACGTGAAGCATCTTGCCCAGGGCCACGGAGCAAGGTAGAGACAACCTGGATTAAGATTCAGGTCACCTGACTCCTAGGCTTGGAGCCTGTCTGTCATCCCCAGCTCACCTCGGGAGAGCATACCAGGGAGAGCAGATGCTTTCTGGTCAGGTGTACAGTTGGGGAAAGCCAGTCCTTTCTAAACTGTACCCAGTTCTACACTGGGTTTAAGCAGTTTTCTTTCTCCTGTAATTTAGATTGTGAGTTGCTCTGTTTCCCTCTCTATTAGAGCTTTTAAAAATAGCCACTAATACCAAGTGCTTCCTATGTGCCAGACACTGGGCGCAATGCTTTACTCACATTTCTTTTAAATTTCTTTTTGATTTCTTAAAAATTACAGGCTACAGGCCCTAGCTAGTTGGCTTAGTAGATAGAGCATCGGCCTGCAGACCACAGGGTCCCGGATTTGATTCTGGTCAAGGGCACGGACCTTGGTTGCAGGCTCCTCCCTGCCTGGGCCCTGGTCAGGGCTCGTGCAGGAGGCAACCAATTGATGTGTTTCCTCTCACGTCGATGTTTCTCTCTGTCTTTCCCTCTCTCTTCTACTGTCCCTAAAAGTCAATGGGAAAATGTCCTTGGATGAAGATTAACAAAAAGAAATAAAGAAAGAAATAAAATTACAGGCTACATTCAATATTATTTTGTATTAATTTCAGGTGTACAGCATATTGGTGAGACAATCATATTGCTTGGCTCCCATTTAATGGGTGAGGTAGATGGCATGCCCCAGGTTTTCAGGTGAGGAAACCAAGCTTGGAGGTCAAGTGACTTGTGGAAGTTAATGAGTACATTGGTAGGAGGGCCGAGATTCAAGTCCAGTATGCCCGATGGTAAGCATTTCTGTTTATTCAAGAGTGCTTCACTGGGCACCTTCTTCTGCTCCAAATGAGAATGTGGGAATTGGTGGAGGAATTTAGATTGGGGTATAAACGCAGACTGGCCAAGAAATGAGTCTATCACTTTAACTGAGGAAACCACCCTTACAGAGATTCATTTCCCACCTGCCTTTCTTTCCTTCTTTTTAAAAAAATCCCAGGCGTCTCATTCTAACTGTGTTTTCCATGAAGAGCTGATCTGGTAAGCCTGGGAAGAGGGACCAGTGGTTTGAAGTGTCCAGTTGTCACGCAGTGGCACTTCCGCGTTGTTTTTTTTGCTGTTGGGAATGTGGTAGTGTCCTGGCATTTAAAGGGCTTTCTGGTGAGGCACCCCTCCTTCCTGTCGCTGGCTTTTTAAGAGCCATTTTGGATTCTGCATGGCTCTCTCCGAAGAGGTCATGTCTTATGTTCGAACACATCACCTTTCCTCACACAGGCCGTGTGCGTTTCCTAACTATTTGATTTGAAAGATTGTTCAGAACCTAAAGCTGTGGATTCTGCCTGCTCGTTCCGTCCTCCTGGCTGTTAAAAAACTTACTATTATGGGCGCTGCGTTCCGTTAGCAGGCAGACACTCACCGCTGCCTTCTGTCTGCCCGACGCTGTGCGAGGCACGGCAGCAGGTGGGGTGAGTAAGGTGGTGTCCCCGGCTGAGTGCAGAGGGCAGACAGCATGCGGACCACAGCCCTCGCTGGTAGGCCACATTAACAGGACCCTGAGGAGCATCTGGCCCGGGGTGCTAAGTTTAGACCCACGTAACCCATTCTGAAGAAACATGTGCTTAATGACACAGGAGGAGGATTTGCACCTTCTGGCCTTTTCCAACTCATTTTTACCTACCTTGGAGGTTAAAGCTGATAACCCCTTTGTGGGAACGTGCCTGTACACTTGTCAGACAGGCTAGGGAGGAGGCGAAGAGTAGAGGTTCTTTGTTCCATTTGTAGCTTGAATGAGATGTCCTAAAACCTGCCTTTTAGCGGCCCCGTTGACTCATGATAGTATATAGAGAATGAGGTCAGCTGACCCATTGTGGTTCAGGGGAGAGCATTTCATTTTTATTACCCTTAAGATGTGTTGTAAGACGATATTAATCCCCCTCCCCCTCCCCAGCAGCCAGTGTGATACGGTGGTTTAGAAACTCGGTGTGTAGAGTTGATTCGGTGATAACAGCCTTTGATGACCCTAGAAGTTGGACGTGAAAATGTCTGTTGGAATGGGGACTTCTGTCTCCTGCTGCAGAAGCCGTTGCATTTTTCAAATAAAAGAGTGGGGGTTGTGGTCAGTTTGCGGTGGATAAGGCCCCATTCAGTGCTGTGAGAATTGGGTGAAATCTTGGGTTTTTATTTAAACTTCATTGGAGTATAGTAACGCGTCAGCACACATTTATTGAATTCCTTCTATGGATACAGCCTGCGGAAGAGACATAGTTTTTATGTCCCGTGGTAGCATTTTTATGCACCCACGATATGTGTTTTGCAGATGCTGTTTCTGTGATTTCTTCCATACAAACATGGGCGGTTGAATTGGCCCCGGAAGAAACTGAGGCCAAGAGTCTAAATAAGCTTTGTGATGCCACAGAGCTGGGATTGAACTGGGGTCACCGGAAGCCAAAGCTTACTGACTTGCTTGCCTGAGATTTTGGTAAGATTAGGCAGACACGTTAGAGTGGATTCATTTGACATGACCACTCGTTGGAGCCAAGATCTCACTTTAAAACATCACCGATAACGTGTGTTTTAATTACAACAATAGTACATGTTTATTGGAAAATACAGAGAAACATATGAAAAAGAAAATCCATCCCACTTGCTACACATAACCCCTGTTGATCTTTTGTGTTTTGATGTAACTTCTGTCTTTCCTCTAGAGCTTGGAGGTATTGTAAGGAAAACTGGGAAAAACATGACATGGTGTTTTTAACCCTTTATCCACCTTGGGTATTTTCCTGTTACTGAATGCTCTGAAAGATTTTTAGTGTCTGCGTAACACATTGTTTTCCATTATGATAAGTAATGATGTGAGGAACACCCTTTCTCCATCTCTTGATTGCTTTCAGAGGATAAAGTTCTAGAGTGAGAACCCCTGGGTCGTTGGGTATCAGCATTTTACATGTTCCTGCTCCGAGTTGTCACCTGGTCTGCAGAGGAACGGTCCTAGTTGATACTCTTCTCCCAGGTCGGCACAGATGTTCCTACGTGCCCCTGCTCACAGTGGGTAGTATCTGTTTCTTAAAAGACCTCAGAACCAAAAAAAAAAAAACCCAAACAACCCAACAAAACACCTTCATAAAAATGAAAGTCTATATATTTCCATCGTTGAGTGAATCCTAAGTAATGGGCTTTTTCCTCTGCCGTGAGGATCTGAGTGATGACTAATGTCTGCATCGAAGGGAAGGTACCTGGCATGGTATCTGGGTACCTCCCTTGTAGGTGTGTCTGAGCACAATTCAAGAGCAGTAAGCTGCCCTTGCGTTCCGGGTAGGGACACGGCAGCTGTCCAGGCAGATGGCCGTGCTCGGAGGCTCAGAGAAGACCTCACGGAAGGACCACCGGGCTGTCCACTCACTGCGGGGCAGCAGATTGTGGCCCAGGAGGGTGCTGCTGCCCTCTCTTTTTTTTCTGCGCTGCGTCTTTCCCATAGCGCAGGAGTTCCGTGTTTGTGAACAGGCTGGGCTTGGAAAGACAGCATAAACCTGTCCTCTCCATCCAGAGCGCCGCTGTCCATCTGGGGTAGGCAGAGGTGCAAGGAGAACCCCGCAGGCTACCAGGGGTTCATTTAAACGGCAGGTCCCCGGGCTGAACCTGAAAATGACTTCATGATATTTTGTTTCGGTCCCTCCTAAAAATCTAGAAATGTTACATAAAAACCCGGGGCTTTGGCTGCTCTTGAAAAATGAAAAGATTTGGCAACGTGGGGTTCACATTCCCGCATGAGCAATAGCCTCGCCTGCCCAGCTGTTCCTGATTTCAGAGGGCACACGGCCCGGCCCCTTCAGTTCACGGGGCCCTGTTGCATCGCTTCAGCTTCCTTCTCTCGCTGGTCATGACATTTACCAGTGTCTGACCCTTGTAGGCATTGGGGTTTGCCCTCCTCTCATTGTCTGCAAGACCTGAAGCTGAATGCTTTTAAGTTGCACTTCTTTCTTTCCTTCCCCAACCATCCAGTGTGTCTGATGCCCATTGGTGGCATTATGACACTCCAGTGGACCCCATGCACCTCAAATTATGCTACTGGGGAAGGCCGAACTGTCGCTGATGTGACCAGCGTGCTCTTTTTACTCTCGATCTTCTAGAAGGCCGAAGCCGCGGAGTCATTTGGCCTGCGCCTTCATTAAGATCTTCGTCCCTTCTCTCTTTTTGCTCCTTGATTTCTTTTGACTATTGGAGTCACTCTTTGGACTGGAGGACACCCTGAGGATGATGTGGCTCAGTTCTGCTTTTATCCTGAGGGGACTGTGAGGAAGGGCTTTAAGCCCTTGGCCACAGGAGGAGCTGGGATTAGAACTCGGATCTTAGCGCTGTCAGGTACTCATCTCCTTAGAGTGGCATCCTGCGTTGATGGTTGAGTTCCAGCACATCTCCCACGTGCCTGGTGCGGTAGGGTCCGTAGAGCACGATCACTTACCTTGTTTTATCCTCTCGGCTAGGAGCGCCTGCCTTGGGTTCTGCCCCAGAATGCTGTCTGCTGTTCAGGTTGTCCTGGTTGCCAAGGCTCGTCCCACCCTTGGTATAGGATGCTTTTCTCGCTCCCTAATTGTACACTTTTACTTAAATGCATTTCACATCGTGTGTCCAGCCCCCTTCTGCAATTTTTGGAAGTAACACTGGTTGCCTGGAGACCTGGCCTCTTTTTAGAAGGTGCCTCAGTCTTGGAGTAGGTGGTAAGCAGGCAGCTAATGGCATGTGAAGAATGTCCAAACTTGACTTGCAAAGCCATTTCAAGATTTAAATCAAGGTAGCTTGTGGCCAAGTCAAAGGGAAATCGTGTACTCAAGATGATGCTTGATTTGCTCTTTCCTTTTTGACCTTACTTCTTCATGCCAGTGCTTGCTGCCAAGTGTCCTCCCTGGCTCACATTCTCTTTCCTCCCATCAATTCATCCTTTCCCCACCATTCATCTTTCTAAAGTAACTTCTGATCTCCTTACTCCCTTGGCCAAAATCTTTCAGTGCCATCCCGTGGTTTAGAGGTGACCTGGACTCTCTGTCTCGCCTTTCTCTCACTGTTGCCTTTGGGACTTGGGCCTGGGTCCAGTGTGTTTCTGCCTTATTTCCTGAATGGGTCCTGGGATCTCCTCCTTCTATGCCCTTCATTTTGGATTGCCCTTCTGCATTACAATACATTTTTCTATGTAGGTATTCTTTCATGAATGTTTTCCTTTCTTCATAGCTTCCAGTAGATAGGGATTGTTTCTCACTTGTTCCTCTATTGCCTTGCAATAAAACTCTTAAATATTTAGGGAGTGGAAATTCTTCTTCTAGATCTAAATACTTTGGGACAGGATAGTAGTGGGAATGCGAGTGTGGCCAGAAAAAGACTTGGCTTTTAGAGGTAGAACGATCTATGATCGTAGAAGTAATTCACAAGCAGTTTTCAGACAGGGGTGTGTTCTAGGGCTCTCTTATATAATAAAAGGCTAATATGCAAATCGACTGAATGGCGGAATGACCGGTCGCTATGATGCACACTGACCACCAGGGGGCAGACGCTCAATGCAGGAGCTGCCCCCTGGTGGTCAGTGCATTCCCACAGGGGGAGCGCCACTCAGCCAGAAGCTGGTCTCAACAGCTGGCGACTGCAGCGGCGGTGGTGGGAGCCTCTCACGCCTCCACGGCAGTGCTAAGGATGTCCGACCGCTGGGAGTGGGCCTAAGCTGTCAGTCGGACATCCCCCGTGGGCTCTAGGACTGTGGACTGCGAGAAGGCGCAGCCCGGGCTGAGAGACCCCTCCCCCCGCCAAGTGCACGAATTTTGTGCACTGGGCCTCTAGTTCTAAATAGTTGGAATAATGTCACCTTGCCTCTGCTCTCCAGAAGGGAGGTCTGGAAAAAGGAAATGGGATGGGACCAACTCCTCTAATCCTGGCATGTGACTGCCTGGGTCCATTGTTCACAGATTGCTGGAGAAGAGAACATCTCAGGATGACTGTGGACTTGTAGGGAGTGTGTTTTAGTTAAATATGAATAACATTTGGGTATAACTTAGAAAACTGGTAGTTTTGGGGAACAGCAAAAGTTATATGTAGCTCCAGAATGACCCCTCAGAAGCAACTGTATGTGGGTCCTTCATGAAATTTGTACCGTATTGTTTTCTCACAATTTGCCCCCACTTTGAAAGTTCTGGCGTGGGCCTCGCTCCTGTGTTCGGTGGGAAACGGTGTTAAAGGACTGCAGCAGTATTTCTAAAGAGGCCAGCAGGCTCTCTCTGAAAGAAATTGAGATTTCAATTTAATAAATACTTGATTTTCTACCCTTTATGGGGCCCACTATAAACACTTAGGAATTATGAAACTGCAGCAGTCTCCCGTTCCATTCCAAGACCCCTCCGTGGATGCCTGAAACGGTGGAGAGTACTAAAACCTGTACATACTCTTTTTCCTATACACGCATACATACCTTTTCACTGAAGGAAACACTTTCTGGCTCCTCTTTGGCATATCTGAATTGCCAGCATCTTTTAAAATTTTATCTCACTTTTAGTGTATTTTAATTCTCACTCGAGGATATGTGACTAATGGGCAGGTAGCATATACAGTTGGGATACAATGGACAAAGGGATGATTCTGGTCCCGGGTGGGGTGGAGCAGGAAGGTTCGAGACTTCGTCACACTACTCGGAATGACATGCAATTTAAAACTTTTGAATTAGTTCAGAGTTTTCCATGTAACATTTTCGGACTGCCGTGGACTGTGGTGACTGAAACTGCGGAAAGTGAAACCGCGGATAAGGAGGACGACTCTGCTGCTTAGTTATGTCCATGTTGGCGTGATGAGATCTTTTGGTTTTTGGGGAACAGTGGCTAGTATATATATGGGCATCTAGACCTTCAGGGATATTCCAGAGTCTATCCATGATGTGTTGTATTTCACTTGTACCACAGGGTTTTCATGGCATCTCCACTCCAGAAGTGCTCCAGTGCCCATCTGTAGACGTTACCCTCATCCAGGAAGTTAAATGAACAGCTTTGCACGCAGTTTTGGTGTCATTAGGCTGAAATCTCTAGGACTCATAGAAACGCGCTTGCGGCGTTACATGTGCCATGTGGGTGATTCCAGGTTCCCGGGGCCGCGGTAATTTTTGCATTTCCTGACTCTTGTGTTTAACTTTGCAGTCTCAACATTGCATCACCATAGGTTTTCACATTTAATGAATATTTACGTTGAGCTGAGTTCTATACGAATGTGGTGGTTTCTGACTTGATTATAGCTTGCTGTGCACTGTGGCCAGGAGTGCCCTACAGACAACAGAATTGGCACACGTCTCAGCATGCCAAGCCCTGGCGGATGTGGTTAGGGACCACGGTGACTGGTGCTCTGGTTGCCTTGCCAACCTTGTTTTTGGAAGGGGGCGGCTCTAAAACAGCAATGGGATGGGGTAGAATAGTTTTGAATATTCCAAGTGAAATTATTGCCTGTACATGCCCCTACAAGAAGACCTAGAAGACTCTTAGAATGCTTACTACATGCTCAGATAACATTAATCACTTTTCTTAATTTACTTAGGTCTTAATTGTCCTCTTGCAAACTTGTACAAGTTATATGGTGGGTCTTTCATGTATGAATGCCTTCTTTACTTGCTACAGGGTAAATAGGGAATCGTCTGTCTCCTAATATTTCAATCCCCCTCCTCCTATTCCCAGCCAACATCCCTAGGCCTCTATTAACTAATCTAGTGATGGCTGATTGAGGGAGGGGAGAAAAGAAACAGAGGGAGGTGGATTGGGGATTTCCCCCTCCTCCCCAGCTCCATATCATCATTCCTCCCTACTCCCTATTCAAGAAGGCCTGTTCTCCCCCTTCCTATTCTTGCACAGGGGTGGGCAAAATCAGCTTTATAATGGTTCGTATGGAAAAAAGACATGCAAGTTATTATAATAATAATAACACAATCGTACTCTGTGTTTCGTGTACTGGCAACTGTAGACCTACTTTTGCCCACCCCTGGCCATTCAGTAAGCGAAGACCGTGGTTACAGGTACCATCACCCGTAAGTGGGGTCTTAGGATGCCCAGCCCTCAAGGTTTGGCAGTTGGCGCTGGGATGGGAGGGGGATGAACGTGTCCCGGACAGCCCACACTGGAATGCCATTTGCCACTTTGCAAACAGTGTCCCGAATACCGCGCTGCCTGGTGTGCGGTGAAACGTCCGGAGGGGAATTGATCAGGCCCAGTAAGCCAGATGGGAGCCCTGAATGGCAGAGCAGGATGGGGCCCCTGGGCACCGTCTCCTGAGCTCCTGGAGTCTGTGATTTGTGCAGGGGCAACAGCTCAGGCAGTCTCAGTTGGGTAGAGCCTGCCCCTCAAGGCTCACCGCACACAAAAGCAAACCCTCCGCTCCTTTGAATGGACATTGACCGTGTCAGACGGGGAGACTGACCACGAATTTAATCTTTTCTTGCTGACTAGGAGTCACGGAGCCCTAACAGAGTTTATCCTCCTCCAGGGCAGGGCTGGTGTCTTTTGACATTCCCCCCCTCCGCTCTTAGGCACATCAGGGAAAGCTCTCTCTTCCGCAGGATGCCTCACTTCGGTTGGCCACAGATGGGGAGTGATGTGGGTCTAGGATGAGCAGCAGGGAGTTGTGCAGTGCACGGGGCCATGTTCCTGTCGCTTGGGGTGGCGCTTCTCTCTCAGCACTTCCGATCGGCTACTTCTGATGCCCAGCGTCCGTTCCTGGAAAACCAGGGAACCCTGTGTGTGAGGATTGAGTATGACGTTAGCAAACATGATACCAAGGGGGAGAAAGCAGTGTAGGACACAGATTCTTGACATCTGCCTTGCGCTGAGGAGATTGGGGTCCTCTCATCATTATAATGAAAAGGTAGGCCGTTGGCGGAGCAGAAATGGCACTACCATTTTATAGGAGAATCTATGTGTGTATTCCTGATAACAAACTTAGACGTTACCTTTTCGACTATAACCTGATTTGGGTATACGTTCTCTTTCGTTCTGTGTTATAGCCACTGTAGCTCTGAGTCCATTGCATATCTGGGAGGAGCTGGGCGGACACTTCCATGTCAGCAGATGAAGCAGCAGTTTTCAGCTATGCTATGCAGAGACCCAAGGTTTGTCAGTCTCCTTTGAAGTGTGTTGTATGTTTTGCAGAGCAAAGTGGTTCAGGATTTCCCTTGCTGATGGAGAGGCAGCGGAACCCTGAGCTTGGAGCCAGACTGCCTAGGTTTGGGTTCTGATTCCGCCAGTTAGCTGCCATGGAAAGGGTGACTTCGTTTCTCTGGCTCTTAGTTTCTTCATCTGTAACGGAGATAAATCTTTCCTAGACTTGTTGCAGGGATTACATTAGTTACAGCATGCAGTTTGTGTTTCGTGAGGATGAGGATGAGGAAATGGTTGACATTTTTTATTCTGAAGTGGTGGTTCTGGTGGTTGATCAAGGTTCAAGAATTTGAAGGTGCGACTCATTGAGAAATGATCATGTCATAAGTATCGTTTTTTAATATACCCAGTGCCTGCTACAGACCACTTGCACCCGCATCCCTTCTCCCGTAGGGCGGGGCCCCGGGGCTCCTCAGAGGGGTTCACCAGCCCTTTGAGAGGCTTTGGATGTTCCTTCCTCCCTCATTCCCTGTCTCTGGGAGGGGTGTTTTGCTGCAGCTCTGTCTGCTCATGCCTATGCTCTACGGCTGGATCATTGTCCAGGTCCTGGGTGTTGTCAGTTGGGCCGAGGCGCACATACAGACACACAGGTGCACTGGGAGCCCGCTGCATAGGAGGCTGGGTGTCCAGGCCAGCCTACCTGCTGTTCCCGAGGCCACATGGCCTGCATACGGGCACGAGTGCTCCGAAGGAAAGCTGGGCGGTTGATTGCGTCTCTGGAGCTGGCCAGGACACGTAGAATGTTGTGGTATGTGAAGGCTCTGCTCTGGGGCCTAATTACATGGGACCTGTGGCAGGCACCAGGGACTTCAGTGCATGGTTTGATCCATGTGCGATTTTGCCAAAGCAAATACTTTATTAATCTTAACCCCCCCCCCCCCTATAAACACAGTGACTTTTCCTAAAAATGGAAATGATAGGAGTACATTGTGGGTTTTCTTTCTTTCTAAATTTTTTTTTATTTTTAACTCCCCCTACCCTCCTCTGCCAAGACTGGGCTGTGCATTCCTCTCCTTGAATGGAGAAGGTAGTTTCCATCGCTGTCTACCACATTCTCGCACATTCCCGAGACTGGCTGATGGGAAGATGCCCTTTCTCCTGCACAGGTGTGTTTTCTTCTTGTTTCCTCGGAGAGCTTTTCCTGCTTGCTATGTAAAGGCCCAAGAGTCTTGCTCCTGAAAGGGTTTGCCGTTCTGATGGAACTTCCCTAACGGGATTCTTCCTGGTTTCCCGTGGATTCGGATCCAGAATCGTGTAGGGAGACCGTTGGGTGACTTCTTGTAGTGACCTCAAGTGTGTCTGGGGAGGCTCAGCCTTAATTTCTCACATGACACACGCACGCACGAATGGGCGGAATCAGCAAAGGGCTTCCCACTCGGCACCCTCAAAGCATCTTGGGTAAAGCATGTACTCACAGGGTAGAAGGGATCTGGTATTAGAAAGTGAGCGTTGGTAGGCCAAACTAGGAAGAAAAAAAGCCTCTAAATAAGCAAGGACCCTAACCTCGCCTGGCGGGGGGTAGTGGTGGGAGGAACAATTCTGGGGTAGCCTCCTCTCTTCTCTTCCCTCGGCCTCTGCCTTGAAGTCGGAGGGGACCTGGTAGGATTTACCAGCTTTGAAGTCCTAAGGTGCTATTTTAATACTTTTCTTTTACATTGTAGGTTTCGAGGCCTATTTAACTAGATTCTGGAGGGAGCTTACTTTCCAGCATTCTTAAGAGCCCAGACAATCTTGAAAGAGTTAAACTCTAATTAGCTCATTCCTAAGGTATTTAATGCCCTTATTAAAACTCAACTGCTCAGTTCACTTTTTTCTTTCGTGAATCAGATTTCTTGAGGAGCTGAGCCTCGCTCCTCAGATCACAGGCTCACATGTTGAAGCTGGCAGCGCTGGAGGCGAGTTCCTATCTGTGTGACAGCGTTTTTAATTTAACGGGACTGCCTTTGATGTTCCCAAATATTTATAGGCAGCTTTAGATCATTTCAGTGTGTGCTTGCTTTTTCTTTTCTTCTCTTCCCTCTCTCTCTCTCTTTTACAAACCGGAGCAAAAGTTCTTCCTCATGCAACAGCCTTCCTTTTATCCTGTGAGTTTATTTTTGTTTCCTTTGCAGCTTGGCGAAGGCTCTTTGGCTGCATTCATACACCGTGAGGTTGACCCTTCTCTTGGCTTCTTCAGGAAAGGCCACCTCTCTGTGTCATCCTGGCCGCTTGAGATCGCTTAAGGCACTTTCTCTTCATCCCTTGACTTTCTAGAGGTTGAGTTTGTTCAGGAATCTGCTTTCTCACTGATCTCAATGCTTGCAGGTCAGCGTGGAGACCTGGGCAACGTGTGTGGAGGTTTCTCTTTATGGATGACCAGGGTGCGACCTCTGACTCTGCCTGCGCTTGTTGACCCGGTCTCGGCAAGCTAGGATTTATACGAGGCAGGAAATACTGGTAGAAGACAGAGCTCTCTCCTGACCTTTGCGGGCATGCCCTGTTTTGGCTTTGCTGGACTCCTTGGCTGAAAGTCGTGGAGAATCATAGATTTCAGTCCCAGGATAGGAAAAACAGAGTGGCGATGTGGATGTGTTACACCATTAAGAAAAAGGAAAAGGAAACTTTGAACCAATCAAAACAAATGACAGAACACGGGACAGTGGTTTCTCCAGCCTGGACGCTGGAGAAACATTCTGCTTGTGAAAACAATCCAAGTTATTGAACTCCCGGCTGCTCTAATTTACCTGGGCCCGGCACCTTTCATGGCTGCCTTCATCGTTGCTGGCTCCGCCTGCTACAGGGAAGCCTTTTAGGGCGGAAGGTCACAGACGTGGTGGTTGGCGAGATGTTTGAATGAATGATCATTGTGTTAGACACCGTCCTGGGTGCTTTACACTGTGTCTCCCACTAAGCTAGCTGCTCAGGAGGACTCTGAGGGATAAGAGGTTCCATCCCCGTGTTTTTGAATGAGGATACCACGGTGCGAGAGGTTTAACACGCTAGCGAATGGAGAAGGTGGCCTGCAGCTCATGACTGTGGTTACAGCTTTACCGTAAGGTAGTTTGAGGCAGGCAAATCTGATGGCAGTCTGCTAACCTCTTACAGCTGAAAACCTCACGAAGCTAAAAGCTCCTGGGTGTTGCATTCTGAGAGTTCAGAGCTGACCAGACTCTTGCCAGGGGAAGGGGCATAGTGGTGGAGAGCAAGACCCTGGAGCCAGACAAACCTCTGCATCTGGGCTGTGTCACTGCCAGCCTCTGGGACCTTGGCCAGGTCACCCAAACTTCTGGAACTTCTGTTTCCTCATCTCTAACATGGGACCGTAGAGCTTGTTTCTCCCAAGGATTGTGAGGATGAAGTGAGAGAATATATGCCAGGCATATAGTAAATGCTTAATATAAATTAGGACCCGTGGCTGTTGCTGCATAGACTTGGCGTCCTCACGTTGTTCAGTCCTACAGACAAGATGGGTAAACGGGGTGTTAGGTAAAGCAGGTAGCTTGACAGCTACAGCATGGAGGCGTACTGGTGCTTAGCAGGGGCGCAGGTCAGAGCCACTGGCTTGGGTATTTATGTTCTTCCATGCAGCAGCTATGTACTGAGTGCTTACTCTCCCCCCACCCAAATTTTCCTTTCCCCTGGGGCAGTTGGAGCTAAAAACGTTAATTACCACCTGGAGAAAGATTTCCTGAAGTCATTTTTGCATAAAACCCCAAGATGCCAAATGGCACTCCATTTGACATTTTATCTTGCATGGTTTCATGTTATCCTTCCACTATTATTTTCATCTTATCTAATTTCCCCCTAATTTTTCTGGCCTCTTCTGCATGAGAACGTTACGGTCCTGGAGAATGGACAAGCTCCTCGCTGAGGGAGCAGGTGGTGATCCTTTTGTTTCCCACGGTGCCCAGATGGTGTCCGTGCCTTCTCATGGTCTGGTTCCGTGGGGATTTGTTGATAAGATTTTGCTTTGATTTGGTTTTCCAGCCCAGTGCCATATGCAGATTTGATTACTGGCCCTGTAGCTTTTTTTTCCATGCTTAGTTTCATTGTCTCTGTCATTGGCTCTCTTGAAACATAAATCCCATTCTCCACATCGCCCACCACTTTGCAATTAGTGGGGGTGGTTGTATAGGAGAACTTTGGAACCTACCCACAGTGCATGATTCAGAGTGGATGTCAGCATACTTCCACTTGTTGAATTGATTGATAACATGTTTAATTTAGAACAAAAGATACCATTGAAAGGCGGTTTCTATTGTCTTTATACACTTAAGAACCCAAATGAGCCTTTTGCTAAACTAGATTTAAGGTCATTTCTGTGTCTTTCCTGTGGAGTTAGGGGTCTGTTGGTGCAAGGTGGATATTTCCTAAGTTTGTTGATTTGAAGTCAAGATGACGCTCTTTGCTACTCCTTTCTAACCTTGAAATTAATGTTAAACTTTTACTTGGCTCTGTTGGAAGGTTCCATGAAGGTAGGCCATTTACAATCAGCTTTGGTACCCATACTCTCTTCAAATAGCATGTTTAATTTCACACTAAAACTTGCTTATATTCAGCTAAAACAGGTGATTGAAAGGGGGGTTTAGAAGGAGGGTGAGTGACAGAGAATGGGAAGCATGCAATTGAAACTGACTACAGGTGAGCTCCATAGGGTTAATTTAGAATTAAGGGGAGCCCAGATTTCTTCCCAGAGGACCCCTAACAGCCTTCTACGTTTATGTACCTTCTTTTGGGCATCTTGGTGGCATTCTTCAGTGCACAGTGGCCTGCGGTGGGTGAGGCAGTGGCATCTCCGAGCACATCTTGAAGTAGTGTTGGGAAGCGTACAGATCTCTCTTGGATGAGGGGATGGACCAGTGGGTGTCACTAACAAAATGTGAACAGAAAGAAATGCAAGAGGGTTGAATTAGTACCACGGGGCCTCTTCATGGTGATGTTTGCCTTTTCTAACGATACTTGGCGGAGCAGCAGTTTACCCCACGTCCTGTGGGATGTGTCTGTCCCTCCCCTCTGGCTGTCAAAGCTAGGAGCAGAATCCACTCTGCATGGACACTCCTTCGTCCGGCTTAGCTGGATTGCTGAATGTGCGGTCCGTTGGATGCAATTTGTTTTTGCTCAAAGAAATGGAAAGCCTGCATTGATAATATGCTGATAGGACCTGTGCTTGCAATTTGGGGTTTTAAAAATTGGTGATTAGAGTCGTCTGGGCGGGGAGCAAAGATGAAGTTAATCGTCTAGGGCCGTGGTCGGCAAACTGTGGCTCGCGAGCCACATGCGGCTCTTTGGCCCCTTGAGTGTGGCTCTTCCACAAAATACCACGGCCTGGGCGAGTCTATTTTGAAGAAGTGGCGTTAGACGAAGTTTAAGTTTAAAACATTTGGCTTTCAAAAGACATTTCCATCGTTGTACTGTTGGTATTTGGCTCTGTTGACTAATGAGTTTGCCGACCGCTGGTCTAGGGAGACTACTAGTTCCCCAGCAAGGGCCTGCTGTCTCGGTTGGGCTTTTGGCACACTTGTCTGAAGAAGCTTTTATGGTTTTGAGCCACTTTCCAAAGCTTCGCGGCCCTTCCTGGTCCTAGCTTTTTGTTGCCGCTTGTAGGAAACGCGCCCTTCTGGGATGAGCATGAACTAGGAGCCAGCACCTTTTAGCACTGCTTCATCCTGGGGGCTTCCTGTTGGACCCGTTACCACCCCTTCTGTGGACTCTGCCTTTAGACCAGGGTGATTTTCACTGCATCTCTTTTCTCTGAAAACAATCAAACCAGAATCTGCTCTCGCTGTTATAAATGCTTATGTTCCTAGAAAGGTCATCCAAGGAAAAGAAGAAAGCACACCTGCTCTTAGCCTTGTAATCTCCTCATTTACATAGTGAGTCTGATGAAATCTGGTCTGTATCTGGGAGACTCAGTTTCTCTATTAGGCTTTGGATCTGAAAGATAGTCAGTCACTCAGGGCTTTCTTTTCCTCTTGCGGACTGGAGCGGCTGACCTCTTCAATGCCTGGTTACTGTTTTCTTGGATACGAAGGGGAAAGTGTCTCTAATAGAATAGGCTTTGGATATTTAAAGGTGTTTCTGGCCGTGCTTAATGCCCTCCTTCCGGGAGAGGTTTGATGGATGTGGGGCTTGACATTTTCTGGATAGTGTTCCCAGAATCACCGCTGGCCTCCTCCTGAGTCTGTAGGGGTGGGCTTATGGGCCACAGTGGGAAAGACAGAATGTGTGGCTGAGATGGTGAGCACCACATGCCTGGGTCGGAGAGAAAGTCCCTAGAAATGCAGAGGACGAAGAACCGTCCTGGGGGATGGTCTCAATCTGGGTTCTTAAAGAAGGCTGGTGTTTAGATTTCTCCCTGCTCGTCCTGGGTTGGGGGAAGGCATTCTTATTTCTGAGACCCAAGCTGGGTTGGCATCTGACAGTGCCTTTCCTAGCTTTTAGGGTATAACTACTAGGGTATTCCAACCCGGAGTCTGCCTGGTGTGGAATGTGCTGGTGGCAGAGCGAGGCTATGGCTTGGAAGACAAGAGACCTTATCTGTTCCCGATCTGTTCCTTAAGTGGGACCCTCTACTCAAGTGGGACCCTGGGGAGCCGGGCTCAGATCCTTAGCCTTTACATCTATCTGCAGTCTGGGCGTGGGGGCTGGGTGAGATCCCTGGAAGGGAGTAGGGAGGATCTGCGTGCCTGGGTTGGGCAGGAACAGGAAAGGGAGAATCACTCAAACTGGAGAATCGGGGAGGAAACCAAACTTCACAGGTCGAGTAGGGGATGGACGAAGGGAGGGTCTTTGAATGCCAAGAAAGGCATTCGACACTTACACTCCTGCGGCCACGCGAGAGTGATGATGTCCACGTGCATGGATTTTTGACGCCACGACCTCCCCCTGCCCCATGCTCTGCAGCAGCCGTGGTTTGTAATCACAGCAGCCAGGGGGCTCAGTCTGGGGCCTTGGCAGTCACTCCTTTTTAGAGAGCAGCCTGGAATGTGAGGGAGTAAGTGACTTTTTAGTGACAACCTTGAATTCCCTTTATTAAAGATAAATAAATCACACGCCACCTTTGGCCTTTAACTGTTATTAGTAACAAATTGCTCTCCCCCCCACCCCCCCGAACACTCAGCCACTCATGACACCTTGGGGAAATCTGCCGTTGTGGCCCTTTTTTCCGAGGGTTTTTCATATACCCCGAGTGTGTAGAAACTCGGGGGAGCGATTCATCAGCTGCCATTCAAGTTCTGCCCCCCACCCTTCAGCTTGGGCTCCGTCTGTTAACCGTCCAGGGTTTCCGGTGAGAGATTCCGAGGTCCGTTAGGATTTGGCAGTAGAGTGACAGGATGGTTGGGGCCTTTTTCTGGTCATTGACGGGCCTTACTGTGGCTTCTCCCAAATGAATGAGGAATAGTCTTTTTCTAAAGCCAGCCGTTGAGCCAAACGAGCCACACTGGGGTACACGCTGTTTGTTTACCAGTTATGTCAGAGAAGGGCCTGGCCATTCCATTCTTCTAGGCCAGAATTCCTGCCCTCTTCAAAGTTGTAATCAAACGGACACAAACACTTTCCACAGGAACTAACTCCCTCCCAAGAAACAGGAGCAGATGCTCCTGGGAGGCCTTTAGCAACTTCGGAATGTTTGAAGTAGAAATATGTAACCAAGGTGAAGTTGTTCCAGAAACATCGCTGGCTCTAGCCAGGCCAAAGCACGTGTCAGCTTTTTTTTTAATGGAGGGCAAGAGGTGCAGAATGAACTGGGCCAGCTCGGGCGAAAATTTTTCTCTGGGTTGTTTAATTTTCTGTTTCCATCGTCCCCTGCCTTTCATAGCGCCAGCTGCTTGTGACCCTTCTTTATTCCTTTCTGCTTAAGTAGCTTTATTTTATTTATTTATTTTTTTAGCTTGACCCTTGTCTCTTATCTTTTAGCTATGCTGGTTTACATCCGGGCACCATGGAGCCCTCCTCTTAACCGGAGCACTCAATTATTGCTTCTCTGTCCCTAGGAAAGATGTCAGGTGCAGAGCAAACACTGGGGGAGGGGGTGGGGAAGGGGGTCTGCCTTCCCTTTGTTGCTGTCCCAGTGAGACAGTTCTTTGGGGGACTGACAAAGACCATCAGGCTCGCGGCCACAGTTTCCCGGTTCTTGCTGATTAGGGTCTTTAAGGAGCGACTTGTGATTTATTTCAGCTTGGGAATGTTGTGAATTTTTAGGGCCTCAGGCACACCTGTGTTAAAACAGAGGCATACGTTCTAAAACCAAACGCAGATTTCTCTGGATGATGCCCGAGATGAGTTTTTCTCAAGGCATCTTCTGAACGCCAGTCCTGCCGAATGCTCTGGGAAGGATCCCATGAGGAGCTCACTTGAGAGTGCTGTTTATCCTCATTCCCCCTTGGAGATTTCTGAGACCTGTACAGTAGTGAACTCATGGTTCTGAGAAATCCTGCTGAAAAAGAATCTAAAGGAACCCTATTTAATCTGGCATTTCCCAAATACATCTGATGACAGAACTCCTCCCTCTCAAAGGCCCCAAGGTGCTGGGGGGAATTCGGCTCCAGCTGGCCGGTATTAGGTTGAGGAGGGTCTGTGCTTGTCCATTTGGTGTCCCATTGAATTATGAGCGTGGAAGGCCAAGACTGTGTTAGCTTCTTACCTTGTCACAGGGCCCTGGGAGGTAGTCCTCACCAGGAAAGATGGCCTGTTGTACGCCTTTCAACTGTGAGAGGGCTGTTGCTTCTGTTTTCAGCTCTGCAGGTTTGTGGTGGTCTCTGTACTTGGATGATGGGGAGGCAGTTGTAGAAAAGAAACAAGAAACAGCGCCTCTCTTGGAGGAATTTAATTTCTATAGGGACCGGGAGATTCCTGAAGGCGTTAAACAGAAATACCCTCCACGTGGGTATGAAAGGGTACCAAAGCAAGCACAGCTCAGCCCCAAAGAGCCTGTCCTGCGGCTATGTGTCAGGGAATTGGTGGATGTGGAGGTCTGGTGAGCTGTGGGGAGGGAGGATAAGATAGAGGAGTGCCTGGGTAGATGGGAAGTCCTACATGACATTTCATTAGGCTTACCTACCCTTGTGTTTTACACATGCATAAGTGGACTCCCCCCAAAGCTGGCATGTTTGTTTGGATGGAGTGCATGTTAGCGCTCTGGCTGATCGGCCAGCCACCCTCCGCTGGGTTGACATCCTGGCTTTGGGGTGTCTGTTCTCCCCGACTCTGACTCGTAGGCTGTGAGTTCCGCTGCCAGGTTTTGGGGTCCCGCCGTTGTCTTGGAGGTACTGGGCTCAGCTGAACGGACATGCCTTTTCCAGGTTTGTCTGCCTTGGTTGATGCAGGAGAGATGAAATGTGGCTCTGGTTGCCTACAGGAAGAACGTGACGTGAGCAGGGCTGTCTATCCCCCTGTGAGGTACTAAGAGGAGACTCAGAGATGAGGAATTTAAATTCTTCAACTCCGTGTCATATTTCATTGTGCTGAGTTAGGTTTTGTTTTGTTTTTAAACTTTTAAAATTGGGGTTGACCTACCTGATGGATATTGTCAGCAGCTAAGCTCTCCCTGGCCAGGGGCATCCAGCCTTTTGCCTCATTGGCTTTTGATGAGGCCCCAGGGTCTGCTGTTGCATTAAGGGGGGGACTCGGTCTCTTCTTAACACCCTCCACCCCACCACACACACACACACACACTCACCCCCCTTAAGGAGACATCCTTTTTTGGCTGGGTGCTGATTGTCAGCAAGTTCTTCCTTGCACAGTACCCAAATTCTGCTCCCTGGTTTTCGTTCTGCCTTCTAGAGTGTATTACTAATAGTGTCCCAAGGCTGCCAGAACAAAGAACCACAGACTAAGTGGCTTAAACAACAGAAATTTATGTTCTCACAGTTCTGGAGGCTCGCAGTCCGAGATCATGGTGATGGCAGGGTTGATTTCTACTGGCCTCGTGAATGGCCGTCTTCTCCCTGTGTCTTCATGTGGTCTTCCCTCTAACTGTGTGTCCGTATTTCCTTATTTTATAAAGACATCTGTCATATTGGATTAGGGCCCATCAGAATGAACTTGTTTTAACTTAATCCCCTCTTTACAGACCTTGTCTCTAGATAGCCACAATCACCCTAGCATCCTGGGGGTGAGGATCTCAACAGAATGAATTTTTGGGAGACACAATCAGTCCATAACGCAGAGCCACTAAGACAAGAAGGCTCTTCAGAGCTTTGAAGGGAGTTGTCCTCTGCTCATCACCACCACTAAAACTGACAAAATTTGTTTTCTCCTTACTGAGGACCAGCAGTTCTTTCTATTCATCATATGAGATAGTTTTGAGGTCCCTTACCGTCTTGGGGTCTTCTGGACTTGCTTCAGTTAAGGAGAGACAAAGTAGAGTACCCTGGACTGTTTGCAATTTTCCAGATAGAAATCATTCTAATACCTGTGCCAGCAAATGGTTTTGATGATTTTCTGAAAATTAAAAAATTTAAAAAATAGACCTATAAAGTTTTAGTAGCAACTTTAATAAATTCATCTTTAATGTTTGCCTTTTAATTGTGACCAGTGAAACACTTGTACAAATACACTTGCAAACCCTCCCCCCCCTTCCCACCTTCCCGCCCTCCCATGAGATCAGTGCTAACCATTAGTCTTTTCTGACACAGGCACTTATGTTTAGAGTCGAGTGCTCGGGATCTAAGTTTATTCATCACTTTTTGCCCATCCTCATACTTCCTTCAGTTTTAGGAAAGCCGGTGGGGGTAGTTATTTCAAAAGAATAAATGTAGAGATGTATTTATTCTTTCGAAGTGTAATTGCTGTCTGAGAGCCTAGAAGTAACTCGGTTACTTGAATATAACTTCTTTTAGGAACTTACTCTTATGCCAAACTGTAGTGTAATTAGATTTAAAATTATAAGGTATCCTCTTCACTTTGGGAGGTTGTTTTACTTTTTATTGCTCATCTCCTCCACTAGAAATTGTGTCAAAAAGGCACAGCTGTCTTGTTCTTTGTATTTTCAAAAATGTTCTTAGCAGAGTGCAGTTAAAAAAAAAATGCTGTTGAATGACTGAAGGAATCCTTTTCATTATCTTGTGCTTGTTTCATGAGCACTGTCCTGTTGTATCTTAGAGGTAAATGTGTCAGAAATGGCATCTTGGGGGTGAGGGGACTCTTCTGGCTGCTGCTTCTTTTGCTGTTGAATTATGGAGCTTCCTAGGAGCCCTCAGTGCTATTCACTTTCCTGCTGAATTATGGTGTGTAAATCCTGATGGATAGTTTTGACAGGCCTTCTGCCTCTGCTTCAGTCCTTCTGATGGCGTGCGACACTCCTGGAGTTCCTTTCTTTGAAGATGCTTTGACGACACCACCCAGGATTTCCAAATTGTAGCCCTGAGATGCCTAGAGCTTTGGCCCCACACAGTTGTTAAGGCTCCTTCTGTTCTGGAGGCCCGACAACATTACAAACACCAACTATTTATAGTATACTTTTCAGTGTCAGTAAATTACAGGGTGCTCCTACCAGTGGGATGGGGCGAACACCCACCTGCCTGCTGCTCTCCAGAACCTTGCAGCCAGAGGGTAGGAGCTGAGCCCCACCTGAGAGCTTTCAGGGCCTCACTGGGCCAAGGCCTGCTGGAATGCCCCGGGGGTTTCTAGTAAAGTCGGTGTGCTTTGAGATGGAGTGGTTGGGAATGAAAAAAAGAAAAAAGAAAGGGCACCAAGGTATGCGTGCTCTTGAGAGAAGCCCATGCTGATGTACCTGCCGGCTCCCCAGGGGGCTGTGTCTTTGGTGATCTGCGCAGGAATGTTTGTCCGGTTAATTCACTGGTGGACAGAGGAGGGGCCTGTGCAGTGTCCCTTTGATTTGACCAGGCAGGATCCCGGGGATTTCAGCAAGGTAACTGAAGGGCGTCGAATCTAAATTTGGGTACGATACAATCTCTGCAAGGTGAAGAACTGTAAGAGTGTGTAAAAGCTCTTCAGAAGGCCTGCTAAGGTGTAGGGTCTTCTTCATCTTCCGATGGCTCCCTCTGGGCAAAGATTTCCGGGCCTGTCATTCCAAGTCCATGGGCAGGGTGAGCCCCCTCCTCCAGGCTCTGTTTGGAAAGGGGCTCAGCGGCGAGAGTGCTCTCCCCTGGCTGCCGGGCCTGACGTACTTGGACTTTTAGGGGCAGGTTTTGTTGTGTTAGCTTTTGGGCCCTTCAGTTCCTTGCATGGTTCAGGGAGGGACACTGAGAAAGAGGCCTGTTCTGTTAGCTGGAGTTTCCATTGAAGTGCTAACTGCTGGATCCTTTGAACCTCCAGCCGGGGAGGGTATTTATAACTGGCTGTTTGCGTGCGTAGAGGGACCGAGGCCCTGCCTTTCTGTCGTGGTGGTTTAAGAGCCGTGCCCTTGGTGTGGGCTGAAAGGGCAGGCCTGGCCAAGTGTGGGGACTTACACTCGGCTCCTCACGACCTTGTCCTCCTCGCCCCCCCCCCCCCCGCCCCTCCCCTGTGAGGCCGGCGGCCCTTTCAGGGTTAACGTCTGTGCTCTGGAAGCAGCTGGCCAGTTTACACTCCTCCCTGGGCTGTACAAAAATACTTCCTTTGAAGTGTTGGGAGAAGCGGTGAAGGGTAAAACCTGGTGAAGAGTAAAACCTGGAGTGGGGCTTGGATGCACGCTCTCTCCCAGGGAGTTTGCTGTGAGACTGAGCCCCCAGCCTTCACCCGTAAGCCCCGGGGGTGGTTGGTTCTGCTCACATTTCACAGCTTCCAGCCCAGTCACAGCTGGCTTTCTCTGTGTGTGTGTGTGTGTTTGTGTTTAAAGTCTCCCCAAAAGAAGTATTTCTCAACAAGAGAGATAGTTAGAAGGCAGCCGCCTAACTTGGCGGCAGAAATCCCTTTGACCGCACGGCTCCCTGGGGCTGCTGCAGTGGGGGTGGTATCCCGGGGTGTGTGTGGAGCTGAAGCGTTTCCACTTGGTCCTAAAGCGGCCCCCCTGCTTCTTGGTCCTCCCCCCCCCCCCCGCTTCTTGCCCCCCTGCTGGAGTAGGAAAGCTGTCACCGATCCAGGCTTTGATTTAGTCAGATCAGAGCGGGGCAGCCCAGAAAATCCCTGGAGTCAGAAGTTCTGGGCTCTGACCCGTGGGACTTGCCGAGACCCAGCACAGTGCTTTGCCTTTTTTAACCTCGGGTTCCCCTTCAGGAAGGTAAGGACCCGTGGAAATGAAGGGTTGGGAGCACCTTGAGACAGTGCAAGACTCCAGCGAAGGGCCTGCTGTGGAACAGAAATGGCATTTAGGATAAAGGGGCCAAAGAGAAGAATGCCAGACCAGAAATGAGACGGAACAAAGCTTGAATGTCTCCTTAATCCTTGAGTATTTGCAGCCGAGGAGGGGTTAGAGTGAGATGGGAGGAGAGGCAGCTGTTATATTCTGGAGAAGAATGCCAACCTGTTTCTCCCCACAGATGGGGCCACACAAGTTCTTTCTGAACTGGGGTTTGCAGTCCCTTCTTCCCTGGGAAATGCTCGTATCACATGGATTTTGTACATCTTGTTACACTACCTCCTATTTCTCTGAGACAAGGGCTGAGGACCACTGAGTTAGAATATCACGTGGTTAACATTTATTGATGACTTGTGCCAGGCCAACTCGAATTATCTCAATTTGTTCCTCATAACAGCCCTTTGCTGTTAAGTGCCCTTGCTCCCATTTTAGAGGTGAGGAAACTGAGGCTAGAAGAAGCGAAATGACTTACCTGAGGTCTTACAACCTACTGATAGCAGTCAAGCTGATTTTAGACCCTTTACTCTGAATAATTACAAGTTATAATAAGTGATGGAGGATTACTTTTTTAATATATATTTTTGTTGATTTCAGAGAGAGAGAGAGAGAGAAACATCAGTGAGAGTTGGCTGCCTCCAGCACGCCCCCTACTGACTGGGTAGAGCCCACAACTTTGGCATGTGCCCCGACCTGGAATCAAACCGTGACCTGCTGGTTCGTAGGTCGAGGCTCAACCACTGAGCCACCCTGGCCAGGTGAGGATGACATTTAATTCTGTGATCAGAAACTGTTTTTAGGGAAAGAAGTAGGACATCGCACCTTTCTCATCCTTGCAGTTTTCACCCACGTTACACTCATCAGTGGACTCTTACTGATCAATTATGTTTGAATAAACATAAATGCTTTTTGCCTTGTGGTTTCTGAAGCAGAACTTCTCTCATTTCTAATTCTCTGTGCTAACTTTATAACGGAAATGCTTTTTTTCCTCTCTCCTTGGGAAGGAGGGAAGATGGCTACAGGACTGTAATCAGGGCTTTCTCACAGCTGAAGGTCTTGGTCTTGGGGACGGATGGGTAGCCTGCACCTCTAGGAAGCCTTAGCTGTAGGCTTTGGGCTCTCCCCAGCCTAGATCCAGACTTGGCACTTACTTCAAGGGACAGGAGATCCTGTCCTTGACCTTCCTACGCTGCAGGGGAGGGAGGGCACCAGGAAAGCTCGAATGATTTGCCCCCAGTTGCACACGGGGCCAGACCCAGGGCCAGTCCACTGGCCACATGCCTCGCCTTTTCACCTGGATTTCAAGCGCCAGGAGGGTAGATGAAAGGAATAGAAATGACAAGTCAGAGGAGTAGGAGGGCTCTCATTTGTGAAGTTTCTTTTGATCTTCATCCCTTTGTTTAAAAAGAAACACACACACATACACACACACACACACACACCACCTCCCAAAAAACCCACCACTAGTAGCCTGAGCACATGGTTCACTCTAGTTTATTGAGGGGCAGTCATTTCTCTCTTGGCAGGAAGCCCTCTGCCCCCCAGTGGTCTGTTTCGTTTCACCTCTGGCCCAAACCCCCTCTCCCATTCTGCCACTCCGCTGCCAGATGTCACCTTCCTCTTAAATCTTTTTAAGAGCTTTTTTACTCTCCAGAGGGTGGAGTCTAAACCCTGGCTTACCCTAATATCCTCACGCCCTTGGCATTTTGCTCCTAGTCCTTTTGCAGTTTGATATCCTACTGCAGAAGCCCTCACCTCCAGTCAAATGGCTCCTCCAAACAAGCTTTGGCCTTTATTTGTATCTTTGCCGATATTCTGCCATCTTTCAAGGCTGCCGCTTCCAGGAAGCTCTCCTGGGCCATTCATCTCTGCTGCCTCTGAACTTGAAACAACCTGGTCTGGCCACTCATTTGGCACTTCATAATGTTATTTTGTTGTTTAATTTGTAGATGTGTCTGTCTCCTCACTAGATTGTAAGCCTACTGAGGTCAGAGGCATGCATTATGAACTGTTTTATATCTCACCAGAACTCCATAGAGCCTAGGTTGGATGTTATCTAAGGATCTGGGACGGAAATCCTATCCTTTTTCTGTTAATAGGAAGAAAAGACTTGATCAATGAAAGCCTTGATAAATGAGTTTCTAAAATAAAAAAAAAAATGAGCAATTGATTTTTATAGGGTCTGTGCTGTGCCAGAATTAATATACTTTTAAATCAGGAGTTCTTAAATGAATTGGGGAGTTAGCATACGTTTTTATATGTGTGATTTTACTGCGAAACAGTCTATAGCGGGGAATTTTGACCTAGACCCCTTCAAGCTGAAAGCTACCGTGCATGCTATTTTAAATTGGTTATTGTTGGTATTTCACTCCGCAGTTAGTTGCCCTTTTGTTTTTAGACTTTTATTTCCGTGCTCTTAAAACTTCTCCCTCTATAACTCATTTCTTGGATCTCTATCACACTGTTAAAATTGGCTTCTTCTCTTAATCATTTAGCTGCTGTGAGAATGTGTTTTGTTTCTTTGGCCCTTTCTGTGGTTTATGGGGGTGCCCTTGACTGAGGGGTTCAGGTAGGTTTGATGGCCTTCACTGGAGTTTTCGTTTGACCTTCCAAAGGTGAGTCCACCTGGATGGGAGGGACTTACTCCCCCTTCCCTACCCCCTCCCAGCCCTCTCCTCTGCCTTCTGGCCTGTGCGCCTGAAACTCTGGCCTTGAACACACCTCACAGTCCTGCCTCTTTCCCCCCTTAACTCTTGTGGGCCTGATCTTTGTGTGGCTTGCTCAGCTGCAGCTGTGAGTGGAATCATGTTTGCATCCCCCTATACCTTTTCCTTCGTGGCATTTCCCCCCCCCTCCCCCGCATTTCATCCCAGTTAAGTGGTGTAGCAGAAGATGTAGTGACAGCTTCCTCTTTATGAAATGTGGGGACAGACTTAGAGAGGTTAGGTGACTTACCCAAGGCCACAGGGCCAGGGAGGAGCAAAACTGGCCTTGGGAGGCCGCCCAGGGATGTGCCACGGCCCCATCAGCAGCCTTGGGAGTCCATTGGCTGGTTAAGTGCCTGTAGCTCTTGGAGGAAAGGAGTTGTCCCCTGAAAGCAACCTGCAGTGCTTACCCAGGGGCCATGTCTGACCCAGTTTCTGAAAGTGATGGATTTTGAGAGTGGGTTTGGTAGTTCCTCTAGGCTCTGCTGTGTTGCTGGGCATTTTTCTGGAGATGGACTTGATCGTATTCATCCATCTCTTAGAGAAGTCTGAGATCCCCAAATAGGCCAAGAGCCCTGATAGGGGTGCGCCTCCCCTTTACAGGGACTGCACTGGAGAAGCTGGCCCTTCGGGGCCGCATGCTGTCCTGGTAGCACCAGTGACTGCTTTGGGGGCAAGGAGGAAAGTCAGATGTGATCTGCCTCACCCCATCCAGTGTCAGATTCCTTCTTAAATTAAAAGCCCGTGCGGAATAACCTTTAAAAATAGCAAAGGGTTAGAGGTTAGTTTCTTTTTCAAGTTCTTATTATAGAAAATGTTGCATGTATTCACAAGCCGACAGAACCGGGTCATGTACGCAATGTACCTCCTCAGCCACAGTCACCATCACCCATTTTAAAAATTGTTAACTCCTGGCACGGTGTTTCATTTGCACCCCACCCTCATGTTATTTTGAAGCAAAGCCAGCCATATCATTTTTTTTTTTTCTGGAAATATCTCAGTATCTCTAAAAGATAAAGATTCCTTTAAAAATAATCGCAGTGCTCTTCCCACAAGAGAAGAGGTTAATGTGAAGTTAGCGATGTCTCCTCCCAAGGTACAATCCCCCCCTCCCCACACTCCGTGAGTGATCCATGGAGTGTGCGCTTGCGGCCCCTGCACCAGTAGCCCGGTTCAGGGGTCAGGGTCGAGCCTGAGCCGGTGGGGACGGGCTGGGCGCTGGCCCGAGATCGGATTGTGGATGGTGGATCCCGGCGTGGGCGCAGCGATGGTATCGGCTTTGCCCCTGGCGGGAACTTCAAGATCAAAGGGCGCCGCGCTTCAAAGCCGCCGGATTGATGCAGAGAATGAGAGCGCTCCGCTGATGTAATCTCAGCCTGTGAGACAGGTTCTTTTTTTTTTTTTTTTTAATTTAAACAAAGACACCCGTTGTTTGTTTAGAGAGGTGAAGCGTGTGCTGCGGAGGGCACGCGGCATCTGGAGGGGCTCCCCTCCGGGCTGGTGGACCCGCGGTGGGGCAGCAGTGTGGCAAGTGGCAGGAGTTGTCTCAGCTGGACTTGCAGACTTCCCGTGAGAGACAAACCGCTTCTGTGCAGAGCAGCTGATTTTTGTCCCCTGAAGGTGGTCAGGTTTGTTCCCAAGCACCTCCCGAGGTTTTTGAAAGCAGCGTCCTCTGGTGGGTGAGTCAGGATTTGGAGCACAGCTGGTGAAGTAGGCAAGGGGTCTGTGGGCTGCTTTTGCTCATTCCGGCCCCTTCCTCTAGACCGGTGGTCGGCAAACTCATTAGTCAACAGAGCCAAATGTCAGCAGGGCAACGATTGAAATTTCTTTTGAGAGCCATATTTTTTCAACTTAAACTTGGTCTAACGCCACTTCTCCAAAATAGACTCGCCCAGGCCGTGGTATTTTGTGGGAGAGCCACACTCAAGGGGCCAAAGAGTTGCATGTGGCTCGCGAGCCGCAGTTTGCCGACCACGGCTCTAGAAGGAAGCTCATCTCTCCCTTCCCCAGTGCATGTGAGAGGTTACCCTGGGCTGGCAACTAGGGCCATCTCCGTCTATAAAAATCAGACATTGCCTGATCATCTGGGTGTCCCCAGCTTAAGCTGCCATCCCTGCCGTTAGTAGTTGGTGAGTGCACCCGTTGATGAAACCTTGTGCCCATATATACCTTCATGAGTAAAATCAGCCATATTCCCATTTCTTGCTTCTTAATAAGTCTTACCAACATACACACAGACAAAGCAGCCCTTAAGCTGTTAAGTCAGCTTTCTGGATGTTGAGTTCCTTCCCAAGCTCTTCCCACATCAGAGTTCAGGGTCATTGTGATCTTAGGTGCTCACCAGTCTAAATCATGGTGACCGGCGCCCACCTTGGCATCTGACAGGCAACCCAACCAGTATCGCAATATGTGTAAACCAGATTTCTTCTCTCCCCAAATCTGCTTCTCTTGGGTTCTTGTCTGTCACTCAAGCTAAATACCTCTTTTCTTTCTAGACTGTTGTTTCTCCTCTGGCCCCATGATGCCTCTGGCCAAGGACATCCAGTTGTCTGTGAGCTCCTTAAGGCAAGACTAGGAGGTGTGTGTGGTTTTTTTTCCTTTTAAAATCACAAATCAGATTGTCCCCATCTTTTACAAAAGTGCGCTTCCCCCATGTTTTATCATGAAAAATTTCAGACATATAGGAAAAGTGAAAGAATGTTATCATGCACACCCATATACCCGTATTCTCACCTGAATTCCACCATGGGCGTTTTATTATACTGCCCATCTGTGCATGTGATATGTCTTTAATATTTGAAGTTTGAGCACATGTGTATCCCACACATGGTAGATGCTCAGATGTTCCAGCGGGCGTGACAGGGTTTTTTGAGATTTCCCTGTTTTACTCTGTTTCTGCTACCTTTAGATCCAGATATCTATCTCTATCTAAGTCTCTGTCTCTCAAGTTGGGAACAGCCCAGGAAGAGGTGATGACGAGAGGACCACCTGGGGCATGAAGTTTGCTTTGGCAACCCTGTTGTGATTGAGTGACTTGCCCCTTCACATTTCCTGGAGCAGAGCCCATGGCCCTTCCTTCATCTGTCCCTCCCTTTGCCTTCTTGAGGTGTGGCCTTGTGGCTGCAGTGAGTATGGGCTCATTTTGTTCAGAGATTTTTGTACAACGGGTGGGTCTGCTGTAGCGTGTGCAGTCAATCAGCTGGGTGGAACTTCTGGTGGATTTTAAACAAACTGGTTTGAAAAAATCTCTAGTTTGAACAATATTGTGGGTTGGTTTTTTTTTTTTTTTTTTTTTAAGTGAATAAGACAAGTCACATTTCTTGAAATATCAGTAGGAACTTGTGCTTTGGGGGAAATTTCATTGGCATGGGCAAAGTCAGCTTATCCTGCTCATAGAATAGCTTTAGCGCTGACTTGTAAATTTGCTCAAAGGATACTGGGAGCCTAGAACCTTTTGGCTTTTTATGTGTAAAAATGAGTAAGTTTTGTAAAGTTAAGATGAACCACAATGCCATCATCACACCTATATGAACTTGACATATTTCAATTTCACTAATTGTCTAAGAAATGTCTTTCATATCTGGCTTTTTAAAAAATGCAGGATCCTGTAAGGTCCTCCTATAGCATTTAACTTAAACTAGTTATATTGCATAGATGCACAGATACTATAATGCTTAAGGGGAAGCAAAATAAAAGACTTCCCCCACAATCCTTCACAATAAACCAAATCCTTCTATCACAACCAACCAAAGCAATTTCACTTTTCCATCTCTTAAATACGAATATTCCTTGAATATGAAGCTTTGCACAGGATTTTTTTAGTTCATTTTTATAACCATCCACAAAATAATTGGAGGTATTGTGGAATGTAAAAGAAAAAAAAAAAAGACAGAAAACTGGCCAAGACTGTTATGCTATTTCACCACACAACCAAAAATTGTGGTCCATGACCATTTTTGCTGAGAGATTTGGACTCTTATTAAGAATACCAGGAAGCCATTGGCCTTGGAGTAATGTTTGAATCAAGAGGGAACAAATCAACTCTTCCTTTTGTTTGTCCAAAGGCCGGCTTTTTGGATAATGTATCAGCCTCTGTAGCTCTTGGGACGCCCTTTTTCCCAGGGTGGCTTCTCCACTGACACTTGGAGCTTGCTAATGCTTGGTTAGGCTGATGGGGAGTGGAGGGTGGGTGCAGTGGAGGATGCTGAGTAGTCATCCCAGGCCCTCCTGCCCACTAGTTGCCAGGAGCAAACTCCCCTCTCAGTTTTGACAACTAGGCATGTCTCCAGTCCTTGCCAAATGTCCCCTGGTTGAATGGGGGTGGGGGTGGGGGTGCAGAGGGTAGCGAAATTACCCTCCATTAAGAACGCACTGCTCTAGAAACTCTTCAGGGTTAATTATTGAGTTGAGTTTGACTGTGATACTGATGGATTTCTGTGGAGGGATGCTTCCTGTTAAAATGAGAATTAAATTACTTTAAGCCCTGTCCCCACTTGAGAACCCAGAAATGCCTAGATGTTACTGGCCAAGGGATTGAAATCAGCTGACAGATGACAACTGAGTGTGTGCCTTTTGTGATTTTCACACTGTAGCAGGAGCCTTGTTATCTGATACCGCTGGGACCTGTAGGTGGTTGGGTAAATGGGAAAAGGTCAGTTAAGTTGAGGCGGGGAATGATTTAAAAAAGAATGATAGTTTAAAATTATATTTTAATTAAAGCCTGCAAGTGGACATTCAAGCCCAGGCCTTTCTGGATGGGACTGCTGATTTGTACTCCCTAGCCTTACCCTTGATCTGTCACTTAAAATTACAGTTCTGAGTGTGTGTTTTTTAAGCAGAGAAAGAACATATAGACACTTGTAAAGCTATCAGGAGCCTTCTAAAATTTTGCCTTTTCAACCCCCCCCCCCCCAATCTGGTTTAAAGGTTGCACTTAGTTGTCAACCATTTTTTAAAAGTTATTTGCTTTCATTTAATTTTTCTTCCTGAAGTATTGGACTTAGTTTTTCTAGGATAAAATTTTATTTATTTTTTGCATTTTTTGAGATTTAGTTTAGTTACATACTTACAGTAGACAGAGATGGCCTAAACAGATGGAGAAGCACATCTTAGCAGGTGGGAGCACTGGTGTGAGGAGGTTCTATAGAGGAGTTTCCTGGCCAGATGTCTGTGGTGGGAGCAAGTACCGGTTAGTGGTTAATTGGGCAGGTCTGTTTATAGCCCCTGCTCTATTCTGAAGTACGTGGAGAGGCTGCGGAGGAAGGTGGTACCCTTTCTAAGTGTGTGCCTTCTTAGGAGCTGGAAGACCTGGGAGCAAGTCCCTCAGTGGCCTCAGGCTCTGCTTGCTCATCTTTCAAGTGGGAAGGATAATAGTGCTTGTTTTAACCACTGAGCAGGTTATCCTGCAGGTTACCCGCAGGTCACTTAACAGGACATGCCTCTGCAGACGTTCCCTGGGACAATGGCACGTTATTAGTGAAACAGCTACTGCTGAGCCCGAGAATGGGTTTGCTCTTCTGAGGATGCGTTGGCTGCTGCTTGCCCTTTGACCACAGAGCACTTGAATCCTCAGACTAGGAAACGGAGGAAGCTCTGACCAGTACCCCTTCCTACCCATTCCTGACCACACTGATGGGGAAGCCACCTGGCATGGCCGGATCTTTGTCACAGGTCTTGGTGGAATAGAGATTTCTAGCTTCTCAGGGATGAACCCAGGCAGCACGCAGGGGTGAGGGGGAGGAGGGGGGATGACCACCACGGGCTTGGCTTGGAGTAGGAGAGGCAGCCAGGCTCATCGCAGGTCCTTTACTCAGGCTTTGACATGAGTGCAAAGCGATGGACGTTATGGACGTTTGTGAGGACGGCACCACCTTGGAGGACAAGGAGGCATCACTTCAGTCCCACGTTTTAGAGTCTTCTGGAAAGTAAGGAATTGCACTTACTTTTGTCAGGATGCTTCTTTCTCTCGTTCACAGCAGGTTGAACGAATGCTGGAGCTGTCTGCCCGCCTTGTGCCGCTGAATGGTTAGATAAACCTTGCACTGATGTTCATACCTGGAAGGACCTTTTGTTTCCATGAATTAGAGAAACCGAGCCCGCTTAAAACGGGGTGGATCCAATTGCTCTTTGTAACCTGCCTCTCCTGTGACCAAGGAAAGCTAGGATCTGTCTAGCAGGGGAAGACATTACTTTGTGAGTACTTGCGTCACCTGGAGAAGGCTGAAATTGTGTCAGGGAAACTCTGGGGTTATTAGCGCAAATCGTTATTAGTGGAGCACAGATTCTAACCTTCAGCCAGCATTATTGTTTAGACATGGGAAACAATCAAGGAGGCTGTTGCTTTGTTAGGGACCTCGTCCGTCCGTCCATCCATCCATCCATCCATCCATCCATCCATCCATCCATCCCAGGCAAAGTCAGAAATCTCTGTCCTCACCCAGGTCCCAGCACCTTGTCATTCTAGAACCAGAGGGACTCCTCCTGCCCAGTTCCACCGGGCTGGGCACATGAAGAGGAACAGCTAAATGTATGCTGGAGGCACATTTGGTAAAATGGCAAAATACAGGCGAGGTTCCTATGGTCAGAAAAGGCAGAAGGCGTGATGAGGACACTGAGCTCGGGGACACATCACCGTAGACAGTCTGGGAGAACGACAGTAGGGGCAGCAGGGCAGGTCATCAGCTAGGCGTGGGGCCAGTTTGGAACAAAGGCTGTGGAAGGGACCGGTCTGGGGGGCCTGTAGCTGATGCTCAGTTCCTAGGTGGTAACCTTACTCTGCTCATCCCGGGGACACACACGCTCATCACAGAGTGCCTGTGTGACGTGAAGGGGCAGTGGGAGGTGGAAGAGCTGGTGCTTCCCTCAGCCTGGGAGCGCGCTGTCCCCTCTCGTGGGCTTGGTTTCCTCATCTGTAAAATGAAGCGGCATCACAAAAGTCCCCCCTGGTTTGAATTAAAAAAAAAAAAATCCTAACTTTGTTAAGAATGTACCCAAGTCGCCGCTTTGATCTTTGATCTGCATGCGTGGAAGGGACCTGGCTTTTCCTGGTTTCCACCGTCTTTGGAGTGAACGCGGAACGTGTGTTTTGCAGACGACCGGCTCCCTATCTGAATGTGCAGAATCTCCAGCAGTGTGCGTGTAGTGGCACGTGTGTGTGTGTCCTCGTAGTCCGACCCCAGCTGCTCTGCCCCACAGTCACTCCAGAATGAGCAGAGCAGTGGTCCCTTGGGGGCGGGGGAGGGCTGACCTGTGTTTCTTTAAATCCTTGTCATGGGTGTCACTGACTGTGATTGGCTCCCCGTAAAAGCCCTCACAGAAGAAAGTCACCAAATACCTGTCTGCTTATCAGGAGCGCTGCAGCCTTCTCTTTACCAGCGGTAAATCTTCAGTACCCGTCCTCTGTGAGGTAAACGATTCCTTCTCTTCCCTCCCCTCCATGCCTCCTTCCTCTCCCTTAACGAAAGCAAGCAAAACCTCTAGCATATGGAAACAAAGATTGCCAAGGTTTATTAGAATGCGTGTGTTCCACCTATAACAGTGGCCAAGTCTTTCAAAGCACATCATCTGACATTGTAGTATATAGACTTCTCTCTCATAGCAAAGCTCTATTTTAATAGCTTGTGGTTTTAAAAATATCATCTAAACTCGTGAACAAATCCTTCTTTTCAATCACACCCCAGTGCTACCAAGATCTCTCTATCCTCCACAGTTTCTCTAGAAATCATTGGAATCTACTTATAAAAACTGGGCATTGTACATTATAACTGTTCAAAAAGGAGTCGGTTCCAGCCTGAGCAGTCTGGTAATTAAAAGGAGTTTTAGGTGGGCTGATTTTTTCCTAAGAGCGCTCCTGAACCCGAACGAAGCAGTCAGGGTTCCTGATGAACCGCAGGCCCCCTGAGCCAGCGCGCGAGCGAGTCTTCGGTGGCCATCGTCACTGTCTAGGCGTTAACAGCACCTCTGCGGCGTTTACACAGTAACCAGAGGGCTTCCTCTGCTGTTCTCTGTTACCAGCCATCGCTGGGGACGCTTTCTGTTAGGGGAGCTTTGTTTTTCCTCCAAGGAGATGCTATAACAGGATGAGAATAGACATTAGGCCTCAACCAAGGAAGATTTCTTGATTATATCCAAAGAAACACTGGCCTCCCGGGTACATAGCGTCTGTCGCCTTGGCATTTTGTTAACCTCCTGTCAACATCCCCTGCTTCCCTAACAACCCCCCTCCCCCCTCTTACCTGGATCTGAAGGCGGGGGCTGCCGTCATGATTTCATTGTGTGATGATCAATGGTGCCCCTTTCCCTTTTTTGGGACAGTCATTAAAATCCCTTCAAGGAGACGGAGTGATGGCGAGGTGCAATTAAACACAGTCAAGTGTTTCTGCCCCAGGGCCGAGGGTAGTAATGCTCTCCAGGTCGCTCAGATTTGGGACAAAGAAAGGGGGGGGCTGCTGTACTGCAGATGTGTTCATTTGGTTATTAACAAAAGGCTGGGTGACCCAGAAACTTAAACCCACAGAAGGACAAAAGTACTTTCAAACTTACAAATGGGAAGACCTTGGCGGCTTGTGAATAGCTCCTCTGGAGTGCTTTCTTTGCCACCTAGCTGCTTGGGAGCTGTGGCGTCTAATAGCTCCTCCGCCTAGCGGGCCCCATAAAATTTCAGCCTGTTTCTATATAGAGTGCTCTGGAGTGGCCATTCCTCTCTGCCTCTTATTTACTCTTAAATACTCTTTGGAAAAAGAGCTGATGAGGTGCATTGAGACGTGGCATCAAAAGCCACTCATTGATAGCCATCACTCGGGTTCCCCTGTACTTTTGGCCTTAACTGTTGTTTCCAAAATGTTGGGGTCGTTCTGTTGGTTTTTGTTTTAAGGAATGGCTCTTACAATACAAGAAGACATACACATGGTAAGTATTTAGATTAAAAAGGAGAAGCCCTCCCACTATACTCTTCCTCCTACAGATAGCTACCGCTGTGACCAGCTGGGTGTCTGGTTTTTCTTTTCTGTACATTTATCTACGCACCCTGTTCCTTGTCCTGCTGACCCAGGGCTTCTGTGATTACATGTGTACAGTCGGGTACACTAGGTGCACCAACGCCAAACCCCATCCTGTCTGATGGTTCCCATGAAGGTGCCCGAGTAGCTGCTTGGTCACGGGTGGCTTACTTCCAATCAGTTTTGGGTTTTGTGTGTGTGTGTGTGTGTTTGTGTGTGTGTGTGTGTTTACTTTTGCTCCTTTTCCACTCCAACCCTCTTGGCTCTAAAAGTTGGTAATCTCTAAGATAACTTTTTAAGGTTGGATTTCTGGGCCTTCCCCCCTTTACTTGGCTTTCATAGAGCTTAGCCAGCAGACAAAAGCAGCCCTTTGAGTCCCTCTGAAAATGGAGCTGCAGTACACACGTCACAGAGCTTCTATCCCATAGGGTTGAAGAAAGACCATGGCACCTCGTTCATCTGCGCTGCTACTACATACAGGCTTAGGACTTTTTTTTTTTTAATTATGAAGATGAGAGTCTCTACCTCTTAAACTATTAGTTGTCATGCCCTGGCTGGTACGGTTAATATAAAACTGAGGCTGGAGGCCATAAGTTTGAAGATGAAGATGATAAGCCGCTGCCAGCAAACTTTTCTCTTACAATAAAAAAAATTTTTTAAAGGAAAAAAACCCCATGCCAGGCTTGTTTGTCTATTGGTCTCTGTAGGCCTCCTAGGGGCCCCCATGGAAGCCGACGGGGTGGCGGGGAGAGGGGGATGGACAGAACGGACCCGTTTGAGTTGGGACTGGCCTGTGCCTGCCTCCCAGTGTGTGTACCGTGTCAGGGCATGTGTCTGGTTTAAAATGCTTTTCATCCGTCAACATACTGACCCCTTTTCAAGTTTCATTGTTCTTTTGTTTTGACTATAAAAGTGACACTTGTTACAAAACCAGTTTCTGTGATCTAGAACAGTGTTCTCAAACTTACGTGTACATCAGAATCATCAGGCCCCACCTGCAGAGTGTCTGATTCAGTGGCTCTGGGGCGGGGCCTGAGAATGTGCATTTCTAACAAGTTCCCAGATGCTGCTGCTGACCTGGCAGCCCCCCTTTGAGAACTGATCTGGAAGGTCCAAGGCGTGCGCATCATCTTTAGTCTTACCACTCAGAACATGGTTAACATTTTAGAGTGTAAATACTTAAGTTATGGGCGTAGGCTTAAAAGCAAAGATAGTTCTGTGCTGTATTACCGCTTTTTAAAAAAGACAACCTTTTTATTTTAGAATGCTTTTAGAGTTACAGACAGGTTGAAAGATAGAACAGAGAGCTCCCGTATACCCAACACTCAGTTTCTCTTATTGTTAATACCTTACACTGTTTTGGTACATTAACTAGAGTCCACGCTATTATTACTTTTCATGAAGATACAGGAAACTTTTTCATAATAAGATTAAGTATCAGAACTGCATAGAGACAGAAGTGAAAGACCTCTTCTTCACTCTTCCCACTCCTTATATCTTTCAGGGTATTTTTCCATACACTGTATACACATGTAAATAACACGCACAAACACACATACGTCCACACACACATATATCTTATTTTGGGACATTATTTTTTCATTTAAATATGTCTTGAAAAATTTCCTGTATCAGTACATCTAGACCTTCCCCATTGTGTTTTAATGGGAAGCATACATTGTTTTGTACCCTTGTAGAATTTAATAATGCCTTATCAGTGTCTGGATTTTAAATCTAGTAGATTAAAGGTGAGGTCTGGCACACCTTCCCTTTATCTTGCGTTGGAGGTTAGAGATTATTTGCCCTCCTTTGTAGAGTACTTAGCATGTTCCAGGCACTGCCAAGCATTTAGCATATGTTATCTAACACAGTTATCAAAACAACCTTATGAAACAGGTATCATTATTATCCCTATTAACAGATGAGGAAACTGAGGGTCAGGGAGGTTAAGCAAGGAAAACCCTCTGATGGCTTTTTTTTTTTTCCTTTATGACTTTCTAACTGGAGTAGGCTCTCGGGCGTTTTAGGTGCCGTGAGCCACTCAGCTTATTATAAACGCTGTTGGTTCATCTTTCCTGTGTGCCATGCCCAGTGCTGGAAGAGGAAGGCAGAGGCTGCTCTAAGGGAACTCAGTCTAGTTGAGGAGACAAACATATAAAGAAATTATCATATGGTGAGTATTATACCGGAAGCTTTAAGTTACTGGTGGATTTTCGATGCCTTAAGCAATGGAAGTAGAGCATCAGACTCTAATCAGACCTGAGTTTGAAATCTGAGTGTTATTTGTTTTTAGCTGAGTGACTCTGCGTTTTTGTTAAGAGTATCTTTTTTACATTTTTATTTTATTATTTTTAAAAGTATATTTTTATTGATTTCGGAGAGGAAGGGAGAGGAAGGCATAGAAACATCAACGATGAAAAAGAACTGATCAGCTGCCTCCTGCACGCCCCCCCCCCCCCCCGCCACTGGTGATCGAGCCTGCAACTCAGGCATGTGCCCCGACTGGGAATTAAACTGCGACTACCTAGTTCAAAGGTCAGTGCTCAACCACTGAGCCACACCAGCCGGGCTGTTATGAGTATCTTAAAAAATATTTCTTATAGTTGTTAAAATTAAATAATTACATATTAAGAACTAGCTATTGTTATGCTTAATATATAAATATATACTATGTGTTTCATATACAGGGTGGGACAAACGTAGGTGTATCATTTTGAGTATGTGAAACAGTTTATTCTTGTATTATTATTTATTAACTAGGGGCCCAGTGCACAAATTTGTGCACCTTGAAAGGAGCTGTGGATTGCAAGGCTGTGGTGGGCACAGGGGTGGGTCTTGGCCCATCCTCCGTGCTCCCACCTGGCCCCTCCTACCACGGCCCCCAGTCCCCTCTCTGCCGGCAGCCCCACTCCCACTGCCACCGCTGCCACCGCTGCCACCGCTCCCACGCGCTGATGGCGCTGGTCCCGCTCACACCCGCTGACTGCAGAGCGACTGGGGCTGGCGCCAGCAGCCATGCAAGCGGTGGCTGCTACCCAATCGCTCCTTAGGAGCAGGGGGAGGTGGAGAAGCCCTGAGGGGCAATCGGGGCCTGCACCGGAAGCTGGCAGCAGGTGTGAATGCCGGATGGGACTGCGGCACACGGGAGCAAAGAATTTTCAGTAACCACCAGAGGCTCGCCCCGGTGACAGTGACTAGTGCCCCATCTTGGTCTGGTACCCCTGCTCACCTGCTCCGCCATCCCACCGCAGCCAACACCCGCCATGTTCCACTCTCTGCCTCCTGCTGCCAATGCCCGTCATGTTCTGCGTGTGCGCGCACCACCCTCCCTCCCTCCCCCCCCCCCCCGCCCCGTGGTCAGTGCACGACATAGCCACTGGTTGTTTGGTTCTGCCGTTCGGTCTATTTGCATATTAGCCTTTTATTGTATAGGATGTATTATTTTCCATAGGAACAACTGTAAACCTACTTTTGCCTCACCCTGTATTTAAAGGCTTAATAAATATAACTGTGTAATCTCTGCTCCATCAATTGCTGAGTGGAACCTTGCCTTTAAAAATCCTTGGGCCCTCGCCGGTTTGGCTCAATGAATAGAGCGCCGGCCTGTGGACTGAAGGGTCCTGGGTTCCATTCCTGTCAAGGGCACATGCCCGGGTTGTGGGCTCGATCCCCAGTAAGGGGTGTGCAGGAGGCAGCTGATCAATGATTCTCATCATTGATGTTTCTTTTCTCTCCCTCTCCCTTCCTCTCTGAAATCAATAAAAATATATAAAAAAAATAAAAATAATAATCCTTGGAAAGTTCCAGATAGAAATGAGGCTGGAACCAAAACTCACCGTCTTTTTTTCTTTTATCTCTCAAGACTAAACCCTGAAGCCCTCCCAGGACCCCTTATGCCCCCACCTCTGCATTCTCAGAGCGACCTCCTGGTTCACAGGTTGACGCTCAACCACTGAGCCACGCCGGCCTGGCTTAAGATTTTTAATGAACTTTTTCTTGATATATGAGTAGTCCGTGCTATGAATTAACTTAATCCTTGGCCCTTTCATCGGGAGGAAAGATTTATGTTGAAATTTCCCCCCCACTTAGAGAAGCAGAACAAAACCTCAGCAGGCCTGCGTCGCGTGTAGCCAGGACCGTGCTGCCGTAGGTTAGAGAAAATGCCGTTTGCTCTTTTCCTTCCATTTTCGTGCTCGGGATGGGGAGGGCCTTCTGGCAAGGATTGTAAGCCACCAAAACTGGACTAACCTTATAAAAACGTTTTTGGTAGAAGGTGAGGCCGCTTTAAAGGAAAGGCTAGTTTCTTTGCTGTGCAAGGGCCTGGACAAGTTTCTAAGTTTGTCCCGGGGGATTTGGTGGTTAAAACATGTTTCACGTCAACCTGAACTGTCTAAATAGTAATCCTGGGACGTACGGCGGTGTTATTTTTTTCCTCCTTCCCCGGGAAAAGCAGCTGAACGCCACACTCGGGTTGGAAAGTAGGCTGGACTTGTGGAGTATGTGAAAACCCGCTCTCATAGATTGTACGAGCAGGCTGCCCCTTTCTGACGGGCAGTAATAGAGAGCCGCACTAAGTTTCTGCCTTTTTCTTTCTTTCTTTCTTTCTTTCTTTTTTTTAAGAGTTTGCTGCCCCCCTAAGAGAGCCAACTATTCAGAAAACTTAATCACAGGTTCTTCTTCCATTCAGACTTAATCTGCTCATTCAGAGGCCCTTGCCCTTTCCCTCAGAGGTTGCCTGTGCCTGACCTGGGGCCACCGAGGTCTTCCTCTTGGGCCTTGCAGCCTTGGAAGGCTCAGGAGGGCAGGACCAAGCCTAATTCATGGGGTAGGGGGTGGGGTTGGGTTGGGTTGGGTCTCTTAATCTCCAGTTGTGAACTGTGAAGGAGACCCACCAGCGGGGATTCCCTCTCCAGAATTTACCACCGCAGCCAGAAGCTTCACAGATATAACTGAAATTCAATCCCCCACCCCCTCTTTCTTTCTTTAGTTTTTTGTGTTTTTTTTTAACATCTTTAGTGACAGAAGACCTTAGGAAGGTTTTCTTCATATAAGTAAGTGTCTTCATCTCTCCTCACACTTCTAGTTTCCTCTGACACTACAAAAAAACAAGAGGAGAAATAGGATTTTTAGAAAGCCTTTCGCTGGCAAAAGGATTACCTTGGAAGGTGGTGGCCGCGGCGGCTAAGGAAGAAAACTGTGAGTGAGGCCTTTGCTTGGGTGTGCTCGGCAGCGCGACGTCTAAAGGCAGTGCAAATGTATTCTTGCTGATTTTAATTCAGAGGCGCTTTTCTGTTTTTAAAAAACGTCATGTTTATGCGTTTCCGTTGAGCTAAGGACAAATACAGGTCAAGTCTTGGCCTACTGGAAGAGATTTAAGTTTTGTTTGATTTTTGTTTTTAGCACAGCACAGCACATTTATGTCTGTGAGATGTCGTGAAGACAGAGCCATTGATAAAGTCCGATTGATTGCACGAGTCTTTGATTCGCCAGGATTTACGCCAGAAGAAACCAGCCCGCTCTTTGGCTTTGCCCTTTCACACGGGCTCTGGTTCCGTGATACGGCTTCAAACCCAAACCCGCTGTTACGTGTCCGTCCAGCTCGATGAACCTCTCTCACCAGTTGCAGAAAATCTTCCTGAGCAAAATGATACCTTCTTTGAGAGACCCTGAGCACTTTCTCAGCTGAGAGCTGGGGCGAGGACCTTACAGATGTGTCCACCTGCCCGGGCCTGACTGCTGTGGAAACCCGCCGAAAACAACAGATGTCGGTTCTTTGGGAGAGAAGAGAGCCAGGCCCGGCACTTTCATACGAGTCCATCAGGCCATTTAGCAGCGGCCAGAAACAATGAAGAACGAAGACCAAGCTTTTAGCCCCTCTCCTTGTCCTTAGATCTTTATGGTCTTTGCCCATCGGTAGAAAAACATGTCAGCCTGGGAACTGGGAGCCCCAGCTTCTGGTTGAGCTGGGTGACCTTTGGCAAGTCTCTTACTGTCCTCAGTTTTTCAGAATGAGGGAGTGGAGCTTGCTTCTCTAGTCGTCTCTTCCCCGCCCTGAGTTCCAAATGATTACCAGGGCCCAGCGCTACGTTTGGGGTTGAAGGTCTCAAATGGGTTAGGGGCTGGGCATCTATTGGCTCTTAGGTCTTTCACCTGGAAGAAGAATGGCAGCTTCTACCCAAAATAAGGGGCACCTTCAGATTTCCCTGTTTAGAGGGGAAGCCCTGTTGGAAAGGGGCCATTTTAGATAAGGATTTAGAGCCTTCTCTGACGAGAGATAACCATATCTGTCCTGTCGGTGTGTGAAGCTGGTACTTGCCATTGTGTCATGAATGGCTGTGTTTCTCTTTCCATAGCTATGGCCTTATCTTCCCATATGCCAACGGGTTTGACCAGCACTTAAAAAGGCAACTTCAGGAAATGCTGTTTTATGTTACACACACACACACACACACACACACACACACACACACACACACGCTTTTCCAATGGTTGAACAACACAAAACTACCAGGTTTTATAGCCCACTGGGCAGCTGCTGCTGGACCCATGTTATTCTCTTCCCTTCCTCCTCCTCCTCCTCCTGACCCCCTCCCCCAGAGGTCCTCCCCCAGAGCCCCCCCCCCCCCCCTTTTGCTCTCTGAGGGGAGCTGTACCTTTGTGGTTCTTCTGCAGCTGCCGGACTTTGATGGGGACATGCTTGCTGTCTCTACACTTGCTTCCCGTAGCAACCGGTTCTTTGAAGATGACCTCTTGCTGTTTGTCTGTTGTCGCTCATGTTGGATTATAGATGAGAGGTTTACCAGGCTGGGGGTAGGGACCCGCTGTTAGCACATTTCTTTTGGGGTTCCCAGCGTCTCTCAGCTTGTGTTTTCTCTTTCCAGAATATGAGGTTTGGAGACGGTGTGTGTGTGTGTGTGTGTGTGTGTGTGTGAGTGTGATATTTGTGCTGAATCAAACATAGTTTTAAGTGTGTAGGATTGCCCAAGTTGTGAGATAATCTGGAAATAGGTGCTGCAGTGATTCCTTATTGAAGCTATTTGATTTACTTCTCATTTTTATTATAATGTGATTAACACCCACAGGAGGGGGAGGGGCATCATTTGCTCCTCTCTCTGCTCCTCAAATGTTTTGGCACTAAACTTGCTTCCTGGTGTAATCTGAGCTCTAGGAATTGCCAAATTACCTAAATCTCCACACATTTGAACACCCCTATTTCCCCACAAAGCATCAAGTTTTCTCTTTTTATTTTAAAGCGAAAGGATCCCCCCACATGTGGCCCCATCCTGCACGGACTGCTCCTCGTGTGCTACGCGCGCGCGGCTGGTTTGTGGATTTCTGTTTAGCTCAGAGAACGTTCCTTGGGCAAGATGGGGACAAGGCTGGAACAAGGACCTCGTGGGACAGCAAGGTCACCAAAAGAACCCTGGATTAAAACAAAAACTAGTCCTTTCCCCCGATCCAAGTAGAAAAGCTAAAATAATATTAGCACCCGTTTTAGTAAAAAGGTAAGGAAAATAGACACTTTCACACACTGATGGTGGCAGGGTTGTTTGCAGCAATACGTGTATCAAGGTATTCATACCCCTTGACTCAGCAGTTTTCCTAAGGTTTTTAAAATATATATATTTTATTGATATTTTTACAGAGAGGAAGAGAGAGGGATAGAGAGTTAGAAACATTGATGAGAGAGAAACATCGATCAGCCGCCTCCTGCACAACTCCTACTGGGGATGTGCCCACAACCCAGGTACATGCCCTTGACCGGAATCGAACCTGGGACCTTTCAGTCCACAGGCCGATGCTCTATCCACTGAGCCAAACCGGTCAGGGCACATCAAGGTTTTTGTGTGAGGATGTTCGCTTTTATGTATTTATGACAGAAAATCGCCAACACCGAGGGCTGCCGAAGTGGTAGTACTTTCGATCACATGTAGAGTACTGTGTCTATCTTACAGTTGTTTGAGGAAAAGTATTTAATGGTGAGGGGAAATGCAACAAAGTAGAGTATAATGCAATATATCACCTGATACTAATTTTAATTTAAAAAGGAGAAAAAAATTATAATGAAATTCTACCCCCCAATTTTTCTCTGGTACCAAGATTTTAGGGTACATTAATTTCTTCATATTGTAAGTCCTTCAGTGATGAGGCATTACTCTTGTAAGATGAGAAAGTCTTTAAAAAAATTATCCCCCACCTCCAAAAAAGTACATTGAGGATTTTTCATTTAAAGCTAAGTATATTTTAATAGGCGAACCAAGAACATGCCCCCTGTTCTTCCCTTTTTTGTCATTAGAATGTGCTTGTGGCTGTTTTTCTTTTTAAGTCAATGCCAACATCATTCTTTGTGTGAGAGAAATGGCTTTGCGGCTTTAAGAAGTTGCAGCTTTAGCCAAAAGGAAGTTATACCCCTTAGCAGGGGCTCAGTCAAATAATATATCATCTTTTGTAATCACGCAGTGGTGCCTGACTTCCAAATGACTTACGAGTAGAGGGTGTTGGTGCTTGGCTCGGTTGTTTTTGGCACAGTCCAGGTGGACGCTAAAGGTGGATGAACGAGTGGCAGTGGGCGTTGCGAGCCTTCTCCCTGTTGGTGGTAGAAATCACTAGTTATGGGCCCTGTCTTTATTTGGAAATATTTGTGATGTGGGAAGAATGAGACGTGTTTGTAGCTGATGGTTTTATCAGCAGGTTCTCTAGGGGCACTGGAGTAGAGGGGGAGGATTTGGGGGAACGGGAGGTTGGGTTTCATTTGTGTTTGGCAGTGGCAGGTGATAGCTGCTGAGGGTAGAAAGGTCTGTACTGTCTGTTGAGGTGAACTTGACTTTGAGGTTGGTTGAGTTAGAAGGATGAGTACCTATGAAACCATGGGCTGGCAACCTTATGCTTCTTCAGCCCTCACTGTCACCCATTACGTGGGAAATCCGTAAGACTGGGAGGAGGATGGAGACAGCAGATATATCCTGGGAAGGCACGGAGAGGTCAGTCCAGAATGCTGGAATGTGGGTAAAACTAGCTTCTGTTGGCTTCATCGTGTGGGAGGCACTGGTGAAGTTAGGATTGGCTCTCTGGAGAGGGTTCAGTTTTTTTTGACATTCTCTTCTATTTTGAATCCTTTAAATAGGCCCATGTGGGAATCCACAGGTCTAGATGGAGTTTTCTTTCAACTGGTACCCTATTAACAACCATATATTACTAAATTATATTACATTGTATGGAGACCACATTGTACACGTTCATCAATAGATGATCATTTGAGTTATTTCCACTCCGGTTATTATAAACAATACTGCTATGAACATTCCTGCCCAAGTCTGTGTGTGGACACGTTTTCATTTCTCCTGGTATAAATCTGTGAGGGCAATTGCTAGGTCATACGGTGACTCTCGTGTTTCATGTTTTGAGGGACCGCCAGACTGTCTTCTAAAGCGGCTGTGCCATTTTACATTGGGACCCTTCTCCCCATATTTCCATCAGCATTTGTTACGATGCCTTTTTGATGATAGTCATCCTGGTAGGTTTGGGGCTTGTGTTTTTGATTTGTATTCCTCTGATGGCTAATGATGTAGAATATCTTTCCATGTGCTTATCGGCCATTTGCATATCTTTTTTAGAGAAATATCTACTCAGATCCTTTGCCCATTTAAATTGGGTTATTCTTTGTATTATTTTTTTAAAAAATCTGTTTTTATTGATTTTTGGAGAGAGAGGAAGGGAGATCATTGGTAACAAATATTGTCAATTGTCTTCCTTGAATTGACAAACTCACTGCATTCATTGTTAAGAAATGTCTGCCTTATACCCAGCTATATAACCGTACTTTGTCAGTTCTTTTAAGTTAAAATGGTTCCATAAAAAAGTGACTAGTTCAGCTTGCAATTTAGTCATGCAAGTACTTTATCTGAGTTAACCATTGCTTTATTCAGGGGAGGTGCCCTCTGTATTCTTCCCATTTTGTCACATACAAGTATTTAAAAGCATATACTTAGGAGCTGAGTACTAATACAATGAACTTATTGCTTCATCAGTATTCTTCATCAACATTCTTAAGGAAACTTCTTAATTTTTTAAAGTTGTATTTGCCTTTTAAAAATGTTTTTTATTGATTTGAGAGAGAGAGAGAGAGAAACATTGATTTGTTGTTCCACTTATTATGCATTCATTGGTTGATTCTTGTATGTTCCCTGATCAGGTACTGAACCCACAACCTTGGCATATCAGAGCAATGTTCTAACCCAGTGGTTGGCAAACTGCGGCTCGCGAGCCACATGTGGCTCTTTGGCCCCTTGAGTATGGCTCTTCCACAAAATACCACGGCCTGGGCGAGTCTATTTTGAAGTGGCATTAGAAGAAGTTTAAGTTGAAAAAATGTGGCTCTCAAAAGAAATTTCCATCGTTGTACTGTTGATATTTGGCTCTGTTGACTAATGAGTTTGCTGACCACTGTTCTAACCACCTGAGCTACCCAGCCAGGGCCAGGAAACTCCTTTATATATATGTATACATATATGTGTGTGTGTGTGTGTGTATTATTGATTTCAGAGAGGAAGGAAGAGGGGGAGAAGAGAGGGAAACATCCATGATGAGAGAAAATCATGCATCGGCCACCTCCCGCAAGTCCCCGACTGGGGATCAAGCCCACAACCCGGGCATGTGCCCTTGACCGGAATCGAACCTGGGACCTTTCAGTTCACAGGCCGACGCTCTATCCACTGAGCCAAACCGGCCAGGGCTCTTTTTTTTTTTTTTTAATTTGCACGGATAAAATAATCCAGAGTTCAGCTTGATGCCGCTGCCTTGATTCACCCAGCAATTTCCCCACCATTGCATTCACACCGTCAGGCACAATGTAAAGGCAAGTCATGCCTTAGTGTTATTATGAAAATAGTTTTGCCCTCACCAGTTCCCTCAAAAGGTTCCAAGGATCCTACCTGCCCCTCACCCTGGGGTGGGGAGTAGTGGCAGGTGGCTTTGAGAATGGCTGAGTTAGATGGCATTTAATGGAAATCGGAATAAAAATATTGTGAAGGGGCTTGTTATGTGAGAACGTTAGCATAAACTTGCATGGCGATAGGAGCTAAATACATAGTATACTATGCACCTTTTAGTTACATCATGCTTCCCAGTCTTGAGCAATATTCAAAAATCACAAAGCCATTACCACGGAGGGTTCTTTGGAAATAAAGTGCTTTCCCATTTTCTTCCTTTTCCTTTTTTTTCTTCCAAGAAAAGGACCCCCTTCTTCGCCCACCATTGCCAAACGTGGCGTTTCCCTTATTTCATGTTTGGTGTTTGGGAGGATAGTGTCCCTTTAGGCCCTTCCTCCGTACGTCTATTTCTCAGGACGCTCCTTACTCCGAAAACCCTAGACTGGTGTCTAGTTCAAGCCCAGGCCAGCGGCTGGCAGTGACCCAATCCTTGCCATGTAAATCCTCACTGAATGGCAGGAGACGCAAACGTAGCAGTTCATGGAATTGTAAGGTGAGCGCTGTTTCCCAGCCAATTATGACTCCATCTAAAGCCATAGCTGGGCCATTAATGTATTTTGGGCCTTGTCCTCTTTCATATCTTGCCAAACTCTGAGAGTCTACTGTATAGCTACTGGCAACGGGCCTCTGCCAAACACAGTCTATGAATGTATCATTTTACACCTCATTTTTCCTTGTTTCCCCCCGTGATGGCACCTTGCCTGTGTTTCTCTCCCACATCTTTCCAGCCACTTAAAAAAAAATTATTCATTTCACTTGTTCCTGCATTGTGATGTAGACTTTTGGCTTCTGTAGTTACCTGGGCGCTGAGAGAGCTGCAGAAGGAAGATGCTAACGTCTTCACATAGGGCCCTTCCCTTCTCAGCACCAGCGCTTCTCTCTCGGTCCCTCTTACCGGTTGAACCGTGTCCTCCCCAAAGTCATATTGTTGAAGGCTTCACCCCCAGTGCTTGAGGGGTCAGAATGGGACCTTATTTGGAGATAGGGTCTTTACAGAGGTGCTCGGGTGAAAATGAGGGTGGGTGCTGGTCAACTAGGACGGGTGTCCTTAGAAAATGGGGACATGGGGACACACACACACACACACACACACACACACACACACACACACGGGGGGGGGGGGGCGGAACACCACGTGAAGATGGGAGGCGGTGATACGGCTGATGATTCGACAAACCCAGGAATGCCAGAGATTGCCAGCAACCCACCAAAAGCTAGCGGGGAGAGGCATGGACCTAGTCTCCCTCGGCCCTTGATCTCCAGCCTCTAGCCTCCTGAACTGGGAGACTATGCGTTTTTGTTGTTAGTTTGTGGGGCTTTGTTAAGGCAGCCCCCAGAAACTAACATCGGCCTCAAGGCTGACCGCTGTCTCTTGCGGCCCCTTGGTTCTGTTATTCACCTTGGACCTTTGTTTTAGAGGTCACACCCTGAATGATCTCTCAGGGTGACCGGTGGGCGCACCCCTCCCCCTCCCCCCCAAGAAATGCTCTGTTAATGCTCACACGGATAAGGAATGCATGGTTGAGAATGGTGTCTTCTGGAAGGATGGAGAGATGGTATCGGACCCAGAGCCAGGCGGCTCCGTGTGCCGGCTCCCATCCCTTCCTTTGCCTTTCCTCTTCCCTGCATTGACTGGCGATGTTGAAATCTGACCGGCCTCCACTTGCTCCCCTTTCCTGTGGGGCGAGGAGCCTTGAAGCCAGCATGGGGTATATTTGACTTTATTTTTTCCAAGTGCTTTCTCCATGGGACCCTCCTGCGGGTTCCCAGCTGACCGCCTGTTTGCACCACACAGCTAGGAGAGGTGGCCAAGAAAAGCGAGCTTCTGGAATGCTCAGGGCCCCGAAACATTACCCTTCGTGGTAGTGTGGTTCCTGCCAGGATGTCCTTGTAAAACTTTTATGAAGATGTTGTTGAACTTGCATTGGAGGTTGAAAATTGCTGTTAACTTTGCTAAGTCCCGTGTCCCCCAGGAATGTGGGATGCTAAGGGAATGCCTCTGGGCCTCCCTTCTGGATGGGCGCTCGGCCGCAGCAGCTGCCTGGGCAGAAAGTTGAGCTGGATGGATGGATTAAGGGACATCAGCTAGGCCTTTGTTTAAAAATATTTAAAATATGTTTGAACCTCCCTTTATCAACAGAGAATAGTTCCTTTCAGCGGAGAGAAGTTTTCCATTTCCATGTTTTTTTGCGATTTTGTTTGGTTCCTTTGTACATTTGCGACTTCAGAAAAGTGTCCCCATTCACATTTTGGAAACCATGTACAAAAGACTCTGCGTGGTTATGTTCCATTTTGCTTAAGGGGAAAGAGCAGTTTGCTTCTGTCCGGAACATAGTGTTTAGGAAGATAATCTTCCCTGGCTTGAGTTAATTTTTTCTGGTGCGGAGCTTTGATGATCAAAAAAACAAAACAAAACGAAAACGTGTTCGAGACTGTGTGTATTGAAACCTTCTTTGGAATGAAGAGTTCATGGAGCTATATTACTAATGAGACTGAGCTTTGGACGTTCCAAAGAAATAAACCAGAAGGAGTGTTAACCCACTCGGAAACATTGACGGTTAGGGAGTTTGAGTAAAGGTAGCGTCGTCCTAAAGTAAGATCCAGGTCTTTTCCTCGTCTTCCTCCCAGATGACCATAGTAGTGTGTATCAGGTTTCTGCTTAACTTCAGATCTTTGGGCATTTGCCCATTGTTATGAGAAACCCGAGCTCCTTCTCTCCATGCAGGAAGGGCCAGCACGTCGCACAGCGCCAGGGGCCCCATTCATCTTAAGAGTGCGTGGATTAGACCAGGGTGTGAAGGGTGCGGGCCAGCACTGGGTGGTGCGTGGCCTTTGCACACAGGTGTTGACAGGCAAGGCATGGTGGGTGGAGGTCCCTGCTTCTTGGGTTGATGAGTACATGTTTATTTTTAGAAACTGACCCTAGCCATAACCCCTGGTATTCTGTGTCCTTAACCCAGACCATTCATCCAAATCATTTACCTCCAGAAGTATTTGGCCAGCTCTGGGTTATGGCTTTGCCCTCCAGACGCTAGCTCAGCCACAGCTTGACAGGGGGGAGGCCACAGCCTGTGAAAGATCCATCTGGGGAATTATTCGTTGTCTCTTAAGGTTGCTTTACAATTGCTTGAGCGCCAACCCTGAAGTTTAGGAAAAGAGTGTGGTTAAATTTCTTCAGTTTACGCCTTTCTGCTACAAGTAATTCCTAATCTTCGTTGGCTCTGGAGGCTGGAATCCGAGTGCAGAAGACGAAGGGGGCTTTGAATAGACATTCTGGGATATTTCAAAGGTTCCAGAGCTTGGATTGAGGTTAGTGACGCGCCAGGGGTGACTGAGGTCCCACTGTGTCCGGAAAGGCTATGTCTCTCAGGCCAGGCACGTGTCAGTCGTTCATCAGACACTTAACAAATGGCACCGGCGGCGTCTCTGAGGTCGGAGCCTGTGAACTTGCCATTTCTGAATGGCAAGTTCAGAAACGGTTGAATATTGGCAGTTTGTCCTGGTCCTACCTGGAGTTCTCTAGAGAAGCTTAAGCAGAGCAGGAAGCTGAGACCCACCTGCCTTGGGCTGGGCTGCGATTCTTGCCCGGGCACTTACTTGTGTGTGACATTGGGCAGGTCACCCACTCTCCTCGTACTGCCGTTTGCTGCTCTGGAAACGAAGACGATTGTGGTACCGCACCATAGAGATAAATATGTCCATGCACTGAGAGTAGGGCATGGCGCAGAACACTCTATGTGCTGCTGTTATATATTATTTACTCCTTCTTATGTCACCATCTCCGTTTCCGCCATGTCTGTGTGTCACCCTTTTAGTCATGTGTCTTTCTTTAAAGTTGCTACAATTCTAAAAATAGAAATAACTTATTTTGTTGACTCTTAGATGCCGCCTTTTTTTTTTTTTTGGTATCTTACCATCTCTGATATTGAAATGTCTTAAAGTCCACAGCATGACCTAGCTTAATTTTTCCTTTGTCCACTCAAATATGTTATGGTCGATGGTATCTTAGATTTGATGAAAAGGGTATTTTTTGAGGGAAATGTTATCAAGAAGTTGTGCTGGTTATCTTTTCTAACTCAACAGAATGAACAAACGTCTGTTGTTTTTAAAAAACTCCCCGCTGTGTACCACCTAGAATCCTCTGTGGATCGGCAGTGGCTCGTGGCCTACATTCTGGGACACACCAGTTGCCACGGGTGGTGTTCAGATGGCGTTTCGTGGAGCTGCGTCCCCCGACTGGGCCCTGCCTGGAGCGAGGAAGCTGAAGGAGGAGTAGCCTGCGGTCCTCTCCCCCAGCGTGGCCCTGCCTTTGGCCCGTCTTTCGCATCCTTTTTCCTTCCACGTTGGTTTACAGAAAGGGCTTCCAGGACTACACGTCGCTTGCAAACCAGCAGTAAGCCAGCCTTCTCTTCAGTCGGCCGAGGGGTGGTCTGCTGGGGTAACAGTGCCTGGGATGACACCCGCAGACCTTCCTGGGAGATGCCCGCGTCTGAGGACATTTTTCAGATTTTCGAAGCAGCTTTTATTTTGTCTTGATTTTTCTTTTCTTTTTTTAAGCAGCCGCTTCTTACATCGGATGAAACCCTGAGCTTCCTAGAAGCAAGGGGGCCCCCTGACCCTCCTTGCCTTCCCTTTTCTGGGGCCGGCGGTTCCCCTGTGACCGAGGGTGCAGCACGGGGGACCGGAGGAAGCTCGTTTTGCCTCTCTCCTGAGAAAGAGCTTATCTCCCTCGATAGGGGCCCGTCTTTCGGTCTTCGGAGGTCACCTTTTGAACCTTGGACTGAGCCAAAAAGTTGCTGAATTGCCCAAAGCAGCCTGTGAGGCTAGCGTGGAAGACTTCACACATTCCTTCTCTAACTTTATCTCAGAGAGGGCTGAGAACTGCGCGGCATTCCTGCTTGTGGAGACCTCCCTGGGCAGGAAGGCATCCTGTAGAGGAGGGAGGGGCTCCATCCCTGCAGGCCCGGGGTATAGATAGTGCCAGAAGGCTTTGGAACTAGGCCGGGTCCGTTCTGGAGGAAAAATGGGGCCTAACAGCCATGAACTCTCTTCACCCCAAAATGTCTTTAGCCCTAGGGTCTTAGCAGCCAAGTGGGGTCCAGGGGCGCCAAGGAGTCTCCACTGGCACTTTCTCCTTCCAGTGCATCTTGAAGGTGGATTTGAATTAGGTCTAGAAGGTGGATTTGAATTGGGACTAGATGGTAATGTGCGTATCGTGCAGAACACAGGGCTTTCTGTTCAAGGCTGCTGGCATTTGGAAATGGAATTCTAGAGCAGTGCAGACTTACATGTAGCATCTTTGGGTATATGACCACCCCTGGCTTATGGTTTGGAGCCAGGATGGTGCTTTCCAAATTCTGAGAACTAGAACCAGAGTCTTTCTAGTTCTGAGATTTTGCCCTGGGTGGCACTGGGTACACGATAAGACTCCCAGTTACAAAATTCCAACCTGACGGATTATCATCTGGAGCCACTCCAGAGTGGGATCCTTGGTCTGACTCTTCACTGTGTCACAAGCAGCGCCTGTCACGGCGCGTGCCACCCAGAGAGGGTGCTCAGTACATTTATTTACCGAGTTTGTAAACTTACAAATTGCTTTCTGATTAGATAATGATGTTCAGTCTCTCTGAGACCTTGCCTGTTGTATTGCATCTCGCGAGACTGCACACTGCATCCCCTGAGATTGTGCCACGCTTGCAGGTGGAAACACACGTGTGTGGTGCCCAGTTTGGGAGTCTGGAGAATAGGTGGTGGCGGGAGTCCAGAAGGATGCTTTGAAAAGTGAAGGACTCCACTGTCCAGTTGTTAATAAGAGCTGAGGTGACAATGCACTGGAATGAGTTTTGTCTTTGCTGAAACATACTAACTGGTTGACCTGTCAACAAGTATTTGAGCGCCTACGAGGCAGGCTGTAAGTCACTGATTGGGTGGATTTAGAGATGTATAAAACAGTTGGTTTACTTTTGTGTCCCTCAAGTCCAGAGAATGATTAAAAAGTTGTTTATCTTTTGATATGTGACTCAGGAGCATAGCAGAGGCAGAGGGGTGGTTTGAACGTGGGTCCTGGTGACTTTGGGTACATGACCTCCTGAGCCCAGGCTCCTCCTTCCCATACAGTGGCAGTGATCTCTGTCTAGTACACCTCACAGAGGATGCAGCAGAAATGACCTGCGTTAAGAGGTGTAAAGACTGTCTACCCTAAAGTGGGCCCCGTTCACAGGGGGGAGGACAGGAGAGTGGCCCTGGGGGACACAGAGGCCACCAGGAGCCTCAGGCTGTCTGTGGTTCTCCGGTCCTCTCTGGGAACCAATTCACCCAGTTTCCTTTACTTGGCAGATTTCCCAGTTTGGCTTCTTTCTTAGCTCAAGGTCAACACGTTTCTGTCTGTTCAAAACGGAATGAATTGCATCTGGCACATTTTGTCCTTGCACCTCACAGCAAGGACTAGATGGTACTCTGGGAGCTTGGCGAAGTGAGAGCCAGCCTCATCACCAGAGAAGGCCAAGCCCTGGAGGAGAGAGAGCACACTCTTTGGGAATGTCTCACCGATCACAAGTGTTGGTGAAAATGACCTTTTGTGTACGCACTGCCCTATCCTTTCCAAGGGAGGGTTGAGTTGCTTCTCAAGTTCGTCTTGCAGCCACTGGGTTGAGAATTCGGATTTTACCAGTATGTAAAACTAGAGCTCAGAAACAAGAAAATCCAAGCCGGTCTTCTTGCAGGAAGTAGGAAGCCCTCTCTGGCCCAGCAGCAATAGGCTCCCCATGGGTAGTGACCCCTTAGCTGTGGAACGAGGCAGGTGGATGCATGCTTTGCCCTCTGACTGTCATACCTCTTAGAGATTAACCAAAGAATGTATATTCATTCTTTGTATATATATGTATATATATGCATATAACTCGTGGACACAGACAATAGTGTAGTGAAGGCCTGGGGAGGAGGGCAATGGGAATAAAAAAGGAGACATCTGTAATACTTTCAACAATAAAGGTAAATTGAAAAAAAACAACGAAAAAAGATAATTTAGCGACTTGGTTAGAAGGAAATGGCAGCGTGTTCACCTTTGGGCCCGCCCTACTGTCTCCTCTGAAATCAGGGTGTTTTCTGTTCTGGGTGCAGCCTGGGTTGCTGTTCAGAGCTTTCGCTCCTACGGGGCCACTGTAACAGTGCCACAGACTGGTGAGCTTATAAACAACAGGAATTTAGTTCTTACTGTTCTGGAGGCAGGAAGTCTGAGATGAGGGTGCCAGCGTGGTTGGGTGAGGGCCCTCTTCCAGGTGGCAGACTTCTGGTTGTGTCTTCACATGGCAGAAGCAGCTAGGAAGCTCTGTGGAGCCCCTTTTATAATAAAGCCACTAATCCCGTTTATGAGGGGTCCATTCTCACAGCTTAAGCACCCCCTCCCCCAGAGGCCCCACCTAATACCATCACCTTTTGGGGTTAGGATTTCAATATAGAAATTGGGACACACACACACACACACACACACACACACACACACAAACACATCCAGACCATAGCAGAGCCCACTGCCTGCCAGGCTTCTACTTGCTCCAACCCCCCTCTTGGAGGGTTCCCCTGCAATTCCATGGTTAGGATTTCCCATCCGCTCCTTTCCTGTGGCTGCTCCCAGTCTTTCTAAGTATAGAGGACAGTATCACTCTTGGCTTCGGCCTGGTGACTCACTTGAGTGCATTGTCCCCCTTCACTTTATGATGCTGCTGTTTACTTTTTGTGATGTGAGAATTTGCCAGTGGACATGCATCATCTCATTTGACCCAGAGCCAGTGATTGACACCTCCCCTCCCTTCCCCTCCCCTCCCAACTTGGGAGAGAAAACACTTGCAATAGTTAAGCTTAGAAGATCCCAAGCCAGGTAGGTGTTTAGAGGTGGGAGCAGAGACAGTGAAAGCTGAAGGATTCTGGAAAGATCACATAGAGGCAGTGAGGCCAGAGGTGGACCACAGTGAACGGGTGTGGCAGGAAACGGGGCATAAAGAATTTGAAGGGATTTAGGTGAGATTGTGATGACATCTTGCTCGTAGGTAGCCTTTGATCCTCTTGAACGTTCTTTACCTTGTCTGTGAATTAGATGGGGCAGGTGGTTAAATCCTCTGAGTTGTTGAGAAATTGAGGGCCAGAGAGAGTACACAGTGAGATTAGGGGTCGCCTGAGCTTCTGACCCTGGCTATCTCGAATTTCCTGTGTCACCTGACCACCCACTGGTCTCTGACCCCAGAACACCTTCATTACTGGTTTCCTGCTGTGTTTTGTTTTGTTCCGCACTGCATGGTGCTATTAAAACAAAATCTGTTTCAAACAGCATTTCCCCTGCAACCTCGAGCATCAAACACCTCAAAAAAAAATCTTCTAGATTTGAGCAGGTCCTCACTTTAATTGGTTTCTTTTAAGAAAAATTGAAAAGGACAGGGACTCTTTTTTTCCCCCCTTTCCTTGAGATTGTAGGGATGTAATAGATTTCAGAGTCTAAAGTTAACAAGCGGTCCCTAGCCAGCGGCGACTACTTACATTTACATTAATTAAGATGAATTAAAACTTACAATTCAGTCCCCCAGTCTCAATAGCCACGTGTGGTTCTTGGCTCCCAGATTGCCAGTGCAGAATTGTAGGACATCCCCATCATCGCAGAAGGTTCTGCTGGGTAACACTGATCCCTCCGAACCTCTGACCCTTTGTCATCTCTAACCTCTAATTTCTCGATAACCTCTGACCTTACAAAGTAGGCTTGGAGCGCGGAGGGATGTGATGATGGCGTCAGTGGTCCTGTTCTTACATTTTCTGGTTCATCTCCCGAAAAGACACGGCCAGTCACTTGTTTTTCACGGAGAGGGGAAACCTCCAACTTCACCTGTTCCACCAGGCCTTGTACTGGTGCTCCTGGGGCTGGGCAGCATGCCACAATAGAATCTAGAACCAGGGTGTCATCATTTGTTCATATATGGCGTGCTACATGTGCCATTAGCGGTGCATACTTACATGGTCCCCTGTGGATGGATCGGCGCGTTAAGTGTGGAGCTGCGTGCCTGTATTGGGGAGGCACGGAGGGAGGACAGCTGCGGCCAGCAACGCTCCTACACGAAGGAGTGAGCTGCCTCTACCCTGAAGAATGTTACTCCGTTTGTAAGTTCTGTGGGTCTGCGAGAATAAAGCCCTGTTACAGGTAAGGCACTGCTCCAAGTTCAAGTGCTGCATCAACTGAAGTGAGTTTGTGCTCAGTGGCTTACACTGTGAATATCAGAAGGGCGAGGCAAGGAGGGCCCTTGTCCCAGCAGGTACGTTGCCTCTTGACTGGATGGTGAGACAGCCCACGGGCTCTGCTCTAGATTTCCGTCATTTTTCTGTTCTACCAAAGTTAGGATTTAGGACACATGGAGAAGAACCCTGTTCAGCCGAGCTGTCTAGAAAAGGCATTGTCTTGTTTGGGTTTCCATGGATATTATTGGGGTTATTGTCTCATGTTGGGTTGTCCATGACCCGGTTCGGAGCCAGATCTGAATCAGAAAAGGAAAGTCCCCTTTTTTTCCTCCAGTAGGTGCCGCATGTATTTCTGAATTAAAATACATCTACATAGGCTGTTGGTAATGAGCGCGTGGTTAGCAAGGGGATGCTTGTGATTTTTGGTTGGGTTGTATTGCTCCATGGTAAAGTTGTTGACTCTCTTTCTAGAATGCTGTCTTTGTTCTTGCCCTGAATTCATCAACTTTTTTTTTTTTTAAAAAAACAAACAAACACTTATTTGAGGCATTTTGATCCAATAAACCAACCATTTAAAGGTTCAGTGTAAGGAGTTTTGACAGGTGGATGTGTCTGTGACATCAGCACCACCATTCAGATACAGAACTTCATCACCCCTGAAAGTTGCTTGTTCTCTGGCCGTCCATTTCTCTTCCTCCATCCCCTCCCTGACAAGCACTGATCTGCTTTCTGTCACTACAGATACGTTTATATTGTCTGGAATTCTGTGTCAATGCAGACGGGCATTATGTACCCTTTTTGGGAGAAGGGCGGGAGGAAGTCGGGGTTATTTTATTCCGCATGATGTTTTTGAGGTTCCTTCATGTTGTGTAGCCTGTTCCCGTGTTTTGTTGCTTTTTCTTGCTGAGTAGTATTCCTTTGTGTGATGCACCACCTTTAATGTGTTCGTTTACTTAGTGATGAGCATGGGGTTGTCTCCACTTTCTGGCGTTTACAAATAAAGCTGCGGTGCCTATTGGAGTACAAGATTTGTGTGGACACATGTTTTCATTTCAATTGTGTAAATACCTAGGGGTGGAATAGCTGGGTCGCCTGGAAAGTGTACGTCATACTTTACAAAGAACTGCCGAACTGTTTTCCGTAGTGACCGGGCCGCTTCGCACTCCCAAACGCAGCGTACGGGAGTTCCTGTTGTTACACGACTTGGCCGACACTTTGCATTATCGGTCTTTTCGTTTCATCCCTTCTTGTGGGCGTGGAGCAGTATCTTCTTCTTCTTTTACTCTTCATTTCTCTAATGTGGAATGTTGAGAGTCTTCTCATGTGCTTCTTTGCCTTCTCTGTCTCTTCTTTGTGAAGTCCCTGTTCAAAACCTTTTTTTAACCCATTTTTGTTCCTGTTATTGAGCTTTAAGAATTCTTTTTATATTCTGGATAATAGTCCTCAGGCTTGTTTTGTGTCTTTGGAGTCAGGTAAGAAGGCCTAAAATTCATTTTGGTGTTTAAAACTAAACTCATCCCAAAACAAACCTTATTTTTCCTTATCTCAGGAAATGGTGTTCTTTTGGGGATGGAGGGGGAGACAACAAGAGATCATCATTTTTATGAATTAAATTTTTTTCCCAACTGAGAAGCGGAAATATAAAGAGAACAAAACTTATACACAGCTGTACCGTAAGAGCATTGGTGGTTTTTAGCTCATGGCTTGGGTATGAAACTTTAGTTCATCTCATACAATATGAAAGCAGATGCAATGGTGAAGCTGTATCATGAGACCCCCAATCAGTTTTTAAAAAATATATTTTTATTGATTTCAGAGAGGAAGGGAGAGGGGGAGAGAGATAGAAACATCAGTGATGAGAGAGAGTCAGTGATTGGCTGCCTCCTGCACACCCCACACTGGGGATCGAGCCCGTAACACGGGCATGTGCCCTGCCTGACCGGAAATCAAACTGTGACCTCCTGATTCACAGGTAGATGCTCAGCCACTGAGCCACGCTGGCCGGGCCCCACGCCTCCTCATTTCTCTTTCCCCTGGTTTCTTGTCTCCGATGCCTGAGTCTTGAACGGGTAACCACTTGAGGGGATGCCATGGAGGACGTGTCAGCAAACAGGAAAAAGCAAATTCGGCCATAACTGTATAGACAGTCCACCGAACTGTTCAGCCACGTACCCATAGATAAATCCACCTGTTGCCGAAAAAGGACTAATTCCCCGAGACATCAGTTCAGCTAGCTTCGGGCCCTTACAACCATGTGCCTGGGCAGCCAGCGCAGATGCTCCTGCAGGGCTGGCTGAGGAGGTGGCTGCAGAGTGCTGGCTTCCGGCAGCGAGGCGAGGGCAGCTGCAGCCCAGGGAAGGTCGGGTTCGGGGACTGGTCCTGGGCACAGCTTGGAGAGCTGACCAGGCCGAGTAGTGTGATGGCCACAGCCCCGGAAGCGGAACTATGGATTACATTTTTTGAAGTTGGACCATTTTAAAGGATTTTGCTACATATGTCATCATACTTGGTATAAAGTTGTGTTCCTTTTTTCAAAATACTAAGTCAAATTAAGTTTTTTTTAAGAAAAATATATTTTATTGATTTTTCTTTTTACAGAGAGGAAGGGAGAGGGATAGAGAGTTAGAAACACGGATGGGAGAGAAACATCGATCAGCTGCCTCCTGCACACCTCCTACTGGGGATGTGCCCGCAACCAAGGTACATGCCCTTGACCGGAATCGAACCTGGGACCCTTCAGTTTGTTTTTATTATTGTTATCACTGGCTATTATTATTATCACTGGTGTTTTAGTGCCAGGCATTGCTCTGCAACATGTGTGTCTCTAACCCTCACAATAACCTTGTAATGTCAGCATTGGACTTCTTACGTGTGGATGATAAAACCGAGTTGGAAAGAACTCATTCGTGCCAAGGAGGCATTGGTCTGCATGGCTTAAGGCTTTGCTCATTACCCTGGATGCCACTGGATTACCCTGCATTCTCTCTTGCCAGGCCCTGGGAAGTCCTCTTGACCTAAAGCTTTGGTGCGATCAAAGGGAGGTAGAAGCATCCTTTAGTCAAACACACATGACAAGGCAAACGAAGGCCAAGGCCAGGGCCTGACCGATTCAGCTGGTGAAGGTACTGTGAGCCACTTTGAGATTCAGACAACACGTTGCTTACATAGAAGTAAAAGGGAAGAGTAGCCAGAGGTGCCAGATGCTCATGGTCTTCACCCCACACCCCAGGGAAGGGTGACGCTGAAGCAGAAGGGGCCACGTGGCTGCAGTGTGAATTGTGGGTTGCCCTGCTGCTGAGGAGTCCGTTCTAGGCGATGGCTAAGCTCTTCTGAGAGGGATGGGACAGGAGCTTCCTCCTCATCAGAACCCGGGAGGTGATGAGAAACCTCTCAGGACAGCCTCCCAGGTGAGACGGGGAGGCGAGAGGGAGAGGGCCTTGAAGTGCATCTCAAGATCGCGCCTTCCCTCAAGTCCTTTTTTGTTCACCGAGGATCGCGTTCGTCCAGACCTTTGCCTGCGTGGCCCGTGTGGATACCTGTGAGGGTGGCATGGCCGAGCCGTTCCCCTCTCCTCTCTGGCCTACAGGCACGCGGTCTCTCCTCTTTTGACTCGAAGCCCTTGGGCCCCCTTTTCTGACTTCTCTCCTGGTACATACCAAGGCTGGTACGCTTTCTCGGAATAAATGTCAAGTTCACCCAACTGAATAAAGACCCTTGAAGAAGATGGAGATGCACATCGAGCGTAATTTTTGTATCTATTATATACACTCACACAACATGGCCTTGCCTTCACGTAGAAACGCCATAAATGCAGGTTTCTTTGTAGGTGAACTGAGACCCACCTGGTTTCGTTGAAGTTAGACACAGCAAAAACCCGTCCATCACCATCAGTCTGACACCTAAGAACCGAGTAGTTGAAGACTCCAGGAGTTTGTCCCCGGTGTACCCACGCCACCCTAGTGCCCTAGAATGCAGGGGTGGGGGTGGGGAATGGTAACACAAAACGAAAGATCTCAATTAAAATAAAAAAGCCCAGAGGACGTTTTTAGTCATTCCTCTCTGGAATTAAATGTCGGGCACTGGGCTAAATTTCCAAGGGGCCCTCTTGCTGACAAGTGGGGGTGTAAGGAGTGGCTATAGCAAGATCGGCCAGGCCAGACCCAGCTTGGGTTGTGACCTCCCCAGCCCACTCTTTGAGCCAGAACTGTCACAGCAGACCTGGTAAGATACAGGTAGCTCACTGAGGTGAGGAATGGGCAAGAAGCTGTCCTAGCTTGTGCCCATAATTCCTGACATAGTGACTGTCTCCTAGGAGCCTGAAGCAGAGCTCAGACATCATCTCTTTAATCCTCCCCAAACCCCACGGGGTAGGCAGGTGGCAGGCATTCCCCTCGCTCTCGGGATCAGAGAGAATGGGGCCCTTATGCGACGTGCCCAAGGTCATACAGGGTGGCACAGCCCAGCATATAATTTATTGCTTTTAATGCTTGAGCCTGTGGTTTTCGCCCCTCCCTCTCCCTACTTCCCCTGCTATTAACAGGCTGCGCAAGGATATTTAATCAGGTGATTTTCATCAAGTGTCCCTTCCTGAAGCGCTCTGGTTTGGAAACTCACCAGGGCAATTACAGCAAAGCAGGGATGGAATGGGGTGAATCTGTAGCCTGTGGGTATAGCTGGGGAGCCCTCCAGGAGCCCTTCCCCTCCCTGGCAGTGCTCGCCCTCTCTGGAGTCTCACCGCGTGCCCCTGTCCTGCCTTCACTGTGATGTGTTTCTTGCTTGATTACATGGTCTTGGGGATGTTGAATGGGCTAGTTCAGTTTTTACCTCACTTCCCTTTCGCTGATCCTCGGGTTTTCACTCTATTCGTGGTGGCCCTGGGCCCCCAGCTAGAGCCCTTCCCCTCTTAGGCGGTCTGCCCCAATCCGTCCTTCTTGCTCATTAAGTTCACTGACTTGTGCCACCTCGCGCAGGTGGTGCAGGCGCCATCTCTATTTTATGGCTGAAGGAACGGAGCCCCGGGGCTGTGTTCTTTTCGTCACACAGCGCCAGATAATAATTTGAATCTTGCCCTATTTTTTTCCTTTTTTTTTTTTTTACTTGCCTTTTATCTGCATAATTCCATAGCCTTATTGAGATAGAACTCACGTTCCATGTAATTCACCTCTGTAAAGTGTACAGCTCAGTGGTTTTTAGTATTTTCACAGAGTTGTGCACCATCACCTCAGTCAATTGTAGAACAATGAAATCACCTCAAAGGGAAACGCTGTTCCTGTGAGCTCCTACCTCCCTCCTCTCTCATTCCTCCATACTCCAGCCTTAAGCAATCACTACTCTGTTTTTTTGTCTCTCTAGATTTCCCTGTTCTGGATTTTCATATGAATAGAGTAATTTAAGAGGTGGACTATGGTGACTGGCTTCTTTCACTCAGCATAATGTTTTCCAGGTTCATCCATGTTGTGGCATGGACCAGTGCCCTGTTTTCTTTTTATGGCCGAATGATACTCCATTGTGTGACTGTACCACAGTTGGTTTACCCATTCACCTCATTGGTGGTCATTTGTGTTATTTCTAATGGCTATTATGAATAATCCGGTGCAATAAAAGGCTAATAGGCAAGTCATCCCCTCACCAGGGAGTTGGACCAGGAGTTCGACCAGGGGGCGGGGCCAGCTGGCCAACTGCCAGCAGCCCTTCCCCCTCCCCCCCCCGGCCAGACCCACCCCCAATCGGCCCAATTGGGGTGGGCCAGCCGGACCCCACCCATGCACAAATTAGTGCACTGAGCCTCTAGCGTTACTATAAACATTCATGTGCAAGTTTTTGGGTAGGTGTATGTTTTCATTTCTCTTAGATATATAGCTAATAGTGAAATTGCTGGGTCAGATGGTAACTTTATGTTGAATCATTTGAGAAAGTTACCAGGCTTGTTCAAAAGCAGCTATACCATTCGACATGCCCACCAGCAGTGAATGAAGGTTCTAATTTCTCCACATCCTGGGCACTTATTTTCCCGTCTTGATTACAGCTGTCCTAGCAGGGTGAAGTGTATCTCATTGTGTTTTGATTTGCATTTCCTTGCTGGCTAATGATGTTGAGCAGCTTATTTGCATTTGTATATCTTTCTTGGAGAAATATCTATTCAGATCCTTTGCCCATTTTTTAATTGGATAATTTGTCTCTTTATTATTGAGTTATAAGAATTCTTTCTATATTCTAGTCCTTTATCAGATATGTGACTTGCTCCTAATTTCTTTCAATCTATGGGTTGTTTTTCCTTTCTTTTTTTTTTTTAATATATTTTATTGATTTTTTACAGAGAGGAAGGAAGAGGGATAGAGAGTTAGAAACATCGATGAGAGAGAAACATCTATCAGCTGCCTCCTGCACACCCCCCACTGGGGATGTGCCCGCAACCCAGGTACATGCCCTTGACCGGAATCAAACCTGGGACCCTTCAGTCCGCAGGCCGACGCTCTATCCACTGAGCCAAACCGGTTTCAGCTCCTTTTTTTTATTTTTTTATTTTATTTTATTTTATTTTTTTAAAATATTTTTTATTGCTTTTTTACAGAGAGGAGGGGAGAGGGCTAGAGAGTTAGAAACATTGATGAGAGAGAAACATCGATCAGCTGCTTCCTGCACACCCCCCCACTGGGGATATGCCCGCAACCAAGGTACATGCCCTTGACCGGAATTGAACCCAGGACCCTTCAGTCCGCAGGCCAACGCTCTATCCACTGAGCCAAACCGGTCAGGGCTCAGCTCCTTTTTTAAAAAAAAAATATATTTTTATTGATTTTAGAGAGGAAGGGAAAGGGAGGAAGAGAGAGAGAGAAACATCCATGATGAGAGAGAATCATAGATCGGCTGCCTCCTGCATGCCCCCCTACTGGGGATCGAGCCTGCAGCCCAGGCATGTGCCCTTGACCGGGAATCGAACCCGGGACCCTTTGGTCCGCAGGCTGACACTCTACCCACTGAACCACACCGGCCAGGGCTGTTTTTCCCTTTCTTGATGGTGTCCTTTGCGCACAAAAGTTTTTCATTTTGGTGGAAGTCCACTTGATCCGTTTTTCTCCTTTGGTTGCTTGTGCTTGTGGTGTCCTGTCTGTCACCCCGCTTTCCACTCGCCAGGCCCACAGGCTCACTTTGTAACTAATCCTCAGGAATATGTGCGTGGTGGGCAGGATCAGCCCTGCCCTTCAGACAGGGAAACAAGGCTCCCAGGGCACCTGACTCTTCTCAGGCCACACGGAAGTGAAGTGACAGTGCTGGGATGCACCCCAGCCAGCAGCCCCAAGCCCCTGTCCGCCGTAGCGAGGCGCTCCCCCAGTTCCGTGGTGGTGTCACTGTCGAATGACAGGCTCTCCCTGAGGCTGGGCACTAACGGGCCTGCTCTGAACACCGTGTCAGAAACCCCTTCTCGGAACGATTGCTTGGCAAATGCTGGATTACTCTTCCCCGTTTTAGTCTCTGTGTTTTTCCAATCACATAGATCCTTCCACATAAGAACTGACTGAGGATCTCGATTGGGAGGTAATAGCCTGCCTCTGCATGCAGAATACTCCTCAAGATCACGTACAGCCGCCGGGCTTGTTATAGCCATGGTTCCTCGTAAGAAATTCTCAAATGCAGGATCCTTGTCTTTGTTTGATGAAGAACCCCGGCTCGCACTTTATCGTCCTGTTTGGGGGTGCGCATTTTCAGGCATAAGGTGAAAGGACTTGTTAGCGTTCTGTTCCCAGTGTTTCTGCATGGCTGTTTCGTATGTGTGGAAGACTCGAAGTTATGGTGTAGCCCCATAAAGGTATTGCTGTGATCAGGTGGTCCTCCTGAGCAAGTTCAAAGGGTTCGGGTAACCAGAGCTCAACTGCTGCCACCATCAGCTAAAGTAGTGTTCTCGTTGATTCCACCCTGCGCTGATGTATAACCATTCTCTTGCGTTTCCTTGCCGAGCCCGGGCCCGGGCGGGAAGCCTGTACTTGCTGTCGCGTCTCCCCCATGCTCCTGGCGCCTGGCTTTCCAGCTCAGGCAGAGCGCTTTCTCGGCGGGGCGCTTGCTGGGCCCTGGTGGACGCCTGTTACAGATGTGTTGTGGGAAAGGCGCACATCTGTTTGAGGAGGCATGCTTCCGCCTAGAACTGCCATTTGTTACTTTTAAGTTGTGTTATCCATCGAGCTGATTTGTAGGAGAAGGCCTTGGTGAGCTTCAAATTTCAGTCACCTGTTGTGTCAGCAAATGCGCATACCGTTTAGAATTTGTTTTCAAAATCTCGATCAAACAATTCAACCGGGGGAGACTCAGGCCTTCATTACTTTTTCTTACCCAGTGTCTGACTCAGGCTCAGCAAATGTTGGTTTGAATGAAAACGGGAATCCACGAAAGAAAAACCTCCCACTATCCTTACTTCTCTAACCCCGTTAACTTTCCAGATTCCTCGCTTCTTTTCGTTTTTGTCCATCTGCAAATGATATTTTAAAATAGGTGTTGTTTCCCACAGAAACTTGGCTCTAAGTTTCATGTGTATGTTACTTTTTATACAGTGGTATCTTCATTATTATCTTCTTGTGATTATATATCCCATAAATTATGTATACTGATTTTTTTCACTGAATTATACACTGAGTGGCCAGATTATTATGATCTCTGAACGCATAATAATCTGGCCACTCAGTGTATATCCTATATAACAAAAGGCTAATATGCAAATTATTCCCTCGACCAGGAGTTTGACCAGCAGGAAGGCCGGCCCACGTCCCCTCCCCCTGGCCAGGCTGGCCGGACCCCACCCATGCACCGGGCCTCTAACACACACACACACACACACACACACACACACTGAGTGGCCAGATTAATATGCGTTCAGAGATCATAATGATTTGGCCACTCGGTGTATATATAATCTTTGGCATTTTTCTTTCTAAGTTTCTAATGGTTTGGAGGAGGACTGCTGAAGATTTTATCGTATAAAGTTTCTTCTTTGTTTTAGATTACTTCCTCAGAATCTTTTCTAAAAACGGAATGACTGGGGAAAGGAGGACCTAAGGATCTTGGGCCTTTCGCCTATTGCCTGACTAGTTCCACCCACATTGAGCCTGTTTGCACCCTGGCCCGATGTGCGCACATGCGTCTTTCCCTGCAGCCCTCCGCGGTGGGGTTAGCTGATCATTTACTTTGGTGGTATTGCTGTGCTTTAATCAGCAGCAAGGTTAATGGTTTGTCTGTTTTCTTACTGTAAACTACTGATTTACATATCTCATTCCTTTCTGTGACCGATCCAAGGAAGAAGTTTTAAAAACACACAGTACTTACTATGCCTTTTGTTGCTATTTAGCATGATAATTGACCTACAGGAATCGTCAACTCGTGTTGCCTCATCATTTCTCAGAACAACTTGTGGATGGCCGGACTGATCTTTGCAATGCTAACCACTTGTCCCAACAGAAATTATTAAGTGAATCCTTTAGATATCCATATGTTAGTCCTGGTTTGTGTCAGAGTGAGACCTTATAAAAATGGAAATGTATTTTTTTTTTTGGAATTTCTCTTCCACTTGTTTTATTTTCCTGGTTTCAGACCAGCACCATGTAGTTTTATGGGCCTGTTGTTTTATGGTATTCTTTTTTAAATCTGGAAGAATGAGGATTCCACGTTTACCCTTTCCCCTCCTATATATTTCTTCTTAATTTAATAACTCTCCGGCGTGTGTAAGCACCTAGCTCTCACCTTTTAGAAACAAGAACCATCAAGTGTCCTTTATTAAGTTGCCTTGCAATTTGTGGTGAAACTATGTCAGTGAAAATCTATGGACAAATCAATACTTGTCATCTGGTAGCCATATGAGTCACTTTAAGAATGGATTTAGAATCAAATTTTGCTTAATGTTTTCAGACACTTTTCTATAGTCTATTAGATTCTGCCCCCCTCCACACACACACACACACACACACACACACACACACAAAGAAAACAAAAAAAAACCTATGAAACATCTCCTAACCTATTTAAAACTAGAGGCCTGGTGCATGAATTTCATGCTTGGGGGGGTGTCCCTCAGCCTAGCCTGCACCCTCTCCAATCTGGGACCCCTCAAGGGATGTCCGCCTGCCTGGGATTGGGCCTAAAGGGGCAGGCGGACATCCCTCTCACAATCCAGGACTGCTGGCTCCCAACTGCTTGCCTGCCTGCCTTCCTCATTGCCCCTAACCGCTTCTGCCTGCCAGCCTGATCACCCCTAACCACTCCCCTGCCATCCTGATTGATGCCTAATTGCTCCCCTGCCGGCCTGGTCACCCCTAACTGCCCTCCCCTGCAGGCCTGGTCCCCCTCCAACTTCCCTCCTCTGCCGGCCTGGTCTCTCCCAACTGCCCTCCCCTGCTGGCGATCTTGTAGCAGCCATCTTGTGTCCACATGGGGGCAGCCATCTTTGACCACATGGGGGCAGCTATCTTGTGTGTGGGAGTGATGGTCAATTTGCATATTATGCTTTTATTGGATAGGATTGGAAATGGAAGTTCTAAGTGAAGGTTTGTAAAGTCAGACCTGAGCTATAACACAGGGCCACATCTAAGTTCCCATATAACTATCTGGCAAAAAGGAAGTTCCAGGGGATCAGAGATGGCCAAGTGAGAAGGTGGATTTGAAATGCTTGCTGATACACCTGGGTTCTGACAGGCAACGTCTTGGTTTTGCCTTTGATACAGAGGAACCAAATAGGATGGAAGCTGTTCTTGGTTTTTCTCTAGAAGGTGACACCCACTGTCGGAGAGTCCCGCGTAGTGTCCTGAAAACCAGAGCCCTCTGCAAAGAAATGCTGGGTTCATCCTCAGGCAGTTCCCATTGGGATGTTTCCAGCCAACAGCGGCAGCATCCAGTTCCTTTTCTGCCCCCATTGCTATGACAACGGGGGAGAAAACTGTATTCAGGTACCTTCGGATTCTGGATCCAGAAAAACGCTCAGGCTGTTTGCTCAAGGAGCAAACAAGTGGTCTGCTTCTTTGTGCAGAGAAGAAAGAAAAAAATAACCCCTCAAGAGAAAAATGGGTGGAGCTATCCCTTTCCATTCCTTCACATAAATTACAAGTCTTGATTCTAGCCACCACACCTTTTAAGGTCTGGGACTGTTGTTTCATATGAAACCCTGTACCATAGTGACACCCTACCCCGGCCAACAGCGGCAAAAGGACAAAAGGAAGGAAGTTTCCCTTTTAAATCCCCAGGAATTTTTGGATGAGATAATATTACAGAGTGAAATGTCTCTCCTCCTATTAGTTCTGTGTTTGGCTCCTGGTGTAACAGTAACCCACTTAGAAGCCCGCGGCCCTTTTGAAGTTATTTTAAACTTTCAGTGGAGTGTAGAGATATTGTAACCTTGGATAAGAGCACTCCCAGCCCGGGTTTCAGTTTTGCCCTTTCAGACATGTGGAAAGTGCACCAGTATATCTCAAGGATTTTGTACTGAAAGCTTCTTAAAGAGCTGGTCTTGGTTTCAAAGCTTGGCTTGATGTCCTGTACTCAAGGGAACATAGCTCTGTTTCTTCAGGTATTTAACCTTGTCTGACATAGTCCTTTGGCTTTGAAATTCCCGTGGATTTTTTTTTTTTTTTGTCCATTAGGAAAACGGTTGAAACCATGAGCGTCGACCTCTTTGGGCTCAGAGAAATCTGAAGACGGTCCCCGTTCACGTTTCGACATAAAACCAGATGTTCCATATCTGGCACAGATGCCAGGTATCTGCATTGCCTGTTGTGAGCAATTTGCCCCAGCAGCTCCTTATTGAAGGAAATGCAAGGAGGATGCCCAGTGCCTCTTCGAAAGGTTTTGGTATCCGGCTGTGTCTGGGGAGAAAAGCGGGGCATCGAAGAAGAATGCCCCCGTCATTGTGTCTGCCATGTCTGCAACGCCCGAATCCACATCGCGCCCTGGTGACACCCGCGAGTTATTTTTGGTTGCGGGGCCAGTGAAGGCCGCTGGTTCGCTCTGGCAGCGTGTCTCCTTGAGTCCTCCCCGTGCCGTGTCCCCAGCCAGCCCCAGCCCGGATCCTGGGTGGCTTCCAGAGCAGCCACCCTAGACAGAGACCCCCCCCTCCAAGTGTCCGCGGCCTTATGCAGGGAGCCTGTGGGGTCTCTCTGTGGCCTAACAGAATGCTTTCCCGCAGGACCCTGGAATCTGCTGGAATAAAAAGGGGCTTCTGTTCAGCAGTACACATAAAATTTTTCATCAAAATAATGCATGTATATGTTTATGAAAAGGCAAAGAGTGCTACACGGCTTATAATGAAAAAGCATTCCACCCTTTGAAAGCCATTCCTGATTGCTATTCTCAGAGGCAACTATTTTCAGTTATTTATTAGTTTCTAGACACCTCTGACTATTTCTAAATTTCTGTGAGTGATTTCAAAATAACATGTATATACTGCTGCTTCATAGTTTTAGTCCATGAAAAACTTTTTTGACTTCCTGCTGTGAAGGATGACGATGTTGCTCTCTTATTCTCTCCCACCGCTTTTCTTTCCTCCCTAAATCCTATCTCTGCATTTTTGCATTCTAGTTACATCACAGTTATTGCTTAGGTCAGTGTTTACGTTATTATGGTTGTCACTCTTCTCAGCTCACTGGGTCACACGGGCCAGACCCTGATTATGGCTCGCAATTCTGGTGTCACTTTGTGTGTGTGTGTTTTGTGTGTATTTTTCTGGAGTTAATAATTGCCCCCCCCCCCCCCCCCCCCCCGGTTACTCTCGTTTGCTGTATAACGATCACATTTCACATGCTTGTTCAGAACCGTAATATTCTTCTCAGAACTGTGAAACGCACTGGGTAGTGACTCAGGTTGTTGTTGGTTGGTTGGTTGATGGGTTGGTTGGTTTTGCCTCTCCTGCAGCTCTGATTGCTGTGGTCCCTTTGAGACCGGTCACCTGGAATTCCCAGGGCCCACATCCTGGGAATTCCCTCTCTGGCTCTTCTTTGTTGGGTTTCCCTGTGCCCTGGATCCCATGCCTGCCTCGTCTTTGGTTTATTCTCTTGTTGTTGGTTTTTCTGGAGCCTACAGCAGCTTCCAAGATCAGACATTGGAGGGAAAATGTGAGGTTTTGTGTCTGAGATCGGGACATCCTCTGTTTTTTTCCCCTCCTCCACTGCCCTTCTGAAGCGCCGTCATGAGCCGGCCTGAGGAGAGGCAGCTGAGTGGTGTCCTCTGCATGTAGACAGCACCAGCTGCTGTGGTTCCACAGCAGGACCACGCAGGAGCGGCCTTTGCTCCTGTGCCATCTCCAGTAAGTCTTTTTTTGTCCCAGGACTGTCTTTGGCGACTCCGTCATCGATGACTATAAGAGCTGGGTCTTTTGAAGTTCATGCAGCAGTTTAATTAATCTTGGCCTATTCACCCTGGTTCCTCATTTAGCTGAGCAGAGATCTGAGTGGCTTACCGAAAACAAAGCATGGGGTAGGGCCGCAGGCCTGCCTCCAGACTAAAGGTTGCTCACCAGCAGTCATGTATTTATTTATTTTTATTTTTAAAATATATTTTATTTATTTATTTATTTATTTTACAGAGAGGAAGGAAGAGGGAGAGAGCTAGAAACATTGATGAGAGAGAAACATCGATCAGCTGCCTCCTGCACACCCCCTACTGGGGATGTGCCCGCAACCAAGGTACATGCCCTTGACCGGAATCGAACCTGGGACCCTTCAGTCCGCAGGCCGACGCTCTATCCACTGAGCCACACCGGTTCTGGCCCAGCAGTCATTTATTGAGCAACGATTTGGTGTAAGGCTCTGGGTGGGGTATAAGAGGACCTCTGAGAAACACTGTCCTTCTAGCAGGTGCCCGTCTTAGAGGGGAGGCTGGAAGAACTGTGGTAAGCCCCAAACAAAGCATTTGGGGACATCGTGGTGGGAATAGCAAGCTATATGGGTGCATTCCAGAAAGCTCCATAGAAGGGGTGGCATTTAAACTGGTCCTGAAGGACAGAGTATTCTAGGCAAAGCCATAAAGAAAAGCAAACGTGAGCACTCTAGAGAAAGTGAAGGAGGAGAAGGCTTTCCACAGGTCGAGCGTCTGCTGTGCTGCTGTGATGATAAGTTTTATCGCCTTTAATCCTGACGGCAGCACCCTGTTGAGTCAGAGACCGTGGTCCCTCTTTTACAGACGGGAAAATCCAGGTTTATAGAAACTGAATCATCTGCCCAAGGAGATATGCCTCACAAGAGGCAGGAGTGTTAAACACCAGGTTGTGTAATTCCACATCTCTTCTTCTTTTCATTCTGGGACACTCTCTGGAACAAAACCACAGAGGAAGAGAGTCGGAGCCGCAGCTTCACGATAGTGTCAAACCTCCCGATAACGAACCCACTGGGCGTTTGCCTTCAGTTGACTTAGGCAAGGACCTTGAGCGTCTCAGAGTTCGGACAGCGGAAGGCCGAAGGTGTAACACAGGACGTTTTTCCCTGTTACACGCTTGCACTTGCATTGGTTCCTGTTCAGGACTTGTGTTGCTCTGCTGTGGTTCTGTCCCAGGATTTTGCTTGTCTTCCCATTCCAGGCCGTCCTTCCCTTTCTTCAGTGTTCTCTGCCCCGTGGAGTCTTTCTTAAATGCCATTCTCGACTTTCGAGTTTATTTGGTTTTTCTTTCTATTTCCATTAGTAGTTCTTCTTGACGTCCCTGAGTTCTTATATACAGTTCAACCCGTGTCAACCTTCTTAAAAAATATTGAGACAAAAACTTCTTAAATTTCAAACATCTGATCAGGTAAACCCCATACAGTCAAACATGTTAAGAAAATAAAGTCAAATACCTATAATTTTTAAGTGCTCATATGCCACATTCATTTCACAGTTAACATGCTTGAACCTCATTCATGGAAGTACCCTAAGGTTCATTTGGAATGACTATATATTCAGAAGTGCACACAGCTCTTATATGTAGTCACTGCCTGTATGTCATCGGCTGATGGCAACATGTATGATTTAACGATCTGGTTTTTATGGAATGACTCTTGGGAGTGACCGTGTGAAAGCAATATCTAATTGAATCTTCAGGAGAGTATATGCACTCCGTATGTAGAAAGTCCTCATTATCTATCTATATGATTATTTTCCAGAAAAGGACTTCGGGGTCTTTTTAAATTAGGGGCTAATATTTCTTAGTAAGTAGCGGGGAAAGAAGTTTGATTAGGGCTTTACCTTGAAACATGAAACTGAAAATGATAGTTTATATTTTAATTTAATTAGCTAAGTTATAATGGCTTTGTACTGATTTCTGAGAATAAACCAAGAACGAACCCCATGTAGGCAGTGTTGGGATGTCGTCAGCAAAATTGTATGAGAGTATGGATGGGGCACCCTTCTTGTGTTTGACTTCAGTTACAGGGTCATCAAAAGTCATTTTCCCAAAAATATTAGTGGGCTCTCACTTTTTCCAAAGTTCTCTCTTGATCCTTTGACCATGCTCAGTGGAAACTCCTGTGTGGATTTCTTCTTTAATCCTTCACTAGACTGGTTGCCATTGGCTTTGAATGGAATCCCGTTTTTGACTAATATGGCTTTTGTGGACTCCATTATATTCTGCATCAGTGGCTGATTTGCATTTCTAGTTTGCAACGTGTTTACTTAGTCTAGTTATTATATCATCGGATATCCCAACAGTTTGTAAGAGAGGCTACTAAAAGGATTAAATAAAATAGCTATAATAATAAAAGCATAATATGCTAATTAGACTGGACCGCTGAATGACCTTCGGGACGTCCTTCCAGGCAACCTTCCGGATGAAGCTGGGCTGCGAGGGCCGAGCCCCTTGCACGAATTTCGTGCACCGGGCCTCTAGTATAAATATAATAGCGTAGTAGGTGCTCAATTAATAGGAAAGCCATCCCCTTCTTCATTTTCCCCAGATTGGTTTTTATCCATTTGCATTTTATGACTTTGCCTCGACTGTCCCATCCTTTGAGATCATATCAGTTCACAAAGGAATGTCTTCATGTTATGGTTACTTGTGCTTCCCAATCAAACATTCTGATGCACCCATAACTTGGAGCCCTTGGGAAAAGAGAACTCCAGGGTGTAAATGGTTGGAGGCCTGGGGTGGTGGGCAGTTCCAGAAGCTGGTATTGTCATCAGGGCGAGCTGACAGAGACCTGAATTCTTCAAGATTTGGCACATGAGTCACGGAGGTCAGTTACACTGAAAACGCAGTTGAGATTAAATTAACAGGACCAGGAGTTTGGGCACCTGGGCATGTAAACTGGAATAAGGAACTGAGGAGAGAAGGAACTCAGAAGTGGAGCTGGGAAGGTGGTGGAGATCCTGAGGTAGATTTCCGATCCTCTGAGATGTGATTTCATTTTGGTGGCCTCTTTGCCCTCCATGGGAAAATAAACAACCGACGCCAATCAATCACACCCACTGGCACTTGAGAAAAATTCCTTTTGGTTTTTAAGTCTTTGATCTCTGTTCAGAAGTCAACACCCTTGACAGGACTGACATTTTGAGCTGCTAACAGTCACCCCAGCGTCAGTGGAAGATTTGATAGGGACGTCTTGGAGGAGAACGGAGGGCTAGACTGCTGAGGGCAGAGGGCCCGCCAGCAAGTGCAGCCAGGGTACCAGGCCTGCTAAACCCGAGGGGACCAGTAAGTGTGCTTGAGGCTTACGGCGTTCAGGTTTCTGTATACCCAGGGACGCACTCTTGAGTGTGACCCTGAGTTTTGCTCTCCACAGCATAAGCCTCCGGCCTGGTCAGACCCACTTCCTCCTCACTGTGGCTTGAAAGTGCCAGTTCTCGGCTTTGCCTTCTGCTTCTGCTGTCCTTGGTTTCTGTTCCTGATCCTCCTCCTCCTCCTCTCCCTTCTCCACATCCTGCCCACCCTCCCAGGCTTCCCCTTACCTCCAGCTGCCTCCGCTGTCCTTCCGTCTCTTTCACTATATCCCTTATTCATTGTGTCATGGGTGTTCAGCATTTGAGTCATATTTGCTTTAGGTTTATTCTGTCATGCGTGTATGCATTTCTCAAAGCCTGTGCCGTGAAACAGTGTGACCGTATTAAACACCAAATGGGCTTATAATCAAAGGGGAGGAAATGCTGGTTTTAATAAAGGTTAAAAACCTTTTGTTTGTTTTTTTTAAACCTTTGGCCTCTGCAGACCTTTAATTTATAGACGTAAATCCTGAATGGCTATGAAGTGTTTCTCAAGTTATTTACTCGTACAGGAACCTGTTTTTCATCGTACAGGGCTGGTCTTCTGCAGGAGCCCATCTCCGGAAGGGCTGCGGTAATTGGCTTAGGCTCTGGAGGGTGGAACCCACATCGCCCTCCACTGTGGATTCCCCTGTCGGCTGAGGACAGTCATCTCTGAGGAAACTCTAGGGACACTTTTTATATTATTTTATTATTTTTAAAAATACATATTTTTATTGATTTCAGAGAGGAAGGGAGAGGGAGAGAGAGAGAAACATCAGTGATGAGAGAGAATCATCAACAGGCTGCCTCCTGCACACCCCCCTACTGGGGATCGAGCCCGCAACCCAGGCATGTGCCCTTGACCGGAATCGAACCTGAGACCCTTCAGTCCACAGGCCAACACTATCCACTGAGCCAAACTGGCTAGGGCTAGGGACACTTTTTTAAAAGCTTTTTTATTATGGTAAAAATTTATCTAAAATTCACCATTTCAACCATTTAAAAGTATACAGTGCAGAGGCATTGATTACATTAACAGTGTTCTGCAACCATCAGCATCATCTGATTTCCCCCCAACGCAGTCCTTCCTTCCCGTTCCCCCACCCCCATCCCCACCCCCACAAACAGTAAGCTGCTGGATTTGTCTATTCTGGATATTTCAAAGCAGTGAAATCACATAGTACATGATCTTGTGTGTCTGGCTTCTTTGATATAAACACAAGGTCATAGGCTGCATGATATCTCTGCTCCCCCAACACAGCTCTTTATTATTGGCCAAACCCCATGCATGTGAGAACAACAAAAAGCAACTGTCCATCTGGAAACCTCCAAATCACGTGGCCAGGCCTAAAATGTCATGGAATACTGTGGAAAAGGGTCAACAGTGTGGATGGTTGGCGGAAGCTGACTTGAGTCTGGCTCAGAGACCTTTCCTGGAGGTCAGAGGTGACTGAGCTGTTGGTACGATTCGCTTATCACCCTCACCCATCCTCTCTCCACTGTGAGGTCTGCATTTCAAGCTGCTCGGCACTGAATAACCTTTGAACATTCTCGAGTTGGGCTGGTTCTTCAGGGGCAGCTGGTGGGAAGGTGGTGCCATGCGCCGCACTGCAGAACCCTCATTGGTCCTTTGGGCATGCTCTTGGCGCCTCAGGACTCGAGCAGAAACTGGAGGTCCCAGGCTCATAAAGACAGCAGTTGGACACCCCTTGCAGCACCCTGTGCTCATCTGCCTCACAAGGAGGACTGTGCATCCTCCTTGTTGTTCCATTGAATTGCCCTGGATCTTCTCTGAGCTGCACTCGTCAGCTCTCCACTCATTGGTGCCTCTAGAGTCCACGCACAGAACTGCCAGAAGGTGTGTCACCGTCTGCCTAAAATACACTGTTTGCAGTGTGCCATCTTTCTAGTGAAGAATCGATGCTATTGTCTTGGTGTTTAAATTCCTATTTAGTCTTCTAGCCCATCTCTTTCCTTTTGGGTGTAGACTGTGGCCCTCCATGCTCATTAGGCTGCTCTCATTTCTCTTCACCCTCAAGCCTTTAGCTTCTCCTCCCCGGGCGTGGAATGACCGCCTGCCGTCTCTCATTTTCCCCTGACCAGTCAGCTCTCCCTTTGAAGCTCAGCTCAAGCAAGGCTCAGCAGTTGCACAAGGCCTCCCCAAACATTCTAGCAACCCTGGCTTCCGGCACGAAACTCCTGTTGCACTCCAGTGTCACAGGATTTAGAGCTGGTGGGCAACTTTTTAAAATAAAGATGTTACTTTACGTAGCCTTTTCTCCCCCATTAGATGGCCAGCTCTCAGAGGAAGGGACAATTAAGTTAAGCAGGTAAAGTGGGAAGGCACTGGACTGTGAATCCCAGACCCAGGTCACCTCTGGGTACAGCCCCGTTTGCTGGCTGTATTGTCTTGGCAAAACGGCCTATCCTGAACTTCTCATCTGTAAAATGAGTGGGGCTTAAGGAGGGTGTATTACTTTCCTACCTGCTGCTAAAACAAGTTACTACAACTTAGTGGTTTAAAGCAACACAAATTTATTCTCTTACTGTTCCGGAGGTCCGAAGTAAAAAATGGGTTGGCAGGGCTATGTTCCTCCTGGAAGCTCTGTCCATTTCCTGTCTTTTTCAGCTTCTGGAGGCCCACTGCCTGCATTCCTTGGCTCATGGCTCCCTCCTTCATCTTCAAAGCCCGTTGCTCCATCTCCTCCCTGTGTCCACGATGCCCTTTTTTCTTTATAAGGACCCTTGTGGCTACATTGGAACCACCCAGTTAGTCCAGGATAATATCCCCACCTCACACTTACTCACATCTGTAACTGTAAAGTCTCTTGTGCCAGGTAAGGCAATACAGCCACAGGTTCCGGGGATTAGGACGGGAGTAGGACATAGGGGCCGTTCCTCTGTCTACCACAGTGGGTTTTTAGGTCTCTTGTATCTCTAATATGCTCTAAAGCTAGACAGATTTCTCCCAGTTATTCAAGGAGCCTGGCACTGTAGTAGGCTCATGAATGTCTTGGTTAATTATGTTTATTTATGAGGATTTTTGTCTTCTCAACTTGTTATTAGGGTTCTAGGGCCTGATTCAACGCAGTGATACGTCTGTGCGTGCGAACCTTAGGGTTGTTCTGTTTTCACGTTCCCGTGGACTGCGCTTTTTTCTTCACTAGCAAAACTTGGATGATGTTCCTCTTCCTATCTTTGATTTCTGTGCTTTGTAAATTCTGCAAAAGCTTTAAAGAATGTAATCTGTTTCCCAGTAACCAGATGGCCTTGCAACAGCCTGTCCGTTCTCCTGGTGATTCTCCCACATTTCTAGTGGTCCCTCCGTCAGTTCGTGACCGTGTTTCCAGGTCCTCTTGCATCATAAGTTGAAGCCAATGCGCCGTTAAGGTCTAGAGGCCAAATAGTCTTGGCTACTAACCTAGCTAGTCTGATTCGTTAACTGCTGCTTAACGTTACGGTATCACACAGCAAATCAGATGGGCATTTGCACGGGTGCTATGCTATTTTTCCCTACATCCCAGAGGGTGGTGTCCATCGGGGGTGAGCACTCTGTACAAAACAGTGAGAAAGCGTCCATAAAAGATAGTTATAGTAGCTCTGTTGTTTGCTCCCCAGTGCTCAGCTCATTGTGCTGAGACGGGATTCCCCGTGGGTTGAAAAATGCGCCCCTCCCCCCCACCGTTTAGTTTTAAGTTTTGGGGTTACTTTTGACTGTGGCGTCTGCGAAACACACCGTGTGAGTCCGTCATACCCGCGGCCTGTGTACTGACGTTTTCTTTGCCTTTGGTTTTCCTAGATGCACCCACTGGGCCTGTGTAATAACAATGACGAAGAGGACTTGTACGAATACGGCTGGGTGGGAGTGGTGAAGCTGGAACAGCCAGAATTGGACCCGAAACCATGCCTCACTGTGCTGGGCAAGGTAAGTCCCTCCGAATCTCTCCCATTCTGGTGGGTGTTCTCCACGCTGCCATTTCCTCAATTCCTCCAAACAGCTGGTCCAGAGGAAATCCTTGCTGGCACAGTGCTCTTTCTCAGACGGCGCTGAGTGGGTAGAGCACCAGGACATGTCTCGTGGCCGCCCGCCGTGGTACTTCAAGCTTGGCTCTGGTGGGGACTGGCAGCCTCCATCAGCTCCCCCTCTGTCCACTTCGTAGCCTTGGGCAGGTTACTTCCTCTCAAGGACCTCCGGTTCCTTCTCTGTGAAACGGGTTGATAATAGAGCTTCACAACACCGTATCTTACACCTTGGGGGCCAGATGTTTCAGAATTCTGTGACCTGGAGGTTTTAGAAAGGTATTAGGGTGTCATACGCATATTTGTGTAGCAAACTTTATGGGTCGTCACACTGGTGGGTTAACTAAAATCTAAACGGCCCCCTGTTAAGTCAGGGCAGCTTCGCCTCCAACCTGAGTTCAGGTCCATTAAGTTGTGCCGCCAAGTAAGCTATGGAAACACTTTTGGGTCTTAGAGCTTTTTTGGTCTCGGAATGGCAGATGGCAATTACGCTCCTGTATTAGAACTTACCTCATAGGATGGTTAGGAGGGGAGAGGAGATGCAAGCGTCTAGCACAGAATAAGCTCTCAAAACATGTTTGCTGCCTGCCGTTGGCTGTTGTTATCCTATTTAGAAGTACTAAAAAAGCCTTTTTTTTTTTTTAAAGCCAAGAATACCAGCATTACCTCTGACTGCAGTATAAGATAGAAATAAATTTATTTTGGAAAACCATTCATCAGTGATCTTAAAATATGACAGGTAACAACCTGTTTTAAACTGGATCGTTTTGTGAAAGGGAAAGGTTTGGAGAAAGTTATTAGAATTTTGATTGGAGGAAGGATGGTATCTCCTAAGGATAGTGTTATTGCCTGGATATTTTTTATATTCTCAGAAGCTGCTTTCCCAGCCTTAAAGCTATCCCAACCCATGTCGCCTGGAATACTTCTGGCCCGGGAGACCCTCATGGGTCCCACCTGTCTTCTGAGTAGTGTCTTAGCACTTGTCAAGTCCCTTTGCCCCTTTCTAGGGAAAAGCAAACAAGCAGGCACAGGGGTTAGCATCTGTTCGGTTTATAGTTCACAAAGTCGAATTGGGGTGTTTTAGGTGGCCCAGGCCCTGAGACACTCTCGTTTACGTCGTTGGCCAGAAGTGCTGAGTGATGCTAGGAGAACAGTGACCCGCCTTGAGAAGATTTTAATGTTTTCCTAGGAGGAATGCCAGCTACAGCCAAAGGCTGCAGGAACAGTGCTTTCCTTGTAGAGGCAGTATGCTCCTAATAGAATATTTTCTCCTTTGCTTAAGCTGCTACTAGGTGGGTCTCAGAAGCTTGTCTTAATTTTTTTTTTTTTTTTTTGCCGCAGTTTGGTGGGACTCCGCCTTCGTGTTGTTGTGTCTGTAAATGGGTTGCAACTGGACTCCCAGGGACACCCCCTCCTCCCATTGTTTCCTCCTGTACCAAGAACAACCGTGGACTGGTTTTACTTTGGAGAGTTTTGTAAGGTTTGGCCCTCTGGCCTGTGGAGCCAGGGGGAAGAAAAACGCAGGTGTATATCGAATCATTAAGTACTTCTTGGGTTTATTCATTCACCAGATATTTATTGACTGCAGGGACCCAGAAAGCTAAGCGTGTGGTTCTATCTGCTTACAAGCAGCAGGCCTCCCCCGCCCCTCCCCCCCCCCCCCACACACACCATGTTTCTGTTTAGAAAGGTTGTACGGTGGCCAGACGGTATTTACCTGTGGTTAGTTACCGAAATTTGGCTTCACACCTGAGTAAAACCATTAGCAAAAATGCTTGGGCAAGATAGTGTTACATGTGTTTTCAAACCTGGATCGGTGCGGGAGGTGTGACACGTCAGGCACCTCAATTTCTCCCTTTCTCTCCCCGCCTCCCTCTCTCACCCCTCCCCCCCCCATCCTCTTTTTCATCTTCTCCTTAACGTGTAGTTACCCTCGGCTTTCTTACCTCTGCTAACTGTTGGGTTTCTTTTTCTGATCCCACGGGCCGTGGCAAGAGACGAGGGTAAAGACGAGCCAGGTGGCCCCCCATGGCAGCCTGATCTGCTGCAGCTGGCATGGCCTTTTTGTAATTTCTTGGCTCTTAGCGGCTCTGGCGAGGAGGTGGGCAGCGGAGAGAGGCGCAGAAGGAGAAACAGCCAAGTCAGTGTGGGGGCGGGGGGGCGGGACTTCTCTGCATGGGTGTTGAGACTTGTTAAAACCATAGAAGGGAGAATGTCTTTGAGGCATTCGGAAAAGCCGGTGGGAGAACAGGGGAGGGACAGGCACAAACCCCTCTCCCTCCCCCATCACCCACCCTCATTACCCACCCGCCCACAGAAAATGCCATGGGGCGAAGAGTTGGCATAAGAGAGGAATGTCCTAAATTAAAAAAACATAAATGCCTCTCCAGGAGTTCAAATAAAGTTTCGTTTTAAAAGCAAAAGACGTAAACTCATCACCTTGGTTTATTACTGGGTGCTTTTGAACTCCTCAGAAAGAAGTGATTTATGATCCCTTCCTCATCATCTTTTTGATTCTGTAGGAGGTGGGACAGACAGTAGGATCAGCTAGGGAGGCAGGGTTGGGGTGAGCGTGACCCCTTCCCCCACCCAGGCCTGGGGCAAATCTTAGCTTTTGGGGGCCTCTTTTTCACTGAATGTGGTGAGGCTGTTTTAGGCTCCTTGCTCTTTTAATATTTTGAGCCTCTGTATCATATTTAAAACCTTTCCCTTACTACTCTGGTTCGGGGAGATTCTAATTGCAGCATTGAAAGACAGACTTCGTTACCTGTGACAATTTAAGTCCTAGGAAGTGAAAATAGAACAAAGCTGACATTTCCGAGCAGCTTGCTATTGAAAGTAAGGCTCCTAAACCACCCCCAAAGCGCCGGAGCCTGTTTCTGTGACCCGTCCGCCTCGTGGAGAGGCATGGCAGGGCACACAATCTGCTAGAGTTTCTAACAAAGCCACTGGCCCAGATTCCATAAATGAGGCAGAGTACCCCTCACCCCCCCCCCCCACACACACACCTTCGCACCCCCACTTTGGAGTCTTAGGGAGGATTTTGAAAGACAGGATGGTCAATAGGTATGGACTGGGCTCTTGTTTGGACAGAGAGGAAGTTAATGAAAAGATAAGAAAGGCAGGGAATTTTTTAAAAATATATTTTACTGATTTTTTTACAGAGAGGAAGGGAGAGGGAGAGAGTTAGAAACATCGATGAGAGAGAAACATCCATCAGCCGCCTCCTGCACCCCCCCCTACTGGGGATGTGCCCGCAACCAAGGTACATGCCCTTGTCCTGAATTGAACCTGGGACCCTTGAGTCCTCAGGCCGACGATACTCTATGCACTGAGCCAAACCGGTCAGGGCGAGGCAGGGAGTTTTAAGTCACAGAGATCCAGCTTTGGCTGAGTGACCTGGGAAAGGTCACCTCAGCTCTTGGGCCTTACTCTTCTCATTGGGGCTTCTGCGGGTTTTGTCGTGGTGGTGGGGGTTCTGCAAAGATGTTGGTGGAGCACTTACCACAGAGCCTGGCTCAGGGTAAATGCCCGATGAGAGGGGAAAGGCAGCCATCATGGGTGGGCTAGTCGCCATGAGCTGGATGTTACAGGCAGTGTGACTCCCTTCATTGTCAGGCTAACTCTGAGACTGTCCACATCCCCGTTTTGCAGTATAAAAATGGAGTCCCGGAGACGCCGTTTACATAACATAGGATTGAAATCTCCCAAGTAGCTAAGGTCTGAGATAAAGGCTGTTCTACTGCCTCATCGGTGTACTCTGAAGAGTCAGATCCTCTTGCCCTGGACTGAGGGCCAATCCCTGGCACAAACAGAGAGAAGTGAGTCCACCAGGCTGGAGGGGCCGGGTGGGTTTTACCGAGAGGTGCTCGTGTGACAGGGCGAGATGTGGGAATGATCTCCAGGAACAGGGCAGAGAGAAAGGGAGCAACAAGTTCTACAAGGAGCCTTGAAAGTTGCTGGGGGAAGAAGAGGCTTTAGATTAAGGCGCCGTCATCTCCTAGGTAGCTGGGAGCCACTGAAGGTTTCTGACAGCAGCACGGGTGCCATAGAGGCCCCCCGAGTTGTGGGAATGCTCACTTGGCAGTGGCAGCTAGGCTAGTTGGAGAGGGGGAGGCTCAGGCTACTTTTTGCTGCTGGATGTTCTCAGGAACAGAACGGGCCCAGACATCAGTTCTTTTAAAGGCTTAGGTGAGGCCCAAGTCAATGACATTGTCAAGGACACCTCTTGTTTGCCTTCGAGACGTCCCCGTCTCTTCATCTGGCCTTTTTCTGTTTCCGCCATTTAGGCAAGTGTGAAATGTACAGACAGGCGAGCCGGTTTGAAATCCTGGCTCTTCTGATGAGCAGCAGGGAACCCAGGGATGAGGGGTTGACAGAGAATTGAACCCTTATGTTCATTTTCACTTCATCAGCCCACATCCAGCTCTCAGAACGTCTTGGTAACTTCTTCCCAAAGAATGAATAAAGACTCTGGCAACCAAAATGACTGGGAGACAGAAAACAGAGTCAGAGGAATTTTATTTTTTTCAGGCTGGTTGTGAGGAGAAGGGAACATGTAATGGTTAACACTTGGATTCAGACATCAAACTAACTCGAGTTAAAACCTCACTTACGGCCCCGCGAGCTGTGGGACCCGGGGCAGCCACTGAGCCCCTCTGCACGATTCCGCCTCTTCGGTGAGAACAGCACGGAAAGGAGTGAGTGCATGTCAAGTGTTGGTTGTTTTTTCGGGCACAACTGAAAGCATTGAATCAAGTAGCAGTTCTTACTGGCCATCCTCTCTTCCTTCTCTCTACCTACCTCATCACTCCTCAGTTTCTTTTTTTTAAAAAAAATTATATAGATATAGATATATATCTATATATCTCTATATAGATATATCTTTATTGGTTTCAGAGAGAAAGGGAGAGGGAAAGAGAGATAGAAACATCAATGATGAGAGAGAATCGTCGATTGGCTGCCTCCTGCACGTCCCCTAATGGGGATCAAGCCCGAAACCCAGGCATGTGCCCTTGACCGGAATGGAAACTGGGCCCCTTCAGTCTGCAGGCGGATGCTCTGTCCACTGAGCCACACCAGCTAGGGCTCCTCAGTTTCTTTTAGCACCCAAAGTGGCGTTGCTTAAGGAGTCAATCCACAGAGACAGAAAGTAGACTGGTGGTTGCCAGGGCCTTGTGTGTGGGGGAGGGCGGAGTCCGTGTTTAATGGGAATGAAGTTTCGTTGGAGGAAGATGAAAACGTTCTGGAGATGGATGGTAGTGGCGTGCACAACAGTATGAATGTACTTAGTGCTGCTGAACCAGACCCTTACAAATGGGATAGAAACGCAGGGGTGGCGTGTAGCTCCCCGTCTCCTGCCCTTCCCAGGCCCAGGATGCATTTGGCAGTGTCTGGAGAGAGACTTTTTTGGTCTTCAGACAAAAATATCCAGGAGGTGGTGGGGGTGCTACTGGCATCTAGCAGGTAGAGGCCAGGGGTACTGCTCAGCACAGGACAGCCCCTCACAACAAAGAATTATCTGGCCCCAAATGCAGTGGTGTCTCAGTTGAGAAACTGTCTTACCATGACATACAAGATTTATCTTCCTGAGGAAACCTCAAATTCCACTTCTTTCCTCCTTCATTCCCTTTTCTGCCCCACTGCCCTCCTGCATAATGGCAGTTTCGTGGCATCCTTTGTGGTATGTTCTGTTGAAATGCATGATCAGTGTTAGAGCATGTTCGAGTAGTGCAATGAGCCCGCATCTTGGAGTCATAGGGCCTAGATGCAAATGGTAATTCTTCTATTTTGGTATTAGTTGGGTAACTTCGGGCCAATTAGTCTCTCTTTGCTTTCATTTCTCTCTAGCCCCCTCTGTAAAGATAGTGTGATAATTAATGTATGTCAAGTTCATGGAATGAATGTGTGGATAATCAATAAATAGTAATTTCCTCCCCTCTGTAAGCATGCTGCTACTGAACTGATGGAAACCCTTTTTCTAAGGTAAGCTGAGGCAGGTTTCTTGTTGGAGAGGAAGTGTAGAAGGCTCTTCAGATTTATTTTAAGGAGCACTTGGGTAAATACTTCCCATATTTGGTTAAAAAGGAAAGCAGGAAAGGAACTCAGGAGAAATCAGATCAGCAGGAAAAGACTGGCATGATGTAAATGGAAAAAGGAAAACCGTAGGGAATACCAGTTTTCTCTAAGGCCGTGTGTCCGATTTGAAAGGCACACACTTTAGATGCCTCTCTCCTACACCTAAATCTTCCAGGAACCTCTTGGTTAAAAAAGCTACATTAAGCACAATGCTTTTTTAAAAAAATATTTTTATTAGATCCGAGACATTTTCAGCTATAAAAAGCTAACCAAAACCATTATTTGAAATCCACTGAGAGACTTAAGGGAATTTTTAAGATAGAGTGAGTGAATAGAACAAATAATGTCTGCCAACGGAAGGAGCACAGGCTGCTGACCCACCACATTCCTTCTGGCCATTGTCCCCGCGGATTGAGCCAGGCTCTCAACAGAGCAAGGGCCACAAGTGAGGCTGCCCCGGAAACCAGGCGTGGTGTGGCAGGCTAGTGGGAAAGCCCGTCAAAAAGAGCTAGTTGTCCTGTCTATTTTTGAGCGACCATTTTAAAGTATGAAAGGAGTTAGAACCTGACGTATTAGGTCACTGTAATACGTACAGTCCCAGTTCCAAACCTCATACCTAAAGACAAGCCCCAAAGCCCCATCTTATCTCTGTTTCAGACAGAGGAGCCCTGCCCACCCCTGGCCATGTGCACCAGTTACCCCAAATGAGCAACAGTGGGCTGTCACTTACTTGAGTGCGTTTCTGGCCATGTCCATGGGCATTTCAGATGTGGGGGGCTGTCTTGACAGTAACTGTGTAATTAATTGGCTCACGGTCGGCCAAGCCCCTAGAACACCTGTAGGTTTGACCACAGCACATCTTAAAGGACGTGAGTGAGTTGTACTTGCATATGAGCGTGGCATACCCCCAGGCTGGGCAGAGAGTCCCGCTGCGGGCAGAAGCAGGAAGAATGGGTACGCCGGCAAGATCCTGCGTGCTATCCTTGGTCACCAGGGCCTCTCAGACTGTAGACAAATGTGATTGCTTTTCCTTGTTCTGTCTTAGGTGTTTGTTTCCTTTCCAAAAAGGCCCATATTTTATTTGGTAAAAGGTACCCTTCTGCTTTGGTGATCTTGTTTTCCAAATCAAACATCGGGCTGTGTGTTCTGACGCATGCTTTTTGTGCTCTGTGTTAAGTTTGAGGCAGTCTAAACAGTTCCTTTGGGATACTGAAATACTTTAAATTCTCCATCATTTTTGCTAGTCAGAAAAATAATAAAAGCACTTCAGCACATTCCAATTGTCCTCAGCACTGCTGGATGAAATAAAGTTCTAGTCAGCCTAAGAATGTGGCAAAAAAAAAAAAAAAAAAGAAAGAAAGAAAAAGAAAAAGAAAAAGGTGCCTATCTTTTGGGATGTGCAAAGGCCTTCACTATTACACATTAACCTGTTGCTGGTAGATTTTCACAAATGTGTCCACTCTCAAATGAACCCCAGGGCGAAGAATGTGGGATATGCAAGGAACTTTTGTTACCTTGACTTGATTTTTAGAAGTAGAATTTCAAAGTGTTTAGCTTCAAACGCTTTCTTTTTCATTTGTAAATAGTCGATTGTTGTTTTTTTAAAGGAGTTATTTTCTTTTTCCCCTTTTTTTAGAAGTTGCAATTGATAGGAATCTTAACATTTTTAGAATCCTTAATTTGAAAGGGATTACCCAAAAGTGTGTAAGCAATATAATAGTTTTTACCACCATTCTTATATTTCTAGCACCAGGAACAGTGCCTAACACATATAGCAGGCACTCAGTATTTGTTGCACAAAACAATTAATTGTGGAGAATTTGAAAACAGAAGGAAAACACTGCCTTTAATTCTACATCAGTAACCCAAGTAATGTCCATTTGGTTGACTCCCTTCCAGTCATCTTCCCTGGACCATATTTCTAATGTAATTATTATGAAGGTATAAATGTCTACTTCGATTTTAGAGAAAGGAAGGGCGGGGTAGAGAGAGAAACATCAGTTGGTTGTACTACTGGTTTACACATTGATTGATTGATTCTTGTATGTGCCCTGACCAGGGATCGAACCCGCAACCTTGGCGTACCAGGACGATGCTCTAAACAACTGAGCTGCCCAGCCAGGGCCTATTCTGCCTTTTCAAACTTAATAATCTATGCTACTCATTTTACCAATTGGATGATATTTTATAACCTGTAATTGAATGGCTGCATAATATGACAATCAAATAATTTAATTGATTAAATAAGGGTTCAGTATTTACAAATAAGCCAAACTGAAACCTCTCTTTATGTAGGATGAGCTTTTTGGGTTTCTTTTTTTCTTTTTGAATTATTCCCTGTGTAATATTTCAGGAAATTATAGATCGAAGGGTATGAACTTTATTGTAATTCTTGATGTAAACAGTTATAAATTGCTTTATAGGAAAGTTCCCTCAGTTTACCCTACCACCAGTGAAGAGTGAACCATTTTTCACAAAAATAATGCTAACATTGACTGTTGTCATTAATGTGTGGGTTTTTTTAAAAACTAATTTGAAAGGTATTTGTCTTTCTCTGACTGGCTTATTTCACTTAGCATAATCATCTCCAGGTCCATCCATGCTGTCCCAAAGGGTAAGAGATCCCTCTTTTTTACAGCTGCATAGTATTCCATTGTATAAATGTACCACAACTTTTAAAAAATATACTTTTTTATTGATTTCAGAGAGGAAGGAAGAGGGAGAGATAGAAACATCAATATTGAGAGAGAATCATTGATTGGCTGCCTCCTGTACGTCCCCCACTGGGGCTTGAGCCTGCAACTCAGGCATGTGCCCTTGACTGGAATCGAACCCAGGACCCTTCAGTCCCGCAAGCCGATGCTCTATCCACTGAGCCAAACCGACTAGGGCTGTGCCACAGCTTTTTCATCCACTCATCTACGAATGGGCGTTTGTGCAGGGAATCCACTGTATGGGAGAACATATTTGCCGATGATACATCTGATAAGGGGTTAATTTCCAAAATATACAAAGAACTTATACAACTTACCACCAAGAGGACAATTCAATTTAAAAAATGAGCAAAGGACCTAGTAGACAGACACTTCTCAAAAGAGGGTATTCAGATGGACAATAGACATATGAAAAATTACTCAACGTCACTTATCACTTAAGAGGGATGCAAATTAAAACCACGGTGAGATCTCACCTCACACCTGCCAGAATGGCTACCTACCATCTGTAAATCAGCCAGCAAGTGCTGGCAGGTTGTGGAGAAAAGGGAACCCTAGTGCACTGCTGGTGGAAATGCAGACTAGTGCAGCCACTGTAGAAAACAGTATGGGGTTTCCTCAAAAAAATTAAATAGGGAACGGCCTTTTGACCCAGCGATCCCACCTGTGGGAGTAATATCCTAAGAATCCTGAGATGCCCATCAGAAAGAATATATGTACCCCTGTGTTCATAGTCACATTATTTACAATAGCCAAGATCTGAAACAGCCAAAATAATTTTTCTTGCAAAGGTTTGCTGATGAGCACCTGACTAAAACGAATTCCCTCAACTGATGGCCAGACCCTTCTTCTCCGAAGGGTGTGTAGGTGGCTTTGGGGGTGAGGGTCGTTGACCAGGATGCTGTGCTCCTAAGAACAGCGCCAGCAGGCAGCGCAGGGACCTTTCATTGAGTTCTACCCACAAACCACAGCCTGTCTGGAAAGCCTGACTTTGGGCCACTCAGCGTGGCACGTGTGTGCTTCCGAAAGCTCCTGGCAGAAACGGGAGCGGGTAGGTGCACGTGGCAGGGGGACATGGTTGTGCAGTGGCTTCCTGCTTACTAGACCCGAGACTCTTTTCCCAGCTTTTCCCCATGTCAGAAGCACTGAGAAAGGGAAAAAAAATTTTTTTACAGTTGTTTCAGGTCCTTTATATCATCTGACGTTCACCTAAAACCCTGCAAAGACTGTTTGTTGGGTAAGCACCCATTTTTCCTGTGATAGAGCCTTTATCTGCTGATATTACAGTGCAGCGCCTTTACATCATGATGGTGTTAAAATAAATCAATGCAGCTGGCTACCACACAGACTTTTTACTTGGCATGGAAATGGACTCTTCCCTAAAGGTCAAGATAGAGTCAGTTTGTATTGCAAAAAGATTACCTGTGGGATTGCTTTCAACTGTCCACACTGCCCTGCGAACCCCCCTCTTCTCCCCCCCCCCCCCAAAAAAAGAGGCGAATGCAGTATACACCCATCTCTTAAGAACTGGTTGTATTCTATAAAGCTGCATCTCTTACCAGGCCCCCACCCTCCTTATTCCTCTGTGCTATTGTCCTCTTTGCTGAGGTCGGGCTCTCTTCTCTGAATACGAGAAAATAAGAAAATGGCCTGTTTTAGGCAATGCAGGTGTGTTTCAGAGATTTAGAGTTAAGAAGTCAAGTAAATATTTTGGCAGCCCAACAAAGGCAAGAAAGGGAGAACGCACCTAATGGGCTTCTCGAATTACAGGCCTGTCCAAACACTGCCTTCTTCAGGAGACGCTGGTCAAGGTCAAAGCTTGCCCTGCTCCACGGTGGCAGTGAGGCCGGGCTCAGAAGTGGGCTCGATGCTCTCTCTGGTCCTGGCCCTGTGCCCAACAGGACACTGGTGGACTTTGATTCAGTCCGACCGAGAGAAAAAGATACTCATCAGTAAGTGGGAGATCTTTCCTCCTTAGCTGACTCTAATCACATCGCTTCCTCTTCCTCGCCGAGAAAAGGTTCCAGATAGCTTTCTTCTCTTTCAATTGGGACCTTGCAGAAATGGGGCACAGTAGCTCAGACAGCTCTTTTAGTGTGAGAGTTTGGAGGTGGGTAGCTATGAAAGAGAACCTGGAAGGAGCTTCAGTCAGGGATGTTAATCTTTTGGGCTCAGAATCTTGTCATCCAAGTGTACCCCACGCAGGCCAGACTAGGCGGCTTCTCGGTTGCCTGGTTTAAGAACAGAGACGTCCCAGAAAGAGGGAGTTCTGACCTGCTAGTGGCATGTCTCCGTTCAAGCTGTGCTTTGTGTCTCTTCTGACTGAAAGGCAGACATAAAAGTGCCACTCTTCCTTGCCCTCCCCCAGTGGCTTCCACTGGATCACCTTGGCAGGGCCTCCTCCGAGGAGGGCGAGCAGGCGGGGCGCGGCGGGCGGGGAGGAGGGGAGGAGGGTGGCGGCTGCACTGGCGGCTCCTTTGATCACCTCCCGCCTGGTTCCAGGCCCTGCCGCCAGCAGGCCAGCCAAAAGCCCGGCTCTACTGATCTGATGAGGTGCTGAATAGGACCCGAGGGGCAGTGACGGGAGCGAGAAGAAAGCCTCGGGAATGAAAAGGGAACCCTGTGAACCTGCTCAGCTTCGTTGGCCGGATTTTCCTACCAGGGAGTCGCTCAGTTCCTGCCAGCCTGGGCCGTCTGCCCCTCACCCCGTCCCCCCCCCTCACCCCCCCCTCGCTGTCTCCGGTTTTCAGACTCTGTGTGTGTTTTGTGTTTGAATCACGGCTGCTGTCCCTGGTTCTCAGGCTGGGAACCCACTGTGCCTGTTCCCATGGTCACTGGGAAGCTCTTAGCGCCATGTGCTTCAAAGGGAGCCTTTCCCCTCCCAGCGCTGCCACTGCCTGCCCCAGAGGGCCACACAATAAGCGGCTCCTCCGAGCCAGGCCTCTGACCCTTGCTTGCCAGGAGGAAAACCTTGCCTTTGCTGAGCGCGGCTGTGAACCCTCACAGACATCACCTTTCAGCAAAGCGTGTGGGTGTGCGCAGAGAGCAGGCACACAGAGGTGCACACTTGGCAGATGAGTCTCACCTGCCCCCTTGCAGGTTAAGATGGGACGCTGGGATTATAGGTTGGTGAGAGAGCCTGGGAGCCTTTCTGAAACTGAAGGAAAGAGCAAGGAAAACCGCAGCTCTGTATAGGCCTAAAGAGGTGGCATCATTTGGGGTGGGAAAGGGAAAGGAAGAAGAATACTGCGATTGGGGGAAGGCAGTGGGATCCGGAGGTCATGTGCCGTTTTCTCAGCTAGACCTGTCCGTTGGGCCAGCACAGAATGGGATTGAGGCAGGTGGCATTGTTCCTGTCCCAGGAGCTGGGGGTCGTGAGGGTTGGCTGGCATCTGCTTGCATCTCGAGGGCCACGAATGCCTGGGCCGTTGCCCACCAGATCTGACGTTTGTTTTTGCTCGTTGAGTAACGCAGAGGAACGGAGCCTCTCCCATCTGCCTGGAGAGACAGCGTTAGTGGTTTGATGATCTTGGAGGGCTGCTACCTGATGATGCTGGAACTAAAAGGCGACTACCCTCTGAAGAGCTTACATTTTAGATGCCAAGCCTAGCCCCTTTGCTTGGAGTTTAAGGTGATAATTTCTGCCTTGGGGTACGGAACTACAGAGAGCATATTAGATATTTCTTCAGTAAATTTGCTACCAGTCTCTACTTTTGTCATATTTTGATTACATCTCCTCCTGTCCCTTTGCTCATTTGCTGCTGGTATAAAAACTCTATTTCTTTCCTTCTACAAAACTCTCTGAAATTGCACCTCTCTCATTTGCATGCACAGACGATGGGGAAGGCCAGATGAGGATGGCACAATTTTTCTAGATTCAGTGATGTTGTCACCACTGTGTCCCACTTGGTGGGCAGATTCCTGGCTCCAAGTTGCATTCTTACTAGCGGGACTTGAAGACCCTGAACTATTTAGCGTCTGGCCGGGACACTGTGGCCACAGGTTGGGAAGCACCGGGCCAGGTATGGAGTCCTCTGAGGACAAGTTTGCCCATTGCCCAGCTTATGCTCACCCTGGAGGTGATGGCTTTGCTCATTCCGTGTTCTGAGCTAACTCTCCGGAGATTTTTCTCTCACTTAACATGCAGAAATGAATGTGGCATGGTTTTACTTCGGCTTATTTAAGTGTCAGGTGCTTGTCTGGAAGAGACTAGGAAAGAGGGGCATAGGGCTCTGATTCACTTGAACCTGTGGGGTTTTATTTTTCTTTCTCCCCAGCATCAAGCCTATCTAACGTGGACATGGCTCTTCAAGGCTGAAGGAATGAGCATCATTTTCTTTCTGTATGTTTCTGGGACAGAGTCTAATTGGGGTGGGGGGGGGCGCATGGAAAAGCCTGGGTCTCCTTCAGATCCGTGCTGGTGGAGAGCACATTGGTGATGGCTCTTGACTTAAATTTAATCCAGAAGAAGGTTATTGGCTTTTCATCTGTTACAATAACGATTATCTTTGTTGGCCACTATGATGAAAGGATTAGGAAAGTTGGGGGGTCTCTCACCACTTGCAGTTGACTCTCCAATTCAGTTCTATTGTTTGTCCAGGTTCTATGTCTGTGATCATGTAGGTAGCCAGTTTATCTTCTTTGTTAACCAAGAAGGTTTAGTTAGTTACTAGAGGTGCCTGGGCCTGGCCTACGCCCTCTTGCAATCGGGGACTCCCGCGAGGGTCCCTCGAGGGCATGTCCAGCCCCTCTCACCTAGTCCAGATCGGCCAGACTCCAGCAGCAAGCTACCTACTGGTTGGAGCGTCTGCCCCCTAGTGGTCAGTACGTGTTATAGCTACTGGTCGAACGGTCAGACACTTAGCATATTAAGCTTTTATTACATAGGCTTGGCTAGGGTTTGTAGTTTAAGGTATGGACATGTACAGGATACTAAATTTACTTGATGTCAGAACTATAGCTCTCCAGACCTTCCTTTGCCCTGGTTGCCCTGGTGCCTTGACGTTCAGCAAGCAGCTTTGGAGTGTCCACAGGGCTCCAACCACTCTTCGAGACACGGCAGGTGCATCATGGGGAGAGAATCAGTACAGGCTTCTTTGGGTCTTTGTTTAAACATCACTTTCTCCTAAAAGTCTTCCTAGACAAATAGTGTGTTTGCCAGGAAGGCTTCACAGAGGAGATGAAATTGAACTTTCAAGAATGGGTGGGTGCCCGGATGGTGTGGCTCAGTGGTTGAGTGTCGACCCATGAACCAAGAGGTCCCCAGTTTGATTCCTGGTCAGGGCTCTTGTCCTGGTTGTGGCCTGGATCCCCAGTAGAGGATGTGCAGGAGGCAGCTGATTGATGATTCTCTCTCATCCATATTTCTCTCTATCTCTCTCCCTTCCTCTCTATTTAAAATCAATAAAAACTTTTTTTTTTTTTAAAGAAGTCTTTAAAAAAACGAATGGGTGGGCTTGGGGAAATTTTAGGTGGACAGTAAATCTAATTAACATCTGATTTGTGATAAATGAATAATCTTTTGGCCAAAATATTAAACTTGGGTTTTAATTTGCATTTTCTTAATGATTAGAGATGTTGAACATCTTTTTATGTGCGTATTGGCTGTTTGTATATCTGCTTTGGAGAAAGACTATTCAAGGATTTTGCCCATTTTGCAATGGAGTTGTTTGCTCTTTTGTTGTTGAGTTGTATGCTCTTTTGTTGTTGAGTTATAGGAGTTCTTCATGCATTCTGGATATTAATCCCTTATTGGATATATTAATGCCTTATCTAATTTACAAATATTGTCTTTCGTCTGTGTGTCCCTTTTTACTCTGACTAAATTAAAACAGAAGTTTTTAATCTTGAGTAAGTTAATTTCTCTATTTTTTTCTTTTGGCCGTCTCTCTTCTCCGGTTTGTGTTTGCACCTTAATTCACCTTCATCCATCATGCAGAAGGTTATACAAACATATCTTACTATTAAGCCTGGCTTCTAATTTACTGTTGTCCCGAGAATTCCAGAAAGGAAGAGAAATCTTGCGTCGCGGTCCAGGCTCTGAGGGACTCCTTGTGTTAGAAGATGCGCTGTGATCGATACAAGGAATGATAAGGAACTGCACAGAAGGCGCCCTAGGATGGCCGCAGGGGGCCAGCAAGCTGACGGCACTATTCTGCGGCTAGCCGCTTCGCTTGCAAACGGGGAGCTCCTGTCCGCCTCCATGGCCAGCTGCCACCGGCCCCACGGTGTGAATGGCGAGGAAGTGGGGCTGGTTGGTGGCTGGCCAGGCTCCAGGATGCAGCCTTTGCTGGCATAGAACTGGGCAGAGGGGGGGAACCTCTTGTGTGTGAGAGAAATAACGCTAGCTCCAAAACCTGTAATTCCCAAGTTTTTTTTTTTGTTTTTTTTTGGTGTGTGTGTGTGTGTGTGTGTGTGTTGTTGTTGTTTTTATAAAGATTTTTCAACCAAACTGAGCTTTTATCTTTGAATTCTGAATGGGAGATTGTTCACACAGCTAAGCTGGCTGCAGAAGCCAGGCCAGTTAAAACAATACGCAAGCAGCCCTCCTCCAAGTAACCAGAAACTGTTGGCTCGGAGGAGCCTGAACCCAGGAACCAACCTGCTGGGAGACTTTTCCAAGTAACTCCCAGCAACGGCCTGAATGTAAATCCTCCTGCTGGGGAATGGCACTTTGGCAAAGGAAGACCCTAATTAGAGATGGAAGGGTTTCTATTTTGTTTTTCTTTAATCCTTACCCTGGGGCCTTTGCAGGGCCGCCATGTCTCTGCTTGTGTGCAAAGAAATTTCCAGCTTCTCTTTGTAACAAGATCCTCTTTTGGGAAAGAAGCAACAAGCTGACAATGTGGGCCCACCACAGCCAGGGGACCCTGCCACCGGCCTAACCCCAAACAAAGGGCTTGGTCTGGGCCGGAGAGTCTGGGTCACCTGGATTGGCCAGTCGTTTGAAGTTGTTGGCCAATTTGGATCTGATGCGCCTTCCCGCCCCCCTAACCTCTCACCCCTCTGCCCCACGAGACACTCAAATCCATGCTTAGACTGCAAGTAAAGTTTCTTAAGTCCCCAAGGAGAACAAAGTGTGAACAAAATGCAGAGCAGAGCAGTAAGAGAACTGCAGCCCTGAGGCACCAAGGCCAAGGTTGAGTTGAAAAGGGTGGCGGGACCCTCTTATCCCTTCAGCCTTCCACGTGATTCCTGCTTTGCCTGTTGGATCTACACAGGCAAACAGGCTGTGTGTTGTTGTTGTTTTTCTTTTCAAATTGATGTCAGTTCTCAGAATATCCGGAAGCATCACATATGCGGGGAACCTGCACTTACCAGTTTTGTTCTGTTTTGATGTGGGTACCTCATCAGCTCACCCAGGTACCCTTAGGGGCTTAGAATTGATGATCTCGCTCATTTGAATTTCTTTTTGGTCCTAGAAAGACAAATGGGCAGCATTCTTGGGGCCCAGGGTTCTTACCTGAGGCATCGGTCACCCTTCATGTTGGTAAATGTGAAAAGGCACATGAGAATTCAGTGTTTTGTGTACCATCAAGGCTGTTGACTTAACGGGGAGGGGCAGGATGCTTGTGCCCAAATGACTTCAAAACTTGGGAGAAGTTACACATTTTTGAGTCAGCTATAGAGAGGATGCTTCTGAACAGCTGCTCCGTGCTGAGACCGGGCTGGCCTCTGTCCAGTAGAGCCTTCTTTAATATTCACAACTTGGTGAGCTGGTGGCTACTCTGTTTTACGATGAGTACACTGAGTCTCGGGAGAAGAGACGTAGCTGCAGCCACCACACACAGCTCTGTCCAGGCCCCAAGTTAACGTCAGACCTGCTCTTTCTGGTCCCGCTCAATTCTTCTTTGCACGTCAGTTCTGTCCTTTGAACTAGAAGTCAAGCCTACAAATAGTGGTGTCCCCGCTGATACCTCTGTAAAAGGACAGGCTGCCCAGGTCCCAACCCACAGTCTACCCCACCATTGGTGAGAAGCCCAGTGCTGCCCAACAGGCACCCGTCCCTGGTTGTCACATGCCGATGGACGTGTCCTCTGCACTTATTTCCCAGAAGTCCCCAGCTTGCTCACACTTTCTGAAGTTGGGTTTCAGGGAATCCCAAGCTCTATGCTTGTGGTCAGGCTGCTGCAGCTTTTCAGAGAAAAATGGCCCAATCTGGTGGCTGCCCGGCAGAAAGGTGCTATGAAGAACCCTCTCAGTGCCAGTAACTGCCCCTGTCCCAGCTTCTCATTCTTGGTTTAATTTTCAGTGGGGCCCGTAGGAACAACTTAAAGTTATTGGGAATCTGAGAGTAAAAGAGAAAACTTGAATTTTTAGATGCTACGTTGATCCTTTTAAAAAGATAAGACCAAAAAAAACAAACAAAAAAAAACCTTACCAATATGTCCTTGATTTACTAGTCTTCTGTTCTTTGAGAAGTGTGGTTCTTAATGGCAGGGTATGGTAGCAACGTTACTTTTGTGGTTATAAAAACTCTTTGCTAATTTACCCTCATAGTCAAAGTTGTACCAAACTGAAGTCGGTGGTGGTGGTGGGTATTCTGATCATTTGCACGTCAGCCTGCACTTTGACCTATCAACAGCTTGTATCGTGATTTGATAAACTTATCATGACCGTGGGTTCGGAAAGAAGCTCGGATGTCCAGAACCAAACTTATGATCGCTTTTTAGATTGCTTGTGGAGGCCGTAAGCGTGATGCTATGGAGTACATTGAACAATACTAGATTTATGGCAATGCTGCTTTACTACATTAGCATGAGGAGCTGGGTGGAGTGGGCCTGGGGGCCTGGTTTGCAGTGGGCACCATTCACTGATGTAAACAGCCATGGGTATCACAGAATATTGGTGGTAGCTTTCCAGGGCAGCCGAGCATTGTTTAAAAATGTGAAAAATATCCCCATGCTCAGAAAACAACAAAAACTGTGCAAAAGTCTTAATAGTCTTTATATTGTTCCCTAAATATCTTTCCCCTGTATTTTTCCTCTGCCCCGGTCATTTCCATGTTGCCATAAAGTCACGGCTATCCCTAGTGCTGCCATGACAACAGTGGGGACCCTCGCCAAAACCTTGCCCCCAAGAAGAGCTGAGAAATGTCCTTATTAACACTGTTGTTTTTCTTGCTTTGGGGTTGTGGGGCCCCCCCCATTTTATTTTATTTTATTTTAATGTTTTTATTGATTTCAGACAGGAAGGGAGAGGGAGAGAGAGATAGAGGCATCAATGTTGAGAGAGAATCATTGATCAGCTGCCTCCCGCAGGCCCCACACTGGGGATCGAGCCCGCAACCCCGGGCACATGCACGGACCGGGAATCGAACCGTGACCTCCTGGTTCATGGGTCGATGCTCGACCATTGAGCCACGCCAGCCAGCCTCTTCTCCCTTCCCCACCCCGCTGCTTTAAGGAAACTGTATTTGTTTCTGTTGTTTTGAACAAGGCAAGCAATAGTAGTGGCATCGTTGCTATCACTCAGTCATCTAAAATTGTTAATTCCCCACATGCCCTCAGCAGTTCTCCTGGTAGCAGTACCCGCCTGGCCTGCGTGGGCTATAAACAGGCTTAGGTGATGTGCCTCTTGATGGATATGGGATCCCTGAGCCGAGAAGGACCGTCCGCGGCGGCACTGCACCAGAGCCAGGGTGGGGGTAAGACCTCGCGGATCATCTCACTGCAATCCCTTTATCGGACCGGAAGCAGAGTTCCCTGAAAAGATGCAAGGAGCTTGACTCGAAGCTGCTTCCCTCTGTAGCTCCATGTAGAAGAACAGACTACATCTTTGGCCTTCATTCACACCTTCATTCACGCCTCCTATATCCTAGGTCATGGGCTAGATCCTGCCGATAGAGTGGTGCCTCAAATAGACAAGTCCCCTGCCCTTGTGGGGGACACAGTCAGTAGAGGGGATGTAGAGACAATACAGCAAGTACACACACACACACACACACACACACACACACACACACAGCTAACTGCAGAGTGTGGTATGCAGTGCGGACCCAGCAAAGGGTGAGAGCTGAGCAGGGGGGTGGGGGGAAATCTGCATGGGCTGCCTGGAGCTGAGAGCCCAGAGTCAGGGTTCCTGAAAGAAAAGACGCTCCCCACCCCTCACCACATCATAGCTTGCCCACCTCCGCGCGTCTCCCAGCTCCGTCATCTGTTCTGCAGGCCCATCTGTGAGGTGTGCTCTCTTTGTTTCCTGTACTTCCTATCATTTTCTAACCATCATATGGCGGGCACTTTGCTACCATTTGTGTCCTGTCTGTTAAGTAATAAAATTAGGGCACTCACGTCTTGCACAAAGTTAACTGCTTATTTTAGGCATCTTGTTAAACATTATCTACTTGACTATTTTGTGACAATTGCTTTTAAACCCTCTGAAAGTTATAGAATATGCTGTGTGATGTAAAAGGATATATATACAAAACCTTTATTCTAATGATTGCTAAAACTTACCACTTGGTGTTTTGTAATGCTTAGTTGTGGCCTAAGAAATCCAAAGGTTAATGGAAATCAGGTTTTAGTGTATTATTGCTTTGGGTTAATATCCTTCCTTCTTTCCCTCTCCCAGTGGCTTTAAGAAGGGAAGGGGGGGGCAGGGCGGTGATTAAAAACAAAGCTGCTTTGGCTGATGAGGGCTGTATTTTATACTCCAAACTAAATAATGTTGCAAGAGGTCAGCTGGTCGTTACTAAAAGGTCGCTGTCACAGTTCACGCGGAGCTTCCCAGTGCATTGACCCATTGTTCCCTTGGAAATCTGGAGACCAGATGAATGAGGCATCCTGTCAGCCCATGACGGGCGCTTTGGGAAGGTGACGCGGAGTTTGCCCACCTAAGGAAGGTGAGCGTGTGGAGACGGGTTGCCGTGGGTGAGAGAACTTTCTCTCTAGAAAAACGTGAATGAGAAGGCAAGGCTTTGCTGGGGCAAGGGGTGGCAACTCCAGTAAACCAAAGGTTATGCTAGACCCCATTTCCTTTGTTCTACTAAGTCAAGTCTTGCTAACACTGAGTAATTATAGTAGGAAAAGCCCAAATGAGGCCAAACCTTTCACTTGTTCAATGAAGGATAATTTAAGGGTTAATTTAATGGGACTGGAGATAGAGCTTGAATTTAGGGATTTTTGCAAATTACCTGTTAGAGGCCATGGAAACAGACATGTGTTTGTTCCTTAATATGCGAGTGACCTCTTAGTATTTAAGAGTGATTACCGATTAAGCAGGGAGTTTCAAATGAGACGTTTTCATACTCTGATTAGAGAACTTGCCCCGGCTACGTGGGTGCTGGCTGATGTTGGGGTGAGCTGTGAGCCGAGGGGGGCCGCTGTATCTTAGAGCACCGTGACAGAGGGTACAGGAGAGCAACGGCGGTAGAAGGAATAACCTAAGGAAGAAGGTGTTTGTGTGCCTTCATTTTTCAGAAATGGGGCAACTGTGTGGTTGGAGCACACAGTGCTGAGGCAGACCGTGGGAGGGGAGGTACCCCAGGTAAAAGGAGTCCAAACTAAGGTGAGTTCTGAACAGCAAGGAAAGGGGTTGGGGGACTTGATCTCAAAAGGGCAGGAGGGTAGCTGGGCATTATGTATGGGATGAACTGGAAAAGGAAGGGAGGCAGAGAAACTCATGTGATACAGGGTAGCAGGGATGCAAAGGGAGAGCCTACCTGAGAGTGGTCCATTATGGAGGAAGAATTAAGCAAAGTGGAGGGGTGGGGCGGTGGGGGGGGGGTCGGGGAGAGAAAAGGGCTGTGAGAGGAAGGGAAGAAGACTTGGGTTTCTGGATTAGCACGATGGCCGTTCCATTAGTCTGAGACAACGAATGCTGCTTTGAGAGAGAACTTGATGACTGATTTTGGCTGTGTTGGATCGGAGCCCTGGAATTCAAGGAAGGGGTCACGGCTGGAGATGAAGGTTGGGAAATCATTAGGTGGGAACGTGTATTCAAACCAGGAGTCTGAATGATCTTGACTAGGAAGAGAGAGGGGACCAGCACAGGACTTCAAGGAAAACTTGGCATAAGGGATGATGAGAGGGGAAAGCCAATAAAAGAGACTGAGGAAGAGTTAAGGAGAGAGAGATGTAAATAGGACATTAGTGTATGGAAATTTCCAGAGGCAAACAGTGAGTGAGTGGGACCATGTAAGAGTCAGCAAAGGGAAGCGGAACATCTGAGAGAGAAGTGAAGCAGGCTCATGGGCACAAAGCAGTGTTAACAGGACTGGGGGGGTCAGCACAGAGGGCAAGCCAGGTGAGGTGGCATGACCTTGAGCATTCAGCTAGCACAGGTGTATAACAAACTACGGTGAAACTTAGTATTTTTAAATCAGCAGCAGTTTTCATTTGTTCATGATTCTGCGGGTCTGGGCCCACCAGGCTGATCTCTGTGGTCTGTTGTTAGTGTCTGGGGCCTCACTTGAAACGGTTGTGCCCTCTCTACATGTGGTCGCTCATCATCCAGAAGGCTAGCCCAGGCTTCTGCACCGGGTAGTCTCGGGCTTCCCAGCAGCAGAAGAGGACAAGCCCAAAGCACAGGCACTTCTCAAGCACCTGCATGCATCCTATTTGCTAATGAGCCATTGGCCAGAGCAAGTCACGTGACCAAACCCAGCTTCCGAGGCTTTAGAAATAAACTCCACCTCCCGATGGGAGGAGCCGGAAAGTATTGTGGCCTTTTTTCCCATTCTACTCCGACAGGTGTGAATTTCTTGTTACACTTGGCAGGAGAAGCTGTTTGATTCTTTAGATCAATTGTGTAACTCTCAATGGAGCCAGGAAAAATGGACGATCACGAGGGAGCAGTTTAAATTATGAAGACCCAGATGATTGTGGAGAGTTCGTTTCAATTCTGCTCCGAACGAAAGCTAAAGATAGGTCAGGGAAAGACAGTGCCGCTTGCATTCAGGACATCAAGCTAAAGCAATTACTACAGACATTGATATGCCCAGTTCAAAACGCAAAGCTGAGTTCCCGCTCTCAAAGCAGCATTGTCTGATTTGCAGCAATCAACGCCTCTTACTGCCATTACTCATTTAAGACTAGATCAATGAGCGGTCATCATAGCTGCTATTCATTGGTACCTAACTATGCCAAGCACTTTATATCCATGAAGCATTTGATCCCCTCAGGAGCTTTATGAAGTTCTGTCCCTGTCCCAGTTCTGCAGATGAGCAGACTGAGGATCAGACAGGAAGTGACTTGCCCAAGGGCATCTTTAGTAAGAGAACTAGGAATTTTAAAAAATCCCTTGGGCCGCTGGGGTCCCCTGACGATGGGCAGCTGTAGCAGTTGCACAGACACATGCGCCCACAGCCCCTCCGCAGTCCTGACCATCCTTACGTTGATGCAATAGTCTCTCCAGCATGCCAGCCTTGGAGTCTGCTTGCTTCCCCAGAGTCCTTGCAGGCTCCGTATTGCTCGTCGAACTTTCCCACTCATCCAGGTTTATTGCCAATGGATTTGTGTCGGAATACTGAGGTAGTTTTAGGTATCAGAAGGAGGTGTTATCTTGCTCAATCTGGATAATTTGTAAAACCGGCTAGAGAATTTTCCTAGTATATGAACTAAAATGAACAGCATTCAGTTATTTGTGTCATAAAAATTTTGCTTTTAAGCAATAATGAGAAGAGAATATTTGTGGATTCTCCCCCACCCCTGTTTTTTTTAAGTTCTGTATTGAAGTATAGTAGATAGTAAACACCACATATTTAAAGTGTACAATTTGATAAGTTCTCTCTCTCTCTCTCTCTCTCTCTCACACACACACACACACACACACACACACACACAGATCATAAACTTTCCATCACTCTAAAACAAGTTCCCTCAAGTGCCTTTGAAGCCCTTCCCTGCCCCTCCTCTTTTCCCTAGCCAATCTCCAGACAACCATTATCTGCTTTCTCCTACTGTAGTTTGAATCTTATAGTCTTATATAAATGAAATTATACAATATCTACTCTTCAACCTGGCTCCTTTAACTCAGCATAATTACTTTTAGATTCATCCATGTTGGTTGTATCAGTAGTCTATTCCTTTTTATTCCTTTTTAAATAAGAAAAGGGAACACTGCTTTTTTTACTCTGAACTTGGGCCAGGACTATTGAAGTTACCTACAAAATTGTACATTAACCAACTAATGCCAGTGATGAGTTAATCTATAACTTCATCTGTTAGCTGTTAACATGACCCCCAAACCTAACCTCCTCTTGACTGTCAGACCCTGATCCTGGGCACTCTTCCCCTCGAAGCTAAAAATGAAGTTGGGGCCTTGGGCTCCTAATATTTCTAAGTCTTAGTTGTTCCCTGCCCACCTTCATATCTTAATGTAGTATGTGTTCATGACGTAATGAGAATAGGGCTATGTATGTGATGATGTGACCTGCAGAATAGCAGGGCTGGGTGCTCTCTGAAAAGCTCTGGCTTCAGTCAGTTCTGTGTTTTAGACGTTGGAAGCAAACTCTGTATATGGGGGGAAATTAGAGGACTTCTACTGTTTCAAAAGTACTCACCTGTATACTTCTTTCAATAGTGAATTCAGTCGGTACATTGGAAGTTATTTTAATTTGCACGCATTTTAAAGACTGAATCTCCTTTCTAAGCTGACATACACCTGTCCTCAAGCAAGACCATCATAGTCAACCTTCTTCCTTTCACAAGCCATCTTTTAAAAATCCTTCCCTTAAATGTTCCGCTTCGGATCTCCTCGTATAGGAATGTTCTAGCAATGACTGCCTAAAATAACACACGAAGCGTTTATGTTCTTACTACAAGGTGCTGGTTAAATATACCTTTCAGTTATTTATGGAAAGCGAACGCTCGCGTGCCCTAAGTGACGATTTCCCCCCCAAAAAGAAAAACTCGGACGTGACTAAACTTAATGGCCTATAAAGGAGTGGGGGGCAGGGTAGACAGGACACAGTCAGTTCTGAGTTGAACGCCCTCCCTGCTGCCAGCATACTCTGACCCTGGGAAGTCACTGCATCCTTTGCGCCGCTGGGACATGGGACTAGGTGCTCTTTAATCCCACCGCAGGACTGAAAGGCCCTTAATCTATTCAGAGGGACCATCGTCAAGGTCACTGTTGCGTAAGCGGCCCCCTCTGACCCGCTGCGTGAGGACCGCGGTGACTCTTCAGGCCGGCCACCGTGGCCCTTGGGGCCGAGAGAAGCAGGCTCCGTCTCTCTTCTGGGTTTGGTTCATCGGTCCTTCCAGATGTTCCTGGAGGGCATGCGTTTTGACTCCTTTAGCCTCAAAATGGTGCCAGCCAGTCTGCATGTCCTCGTGATGGTGGGGCGCTCTTGAGCCAGTGTTGGCATAGTCTGCAATCATCTGCGCGTTCTGGGGGGTTCACACAGCACCTGTAGTTTCTCAGCCGTCTCCTCTTACCCACACACCAGACTGCCAAACTCCTGGATCATAAAACAAAGGGTAAGCACCTGGATCATGACCCAGCTCTTTTCCTGTTCTCTTTGAGACTTCCCCAACAGGAAAGGCTCTGGGTAATTGATAGAGATTATCCCTGATTCCCTTAATATAACCTTTTTACTCTTTCCTTTTCCTGGGATTAAGGTGTTCCTTAACAAGAAGTCCTGTGCTTAATGACACCATCATCAACCGGTTATTGACCAAAGGAAGTGATCTAGCCCCACTCCACCTCTGTGGTTCATAGTCCCTCTTAGTCTCTTTCATAGTAATGGCTTTGAAAGTCATTAACTGGTTTTATTTTCAATTTTCCGCAATATTAAAGGCTATCAAACTATACTTTAAAATTAATCTGTCTTCTTGAAATAATAATTGCCCATATATTTGTTGTTGAATATAAGTGTTCGTATTGAGTAGATGTATTAGTATTTGCTGAGTGAGGGTTCCGAGGCAGCACGCTTTTACTGTTGAGGTGTGCCATTCACGGGATGAATTGAGGTCTGACATAAGGTGAAGACGTGTACTCTGTCAGCAGCGAGTACCTTTCCTCCTCCTCCTCCTCCTCCTCCTCCTTCTCTTTCTCCTTCTTCCCCTCTCTCTTTCTGTCTCCCTCCCTATTCAAGGAGTATTTCTGCTGTGCATACAGGGTCTCTTGTGTGACTACTGGAGCTCCTTGAGGAGAGAGACTAGATCCTTTAGGACTGGGTCTTTTCAGCATACGCTTCTACCATAAGGATAGGTGTTCCGTAAGTGTGCTGAATTAACAAATCCTGGGAAGAAGAGTCACTTACAATTCAGCTTTTTGCCGAGAAGCACCCAGCGGTCAGACTGAGCCTTGTGTAGGGTTCAGGAAACCCCATCCAGGGAGAATAAAATTTCAGGTAGTGATCCAAAAATGGCCGTAAACCAGAGGGGCCGCTTGGCTGCTGTGTATCAGAGTGTATCAGAAACTCACCCTTGGGCATGCTGGCTGCTACCGAAAGACAGCCGAGTCAGCAAACAGCAGTCAGTGTTTCTATGACGGCCTCGGCAGTGGACTAATGATGCCTGATCCCCAAGCATCGCCTTTTGTGAACCCCTCCCTTCTGACGCCTGGTGTGTGTCCGACAGGTCTGCCGCCTCAGCCCACCTCCTGGCCGGCCTCCCCTTCTTCCTTCGGGCAGCTTGGTCTTCATGAAACCCTTCCTGACCCATGCCAGCCCATAACTCACATCACCCCCCGTCCAAGCTCATCTATTCCAGACCTGTTTTTGAGCATCTTTCAAGGTGGTCTCACACATTTCGAGCTCTGGGTCCATTTGTCTTCCTTGTTGGTCTAACTTCGTTCCTCTAAATCAGTCAGTCGATTGCTCACTCTGCACAGGTGAGAACTCGCCCCTTCCCCCTCCAACTGCTTTGCAGCCCCGATGGAGGGGCATGGGTGGGACTGTGAACCTAGGAGCAGGAAGTGCTATTGCTCCAGTCCTGTCACCTGGCCGGGATGCCTAAGAACATCTTGTTCTCCAGCTCATGTCCGTTCTCGGCCTCAGGAAGCCTAGCCTGGTGCCTTTTCGGCTTTTCTCCTTCCCCTTGCATCACCACCACCATTGTGATGCCTGTTTATTGAGTACCAGGACTGGAATGCATTTGGAAAACATAAGAGTGTAGCTTCATCATGGCCTTCAACTCGTTGGCCTGTAGAAATGGGATTTAGCGTTTGTCCTTCTAATTAAACACTAAAGTATGGCCTTTCTGGGATTAACTCATTATGTTTAAAAGCCTGACTAACCTATGGTCTCAGCTGCTACAGCTGGCACCCCCAGTCCCTGTCACTAGAATTGTTCCTAAGGACAAAAGCTGTCGTGACTTATTACAGAGAAGCAGGTATTAGCTGAGCAATTGGCATCCAAGTTCTGTGACTTGAACTCAGTGCGGAGAGTGTTTGAAAGCGTGTGTTTTGTGAAGAAAAATGGGACTTAAACTGGAAAACGGTGTCCTGCAGATGCTCATCTTTTGAAATGTTTATCATCTTGTTATCGCCGAAGACTTCCGGAACTTGCATCCTGTTGCTCTGTCCCGCCCTTGTTCAAGGTCCTGGGACCCCTGTGGAGTCCAAATACCATCGCAGCCAAAGGCCTAGCCCACGGAGCCTCTGCTGTGAACCCCAGTATCTTGCTCCGTGTGGGTTAGGCCAGTGGTCGGCAAACTCCTTAGTCAACAGAGCCAAATATCAACAGGACAACGATGGAAATTTCTTTTGAGAGCCAAATTTTTTAAACTTCTTCTAACGCCGCTTCTTCAAAATAGACTCGCCCAGGCCGTGGTATTTTGTGGAAGAGCCACACTCAAGGGGCCAAAGAGCCGCATGTGGCTCGCGAGCCGCGGTTTGCCGACCACTGGGATAGACAATGGCTCTTGTGCCCACAGCCTCCCCCCGCTCCCCCCCCCAGCATTTGTGCCCTGTGGCGTCTGCTACCTGCTGGGTTCCAGGCGCCATGCGAGGGGCTGACCCCAAGACTCCAGGATTGTGAGGGACCCAAGCTTCAGCTTTGAGGGTATCATTCCCACAACCAGACACCATCAGAGCCTCGGTTGTTTACTGCCTTGAAGCATATTTTTCTTTTTAACAAGGGCTTTCCTTAAGGATGAGGTAGAGTAGCGTGAAGTGGTTTTCCAGAACCAAGTACTGTACCTGAGGAAGGAATCAGTCTGGCAGTTCTGGGCGGGAGGAACAAGGACTGAAGAGTTGGGATTAGGAAGCCCACTCCTGCCACGCTCTCTCCTCTGACCTCCTTAGGGCTTGGTCTTGTGGTTGCTCATGTTGGCAGTGCCTAGGAATCAGCCCAGAGAGCTTTCAAACCTGCAAAGGCCAGGCCCACCTCCATCCCAGCCACCCTCGGTGCCCAGGGAGGGGTCTGACCCTGCATTTTTAAAAAGCTTCCCCAGGATGTTCCCAGATGCTGCTGGGGTGACAGCCAGTGACCACCTTCTTCCTGTTTTGTGCCATGGCGTCATTTCTTGCCCTAAACCTAATGTTTTGTGTGTATATCAGGATAGCACAGGCTCATCAACTTCCAGAACCCTGCAGAAGGTAGAGTCACAGTGACTCTTGAGAGCCTGCTGCTCTCTGTGGGAACTGGGCCTGCAAGAAGGATCAGACAGGATGCCTCAGCTCTCCTACCTGGAGAAGAGAAAAATCCTGTGCTCACACAATCAAGGGAAGGAGATTGTGCCTAAATGCTTAACCACGTGCCAGGCATCTTCTCAACTGTGAGAATACCTCCTCTTAGTATTATCCCATCGTACAGAAAGGTCACCACACCTGCTGGGTAAGGTGAGCCAGGACTTCAGCCCAAGCAATGTGAGGGGACAGCTCCTCCCCTGACCCAACCCCCATGGCCATGCTGGAAAGCACATGGGGCTCAGTTGTTGAGTGTTGACCTATGAACCAGGAGGTTGCTGGTTTGATTCAGGGTCAGGGCACATGCCCCGGGTTGCAGGCTCGATCCCCAGTTTGGCGTGCAGGAGGCAGCCAATCAATGATTCTCTTTCATCACAGATGTTTCCATCTCTCTCTCTCTGTGTCTCTCCCTTCATCTCTAGAATCAATAAAAATATATTTTAAAAATAAAAAGAACTTGCGTTGACCTGCTTATTCACAGGTCACCTTCAGGCTGTTTTCTTCCTGAAGCTCACCCTGGTTAGGGGTATCATCAACTGCACCCAGATAAGAATAGCAGGTGAGGGGGCATAGAGAGAGATTTGGTTTTGTTGCTCTTATCAATGATTTTGTTATGAAATCAAGAGATTGGTATTCCACTAATAATACAAAGTCACAGACACAAGGAGTCAATGCAAAACGATACACAGAGGACCATTTTTTAAAAAATCAAGACAGATTTTTAAGAAGTGTCAGAGGGAAAGTTGCACCGTTTGTGAGCTTGCATTGGCTAAAATGGCAATGGATAGAACTTCTTTGAATGAAATAGCCTCAGACGAAACAGACCTGGCTTTCAGCAGCTGATCCTGGACAAAAGTAGAACTTTCCACGTTGCCAGCCCTCTTGATGTTGACTATATGAGCTGCATGACATTGGTAAAGGGCATTTCCAAGATGAGACTGCAAATGGGTTAGGATAAGAGCGATCTGGAATTTCCTTGTCAGACTGGGAAATGCAACACTTCCATAAGCTATTGATGAAATACTTGGAGTTTCAACATTCATGTTTCTATATGTGCACACATCTCCATCATGCTTGAATTTGGAAACCCCTTGGACAGTGGTCAGCAAACGGCGGCTCGCGAGCCACATGCGGCTCTTTGGCCCCTTGAATGTGGCTCTTCCACAAAATACCACGGCCCGGGCGAGTCTATTTTGAAGAAGTGGCGTTAGAAGAAGTTTAAGTTAAAAAAATTTGACTCTCCAAAGAAATTTCCATCAATGCACTGTTGATATTTGGCTCTGTTGACTCATGAGTTTGCCGACCGCTGCCCTAGGGTAACATGAGTTTTCTCTAGCCTGGGATTATGGAGAGAGGCTGAGGTCAAATGTCACCTCTCTACATCGTGGCTGGGTGACGTCACCTCTGAGCGTCCAGCTGTCAAGTAGGCATCACGGCCACCTCGCCCGCCTGCGGAGTTGCTGTGCAGATGCAGCGCCATTTGAAAGCACTGACTGCCTTGCCTGGTACATAATCGGTACTTTCCCCTCTTGGAGTGTGATGCTTTGGACCAGTGCTGCCCCAAGACGGGGCAAGAGAGGCCCTGCTTCCAAAACTCCGGACCCACCCCAGGGAAGCGTTCAGAGGGGAAGCCCCTTTCTAAACCATTCCCGGGGTTCCCCGAGTTCCCCCAAGATGGCCCCGTGCCGGGTTGCAGACCGCTTCTCCAGGACACCCTTCAGGGGCAGACTGCCCTGGCAGCGCACCCTCCTTCCCAAGAAAGGTAGACGGACCTTGGCCTTGAGGCTGGGGTGGCCGCCTGTGTAAGTACCCCTGGAAAGCCCAGAGGCGTGGTGCGGTTTGGGGCCCAGTGGTTCTCAGCCCTACCTCAATTTTCAAACGAACTGAGAAACTTTCGGAAAAGTGTTGCTGCGGAGGCTCCATTCCACACAGATGAAATCATCATTTGTAGGGGCAGGGCTCAGGCGTGGGTATTTTTTAAATCTCCCCAGTTGCCTCCCAGTGGGCCCAGGCTTAGAACCAAGTCTGCCCTGCCCGGTGGCTCCCGCGGGGAGGGGCTCAGCCCTCAGCCCTGAGAACCTGTCCTCCACCTGTGGTGGCAAAGGGGCGGCTCCTGTAGGGTCTTCAGACTTGGCGGCACTCTTGTTCCTTGTGAAGCCCCATTCCGCCGCCCAATTAACACTTGTTTATAATTAAACAAGTGTTCGCGGCCATATGCAGAGAAGGGGGTGGTCCTCTTTGAAGTTTCTAATTGCCGACTTTATACAATTTGGCCTGAAGTGGGACTTGGGGAAACTCAAGATAGCAACAAACAAGTTCTTCCAAAAGTTTCCCTTCCTGGCGTCGACGTCTCTGAGACAACCAACTGCCCCCCCCCCCACCCCCCAGCAGCAGCGTGGGGAGGAGCGGGAGGGGGGCCAGGAGGCCAGGACAGGTTTCCTGGGACTGGGGTGCTCCTTGTCAGGTGTTACAACAAAGAGGATCATTGTATTTGGGGGAAGTGGTCTAAACATCTATGTTTAAGATTAAGATCTAGGGAGATGCATTTCCTTTTGACACCCAGCATTTTCCGATTGTGAAAAGGGTCCAGCCGTGTCATGGCGCCGTGACAATGGCTGTGGAGTGCAGCCACTTCTGTCGGCTCCTTTAATTAAGAGAAATTAAGCGAGGCTGCTACATATTTTGAGAAGAACACTATTTAAACTTAGGCAGCCCTAACCACTAACTTAACCGCTGAATTCTCGCTGCTACATGTCTCCGCAATAGATCAGCATAATCTTAACTGGGACTTAACATGCATCATCTTCGTTCCGGAGCTCCGAACCAGCAGCCCGCAGGAGCCTTCGGAGGCTTAATGACTTTTAATTATGGCGAGAAATACCTTCCCCGGGTGGGAGGGGTGCGGCCGGCCGGGTCGGGTCAGGGAAGGCCGGATGGGAGCCCGCCCCCAAAGACCGCCCCGCTGGGTGGGGAAGGGACTGGGGGGCGGGGGGAAGTGGAGGGGGCGGCACCTTGGGGTGGGCGTGGAGAAGCCTGGCTGGAGGCGGGGAAGGGGAGGAGGGACCCTGGGGGGAGGCCGCGAGGGCCTCCCAGTTCTGAGCCGTGTTTGTGGCTTCGGCGCTTTGATCTTCTGCCAGGGAAACCTGGAAGGTCAGGCCGGGCTGCAGCCAAGCCCCGGAGCGAGGAGCCAGTGGAGCGGACAGGGCTGCACCACCCACCCTCACCCCGCACCCACCTCCTTTCACCCGCCCCCCCAAAGTGAAACCGCCTGGCCACCCAGCAAACCCCCTCCCTCAGGCCCCCTCCCCCGCTTCTTCTGCAACCGTTGGGTGTGTTGATCCCCTTTAGGGAGTGGATTAGAAAGTGAACTAAGCAAATGCCCTGCAAGTTGGATTTGGTGAAAAAGAAGCCTGGGTAATTTTTAAGCTGAGTGCACCCCCTCCCTCCACATCCCTCCAGAGTGGCAGGTGGTTCCCCTGTGGTGGGTGTGTGTTAGGGTCCTTCCCCTCCCATTTTCTTCTGACACCCGCTCCCTTCTGGGCACCAGCGTTTTCTCACCGGTTACCCATGTGCTATGGTGTGTGACCTCATTTCCTTTGGAATAAAAGGTTTCTGTAGGAAAGCAGGGCTGGGGTGAGAGGGGCCTTACAAGCCCCTGTCCCTGGCAAGAGAGTTCCCTGCCATGCAGTGACTCATGCTTCAGGGAACAGCAGCTGACCTGCAGGATCAGGGGTCCGGTGCCTGGGTGGTCACTGCGAAGTGAAGAAGATGGGAGTGGTGGAGAGGAAAAAGTGAGGAGGGAAGGTTTGAAATCCACTTTGCGGCCTCCAGGGAGAGGGGCATAAAGGGACCCTGTGAGTCCCCACTGTTGGGGCTCCGGGAGGACCAGCCAAGAGGGACCAATGGGCATCAGACATGGCCAGTCTCTGCGAACTGGCTGGCTGGTCCCCGGTGGTGTTCACAGCCCCTTGCCCCTCCCTGACCACAGGAGCAGGCCCTGCCGCAGTGGCAGCATAAGCGGGGCTGGCTACTGGCGCCCTGCATTCCTGGCAGCGATGTGCAGATGTGTAGGAGGCGCAGGCCGTAGGTGGATGTGCCGCTCGAGCCGGTGCTGTGGTTTCATTGCCCCACGCCATTGAGTCTGGGGGTGCGACTCTGCCCCCGGTGCTCCCGAAAAGCCATGCTCCAGAGCCTCACACCAGCTGGGGAAGGCCGGCTAGTGTGCAGGCCATCTTTCTCAGGTTGGCTCCATCAGTCTCCTAGGTCTGCGCCTCAGCGATAACGGAAGGAAAGAGAAAAACCCCGCATCTCATGCCATTGGTGCCATTCCTTCCTGTGGCTGTGCCCTGGGGAGGGTCATTTCGTCGGCTTCCCTTTGGTGAGAGTTCTAAAGGGGTTTGCATTCCTCCCTCCGGAGTGTAGTGTCGGAACAAACAAACGGCTGCAAGTGCACAGACTTGTTTTCTAAGAGCTCTGACATCAAAGATGTGCTCGCACAGAGGCCTGCGGCCTGATCTGGATCCACCGCCCGGCCGAGCCGTTTCCAGTGGCTGGGGCCGAAGCTGCTTGGAGACGGTGACATCTGCATTAGAACCAACCACCAATCCGAGGCCCAGCAGCAGACGCTCTAGCCGAAGACCTGCACTGGTTAATAAGAAAGCAGATCCTGAACATCCGAAACGCAGGCCATGCTGAGTTCCAAGAACACCTGGTAGAGAATGGACTTTCTCAATTTCAGAGTCAAAGGAGACCAGGTGGCCAGGAGTGATAGTCGGAGCTTAGAGTCCAGGGCCCAGGGTATTTGACGCTAACCCCGAGGGCAAAAGGCTGATCCTTTTTAGGTTAATCAACAAACATTTCTTGGCCTTTTACCCTGTGGCAGGCCCTTTGCTGGGTGCTGGGGATTCAGCAGGAAAGAAGTCTTGACACATCGGCTGCCCTGTAGTGAGAGCGGAACTTTTAAGTCAACAATTACAATGTGATGTCATAAGAGCCGCAGTGGTGAGGCACAGAGTCGGGGCACAGAGTCAGGCCACAGGTGCTATAGCAGTGCAGAGGGAATAAGACCTGAGCCAGGTGAGAGAAGAGAGAAAGGCTAGCCAGTGTTGGTGTGGGGGTGGTAGTATGTTCCTCGGTGGGAAGGAGGCAGGAGGTCAGAGAACTCATAGACGCTCGGCCTAGTTAGATTGGGAGCTGGAGTGTTGAGTTTGTGAGAAGCCGTAGCTAGGTTCCATCTTATCCTAAGAGTAGTGCAGAGTCATTCAAGGAGTGTGGTACCTCTAATGCCTTCAAGATCAGTGACTTAGAAAGGACCCTCTGTCACTGAATGGAGACCATACTGGGGAGCAGGCGGGGTGGGCTAGGGAAACCCCCAAGGGAGGATGTTGTGAGTCCCCTGAAAAGTGTGGTGTCCTAGACAGGTGGCAGCAGTGGGGATGGAAAAACAGTGGATGGATTTGGAAGATGGAACCAGCAAAACATGGTAAGCAGTTGAGTGTAGGGGTGAGGGCAGAGGGCTTTGGTTTGACCTGCCCCACTCCTTCCTCGGGAGGGGGACAGTTCCCTGAGAAAGGAGTGCAGCTTGTAGGAAGGTAAGGATTGGATGAAGGGTAGGCCCATTGCAAGACCCCAGGCATCCATATCAGCCTGAGCAAGACAGGGCCCATACATGCCTCGGGGACCCAAGCTGAAGCAAAATGCTGAGGCCAAGTTATGGGAACCAAGGCCCAGGACTCTGGCGCCATTTTGGATTCTCCACAATCATGGTTGCTGCCACCTTGTGTCACACTGTTAGAAGTATGTCAGACGAGAGCCACAAGTGAACTGGTTGGATGAGAAGGGGAGAGACTTTTCAGCACACTCAGTGCTAAACAAGATCTCTCCCTGCAGGACAGTAGCCAGGGGTGTGTGTAATACAGACACTTCTAGAAGGTCCCTGGCTTGTATTTTTCCTGGGGTGCCTGGCGTACAGTTGGCCCTCTTGAATACTTGGCAGATTGAACTGTATATAGTTGAGTGTTTTTATAACAATAACCATCGCATTCACATTGTGATGTATATATTCTTTTTGCATTGTTTTCCGGATCGAAATGTAGGTCTCTGTCACATCCCTGCCTTCCCTACCTGTGAGTTACAGCAGTGGAGGGATTGGGGGCTGATACTCCTCTAACTTCGGTGTACCATGTAGCACATGCATTGGGTCCCAAAACGCCTCCCATGGGGGGGGAGGGTATTGACAGGAGTTGCTGTTAAAAGCATATGTCCCCCAAAACTGGGATGCCAGGTAGAAAGAGCCTCTAGGGTACTAATGTGCTCTGTGTCAGGAATAACAATTCGAGAATGTTCAGCATTTCTCGAAGGACACTGACCAAGAAAATCTGTCATTCCCTCGATCATACTTGAGGAAAAGCTCCCATAGAGATGAGGGCTAAGTGACCCCATGGCTGTATATCTTACTCATTTGCCCATGGACCCGAAGCTCTCAGACTATTCCTATGACCCGCCCACCCTGGCCTTTTCAGAGAGGTCTGCCACCCTGCTGCTCACTGCCGAATGTATCCCCAGGGCCTAGCACACACAGTAACTGGTTAATTACTACTGTTTCATAAATTCGTAAGTGGCACTACACACAGAATTAGACTCCATTCCCACCTACTACGTTAATTGGTTTAGTGTAGAGGATTCCAGGGCAACCTGCTCTGTTAGGCTTGATGGGGCACACAGGCTGGTCAGTAAGAACTACCTGCTGACTCCATTAGACCCAGAGGGCAGGTTAGCCTCGCACCAAGGTGAGGCATTCAAGATGTCTGTGCCCTTGGACTTGAGCAAGACCTTTTGTGGCTATTTATTCTAAGATTGGATGCCACCAGAAGGTAAGTATGAGAACAGAAAGACAGCGCTGTTTGTAATAGTGAACAGTTAGACTGGTCACCAAAGCAGGACTGCGTGATGGAGTTACCTTTACCTTTTCCATAACTTGAACCAAATCCTCCCCTCCGATCTTTCATTTGTACCATTCCGTCAAATAAAGCCATTTGGTACAAAAGAAAAAAAGAAGTTAGAAATCCTCTAATGCCTTCAGAAGGAAAGTCTTAAACTCTGGTACAACCATATAATGGAGTAATACGTGTAGCTGGTAAGAAGGAACATTTTTCTACATCAATATTGTTGCATAAATTGTTACCTTAAGGGGGGAAATAGAGTACAGAACAGTATATACATTCAATTTGTATTTAAGTGTTCTTTTGCTATGTGAGGATATACATAGGCATTTTATTCCTGCTAATGTATAGCTTTAAGAAAAAACCACGGAAGGATATAAGCCACTCTGTTCTAAAACTAGGATAGCCCTGATTGGTTTTCTCAGTGGTTAGAGCGTCGGACTGCAAACTGAAGAGTTGAGGTTTGGATTCCTGGTCAAGGGCACAGACCTCAGTTGCAGTTTTGATCCTCAGTCCTGGTTAGGGCTCGTGTGGGAGGCAACCAATTGATGTCTTTTTTGCATCGATCTCTCTCTCTCTCTCTCTCTCTCCCTCCCTCCCTCTCCCCCCACCCCCACCTGCCTCCTTCCCTCCCTCCCTCCCTCCCTTCTACTCTAAAAAAGCAATGGAAAAAATATCCTCCAGTGAGGATTTTTTTTTTAAATTAAGTTTTTAAAAACTAGGATATAGGATGAAGATGTTTCTGCTTTTACTTTCGGAATCACAGTAAGTCCTCATTTCATGTCATCCATAGGGAATTGGAAACTGCAACGTTAAGCCAAACAACAGATAGCAAAAGCAATAAGACCATAGGCTAATGGATATAAACAAGAGTTAAGTTCCTACAGCATATTCCTGGTCACAGAAACACCCTCCAACTTCTGAAGGAAGACCTGAAATATTTCTAATATTAAACATTGAAATAAACATTTAAGAATGTTGACTGAAAAGAAAATTCTTTTCCAACCCACTTATTCCAGTTGAGGGTTGCAGGTGGCCAGAGCCTGCTCAGGGCCCAAGGTGGGGGGAACCCACCCTGGACAGGACACCATTCATTGCAGGGCGCGCACACACACTCACATGGTAGACATGCCACTTCACCTCATGTGCACGTCTTTGGGATGTGGGTGGAAACTGGAGTCCCCAGAGAAAACTCACCAGACGTGGGGAGAACACGCAAACCCCGCACAGTGGCCCCAGCTGATAATCAATGTTTTGGGGGGTTTTTTCCTCATCAACATTAGAATAAAGTGAAGTTATTCAAGGACCTGCTGTATGAAAATGTTTGCATCGAGCACATATTACTTTTGTAAGTAGCAAAAACACTAAAGGTCATATTTTGGCGGGAAATGCATCACAGAAAGTGGTAAGCAGAGGAGAAATCCTTAGAGATATTAGAGCTCAGAAAAGAATAAGAGCTGTTTTGACTAAAGAGAACTACTTGTCAGTCTTAGGGGAGGGGGTCACACATGCACTTGACCTTGAATCAGTAGGATAGGTATGATCAACTTATACTTCACTCTGGGTTATCTTTCTGCGTGTGAAGTATCATGCAGAATTACTAACAAACAGACTTCCCTTTCCCAGCCAACTTACCAACAGGTCCGTTTACCCAGAAGTTAAATCTCTTGACAAACTTGTCGCATATTGTCGGTGCCATCCTATCTTGTCATTACTGCAGATAAATTGAGTTATGTGGGTTTATACGGAGGGGCATTAAAATCCTATGTGGATTATATTAAGATTCTTAGTAATCTTCATCTTCTTTGGCCCTGGACCTCCATCCTAAGGAAATTGAAAATGTAAGCCAAGATTTATGTAATGTAGCGTTAATTATAATAAAAATCTGGAAAAGCTCAAATATCTAAACACGAGTAAGTAGATTTAATGTGAAGGGATATATCACAGCCTTTAAAATATTTACAATGAATTTTTAATAACTTGTTGGAAGCTTATGATAAGTACCAAAAAACCCAACAACAACCAAAATTGTATTCAATAGAGGAGGAAAAAAAGAATCTGCTTGAAGCCCCTGTATGTCAGAACTTCTGTGAGAGGTTGAAGGCACGTCTTCATATCAGCAGTTATACTCCAGCTTCCTTGGTTTCCCCAGGATCAGGAGTTTGGGACAAAGGACATTTTTAGTAATCTCTTGGGTTATTTCCTATTAAGGTGGCATTTTGTCAAAAATTTCTTACAATAAAGATTAGGCACTGGGGACAACATATTCAGTGCTTACAAATAAACAGGTAACAGGTGAAAAACGGAGCGTGTGCCCAGGGCCTCTGAGGAGTGAGTATAGCGTGGGACCAAACCCAAAACCAAGTCTCAGGAGACCGAGACAGTGCCCGATCCATTCCTGACTGGAATTCCTGAATTTAATCGACACTAATTTAGTCTCTAGACTTAAGTTTTCCCATCCACCAGGTAGTAACGGGACTGTTCTCAGCAGAATGCCTCATTCACATCTGGAAATTTAAGCATCAGCCAGCCCAGCCCAGCCAGTGTTGCTCAGTGGTTGAGCATTGACCCATGAACCTGGTTCAATCCCCAATCAGGGCCCATGCCTGGGTTGTGGGCTCAGTCCCTGGTGGGGACGTGCAGGAGACATCCAGTCAGTGTTTTACTCTCATTGATGTTTCTCTCTATCCCTCTTCCTTCCTCTCTCTGAAATCAATAAGAACATATTTCTTAAAAAGAATCAGATGGATAGAAGCACTTCCTTAGGGGAAAAACCACATCCACATTCAGGGAGCAGTAACCCGGGAGTGTGGTCCCAGGAGGCTTTCTTCCGTTTAAAATAAACACGCATGGAACATCTGCAGGAGCCTTGCATGGCAGTAGGTGCCAAGCACAGTAGGACCCTGACCTCCAGGGCCTGGAATTGTGCACTTGACAAACCTCACGTGCGCAGATGTTTGCACTTTTGATAACTTGTCTCAGTGGCTATGGGCATTGTCTAGCCTCGGGTCTTGCAGGCCGGGAAAGGTAAATAAAGAACCTTGACAACCTTTTATTCCACATTCTGCCGCTGGGCTTCTGGTCAACCTGCTGGCTGGTGCGGACCTGCCCTGCCTGATCAAAGCAGCAAAGCTGATGAAAGATGTGAAAAATACCTGTGTGGGCGGGGTCGAGGGGAAGGGCATGCAGAGGTCAGCAAGGCAAGGCAAGGCCTTTGGCTGCTTCTGGGAGGACTTGCCGAGACTTCCCACCTGTTTCCTGCTATTCACACCCTTCTCATGCTCTTCTTTCCATTCCTTCTGTGCACAGTCCAGGGTAACTGCCCTCTGCTGCCACAGCCCAGTTTACCAGTGACCTTCGCCTAGCGACACCCACCAGGGCATCTTGCCCATCCTGTCTTTGAAACAGCCTTATCTTGAGAATTTTGGATGTTGTAAAGAGAGTTTCTGGCCCTCAAAATCTCCCAACTATGGTTTCGATTGGTTTTGAAATAGTTTAACCCAGCTGGACTAGGTAAAATGGTAAACAATCTAAGATTAGGAAGGTTGGTTTAAGGCAGTGGTCGGCAAACTGCGGCTCGCAAGCCACATGCGGCTCGCGAGCCGCGGTTTGCCGACCACTGGTTTAAGGAATATGTGTCATCAATCACACCGCAAACGCGGCGAGGGGGAAAGTGTGACCAAGCAGTGTCCTGTGTTTTTAAATTTGCTTTGGGAATAGTATAATACATGTGTCGTCTTCTAAATAGGGATTATTTGTGGCCTCTTTTAAATCCTGAGCCGGTTCCTAACTGGCAAGTTCCCCAGTAGGACCCTGCTCAGTCCTGGTATATGCAGGAAATAGGCCTAATTTAAAAGCAGCTTACATTAAACATGACTTTTAAAGTTAAGTCAACTGTGAGAATTATCATTTTCTCAAACTAAATATTTGTGCTTGGATCCCGTGCATGAGCCTGGTTGTTTCTGAGGTTAGGCTATAAATGGGACTTAAGCACCTTAATAGTGACCGGCTCTCTTCAAAGTAGAAACCAGGAGCCTGGCCAACCCTCCTAGATTATGTTGAAGGTGTCTCTTTAAAAGCGCCTGCTGGCGTGGGTCATTGCCTCACCTCCAAAGCCCCAAGACGGCCACGCTCTTGTGGCGCAGGGACGCCTGAGAGCCTCCCACAGCCATTAGCCTCTCCAGGTGCGCCAGCATCAAAGCGGGGGGTGCTGGGTGCTCCTGAGCAGGATGCTTCTGAAGGCTCATTCCCCTCAGGTGCTGTTTGATGTGTTTGATCGTGGAATGAAAGCCAAGTACAGGAACGAGAGGTCCTGTTTATTACCTTCGTATCCCGTGCTGTTCCTCGAGGCGCTCCGACATCTTGGGAGAGAGTGAAAGACTGGGTGGGACACCGCCTGAGCCGAAGACACAAGCACTCACTGACTTGGAGCCCAGGGGCTGTTGGCCTCAGGCAAAGGAGTCTGTGCCATCAGGCCCTCTCCTGCTGGAGGCTGGTGGTAGGACAACTCCGGCTCTTTCCCTGTTGCTCTGGACAGTCAGTTGAGTGTCCAAGATGGGAACTGGGCCCTAGCTGGTTTGGCTCAGTGGATAGGGCATCAGCCTGCAGACTGAAGGGTCCCTGGTTCGATTCCGGTCAAGGGCACATGTCCGGGTTGTGGGTTCAATCTCTAGTAGAGCCAGGAATAGCTCCTTAAGGGTCACTCCTGACTGCAACAGGGTGGTGATGAGATGGGGTGGGGTGGACAAGTGGCAGAGAAGACTCACTGCATTCAAATACACTGAGCCTCAGGTCAACAAGAAAGAGTCCCGAGCAGAACTAGGACAGCTTCGGCAGCGCGGCACCCAGAGTGCCCGAGCTTGTGAAGTTGCGGAGGACTTGGCAGTATCCCTGAGGATTTCACTGTCCTGCTTAATACAAAGCACAGGGAATGGACTCGTTCTGAAAAGGTGGGATAAGTCTGCCCTCTAGTGGGCTGGTAAAGCCATTGGTCTAGCCACCTCATCCAGTTAGGTCCAGTGCTGCTTTCTTATGCTGCAACTATATAGGGTGATGATTCTTTTTGTCTGTTTCTAATTTATTAAAACAAAATTTCAATAAATTAAAATTTGGAGATTTTGGAGAGAGGGAGAGCAACATTGATTTATTGTTCCACTTATTTATGCATTCATTGGTTGATTCTTATATGTGCCCCGAGTCTTATAGGAGGTTTTGGTCCTTCCACGCCCCCCTCCCCCCATGTTAGAGGTTGTCTTACTACCCTAACAAGATTCAGATTCCTAAATGCAGAGATTATGTTTTACGTCTTTTTCTTCTACAGCTTCTACCCATTGTCCACTTAGCTGGACATAAAATTAAAAGCTACGTTGGGATGGAAAGGAATCCTTTTTCCAAAAAAAGGAACCTCAGCACTTCTCATTTGTTCCTAAAACATTCTAATCTCATCTCTCTGATCAATCGTTTCCCAAGTAGTTAAGTCATCAGAATCCCTCAGAAAACTTCTAGAGCTGTTTCCTGGGCCTTCCTCCAGCCCAGCTGAATCAGTCTCTGTGGTTTGAGCCAGGAAATCTGCTTTACAAACTTCCCAAGTGGTTTTTGATGTGCAGCCAGGTTTGGCAGCCAACTGCTCCAAATCCCCATTTACCACGATTTCTCGTAGCTTTTCACTCTGGCGGGCGTCTCCAAAGGTCTTCGGCCGGTGTCCGTTATTAAAATGGACCGTTTTCGAGACGCCTTCAGAAATACTCCGTCCGCTGCTCCAGCTGCCGTGCCGGCTGACCTGGGAAGAGAGGACCACAAGAGAGGGACCAAAGGCATTTGCTTCGGTTGCCAGTGGCTCAGTGCTCATAGCAGAGAATACTGAAACCAGTACCTTTATGCTGACGGGGCAGGTCGGTAGTTTATTTTTCATGTTTAGGTTGGATAGGGAGACAAAGGTTGATTGAGTACCCCGTTTTTTTATCTTCACCCAGTCTAACGCATCTTGTTTGCAAGGTAGGTGGCATTGACCCTGTATATACAGAGAGGAAAGGTCAGAGGCCCAGAATGCCAACCTGCTCTGTTTCCTTCTGCCAGGCCAAGCGCGCAGTGCAGCGGGGAGCCACTGCAGTCATCTTCGATGTGTCTGAAAACCCAGAGGCTATCGACCAGGTAACTCCTCGGTCCCTGCCAGCACGGCACCCTCCCGAGAGAAGCACCGCCTTTGGGTAGCTTGGCTTGTCAGTCATGTAGTCTCATCTCGGGGCCTTGGCATTGTCTGCCGGTGTTAGCTCTCCGTGCTTGGACATCATACTCAAGGCAAGACTATGGAGAGGGGTTAAGAGCCAGGAAAATGTGGATTTAGGGGACATTTCCCAAGACCCTCTGGGCCTTCATTCTGCCCGGTCCAGCCTAGAACAAGCCTCATCCTCAGCCTTGCCGTCTGGGAGCTCCAAGGCAGTAATGCTTGAGGAGTTGGGTGATTTCCAAACGGGTATTTCGTATTCTTTGCCTCCAGCCTTTCTCCCTCTCTCTCTCTCTCTCTCTCTCTCTCTCTCTCTCTCTCTCTCTCTCTCTCTCTCTCTCTCTCTCTCTCTCTCTCTCCTGCTTCTTACAGTAAGCACGTCTTCTAACCGGGAGCGTCTCTTCTTCCTTAGCTAAACCAGGGCCAGGAAGACCCACTCAAGAGGCCAGTGGTGTACGTGAAGGGCGCAGATGCCATCAAGCTGATGAACATCGTCAACAAGCAGAAAGTGGCTCGAGCAAGGATTCAGCACCGGCCCCCTCGAGTGAGCCTGCACCCCCAGCCACCACGCCCGGCCCCTTCTCTGCTGCCACCCGAGCCTTTATTCCCTTTAGGCTCTGGGCTCTTCTTCCTGTCTTCTTTCTGACCAAATGCTGGTGCGCCCCAGGTTCCTACAGAGTAACGGTGGCAGGCTCCTTGAGAGGGGATTGGGAAAACCCTACCAGAAACAGCCGAATTGTGCCAGGATCCGGCTGGTCTCTGCCACCCAGTGTTCCCTCGTGGGAAACGCTTCTCTCTCTCCTGTCCCGTCTCCCTCTGAAAGGCTGACTGAGGAGGATTGAAGGGGAGAAATACTCAGCGCTGAGCTTCCCACGTCTCCTCCTTCCATGTGACCTAGGCTAGAGGGGAAAAGCCCGTGCTTCCTTCTTCCGTGGGGTCAGTAGCATTATTAAAACCCCCTCTGGGAAGTTAGCTGTCAACTGGGATTGAAGTTCATGACTTGTAGGCAGTTAATGAGTAGTAGTTAAGGCTTCCCTTAAGGTTGTTGACACTGCTGGCCATTAACTCTTGTCTGGCGTCTTCTGCCTAAACTTTGGAAGATTCTAAGGACCTGGGACAGGTGCCCCACATCTGGTTTATTTCCTTCTCGCAAATATTGGGATATTCACTCTAGGATGGTTCTTTTCCATGCACATCATACTGGATACCTGCAGCATCCAATTAGCAAAACTATTCCTATTGGCTAAAGGCATGTCCTAGATAAGGTGACTTCAAGGTCTTAGGAGGCAGTGCGACGTGAGGAAAAGGTGAGAATTAAAACTAGAGGGAGTTTGCAGAAGAGCTGACATGCTGGCTTCTTTTTTAAAGGAAAAAAGAGCACTTTGGTAAATATGACTCATTGTAGTGGAAGCTGATATTTGTGGAAGCAGCGTACAATTTTCTGAGTTGTTGTAAACCATTAATTATATGGTTAGTAATCACTGTTCCCTCAAAACATGACACTCATTCCTTTGTCCCAAAAATGTGATATTTGTGTTTATTTGGAAGGGCCTCTCCTACTGGTTATAGCGAACTTTGCACTATTCCACTGGGAGCTAGGCTTTATGCACTGTTAGAAGACCTGGCTGAGACCGCTGCAGGCCTCCCCCTGGCGACACTGGAGGGTACTGCTGGGCCTGAATAGCACCCGGTGTGCATGTTAGCAGAACCCCAGGTGTTCCCTGCAAAAGGGGGGGGGGAGTGCACCCCAGTTGCCCCATCCTTATTCCGACTTGAGCCAACACAGCCTGTGCGCCGAACCTCAGGCTGAAGAGAGCGGTGACTCATTGTGTCTGTGTTCTGTTCCAGCAACCCACGGAGTACTTCGACATGGGGATTTTCCTGGCTTTCTTTGTCGTGGTCTCCTTGGTCTGCCTCATCCTCCTTGTCAAAATCAAGCTGAAACAGCGTCGCAGCCAGGTAATGCCTCAGACCAGCCCGTGCACGTGGATGCCAGCTGCCCTGCCTTGTTTCCAGTGGCCTAGAAACAGCAAAGACAGAAAAGCTAGAGCAAAGCTCACAGCGCTGTGTCTTCTCTGTTCTAAAAGGCCCGGTCCTGCAAAGGCCAAGCATTAGGGGTGTTGCCAGCCCAGGCATTTCCCCAAAGAAACGTTTAAATGTTCGTGTGGAACCCAGAGCCTTGATCTGGGCACCAGCAGCAGCAACGTCACCCGGGAGCTTGGTAGAAATGCAGGATCTCAGGCCCTGCCTCAGACCTGCTGAATCTCTAAGTCGCATCTACCTCGCTTTCCAGGTGATTCTCAGTAAACAGCATAGGCGCTCTGGCGCCCCAGCTGGCACATGGCTATGTAGGAAGGATTTGGGGATGGAAGGTGATGAGAGGCCAAGCGGGAATCTTGACTCTCAAATGGGTAGCAGCATTCTGTCTCGGGGGAGCAATGGGGGACCTTGGCAGGCCATCGGTTGAGAGGAGCATTGCCAAGTTCTCAGTAGAACAGTGGCTGGTGTTTGCCGAGCACGTCTGATTTACCAAGCGCTGAGCCCTCACGCACACTGTCTCATTTGCCCTCAGAACTTCCTTCAGGCCAAAGGGGAGGAACCCTGGTACAGAGCAGGGTCTTGCAGAGTTTCCCAAGTCCTTGAAGTAGACCTCCGCGGGTTCTTCTGTGAGGAGAAGCCGGGGTTGCTGTCATGGACACTCAGGAGCCTGGCACATCTGGGCTGCGGCCATCTGAATTTTTAGTGCTTTCTCAAAAGTTTGCTCTGGCCTGATAGAGACCAGCGTTTCCCTATCCTGGTTTATCAAGCGCCGAGGCCCTGAGGGGGACTCCCGCCGTTCGTACGTGCCAGACCCTAACACGGGCCACACTCTGCCATGCAGAATTCCATGAACAGGCTGGCTGTGCAGGCGCTGGAGAAGATGGAAACCAGGAAGTTCAACTCCAAGAACAAGGGGCGCCGGGAGGGGAGCTGTGGAGCCCTGGACACGCTCAGCAGCAGCTCAACGTCCGACTGTGCCATCTGCCTTGAGAAGTACATCGACGGAGAGGTAACAACAGAGGCTGGGCCCAAGGGGATGGGGTCGACAGGTCAGCAGAGGAGCACAGGACTTGAAAGGACAGGGGCCTGTATCTTTCCCCACAGCTTTGCAGGAGCAGAAGGGCTTCAAGGTCTAGGTCTCAAGGGGACGGCCTGACATTGCTCTTTGCCCCTGGAAGGGGGTGGCCACAGACAGAGACACTCTCTCCAGAGAATCCCGCTGAATGTAGGTGATTTTGGAAGTTGATCAGAAACACGTGGGCGGCCAGCCCTGGCCGGTGTGGCGCAGTTGGTTGGAGCGTCATCCCATGCACCGGAAGGTCGCAGGTGTGATGCACGTGTGGCGGGGCAACCTATCGATGTATCTTTTTCACATCGATGTTTCTCTCTCACTCCCTCTCCCTCTTCCTCTAAAATCATTTTGTTTGTTTGTTTGTTTTAAAGGAATGTATGGGAGGCCAAGGAAATGTCTGGTTTCAAGAACATTCTCACATGTTGACTTAATTTTAGGATTGCTCTTCTGAACGTTCCGAGATATGTATCTCACTTGATACATAATCTCTCCTACAAAGTTGTGTGGAACATTTGGTATTTTTACTTAGAGAGACAAGGGATACGATGCCCCCTTTTCCCTCCTAGCTTTTTATTCTGAAAAGTTCAGACGTTCAGAAAAGTTACGTGACTCACACCATGAGTCTCGTGTCGCTCACCTAGAATCGCCCGTTGTTGGTATTCTGCCATGTTTGCTTAATCTCTTTCTAGACGGAGGCATACATGCCTACACACTGGGGGAGTGAGCCACCTCAGAATTAGTTGCAGACACTTGCCGCTCCTTTGATGAAAGTGTTCCGTTGCTGTGTAGGCTGTTGGATGAAAGAGGAGTTTTTGCAGAGGCCTTTACCTTACTAGAGTCTCGTGTGGTCTCTAAGTGCAGGCTGCCTGTGTCCTAATCCTGGCCCAGGTGGGTTCTAGCTTTGTGATCTTGGGCAGGTGACTTCATTCTCTATGCCTGCGCTGGTGACATGGGCCCAGGACCGACCTGCATTCCAGGCGACCACCAGGCCATGTGAGAAAATATACGTAGAACCCTTGCCAAGGTCAAGCTCGGCGTTAGGTGCTCGTTTGAATATTATTGTGTTGAGCTGGTCGGAGAATGGGAGAACAAAGTAAATTGGCAAATTGGGAGGGTGCTTGGGCTCAGGAACTCCAGAGGTGGTTGTGCCTCAGAAAACCCCATCCCCTCTTCTCCACAAAGGCCGCCTTGTTGTAAACCGCGTGCCCCCGGGTGACTGTTCAGGATCCAGCAAAGGAGAGGACAGGAGAGCTCTGCTGCCCCACCTGTCAGTCACGAATCCCAGGCTGCTTTCCGCACGTCCCCACTGGAGTACACGGAGGCAGCCACTGTCCCAGAGATGCAGAAGGACCTGGGGTGTAGCCAGCCCTCTCGCCACACCCCCGAGCCGCCCATCCACAATAGCACGTGGCTTTGGCCTTTTCTTGTGTTCGGCATGAATGTGCCATCTTCCAGCGACCAGACAGGAGCCTGCTTCTCTGTGCTTCTTCTCTTGACACTAAGGGCCAGGGGTGGGGCTAGCTGATGGCCCGTTTCCCTCTCCCTAAAACCCTTGCGTGGCCTCTGACCCCAGGAAATGGGGCCCACCTGAAGCCAGAGATGGAGGGGGCTGGGAGGGAGCCACGATGGGCAGGGCTCCTTGGGGCCCACTGGGCTCCACAGGAAGAAGCACGTGCAGGGCTGACGGCAGAGCTGCCCCTGCCTGTCCCTGCCTTCAGGCTGTATGTCTCCCTTCCTTCCCAGGAGCTGCGGGTTATCCCCTGTACTCACCGCTTTCACAGGAAGTGCGTGGACCCATGGCTGCTGCAGCACCACACCTGCCCCCACTGTCGGCACAACATCATAGGTAATTGTCACCTGCCTCTGTCGTGGCTGGAGAGTCCTTGCCTAGCAAGAGTGTGACGCCTGCTGCAGGCTGGTGAGCGAGCAAAACCACCACAGCATGGCCATCTGGCCTGGGAGGGGCGGGCGCTCAGGTGGCGGAGGTTACCGGGCCTCCAAACGCTTAGGTGAGCCTGGCATGAAGAATCGCCCTGAGTTTGAGTTTTGGCTTTTACACACGAACCCGCGTCCTGGCCTGTCCAGGCCTCAGGCCCGCCATCTCTTTAAAGGGAATGACGGTAGTGGTGCTTGCCCGCGCCGGGTACTGCGGAGTCGTTCCTGGGCCACAGGGATGGTAGCTGGGAGTGGCAGGGTCGCGAGGCTGCCGCTGTCACTGTGGTTTTGGGTGGCGAGCCTGGACCGCAGGGTGCGCTCCCAGGTGGCTCTTTGGCCATGAGGGACGGTGCCTGTCATCTCAGCAGCCCTGTTGCTCTCTGGACACTCCTGTGGTGCCTTTGTTGGGCGGAGCAGTGGGGAGGTGGGGGATGAGCCCTGATGGGAGTTGACCGCCTCTCAGAGAAGCAAAGCGGGTCATTCATTCTCCGCCGGCGAGGCCGAGTTCGGGCGACAGCTTAGAGCAGAGCAGGGTGGTGACATGGGCACCGTGGTATGTGACCACTGCTGCTGCTTCAGTCTTTGCCCTGATCTGCATGTCCCTTTAGCCCTGCTGACTTTGTTTCCTCCTCCTCTCCCCAGAGCAAAAGGGAAACCCGAGCGCTGTTTGCGTGGAGACCAGCAACCTCGCACGCAGCCGGCAGCAGAGGGTGATCTTGCCGGTGCACTACCCCGGCCGCGTGCACAGGACCAATGCCATCCCAGCCTACCCCACGAGGACAAGCATGGACTCCCACGGGAACCCCGTCACCCTGCTGACCATGGACCGGCACGGGGAGCAGAGCCTCTATCCACCACAGACCCCCGCCTACATCCGAGGCTACCCACCCCTCCACCAGGACCACCCCCTGGCCCCTCACCGCTGTGGCCTGGAGCACCGGGCCTACTCACCAGCCCACCCCTTCCGCAGGCCCAAGTTCAGCGGCCGCAGCTTCTCCAAGGCAGCTTGCTTCTCCCAGTACGAGACCATGTACCAACACTACTACTTCCAGGGCCTCAGTTACCCCGAGCAGGAGGGCCAGGTCCCACCCAGCCTCGTTCCCAGGGGCCCGTCCCGTGCCTTCGCCCCGAGTGGCAGCGGCAGCCTGCGCTTCCCCACCGTGGTGCACATGGCCCCGCCCTCCCACCTGGAGAGTGGCAGCACGTCCAGCTTCAGCTGCTACCACGGCCACCGCTCCGTGTGCAGTGGCTACCTGGCCGACTGCCCCGGCAGCGACAGCAGCAGCAGCAGCTCCGGCCAGTGCCACTGCTCCTCCAGCGACTCGGTGGTGGACTGCACTGAGGTCAGCAATCAGGGCGTGTACGGGAGCTGCTCCACCTTCCGCAGCTCTCTCAGCAGCGACTATGACCCCTTCATCTATCGCAGTCGGAGCCCCTGTCGCGCCAGCGACGTGGGGGGCTCGGGCAGCTCAGGCCGGGGGCCGGTCGTGCACCTCGAGGGCTCCCCGCCCCCCGAGGAGCTCCCAGCGGCCCAAGGTCAAGGTGCTGGGCGGGGAGAGCCTTGGCCGGGCCCCGCCTCTCCCTCCGGGGACCAGCTGTCCACCTGCAGCCTGGAGATGAACTACAGCAGCAACTCCTCCCTGGAGCACAGGGGGCCCAACAGCTCTACCTCAGAAGTGGGGCTCGAGGCTTCTGGGGCCGCCCCAGACCTCAGGAGGACCTGGAAGGGGAGCCGTGAGGGGCCATCGTGTGCCTGCTGCTGCGAGCCCCAGCCCTCCGCACTGGAGCCCAGCGGGGGAGTGGCCGGGGGCAGCACCTCATTCCTGGGCGCCCCCCTCTGTGAGGGCTGTGGCCCCACAGGTGTGGAGTCCCGGCCGGGAGGCTCCCAGGGCCTGTGTGGCCTTCGCCCGGACCATTTGCCCAGGACAGATGGGGTGACATATGAGGGCCTGCCCTGCTGCTTCTATGAAGAGAAGCAGGTGGCCCACGGCAGCGGAGCGGGGAGCGGCTGCTACACCGAGGACTGCTCGGTGAGCGTGCAGTACACGCTTGCCCAAGAGCCCCCGCCCGGCTGCCCCCCGGGGGCCCGGGACTGGAGCCAGCGCATCCCCATCATTCCAGAGGATGTGGACTGTGACTTGGGCCTGCCCTCGGACTGCCAAGGGGCCCGTGGCCTCAGCCCCTGGGGTGGGACGCTGAGCCCCAACACCCTGCAGCCCCACAGGAGCCTGGGAGCAGCCCAGGAAGAAGAGCGGGTTCTGTGCTGCCAGCCCAGGGCACCACTGCCCCCTGTCTGCCCCCTAGAGGAGGCAGGGGCCGCCAGGGCCAGCTTCCCTGGTGCCTCCCCGGACGCTCAGGAGTCCAGTGCCACGGCCGCTGAGGCTGCAGGTGAGAGCAGGTGACAGTAGGCCAGAGTCCGGGTCCTCTTCTCTCCCCGTGGTCATTTTCTAAGGGGCTCCTTTTCTGCTGTTGACTTAAAACACCATCTTTGCCTGATAACTTCCCGTGTTACTCCCCAGCTCAGCCCTTCCCTGAGTGCCAGGCCCATGGGGCCCTTTGCTCCCATGATTTCTCCCCCTGGATGCCACGCAAGCACCCTAACCTGCCAGGTCTACAGCAGCCCTCTCAAATTTCCCCTGCACCCCCTCCTCCAAGGTTCCCCACCCCAAACCCCATCACCATCTAACCCTGAGCCCGCCCTGCCCCTCACACTTGTGTCCTGGGCTTCTCCACCTGGGAGAATTGTCCAGAAAATTGAATTCCCAGAAAAATGAAACTTCGCGAAAGACATGTCAAATCCAAGTCCAGAATTATTAGATTCAGCTGACATCATCAGATTGCTATAAAGTTTCCAAACGTTCTGTCTCGGTAATAAACAGGGCAGTCCAGCACCTCTGAGTGGTCTCCTGTCACAGGTCTTGCCTTCTGTTCCACCTGGGAGCCAAAGTGGTCTTTGGGTGTTTTGGGGGGTTTTTTTTGTATTTTTTCTTTTTTTAAGTTTTTATTTTTTGAGAGAGAGAGAGAGAGAAACATCAATCTGTCGTTCCACTTATGCATTCATTGGTGGATGCTTGTGTGTGCTCTGACTGGAGACGTACCTGCAGCCTTGGTGTATTGGAATGGTGCTCTAACCAAGTGAGCTACCCGGCCAGGGCCAAAGTGCTCTTCTCTGAACATCAGTCTGTGTATTGACACTAGAAAACCCTTTAGTGATTTACATGACTTTTAGAATTTTGAAAATGTAATGCCCCTGTGGCCTCCATCCTGTTCCTCCAACACTCCTCCAGCTCATTCTAGCCTCCAGACCTCTCTGCTGCTTCTGCCCCAGATCTCAGTTTAAATGACTCCCTCCAGCTACCTCTGAGGTTCCCTCACACCCTGTTTCCTTTCCAGGTTATCACAACCTAAAATCACTTTGCTTTGAGGCCTGTACGCTTATGAGGAGGTGAAGGGGGGTGTCTTCTCCCCTGCTCTCCCCAGTGCCTGCAACAGTGCCTGATGCACATCTTCTGAACATGGTGTTTTCATGCTACCTAAGGGCTTCCAGAAGGTTCTATAGGTCCAGATGAGGGAGACTGGCTCTCTAGGAGACACCTGTGCTTGGCACAGCCTGAGCAGCTCTGCTTAAGCCTTTTACCCATGCTGTGAGCTGTCACTTCTGAGAGCTGGCCACGTGCTGGGGATGGGCACCCAAGTCCCTGTGGTCCCTGTGCACCGTGCAGAGGCCTGCGGCGCCGGCTCCCTCCCTAACGCTCTTCTCTCTCCCCCCCAGGACAGAGATCTCGCCCAGCAGACAGCGGCAGCACAGGAGCCTGAGCCCGGAAGGCACTCTGTGGAAATGGGAACTGTACGGAGACTCCAAACTCTGACTTCTTCAGAAAAAAAAAATAATAATTTTTTTTTTTTTTTTTAGCTCTGACAAACACACAAAAGTGGTAATAAAGAGAGCCCTCCTTCTCAACCCAAAATGTGAGCCCCTTGTGGCAAGCCCCCCACCCTCCCATTAACAAACCAACAGACAAAATTCTCCGAGTCTTTGCCTCTTTTGATAACATGTTATTCTGTTTTGTAAAGTGTGTGTGCTTGGGGTTCCGAGGTGTGTGGGATTGAGTTCTCGGCTTTTGTTTTTTTTTTTAAGATATTTTATGTAAATGTACAAAGTTATTTAAATATATATATTTTAAAGAACCCTAACCGCCAACTTTTGCTGAAAAAAAAAAATCACTGCTGCGTTAATTGAACCACATCATGTGTAGATACTGTTGTCTCCTTGGAGGGAGCTCAGGCCTTTGAAAAGCTCAGGGCTACACCTGCCTTAGAAAATGAACCAGAAACTTGAAGTAAAGCGCGTCGATATGGGTACAAACTCTGAGGAACGATGCAATGCTGCCTCTTTCTCATGGCAAATCCCAATGTACAAATGGTCAGGTCTCCGAAGCCATATTCCGCCAGCCCACCCCTCGGGCAGCTGCTGGAAACCACTGGGCACGGGGTAGAAGGCCAGCAGCACTGGGGAGCGGGGCCAGGCTGCTGCTGTGGAAGCCCCAGGTGTGACAGGGGTGATTCTGCCCAGTGTTCTCAGTCTGTCCCCTGGGACCATCCCCAGGGAAAGGGCAGAGTTCACGGTCATGATCTTGGGCTTCCTGCCACCAGCTGCAGAAATGGATCGACGGGGTGTGCGGGGGACCAACACCCAGGAGGAACATAGTTTGCGGCTTTGGTGTCTGAAGGGGCTGGGGACCGAGGATGCGATGGAGCTGCTGCATCCTCGGGCTGCCTTCCTGGGGGCGCGTGGCCAGGACCCCATCGGGGCTATACGGAGCTCTGAATGACAGGGCTCCCATCCCATTTCCCTACGGAAGTGCCGCTTCAGGGTTATTCAGCCCTCTGCTCGTGGCTGAAGTTGCTCATCTCGCCTGCAAATGTCTACTATCCTTCCTACCTAATGCACTATTACGTATTGATTCTCCATGAGACAGAGGGAGAGAGACTATCAGATAGTTTAGACCCAAAGGGTAGGTTTTTGTATATTTTTCCAGCCTTTAGTTGTTGTGTTTTTTTTTTTTTTTTAAAGAGGGAGGGAGAGCTTAAAAACCCAACCCATTTTTTAGAAGATGTTACCATTATAAAGGGGAGAATCTATTGAAAGCTGTTTCAGATCAGGGATTGATTGTCATCCTTTTTGTCCAATTTTTTCTTGTTCTTAAAACTATTTTTAGAAGAAACTAATCACATTTAGCCCCGTGGTCACTAACTCTTCAGGTCACTTGGTTACTCGCTTATTCGGCAGATAGTTGGTGCCACCTGAAAAACTCCGAAGCTGGCCCCTGTAGGTGGGGCCATCCTGGTTGCCAGGAGACGGTGATGACTCCTCTCCAGTAAGGCTCTGGGGTCTGCAGCCTGGGGTCCAGACCAGAACGTTTTGAAGGAGAATCCCACTGTATCAGAATCCCTTTTTCTTAAAATCCTCAGCCTGTGATAAGGAAACGTACTTGACTCCAAGCCAGGATGCGACAGAAGGAAGTGCCAGCATCAAATGATCGAGCCATTTGCCATTCAGGAACTCCCCCATTTGCCATTTGGTGAGATTTGTCCTCCAGCCTCTTAAAGGTGCAGTCCCTGGGGTGGGGGTGGGGGGGGTTGCTCCCCGCAGGCCTGTGCCCAGCACACCTGTTGGCGAGGGTGTGAGAAGCGCCAAAGCTGCTGACATGTGATCTGGACCGCCTTTATTTCTCGGGCCAGGACCAGCAGCTGCGGAGGACGACAGCTTGCATTACGTGGTTTGGGGGTGAGGGGATGGCTTTTAACAGGAACTACAAAGAGTAGCTCCTCATGGTTGAGATGTTATTGTTGTTGTTGTTTGTGGTTTTATTTGTTTTTAACCCCTTTGAGTGCGTATTATCTTCCTTGTCTGAAATCATGCCCCCAGAGCAGCTGAAGCCCCAGCTGGGAGAAAAACCACTCAAGAGCCTTAAGCAATGAATAGATGAGTAAAGAATGTAGTTCCAGCGGGGCTTATTCAAATAAATGTGTCCGGTTTTTCACTTGAAAGAACAATAACTACAGCTGGCAAAAGAAGCACATGTAATGTTGGTAGTTTGCAGGGCGGTAGAGACGGAAAAAAATGAAATTTGGAAACTTTCAGTATCAGCCACTGTCTTAAATGTGTGTTGGCCTATCGGACGGGCAGGGCACCAGAATCGAGGAACCAACTATATAGTGTTGCCTCACCATTGAAATCGAAACATCTTCTGTGACGTTGTAAGACTCCGCTGCTGATAAAGGACCGTTTTCAGTGATCGCTCCGGGGCGTGTAGGGCTGATGGAGCTGTGGAAACCGGGGGGGGGGGGGGGGGGGCATCACATTTTCCACTGAGCACATCTGCCCCCACCCCTGCCAGGGTGTGACCTTCGGGTGTGGTTCCATGGCCCAGCCCTTGTGTGACAGCGGATGTAAACTGAAGAGGGCTAGAACCAGTTCAAATGGTGGGGGGGGGGCGGGGGGGGGAGGGGGAGAGGAGGGTGGGGTGGGGTTGGGAGTTCTGATCAGCAAGGTACCTCTTTCTAGACACGGCCCCAGTACGCCCGCCCGTTCGACTCAGCCTCTTCCCCTTGCCTTGGAACCCAAGCCATTGGTTAAAGCCCCACCTGCTGTCCCACTGCTCAGACCCTCCCTTTTGTGCTGCTAGTTTCTACTCAAAAGTTCCTGCAGGACGAATGCTTTGAAAATGAGATCTAAAAAATAATGACTAATCAAGAGTGTTATTTTTTAAACAGAACTGCCTTTTTCTATTCTTTATATAAACTCTATTGTGTTGGGTCTAACAAGGCACTATTTTAAAATGTTTGTTGTTTTTTTTTAATTTCTCCCATAGCACTTAAAAGATACTTTGTAAAGACTTTGCTGTAAAGATTTTGTAATAAAACAGTCTAAGGGCTCCTTCTCCAACATTACCATTTTTTAAAAATGTTTTAAAAGGCTAGAAAACAACTTATGTATATTCTGTATATGTATAGCAGCACATTTCATTTATGGAAATATGTTCTCAGAATATTTATTTACTAATATATTTATCTTAAGCCATGTCTTATGTTGAGAGTGTGACATTGTTGGAATAATAATCATTGAAAATGACTAACATGAGGCCCTGTAAATACATGATAATTGCACACAGATTTTACATATTTGCCGACCAAAAAATGATTTAAAACAAGTTGTAGTCTTCTATGGTTTTGTAACAAATTGTACAAACGACTATAAAAAAATACAGTTTTATCAAGTTCACGTTCTATGTTGTCATCGCTCTGTTGGGTAAAGGTCTGCACATTCCACAAAGGAGAGGTTTGCATGAAGCAGTGCCTTTTTTGGTGGTTGGGTTTTTTTGTTGTTGTTTTACTTTTTTTGTTAATCCTCACCCGAGGGTATTTTTAGGGAGAGTGGAAAAGAGAGGGAAAGAGAGAAACATCATCGATCGGTTGCTTCCTACATGAGCCCCAACCAGGCCCAGGAAAGAGTCTGCAACCAAGGTACGTGCCCTTGACCAGAATCGAACCCCGGACCCTTTGGCCCACAGGCCAACCCTCTATCCACGGAGCCAACGGGCCAGGGCTGAAGCAGTGCCTTGAACTTCAGCTCGCTCGTGGGAGCGCCTATAGCATTTCCTGTGCGGTTACCATAGAGTTCAGGTCATTGGGGATTTAGGTGGCATCGTGGGGTTATGTCCTTGAGGTGATGGTAGTTTCTCTGTTCTTCCCTGTGTGGAGGGTGAGAGGGAAGGACATGATGGTCAACCCTCTCTTGAAAAGTTGGGAACAGGCTGGATACAGACCATCGGCTTTATCTGCCAGGATCTTTCCCACCTGGAAGACAGAGACCCTCAAGCCCCAAGGGAAGGGGGCTTGTAGGAAAAAAGCTCCAAGCCTCTAGGCCTCAAATTTACCTGCTCATGAGAGTGAGTGGAGGGGGGACCTCCGTCTGAAATGAATCTTGTACCCCTTTGTCATGTTTCCCGGCGAGGGTGGTTACGAATTTGTGGCGCACTCTTGAGATAACCGGAAAGGGGCAAAGTGGTGTTTATTGTTTAGACATCTCGCAGAGAATGTCCTCATCTGTGAGCTCCTGCTTCTATTGCTCCCTCTTTAACTTGGGCCACTTCTTGGGCACAGGCTCCCTGTGGACCTCCAGCCACGTCCTGACGGGCAAGGAGTCCTGAGCACCTTCAGGGGCGGCAGCCTGCCTGGCACAGAGCCTCCCAGAGCTTCTGTTTGATGGCCTTGCCCAGCTCCAAGCTGTACCGCTTGGGGGTCCCCGAAGGGTTCCACAGCATCGGCTCGACCACAGCATGGTACAGAGCCCGGTAACCTTCGGTGGGGAGGCCGTGGATGGTTAGCATGTCTGACAACTGTTGTCTCTTTCTGGCGTCAGGAAGCAACGCCTGGCCCTTCCAGGCTGCTGTCCCAATGTCCCTGCGTAGCGCTTGGGTGGCGGCCACATGTTCAGCATATCTGCTCTCAAGATCTTGGCCGACTGTTACTTTTTTCTCCTTTGAACTTTCTTTACTCTGGCCAGGAAGAAAGCAGAGAAGTCAAAGCTAAAACTTGAGAAGGGAGCTCAGAATAATTATCTGGGATTTGTGTCCCAGAGTCTTGGTTACAGCCACAAGCAACATTCGTCTCGTGTGTGCTAGCTTACTGAATGCCTTCATGTATACCACTTGCGTGCGTCCCCCCAGAACCCTGGAAGGTCGGCAGGAGACAGCTTTAAAGGCAAGGGAGTGGGAATTGGTTTGCCCAAGGCCACACAGCTAGGAAGTTAATAACCACAGTTGTTGTCTATTGAATGCCACACAGGATCCTAGCCATTTAGTCTGTGCCAGATTCTGTTCAAAAGCCCTCTGCACGTATTTACTCATTTAATCCTCACGCAACCCTGCGAGGAAAGGGCTATTATCCCCCATTTTATAGATGACAAGAACCAAGGCAGAAAGAGGCTAAGCCTGCCGCTGTCCTAAATTATAGTCAAAGCTGGGATTTGAACCTGACAGCCGAGCTCCAGGGTGCATTCCGAGCTCCGCTGGCCACCGGGAGAGAGGGAGCTGGACTCAGGTCAGGCCCCTAGATGCCAAGTCCTCCACGGACGTTCATAGCCAGGCCTTGCTCACCTCTGCATGAGCGAACCACATGCGGCTCTTTGGCCCCTTGAGTGTGGCTCTTCCACAAAATACCACGGCCTGGGCGAGTCTATTTTGAAGAAGTGGCGTTAGAAGAAGTTTTAAGTTTAAAATTTTTGGCTCTCCAAAGAAATTTCCATCGTTGTCCTGTTGATATTTGGCTCTGTTGACTAAGGAGTTTGCCGACCACTGCTCTACACATATCCCAGCCTTTCCCGTTCTTATTTTCCCTTCACGCCCAGCACCTTTCATCTGTTTATAAGAGCTGCTTCACCCTCCGATGGATAGTCAATCCTGGCAGGCAGGGGTAGGTATCATGCCCCCAGAGCTGGTGCTCTCTCCATTATACCTCATTGCTGCTGCCCACCCACCCTCTACCCTCACCCCCTCAATCCGGTCTTCAACTTTAGGATTTCCTTTGCTTCGTAAAAACCTTTTTTTAAAAAATGTTTTTTAATTGATTTCAGAGAAGAAGGGAGAGGGGGAGAGAGAGAGAGAGAGAGAGAAACATCAATGATGAGAGAGAATCATTGACTGTCTGCCTCCTGCACGCCCCTCACTGGAGATCGAGCCCGCAACCCGGCATGTGTCCTGACCGGCAATCGAACTGTGACCTCCTGGTCCATAGGCCGACACTCCCCCACTGAGCTACACCAGCCCGGCTCATATAAACCTCTTAAGTGTTAAGTGTTTTCTCGGTGACATCTCCCTGTCCCCACCCCATCACATTCTGTCCACCGCCAGCCGTCATCTACCTCATTGGGGCCTCCTGCAGGCCTCCTGCGCCTCGGTGAGCCCGGCTGCTGTCCCAGGAGCTGCTTGCTCTTGGAAGTGAGGGAGCGTCTCATCCTGCCCCGCCGAGTGGCTTTCCTTGCTGAATCGTCCTTGGGCTCTCCTATCTTCGAGGGTTTTGCTTCTCCAAACTTGCATGGTACCGGGCAGCATTTATCCTTCAGTCGTCGCCTGAGCACCAGCTTCACCAGGGAGAGCGAACTGGTAACGAACGGATTCTTGACCACTTCCCAGGAAGCGGTGGTACCCGGTGCAGGGGCACTGATGGTCTGCTTTGCACATGTCCTAGCTGTCCAGATGTTGGTGAGAGCTGGGGAATCCACATAGCAGTCCTGAAGCCTGGTGTTCAGTAAGATAGACCGCCGGAGTCCGTAGGTGGGAATGCTGGGGTCTCGCCTCACATAGATTGGATGCTGGAATTATAAGGAGGGGGAGAGGGAACAAAAAAGACCAACTCTCAAGCAGAGACCAGAAGGTCTACTTTGGAGGCAAAGTATTCACATCTTTTGAGAGACGGTTTCTCCCACACCTGTCTTAGAAATCTTTCTCCACATCCTCTCTCCTCCCCAAAGCCTTTCGTACCGGGGTCACGGGGACAGTCGGCCTCTCAAAGAACATAGCATGCTTGGGCCGGCAGTGGAGGGGCAGGGAGCTTTACAAGGAACCAAAGACAGTTCCTATCTCATGGGAAGCTGCTGGGCGCTGCGGCAGGAAAGAGAAGGGAGATAGGATCACGTAAGGTTCCTATAGGGCCTGTAGTGACTCCTCAACCAAGTCAAGTCCTGCCAAACCCTGAACACTTTCTAACCAGGTGGCCAGGAGCCAAGAAAAGCTGCGCACCAGGGAAACACACTCCGGGGTCCGTAAAGGCAAAGCCACCATGTAAATTATGCCTCTATTTCCTGGGACCAGCCGAGAACAAGAGAACTATCTGGATAGATCAGAATCGCTCATTGAGAGAAACCTGGCTCTCTAAGAAAGGCCATCTATAAAAAAATTAAATCGCCTTACCATATTTCGGTTGCCTTAAATTTTATTTTAGCAAGCTTAGTAGGGGAAAGAAATATGTATTTTCTTTTCCTTTTCTCTCTTTTTGTTTTTGTTTTGTTTGGATCTATCGAATCACCTATCTTTCTCTGCCTCAGTCACGTATGGGCAAATTGCAGTTTGCTTAGGTTTTGGCTTACAAGCAGGCAGTTTTTGAGCCATTATCTCTAGTATTTGTGATGTCACTTTGTTTTGTGATGTGGGTGTGGGTGGGTGTTACATCATCAAATTTTATAGTGAAATTAAGTTGGAAGGAGTTCTATTTTATTGTCTTTCCAGCCTCAGGAACTTCTGAAGTCCTCATTTCCCCCCAAATGGCTCGGGTGACCTCGGAAGGTCCCAACGTTCTGAAGAAGAGTACGCTTTGCACGCCACGCCGTCAAAAAATGCGGAGCGGATTTGTGGGCACAGGTAGCGAGGTGCATTCCTCCCCGTGCAGAGGTGCCCTCCTTCGTGCACATAAAGGAGGTACTGTTGAGTTCCCCGCGTCGCTGCCAAGGTTAGGGACCAGAAATGAAAGTACACGTTCCTGCAGCCCTGGGCACCTCTCTGTTCTCGTGTCTCTCCCCGGGAGACTACACGGGTTTCTGGAATGTGGTTTTACTTTACATCCCACGGCAGATGCCGTAATTAGAGCTGTTAGCAGTGTCAGGGGCTTGAGACGAGAACAAAGACGCCTCCCTCCGCCTGGGAACTCTTGGGCAATGCCTCGCTCCTTATCAGGTGCTGGTCCTGTTGGTGGTTTTGATTTTTTTTTTTTTTTTTCGTACACAAAATGCCCAAGGAGGCTCCCTCCCCAGGGGGAGGAGAACGGGATGATGGAAAAACAGAGTGTGAGTCTGGCAGGCGTTCCTGGAATCGCATGTGTTGCCCGTTTGATTTTTTTTTTTTTTTTCGAGTGTTGTCCCTGGAGTGAATCAAAGTCTGAAGGCAGACCGCACCGCAGGCCGTGGTAGAACCACCTCCAGGTGGACCCACAGACGCTCGCTGGGGCGGACAATGGGGCCCATTCAGCCGCGAGCCCTGGCCTCACCTCCAGCGAGGTGGGTCAGTCTTAGAGCAGGGCGTTGGAAAGGGTTTGTCTTCGGGAAGGGTTTGCGAATGTCTGGAGACCGGGCAGGCAAGCGTCCGAGTCCCAGAGAGGCGGCACCAGGCTCTTGGGCTGCTGTCTCCCTTTGCTCTGCACGGCGGGGACAGAAGGGGAAAGTCGGGCCAGAAAGGCCTCCTGGGAGTAGCTCTTCTGTTTCTCTTCTTCCCGGCCTCGAGGGCCCTTCCCTTTCATCTGTTGTGCTTACCGTCCTGGGTCTTGCCATCAATGACCAAGTGACATTGCTCTGGCTCTGAGGAGCGCTCTAAGTCTGCTTCTGGCCACGTGGACGGCGGCTGGTACTCTTCAAGTTCCAGCAAATTCTGCCTTCTCTCCCTTCCACAGACTGTACCCCAACAAGAAACCCTGGCGTTCCTTGGAACGAACCCAGCGTCCTTTGGCCCGTGCTACTTCTCCTACGTCAGTGAAATCTGTATTTAGTGAAAGCTTACTGTAGGCCAAGCACTGTTTCAGACACTTTACAAGCGCCCTCCCAAGAAATGATACCAGCAGTCTTATGAGTTCGGACACTGTTGCCATGCCTACTCGACAGCGGAAGAAACGTAGGCACAAATTGCTCAAGAACCATGCCCCACGGCTGGTAAACCAACAAAGGCTGGACGCAACCAAGGTGTGCACCCCCCCACCCTGGCTCTTCCCCAGCCATTACTGGTCGGCCCATCCACACACCGCACCTGGGCCCAGTCCTAGTCCTACCTAGCCTTGTCAGGAGACTTCCTCTGGGCTCAGGAGTTGGTCTGTCGGAGTTGACATCCCAGATCCATCTCTCTTTGGGCAAGTGAATTCACGTCTCTGGACCTTACTTGCCTCATCTGTGAAATGGAGTAGTAATCATGCCTACGTCAGGACCACTGGGAGGATGAAATGGGACTAGGCACGTGAAGCCCTCGGCATGGCTCTTGGTGTATAATGAGCGCTCAACAAGTAATGTTCTTATTAACAGTATTAATAGTGTGGCCCATTCCCCACATCTGACTCTTTCTTGAGCCCCTGATGCCCAGGGTCTGAGTGGCATAACCCAATATCTGATATGGACTTCATCTCGGGTCCTTCATGTGCATCCATGTGGTGTCTGAGGCCAAGCAAGGGGCCTCTTGGAGTGGGAGGATTCTGACCCGACTTGCGTATCCTGACATTTCTCTTCCTGTGATCCATCTTCACTAAACACTGGTCAGATTCATCGACCTCACAGAAGTGGGGTACTTACAGGCGGTACCTTTCTCCCCGGTTGTGGGAGCGATTCATGCTTCCTTCGACGGAAAGGGAAGCGGGTACCCGCGGATACGCTAAGGAAAGTGACTGGTCTGTAACAGAGATTGTTCCATCAAAGGTTGTTCAGAATTACAAAGTCAGGATGGAAAGACACTTTGGTACAGGGTCCTGACACCATGGCAAGTTTCCACGGTCGGTGCCAACACTTGATTCTCGAACCCGGGGTTGAGGCAGTAGGGCTTCCATATTGCTCCGCGGCCTGTTCCTCAGTTGGATTCACCATTGGGCCTTTTTTATTCTGCTGAGCTCAGTCTAAATAACTTTTATTTTCCACCCATCATTTGGAGCTGTGCTTCCTGACATCTCTAAACCACCGCTTCTATTTGGAAACACATCTGCCCTTCTTTGATGCTTAGCCAAGCTCTCCTCACTGTATTTTTAGCTCCTATAATGTTTCGTCTTTCTTTTTCCCTTTTCTACAACCTTTCTCCTCTTTAATTCCTCTTAGCTCCTCTTCTTTTGCTGGAGGGTCCATTAATAAAGAAGAAATGGAGCCAATTTATATTAATTCTTGTCTTTTCCCCTCATGCCCAACTCCCAAATTCTAGTGGAATTTAGTTGTTTTTTAAGTCTTCTCAGGAGATGTTTTTATTTTAACACCCAAGCAGTAAACTTCCACACCCATATGGGAACATATCTGAGGTTTGTGATGTAGAAGGTTTGGGAAAGAAGAGAAAAAACTTTGGATGAGAGAATGTGCAAAAGATTCCTGAACCATGATGCAAACTCTGAGGACCAGTGATTTAGACCACATGTGCTGAGTACGCACCCATCATGGGCCAAGTGTATGAAATGAGGGCACCCTGCCCACCCTGCTACCCCTTCTCACCTGACTCTGAGTTCTCCAACATGGTCACCTGGATGTCCCACAGACACCTCTAACTCATTGTGTTCAAACCAAATTCTCTCTCCCTTCATGCCCATCCGAACAGCAAACTACTACTTCTCTTGAATTTTCCATCACTAGTTGCCTGGCCCAGAAACCTGGGATACAGGATCAGTAACAGTCCTGTACTGAGCTGATCCTGAGCCTAAAGGAAAATCAGAAATCTAAATCCTGTTTTTATTTTAAAATTTAATATTTTGTTCATCTTTAATTTTTTGGTCATTCATTTAGATTTTTAAATATATTAAATTAAAACTGTTTATTAAATATATTCAATATATTTTAAAACCCACTATAGGATATTTATTTCTTTATCTTGATTATTGAATTTTTTTGGGCTTTCTGAAATTTTGTGCCTGAGCTGAATGCCCCCCTCACCTCACCCTCATCTTGGCCATGGATCCCTCAGTAAATATCTGTTGCCAGAACCCTATAAGGACAAGAAGCCAATTCACCATGGCGACTAGGAGCGTAGTCCTAGAGTCCTTACTGCATGGGTTCAAAGCCCAGCTCCACTACTACTGTATGACCTGTGGATGACTCATTTAACTTCCCTGTATGAAGGGAATGGTAAAGGTGCCTCCTTCATGGGGGCTATTGGGAGGGTTATGCGAAATGCAATGCCCAGCACTGCCCCCTACTCAGTCGCGTCCTCAGTAAGTGTTTGCTATGGTTGTTACTGTAATCAGGCTCCCCGTCCAGTGCTCGCTTTACAACGTGGCTGCCCTGTGAGCAGAAGTCACCCCAACTAGAGTTTCAAAGATACCAGGGTCATCCAAATGCTACCAGCTAAGATCTGTTTCTGTTTGTTTGTCTTTAACCCTCACTCAAGGATATGTTTATTAATTTTTGAGAGAGAGAGAGAGAAACATTGATGTGAGAGAGAAACATCAATTGGTTGCCTCTCAATGCGTGCCCAGACCGGGGATCGAACTCACATCCTAGGTATGTGCCCTGACTGGGAATCGAACCCGCAACCTTTTGATGCATGGGATGACCCTCTAACCAACTGAGCCACCCGACCAGAGCTCTCCCAGCTTCTTGGCAAATCCAGCTGCCCCCGGAGGAATCCAAGGGTCCAAGTGCAGAACACAAGAGGCAAACAGACTGACAACATCCTCCTGAAGGCCCAGCCAGTGTCCTCACTCTTTCCATGAAATAAAGCTGCTCACCAACCGAGAAGCCTTGGAATGAACATCTTAGACGGCTCCTTGCCAGGGGCCAGGACCACATAACTGAGCCAAAGACCTTGAGCCATTAAGTGCCCTGACCTAGACTGGCTCGGCTGTATTTTTAGCCTCTGTGCCCTGTTTCCATCACCTGTGCTGGGCTTTAAGCTGGAAGAGAGGGGAGGGAGGCCTGGACAAGGCATGAGGGATGTTTCTCATAGCAGCCAGTGGGGGCAGGGGCTTGCACGCTATTTCTGAATTGTGTTGTACAAGCCAGATGCGCGGGCATGCAACCTCTGTAGGGACACAGGTCCCCGAACTTAGAAGGGCCTCACACTTGGTTTAATGCCCTGTGGTTGCCATCTTAAAATTTCTAGTCATTCTGAATAAGGGACTCCCCCCCACCCCCCCCCACCCCTCCCCCACCCCCGGCCCTGCAAACACATTTTCATTTCTCACTGGGCCCTGCCAATCACATAGCCCTTTCCGTCTGTACACAAAACCAAGAGAGCCAAACGCAGGAGGTGGCAGGTACTCACGCAGCAGGGTGCCAGGCCAGGCCACAGCTACTGTCATGAGGCATGAATCCCCAGACGGGGCCAGATAAACCTTACTTTGCACCTCCTGTCTGCCCCTTCCTATGTGCTCCTCAAATGCTGGGACGGGATGCGAAAGACTTGTAAACTGTAGAGCCGCGTGCTGCTTTGCTGAAACCTTTCCCCAGCTCTCTTATTTAAACTAGTCCACAGAGTGTTCTCTGTCGACATCATTTTCTTGTCTCTGTAGTACTCTTAGTTCTCTGAAATTCACCTTCTTTTCATGCCCGTTGACTGGCCCCTTCCCCTCCCTTAGAATGTAAACTTGCGCTGTGCCTGCCGTTGGCATGTCCCTCACTGAATATGTTTAAAGCTATTACATGTACTGCAGGGACAGTGGTTAATAACACAAACTTCAGGTGTACAGTGTTACATTTCCTTACCTGCGCTGAGTGTTTGTTGAATGGAGGGAGGTTCACCTGCAAGGGCACCAGTTAGAGGTCGAGAGTTCCCAGGTCCTGCCAGAGGAGGAGGTTTTGGAAGTGGGAAGGGCCCAACATGGTGAAGAGAGGGTGAGTGCCAGGTGGGATGGGGAGGGTGTGTCCTCCGGGGACCAGGTGTCGCTGGGTGGGGATGTCCCCCTGCTGCATTAGGGAGCCCAGAGGATTCTTGAACTCGGGAATGCCACCGTGAAAACAATGACAGAACAAGATTCTTCTTGCCGCAGCAGCTCTGGGTCGTGTGGGTGGAAAGGGACTGAGATTGAGAGGCCTCGTGGGAGGTGGCTGCGCCTTTGCGGCCCAGCCCTGGGAACAGGTTGGGGAGGGGGGAGTGGACCCTGGGAGCGGGCGAGGGGGCGGCTCCGGGGTGTCGAGGGGGGCCGGTGCACCAAAAGCGGGCCGGGACCGGTCCAGGCCCACTCTGGGCGCGGCGAGTCGGCGCACGAGGGCAGATGTTCCCGCCGCCGCACCGGGCGCAGGTCCGCACTTGCAAGTCCGGGACCAGGGACTTGAAAGAGCCCGGCGCGCCGCCCGGACCTGCCTCGCGGGGCGTCACCGCGGCACTTTCGGCGGGAGCTGAAGGGAAATCTCCGCCTGGGGGAGTGCGGGGGAGAAGGGAGGCCCACCGCAGACCCCGAGTGCAGCTGGGGAAGACCTGGGGGAGTGGGGAGGGGAAAGGGCCCGCCACGCGGGGGCTGAGCTCTAAGGAAGCCTGCGCTCTCTGAGCCTCGGTCTAAGAAAGCATCTCTGCCCCATCCACGTTGGACTTTCTGCGTGCCGGGCGCTAGCTTTATTTGCTTCGATGTCACCTAATATTGTGAAGGCCTTTTTATGATGCCCGTTTTGCAGACGACCGAGGCCCAGACAGAGTAGGAAACTTGCCCCAGCTGACAAAGGATGTGCGATAGGATTCGGAACCGGCCTCAGCATGCTGCTTCTGTGGCTGCAAGAATTGGGGTGGTGAAAGGAACTCAACATTTCCCAAGCGCCTACTGTGCGCATGTAAAAAGTTTCCACCGCTTTGGGAGTAGTTGCTGTCAACGCCCCCGTTTCACAGGTGAGGAAATGGGAAACAAGGGAGCTCTTTTCCCCGGAGTCTCGCCCAAGGTGTAACAGGTGACCGAATGGGGTATGGACAGGCTCCGGCTGCCTCCAGAGCACCCTTATTTTAAACCACTGCGGTGAGCCAAGCAGGGGAACGCGGTTTGCAAACTGCTGTTCTGATTTGTCTCCCTGAGGTGGTGCCTGCGTTTGGGTCACAACCCGAGTGAGGGTGGAACCGGGGTCACTGGGCGCCCAGCCCGCTTCAGCCCGGCCAAACCTCGGGCTCGGAGGCGAGGTTCCGAACCACGCCCCTCACCTGTCGGCCCCGCCCCTCGAGCGGACCAATCAGCTGCTCCGCGGGGGCGGGCCCAGGTGAGGAGGGAACGTAGGCGGCTCCTGGCGCTTGAGTGGCAGCGCGGCGGGCAAGTGGGAGGAGCGGGCGTGCGCAGTCGGCTCCGTCTCGGGCCTCGCGGAGCAGCCGGGCGGGCCCGGCGGCCGGGGCGGTGGCGGCGCTGGGGAGGGCGGGCCGGGGCGGGGCGGCCGGCGGCCGGGGCGGGGCCACGTCCGCGCCCCGCGTCCCGCTCCCATGGCCGCCCCCGGCTCCCCGCGCTGCCCCCTCTCCCGCGGGCCGCGCCCCAGGGCCCCGCACTGACGCCCATGGCGCCGCCCGCCGCCCGCCTCGCCCTGCTCTCCGTCGCCGCGCTCACGCTGGCGGCCCGGCCCGCGCCCGGACCCGGCCTTGGCCCCGGACCCGGTGAGTGGGCGCCCCGACGCCGACCCCGTGCAAAGCGAGCCCGGGAGACCGCCGGGAACCCAGTCCCTTCGCACTACCTTCTGAGACCCCTTCTCCAGGCCCCTCAGCGACGCCCCCTCGGGCCCGGCCGGTACCTCCTCAGGACCCGGACCCCCCACAGGCCCCTCCGACGCCCCCTCGGGCCGAGCCGGTACCCCCTCAGGACCCGGGTTCCCCCAAGCCCCTCAGCGACGCCCCCTCGGGTCGGGCCGGTACCCCCCTCAGGACCCGGACCCCCCCCAGGCCCTACAGCGACGCCCCCTCGGGCCCGGTGGTGCCCACCTGCCTCAGGACCTGGGAGTCACCCCGCGACGCCCCCCAGGCTGGGACGCCCCTCTGCCTCAGTGCCTCCCGGGACCCCTTCCTTACCCACCCTTCCCCCCGGCCGGGACGCCCCCTCGGCTTCTGCACCTCCTGGGACCCCCCACCACCATCACCACCTTCAGCCTCCCACCAGCGCACCTCGGGCCGGGACGCTCCTTGCCCCCGCCTCAAGACACCGCCCCTTCTCCCTAAGCCCCTCAGCGACACCCCCTCCCGGGCCAGGATTCCCTCGCAAGCCCCACAACTACGCCCCCGCGCCCCCTGCACCCGTGGACCCCAGCGCCTCTCGGCTCAGGGGCGGGTGCGCAGCGGAGAGGAGCGGGCGCCCGGCTCCAATGGCCCAACACTGCCACCTCTGCCTCGGGAGGAATCGGGTTGACTTGCCGGCTCTGCAGGTCCCACCCAGGTCCCGGAGGACCCGCTGTTCGCAGCCCGAGCGCCCCCTCGCTGTCCCCCGTCCCCCCCCCCCCCGCCCCGCTCCGGGCCGCTTTGAACTTCCCGGTGACTCAGGTGCCGGCCCCGCTCCGAGAGAGGGAGGGAGGGAGGAAGGAAGGGTGGAAGGAAGGAAGGAAGGAAGGAAGGGGTGATGGGAAACGTCTCCCCTGCAGAGCTTAGGGATGCGATGCAGAGTCCCGTTTCCTGGGTAGCCCCCTACTTTGGCTAGGGTCACCGCCCCCAAGGCCAAGGCCAGGTCTTCCCGAGGTGGGGCCCCGGGAGTCGGATGGGAGCTGGGACTCTGCTTAGCTTCCATACACACCCTTCCTTGCAGCAGAACTCTTTCCAAGCTGAAGAGAGGCGAGAGGGCGTTGTCTGGCCCGCGTGCATTTCTCTGCAGGTTGTCTGGGTGTTGAGACTTGGGCGCTAGTGGAAAAAGAAGGCAGGAGCCCGTTCCCGGGGTGTCCAAGCAGGAAAGCCCACCTCGGGGTTCTCCACCCAGTGCTGCAGACTGTGATGTTGGAAAGACAGGATTTTTTTTTTTTTTCTGCTGAAAGAAAACTCCAGAGTTATTTTGTTTACTCACCAGCGTGGATCCGGGGGAAAAAGATAGGACTTGGTGTTGTCACTTACAGTGTGACTTCGGGCCCGCCTTCAGCTCTCCGAGCCTCGCTTTCCTCATCTGTAAAGGTGGGATAATACTGACAGCTGCCGTACAGGGGGTTTGTGAAGATTAAATGATATATTGCAGGAACACCCCTACGTACAGAAGGCAATCGAATCGATGATATATTTTTAATAGTACTTTTTTTATAGTGCTTCACAGTTCACCAAGTGCTGACACCTCATTTGCCCTGAGAATGCTCTGAGCGTTCAGTCTGATTAATCCCTGTAAAAGGCAAAGCTTGGCTTCAGCTCAGTGTGTGTGTGGGTGGGGTGGGGTGGGGTGGGGGGTGTCTCCAAGTATTGTAAACCTTAGGCTTAGGAAGTGGTTTCTGGGTGATTGGTGGCAGCCTTCTAGGAGACGTCTACAAAAACTTCTACACAAGTTTGATCACTTCTACTGTTTGCCGTATGTGAGGAATGAAGGAGGGACTTTCTGAGAGCCAGGATATGTCAACATAACTGTAACCTAGTAACCCCTTAGCACCACTTTGCCATCTGTGTGGTCAGGATTTAATGTCCTCCAAGGACAGAGAGGTGCTGGTGGAAATAAACTGGTCCCCTTCTGGGAAGGGCAGAGTAGTAGCTCTGAAAAGTGTTAAATGAGCCAACTCTGCTTACACTGCTTGTTAGAAGGTGGCATCCATTCCTCGGGCACCTTTGCTTCCCAAGGAAGGGTCAAATGCAGCAGCTTTTACATAGTTTGACTCTCAAACCTTGGTGCGCTTTTATTTGGGAGTCTGAGGTAAGGACAAGTAAATAACCATTGTGAAATGACATGATAAGTGGCCCCACGATTCCAATTCATTGAGCCTCATCCACTCTTTTTTCTTCTGTCCTGGTACTTCAGAGCTTCTGTGACTTCCAGGAAGCAGTTTTAGGGAAATACCACGTGGTCTTGAGCATCACATCTAGAGCCTGCCCACTAGTTTTTAAAATCCTTTCCAATAATAATAAAAAAAAACGACATAAAAAAAAACAACCAACCAAACATATTTTTTCCGAGGATATACCAAACTTACCATTTTATATTTTTTGATACTGTAATTTTCTCTAGAATTTTGTGGATGGAAAAAATTATTTCAAGTACTTATATTCTGTACAATTTTGTAATATTTAAATTACTGGTGGTTTGCATTTTTGAATGCTGACTTTTATAAAAACAGTTAGCTCATTCCCCATCAATGCTACTTCTAATTACAGTGTATAGCCAACTCCAAATGATCTCCTTTCTCCTTTCCATTCTTCCTTTGAGACTTTCTTCTTCCTTCCCAACTGATAAGGAGGAAGATAGAGGTTAATGGTGGAGTCTAGACTCCCTTTTTTAGGAGGAAAGCAGCCAGGGCCATGGGGCTGATGGGCTTTTCGAAGTTGAACTCCCATCTGGAATTTATTGACCTGCAGGGGAGAGCCAAGAGGTAGGAAGAACAGAGACACCTGGGTGCACTGAGGCTATTTGAGTTTTCTGTCAAAGGCAAACTCCCTGTGTGAGTGTTTCACGACATTTGCCTCTCAGGTGTGCAGCGGCAGAGTTTCTCAACTCGGGTTACATATGCCATGAACTGCGTTTTATAGTTAATGCTCGTTCTCCTCCAAGTCCTCACCTGGAATTCATCCTGTTAGCCAGTAGTATGTCTTGCCATAAAGCCTATGAGGTCAGTTAACAGGGAGAGCTTCACACTGGACAGAGGCCTGTCCCTCCGGGGGACTTCCATGTGAATAGAATTACCTGTATGCAACCGAGAGTCTGAGAGGAGGAAAGTGGGCTGGCATGCATACCAGTTACTTCCGTGCTTTGACTATTTTAAGAAATACAAAACTGTCAAAACTCACCCGGTATCAAAGAACCCTGGTCTTTTTGTGAACATTTGATTTGGCCCCTAGATAAGCTGTTTAAAGGTTTGAGATATGCAATGAGACGTTTTATAAATCTTAACACAAAAAGAAGTTCCACTTAGGCTCATTACTAATAAACAAGTTGTTGCACTTAATATATGATTTAGCATAGTTGGATCAACAGCAATAGATAATGAAGATAAAACGTATTGCTTTAAATACCTTCATGGTACAGATTAGAGATTTTTGGCGGAGGGCTATATGCCAACTTTAGGATTTTTGAGCCCGTAATTCCATCTAGGTCAGGTGTTGGCAAATGTATTTTTATAAAGGGCCAGACTAAGTAATTTGGACTTCATGGGCCACATCTGACTTTGTAGAACAAAAACAGCCAGCCATAGACAAAATGTACATGAATTGGCATGGCTGTGCCCCAATAAAACTTTATGGACACTGAAATTTAAATGTGATGCAATTTTTATATGTCACACAAATTGATTGTTTTCAATCATTTAAAAATCATTCTTAGCTCATGAGCCATACAAAAACAGGCAGTGGTCCAGGTTTGGCCCACAGGCTGTACTTTGCCAAGTCCTGTTCTAGGTCCATATGTATTGATTTATTTTCATTGGCCTGGAAAGGTGACAAGGAGGCTCGATTTTGGTGAATGAATGCACCCTTTACCTTTTACTATTAACTAATTTTAAAAGACATATGGGAGAAATGGTTAAAATGGTAAATTTTATGTTACGTGTATTTTACTACCAATTAAAAAGAAGTTACGTATGGGGGGAAGTTCATGCACATGCATTTGGATATTTAATAAGACTTAAAAAAATGCTTTAAAAGGAAATTCAGTATGGTTCGGTGTGCGCTACATACAGAAAATAGTGCCTGGCTTGGAACTGGTCCACGGTTTGTCCAGCTATGCAGATGTTGCTTGGAACAAACTGTTGAGAGATCTGTTTTTCAGAGGAAAGCCCAGGCAGCAGGTGGCACCAGCCCCGAGACTTAGAAAAACAGCCAGGGAAAAAAGAAGAAAACAAACTTCTATCACTCTCCTAAACAGTTGAATTTTATTTCCATGGTTCTATCGTCATTTTTAAAGTGGCCTTTAAAAAAACAACAATGTGCTTAGGCTGGTTATTCTGTTTTAATTAAAGCTTTTTTGAAAACACACACACACACACACACACACACACACAAATTGAAACATTCCAACATACCAAGTTGATTGTGTTTGTGCTGTGGAACAGTTAATGCAAAACACTTGAGGGAGGCCGGAAGTTTGGATCTGTAGCTTTTGCCTGAGTTTTTGCCTCCTGAATAAGGACAACAGAGGAGGAAGTGATTAAAAGTGTCCCTTATAAAACTACCTATGAAAGTTTGGAAGTGAGATCTCCTCAAGCCCCCTGTTCCTGGCTGGCTCACTGTGCAGTCCCTGAGTGGGTGGGAACAATGATTGGCATTCCTTCCATATTCTCTTAGACCTTGAAAATCCAGCTGGAACCTGGAAGTACTCATCTAGGACAGTGGTCGGCAAACTCATTAGTCAACAGAGCCAAATATCAACAGCACAATGATTGAAATTTCTTTGGAGAGCCAAATTTTTTCAACTTAAACTTCTTCTAACACCACTTCTTCAAAATAGACTCGCCCAGGCCGTGGTATTTTGTGGAAGAGCCACACAAGGGGCCAAAGAGCCGCATGTGGCTCGTGAGCCGCAGTTTGCTGACCACGGATCTAAGAGGAGCAGCTCAAGGTTACTCTGTTTCCGTCTCTCTGTCAATACGGCAGTGCTTCCCCAGACCTCCCCTCTGAGATATTATCCTGGATTTGGACTGACCAGGGAAAGGATGGAGGACATTGCAGAAATGTCATAAGGGTATTCATACTACTCAAAAACAGCTACCCTACAGAAACTTGCCTTCTCCTCTAAGAAAGCCTCCCCCTCCCCACCCCCTTTTAAACTTCTTTCTAGGTAAACATCTCCCTAGCCCGAACTTGCAGCAGGTTGAAGAAGGTTAGGGTTAGAGCAGTGGTCGGCAAACTCATTAGTCAACAGAGCCAAATATCAACAGTACAACGATTGAAATTTCTTTTGAGAGCCAAATTTTTTAAACTTAAACTTACTCTAACGCCACTTCTTCAAAATAGACTTGCTCAGGCCGTGGTATTTTGTGGACAAGCCACACTCAAGGAGCCAAAGAGCCACATGTGGCTCGAGAGCAGCAGTTTGCCGACCACTGGGAGAAATGAAGCTGGGTGCTAGGAAGACAAAAGATTTTAGGCCATCTCACATGCAAGGCTGCCTCCCTCCCTCCCAGGGATAGCAGGACCCTCTCAGGGCTGTCCTTCTGCTGGGCCCAGTGTCTAGTTTCTTTTGCCTCGGATTTAATCCCTGGCAAGTAACCAAAGCATTCAAACTTTTATTGTTCAATTTACCACAAGGGCGGGGCCTTGCTTCTAGTGGGCTGAGGCGGCTGCAGCCACTTCCAAACCCCAGTGTCACACCACATTAGCAACTTCAGATTTCGAGGGCTGGATTCTTTTCAGTTTGGTTAGATTCTTGGTTAAAACCAGAACGTTTTACTCACACTCAAAGTCTGAAGCTAGTAAGTAGTAAAAACAGCATAGACAACTTTTAAAGATGATTCAAAATGGGTGCAGCATCAGCCTATAGGACTCACTCTACAAGGTTGCTTTATACCTCCCAAACACATGTTAAGTGGCTGTCCATGTTCCTTGGTGTCCCGAAGTTGGATGAAAATATGGCGACTAAGTAGTTCTCTGCTAGAAAAGGAGGGCTTGTTAACCAGTGCCATCACAGTATGTAAATTACTTGCTGCTGTTCAATCTATAAAAATTCATCTTCAAAGAAAATTATTGGGCTGGTAAAAATATTTTTAATAATGACCACAGAAGCCGTATTTGTTTTTCTTTGATGTTCTTCCGAAGACCCTTCTGGTTTTAATCAGATTGTTCCCACATAAAATACAGTGGAAATCTACAAGAATAAAATCCCTATTCCTGTTTCTCTGGGGAAATAAACAGGAGGGGGACTGTCCTTTTAAGGGGTTTTCCCCTTCCCTTTCCCCAGACTCAAAGCCTCTGTTACTGGTGGGTGTTTTGGCATCAGTTAAGGGCCTTCAATCCTCCCCTCCCTCCATGTTTTGCTCTTTCATTAAAGTGTTTCTGTTGTCTAATTATATCCTTTCAATCAAATTAGAGACTGCAGCATCTGGTGAGGGCTGTAACTGCTGCCATCTGCACCTCGTATATACAGGCCTTTTCAGCTGAGAATCACTCAACTTCCAAATGGCAGGAAGAGATTTGGAAAAAGTTGAGCTGGGAGGGAGGTTAACTTAAAAGGGACGTCTTCAAAGGCTGGGTGCGACGCCCTGCTTGCTGTGATGTGTGCACGGCCATGCAGAGCTCCATTGGCTTGGCTCGCCAGAGGTTCTTCCTGAGCGCTCTGGCCGATGAAGGGTTTCTGATTGTCTCAGCTGACACGACTAGGCCTTCTCCTCCTGGTTAGGGGCTTGAGGGGACCTGGGGCAAGCTGAAAATCTCTCCCTTGAGAAGAATCTTTTATATGACCACTGGTTAATGGATATGACACTTCCTGTTGATCTGACCATTTCTTCTAATTCAGTGGTTTAAACCAACTAGAGGAGGTTTTGCTCCCAGGGGACACTTGGCACTATCTGCAGACATTTTTGGTTGTCACAGCTCAGGGTTGGATGGGGTGGGCTACTGGCATCTAGCAGGGAGAGGCCAGGGGTGCTGCTAAACATCCTACAATGAACAGGATAGCCCCACAACCAAGAATTATCCAGTCCAAAATGTCAGTGGTGTTAACCCTGTCCTAGCTGTATTATTATTTTGTCCTTTCCTTCACTGTGGCCCAGGAGTAGGCAACTCTGATCAATGTTTTTCACTCAAGAAAGTAGATTCTTCATTTGCCTGGCCAGCGTGGCAAATGAAGCATCGACCTACTAACAAGGAGGTCACAGTTTGATTCCCGGTCAGGGCATAAACCCAGGTTGCAGGCTCCATCCCCAGTATGGGGCGTGCAGGAGGCAGCCGATCAGTGATTCTCTTTCGTCATTGATGTTTCTCTCTCTCTCCTCCATTCCTCTCTGAAATCAATAAAAATCTATTTCAAAAATAGAAAAGAAGAGAAAGTAGATTCTTCATTATCCATATTAAGCTCCTTAAACATTTCTGTGAACAGTGTTTCAGAAATCTTGATGGAATAAGATCTGTGATTCACTGTATGTTTCTGCTCTCTAAACTGAGATTGCCAGAGTAAATGCAGGACACTCAGTTAAATTTGAATTTCATGTAAACAGTGAATCTTTTTTTTTTTAGTTTGTCTCATGCAATGAAAACTTAAATGTCTTTAGAAATGATTTGTTGTTCATCTAAAATTCAGATTTAACTGGGCATCCTGTATTTTCATTTGCTAAATCTGGCAACCCCGCTCCACAGCCGTGAAACATTACATGAAACTGTAAACCTTTGAGTGTAATCAAATTGTTGGCCATCGTTGCCCTTCTTGCTCTGGGTGGCTAGAGATGATGGCACTGCTTGTTCCTGTTTATAGGTCATTGGTACAACTGAGTCTTCCCTTCTGCCTCAAACTGTCTCCCTGGTCAGAACTTTGAACCTGTCACTGAAGTCATTTTTATCTTGAAACCAACGAACAAGTGCTTAGCCAATGCCTGCTGCATTCCCCAAATCTCTGACTAGGACTCGTCCCCGTGCCATTGCATAGAAGACAACTTCGTTGCTTCAGGTTTTACTTTAAAGACAGGCTTAGAGATACGCTCTCTTCCTGGCAGTCAGCTCTGCCCCCGAGAGCGCTAGTATTATTTGCCATCTCCTATCAACCAAGGGAAGCTGAATAGCCCAGAGGCTGGCTTCCATGGAGCATTGGCCGCCCTCCAGGACACACCTCTATTGGGGAAATTTCTAGCCAGCTGAAATTAAACAGAGTCCAGGCTATACTGATAGAACTTGCCCACACGCTGGATTATTTTATCGTTTATTTTGTCTCCTTTTAGACTGATTGAAAGCTTCAAACTGTGTGAAATTGGGTTGCTCAAGAGATGGTAAGGCAGAGTGTAGATTTAAGCCAGGTGTCTCCTGCTTAAAGCAAACTCACAATATAAAAATGGATATTCATTACAAAGGGGTTGATTGTTCCCTATTACAAATGGCTTCACCATAGGTTTTCTTTAAGTAGCAGATTTCCCCCCCGTTTAAATAGCAAGTATTTTACCTTCAAGTGCTTGATTTACATAAACTTCCCTGGCACTTCTCATAGGTCATTGCTAGGTTAGTCATGATTACTAGCCTAGAGACATAAATTGGTAAGGAAAGTGGGGCACTCTGAACATGTCTGTAATGGGTGTGTTTTTCCCCCACCCTCTCACTCCCTACACCTGCTTCCCTTGCTAAACTATCATTTGCCAGGCACGTTCTGTGTGGTCTGTAGTCGTTGAGGATACAAAAATGAGTGAGATGCTCAAGAAACGCACAGGCTGGTGGAAGCAGGGCGAGGTGCTTCTCAGGTAATTACAGTTCAAGGTGATCAGTCTTACAAGAGCGGGGGCAGCAGGTGCTGTGGGGCTAGTTGTAAAGCCCTGGGTTCTCTAGGAGTGCATTGTAACTATTCTAGCTCTTGTACTTGCAAAGTGCTCCATTTTTTGTCTGCTTTTTTGTTTCCTTCAGAGTTGACTTACAATGCACTAAGTTATCGTCCTTCAGAGAACTGGACTTGGAGCTTTAAAACATCTATGGTTCCAGCTTCTTTATATGTAAACTATTTTTAATGTGAATTTTTTTTCAAAATAGAAGTGGATCTATTTGTACTCAAATATATATCAAGAGTGGTGCCATCGCCAAAGTGATAGAAAGTGTTCTGGTGGCATTGGCAGTAAAATCCATGGTTAATTAATGAAATTAGTTAATTAGAGTTCTGCTGAGTCCATTCTTTAACCAAGGGCTGGCCTAATCTCCCTGTCTATGTTAGGCAGCTAGATTCTTTCTCAAAAAGCTGCCTTTTATTTTTCAATTTGATGATTGTATGTATTAATAATATCCTAAATGGTAGCCATAAGTTCCTCAAGTACTACTGCATATTCATGGTCACTATTCCTGGCAAATCCACTTTCACATCACAGTGATGACCGTGTCCAGTGGGTCTGCCTGCGTGAAAGTGAAGCATGTTCAAGATGAGAGCCAGATGAGAAAAGAGTGGTACCCAAGCAGCACTGCACCATGGGCCTCTCTGCCTTGATAATTGTGTTTTTCAGTTTTTTATGTAACAAATAATAAGCACCCCTGTCTGAAGTGTTTTCATGGGCCTTCTGATTTTAAACCTCTGGTTTTATGCTTACCGTTGGTTCAGTTTTTCTTGGAATAGCCATTTAAGTAATTAAATATTTCATCTGTTAATAGAGATAAGTAAACTGTAGATTCAAAGAGATAAACCTTGAGTTCTCTTCCAAAGTATGATTTTTAAGATTTTTTGAGAGAGGAAAGGAGAGGGAGTGAGAAACACCGAGGTGAGAATGACACATCCATCAGCTGCCTCCTGCATGCCCCCCACCAGAGATTGAGCTCCAAACCTGGGCATGTACCCTGACCAGGAATCGAACTGGCAACCCGTTGGTACCTGAGACAGTATCCAACCAACTGAGCCACACCTACCAGGGCCAAAAGTATAAATTTTTTAGTTAAAGTAACTTTGAGAAGCATGGCCTTGTTCCTGTTACTGTTATTAATGACACTGTGTTCTTGAATGAAAAGAAGACCTAAAAGGTATTTAATGAAGAAACTACTGGTAACTTAAAAATTCTAGTGATTATTTTTGTGGGTAATTCTACTTTGGGCAAAAGTACAACATGGTCTATGGTCATTTGAACTGTTAATATGTAGTCCAAGGACATGATATGTGACTGTCTATCTTGCCTTTAGATGACTGAATTTATGACTGATTGAGTTTGTTTATATTTCTTGAAAAGAAACTAAGGTAGCCCTGGCCAGTGTGGCTCAGTTAGTTGAGCGTCATCCCATGCACCAAAAGGTTGCTGGTTTGATTCCCCATCAGGGCAGGTGCCTCCGGGTTGCAGGCTCTATATCCCCAGTAGGGGGCCTGCAGAAGGCAGTCAAATCTGATCGATGTTTCTCTCTCTCCCTCTCCCTTGCTCTCTCTCTCAAATCAATTTTAAAAAGAGAAACTAAGGTAGTAAATTGTAAAACAACATGTTAATAACCATTTTCAAGATGTCCTTTAAATATGTTTATTATGGGAGAGTTAGAACATATTCAAAAATAGAAGAGTGTACGGTAATCTCATGTATCCACCTCTAATATCCATGATGATTATCCATGGCCCATATTATCTCATTTGTATCCCTTTCCTTCCTTCAAGTAGAATATTTTGTAACAAATCTTATATATAATCTCATCTGTAAATATTTCAGTATGTATCCCTAAATAATAAAAACTCTTTTCAAAAACATAGTAATGGTTACACCTGATTATACCTAGAAAAATTAGCAGTAATTCCTTGATATTATCAAATAGCCCGTCAATGTTCAGATTTCCCTGGCTGTCTCATCAGTGTGTTTTATAGTTCAAATCATGATCTAAGCGATGTTCAGGGGATGTCTCTTGAGTCTCTGTTAACCTTCAGGTTTCCCCTCTTTTTCTTTTTTCCTTGAAATTTATTTGTTGAAGAAGGAGTTCCTTCTAAGCAAAAAGAGCACTGAGGTGCCTTTTCAGAGGGAGAGCCCACCTGGGAGGTGAGTTTTTTACCATGGAATTCTCACTTCCAGTGGAGAAACATGTAGAATTAGAGAATTTTAAGCCTGGAAGAGATTTTGAGTTCTCAATCCATTTTAGTCACATCACTCCAGACTTTTGAACCTCCGTACTATTTTGTTAGAATTTGTGTGAAATTAGAGTTTGAATGAAGAGACATTGAGACCATGTAGTTCAAATCCCCTCATTTCACAGGGGAAGAAACTGAGGCCCAAAATGTCCAGGTGGTTTCCTGAAACCACACAATGTAAGCTACTTAACTGGTGTCACTTCCTCTGTATTCCAGGGAATCTCATTATGTGCTACGTGTGTAGAGGACCCCTATGCTTCCTGAAATGGTCCTTTCTCTAGTCTAGACCTGATAACCTTCCTCGATACAATCATGGGACTCACTGCTCCTGGGGAGCCATTATGAAAGACAGGAGAGTATCTTAGAGCCTCAGCTGTGTTGGGGTGAGAGAAGGTTGGGTACCACTGCCTTCCCCGTGCTGTGAGCAATGCCAGGCACATAGTAGGTGTTGAATATATATTTGTTGAATGAATTAATGAATAACACCCTAGAGATTTAGATCTATTGCCCTTGCTCATTCTCTTTCACCAAACGCACAAATATGTAGCTGGCCATGTGATACTTTATTTTGTTTTTTGGTTTCAGCTACTCCTGGCCCGGCTAGCCAAAGCTTATGTCAGTTTCATAGCAGTACAAAGTAAGGGAGGCAGGGTCCTCATTATCTAGTACCACACCCTAGTACTCTGATGAAATCAAGATGCACACATAACTTTGATCTAGATTACTCAAGTTTGTTTTTCTCGCCCTTTTTCATAATCGACCTGCCCTGGGCAAGTCTGTTCAAAAGATAATCAGACAATCTCGTACATTGCCTCAGTTTCCCTAGTGTAAGGAGAGCAGCATTGGGCCTGGGAGACAGACGAAGCAGACGAGTGTGCACTTTCCCATTCCCTCTCTCAGGTGCCACCTCATCCCCATTCATGAGGATGGACACCTGTGTGGGTGGCTGCCACACTCTTTGTGTTACCAATCAAGTCATCTGAGCCTCTGGGAACACTGACCCCACAACCCTACAGGCTGCTGTCTATTGCTAAGGCCTGCATTTCTGGCTCCTGGGCCACTCCTCAACCGCTCATAGGAGAAGAAGATGTAATAACACACAGCAATTAAAATGCTAGTAATTGGCAAAGATTGGCTTGATGTTCTTAGAATCATCTAGTCTAGTGGTTTTCAAACCTGATTAATTAAAAGAATCACCTGGGCAGCTTTGTAGAAATACAGGTTCCCGGGTTTCTCTCTAACCCTTGGCGGGGGGCTCTGGTGTGATATACACACCCCTGCACACAGCCTCACTCTCCCCCTCTCTCTTTTTCTCCAGCAAACCAACTAAGGGCAGAAGAAAGGAGTGGTGATGTTGGGGAAGGGTTTTCTGAGGAGGTAACATCGAGTGTCATGGCAAGCATTAGGGGAATAAAATTTTGGGCAGGACGTAATGTGGTGTGTTGACGAAATTAAAAGTAGACCAATGTGGCTGGTGTACAGTGAGTGACCAGGGGAAGAGCTTGGGGGGTGTAGCAGGAGGGAGGCCCGGGCCATGTCACAGAAGCTTTTGCAGACAAGGTCGAAGCTTTGGGTTTTGTTCCCAGTGCTGTGTCTTCCTGAGAACTTTGAGCACTGCATGGAGAATGGGTTGTGGAAGCCCAAAAGTGGAAGCAGTGAGGCCTGAACAAGGTTGTACTGTCCTCTGATGGTGAACGGGACTAAAGTGCTGGCACCCAAGACGCAGGGGAGAAGAGGGTAGGTTTCAGGGCATATACTTTAAGAAAGTCAACAGGCTTTGCTGATGAGTGGGAGGTGGTGTGAGGGAGAGGATGGGGAAAAGAAGGACGACGCTGAGGGGCTTCCACTAGAGGCAGTATGGGGTGTGGTGAGTGCCCCAGTTCCCCATCTGCAAAATGGCAGTAGTAAGGAGCCGCCCCATTGGCTTGGTGGTGAGTTGGTATTTGTATAGCACTTAGAACAGAGCTTGGCACACGGTAAAACGCTCTGTAAGCATTAGTGGTGATGTGGATGATGGCGATTTGTCCAAGGTCGCACAGCTGGTCAGCAGCAGGTCCAGGACGAGAAGCCAGGGCTTAGTTCCTTGGTTCATTGCATTTTATGCTACGCTGAGCTGCCTCCTTCAATTACCTTTGAACTTTTGTATTTTTGCAGACTCTGGTTGAGGGTTTGGTTGTTGTGCTACATGAAGAGTCACACATCATAACACATGAATGTCGCAACAAACACAATAAATTACTCGAGTGTTCTGTGCAGCCGGAATTCCAGATTGTTTTGGCTCTTCATAAAACCGTGCTATCCCCGACAAAACACAGAGCCCAGAGAGTGGAAGAAAGGGGTACAGGAAGAGAGATTTTTAAATAGTAAAAGAAATATCTTCTAGAGTATAGATGTGCTCACATTGTGCACATGCGTAGGCTGGAACAGGCACATGCACTGCAACAGGAGTCCTTCACATCGGAAGTCATAGGTCAGTGCATGTCAGGGGAGGGGAAGAAATAAAGCTCAGAATGGTAGTGGGACTCCCCCAGGTTGTCAGGTTCCTAGTGATACATCTTAAAGAAGTGTTTGAAGTGTTTCTATCTGTCAGTTTCAACTAAGCTAATTTTTAAAAATTGCTCTTTGTACTGTGCCTTTCTCATGAACCTCTGTGAATTTAATGCATGCAATATGTGGGGGGAAATCCTATCAGCCTCATTCCCACCCCCACCCCCCCAAAAAAAAGTCTGAGAAGCAGATTTTATTCAGAAGCACATTGTTGCACCTGCAAGGACTTTGCCATTTCACAAAGTAGACCTGAGACCATGTTCAGTGTGTCTTGAAGGAATTTCAGAAACAGGTGAGAGAAAATGCCAGCTCGGCCTTCCTCCCTGCTGTTGACTATTTTGTTGCACTTCTATCTCAAACAGTGTGGGGAGGACTGTTCTTCATTACCAGGGAATGTGAGTCATTCCCAGACTTGTGTGATTGGGATTCCAAAGCGTTGCTGTATCCGATGGTCTTATTAAACCCAAGTGTCAGTGCAGCCTTTCAGACTGTAGGGGAGAGCTCAGTTACAGCTGGTGACCTGGTTCTAGTTACCACACAGAGACACTGGCGAGAGCCGTGACCCCCTCCGAGCACCCAGAATTCCTCGTGGAGGGCTGTTAGCAACTGTGCCCAGACTTGGGGGTTTCCCGGTTCACTTCATGGGCTTCAGTACATTTAAACTCGCTGTTTACATCTTAGTTGGAATCTGTATACTTGAAGGGGAAATGTTCTAGTGTGTGTAGACAAGCCAGTGGCAGGATGGGCCGAGCATTCGGAGGGTACCTCGATTCAGGTTTGCTCAGCCCCAGCGACGTTCATCGTGCTGTGTCCAGGACCTAGCAGGACACTATCCATTTCTAACTTGGTCCAAACAAAACAAAACGTCAACCAGAGAGGGAGGGGACCATCGCTGTTGCCAAGAAATTAATTTGCTCTGTCTTTTCTTTCTCCTAGAATGTTTCACAACCAATGGTGCAGATTACAGGGGGACGCAGAACTGGACGGCACTCCAAGGCGGGAAGCCATGTCTGTTCTGGAACGAGACTTTCCAGCATCCATATAACACTCTGAATTACCCCAATGGGGAAGGGGGCCTGGGCGAGCATAACTATTGCAGGTAAGATGAAGCCACACTTTACTTAAAAAAAAAAATCTCATCTCCTCTTCCACTCTTTTCCAGCCTTGCTCACCACTAGGGAAAGCGTCTTTGTCTCCTTTTGGCCAACTCAGAAGACCTTTCTTGTTACTATTTTTTAAATCTCTCTCTCATACCTTTTTTCTACCATTCTTTTCCACCTGGGCTGCATTGACACTGGTTTCCAGAGCTCTGCTTTTCTGTCTGGTCACTTATATGTCTCTTTGGAAGGGTTTTCTTAGTTGGCCCTCCCACCAGTGGGCACACAGCAAAGCTTCTTAAGCTGCCGCCCTGGCTGGTTTGGCTCAGTGGATAGAGCGTCGGCCTGCAGACTGGGGGGTCCCAGGTTCCATTCCGGTCAAGAGCACATGCCTGGTTTGCAGGCTTGATCCCCATTGGGGGACGTGCAGGAGGCAGCTTGATCAGTGATTCTCTCTCATCATTGATGTTTTCTATCTCTCTTTCCCTCTCCCTTCCTCTCTGAAACCAATAAAGATACCTTTAAAAAAAAAAAAAGCTTCTTAAGCTGCTGTGAATGTAGTGGTCAAGCAAAAGCACCATCTGTGGCCCAAACCTCCCTCTGCTTCGGAGCAAAAATTAAAGCTGCCCGGTACTATCCCACTTTTTGCCAGACCAGGAAAACCTTTCTAGGGGGCAGCGGCAGCCAATCAAATGTGTGCTGTTTCCTTCCTTTCACTAGACAGGTGTTTCTTTGCTCTTTGACAGGTGTCTGGCTCCAGCTCTTAACCTTAGATCCATGGTGCTCCAAGTGTGTACTTGCAGTTTTCTGGGGAGATGATCCATGACTTTGATCAGGTTCTCAGTTGTTAGTGATCCAAAACAAGTCAAGAATTACTGGTCTGTGGGGACCAGAGCAGAATTCTCAGCACTTTTGGTTATAGCTTTGTTTTAGCTATTTATACCCCAGATCCTGGTAATGTGACTCATGGTTCAGCAATGTGTTGAATTTAATTATTATTAGGACAGGTGCAAAGGCCGCTTCTTGAGCCGCTGGGACAGGGAAAAGTGATTCCTGAGCTGCAGTGTCCCCGATTCCACCAGTAAGTTGGAGTCTCAGCCATGGCGTGTTGACGCAGCTGAGCCAACATACTTATACCCTGCATTGCATAGGCCACACTGTTTACCTTTCGCCCTCTCCATGTGTTTTTGTTAACACTCTAGGACCCTTGTGGTTGTCTTGCAGTAACCAGGCCTGTGGTCCATGTTCATTATCCCCGGGCGTTCAGCTCTTTCCTTCACCTCTGCCCTAATTTGTACCAACCGGCCATTTCCCCACAGTTGTGTTGCATTAGTTTCTAGTTTGTTACTATAAAAATATTAAGAGTTTTTTTTTTGTTGTTTTTTTTCAAAAACGACAAGCATATATTGTTTAAAGTCCCCCATTTTACCTCTTTCCTGGCAAATCCTCCCCACCAAGCCCCACTTCCCAGAGGCAACAAGTTATATAAATGCTACTTCGCATTTTGCTGTCTTTTGTATTTTATTGTTAAAGTTACAAATGCTCATTAAGTAATTCTTTTACAATTTATTTTTAAAGCTATGCATGTTTATTAACATTTTTTTGCATAATTAGGAATTTAACCCCACTCCATTCCTGGTTTATTCTCTTCCCCTAGTTTTTCTATTCCTAGGAATAGTTGGGTTGGGAAGAGTGTTTAGGAAGAGAAACCAGTGTTTGTTTTTTTGATTTTTACATATTTATGTTCCCGTTCTAAAGTATCTCTTGGTAGTGGGCCACTGGTTTGTTCTGATCCTGTTGCTTTCTATCAAGCAAGTCTTCTCAGAAGAGCTCCTGTTTCTGTCTGACTTTACGGTGAATTTGAAATTTCCAATTAGATTTCATTCAGATGAAAAAAATATATATATTTTCTCATAGATTAGCACCCTGTTCTCGCTACAGGCTCCCAGACACGCGCTGGTAAGTGTTCACTAAGAGAGCCAGGGGAGGCCGCCGCCTCAGCCCTGGCCACCACAGCCCTCCCCTGCACTGACCTGATGGAATGTCCCTGACCTGATCTCCCAGTGTCTACCTCAGAAAGGAGAGGCTGAAATTGTTGATTGTTATCACACCAGAGAGTCCCGGCCTTTTGCTTTTAGCACTGCAGTGAAGTCAAAGATGAATTTGCTTGTTCTTTATTAAGCTATTCTGATGCTTTTCAGAATGATTTTGACATTGATAACAAACAGTTGTTTTTCTAAGGTCTTTACCAAATGCTACATCAAAGCTGAACACTGAATAGAGGGAGGAAAATGACAGTGAAATACTTTTTAAAGCAGGGCTTTGTACACGTTCTCCTGCTTTGATTTCTCAGCTGACATCCGACACTGTTTGTCTTGTGTGATGTTTCCAGACCCATCACAGTTGAGATGTCTGAGAGATGGCGAGTGATGGGAACGCACTTTTCTGGGCTCGACCTATCTGGATTAGAGGGAAGACAGAGAGACGGGGAAGAGCAGAATTGGCACTGGCACCTGCCTTTGGGCACAGAAAAATAAAAGGACCCTTTGTGCTTTAGGGCAGCTTATCTTCTGGGCCACACAATAGACTTATCCCTCTCGAGCCTGATAGGGTTTGCTCCGAAGCTCCGGCTGTTGGGTCTTTATGCCCATTTCCGGCCTACCCCGAGTGTCAGGTTTCCAGTGTCTGAGTCTAAAGAAAGGGAGCTTGGGAAGCAGTGAAGAGAGGCAGGCTTTTCTGTGTGTCCATAACCCCTGCCCTTTTTTGTTCTCGTTCTGCAGTGTTGCCCGTTATTGTCACGGCATCTCTGAGTTGAACACCCTGAAGGGCATTCATTCCAAGCCATTCCTTTAGAAATGTGAAGTTAATTTTTTAAAATATTATTGCTATTATCAGAAGTTGGTACCAGGATTACAGGATTTTAGGTTCTGATTGACACCCTTTGGCCTAGTTTTCTTCAGAATTCGCTAAGAAATTCGTGTTTAAAGATAAGAATAGGACACATTTTTTACATTGAGTTTATTGGGGTGACATTGGTTAATAAAATTATGTTGGTTTCTGGGGTACAGTTCTATAATACATCATCTGTATATGGTATTGTGTTCACCACCCCAAGGACCCATTTCTATGAAACATAAGTTGACCAGACTGATCCTGGTGAAAGCTTGTCAATGGAGTCTGTGATATGTAAATTGTCCGTATTAATAAAGTGTGTCTCTACACCACATTTTAACGAGCTGCCTAACATTCCTTTATATGGCTATGACATATTTCTTTAACCAGTCCTTAATTTTTGTTTCTAACTTTTTTGTATTATTAAAATGCTGTGGTGAACATCTTTATAAGTAAAGATTTCCTTAGAATAAAGTACTAAAGGAGAAATTGCCAAGTAAAAGGGTTTTGCATATTTTGAGGGCTTTTGACTCTTAATTACCAACTTGCCATCCTGACCGTTTGCGTCCTTCACATTCTTATCCACAGTATGGAGGGAGCACCAGTGCGCTCAGCCTTGGGAATTGCCTGTTTACATAGTGCTGTTTGTCATGACTTGTTCAGTGGTCAGTTGTCCCGGTTACACTGTCGTGAATTTGTGTAAATACATATCACCTTTGCTCACCCCCAACCTCCTCCTGCTCCCAGACTCTGAAATACATGTTGGAGGAGGAAGATATTACCAAGATTTTCTTCATAAGAGGTGGCATTGAGGTATATTCCAGTTATGAAAAATAACAGAAGCTGAAGCGTTCCTTTTTGGTAAAACTGAAAAGCAACGAGCCTGTTGACTTAAAATGACAAACATGTTACTGGTATGCCCTTTTCCCCAACAGAAACCCAGATGGAGATGTGAGCCCCTGGTGCTACGTGGCAGAGCAGGAAGACGGCGTCTACTGGAAGTACTGCGAGATCTCTGCTTGCCAGAGTAAGACCCTCCCGCGCCCCCTGCAGGTTCAGGACCCTCCCGCGCCCCCTGCAGGTTCAGGACCCTCCCGCGCCCCCTGCAGGTTCAGAACCCTCCCGCGCCCCCTGCAGGTTCAGGACCCTCCCGCGCCCCCTGCAGGTTCAGGACCCTCACGCGCCCCCTGCAGGTTCTCAGGACCCTCACGCGCCCCCTGCAGGTTCAGGACACTGAACACAGTGCAGAGTGAAGGCTGCTGCCGGAGGGCAGGCAGTTCAGGTCGCTGGCTTCCATGAAGCAGGTGAAGGGAGAAGCCATCTGGCCTGAGGATTTTTGCTTCTCTTGTTGAGCTTTTCAGAAATGGGGGTGCCTGGTTCCCACGGGACCCCATTTCCTTGCTGGATAAACTCACCCAGAGTTTTTACTTCTACTCAGTTTCCTCATGCTTATTCTTTCATGGGTAGAGATGGCAACAACAGCTCAGTAGCTAGCCCAGGGAAAGTACCTTGTGCTTTTGTGAATGAATTTTCTTTTTTAGAATGAATAAAGATAGTGAAACTAAGTGAGGACACTACTTACTATTTGGATTTAATGTGCTGTGTTCCCTGAAACATGATATTCAGTGAATATCTAATTAGATTACTTCCAAAGCCAATGGGATAGACTTTTTCCTCACGTTAGCATTTAGAGGCCCTGTTGTTTTTACGAAAACTTACAACTTGTCCCTTTCTGCTACCAAAAAACAAACAAACAACAAATCCAAAACATCCCAGTTCCTTTAGTCTTTTACTAGGAGGCCTGTTTTCTAACGGTTTCACTCCTTCATTCCTGTAATTAGTGTTTATGAGATCCAAGCTACAAAGGCAGGAAGATACCCTGACCCTCGGGAAATATATGATGTGGCAGAGAACCTTAGAAAGATACTTTAAAACAAAGTAGAAAATATTGTAGGAAGATTTAAAGTACAGAAACCAAAACTAAACATGGTACTATAAGGAGATTCCGAATGCAGTGTTGATAATATCTTCTGAAATATGCCAAAGGGGCAGGGTTTCTCAGTTCCTAGAGCTGAAACAGGACAGCTCATTTATAATCATTTTACCTGAGTAGCTTCTTCCTTGTTACTTAAACCTGCTCCTTGCCCTGCCTCCTTCCTCAGGTCAGGAGCCTGTGTATATCGAGTGATATGGTGGTTTGCCTGGAACCTGGGACCCCCACATTCATGCTCACTGCAGCCGTCCAGATTCTGATGCCTCACGGGGAAAGGGTGGCCCCTAAGTTGGTGCTGCAGGCCCAGTCCTCACCTTTCATAAGTTGAACTTCCAGATGTCACCCCTGCTTGGCCGTTAGGCCCTGGTTTCACTGTCCTTCCAACATGCGTATGTCTTGATTCAGTCCCAGAGTTGAGAACAGTAAAGACCAGAAGAAAGGGCTTTTGCTCAGTCTGCTTAATCAAATTTTTAAAATGAAAAACATCTCATTTGGCCCTAGTTATGTAAAGAAGAAAGGGACAGGAGGAGAGGAAAACAGATTTTCCTCGGTCCATTTGTTCGACACAAAGATAGTCTTTTAGTACCAGCCTATGTCATTCTCTCAGGAATGGCAAAGAGGGGCTTTCAATCTGGGCACTTCTGTTGAGAAAGATAATCCTCAACTTGCATTTATAAAATATAATTTGGGCCAATGGGAGCTGACGCAATGTGGTCACTGAAACTAAGGTTCAGAAGAGAAAATTAGAGCAAAAATGGTACAAGCCGCCTAGTACCCCTCTAATTCAATATTTGTTGCTCCAGAAAAGGGAAAATTTAATACCATTTCCTTTTCGTATGGCCCTTTGATAACCCTCTCCAAGCTCCTAAGGCTGGCCTTGAGATGGTCTGGGTAGGGAGACTTACAGAAATTTGGAATAAGCACTGGGCAGTACCTAGTTTGAGGGGTGGGGAGTGCCTTGGAAAAGCCTTACGTTCACCTTGTGGGCACCAGGGCTCCCCACCAAGCTGAGGCTCAAACCTTGAGTCTGGCAGAACATTGTGCATCGAGCGTGTCTGATTAGCATACTTGAGAAAGACTCCTGTGATATTTGCAGCAAGAGACCTTAGTAATTGCCTTAGTGGACTCAACTGAGTACATGCCTGCCTATTTTAGGCCAGTTTTGCCCTATTTCTGGATGTGGAGTCATAATTTTCATGAATAATACTAACCCTCTGTGTGAAGCCCCACTATTCATGATTAGCACTGAACTTTCCTGTCATACAGGAAAAGGCCTGTGACATGATCAGACTCCTGGAAAGTTCATATCTGAATATAACAGACCCAGCAGGAGCCAGGGGGGTGAATGTTTAGGGACAAAGCAGAGTGTGGTTGAATGGCGGGCCATTGTGTGAAGACCGGAATCTCTGCCCTCGGCGTGTTACATGGAGGGCTAAAACGAGCAGGGAGGCAGAGATGGAGTGTGACTCAAAAGGGGGCACAGAGAAATTTGAACTGTGCTCTTGACCTACGGAGCACGGATCAGAACTTGCCGTTACAAGGAGCACACTCTGCGGTAATTGGATTTGCTCTTCAAACCACTTCTGCCGATGTGTTTCTCAGAATCCCCGAGTTTTTAGTGCAGGCAAAAGAAATGCAGAGTTTTAAAAGCAGATTCCAACATTATCAAATTTATCATCCCTCTAGAGTCCACTCTAAATCTGTAAGTCCTGCTGGTTTGACTATTGCAGGGGAAATCATTTGGCTTAAAATCTGTCGTTTGCATATTTCTCTTTTGTAAAAAAACCTTCCTCACCATTCTAATTCCCACTTATTTCCCTGCTTGAGGGACATGCTTGTATGGACCTCAGCATTGCTCTTGCTTTGCTCTGTTTTACTTATTGGTTCTTTATAACAGCGTTGTTTTTTAAAGTAGATAATCTAGTTGTGAGTCAAGGGAGGAACCTGAAAATGGCATTAAAAGCTAATATAATTTTCTTCACACACAGCTGATTTGGGCCACATGCATGAAAAACTTACCTTTCATCTCTGAGAGCTATTTTTTGTTTACTATCAAACATTCACCTGATTTCTATAAACCCAACTATAAAAATTCATCTTTGAAGTAATTAACAAAATTTGAATACAGACTATTAGATTATATTAAGGAATCACTGGTTATTGTATTAGGTACAATAAAGTTCTTTTAAATTATAAATACATACTGAAATACTTGTGGTTAAAATAATATTATATCTGGGATTTGTTTTCAAATAGTTCAGCCTCCCAAAAACTGAGTGGGTGGGGTGGGGGAAATAGATTGAATGAGAATTTTTTTTTTTTTTTGGAAAGTGGTCCTTTGGCCCTGGCTGGTGTGGCTTAGTTGGTTGGGTGTCATCCTGTGTATGGGAAGGTTGCCGGTAAGATTCCCTACACGGGCTCCACCATGCAGGAGGTTCATGCAGGAGACAGCCAATTGGTGTTTCACTCTCACAGTGCTTCTTTCTCTCCCTCTCCCTTCCTCTTTCTCTAAAAATCAATTTTTTAAAAAACCTCAGAGGAAAAAAAAAAAAAAAGTGGACATTTGTTGATACAGAGTGCCAGGCTCATTATTCTTTCCTACTTTTGTGTGCTAGTATATTTGAAAGTTTCCATTGCAAAATATAAATTTTATAATATTTTTAAATTTTATGATTTTAAATATTAAAAAATTAAATGCATTCAAAATATATGGATTCAAATGTGTAGTAAGAGTAACCTAAATTGTAATACTTTTACATGTAGCTCACAGGAATATGTGTTATTAAAATTAGTGATTACAGTTTTTGTTATTGAAGTTAATAAAGCTATTATTCTTTAAGGTTATTAAAACTGTTATTTAAGTTAGTTATTAAAGTTAAAGCTAGTTATTAAAGATAGTTATTTAAACTTAGTTACTAAAGTTTAAAATCACAAGGACTCTAGAGATTATTAGCTGTGACGAATAACATTTTTTTTAAGCTCCAACCATATGCTAGACCTTATACAAATGGGGGACACATGGATGGCATTGGTCTGCAGCCTGGGGTAGGAGGAGCCCCTGGCGAGGAACTGAAGGCAGACACATAAACAGATGGGTATATGCAAGGTACTCTGTAACAAGTGAGATGAGCAGAAGTTGGCAGCACTGAAGAGGGCCAGCTGCCCTGGCATGGTGGGAGGCAGGGGCTACTGTTTGTCAAAGAGGGCTTCTGGAAGAACTGGGGTCTCAGTGAGGGGCTTCCCCAACTTTAAGGTTCCATGTAAAAATGTACTAGTGCAGTCAGCAGGGATCTCACTCAGATGCAGATCCTGATTCAGTAGGCCTGGGATACACTTGAGACTCTCTGTTTCTAGCAGGCCCCTGGATGCAGGAGCTGCAGGGCCACGCTTTTTAGTAGCTGAGTTCTAGATGGTGGTCAGGTGGAGCAGAGAGGACACTGGAGGCAGAGGGAACAGTTTGTGTGCACACGCGCACACACTCGAATACCCAAGTAAATCTAGTGTTGCTGAGAAGGAAGGCAGGAGATGAGGTCTGAGAAGAATTAGGTGGGGCCACATAACGAGAGGTCTTATGGTCTGGATCCGGAGCTTGGACTTGACCCAGGAAGATGGTGATGAGGCTGAGGAGAGTGTGGAGTGTCAGGAGACGTTTCTCCATAGTTTCTTAAGTCTCCACATTAGGAATTTAGGGCAAGACTTCTCCCTCTTAATCTGTGAGACGTTCTCAAGTGATTGTATCAGTCACACAGGCCAGCCCTACCAGGATGCCAGTGATAGCACCTAGGCAATATGGGACCTCTGGTCAGTCCCAGCCAGTGACCCCGCAGGCTCAAGTTCCTTTTAATTAAATAACACCCTGACCTTTGTTAAAACAGGTCTGTTTTTCCTTACAAAAATGCAGCCCCCAAACCAGGATTTGAAAACTTCCAATTGTCATCCTACTAAGAGTTTTTAAAGCTATGTTCAGAGTTTGGGTAAAAAGCCAAGGGCACTTTGGCAGTGGTGGTCAAGGCGGTCTCTCAGTTATAGGAAATGTTTTGTTTCTGTCAGCATTTTCTGCATTTTAATGTCAACACTGATTTTTAGTATGTTTTAGCTTTTATTTTAGCTATTATTGAGTACCTACTGTGTACATTTATATTCACATTATCTTATTTATCTTTTTTCAATAGTCCTGTGAAGCAAGTGGTATGTCCTCTTCCAACCACCCATGCCCCATTGTTGATGAGAAAATGAGGCTAAAGTAGTTAAGTGATTTGATGAGGATTACGCTCTGAGCCAAACAGGATTTGAATCTAGGATTCCTAACGGCAAGACCAGTGCTTTCTTTCCAGTACTCGAGAAAAGCCCCATTTCTTTTATTTCTGTGAAAAAAGGGACCCTGGGATGGATCCAGGCTACTGTTGAGGTCATTCCTGAGAATATTCTTTGTGGATTGTTTGGGAATTAGAGTTTGAAATTCTGATAGTATGCCGAATTATTAAGATTGCCTTTTTGACATTGGGGAAACCAAAGGATTAGCTCAGTGGCGACAGAGGGTCTGCAGCTCAAGCTGTTAGCTCTAAGCCATTTTCTTTTCTTCTTTGAGTTTGGGAAATCCCAAGCCCCAGGAGTAAGGCAGGCTGCGATGGTATCCAGGAAGCATTTGTCGCCCAGCAGAGAGGGTCTGGAGAATGTTGGGCTGTCTCCGCGGGTGTTCCCAGCCCAGCTGTTCTCAGCTGGGAAGGGGCTCCCCAGAGTCGGAGCTTTGCATGAAACACTGCACTTTGTCCAGGCCTCAGGGCCTCTCCATGTCTTCATTGTATGAGCTGAAGTTCACCTTGAAAAAAACACAGCGTCTCTGTGCATCATGAACACTGTACAGCTAAAGCAAAACTTTAAACTTGGGCCATAGCCAAAGCAATATTGAAGTGAATGTTAATAATATAAATTATGCATACTCATTTTTTTCACCTCTTCTCTCTTTCTATTACAATTACGTAATGTTTTTAATTGAACCCTTTAGACTGCCCAAGTTAGCATTGTCAGAATCCTGTTTGTTTGTTTTGTTGTTGTTTATTCTTGCTTTATAGGAGAAGTTTTGTTTTTCCAACTAGACTAAATTTTTCAAAGATAGGAGCAGGGGTAGCTCTGGAATTTCTGTGAAGGAGAGGCTTAAGGCAGAAAGGGAGACTGGAGGATTTCTTTTAAAGCTGTATTTACATAGCAGGCACCCTCATTTTACTTGGGTTGCATGTTGTTTATGGAGGGGTGCTGATAAAATTTATGGGGGCTTTCCCCCGTCAAGCCATATTAAGAATTTTCCACAACACCTAGCACAGTGGAGGCCATACCAGGTGCTCACAAGTATTCTTGATGATGTGAAATCATGTGTCTTCCAATAAGAAAGAAAACAAAAACTAGTAAAAAGTATATGGACTTGAGAGTCACACCAGCTTAGGTTTGAATCATTACTCATTCAATAGTTTATGGCAAAACGACTCTCCCCTGGGCCTTGGGTTCTTCATCCATGCCTTCCAGGGGTTCTTCATCCATGCCTTCCAGGCTTGTTTTGAAGATTAATGAGTAAAATATACACAATCCTCTGATTTCAGCACATGGTAGGCATGGAAGTACTGGCAGGTATTGTGGTGGCCTCTGCCTTCCCTCAAGGAAAGACTCCCACTGGCGTGTGTCAGCCTAAATAGGTCATGCCTAACCTGCGTGCTATTTCTGTCCATTCCTTTTATACCTGACTGACCAGGGGACTCAGGAGCGCGCCTCAGCCTCTGTGGTGGCATTGCACTCAGGGAACACGAGAGGTCCTGCATTTGTCCCTGCAATGCCGTTTTATGGTTTCAGACATGGCATCTACTCAATTAGTCTTTGTTTTTGGCGGTGGGCATTATTTAACGTTCTGTTAAAAAGCATAGGCTTTCTGAACCAAATGGACATTTTCCTCAGTGACAGATACATAATGTATTTCTAAGATGTTCTAAAGCAGTTGTGTAAAGCATACTAATCACTTAAAAAGGGAAACTCATGTAGACCATTAAGGGTGATTTTACGGAACATCTTTACACCAGCACTTGCCTGTAAGGAATATATGTAAACATAAGAAATAGTCCCTGCCCTCAATCTTATGATGTAATTAGGAATCTGAGTTATAAACATGGGAGAAAATTGGACACCAGCCCACCAGTTATATAAATAAGTTTGAGTTGGGAGTTAGTGTGCTGTGAGTTTTTGAAGATGAAAGGGCCCAGGACGGGTTGTGGAAATTGGAGGCATCCTCATGGAGAAAGGCAGATGGAGCTGGATGGGGCAGGCAGAGCCTGACAGAGACTTGGAGGAAGGTCACAGGACTGGTGTGTGTGTGGGCTGGGAACCGAGCTGCCCAAGTAGAAGAGTGGACAGAGAGGAGCCAGATCAGACCTTGAAAGTCAGTTGATTCGAGGGACACTTGACATACTGAAAGCCCCAGTTTAGGGAAAGGAGCCCGGAGTACATTTATAGGGTGGATCAGGAGAGGGAAGTTTGGGGAAGAGAGGATGGGTATAGATTTCTAAACCCAGGGGATAAGGGCCTGAGCAATGATAGCAGCAGTGAGATAAGTCAGGAAGGGTTAAATCCCAGCTGCATTTAGGAAGAAGACCGAACTTGATGACAAGTGCAATATATAAGGGATGAAACAGCAGAAAAAGCAAAAGATGACCCTGTGGTTCGTTGCCTGGGGTATTTGTGGTGTCCCTGCGAAAAAAGTTCAAGTCAACAAACTGAGCTCTTCTTCCCAGAGACGCAGCTGTGTCATTCCTCTTGAACTTGGACTGACCTTTTGTCAAGTAAGGTGTCTGTTACTGCCTAACGAGCCGCCCCCAAACCCTAGTGGCTTCAAACAACAGCAGCTTATCGTTTCTCCTGACTCTGTGGGGGGCTGACTTTCGGCCAGGCTGTTCCTCTGCTACTCTCCTGTGGGTTCCGTCAGGTGGCTGCATTCGGCTGCGTGCTCTGCTGGGGCCAGGGCATTCAGGATGGCTTCAGGATTCTCCCTGGGAGACCATGCTTTTCCTCTTCTGTGGAGGCTTGCTTCCAAGGAAGAGGAAGCAGAAGCTGCCTGTCCTCTCAAGGCATGAACTCAGAAGTCCACCTTTGATTTTATTGACCAAAGGAAGTTGAAAGGCCAGCTTAGACTCACAAGTAGGTGAAACTGATTCCATCTATTTAAGTAGGGAACGACACACACGTATGGGGGCGGGGCGGATTCTTAGAGCCTCCTTTGGAGACTGTCTACCACATTAAATAACCAGAAATTACATCTCGGAGAGGAACTGCCACCAGAAGAGAACTGCTGTGACACATCCGTGGAGTCAGGATCCTTAGGAACTCTTACTCCTTCCCCTACAGTTAAAATTTCATAGAGGAGAAAAGGCTGTTATTTACTTGAGTGAGTTATTACAGACCCAGAGACACATGTGGGGGCTGCTTGAAGATTCAGAGTGACTGAAAGGAGAGTTGTTCAGAAGTAAATGTATAGAGGTAAGGGGGGCCGTATTGTGATAGAACTTGGACCAAGATGGCAGGAATGGCTTTAGATGGACAGGATGGGGTATGCTCATGGTCACAGGCTGAGCGTGTGGATGAATCTACACTTACCCCATTGATTCTCTGATGGAAGTATTCTAAATGATTGGTCCCCTGATAGGACTCAAGCAGCAGAATCGTGTGTGTACTTGGTCCTTGTCCCCATGGAAGTGTTGGAGGTGAGAATGGCATCTGGTGTGTGGCCACTGGGGTCAGGCCAAACCTTGGTTCAGCAACGTCAGTACTTGAGGTCTGGCTGGGAAAGACTTCAGAGCTAAGACTCCAACTATAAGAGAAAGTTTATTTAGAGAGTCACAGAGACAGAAGAAATGGGCTCGGGAAACAAATTACAGAGGCAAAAAGAGGGCCCTTGGAGCTTAGGAAAGAGAAAGGTGAAGAGCCTGGGGAGCAGAAGAGGGGGAGGGGAAAGGCACGAGGGTGCTCCTGAGCTGAGCGCACTGGGTCCTGGGCCAAAGGGTGGGGATTTTAGGGGAAGTCCCACGGGAGGATCTCAGTAGAATATGCATCAGCTTTCCAGGTGTGTCCTTTCAGGGTAGTGCACTGATTGGTTGGCCAGGGCAGAGGGTCATTAGTCAAAGAGGCATCACTTGTCTGCTTTTGCTGCTTTTCTTGGCTTCAAGCTGAAACACCACTGAGGCCTACACGTCATCTCCAGGGGTTAATGCTTAAGGGAGTGGTCATGCAGGGGCCCACGTGGGACGCGCATGAGGCCACTCTTTGGCTCCTTGTTCCTTCTCCAAGGGGGTCTACCACATGACTAGCGACATGCCGGGGAGGAAAGGTCATGGAAGGGTCCAAACTGAATGACCAGTGAGATGCTAGGGGAGAAAAGGTTACCCGGGAGTGATGGTCTTGTTTTCCCAGATTTGCCTGTTGTTGGCACCCAGGGCTTTGCACCCTGGTGGCCTTCTGTACTTGGTCTATGTTCCTTGCTCTGCTCATGTCTGTCTCATGGCCTACCACAGAAGGAAGAAATCTGTCCCCGAGGCACCAATGCTGAGTGCCTGGGGCAGGAGATGGGCTCTGCCACAAGGTTAAATGATATTTAAAATAAGCAGAGTCACTGCCTCATTTCTGAAGAAGCAGATTTTACTTATAAGAAAAAATAATAGATATTTTGTAGAACCAGGAAAGAGTTTTCTAAAACATCGGACAAAAACTTTGCTTTTAGTTTCTTTCTTTTATATATATATATATATATACACACACACACACACACACATATATATTATTGATTTCAGAGAGGAAGGGAGAAGGAAAGAGAGATAGAAACATCAACGATGAGAGAGAATCATTGATGAGAGAGAATCATTGATCCGCTGCCTCCTGCAGGCCCCCTACTGGGAACCGAGCCCACAACCCAGGCATGTGCCCTTGACTGGAATCGAACCCGGGACCCTTCAGTCCGCAGGCTGACACTCTGTCCACTGAGCCAAACCAGCTAGGGCGCTTTTAGTTTCTTAAACAAATGTCCCAGATCTGGCCAGAGCACTGGAATAGAAAACATAGTAACAGTCAGGACTTCTTCTTATGCAATTTACCATCTGAAGATGCATATTCATATTGAGCTTTTACCATATGCTTTATGTCTTTGTTAGGAATTGTTTGATTGCCAGGAATAGAACTCCCTCAAGCTGACTAGAGCAAAAGGGATTTATTGGAAGGACATTGGGAGTAAATCATAAAACTCAACCCCAGAGTCCCAAGAACCTGGGAAGAAAGTTTCCACTCTTGCCAATTCTCTCTAGGGCCGCATGGCCTCCCACCTCTGCCTCTCTCTCAGCATGGCATTCATCCTTCTTCCTGTTTGTGTACCAACAGAATCAGCTCACCCATCAACTCACGTGGCTCAAACATGGCTGGTCGCCTTACTCCCACTTGACAGAACCCTATAAATCCAGTGCCTACAATTCATTAACTGGAATCCCAATTCCAGCTTCCTGGGAGAGAAATCTGCTGGCCCCAGTGGGAGTAAGCCGTGGCCAAAGCATGGGTCCTGTGGCCTGTCCCCAACGAGCAGCCGTTGTGGGAGCAGGATCTCTGAGAAGGTGCGTGGGCAATAGGTGGTCTTCAGCTGTGGAAGCCCCATGGACATGTGTGTAGCACCTTCCCAGTGAGGCCACTGTTAGATCCGAATGTAGCAGGTGTTGAATAAGCCTGCCTGGTTGCTTCCTAACAGTCCCTGGTGATAGTCAAAGAACAGTAGCTCCTGGGTTAATCTGAACAGAGGGCCATCTCCCTCAGCCACCTCTAAAACTAGTATCTGTCAGGAACTCTGAACATCTGAAGAGAATGTTGGTAATTAACTGTCATGAGTTTTAAAGCATCAACTATGATAAACAAGGGGTTCGTGTGTATCTTAAGATGATTTTTTAAAAATTGAAAGTGATGAGGCCTCTTTGGTAAGACGAAAAATGCATGACTGAGCCACAGGACTTTAAAGTGGTCTTGGAAATGAAAAGGAATTTGAGAACAAATATCCTTTTTCAAATGGAGTTTTCCTCTCTGCTTCTGGGAAGAGCTGAGGGTGGGTTGCAGCCTGGAAATCCACTCAGTTGACCAGTAACGCTTTTGAAGACTCCATGACGTGTCTTCTCCGGGGAGACTTGGAGCCACAGTTTCCAGTGCGACTCAGAGCAGTGGCACCACGTAGAGGCTGCATGTTTCAGAGGCTGGCCTTGTGCACAGAGCATTGAGGGACTAATGTGTTTGAGAATTCTATCTTTAATCTCGGGGAGTCATTTTCATTTAGCTCCCCAGACTGGGCCTATCAGAAAAAGGGCCAGGGACACCAGAAAAACAAACAAACAAACAAACCATGGTGTGAGAATCGGCGCCCCTAGAGCGCCATTCTGCTCTCCATTTCCATCTTGTATGCCCCCCCCACCCCAAAACTCTTAACCTCACTCGTTTCTTCTCTGTCACACAGCAGTGACATCGCCTGTCCTGCCTTCCTGAAGGGCTCTGGGTTTCATGCAAGATGCTTACATGAAAGCACACTATATGCTAGCCAGATAAATGTAAGAGATGGACATTTGAATATCTGGAATCAAACCCAGTTTTCTGAGGTGGCTGCCTTTGATTTTTGTCTTTTAATTCAACGCTGTTTTATGTTTCTATTACTGAGCAAGTTGTTCCTGTTTGTGTAGTGAATGATGAAGGCTTTATTCCATATAATGATAATAAACACTATTTATCCAGCACATACTATCTTGCCAGGTCTTGTACTGTTTACTTTATTTACATTATCTTCTTTTAATTCTCCCTTGAAGCCTGCTGGGAGAATAGCATTGCTTAGGGCGGTGGTCGGCAAACTCATTAGTCAACAGAGCCAAATATCAACAGTACAACGATGGAAATTTTTTTTGAGAGCCAAATTTCTTAAATTTAAATTTCTTCTAACGCCACTTCTTCAAAATAGACTCGCCCAGGCCTTGGTATGTTGTGGGAGCCACACTCAAGGGGCCAAAGAGCCACATGTAGCTCGCGAGCCACAGTTTGCCGACCACTGGCTTAGGGGCTAGGCTGGGCTCTTCGGGGAGAGGTTCCACCCTTCGGGGGGAGAAAAAGAATAAGGAAATAGTACACCAGTCTGGGGCCATTTGGTGAAGTACATTTGATGATCTCAAGCCACCAAGAAAATTTAAAGTAGGTTAAAGTAAGTTAAAGTCTTGGGGGGGTTTTGTGTGTTGTTGTTTTTAAAAAAAAATAGTTAGTGCATTTTAGAAAGGTTTCATCCAAAATGATAAAGATAAAAATTTAAGCATTAAAGTTAACCTTCATGGTAAACTCAGTTATCTAAAATGGTATTTCTAGGTCGCCAAAGAGGACAGTGAGCAGGCAGGTCTCAAAACCAACGGTTACTCGCTTTAATGAATGTTGCTACAGATCAGCTCTGCTCTTCCCTTCTGCTCTGCTCTCTTCACTCACTGCTGCCTAAGAAGTGCCTTTACCCACTCACTCCATGATTTTAGCTGGCGACACAGAACATTTGTTCATTTAACACAGTTTCAGAGCGCCTGCCATGTGACCAGGACCATGCCAGGCCCTGGGAATACAATGGTGTGCGAAAGGTAGTCCTACGCTTAATGGTTCCTGGGTAACTGGGGAGAGAGACACATAAACATGTTCAGAATCAAGTTCAGCATAGGCTGCGGTAGGATTATACAGCAGGGCGTGTAACTTTTTTGTGTGTGGGTCGGGGGATAAAAGGAGGGCTATGGGGCTTCCCAGGAAAAACGATGCTCAGGCTGCAATCTTAAGTAGGGAAGAATATTCCAAGCAGAGGGAATAACATGTGCAACAGTCCAGAAGCCAGAGTGAGTGTGCAGTTGGGAAACTTGCAAATACACTATGATTTATTTTGACCTACAGATACAGTGTGAGCCCAGGATAGAGGGGTCATCCTGATGGGGAAGGGGAGCAGCACAGAGGGGACAAGGCCCTGTGTAACATGTGAGAGAGTTTGGACTTCACCTTGGGGGGTAGCCAGGGATCTTCGAGAGTTTTAAGAGGGCCCCAGCTTTAAGCATCACTCTCCAGCTCCTATTACTTTTCTCTCTCTCTGTGTTACTGGTCATACTCGCTTCTTTTTGTTCCTGCAAGGCCAAGGTCATTCTTGTGTTAGGCCTCTGCCCGTGACACTACTTCTGCCTGGAATGTACTGTAAAGACTATTCTGGTTGCAACTGACAAATTAGATTAGAGTAGGGTGAGCCTAGAAACGGGGATGGAATAGGAGGCTGAAGCAGCAATCTAAGAGAGAGGAGAAGGTGTTCTAAACTGGGGAAGTGGCAGTGGGGATAGAGAGACATGGACAGATGTCGGGTAGAATTGACAGTGTCCAGCAAGTGATTAACTTGGACGGCAAGGGTGATACCTCAGGCCATTGATACTCAGATGGATGGAGCAACAACGTGCTGTGATCTGATTTCCAGTGATCTGCCTCAGGATGTGTTTTGGGACCTCACTGCTTCAGTGGAACATGAGCTGCCTGGATTTGCTCGCCAAATTGTTGTGAATAGGTTCCAGCTGCATTAATGCAACCCATGGCCTTGTTTATGTCTAATCTTCACATTTCTGGTTGTGTGCCTTGGGCTCTCTATAACTAATACCTAATAACATGCTTACTGGTGAGCATAATGGACTAAATGAGACAAAAATCAAAGTAAATGACCAGAATGCTCATGATCAAGTAGTTCTTACTAAGAATCATTAAGTGCATGGCTTGGTTTTCCATACGCGAGGTCCCTTTAACTTGGCTTATGTGATATGCTCCCTGCTAGAGATGCTTGACTCACTGCATTTGTTTAAACTCTAAAACCCAGCCCTTCCCAAGCCAGGCCCCCTGAACACCAGGCTTCTACTGCCCAGAGCTTTTCTGTTTACATTTGCTACTATAGAGACTTGGTTTGTTTCCGAAAGATGCACTTTAGCATTTGTGTGGTGAGCCACATTTGTTATATTTGAACCATATGTGACGTAAAGAAGAAGGGTAACCACTTAGCTTAGAGGGGGAAGGGTGACTTTTTGGGTTAGCAGAGATACTTTCTGCCAATTTAAAATGAGCTGGTGAAAGGTAGATGATGGCAGAAATTAAGTGTGTGTGTGTACATATATACATATGTGTATATTTTTAGATGTCAGAAGACCAATGTGGATATAAAGCTTATTACACTGGACCATGCTGTTTTCCAGCCTTAAACATAAAGGAAAAGTGCTTTCTGAGAGTCTTTGTGGCTTACTCTGGAGTTGAAAACATGTCACTCTTAACTGACCTAACAGTGCTTCTAGGACCAGGCCTCATTCATGTCTTATTATAACTCAGTTCTGTAAGCTGTGAGGAACCAAATAGAGAAAAAGTAGAGAAGAGTTTCATATGATAGTGGAGTGATTCGTAAATTAATAACACAGATGTTGATTTTTGCATGGTCCACAATAAATTATTTTCTTCATTCAATATACATATAATAAGTATGTATTATATAGGTGGATTAGTTAGCTCTTTCAGTATAAGAAATTACCCCAAAACGTAGTGACTTGAAACAGCAAACATTTTTGTTGTTGTTGTTGTTAATCCTCACCTAAAAATAGGTTTTCCTTTGCTTTTCTGAGAGAGTGGAAAGGAGGGGAAGAGGGAGAGAGAAAAACATCAGTGTGAAAGAAACACATCGACTGGTTGCCTCCTGCATGCACCCTGACTGGGGCAGGGAGTGAATCCACACCCTAGATAAATGCCCTGGACCGGAAATCAAACCTGAGACCCTTCAGTCAATGGGCCGACGCTCTAACCACTGAGCAACCAGTCAGGGCAACATACACTTACTGTCTCACACTTCCTGTGGGTCAGGAAACCTGCACATAGCTTTCCTGGGTCTTCTGCTTCAAGGTCTCTCGTAAGGCTGCCGTCAAGGTCTCTGCCAGGCCTCTGGTCACATCTGAAGGCTCCACTGGGGAGGGATCTACTACAAGCATACCTAATTGTTGATAGGATTCTGTCTTTGTAGAAACTGAAAGCCTTGCTTTCTTGCTGGCTGTTGCCTAAAGGCCAGCCTCAGTTCCTTGTCACATGACCTCTCTGACATGGCATATTGCTTCATAAAACTATATAAGCCAAGAAAGCAATAAAGAGAGTCTACTAGCAAGACAGAAGTCAGTCTCTTGTAACCTAATCACAGAAGTGGCATTCCAACAACTTTGCCACATTCTATTGGTCAGAAGCAAGTCACGAGTCCAACCCACACTCGAGGGGAGAGGATTACACAAGGTCATGACCACCAGGAGGTGAGAATCATTGAGGACCATCTTGAAAGCTGTCTACCACAGTTGGTATATATATTCAAGTTCCTTTATTGTCGGATACAGCTTTTTCTACTAGACCAAACCATCTGACTGTGTGATTGTGAAACACTAACATGTTGACTGTGATAAGCCAAAGAATGCCCCCCACCAAAAAAAGGGGGTAAAAATGTCTATGTAATCCCTTACAGGGCATAAGGGACTTTGCAGGTAGGATTAAGTTAAGAATTTTGAGATGGAGAGATTATCCTGAATTATCCAGGTAAGGCCCCATGTAATCATACAGGTCTTTATAGCAGAGAGGCAGAGGATCAGAGTCAGAGAAGGTGATGTGATGATGGAAGCGGAGGCTGGAATGGTGCGGCCACAAGCCAAGGAATAGGGGCAGCTTCTAGGAAATGGGAAAGGCAAGGAGCAGAGGCTCTCCCTGGAGCCTCCAGAGGGAAAACCAGCTGTCACTTGATTTTAGCCCCATAAGACCCATTTAGTACTTCTGACCTCCTGAACTGTAAGATAATGAATCTATGCTGCTTTAAGCCACTGGGTTTGTGGTAATTTGTTCTAGTAGCAATAGGAAACGAATGCACTTACCAAGGATCTTGAGGAAACCCATTTGTGGAGCTTTTTAAGGAACAAGGGGAGGCACAAGGCATAGGACGATGGGCTTTCAAGGGATTTTCCTGCTCTCTAGTGATTCTGGAACAATTTATACATTGTACCTTCTATTTTTAGCCAAGTGTTTCTAGTTCTCTTCAGTACCAAATTCTATCAATAGTGAACAGGTAAAAAATTTATTAGGGTTAGTTATATGGGCCTCACATACTCTTCAAAATAAAACAAAAGCGTGGCATTTAGCAGAAGACACTAGGCTTCCATTTTTAAAGTTTGTTGCTTGTTATTTATTGTGCCTTAGGAGTGGAAATGTTGGCTGAGATGAAAGTACCTGGCACAAAACACGTTTCCTTCTTGTTTCACAGCCAGATGTTGTGAAATTCTTTTGTTTTTCTTTTTCCTCCAGTGCCTGGAAACCTTGGCTGCTACAAGGATCACGGAAACCCACCTCCTCTAACTGGCGCCAGTAAAACATCTAACAAACTTACCATACAAACCTGCATCAGCTTTTGTCGGAGTCAGAGGTTCAAGGTAACTGCTCTGTGGCTATATATCTGTAGAAACAGGTAAAGATGTAAAAGTAACTTTAAAATATATATACGGCCCTAACCGGTTTGGCTCAGTGGATAGAGTGTCGGTCTGCAGACTGAAGGGTCCCAGGTTCGATTCCGGTCAAGGGCATGTACCTTGGTTGCGGGCACATCCCCAGTAGGAGGTGTGCAGGAGGCAGCTGATCGGTGTTTCTCTCTCATCGATGTTTCTAACTCTCTATCCCTCTCCCTTCCTCTCTGTAAAAAATCAATAAAATATATTTTAAAAATATATATATATATGTTTTTGAAATATAACCTGTGAAGCCATACAACTCTATTTTCCTGCCAAGGAGAAGTTGGAGGAAGAGTGGGGCTTGGGAATGAGGAGTTTGAGGCAGTTCTCTTGTCCAAAGACTGAAAACCCCAGTATCTGCATTCCTGTTTGACTTCTGACAATGACATGTTTCTTTGTGCCCGTGTACGTTATGATGTGTACGTTACGACGTGTACGTTACGATGTGTACATTATGATGAGTACGTTATGATGTGTACATTATGATGAGTACGTTACGATGTGTACCTTACGACGTGTACGTTACGACGTGTACGTTATGATGTGTACGTTAAGATGTGTACGTTACGACGTGTACGTTACGACGTGTACGTTACGATGTGTATGTTACGACGTGTACGTTACGATGTGTATGTTACGACGAGTACGTTACGATGTGTACGTTATGATGAGTACGTTACGATGTGCACGTTATGATGAGTACGCTATGACGAGTACGTTATGTGTACGTTATGACGTGTACGTTACGACGTGTATGTTATGAGCAGTGACATGTTTCTTTGTGCCCGTGTACGTTATGATGTGTACGTTATGACGTGTATGTTATGACGAGTACGTTACGAGCAGGAACATCTCTGGCTCTGTGGGCGATCTGGGAGTAAGCCAAGGTAGTGGTTGCTTCCTTGATAAATTCAGGGCCCAGCCTGGACACCAGCCCAGAGTATTTTCTTTTCTTCCTCCCCTTCCTCTGTCTGAAATTCATTCGTCGGCCATCAAGATTCAATAATGCTATTGTTTGTTATATAGAAAATGAGAAAATTAAGGTGTTTCATTTCCTTCCTTCCCTTTTTCTCTCTTCCTCTTCCCTCCTTCAGTGTGTAATGAACCACCTGTTGTGAGAATGGGACAAGGAGAGGTCCCAGGGGAAGGATGGGCTGGGAAGATGAGGCTGGTTGCTCTCTGGGGACCAACCTTGCCAGGATCCCTCGGTTCACTTGACATTCCTGATTGACACTTACAAGTCCTGCTTCTCTATTGTGGCAGTTTGCTGGGATGGAGTCAGGCTATGCTTGCTTCTGTGGAAACAATCCGGATTACTGGAAGTATGGGGAGGTAGCCAGTACTGAGTGCAACAGCGTCTGCTTCGGGGATCAAACCCAGCTCTGTGGTGGCGATGGCCGGATCATCCTCTTTGACAGTGAGTATGCCTTGTGCCGGTTACTGCTGAAGACACAGGAACCATTGGGCCAGGGCCGTGGTCGGCAAACTGCGGCTCGCGAGCCACATGCGGCTTTTTGGCCCCTTGAATGTGGCTCTTCCACAAAACACCACGGCCTGGGCGAGTCTATTTTGAAGAAGTGGCGTTAGAAGAAGTTTTAAGTTTAAAATATTTGGCTCTCAAAAGAAATTTCCATCGTTGTCCTGTTGATATTTGGCTCTGTTGACTGAGTTTGCCGACCGCTGGGCCAGGGGAACAAGCCTGCCCCCCGCTTCTTTCCATGTATCATTTTATTCACGTGGCGATATTTGTTAAGCACCTGCTGCAGGCCAGGCACCGACCAGGCCCTGCCATACAGCGCTGGACAGGAAGACTCCGCCCCTGTCCTAGAAAGGAAGACACTCATTTAACAAGTAACTGATGACAGTTGTGTCATGTGCTTGAGAGACATGGCCTATTGGGAGATACTTAGACAACCTAGAAAAGATGACCTTTCCAATTTGATGTAACACTGATATAACTACTTAGTATCAGCTTTAAGATCCTCGTGTGTGTGTGTGTGTGTGTGTGTGTGTGTGTGTGTGTGTGTGTTTAAATCTGTTATTTTAGAGAAAGGAGAGGAGAGAGAGAAACATCAATCTGTTGTTCCACTTATTTATGCATTCATTGGTTACTTGTGTGTGCCCTGACCGGGATCGATACCACAACCTTGGCATATCGGAATTATGCTCTAACCAACCGAGCTACCTGGCCAGGGCCTCTCTTGTTTGTTTTTCTAAAAGATTCTCTTGCTCTGGCTGGTGGGGCTCGGTTGATTAGAGCACCGTCCCATGCACTGGAAGGTCTCTGATTTGATTCCCAGTCAGGGCACATACCTAGGTTATGAGTTCGATCCCCCCGGTTTGGGCACATATGGGAGGCAACTGAGCAATGTATCTCTCTCACATTGATCTCTCTCTCTCTCTCTCTCTCTCTCAAAATCAATTAAAAAAAATTTTTAAATAACATAAAAAAATAAAAAACGAAATGAAGAACTAACACGTGCTACAACGTGATGAACCAGACACATCAGGCCACACATTTTGTTATTCCATATGGCCTAAAGAAGTTTCCTTAGCATTTTCTCTAATGCCAGACTGCGGTCAGTGGTCTCTCTCAGCTTTTGTTTGAGGAAGTCAATTCACCTTCACTTTTGAAAAATGTTTCTGCTGGCTATTGAATTCTGTACTGACCGGTTTCCTTCTTTTAGTACTTAAAAAAAATATCTCTTCTTTGTCTGTGGCTTGCATCGTTTCTAGAGATGTCTGCTCCAACTTTGTTCCCCTGTATATAGGCTTTTCCCTTCTGCCTGCTTTCAGGGATTTATCTTTGTTCTTGTTTTCAACATTAGCTATGATATGTCTAGGTATTTTTTTTTATGTTTATATTTTAATTTATTTGCTTGGAGTTTGGTGAGATTCTTAGATTACTTTTCATTGACCTTGGAGCATTCTTAGCAATGTATTTTCTCTGCAAATATTTCTTCTGCCTTGTTCTCTTTTTCTTCTCTTTCTGGGACTCCAATTACATATTATTAGACCATTTGATATTATACCACAGCTGTTGGGTGCTATTTTGCTTTTTTCACTTATTTTTTTCTCTGTTTCATTTTGGATAATTTCTATTGACCTATTTTCAAATTATTTTATTCTTTCCTCAACTTTGTATGGTCTGTTTATAAGCTCATCAAAGGGATATTTTATCTCTGATAATTGTTTGTTTTATTTCTGGCATTTACATTTGACGCTTTTATATAGTTTTCATATCACTGCTACAATTTCCAGTCTGCTCAAGCATATGGTCCATCTTTTCCACTAGGTCTTTTCTGTATTAATCATGTAGTCTCTGGTAGTTCTAATGTCTGGGTCATTTTTGAGTCTGGTTCTGTGGATTGTTTTCTCTTTTTTAAAAATTGAGATGTGATTGACATTATATTCATTTTAGGTTTGCAACATAACAATTATATATATATATATATATATATATATATATATATATATGATGTTTTATGTCTTGACAATTAGTCTTTTCCCCCTCTTTCTTTTTTGCTTGCTTTTATGTGTGTGTTATAATATTTTATTGAATGCCATACACGATGTGCAAAAGAACAGCAGAGGCTGAGGTCAGTAGAACTTACCCCTGGAAAAGGGCAGGCCTGCGTAGTATGAGGACTGAGCCTTTCTGTCAGTGGTGAGCTGGGTTTGGATTTTCTTGCTTCTGTCATTGTCTTCAATGCACATCAGGTTTCAGATCCCTTCAGTGATGAGCTGCTGTTACCTGTGTGGAGCCTGGGATGCCAGTGGGCTTCTTCAGTGTTCCTGCCCCACCCTCAGCTTTGAGCAGTTTCTACATGCCTGTGCCATCCAGGGGGTCTTCCCCATCATCAGTGGTAGACTGCTGTTGCCTGTAACTTGGTGCTATGCTCTGTGAGGTCAAGGGGTGGGGGGATGTCTTGGTCCTCCTGTCCATCCTGTCTTAGGCAGGACATGTTACTAGGGCTCAGGGGTAGGACCTTTCCAGCATCGCTGAACCCCCTCCCTCTCCCTGCAAGGTGACCACTGCCTTGAATCTGTGGTGACTCTTGGGAAGGAGAGCGTTTCCTGCCCTGCTTTCATTGGTGCAGGATCAACCCAGGGCTGGTGGCTTTTGCCTCTGCTCTTCCCCCAGAAGCAGATCTGCCTGGGTACTTTGGCAGGAAAGAGAGAATTTCCTACTCCCTCTCCCCAGGGGCAAACAGGTTTTGTTCTGCCCTGGCTCTGGGATCAAGAAGGTTTGCTGCCCCTCTCCCAGCAGCTTAAGGCTTTGCTTCCTTTGGGAGGGGGATTCTGGTGGGTGCTGGGTGGAGGCCTGACCAGAATAGCCTGCAAGTGTGTGCAGACTCCTGTTGTGTCTGGGCTCCAGACTGAGAGGCTAGCCCATACTCAACCTTTAGGGGTTTGTTAAAAATTCAGCTGCTTGCTTCTTACTTGCTTTTATGGTGGCTACCTCCTCCTTGTGCTCTGTCAAAGATGAAACACTTTTGTGTGGCCTGACTCTCCTTGGAGGGGCTTCTTACTGTTTAGAATTAAATTTCCTTTGTCTTTAGACCTCAGCTTTCTGACAAGTTCATAAAAGTTTTGAGCTTTTTTCATTGTTTGGATGAAAGCAGCATCCTCTTACTGCTTTCTACATCCTAAAGGGAAGTGGAACTCCCCCAAAGCTTTTTAAATCCTAGCCCCACACTCCCTCTCAAGGACGTTCACTCCCAGGACCGTGTTTACACTTCACCACATAAGATACGAATAAGTGGTTGTATCCCCTTCCTGGAACCTGCAAATCAAAAACAGAGTCCAGCCCAGCCGGTTTGGCTCAGTGGATAGAGCGTTGGCCTGCGGACTGAAGGGTCCCACTTATTCGATTCTGGTCAAGGGCATGTACCTTGGTTGTGGGCACATCCCCAGTTGGGGGTGTGCAGGAGGCAGCTGATCGATGTTTCTCTCTCATTGATGTTTCTAACTCTCTATCCCTCTCCCTTCCTCTCTGTAAAACAAACAAACAAAACAATAACAACAACAAAACAGAGTCCAGAGAAATCAGACGTACTAATACAGTGATCAGAACCGAATTGAGTCTCCTCCAGGCAGAAAGTCAGTTCTCGTGTGCATCGTCATGTGCATTGCTCCTCTAAGGTATCAGGGATGCCCTCGTGCTGTAAGGCCCTTCTTTTTCACGACTTACCTCACCGAGTGCCTCCCTGCAAGGAGGGCCCACTGTTTTATCTCATCTGTCCTCACACATTCATATGATACAGGAGCAGGTGGTGGTCTCTCCAATCTCAAAACTGAAAGAAGTGAGAGGCCTGGAAGTGAAGGATCACATGCCCCAGCTGGTCCCAAACCCAGACTCTCTGACTCCAGCCTGGCCCCCACCTAGGCCACACCACTGTGCTGTGTTCTAATTCTAAGGTCTCCTGGGCAAAAAAAAAAAAAAGCTTCCACAGTCATTTGTTCAGGGTTTAAGTGATTCATTTGGTGATTTGATCCCGAAACAGAAGACAGTCTGGCTTTCTAGACTAAAAACAATATCCTAAACTGGATCACATTCAGAAGTTCAGAAGAATGGTTGTAACTGATTGGAAAATGAGCCCTGTGGCTGAGCTCAGGCTGAGGGCCATGTCCTTTTGTCTTCCACAGCTCTCGTTGGTGCCTGCGGTGGGAATTACTCGGCCATGACTTCTGTAGTCTATTCCCCTGACTTTCCTGACACCTATGCCACGGGGAGGGTCTGCTACTGGACCATTCGGGTTCCGGGAGCCTCCCACATCCACTTCAACTTCACCTTATTTGACATCAGGGATTCAGCAGATATGGTGGAGCTGCTGGATGGCTACACCCACCAAGTCCTGGTCCGTTTCAATGGAAGGAACCGCCCACCTTTGTCCTTTAATGTCTCCCTGGATTTTGTCATTCTGTATTTCTTCTCTGATCGCATCAATCAGGCCCAGGGGTTTGCTGTCTTATACCAAGGTAAGACTTCCCTGTGTCTCCAGCTCCTCTTGCACACCCTTGTGACCTGTGGAGCTTGGGCAGTTCTTGCTGGGAGGTCTTAGTCAGGAGCTACTGAGTTAACTTACGGATTTCCCCACCTCCCATTTCAGAACTGGTATGTTTCATGATACAGAAAAGAGGTGAAACCTGTAATGTTTGCCATGTTAGAGTCCTAATGACAGTTTCCATGGGAGGGTTAAAAGAACAACCAAAAGGAAGAACTGAGGCTGATAGAATTGGAAGGCTCTAAGGAGGTCATTTGGTCCATCATCCTGTCTCTCAGGATCCAAGCCAACCACAGAAGATTGGTGTCCCATCTTTCTTCAAATCCTCCTAAGGTGGGGCCCCGCTCTGTGTCTCTCTAATGTGGGCACATGTGTTCCAGGCACATATCTTTGCCAGCACATGAGAAACACAGGGTGTCTAAGACCTAATCTTTGTCCTAGATGTCCAAGGGCCTCAAGAAGAGTTCAGTCAGTGTTGTGTGCTACAGGGAGTCAGAGGGAGGAGGCCACCCCACAGGTGGGACAGTCTTGAAGAACAGGTAGGATTTGGGTCGATAGATAGGAAAGACAAGAGCTTTCCAGGCAGAAGGAGCCATAGCTGCAAAGGCACAAGGGTAGGAAATGATAAAGTATTCTCAGATGTCCACAGACAGACCAGTCAAATGATTAGAAGTTGACAGTGCATTCCTTCTGCCTTCTTTGGGGCCTGGCAGGTTCTGCTTGGAGGCCAGTGGGGAGAATTACACCCAGAATTGGATCAGAGAAAACAGCCTTTCTACATAACCAGGAGCTCCACTATAGAACCAGTGCCTCCTCCTTCCTAGTTCTTCATTGTCTTTATCAGCTTGCCCCACTTAATTCCTTTTGATCTTCCAGCTGTTAAGGAAGAACCACCACAGGAGAGGCCCACTGCCAACCAGACATTGGCCGAGGTGATCACGGAGCAGGCAAACCTCAGCATCAGCGCTGCCCGGTCTTCCAAAGTCCTCTACGTCATCACCACCAGTCCCAGCCACCCACCACAGACCGTCCCAGGTAGCAGTTCCCAGACACCATCAAAGGGGGTGGAAGCCACAGAGCTTGAAGGCAGTGCCCTTGGCAGTTACAAAATCAGAGTACTCTTGGGTGTTTCTCATTCCAAGGCAGGTTGGGGTCCTGGCTCTGTCACCATGTTTGTCCTGGCCTTTGAGGGACACGTTCTCATTAGCTTGACTCCTTAGTCCTTAAGGAAAAGCGCTCACTGCCATAGAGACAACATGTGTGCCTTTTGTACATTATGATTAATAAGCTAATCCAGTGTTTTCTCACACTGAGAATATCTTTCTAGAACCCCAAGTTGTTGCTCCCTAAATTGGCAATTTCAAGAGCTCTACTTATTCATTCATTCGTTCAAAAGATACATAAGTGCTTTAATGGTACCAGGTGCTGTTGTAGGCACTGGACTATACAATGAACTGAACAAACCTTCCCTCCAGTAGGAAGAAAAGACAAGAAGCAAAATAAACAGTCAGATAGTGATAAGAGCCATGAAGAAAAGTCATGCAGGAGAAGGAGAGAGAGTGGGTAATGGTCTGTGGTTTAACTTGGTTGGGTACAGGCTTCCGTTCTCTCCTTTCTGCCAAGGAAATTGGGGCCTTTGTGAGCTGCCAGAGCTGCAGCGTATTGCTAGCGATTACCTAGCCTAGAGATTTTCAGACTGTACTCCAGGTCCCTGCAGGACCCTCCATAGAAGGTCAGGGCAGAGAGCCTCTCTAGTGCTTGCCCCACGTCCTTCATTTGTGAATCCTGATAGGATTTCACAGGTCACACATCTCATTCCTCAGGTGAGAAACTGAGGCCCACAGAGTCTATGTAACTCATTTGTGGTTGCACAATGGATCCAGTCATAGGGACAGAATGTGCACCACCATTTTTTACTCTGATCCAGTGCATCTTGGACCACACTGCCTGCCTGTCTCCAAGAGGGAGCTCTAAAGCCAGGCGAGGTGCTCAGAAGGCTGAGACGCCATGCAGCCTGGCTCTTAGCTGCATTTGGTGGCTTTTCCCACCTGCAGGGAGCTCCTTGGCCAGACCTGCATCTCTGAGCTGCCAGTGTTCCCTCAGGGCTTCCTTCTGAAAACTGAGCTCACACAGGTCTGATGGGCCCTGTCTTTTGCAGGATGGACAGTGTATGGCCTGGCAACTCTCCTCATCCTCACAGTCACAGCCATTGTAGCAAAGATCCTTCTGCACGTCACATTCAGGTGAGTACGACAGCGCTGCCCAATTCCAGGAGCAAAGGCTCTGAGCCCCTTTTCTACTAGCTTCGTTTGTCTGGTAAAAGCGTAACATCAGAACATGACCCCAGAGGCCTTAGTCCTAGGGAACATATGACAGTAGACATGCCTCATTCTCTGGAGAGTGAAATGTACAACTGGACAAATTTCACTAAGGATTGAGTGATTGTGTTTGCTCCTGTATCCAGATGATGCAATTTCAAGGGGGATTGAAACAATCTGGCATAGAAAACAACAGTTTCCATTTTTTGCCTGGTGCTAGCCCTTGAGAGATCCTGATGGGAGAACAAAGATTGCTGGAACGGTACCAGGTATTTCCGAGTGCCTTCTAGAAACTGGAAAGCATTCTTAGGAAGAGAACCTAACATTTATTAACTTGCTTAATAGTCATTTTAAGGCAGTTATGTAAGAAGCTCGCAGAAGCTTCGTCCTTCAATTCTGACCATTTGTGAAAAAAACATTTTCTTCCTTTATTTTGCTGTTCAGGTTTAGCAGTTCTTCCTTCCAGGAAAGGGGCTTTTGAAGTTTGTGTGGTTACAGAGGGGGGCCCTTTCTAATTTTTTCTAGATTTCTACTCTGTCTTCCCTGTGGTTCCCAATCCAGCGCTCTCCATATTTTTCCCCAGTTTTATTGAGATATAATTGATATATAGGCTATCTGCATTTCAAGGCCTTCCTGAATGTTGGTGTCCTGCGGAAGCCACTTTTCCCTGACCTCACTAGCCCTCAGCCACAGACGTTTATACATTAAGTGACGGCTCCTCCTTTGCCCTCTGAAGGCTGCCCTTGGTCACACGGGGACCACCCACATGCCTCTCCATCCTGCGCCTTACATTTTTCAGTGGAAACAGTGTCATCATTGTTTACTGAGCCCACTCACATGCCATATATACATATATTTTTTTTTAAGTCACAATTTACATGTTCTGGAAGCCTCTCGGCACAGTCCTGACCACGTGTCTCCCACAGCAGCAGAAGAGCAGGGGGCTTCCTATAGGGCCCAGCAGCTCACGGCACCCTGAGGCCCTAAAGTGCACATCTGGCTCCTACCTGACCCTGGAGCCCCTCGGCAGCTTCCCTGCCACGCAGCACTGGTGCTAAGGCAAGACCCATTCCTGCAGAGTAGTTCTGCCTGTGTCCCATTTTAACTAGGTAAATGTAATTTGAAGAAAGCATTCTTCTATTTAAAAAAATGAATTTGAAAACTCACTATCTCAGGACAGCCCTTTCCAGATTTGAATAATTCTGTGAGTTAGCAAGTTCTTTGTTAAACTGAGCTGGAATCTGCTCCGCTGCACTCCCACCCCACAGGACGCATTTCATTGGCACAATAGTCCTTCAGATCCCTAAAAGCAGCGCTTAGGTCTTTCCCGTGACCTCCCCTCACCGAGCGTCCCATTTCATAGGTACAGGTCTCTCATGTGACGTAGATTGTTTGGGCTTCTTTGTTCTCCTGGGCAGGAAGAACTCTTAAGTTATTTTTGTTTGACAGATCACATCGTGTTCCTGCATCAGGGGACCTTAGGGATTGTCGTCAACCAGGGACATCAGGAGAAATCTGGAGCATTTTCTATAAGCCTTCTACTTCCATTTCCATCTTTAAGAAGAAGCTCAAGGGTCAGAGTCAACAAGATGACCGTAATCCTCTTGTGAGTGACTAAAAGCTCCCCCATGCCCAGGACAGGAGGTTCCTCTGAGCTCAAGGCCACAGGGACCACCTCTCCTGTGGTTTCCTCTGATGAACTCTTCCCTGCCTCTCCCTTGGCCTCTTCAGAGGCACCTGCCAATGGACTGGGAAGGGGCGCCCTGCTGCAGGGGCAGGCGTAGCCTGGATTCGTCCTGCTTCATCAGCTGCACTTAGGAGAGAAACTCCAAGTCCCAGGGTCTGGCCCTCCTGTGTGTGTGTGTGTGTGTGTGTCTATGACTCTCTCTGATCCAGGAATGGGGGTGTCAGGACACTGGGGCTGAGATGACAAAGATGGTTGTGTCCAGCACTGGGTTCAGGTATATTCTAGATCATGGTCGGCAAACTGCAGCTCGTGAGCCACATGCGGCTCGTGAGCTGCCGTTTGCCGCTCTGTTGACTAATGAGTTTGCCGACCACTGTCATATGCTACCCTTTACCTCTTGGCACACAGTATGCCACAATTGCCTAATCCTCACAGCTTCCAACTACACAGTAACATTTAGTCTAGCAATGGTCGGCAAACTCATTAGTCAACAGAGCAGCAAACAGCGGCTCACGAGCCGTATGTGGCTCGCGAGCCGCAGTTTGCTGACCACTGTTCTAGATGACTGTCAGGTGGTGGGTAAGTGTAGGGTGCCTTGAGTCTTGCTTGCTTCTCTGTTTTGTCCACACATAGATCACTCTCTCCTGGTCTTTATGGTTTAGAAGAAGGCCAGGCAGAGAATTCTGAGGTTCTCTTGAGGGTTGGCCTGGTCCTCTACTCCTGGGTATTAGCATCCCCAAAGCCCTAAAGAGGGCCCATGGTCTGTGCTGACTCGGGCTTTGCTCTCTGGGCGCTGGATGAGAAAAGGCCTTCTAGGCTTGGACAGCCTGAGAATTAGGTCTTCTGACCCCCATTCATGTCAAACCTGAAGCCTCCCACATTTGGGCTTTTTCCATAGCTTGGTGACCAACAGGGCAAGCTTGTGGAGTGGTCGCCTAAAGCATCCATAGATTTACTCACACAACAGAGTTCCCTGAAAGCTTGTATAGGTGCTCGGTAACTTCTTGTCGGATTGGATTTGTCTGGCCTTGCCCCGAACAGCTTGTGGTCCTGTGGCACCTGAGCCAGGCCCTCACCTCTCCATGGTTCTCTACGCTGACGCTCAGTTCAGCACCAGGAATATGAATCTCATGGCTTAGCACTTGGGCAGCATTATGGAAGGCGGGGTGCCAGCAGCCCCCCCTTCAGCTGTCCCTCATTGTTAAAGAAGACGAAAACCCCTCACTGCGCCTATGTTCTCTGCAGCCCTTTCTGCCCCTTCTTACAGGAACAGAATGGCTTGGTGGGGAGGGCGAGGGCTCCTACCCCGGATCCCACACTACCCTGCCCCTGGTTGAGAGAGTCAGTGCCGTCTCCAGTTTAGAAGTGCCCACCACCCGTAGCAGGCTGTCAGCAGCAGTGACAAGAGCAGCCTGGGCCTCTGAAGGTCGGGCCTGGGCCTTGGTCAGAGCATGACTCTCCCTCAGGCACTCGGGCCTTGGGCCTTGCTGTGCCTCTGGCCTCCCAGGTCCCCTCTTTGCAGCACTTTGCCTCGTCTCCCCAAGTCCCTGAGCCACTGCCCCTATGGCCCTTCCTGGGGTTCTGCCACATTGGCAACCCGTCTGAAACGGGCCGCTGCCAGAAAAATGGGGCAGCTGGGAGGTATCCACAGGGAGAAGTGACACTTGGCAGCCAGGAGAGATGCTAGGAGCTGGAGGCAGAGGGGCCCTCAAAGAGGGAATGGGGCCGTGTCCACAGGGCGGCAGGGGTGCTGCTCCAGGCACCACGTGAGACCCACCACAAGCATGGATCTGCTTGGTGCTGTCTTCACGCTCTGATCTGGAAAGGGCCGTTTCCCGGGAGCAGCTGTCCGCAGACCCGGGGTCTGGAAACAAGGTCTGTCCCTTCAAGGACCACTGGAAATACACTGACATGTGTAGCCTCCCTTCCAAGCTATTCCTGGCTTTTGAGGAATCTCTTCTCAAACACAAGTGTCAGGTGTGCGGTAACAAAGGGCCCTGAGCTGCGAATAGACCCACATCCAGGGGAATGTGGAACTTGGCAAAGGGTTCACCCAGCCAACAGGCAGTGCAGCTGCCTAAGATTTACTCTGATCACTGGCCTTTGGGACCACCCGCCCGCCCTGCTCACCTCACACACTGGCCACAGGGCCAAGCCCCAAGCCAGTGTGTTGTCTGAGCTGCAGCAGGAGCAGCCCTTTCTCAGAGATCCTGGAAGCGCTGGTGAGCCCCGTGCTCTCCTTCCGGCTGGTCCTGGAACAGCCCAGTGCCGCCAGGATCAACATACTGCCCAGGGAGGGGCCGCGGGGATCCCAAACCAGCTTCAGGACAGCCTGGGGAAGAGAGCCACACATCGTCTCCGGCCGGACCTCCACAGACTCCTTGGCCACAGCCTGGCCATGTCTTGGTTGGAGCCTGTCAGCAACATCCTACAGGGGGTCCCCTGTGGCTAAGTAAACACCTGAGAAAGAAAGAGGTGAGGTGTGCCTCCAGGAGGCACTTGACCTTATAAGACACTGCTTTAGAAGAGAGACAGTGGGGGCTGGAGGTGATTGGAAAGGGTGACCCTGAGAAAAGTCCATTACAGATCACATAGTGGAAGATGATGAAAGAGGAAGGGGGAGGGGCTCCGGGGACCACCGTGGACAGTGGCTCTGAAGGCATCCGGTCCACAGCCTCTGCCCTGAGGTGGGTGAGTGGAGGAGGCTGCAAGTCGGTGCCTCAGCACCTGCGTGCCCTCCTCATCCTGTTCACTGTTGGTACCCAGGCCCTGCTTCTCAGCATGTGTCCCAACATGAGGGAGGGCAGCTGCTCTTGTTGCCTCCCCTTTCCTTAGCCGTGTTTCACAGTGCCCTTGGCCCCTCTAGAAGACACCCAATGCCCTGTGTTCTTCCCCATGTGTCACTGCTTACAGAGCAGAGAAGGAGTAGGAATGAACCCCGGGTACCTACCCCTACACCCCCATGTCAGAACCAGGGTATAAGCGAGGTAAGGTGATTGCTGTAACTTCTGAAGTGTGGGCTCTGGCTCAAGACTCCAATCAGCCAGAAACCCACAAAGATCAAAGCACTAGTGAGTGCAGCCATCCTGGACCTCAGGCCAAACCTGTGGGGAAAGGCCTCACCACACGCCCCATCATCAGCTCAGGCAGGAGTCGGCCTGACCCAGCTGAGGATCTGGCCAGGCCATCCCAGGCCCAGCGGGCACGCAGGCTGTCGCCAAGCCTCTGTGCATCCCGCTCGAGCACTTAATCCTCACCAGCACTTAGTGGATGGCCTCAGAGATCCCTGTCTCCCTGCCTGTCGAGGCCACCCCAGGTCTCCCACAGAGCAGGCCAGCTCCACTCCATAGCCCAGTCAGCTGGCGCCCTCTTGGGTTGCAGATCTCCTTTTTGGCTTGATGCCGGCTATGGTTACTACCTTGGGAATTTTTAGCCTTTTACTTGTTTCCTCTGGTGTCTTTGTTCACCGTCCTCACTCTTCTACCTCCTGGCCAGGTCTCTCAGCTTAGCTGCCCTGGCGTGGGGTGTTTCTCAAACCTTCCAGCCGCAGCTGCCTCCCCTCAGGCTGGCCGGCTCAGGGGTGAAAGGGCCTCCCCCTCTGCCTGCAGACCCAGGGGGTGCCCATTGCACAGGCTTCTGTCTTGTGAGTCCAGCATACTCAACGAGATGGAAGTGGGGTGTGGAGGAAAGTCCGAGGCAAATCTGCTTCAGAAAGAATGTGTCTTCCGGAGCACGTGGCGGGGAGCTGCCACCGCAGGGCAGGGGTCACGCAGCATCCAGACCTGCCCACGTCCAGGCTCACCTTCCCATGGGGATCTTGACTTTGGATGACGAGGCTTTATTTGTAAATATGCTCTTAATATGCAACTTTGAGAATAAAATAGAAACATCAAGTATTTTAAAATATAAGATGAAGTGTGACGCACTGTATACAATTTAATATATATTTTTAGGGTTTTGTTATTTAAGAAAATGGAATGTAATGGTACTTAACTTTTACAAAAGAGAGAAAAATGTTATTTTTACTGCCTGGAGAAAATAAATATTCTCATTGTTGTAGAAACAGGGGATGGGCCCTGGCTTGTTGTCTTTATGGGCGCCCTCCCGAATCCCCGGCCAAGGACGGTGTTGCATGCAGGGAGACCCTTGGCTCTTCCTAACCTGTGCCCATTCCAGGCTGCACCGCTGGCTCAGTTTTTCCCAAGTGTCTCCGGGTTCCCTCAGGTCACGCCACAGCTTTGACCAGCAGTGACCTTCAGCTGGTAAGATCTGGAAGAGCTGGAATTCCAAATGAGCACGCCACCCGGTGAGATGGGGCCGTTCTCGGGATGAGCACAAGGCTCTGCACGCAGAAAGACTTAGGTTTGAATCCACCTTGAGGTGGCAATCCGCTTCTCAGCCTCAGTTTCCCCTCCCTGTAAATGTAATAGTATCTGTGCCCCAGAAGGCGATGAAGATTAAGTGAGAAAAGATGTCTAAAACACTCGCGTGGTTGTTATCCCATGTGGAGTTCGTCTTGCCTTTCAGAGCGGCCACTTCTTCCTCTGCGCACCCTCCTTTGTAGTAACACCAATGGAAGCTCCGTGTGAGTTGCCCGCTCTGCGCCCGGCACTCTCCTGTCAGGCGCTGCGCATACCCGGACAGCCCTTTCTGCAGGTACTGTCGCCCTGTTTCGTCAGTGAGGAAATAGGCTCGAGAGCAGCAAGGGGGTGGTAGTGGAGAGCACAGCCCTAGAGTCAGCCTCCAGGATTCAGCTCCCACCACTCATTTGCTGAGAGGCCAGGAAGTGTAAAACAGCGAGGCTTCGGGGGGTTTTGGTGGAGGAGTGACGTCAGATTCCTAGTTTAGAAGGATAGACACTTGCATTAGGAAAAACAGATTGGAGTGGGGTAAGACTGAGGGTGAGGAGGCCCATCAGAGCCTCAGAGGTACACAAATGAGAGACATGGGGGACCTGACCAGCACTGGAGGGAGGGGAGAACTGGGTGAGAGTAAGCTGGCTATACCCATGGGCCAGGGGTAGGTACTCGGGGCCTGGGCTCACATCCCCACCCCACCACTTACCACGTGACCTTGGGCGAGTGACTCAGCCCTGTGTGCCTACTTTCTCATCTGTCAGATGGGGGCAATTCAGTACCTGCCCATAGTGTTGTGATGGGTTATTATCTTAGTATAGTTTCAGTAAATGGTAGCTGTGCCTTGTTATTGCAGAGTAGAGGTGGGGGGTTAAGAACAAGGAGAAGTGTCTAGGATATAGCCCACGTTTCTTTCGATGGTTAATACCAGAAGTGTTTTCAAAGGTCTTTATTCAGAAGTCTGGTTATGTTTTGTGAGCAGAAATATGCCGTAGGAACCTGACTCCTGTTTATATCCATTAGCCTATGGTAAAATTAGTTTCATTATACTTAGGTTCACGTAAAGTCGCAGTTTCCAAGAACCTATCAACGACGTTAGGTGAGGGCTTCCCGTAGTTCTCTGGCAGGCGTATTACCTGGACATGGAGTTTGTGGCCCTTCTTTCCCTCTGTCCTCTCCCCGGCTGACCTTGGCCTACACCACAGCAGCCAGCCCAACCCTGCGGTGGCTGTTGCAATATGACGGCCCCTGAAAGCTTCACTCAAGTGTTTCTCTTCTCTGAGCTTTCCTTCTCTCTTTCCCAGGAGCTCTTTTTGACTTTGTAAAATGTTAAGTATAGTTGGTATACAATACTATATTAGTTCCAGGTGTACAGCATAGTGATTCAACATTTATATACTTTACAGTGTGGTCTTCACACTACGTCTAGTAATCACCTGTCACCAGGCAAAGTTACCACAATATTACTGACTATATTCCCCTTCACCTTTTCTGCCTATTTCCCCTCACCCCACCCTCTGCTGTTCTGGCAACCATCAGGTCAGTCTGTTTCTACGAGGCTGCTGTTTTTGTTGTGTGTTGTTTGTTCATTTGCGTGTTGTTGTTGTTTTAGATTCCACATGTAAGTGAAACCATATGGTATTTGTCTTTCCTCATCTGACTCTCTGGTTCTATCCATGTCACAAATGACAAGATTTCATTCCTTTTTATTGCGGAATAAACTTCCATTGTGTGTGTGTGGGTGTGTCTCACATCTTTATCCATTCATCGATCGATGGGACATCTAGGTTCCTTCCATATTTTGGCTATTGTAAAAGACATTGCAATGAACATAAAAGTGTATATATCTTTTTTTAATTTATCTTGTTGAGAATATTACAGATATCCCCTGTTTTTCCCCCATTACCCTCTTCCATCTGGCTCCCGCCCCACCCCAGACCTTCACTGCTCTATTGTCTGTATCCATGGGTTATGCATATATGCATATGTTATTTGGTTAATCTCTGCATGTGTCTTTTAATTTTTCAGATAAACACCCAGAAGTAAAATTGCTGGGTAATACGGTAGGTCCATTTTTGGGTTTTGGCGGAATCTCCGTACTGTTTTCCACAGTGGCTGACCAATTGGCAGTCCCAACAGTACACAAGGTTCTCTCTTCTCCACGTTTTCACCAACACGTTCTTCACTGACTTTTTTATAATAGCCATTCTGACGGGAGTGAGGTGGCATCTTATTGTGGTTTTGATATGCATTTCCCTGATAATTAGCGGAGCATTGTTTCATATGTCTGTCAGCATCTGTGTGTCTTTGGAGAAAGGTTTGTTCTGTCCTCTGCCCCTTCTTTAATTGGACAGATTATTTTTTGTTACTGAGCTGTATGCGTTCCTTATACAGTTTGGTCATCAACCCCCTTACCAGATATATCATGTGTGCATATATTCTGAAGGAAAACGTTTTCATGGCTGGTGGAAAACCAACGGGGTGGCCACTGGTAAACTTCTTAGGGACAGCTTAGCCTGCAGCAGAAGAACAAATGCAGCCAGAAGGTGCAGCCGCCCTGCCTGAAGCAGGACCAGGAAGAGCACCCCAAGCCCATCTGCGTGGACTTTGGGCACCGCTGACCTTAACCTCATCGCCTTGTTTTTTGAAACCTGAGAGATTCGGACATTGTAAAACCCGCCCTCCGAGGAGCCCACACCAGGGCAGCATCAGCCCCGTCCTTTGTCAAGCAATCAAAGGCGCTTCTTCCTGTGGAGACGGAAAGGGCTGGACAAGGGTGACCTTGTCTCCAAGCTTGGAAATCACATGATCATCTCCTCTTCCCCCCTGGGCTGTGCGAGCCTGAAACTGCAGACAAGTCTCTGGGACTCTGAGAACTGGAGAGCTTTTGTTCCTCTGTGGCGGGGTCGGGTCCCTGTGGGGATTGCTTTCGCTTGGCTGAAAGGGGAACTGAGGGGACAGAATATTTCAACCTCAACAAGCAGCAACATTTGCTTGTAGCTGGAAGTCTTCGTTTCTGGTCTCCAGCTGTTGTCTGGAGCCACCAGGCCCCTGCTGAATGGGAGGGACTACACCCGGCAACTGGGGGCAGGCAGCACTGGGCTCTGCTGGCCGTGGACCAGCCCGTGTCCAGGGGGCCCATGTCCAGGACAGCCCGGGGCAAGGATGCCCCCAGCCCTCCCAACACTGGACACTGGGCCCTGGAATGAACCTGCTAGCTGTGGATGACTGGGCTGGGGAACCAGGCTCCACAGAGAAGCATTTTAGGAGGAAAATAGATCCAAGTCTGAGGTCCAGGCTCCCTCCTCAGGGGGAAAACACAGAAAGGTCTAAAACAGCCCAGGCTTTTGCAACTGAGGAGTTTCAGATTTCACGTACTTCACTCTTAGGAACGTTTTCCACTGTCCCTGTTCAAATGAGGGCTTTTACACACTTAACTAGACGCCCACTATTTTGCACACTGATCATGGGACTATGTTTCATGGACTTGCCTTAGTTGCTGGTGCCACCGATGAATCGGATCAAGAGCATTCAAGGGGTATTCAAACCTCATATTTAACCTAATATGGGGCAGCTTTTTACGGGCCCCAGGGCAAGCTGAGGAAAGGGCTTTTGAATGTGCAAGGATGGTGATAGTAATGGCAATAACAGCAGCTAACATTTCTGCAGTCCCTACCAGTATGTGTGTAAGCCACTGTACTGAGCACTCAGCAGACGTTACTGAGCTCATCCGTGTGACAACCCAGCCTGGGGAACGGAGGCTCAGAGAGGGGACCCAGCCAGCGGAGGGCAAGGCCAGGATTCAGCCCGCTCCAAAGCCAGGGCTCCTAATTCCCGTTGCACTTCAGGCCCCTCGGGGCAGGCAGGTGGGCTCTGAGAAAGGCCCCGAGCTCCCAAATATCTCGCCCTCACAGATGTCGCCCCCACACAGCCCAGAAAAGTACAGATCAGTTTGCCTGGGGCGAGGAAGGCAGCAAACCTACACTTCTTGCCCTGCAGCCACGGCTCAGAAGTTGAGCGTCGACCTAGGAACCAGGAGCTCACGGCTCAATTCCTGGTCAGGGCATATGCTCAGGTTGCGGGCTCATCCCCAGTGTGGGGCGTGCAGGAGGCAGCCAATCAGTGATTCTCATCATTGATGTTTCTCTCCCTCTCTCCCTCTCTCTTCCTCTCTGAAATAAATTTTTTAAAGAGCCTACACTTCCTGACCTATTGAGAACACAAACGGCTTTGGTGAATATTATCAAGCCCCTCCACCAAAAGATCCCACCTATAAAAATCTGCCTAGAAATTCTGGAGATTTAAAGACCCCCTAAAACCCTCCATGGACTATAGGTTTAGAATCTCTCCATTCAGCCGTAAGCATGGGTACCTGAAAGTTAAAACTAGACCAAAGAGGATAACAGGAGTATTAATATAGTGACAGGACTCATTGATACATTGAACTGATCACTTATTAAAGTGTCTGGCATTTATTCCGGGGATTGGTAAATTTTTTTCTGCAAAGATCTAAATAGTAACTATTTTACCCTTTTTTTTTTCCTTAAAATACATTTTATTGATTTTTTTAAATTTCTTTATTAATTAAGGTATTACATATGTGTTATTTTACCCTTTTTGAACCATATAGCCTCTGATCTCTGTCACAACTACTCAACTCTGCCCGCACTGGTTGCTGGGGGCCAACCACTAGAACCAGTGCCCATCCACTGAGACCTTCACGGACCTCACCACTACAAGTCCTGGAGCCATCCAGGTGACTCCAAGGGGGGGGGGGGTGGCGGCGTGGGGAGAGGGACACCAGGGCCCACATGTAAGCAGCCACAGAACAATATCTAAGTAAATGGTGGTTGTGTGCTGATAAAACTTAACTTATGGACACTAAAACTTGAATTTTATATCTCTTTCATATGTCACCAAATATTATTATTATTATTATTTTACCCCAACAATTAAAACCTGTAAAAACCATTCTTAGCCCGTGGGTCATACAAAATAGGCGTCAAGCCCACAGGCCATAGTTAGCTGCCCCCCGCACTGTGCCAACCACTTTCACACATCATGTTTAATGCTCACAGCCAACTGTATGCGTTAAGCATTGTTATTATCCCCGTTTGTCAGATGAGGACACCAAGGCTCAGGTTAAATAACTCAGGCAAGAAACACTGGAGTTAGAACTTGACCCACCGTCATCTTGTTTACTTTCCTGAGGAACAAGACCAGGTGAGTTTGTGGAGAAAGGAAAGGAAAAGGTGCAGGTGGAGCGGGGAAGGGGGACCCTAACGCCTGGCAGCACTCTGGGCCCTGGGAGCATAAGGAGGGGCCGGAAGAGGCTCTTTGCTGGAATGGCCTGCCCTGCGGGGGAGGGCGGCTGGTTTCCTGAGCTGTTCATCCAGACAGAGACCCGGACCCAGACAGCTGGTGGCCCTGACATTGTTTTGCGTCTCCCAGGTTCTCCCAATTATAACCAATTTGCCACCCTCAGCAATTCCTTGTTCTCCTTTGCTAATGTCCATGAGTTGGAACCGTGAGCCAGACTCGCAGCCAAACATTCAGCTAACATCACTTCCCTTTCCCATGTGGGGAGCCCCAGTCTCTTAGAAACATGCCTTTCTTCTCAGTCCCGTGAGGCCCGCCCTTTTGCATGCTGCCTTGCTCAGCTGAGATCTCTTAGCAAAGAGAGGGACCAAGTCTGCTTAACTTTCTCCAGCTCCCGGCCTGCCTGGCTGACTCAGGCTCAGGGAGATGGCTAAGGGTGGTCTTTCTTCTTCTTGCACTTCACCATTTCTCCATTCCCGCCTTACTTGTGAGCAGCTTGGCTGCACTCAGGAACCTGGGATCAATGCAGGTCTACCTGAGTTCCCAGACCTCAGGCAAGTTGCCTTTCTAACCTCAGTTTTACCCACTTATAAAATGGGTGCAACCGTCATTTCTCATAGAGTTGTTAGAAGATTAAATAATATAACAAAGGCGAGGTGTTTAGCTGATTTTTATTCGTGGACTAAAGTGGTACTCCCAACCACAGAGGTCTGGAGAGGAGCCAGCGTGGCAAGGGCCTGGCCCATAGTCCCGACTTTGCAAATGGGAACTGAATCGCACGGTTCTCGCCAGACCTCACAGGAGCCACCAAAAGTGTGGGGACCTCGGAAGCGTTCTGCCTTTGGAGTTGAGAGCCCATTTATCAAACTCCAAGCACACAGTGCACAAAATAAGGGCAGTTTTCTCCTTAGAAAATAATGCCGACTCGGTTCCTTTAAGTAGCTAGTTTCCCCTGCCCGATACATCCCTTCTGTGGCCCTGTTTTATAAAAGCACCTACTGACCTTCACCTTCTCGGGGACATATCTATTGGGTGGGCATACCCTTCTCTGCTGGCTTCCAGCTGGCAGTGGGTTTCTTTACCTGTTGCTTCAGGTGAGCAACAAATAACAGAATTTGGATATCCTTATATTTCCCTCCTGACCAGAGGTGGGCAGGTAGGCAGGGTAAGCCCCCAGGCCTAGCTCGCAGAGGGAAGGCGCCCAGGAGCTGTTTGCCAGCTGGATTCCCGGTCCTCACAGACCCCAGACCCTGCCTCCTTGCACCCTTTCCCTACAGGAGCCATCCCGGTGCAGCCTTGCTCACCTGCGCCGCCCAGTGGTAGGAACAGAGAGCTGCAGAAGAAAGTTGGCCCTCAACCACTGACTCCATGCAACCCTCCAGGCCCAGTAACCCAGTAACCCTCCAGGCTAGTAACCCAGGACTCTCACTCTCACTGAGGCACCTAGAAGCTCTGTGATTTGCTAACGCTGCCATAAGGTGAGTCCTCTGGGCTCCGATCCCACGGGGCCCAGCAACAGGAAAGTCATTACTGAAGAGCATCCATTTTCTGCTGATTGAAGGAACTTATTCCATCAGTGGGGAATGAAGCAGTCCCTCCCCACCTTGAGTCACCCCCACAGATGCCTGCTAGTGGAAGGGGTCTCCTAAAGGCTTTCTCCCCTGGGCCAACGGTGCACTTGATCCCCAAACAAGAAAGCCCCTCCCTTAACTACAAAGTAAACCTCTCCAGGCCCCCTGGGCTACTTGCTGTACAAATGTTTATGCCACTGGAAAGAGAAAAAAGAGACTCTTGCAAGTGCTCCCCAAGAAGATGGGTGCCAAGTCAGTAATTAACCCCCAGCAACTGATGTCTGATCTTTCGCCAACCGGTCTGCAGCAGCTCGGCGGGGTGGCTGATGGGGCATATGCTGTAGCTTTGCATTTGATGGGCCTTTGAGGCCTTGGGATGCTCTCTGGAAAGGACACCTGCTACATCTTGAAAACTCTGAATTAGGCACTAGGGGGACCCACCCCCAGAAAGCCTCTGACTCCCCCAGCACTCGCGCTACAGGTGAAGGAAGCGTTGTGAGCAGCCACAGCATTCGAATCACTCTGGGCAAGACCCCCGGTGATGCATGTGCACACAGAGCCAGGAGAAGCCAGCTGCCACAGGCTAACCTTTGCCAAAGGGCTGGTACTTGGTCATATTGATGGCGAACATCTAAATGTCTAAGGACCAGGCTTCCTGCTAAACTCCACACACTGTGCGTTATTTCATCTGGTACTTCAACAACCCCATGGCATGGGGATGGTTATACCCACATTTTACAGATGAGGAAATTGAGTCTCAGAGAAATGATGTCTGCTGCTGACAGCTTTTAAGTCCATCTTGGTCGATTCTGTTCTTCTAACAGAGTGTGGACCTTGCCCGAGGTCATCAAGCTGACGAATGGTGGCAAAGCTAGGGCCAAAACCCAGGGCTTTATGCCTTCAGAGTGACATCTGCCTGACCCTTTCCGTCAGTGCTCACAAACACAAATGACAGTTACCACCTTTCAGACTTCCAGAAGCAATGCCAGGCTCAAAGGAGCTGACCAGTGGGAGCTCCGTGCAAAGATCGCAATCAGGTCTCCCGCTGGGTGGAGCCAGGGGGAGTGAGAGGGGCCACTGTCAGCTGCTTCCAGTTCTAGAATCCCATCATGAGAGGCTGGGGGATGGAAAGAATTAGTCCCCTCCCCCTTTCCAGTGCGGGGGGGGGGGGGGCCAGAGAGCAGAATTCATGCCCCAGGTCCTGCCTTCATAGTCAGTGTGCTTTCCATGGCTGCATGGAGCGTCCTGGGGTGGGGGGTGGGGGGGGTGGGGGCGGGGATGAAGCAGGTGGCAAGAACTTGAATGGGAAAATGGGGACAAAGCTCATCTCCCCGGAGGGTTCCCTGGGCCCTCGGTCTGGGAGGAGGGCGTCTTGCAGTTTCAAAGGGTCTTTCCTGCTAATGCAACGTGGGCCATGGACTGCTTCCCTCTTCAGCTCTACCATCTTGTGGATTCAAGGCAGGGGCCCACGGTATGGAATCGGCCATTAGCCTAGTTAATGACAGAACCTACCAAGTTAGAGATGCCCATCCTCCCTTGACTCTCTAAGTCACAATGAGATGGAGCGTTCCAGAAATCAGAGACAAAGATCAAAGGGGTTTTATGAGTTTTTTTTTCCTTCCTTGCCCAAGACTGGGCTAAGCAGCTTTTAGATATGACTCATTCTGCTTCCTGCCTTCTCCAGGGAGTGGGATTTCTTTGTGCAGGCAGTGCAGGGATCAGCGGTGACCGAGCCAAGTTCTGTGGGCACCACCGGTGGCGACTTGCTTACCCCTCCTCCAACAGAAACGGTGGGCTCAGAACAGCCAGTCACAGCTGTCTGACACACTGAGGCAGGTCACAACTTTCTTCCCTCCCCTGGGACCTTCAGAGGCGAGTCCCGCTTTGTTCTCTCGTTGAAACAGCACGCAGCAAGCCACCTCCGCGAGGGCAGAAGGAGGGACTGCCCACAGGAATTCAGCCCTGATTGCAACAAGTCTTATCATTTGGGAGGCGCACCTGAAGCCTGCTGTGGCTTGTCCAGGCTCAGTGGGCACAGTCATTTAATTCCAAAGGGGGACTTGGCACTGGGGGATAGCCAAGGACCCTGGGCCAGTGCAGGCTTTTCTGAGTGTCCCAGAACCAAGTTGCATATGGACTTCCTGTTTGTCAACATCCTTGTACGTGTATCGTGGCAGGGGACCTCGGGGGAAGCAGGATTTGGGCATTCCTGGAGCTCCCAGCTGAACCGCAGCCCTGAGAACCCTAGTCCCACAAGGGACTTCACCCACGGGCCTGTGGCAATAGTGGGCAGCCTGGGCACCCAGCAGAGGATGAGGATGGTGGGTAATGCCAGGTAGAGCATGCACCTGGTAGGTGAGGCCATGTGTGCATGTGAAAGAGCTCATGACCTTCAGACCACCCCACCTGTAGACCTGGCCTCCCTAAGTTAACTCTGGTTACAGATGCCTTTCTATATAGCAGGGCCACATCATTGAAAGTCACACTCCAGAAAGTCTGCCTGTCAGAGCTGGAAGTCACCCTCAGTCCCAGCACCCCTGCCCTGTAGCATCCTGGGCAGGTGCCCCTCAATCCCTGCTTGCACCTTCCTGGGGGAGGCAGCTCACGCCTCTTGAGGTCCCTGCTCCTGTACTCGGCGGGTGTGACTCTCATCTATGTACCAGTAATCTTCGGACTCTCATTGGGCCAGAAATGAGGACCTCATCCTCACCTCTCTCTCAATCCCATACACTGCCCTTTATCCCTCTGCCACGACCAAGGTCAAGCCACAGCCATACCTTGCTGGGGTAAGGCAGCAGTGTCCTCGGTGGTCTTCCCCATCTGTCCATTCTCCACCCTCCTATAGGGTGCCCTTCCTGAACCCAGGGCTGACCAGCTCCTTTCTGCCTAAATCCTTCCATGATCTGGCTTCAACTGACATCTCCAACCTCATTAATAATGATGGTGATGATAATAAAAAATAACAGCATGATGATGATGGTTGCCAACACTTACCAGTACATAGCACCTACCAAGCTCCAGACACTGTTTACTAGGTGTACCGGTTAAAAATGCGGATTAGCTATTAACTGGTTAAAAATGCAGGTTTTGGCCCTAACCGGTTTTGCTCAGTGGATAGATTCCAGTCAAGGGCATATACCTTGGTTGCAGGCACATCCTCAATAGGAGGTGTGCAGGAGGCAGCTGGTCGATGTCTCTAACTCTCTATCCCTCTCTCTTCCTCTCTGTAAAAAATCAATAAAATATATATTTTTTAAAATGTAGGTTTTGTAATCAAAGAAAACACGATAATTTCAAGAGAAACATCAAAAGTGCTTTATTCAAAGTAATGTCCATCGCTAGCCACACATTTCCCCCATCTTTCACATAATTTGTGGATACTGTCCCAATAGAACTTTTCTTGTTTTGAGGCAGACCATTCAGAGACCCCATTTTCCACTTCTTCATACGTTTTGAAGTGCTGCTCAGAACGTGCGTGTGCCATCAATCGGAACAAGTGGTCATCTGAAGGAGCAAGGTCTGGTGAATACGGCGGGTGGGTTAATACTTCCCGGGCAAGATCTTTTCACGTGTCTTTACCTGGTTTTGAAGTGTATGATGGTGCGTCATCATGAAGCAACATTACTTTGCCGTGTCTTCTGGCCCATCCTGGTCATTTTACGATCAAAGCATGGTTCAAATTGATGATTTGTTGTTGGTAGCAATCAGTATTAACGGTTTCACCTGGTTTAGAAGCTCATAATACACCACACCTTCCTGATCCCACCAAACGCAGAGCAGTGTCTTCTTTCCGAAGCGATTTGGCCTTGCAGTCGATGTTGATGGTTGACCTGGATCAACCAGTGATTTTGTGCGTTTGGGATTCTCAAAATAAATCCACTTTTCATCGCCAGACACAATTCGATTAAAAAAAAGACTCTTTCGTGCCGTTGAAGCAACGTTTTACTGATGACTTTTTGGTTTTCCATTTGTCTTTCGTTCAGTTGATGTGGCACCCATTTTCCTTCCTTTAAAATCGTTCCCATTGCTTGTGAATGATCAGAAATTGTTTGCTGAGCAGCATTTAATCTGTCTGCAAGTTGTTTTTTAGTTTGACACGCGTCTTCATCCAATAATGCTTGTCACTGTTGGTCTTCAAACTTTTTCGGTTGACCTGGACGTTCTTTGTCTTTCACATCGAAATCATCGCTTTTAAAGCGTTTAAACCAGCGTTCACAAGTGTCTTGAGATGGAGCATGTTCACCATAAGCTTCCCGAAGTAGACGATCACTTTTAGCAGCCCTTTTCTTCAAAATAATGAATTAAAACTTCCTGCAAATGCTCTTTTTTTGGGGGGGGGGGGCACGAAATTCGACATAGTTAAGCATAAAACTATCTATGATGTTAACGCCTTCAGAAAATTGGACATGCGAAGTTTTGAAGCTTGTTGTCAAACAACAAAATAGCATACATATCAAGGCGCATCTATATTAACATATGTGTCACTCCATCTCTTGAAAAAACTCCGCATTAGTAGCTGGTACACCTAGTAAATACCCCAAATTCGTTAACTCACTTTCTTTTCTCAGCAGTGACACGGACAGGGGTCTCCAGCATCCCCACCTTACCACCCACCTTCAATTCTCCCTCATCATTGATGCTTCTACCTCTCTCCCCGTCTCCCTTCCTCGGAAACAAATAAAAATGTATTTACCCATAAACAAGTTAGGTCCATGTTACTCTCTTCCGTATACCCTGCCTCTTCCTCCCCATCATTTCCTCATCGCAGCGTGCAGTCACTGCTCTCTGACTGAGGGTTTCTCTCTGCTCTGTCTTCGTGGCTGGCCGTGCGTGCCTGTTCCTGCATCGCCATCACCGAACCTGAGCTTGGGCTCCACGTGGGCGCAGCAAACTTGCATGGGACGCGTGAGGACATTCCCTGGGCAGCGTCCGGTATGCCGGGGCCACAGAGCCCACATTGAGTCTCCTGGGGATCCAAGTGGGCCAGGTCCCACCCAGCAGGCAGAACTCAGAGCTGACATGAATTCAGACGCCACGTACAGGATTCTAACTGAGTAAGGCATCGAGACAATCTCACCCTTTGTCAGGACTGTGGGAGTCGTACTTCTGCGCGGAGAAAAGCCCGTCTAGAATCAGGCGCTTTTTGAAACCATCAGCTCAAGAGAATTAAGGATTCTGTCCGCGTGCCCTGAATTTCTGGGCCTGGCAATTAATTCCTTCTAGATTAAAGGATTGTTGTGTTTCTGATACATCATTATGCGGAGTGGGCTTGCTGTGCATTTTAAAACTTTAACCGGGATCCTCATTAACTGGGACCTTTTATCTGTGTGCAACTTCTAGGAGAGGCCCGTGACTAGAAAGTGAGCTGCTCCATAAAAATAAAAAGTAAAAATCCAGGAGGCTTCCGGGCAGCTGTCCTCCCTCCTAATGCTAACAGAGCCATTTACTCCTAACCGCCCCCCCCCCCGCCCGGTGCAGGCTGTAATTGTACATCGCCCCCTGAACCCTCGCCCACCCCATCAGGCGGCCACAGCTCTCTCTAGTTGACAGGTGAGAACGCGGCAGCTGTTCAGTAGGTGTGACTGTACTCGGTAGGTGTGGCTCTCATCTATGTACCAGTAATCTTCGGACTCTCATTGGGCCAGAAATGAGGACCTCATCCTCACCTCTCTCTCAGTCCCATACACTGCCCTTTATCCCTCTGCCACGACCAAGGTCAAGCCACAGCCATACCTTGCTGGGGTAAGGCAGCAGTGTCCTCAATGGTCTTCCCTACCTGACCGCCAGGCCCCAGCTTTGGCCCCCCCGTCACTGCGTCCCCATCTCCCTGGACAGCAAAGATCGCTGTGCAGAAGGATGACCCCCAAAACCTTTTGAGTCCACCATCCACCCATGGACCATTCCATCTTGGGTTGGTATCCAGGAAACGAGGCTCCGTTGGGCCCTGGGGAGCCAGGAGGTCAGCGGGAGCAGAGGAAGCCCAGCCGTGTGGGAGGCAGAGGGTGACTCAGAGGCCAGGGGCTCCATCCCATGTGTGGGGACCTCACGGCTTTCTCAGACAGGTTCCAGCGTGGCTGCACTTAGGGCAGGACCTGAACTCAGACGGAACCCAGGAGGGGAGATTTCCGGGGCCCCTGTCAGACATTGGCTGAGCCATTCCAAATTAGCCTGCGCGTCCCCCACCCCCAACCCACCCTAGCACTTTAGCCACTCCCCCTTTTTAGCTCACACAGGTTTATACTCATAACATTTGTGGCCGCTCAGCATCTCCACCCGGAGCTCTCCACAGCACAAAGCAGCTAATAATACTGGTATAGTTCTCATTTTTCAGAAAAACCTAAAGGGAATTCTGACATACTACAACATGGATGAGCCTTAAGGACACCAGGCTAAGTGAAACAAGCCAGTGCCAAAGAACAAATATTGCATGATTCCACTTATATGAGGTAACCAGAGTAGCCCTATTCATAGAGACAGAAGGTGAGATGGTGGTTGCCAGGGGCTGGGGGGTGGGGAGTTAGTATTAAATGGGGACAATTTCCGTTTTGCAAGTGGAAAAGAGTTCTGGAGACGACTGGATGGAGGTGATATCCCACCACAATGTGAATGTACTTACTGCCACTGAACTGCGTGCTTTAAAATGGTTAACATGGTAAATTTAATGTTGTTGTTTCTTAATTTAATTTTTTTTTAAATTAGGCCCTGGCCCTAGCTGGTTTGGCTCGGTGGATAGAGCAGCGGCCTGCGGACCAAAGAGTCCCAGGTTTGATTCTGGTCAAGGGCACAGTCCAATGTGCAGGAGGCAGCCAATCAATGATTCCCTCTCATCACTGATGTTTCTGTCTCTCTCTTTCTCTCCCTTCCTCTCTGAAATAAATTTTTTTAAAAAATTAGGCCCCGGCCCGGTAGCTCGGTTGGTTAGAGTGTCATCCTGATACGCCAAGGTTTCGGGTTTGATCCCCAGTCAGGGCACATACAGGAATCAACTAGTGAATGCACAATTAAGTGGAATAACAAATTGATGCCTCTCTCTCTCAAATCAGTTTTTTTAGAAAGAATACAAATTATGTAAACTTTGCCTCCATCAAGCATCCTCCTACTCACATTATCTCACTGAGTCCTGGCAGCCACATTTGGAGATAAATTCGCCCGTTGTCTTCATTTACAGGTGAGGAAACCAAGGTGAGGGAGGTGACATGAGCAGCCTGATGCCACCAGCAAGTACGTGGCTGGGCCTGGGCCGGACCTAGGGCCTGACTGCAGGGCCTGCTGTCTCCCCACTCAGGGCCCAGACCCCAGAGGGAGCCATCCCCTCCCTGACCATTTTCCACAATTCTGCTCAGATTTCCCTGCCAAGGGAGAGCAAACAGGATCCAGATGGCGGTTCCCCCCGCTGACCAAGATGGAGCTAAACTTGGAAGTCCTCTGCCAGGATTTCCAAATGCATCCCAGACTTCTGTCCTGGAAGTGTCTGGCGCCCTCCTGCTGGAGCGGTGGGGGACAGAGAGGCGGCCAAGCCCAGCCACAGGCCTTGACATGACTGCTGGGGGTAGGGGAGGGGTGGCACCAGCCCCCAGGTGTCCCCGCAGGCCCTGGAATGCCCAGTTTCCTCACACGGTGAGACTCATCTTATTCCTGCCCATGTCAGTGCTATGGGGCTGCCATAACAATGGAACTCAAATGGGGTGGCTTAAACAACAGAAATGCATTGTCTTGCCCTAGCTGGTTCGGCTCAGTGGATAGACCGTGGGCCTGCGGACCAAAGGGTCCTGGGTTCGATTCCGGTCAAGGGCATGTACCTCAGTTGCAGGCTCCTCCCAGGCTCGGGCCCTGGTTGGGGCTCATGCAGGAGGCAACCAATTGATGTGCTTCTCTCACATCAGTGTTTCTCTCTGTCTTTCTCTCTTCCACTCTCTCTAAAAATCGATGGGAAAAATCCTGGGGTGAGGATTTAAAAAGGAAGAAAGAAAAAGAGAGAGAGAGCATGTGCGAATGCAAGGAAGGAAGAAGGAAGGGAGAGGGAGGGAGGGAGGGAAGGAGGAAAGGAAGAAGGAAGGAAGGAAGAAGGGAGGGAGGGAGGAAGGAAGGAAGGAAGAAATGCATTGTCTCACAGTCTGGGAGGCTGGGTCTGAAATCAAAGGGTCGGCTGGATTGATCGGAGGGCGGTGAGAGCCCAGGGCCCCACGGTCTCGCCTAGCTCTGGTGGCCTCGTGTGTTCCTCGGCCTGCCCCTCTCTCTCTCTGTCAAAATTCACGTGCAAGCTTTTGTGTGAATATATGTTTTTACTTCTCTTGGGTATATACCTCGGAGTGGTGAGTGTGTTTTTTAAATTAAAAATATTTTAATTTAAACTCTATTTTAAGTTACAAATGTAATACATGAGAGATCCCCAAAGTGACAAATTACAAACGAGAAAATATAGACACACCCATGACTCCTACCAACGAAGATAGCTGGCGTCTGGCCCTGTAATCGTCTCTGCACGTGCTTACTCACAGGCATCGGTGTGTGCAGAAACTGGCAACTCCCTGCCCTTGCAGAAGACAGCCTAGGTCTGGCTCCCGTGTGACTATCAATAAAGAACCATTCAGTGCAGATTAGAAATGAAAGCAGCTTCAACTTTAAAGAACAAACAGCTAAGTCAGAGAAAGGAGGATTTTCAGGTGCCTGGAGGTGGGGAAAGATTTTCAAGGGGATAGAACCTCTCTCTCTCTCTCTCTCTCTCTCTCTCTCTCTCTCTCTCTCTCTCTCTTGCAAAAAAACAACAAAAACGCTAGATAGAAAGGAGGCAAAAAACCCAAACAAAAACCTAGGGAATCATTATATCAAGGTTAATGGATTATAAGTGATTTCTTCTAGAAAAATTTTAATGATAGCATATCATAATGTTTTACCACTAGAAAGAGTCTAGGAAGCCTTTGAGGGATTACTGATGAAAAAGGATGATTTTTAAAAACACAGCAGTTCTTAAGAAGAATGCAGCCCAAAAGGCTCTCTTACTCCTTTATAGTTTCTTCCAAGAACGGGCTCCCTGAGACAGAGGCCGAGCGAGCAGACAGCCACAGACCTGAGATCTCAGCTGAAAAACGAACCTTGCTTATGAACACACATAGGGAAGAGCCGGTAAAAACAGAAACAGGTAGACACTGCTGATCCTCACAGCCAACTGGCCTGGAGGTCAATTCCTCCCAGTGATACCAACAACAATCAAGACTTAACTACAACAAGGCTGTACACACAGTCCACAAAGGGGTGCACCAAGAGTGTCCACCTCAGGTAACTGGGGAGGCCGACCCACTGGGCCATATAGGAAACCTAGCACACAAAGCTACCCTACCAACTCAGGGAAGCAGCAAAAATGAGGAGACAAAGAAACAGATCACAAACGGAAAAAAAATGGAGGAAAACAAACAACTGGATATAGAGTTCAAAACCACGGTTATAAGGCTTTTCAAGAATATCCTAGAAAAGGCTGATAAATTTAGAGAGACCCTCGAAGATATGAAAAAGGACCAACTAGAAATTAAGCATACACTGACTGAAATAAAAAATATTATACAGGAGAATCCAAGATGGCGGCGTAGGTAAACACCTAAACTGCTGCCTCGTGCAACAATTTCAAAAACTACGACTACAAGACAAAACGTCTATCACCCAGAACCATGGGAAAGCTGGCTGAGTGGAAGTTCTACAACTAGAAGGAAAGAGAAAAGAGCATTGAGATGTGCACGAGCGCTGAAAAGCTGAGGTACGGAGACGTGTGATCCGGGCTGGCGGCTGGCGTTGCTTTTTTCAACCCAAAGGGAGACAAGCCCCCGATTACTCTGAAATACAGTTTCTGGGGAGACGCGGGGGACCCAAACTCCTACGGGGAGAAGCTGGACTGTCTGCCAGTGAGGGTGGCTTGCTTGCAGAGCTGCGCGCAGGAATAATTGTTTACTGCACTGGGGCACGGGACTCCGAGACGCCCTCAGGGACACAGAGCCGGCTAACTAGCAGCCATTGCTGTTTGCCACGCCCTAGCCTAGTGACACCCTGAGACCCCGCCCTGCACAACCTACAAACCCACCCAAGCTCCAAGCAGCGTATTTAACATAAGAAAGCCCTGCCCTATCACAGCTTAACCTAGCAAACTTGCAGCCCGGGTCAGACAGCTCCAAAACCTCCAAACCCCAAGCAAAGAGGAGAAAACTGTAGCTCTCACTGTAGCTCCTGCTGGATGGCCTCAGACAGTAGCTGACCTGCACCCCATTGGAGATCCAGAAGCCAGTGTACCTAGTGGTCAGAGTGAGACACCAGATTTCAGCTCCTCACATCCATAAGTGACACATTCAAGAGGCAGACTTAGTGGGCACCAAAGCCCCACTGAAACAAGTCCTGCCCCATAAGTGTGTCTTCAGCGCAGTAGTTCTTCCATTATAGACACAGTGAGTGCTCACAGCTAATTGGCCTGGAGGTCAATTCCTCCCAGTATACCAACAGCAATTAAGGCTTAACTGCACCAAGTCTTTGCACTCAGCCCACAAAGGGGTGTACCAAGAGCATCTACATCAGGTGATTGGGGAGGCTGAGCTACTGCCCCCTATAGGTAACCTACCACACAAAGCTACTCCATCAACACAGGGAAGCAGCCAAAATGAGGAGACAAAGAAACATGTCACGAATGAAAGAAATGGAGGAAAGCAAACTACTGGATGACATAGAGTTCAGAATCACATTTATAAGGTTACTCAAGAATCTTCTTAAAACCGCTGAGAAACTTGATGAGACATTCAAGGAGCTTAATGAGAATGCCAAAAAAAATGGAAAAGGATCAGTCAGAAATGAAGCATACACTGTCTGAAATAAAGAATATACAGAAACTCAACTGTAGATCAACGTACCCCAAGAATCAAACCAAAGATCTGAAATATGTGGAAGCAAAAAACATCCAACCAGAAAAACAAACAAAAAAAAGAATCCAAAAATATGAAGATAGTGTAAGGAGCCTCTGGGACAACTTTAAGCGAACCAACATCCGAATTTTTGGGGTGCCAGAAGAAGGGAGAGAGCAAAATATTGAACACCTATTAGAAGAAATAATGACAGAAAACTTTCCCTACCTGGTGAAAGAAATAGACGTACAAGTCCAGGAAGCGCACAGAACCCCATACAAGAGGAATCCAAAGAGGACCACACCAAGACACATCATAATTAAAATGCCAAGGGCAAAAGACAAAGAGAGAATATTAAAAGCAGCAAGAGAAAAACAGTTAATTACCTACAAGGGAGTACCCATACAACTGTCAGCTGATTTCTCAACAGAAACTATGCAGGCCAGAAGGGAGTGGCAAGAAATATTCAAAGTGATGAACAGCAAGAACCTACAACCAAGATTACTCTACCCAGCAAAGCTATCATTCAGAGTTGAAGGTCAGATAAAGAGCTTCACAGACAAGAAAAAGCTAAAGGAGTTCATCACCACCAAACCAGGATTACACGAAATGCTGAAGGGTATTCTTTAAGAAGAGGAAGAAGAAGAAAAAGGTAAAGATAAAAATTATGAACAACAAAATGACATCAAATACATACCTACCAACAAGTGAATCTAAAAATCAAGTGAATAAAAAATCTGAAGAACAGAATGGACTGGTGAATATAATAGAATCAGGGACATAGAAAGGGAGTGGACTGCCGATTCTCAGGGGAAGCAGGTGTGAGGGGTGCAGGAAGAGATTGGACAAAAATCTTATTCCTATGGATGAAGACAGTGGCAGGGGGTAAGGGCATGGGGTGGGGTGGGGTGGGGAATCAGGTGGAGGGGAGCTTTGGGGGAAAAAATAGAGGAACACCTGTAATAATCTGAACAATAAAGATTTATTAAAAATAAATAAATAAATAAAATAAAAAATATTATACAGAGACCCAACAGCAGACTAGAGGAACGCAAGAAACAAGTCAAAGATCTGAAATACAAAGAAGCAAAAAACACTCAGCCAGAAAAGCAAAAAGAAAAAAAGAATCCAAAAAGTTGAAGATAGTGTAAGAAGCCTCTGGGACAACTTCAAGCGTATCAACATCAGAATTATGGGGGTGCCAGAAGAAGAGAGAGAGCAAGATACTGAAAACCTATTTGAAGAAATAATGACTGAAAACTTCCCCCATCTGGTGAAAGAAAAAGATTTACAAGTCCAGGAAGCTCACAGAACCCCAAACAAAAGGAATCCAAAGAGGACCACACCAAGACACATCATAATTAAAATGCCAAGAGCAAAAGACAAAGAGAGAATATTAAAAGCAGCAAGAGAAAAACAAAAGGAGACATATGTACTACTATTTGTAATACTTCAAACAATAAAAATAAAATTAAAAATTTTTTAAAAAGCAGCAAGAGAAAAACAATTACCTACAAGGGAGCACCCATACGATTGTCAGCTGATTTCTCAACAGAAACTATGCAGGCCAGACGGGAGTGTCAAGAAATATTCCAAGTGATGAATAGCAAGAACTTACAACCAAGATTACCCCGCAAAACTATCATTCAGAATGGAAGGTTAGATAAAGAGCTTCACAGATAAGAAAAAACTAAAGGAGTTCATCACCACCAAACCAGTATTATATGAAATGGTGAAAGGTATTCTTTAAGAAGAGAAAGAAGAAAAAGGTAAAGATAAAAATTATGAACAACAAATACGTATCAACAAGTGAACTTAAAAATCAAGTGAATTAAAAATCTGAGGAACAGAATAAACTGGTGAATATAATAGAATCAGGGGAATAGAAAGGGAGTGGACTGATAATTCTCAGGGGAAAAGGGGTGTGGGGTTGCAGGAAGAGACTGGACAAAAATCGTACACCTATGGATGAGAACAGCGGGGGCGGGGGGGGGGGGAGGTAAGGGCAGAAGGAGGGGTGGGAGCCGAGTGGAGGGGAGCTATGGGGGAGGAAAAGGAGAAACAATTGTAATAATCTGAACAATAAAGATTTATTTAAAAAACAAACAAACAAAAAGGTATTACGGGTTTCTCTTCTTAAGACTGTTGTGGGGGGGAAAAGCAGAAATTCTTAACCATTCATGACTAGTAAGAAAGGCAGTTTGTTTTCTTACGCATTTGTGTTTGCTTTCTTAAGTATCTCGCTGCCTATCCATTCCCAAACTATATGCTCTTTATTACAAAAATAATTCTTAGAAGCATCCCTTCTTAAACAGTAATTAGTAATTCTAATATTTGTGCTCACGTGGGCGTTTTTATTTTATTTTATTCATGGATTTGAGAGAGAGAGAGAAACATCAGTTTTATTGTTCCACTTACGTGTGCATCCGTCGGTTGATTCTTCTCATGTGTGCCTTGACCTGGGATCAACCCACAACCTTGGCGCGTCGGGACGGCGCTCTAAGAAACTGAGCTCCCCAGCCCGGGCAATGCTCAAGTGTCTTTAAAAGAGTCCTACTGACCCTAAAAAGTACCATTACATAGGAACACATACTTGCCTACTCTGAAGCCTGTGGCTGGATGCCTGGCTCAGAATCTGCTATTTTCTGCTCATCCACCCTGGGCAGACATTGCTAACTGCTACAGCACTCCTTTCCACCAATCTGAAGGCGCTCTCTCTCTGCACCCTCCTTTGTTCTCAAAAGGCAGCTTCTAGAAGTAGATCAGAGGAGGACACACACACACACACACACACACACACACACACACACACACACACACACACGTCTCATTTCTTTGCGATACAAACCCAAGACGCCACCTAGCGGTGAAGATTCTTAATTGCAGGCAGAGTGCCTAGAAAAAAAGACATTCCCTGAGCCAGCCAGCAAAGCCAAAAATGACGGTAAACGCACGGTTCTGTCTAGTCCTGCATAAGTACAATAACGCTCCTAAAGGAGAGTTTTTGATTTAAACAGGGGTTTTCCTGGCTTTATCCCAAGAGGTTGGCCAACAGCATTTCAGGCAACAATTAGTGGTAGCAAAGGGCCTTTAGGAGCTCCCAGATCCTTCCTCAATATTCTACTCCCCAAAGACCAACCCTTTGGTCGGTACCAGGCCTCAGATCCCCAGGCTGCCAAGATTTCTCATCCTGCCAACTCTCTGTGACATTCTTTGGATTCAACGTGGGTACTTTTTTCTGCACGCTGTGTGCAAGGAGCTCATTTAAGGGTTCCTCATGGCCAGCTGCTCTGACACAAAGGCTGCTATCCCCATTTTCCAGGTGAGAACACTGAGGCTCAGAGAGGGGAAGCCCGCAGACCGAAGGGTCCCGGGTTTGATTCCGGTCAAGGGCACATACCTCAGTTGCAGGCTCGATCCCTGGCCCTGATTGGGGCACGTGCGGAAGGCAACCAATCAATGTGTCTCTCTAACATTGATGTTCCTCTCTCTCTCTCTCTCTCTCTCTCTCTCTCTCTCTCTCTCTCTCTCTCCCCGCCCCTCCCCTCCCTTCTACTCTCTCTAAAAATCAATGGAAAAATATTCTCTAGTGAGGATTTTAAAAAAATTTATGTACCCAAATGTATCTTTTATAGCATCTGGTGTATGTATCTTTCCTAGAACTCATAGAAAATTTCCAAAAAGGGCCCAGCATCTATACATATGTATGATCATGGGAACTAGACAAATCAACAGATGGCTCCAGCATAGAATGGTGTGAGTGGGGAAGTCCAGTACACATGTGGCCCAGTCTTGGGGATGTGGGGCGCCTTCCCAGAGGCAGGGAAGGGGTGATGTCTGAGTTGAGACTGAAGGGTGAGTAGCATTGGCAGGCAGAGGGGATCGGATGGGAAAGGCCCGAGGCCAATTGGAGGACACAGGGTCTGGGACAGAGGGAGGATGAGCAGGCCAGGCCACTTTCAGTCCTCAACCAGAGAGCCGCAGGGCCTGAGGGTTTCCCTCACAGGGTTACTCGGCTCTGTTTGCCTTTGGGAAGATCCTGAAGGACTGGAAGGATTCGAGAGGAGGTGAGAGGCCACGGAGGAGACCAAGGCCACATCCCACGAGGAGGTGGAGACTGGGTGGGATGGAGCCAAGGAATGGGCAGATGGAGAGGATCCAGGCTTAGCCCCACAGGGCTGGACGGGAGGGCCTGGAGTCCAGGTGCTTGAGGAATGCACATCCCCCATAAGGCTGTCCATCCGCTTCAGAGCCCTCGGGCCAAGCTCCAGGCTAGGAATCCATTTCCCCAGTGGCTCCATCTGCCTACCAGCGCTGCCCGTTCATAATTTATACGGCTGCAGGCAGCTCCCAGCCCATTGGTCAGCCAGTGCCAGGCATGGGCGGGAGATGGAGGAAGGACAGCTTCCCATCCTTGGGGTTGTGGGGGTGCAGGTCTGCAGGAGGCCAGAGCTCATAGGGTGCAGAGGGATGGATGAGGCCCTTGAGGGGGTGCTGGGCTGGCACACTGGTCCTGCCCCTCTGCCCAGCTCCCACAGGGGTTGAGACCAACGACCTGGGGTCCTTTTCCCAAAATGCCCTTCTGTCTATGTCTGCCTGCCTGTCTCTTTTTCCATCTCCCTGGCCCGCGAGCCTCACTGTCTCTGGCTTGCTGGCTCTTTCTCTTTCTGAGTCTCTCTCTCTTTCTCTCTCTCTGTGTGTGTGTGTCTCTCCCTGACTCTTTCCATCTCCTCTCGTTCCCCTCTTCCCCCGCAGAATCCCTTTCTCAGAAGTGGAAACCATTCATTTGGGGGTGTCAGGAGGGATCGGCCCACGTGCTCCTAGCCCAGCAGGCCCCTCCTGGCCCAACAGGGCTGGTCGGCTACTCTAAGGTGTCTGCTCTGAGTGGCTCCTCTTGCCTGCCCTTCACCCCTGCCCACGGGGACCTCTGGCCGCCCCCACAGAAGGTCCTCTCACTTGGCAGACCTTGTTCCTAGACCCTTGCCCGCCAAGCATCCCCCTTACCGGCCTAGACGTTCCACTACCAGTGACTTAGGGTTCACATGAAGAAGGATCCCTATTCACTGCACCCCAACATTTCACAACATAAAACATCATCCCGTGGGGATGAATGGGCCAACAGCGTCTCCCTCTATCCCCCCGCTCGGTGGATGCTGCCTAAGGAGACTTCCTTCGCCCATTTTTGCAGGCGGAGAAGAGCAGAGTGAGGGGCCCCACCAAAGGTACGTGGGGCGGAAAGGAGGGGACTGGGGGGAAGGGAGCCGAGGAAGGGAAGCGGGACAAACCTGAAGGAGAAGGCCGCTCCTTTGTCCATTCCTTCACAGGAGAGAGCCCAAGTCTTGTATCACCCCGTTTCCCAGATGGGGAGACTGAGGCCTGGAGAGAAGGGCCTCCCTCTAGAGCAGCCATGGCCAACCTTGCGGACCTCACGGACCACCGGTTAGCGACGGCTGCTCTAGAGCACACTGAACGTCGCGATCTCCTGACTCCAAATACAGGCACCCTGCCCTGCCCTCCCCCGACCCCAACAGTGCAGGCCTCTCCCCCGAGGATTCCCGAGGAGGGCAGGAAGGCCCTCTCAGAGCCCTAATTTATGGTTTTCTGGCCGCTTCCTTCCTCCCATCACTCCCTTCCAGCCCCAGTCCCAGCTCCGGCAGGAAGGAATGAGCTGGGTGAGAAGGGCAGCTCCATGGAGCATAAATGACTTGACCCGGCAGCTGCAGGCCCCCTGGGACCCCCCGGCTCCCCTGCTGTGGCCCAACAGGGTGTCCCCTGCTCTGGGACAGAGGGCCAGGCCTCCACATGAAAGGCGCAGAAAGCGGGCATTGTTCCCCAACCTAGAAGCCTGGGGCAGGCCCCGCCCTCCGGCCAGCCCTTTGTCTGGGCAGGCCTTTGAAGGCCACTGCCGGTTACATGGCCCCTTCCCTTTCCCGACAGGGCCGCTGCCACAGGCTCGGGGTCCCCGGGGGCCGCCACCATGGGCTCTGGCAACGCCCAGCACCCTTGGGCTGCCTCCTCGCCTATAGAACGGGCACGATATGGTACAGATCAGGTGGAGGGCCTGCCCGCACCCAAACTGGGGTGTGACCAGGGCTGGCGTGGGCACCGGAGCTGGGAGGCTGTCCTGTGGGGCGCCGGCTGGTGCGGGCCCCGTGGGAGGTGACAGAGGAAGGAGGCTGTGACCCAGGTCTGTTTGGAGGCTGTGAGAAGAGCAGCATTTCCTGTTGGGGCTAGGCCAGGGTGGATGTGTCAGTGAGTCCACACCAGAAGGCCTGCTGGGGGAGGGTGTGTGTGTGTGTGTGTGTGTGTGTGTGTGAGCGCGCACACGCACGACCGAGTCCATGTCCCTGTGTGGTCCATGTGTTCTCTCTCACCTCATCAGCTCCCAGACTGAAGTTTAAACCTGAGCTGAGTTCTCACTTTTGCCCCCAAAGAAGTCCCCCCTCCCCCGAGGGGCTCAGCCAGAGGGAGGCCGTGTGGCTCAGTGGGTAGCCATCCGTCACCAGCTGTGGGCCTGGGGCCAGCCCCACACCTGGGGATAATAAGGCGCCCCCTCAATCCCCGGTGGCCGAGAGGAAGGAGGGCTGGAGGCAATGCCAGCAAAATGCTTAGCACAGTGCCTGGCACAGCCAGAGCGCCAGCAAAATGCTTAGCACAGTGCCTGGCACAGCCAGAGCTCAGGACCGGAAGCTGCTGACCTTACTGGCAGTTGTGGTCTGGTCTTGGCAGCAGAGAGGACCAGTCCCCAGGGAGGAGGCCCCGCCCACAGGGACAGGCCTGAGACCTCAAGCTTGGGGGGGGGCGGGCGGGGGGGAGGGAGCGGGGGTTCTCCTCCCTGTCTCAGCAAATTCTGAAACCTCAAACAACCAAGACCCCGGCTCCCGAGGCATTTCCTGCCCTTCCTCCCTGTCTCAGCAAATTCTGAAACCTCAAACAACCAAGACCCCGGCTCCCGAGGCATTTCCTGCCCTTCCTCCGGGGAGGAAAGAGGATCAGGAAACAGGCTGCCGTCCACCAGGAAAGTGGCCCTTGGGAGGGGGCTCTGGGCTGTGCCCATAGGGAGACCCAAAGCCGCCTTCATACTTTCCCCGGAGCATACTTTCCCCGGACTCTTGGGCCAGAGGATCTTAAAAAAGAGAGAGTGGAAGGGAGGGAGGGAGGGAGAGAGAATTATCGATGAGAGAGATACATTGATTTTTTTTTTTTTTCCAGGCAAGGACATGAAGCTCAGGGTTGGGGAGGTACCTTGTCCCAGGTCACATAGGAATCGCCATCTAGGCCTCCGGGGTGTTGAGCCCATGCAGTAACCACCAGGCTACCCCATCACAGGGTGTGACTGTAGTCATAAACATATCCCCTGGACAAAGGGGTCCCAGCCTCAGCAAGGACAGGATCCCCTCTGATGTCAAATGTTGACAACAGCTTTTACTGGGAGGGTCCCTTGATGGAGAAACTCCACAGTGGCCTGAAGCCCCCATGAGTTTGGGGGTAAAGGAACGTGTATGCCATGAATCACAGGAGCACCTCGAACATGGTGCCAACGGGCCCGGCGGGGTGCCTCCTCATCCTGCGGTGCCCAGCAGAGGTCCCAGTCACCTCGCAGGCCCTCCCAGACCCTCCCCAGGGTCCCAGTCACCTCGCAGGCCCTCCCAGACCCTCCCCAGGGTCCCAGTCACCTCGCAGGCCCTCCCACACCCTCCCCAGGACAGAAGCCACTGCCCAGCTCTTCTCCTTCCTCAGGAGCCGCGTGCCCCGCCAACTGCCCTTTGGAAAGATGATTTTTAATCCCAGTCACTTGACCAGACTGAAGACAGGCCTGGGAGTCTCTCAGGAGCGGGCGCCTTGAGAAGGACAGTTCCTCCAAGGGGCTAAGTCACCGATCTAAGTTGTATCCAAAACTAGGGCTGCCCTAAATGGGGTGTGGCTCCGTGGTTGGAGCATCAACCCATGCACCAAAGGGTCTTGGGTTCGATTCCTGGTCCGGGGCACGTACCTGGATTGCAGGCTCGATCCCCAGCCCCAGCTGGGGCACAGGATGTGGGAGGCAACCAATCAATGTATCTCATCGATATTTCTCTCCCTCTCTAAAAACATCAATGGAAAAAATATCCGCAGGTGAGGATTAACAACAACAAAAACAAAACAAAGAAACAAGGGCTACAGAGAGGCACAAAGCTGCGTTTCTTGGGGTTCAGTTCGGTGGCACATAGTAGGTGCCCAAAAATCACATGTGGAAGGGAGGGAAAGAGCTTCCCCAGGGGCCAAAGTGGGCGCTGCGGTGATGTCCTTGAAGCAAGGGGGTTGCCCTGCGGGGACGACGTGAAGCAGGAGAATGTGGGTATCAGGGCATTCCCGTGATAGCTCATCCCTGCCCACACACCCATAGGGAACCTGCAACTGTCCTCCTTACAAAGAGAAACTGAGGCTCAGAGAAGGGCAGGGCTTACCCAAGCTAACTCCGGGAGAGGCGGCAGAGGCGGGGCCTGAGCCCAGCTCTCACCACCTACCCACCCCCTCAGGGCACAGGCTCAGCTCCCTCTATATCTGCGCGCCCTCCCTTGTCCTGACTCAAGCCCAGTACCTGGTGCTACCAGCCCTGGTGAGTCCAGGAGGCAGCCCTCGAAAATCAGAGGTAGGGGCTGGCAGATCCCTCCCAGTGGTGTGTTTCTAGCAGAAATCCTGGATCTGGACCAACCCACGGCAGGATTCTGAGGGACAGGCCCCCAGTCACCACCAAGCTGGACAGGGGGCTCCCCGGCCCAGGACTGCCTGCAGCATGTCAATCCGGGCAGAAGGGGGTTAGACTGTCCTGAAGTTTTGGAGGGTCTGGGCCCCTCTGATGAGAGCTGTGGTCTCTCCTCATAAACACACACACCCATCATACCTGTGCACACACATGCGTGCGTGCGCACGCGCTCACCCACATATACTCTCACATCACAAACACACATTTGCATACACTTTGGTGGTATTCACAGCCCTCTCCCCAGAGGCTCGCTCATCCATGAACCCCAGAGGAGGAAGCCACACTCTCAGCCAGTCCTTACCTTGTCACAGACCAATGTGCTGTCTACATTCTTTCCTAATCGTGCTCAAGAGCTGACCTCCTCTGGTCAGATCTCTGTTCAAAACCCAGCTCTTCCAGCCACGGGGTAGGGGTGGGGGGGGCGGGGGAGGCTTTAGGCAAATGATGTTTCCCCTCTGTGCCTCAGTTTCTCCATCTGTAATATGGCGATGAGTGGACACTGACCTTATGGGGTCAACCCAGGTCTTCTCCTCCCGGGGAGAGTGTGAGTGCCTGGGCCTCAGCTTTCTCCTCTGTAAGATGGGGGTAACTGTACCCGCCTCTCCCAGTGTGGTTTGAAAATTAAACGGAAATAGGATGTGAAGCAGAGGGGCACTCAGGGCTCAGGAAGATCCTTGGTTGCATGATGGGCAGATGCGGCTCCCCAGAACCTCGGGAACTGGATCCCCTCAAAAAAGAGGGAAAAGCTCTGACCGTGGCTCAGTGATTAGAGCGTGGGCACTGAAGGGTCTCGGGTTCAATTCCCCGTCAAGGGCATGCACCTGGGTTGCCGGTTTGATCCGGGCACCTGCAAGAGGCAACCAGTCAATGTGTCTCTCTCCTTCACCCGCCCCCCCCACTACCGTCCCCCACCCTTCACTCTCTCTAAAAATCAATGGAAAAAATATCCTCGGGTGAGGATTAACAACAAAAAAAGAAGAAGAAAGGAAAAAGAGGAAAGGGAGAAAGAAAAAGGGGAAGAGGCTCCCGCATCACTCGTTCAAGCTTGGCGACCTGGGGTCCTGGGTGCGTCCCCCAGTCCTGCAACGTGCGCGAGGGCATCTCCGAACTGGCACCCCGCCCCCAAAAGGACCACGCGGTGCCGGGCGCCAGGACCAGGTGGGCACCTGGCGGGCCTCCTGGCGGGGGCGCCCGTCCCCCCGGGGTTCCTTCCGGGTTGGCAGCGGCGGCGCAGGGGGCGGGGGGCTGAGCCGAGGGGCGGACGAGGCCGGGACGCGCGCCCCCGCCCCGGGCCCGCCTCCCTCCCGCCCCCTGCGCCGCTGCGCTGGGGACCGGGATCCGCGCGTCCGGGGCGGCTGGCGGCGCGGGCGGGCGTGGACGGCAGGCTGGGGGCGGCGGCGGCGAGGGGCCGCGCGCGGAGGGCGCCGGGCGCAGCATGGGCGGCCCACGGGCCTGGGCGCTGCTCTGCCTCGGGCTCCTGCTCCCGGGAGGCAGCGCCGCGTGGAGCGTCGAGGGAGCCCAGTTCTCGGGACGCAGGTAAAGGCTGCCCCCACCACCACCCCTGTGCCCTGCCAGCCCCGGGGTTGGGGGCCGGGGCTCCAGGCACTCCCTGTCCCCCCACCCTCACAACCTTCGTGTATGCCCGGTCTGGGAAAGGGACCTGGTCCCCAACCGCAGTGCCAGTCCGGAGCCGGGCTGGGGGCGGCGGGGGCGGGGGGGGAGGGGAGGAAGGGTTCCTGGGCCGCTCCACTCTCTAGCAGAAGCTCCCCAAAGTGCGAGGGTCCCCTATTCCATGTGTCTGGAACCGGCAGCCCAGGCAGCCCCCTCCAATCCCCGCGCCCCCCCCCCCCGCCCCCGCATTTCACCCCCGGAGTCCCAGAGGAGGGGGAAGGAGAACAACCGGGAGAACCCCCCAGGACTTCCCTCCCCTTAACCCAAGCCTCCACCCCTTCACGCCCTGCCGCGCACATAGGAAAGCCCAGGACATCCCCTGGCTGACACTTTGGGGGCTCTCCTCCCTTTTCCTTGCTTCTGGCTTTTTTCAGTGCCGGCTATTTATTTCTCTAGGAGGAAGAAGACGGGGGTGGAGCTTCAGTGCCCCTGGGTCAGTGGTGGCCCCCAGGGACCTGGCATTTTGGCCAGAGATAGGAGGAAGTACTGCCTTCCTGTTGCTCTCTCAGGAGCCGGGGGCATTCTCTCTGCTGGTGTTGGTGGGGCATCTTCCAGCGAGAGGGTCCTTCCTATGCAGTGTCCTCCTTCATCTGTCAAGGGCTGGATGAAGCTTGGGAACGCTTGTCCCCATTTAGCAGATGAGCAAACTGAGGTCCCAGAAAATTAACAGGATCTTCTAGGCTCATGGGCCATTCACAGGAGAACTGGCATTCAAATCTGTGTCTTCCTGGCCCTGATGACACTGAACCTGCCTGGCCCCTGTCCTGGCTGCTGTCCCCTCTTAAAGGGCCAGCTCAGCAAACAATGCAGAGTAGCCAGGCCTCTTCAGGCCCTTTCATCGCGTTCAAATGCCTGCCCAGCCCCCACTCCCAGGGCCTCACTTTTTAAACTCTTTTCAGAAATTCTCCTTGCCCAGTGGTCAGGGCGGCCAGCATGCCTCCGCTAGGCTAGCAGGAGCAGGTGACCTGGAAGGGCTGCAGAGGAAAGGTGGCCGAGGCATCCGGGGCCAGAAGAGCAGTTACCTGAGATAGGGATGGGCAGGTGGCCTCTGTCACAGCCACCACCTTCTGTGGGCTGACCACCGCAGGCCTGGGCTGGCTGTTTCACCTGCATCCATCGCTTCCAGAGCCTTCCGGACTGCCTTGGGCAAGCGTTTTTGTGGTCCCTGTTTCTTAGAGGAGGAAACGGAGGCTCAGAGAGGGGACATGACCTGCCTCGCACACAGCGGGGAGCCCCCAGGGTCCCAGGTGCTAAGATGACTGAGACTCCGACCTGGGAATTCCCGTTGTCAGGAGGGGGATGATGGATCCAGGGGACCCATGGCCCAGCCTGCCCTCCAGACAGGCAGTCCAGGACAAGGCCTCCCATCCTGGGTTCCTCACCCGCCTCCAGGGTTTGGGTGGGAGCAGGATGGGGGCTGTGGGTGGGTATCTGGTGGTCTCTGGGGACTGTCACTCTCTCTGTTCACAGAAGGCTCACAGTGGCCTCAGCATCACAAAAGCCCGTGGCCTCAGCATCACAAAAGCCCGGAGGCGCTGCTGTCCCTCCGTGATGCAGACCACGGCCTCCACAGGAATAGAGGCGCCTCAGTCCGGGCCAGCAGTTCCCAAATCCAGGGTCCCTTGGACCCAGCAGAGGTTGTCGGCTGCAGGTTTGGGAAAGGTCTGTAGGTCATGGTGAGGAGTTAGAGGTCCCGGCCCTGGCTCTCTCCCCCACGCACTGTGTGACCTCAGGCAGGTCCCCGGGTCTCACTTTCCTCCGCAGTTTCCTCACTGTCCCCCTCTCTGCTCCCCTCGTCCCCTGCTCACAGGCCTGCTGTCAGGATGGACAAAGGACCAGCTGGGACCCTGACATAGAGTGGTTCCTGCGATCACCAGCGTTGGGTGGGGGAAGGGACCCCTGGCTGGAGGAATCCTTAGCCCTCACTGCCAGGACTTCCCCTGGTGGCCCCATCCCAGCATCGCTGGAGACAGCATGGGGATGTCTCGCCCCATCAGCCCTCCCTCCACCCCCAGCCCGGCGCCCCAGGCACCCCTTGGCAGCCGAGGGACAAGAGGCAGAAAAGAGGCTTTGTGCCTGGGTAGGGGGGGCCCGGGAAGGCATCCAAGGGGCCGCCCCCAGCCCCAGGAATGCGGTGAGACTTTGAGACACACACCCCACCCCCCACCCCCAGAACCAGGGTGCCTTGGGGCTGTGCAGAGCTGGCTTGGCTCACCCCTTACCCCTGTCCGTCCCCCAGTCCCTGCTGGGCCTGCTTCCTGCCCTTCTGAGGTCCCTTCCAGCCTGAACCCTCGTCTAGACTTAAAGCCGTCCCCAGCGTCCTGGCCAGGCCTCTTCTCCCTGCAGTACTGGCTTCCTGTGGGCACATCCCAGGGCACAGGAGAGCGGGGAACGCTCTCCCCAGCCCTTCTCCAGGGAGCTCCCATCCCAGCTCCACACCCCCATGGGTGACCCGGGTAGGTGATTTCTCTGGGAGCCTCAGTTAACCCCTCTGTAAAATGCAGAGCCTGACAATCCCTACCCTGTAGTCAAGCCTTTGTGGTGAAGATACTGGGCTGGTGTCCCCAAGCCCGGGGAAGGCCCTGGACCATAGCTGTGGGCTACAGGGCCAGTGTCCCAGTCCAGGAGCAAGACTCCCCAAAGGCCGTTAGCGCTGTGCTGACTAAACACTGCCGGAGGACAGCCTGCTGTCCCCATTGGCAGATGGGCAAGGTGAGGCCCAGAGAGGCTCAAGGCCTTGTCCAAGGTCACCGAGTGAGGCATCAGCAGAGCTAGGACTGGGACTTCGCTTCCAGCATGGGGTTCTGGCTCTAGTCACCCCACCCCCACCCTGTACCTCTCCTTTCTTTCCTCTCCTTTTTATAACCGCCCTTGGCCCCCAGCCCACTTTGCTGCTTCCTGTAATTAGTCCCTATCACTGTTCCGGATCATAGCCCTGGGCCCTGCAGAGACAAAGTCCCCTGGGCCCCTCATGGCAAGGGGGTGGAGGGTTGGGGGGGAGGGTAGTGGGGACAGCTGGTTCCAGGCTGAGCTGGTCTGTCCTGTTTTCTCTCCCCCAGTGGCCTCTGGGGGCCCAGAAGGTGCTGAGTGGGCAGGAGTGGCAGGCCCAGGAGAAAAGGGTGCCTCCTCCCATCCCTTCACCCTTGCCCCATCCCACAGGTGGTGGCCCAGCCTCCTGAGGTTCTCGGACAGCGTATCACCCACCACACCCCAAGAAAGGAAGCCCAAGGGGCATCAGGACGGAGGCAGGGGTTCCAAGGGCTGCAAACATCTCTGGGGACCTGGGTCGTGGCTCCTCTACCCAGGGCCACTGCGCTCAGTCCTTCAGCAAACCTCCCTGAGCGCCCTCCCCTGAACCCCCTCGCGGCTGAATGTCTTTCCCCCAAACACTCAGGGCTCCTGTGGCCCCTGGAGGTGCCCAACTCTGCTGGGGTCCTCAGGACTGAGACCCCAATGATGACTAGGGGCTTGCGGGAGAGCAGGAGTGTACACAGCTCTGAGGTGCAGCACAGGGGAGGGAGGGAGGGCAAGAAGGTCAAAGAGGGGTCGCGGGAGTGAGGAGAGGGGAGCAGCATGTGGGACAGAGCAGGCAGGGCTCGCAGGGCCGTGGGAGCCACGGCGGGTGGGGACTCAGGTCTGTGCTTTACCAAGAGCTTCTGCTGCCTGGAAAGTGGACGGAGGGGCCGGCGGGCAGCGGGGCCAGGCTGGGACCCTGGAGAGGAGCTCGGGCTTGTCCCGGGGACAGTGGGGGCTGGGGAGGGGTGAGACGTGGTTATTGGTGACGCCCCCAGAGAGAAGGGATGAAGGACTAACCTTGCACCCCATCTGGCCCGAGTATCCCCTTCTCTCTGAAATGTCTAGCTAGCTAGCCACCAGCTCCGTGCCTCCTAAGCAGAGGATGCAAGCAAACTCCAACGCGTGGGAAATAAACCAGGGAGCCATCAGCAGCCCACCCGGGGGGGGGGGGGGGGGCGGATCTTAATTGAGGGAGGAGAAGGAAAAAACTTCCCTGTAGCTCCCCACGGAGGGCAGCTCGGGCCATCTTCCCCGGCATGGTCCGGGTGCATGTGTGAGGGTGCACAGCCCCATCTCTGTAGGATTTGCTGACTGTGTGCGTATATGTGTGTCCTTATGTGGGTCCGTATGTGCGTGGGGGTTGTATGCACATATGCATATGTGAGCGTGTCTGTGTGCACGTGCGTCCGTATGTGTCTTGTGCTCACTGCGTGTGCATACTGATGTGTGTGTCTGTGTTTGCCTGTGTGTGTTATGCGTACATGTCTGTCCACTGGCCTGTGGTCCTCCTTCTGTGTGCAGGGCCCCCTCCTGTGTCTGGAGCTTCTGTCTCTGCCCGGGGTGCTCCCTCTCTCGCTTCTTCCTTCATTCACAAGGCCCCTGGGCCAGCCTGGAGCACTTCACCGGCTGCGGGGAGCCCCTGAGCCCCCCTGAACGTGTACCCCACATTTTGTGCATTTTCTGGGGAGGAGCCACAACTCACATCACTTTTCCCCAGGGGCTTATGTTCCCCCCAAACACAACCCCAACAGGTTTAAAACCACAGCTCTAGGGACCCAGAGGCTCCAAAGGGTGAGGGCCCTTTTGGAAAGGAATCTTTTTAAACATAAAATCCCCATGTGCTCGTGAGGAAAAATATTCCCAGCATAAGGTTAAGACCACAAGCTCTGGAGTCAGACCTGAGCCCCACCCATGACTGAGTCTCATCTTGAATGCCTAGGGCACGTCCCCGACCCCAGGGCCTCAGTCTTCCCCCCTGTAAAGCGGGGCTTATGCTCGGGTGTGTGCAAGGCCCTGGGCCCAGCTCTTGGCACACAGCAAGCGCAGCCAGAGGGAAAGCCCCTCTGTGCCCCCCGAGGTGGCCATTCGATGTGAGCGTGCGACTTGGCCTGCCTTCATGCACACAGAGCCATCCATGTGCATCCGTGGATGAATAGTGGTTTGCTTTCTCTTCCTTCCTTGGTGCATAGAAATGCAGTCTTGCCCTGCTGGTCTGCACAGGCGTAGTGGTCTGTACACGGAGACCTCGGGCTCTTTCACAGCATTTGTGTCTCGTGGTCCCGTTCCGGCTGCTCCCAGTGTGCACTGCGGCAAGCACCTGTCCCCCCCCTCCCAGGGCGTGGCTGGCCCCTGGCTCTGCTGGGCTTCTGCCATCCCTTCTCCCTGCTTTCCCACCTCCATGCCTTCGGCTAAGCTGTTCCCTCCTCCTGGACCGATTCCAGGTCACAGAACGGTGAGGGGACTTCCCCAGGGTAGTAGACTGGCCCTGGCCGAGGCCTCTCTCCTCCAGGTGGGCCTGGGTGGGGGCGGGGCAGCGGTTAGGGGCCTGGATTTCAGTGGTGGCGGGCACCGGCAATGGCTGGGACATTCCCAGTGCTCAGTGGCCCCAGCCCTGCATGGGGTCACGGACCCCGCGTTTTTTGCCGGGGCTGGGAAAGGAGAGACCGTTTCAGGTGACCCTTCTCAGCCTGAGCCCCCTCCCCCCCGCCCCGCCCAACCACATACACACCCCACCAGACTTTCCTCTGTGACCCGAAGCCCAGGGTCAGCAGGTTCCCAGGCTGGGGCCTTCACAGAGCCGCGGACCGTGGCTCAAGAGACGGACAGGAGACAGGAGCTGAGGGAGGCCTTTGAGATGGAGTTAGGGCCAAGCTGGGCCATCCAGATTCCTGGCTTCAAATCCGCTCCACCATGCACCGACTCTGGGACATGAGCGGTTTTTCCCTCCTCCCCGAGCCTCAAGAGTACCCCTCTGTATAATGGGGGGGGGGGGTGTGCCTTCCTGGATCACTGTGGGAAGAGGATGTAAATATCCTTAGCATACAGAAGGTGCTCAATATATGCAGTGCAATATGATGATGAGTTACCCTCTGGAGAGGTCAGTTCTCCATGCCCAGGACGTTGTACATCCCGCCTGGCACGCAGAGGGGGCACAAGGATAAGGGAGACAGGGCCTCTCCTCCCCCATGCCAGGGAGGGAGCGGGCAGAGGTGAGTCACCAGCTTAACTCAGCGTGACAAGCTGAGGGCTGCTGGCCCGGGGCAGGGAACCGTCAGTTTTGCTCAGATGGAGGTGGAGGTGGGAGAGGACAAGGCGGGAGGTGGCGGCACAGCAGCTGTGAATGTGGGGGGTGCCAAATGGGGAAGTGGAGGAAGGGAGCTCTGGGCAGTGGGCCCAGCACGAGCAAAGGCCTGGAGGTGCGGGATCTACGGAGACGTGGGCACAGGGGAGCTACAGGGCTGAGGGTGGGGGTGGGCCAGCCCAGGTTCCATTTTGTGATGGAGAGACCAAGGGGAAGGTGGAGGGGCCGCTGCTGTCATCCAGGCGGGAGGCGGGAGGCGGGAGGCACTGGGGGCCTGGGCTGGTCAGGGTTGGAGAGAAGAGATGCCGAGAAGGGAGAGGCCCTTCAAAGACGCCTGCTCCCGTCTTGTCCCCTGAAGTTCATTCCCCAAGACCTCCTGAGAGCCCTCAGCACGGCCACCCCTCTAGGGCTGTGGGATCCACTCCTCAGCCACAGCGGCACAGACTCCCAGCGGGGCCCAGAGGGTGCTGAGAACTCGGAGGTCTCTCTGCCTGGAGACTCGGGGGTCCTGGCGAGAACACTGTGCTCCTCACTCACCCTGCTGGGGTCCTGGGCAGGGGCCTGGCTGAGTGGTACCTGAGCGTCCTCTCCGTGGGTCTGTTTCAGGAACTGGTGCTCGTACGTGGTGACCCGCACCATCTCATGCCACGTGCAGAACGGCACGTACCTTCAGCGAGTGCTGCAGAGCTGCCCCTGGCCCATGAGCTGCCCGGGGAACAGGTGAGGGAGACCGAGCAGACGGCATCCCAGGTGGAGACACAGCATGGGCAGAGGCCTGGTGGTGGGAGCGCAGTGGGTGCGCAGGGGAAGGCTGGGACCCCAGGGTGGGTGGAGCAAAGGGAGTGCTGGCCCTATGCCCATTCTCAGTACTGCCCTTTGTGTTCGTGGGGCGCCCTGGAGGGCTTCCTGGAGGAGGGGTTCCACCATTCACCCACACGCCTTCACTCAGGGAGCATTCACTGCTAGGGACAGGCGGCTCCACTTTCAGGGGCTGCCTGTCCAGTTGGTATCCAGATCCCCAAGGCTGGACGGTTGGGAAGGAATAGAAGGGTTGAATCCTAGAATGCAGGAGAGAGGCACCAACAGGGCCTTGGGTGGGGGGCGGGGGGACAGAAGACCCTGGGGGCTCTGCACATGCCCCACAGACAGTGGGAGAAACAACAGAGGGCCCTGTCGGCATTCTTTCAGCTACAGAACCGTGGTGAGACCCACATACAAGGTGATGTACAAGACGGTGACCGCCCGGGAGTGGAGGTGCTGCCCTGGGCACTCGGGGGCCAGCTGCGAGGAAGGTAGGCCTCCCCCCAGGTTCGGGCCTCGTGCTTCCCCGAGGGTGCTCGGGAGGGAGCAGTCAACTGATGGCTTAGTCGCAGACACTGCAGTGTACAGTGCCATGCACGCTGTGGTCCCCTGCACAGAGCTGCCCGCAAGGCCCGGCTCGGATAGAGCTGGTGCCCGCTGTCCCACGGGTGTTGACCGCCTGCCTCGTGGGGGACTCTCAGGACCCCTGGAGGAATGGAATGCATGCTGTGTAGCTCGTGTCTGCAGTCACAGCACCCCAAGCCTTTCTTCCAAACGTGGGGGCCCCCAGACCTGTCCACGGGCTGTGGGAACAGGTCATGGAAGCAAAGGGCCACTTAGGCCAGTGGGTCAGCAAGGTCGGGACGGCATACCCTTCCTGCTGGAGGAAACGGAGGCTCAGGAAGGCGGGGGGCCCACGGCTCCTGAGGGGTAGTCAGGATTGGAACCCCGGTCTGCCTCAGGGCCTCAGGGATGCCGAGGGCCTCAGGGATGGGAGGACTCAGACGGGTGCCTCCTGCGTGGAGTGTGTGCCAGGCTCGCCCCACCTCACTTCTCTGCCTGCCATGAGGGTGGCTGGGGCAGAGCACCCCCAGGGGCACAGAGGAGGCAGCCTGGCCACACGGTCACCGCCGAGACCGCTCCTGGAGGGCACCTGCCCCTCTGCTAAGTGGTCCAGGCCGCTCCCACCCCTGCCGCCCGGCTGAACCCGACAAGAGGAAGGTTTGGGGGCACCAAGGGCCGTGTTTCTAAGAATAGCCTGGACTAGCCTGCTAAGAATAGCCTGGACTAGCCTGCTAAGAATAGCTTGGACTAGCCTGCTAAGAATAGCCTGGACTAGCCTGCTAAGAATAGCCTGGACTAGCCTGAGACCCAGGCCCGCAGCACCTCTGCGGAAAGGCATCCAGGGCCCAGGGCGGCGTGTGAATGTGAGCGTCAGCTGCCAGACGCATCCTGACGCCAGAAACGCCGACGTGTGAGACGCGGCCTCCGCCTCAAGGGACCGTGACGCTAACGGAAGTCACCATTCAGAGGTGCTCCTTGAAAGACTGACACGCGTCACCTCCCTGGGACCCCACGCAGCCCTGGTTCACGGAGCGGGCAGCCGAGGCCCAGAGGCCCGTGGGGGAGGCCAGGAAGGGCAGGTGTGAGGGGAGCCAGGACGGCACCCTCCCCTCCCTGCTGGGAGGAAGAGGGGAGGGCGGGGCGGGAGCCAGCCAGGAGCGGCTGCGGCCCAGGAGGCCAGGGGAGCTGGAGGTGGGGAGGGCAAATCCCCAGGGTGTGGGGGCCACCTGGGCCTAGAGGGCCTGAGCCATGGCGGGGCCTACCCAGACGAAGGCCACCCTGTCCCTGGCCCCACTCTCCAGGGCAGACCTTCGCGGCCTGTGGGGCCACCACGGAGGGCAGGGCCAAGGTGGGGGCAGCACCCCCACCCTTGAGTCCAGCAGCTGGAGGCCACGCCTCCAGGCGCCAGGCTAAGGGCTGGGAGCTCTGCCACTCTCGAGGCAGGGGGACCAGACAGGATGGGCCAGGCCAACCCTGGCGGCTGCCAGCTCCCTCTGCAGGGCCTTCAGGCCCCAGCCTGGGCACGGGGTTAACCCGGGCCTCGTGGGCCAGGCCAGCGCCACCGCACACCGGCTGTGTGGCCTGGGGCCGGGGACTCCCCGAGCCTTGTGCAAGCGGTTGTGCAAGGGCTGCGCAGGGGGCGGGAGGCTGCCGGTCCGGCGGCACCTTCCCCCGCCCGCCCCGAGGGCACGGCGCCTTCACTAACGGGCACCAATCTGGGCACCAGGCTGCTCTTGCAGCAGCCCGGGCGCCCCTGCCCGGAGCCTCGGGGTCTCACCTGTGACACGGTCAGGAGAAGAGAGTCTGCCTCCCAGGGCTGCGGGGAGGGCGAGATGAAGCAGGGAAAGCCCTGCAGAGGGTGCCAGGGCCCAGGTGGGCCCCGCGTGATGTCTGATGGGACGGGAGGGGTCGGAGCTGAGGAAAGGGTGGGGGCTGAGGGAAGGGACGCCCAGGCCTGGGAATTCTGGAAAACCGCTCTCTCTGCTGGGGCCCTGGGAGGGAGAGTGAGGAAGCAGGGGACATTGCCGGCCCATCCCGGGCCCTCCCTTCCTCTGACGGCCAGGTTCGGGCGGGCTCCCCCAGCCGTTTCCCCTGACGGCGACTGCCCCCGCGGTCTGTGGGGCGCTGTGACATGACCTTGGGGCCCTAGAACTGCGTCACAGGGGCGACAGGCCAGGCTCCCCTGGCTTCCGTTTCCCCATCTGTAAAGCGGAGGTGAGGCAAGCACCCAGCCACAGGGCTTTGAGGGTAGTGAGTTCAGACGAGCCACGTGACGTGCCCCAACTGTGCCAGGCCCAGCGTGAAGGCTGCGTCCGTGTGAGCTGTGATGGCTGGCACCTACCTGGTAGGATCGAGCTGGGCCGCGTAAAACACTGAGTGCCGGCCACGGCATCGCCCTCTGGCCCACAGAGCCTCCAGTCCCTGCCCCAGGCCTAGGCTGCCAGCCCACCTTCCTCCATCCTGGGTGAGGTTTACCCCCTGCGCCGGGGCAAGTCACGGGTCCCTGGGGAGGGGATGCTGGCGACGCAGGCACAGGCCCGTGGTGGGACCGAGCAGGGTCTGGCCGGAGGGACCCGTCTGGTTTGAGTTCCTGGCGCCTCTCCCTCCCTGCCCCAGCCCACAGCCTGGCTCTGAGCTGCCAGGGCTGCGCCTTATTTGGATCTTGTCTCCCCCCCTGGACAACACTCCGTGGCCTTAAAAGGCAGGCCTGGGGGGCAGCGGGGAGCCAGAGCCCCTCCAGCTGCACCCCCCGCCCGCTCCCTGCTTGGCCAGCCCATCCCTCCAGCTGTGGAGAAAACCAGGCCCCCCAAAACCAGACCAGCCAGGCAGCCTGCTCCTGGTGGGGGTGGTGACAGGGGTGGGCGCCGGGAACGGGCCTCCCTCTGTTTTTCATTTACAACCAGGTCTGGATTCCCTTCAGTGTCGTCTCACCGAGTGGGGCAGGGAGAGGGTGGGCAGCAAGGTCGCCGCTGCCGCTTGCTGATGTGCGGGCCCTTGGGCCACATCGCCGGCCTCGGCCCTCACACCAGCCTGGGAGATATAGCGGCCTCATGGCCCCGTTTTACAGATGGGAAAATAGTTCCAGAGAGAACAAGGCACACAGGTCAGCAAGTGACAGGACTGGGACGCAGCCTTGCAGCGGTTACCGCTAAGCTTTTAACACATGCAGCTCCTTGGGGGTGCTTGGGGAGCGCCCAGCCTCTCCCAGGGCCCCTACCCATTGCCAGGCCCCCTCTCCCAGCCCCATCAGGCTGGCAGCCGTGTTGGTGCCGTGACCCAGGTGTAAGCTGCCCCGCCTTTCTGGGCCTCTGAGGTCCCTGCTGGGGCTCAGGGCCGCGGGGGAGGGGCTCTGGCCGAGCAAGGACGGCCAGGCCAGCAGCGCTCTCGTCCCCACCGCCCCTCAGTTGCAGGCTCCGCTGGCTTCGTGGAGCCCAGATGGTCGGGCAACGCCATGCGGCGGATGATGCTGCGGCCCACAGCCTTCTCAGGTGGGTCCTGGGGCAGCTGCGTGGGGTGCCCCTGGGCGAGGGGAGGCCTGGAAGGGGGCCCCCCCGGCAGCGTGCCGACTGCCCGGACCGCCACCTCGGCCCAGCTGCGCGGGCTCAGGAGCGCGCCCTGCCCCTTGCCTGCCCCAGGCTGCAAAGCAAACCTCGAGGGGAGAGGAAGGGCCCCCGAGGGGAGTCCGACCTGGGCCCAGCCACCCCGAGACCGTGACCCCCAGACTCGTGCAGCCACCCGGGCCTGTGCCCTGACCGGGAATCGAACCCGTGACCTCCCGGTTCTTAGCGACGCCCAACCACCGGGCCCCGCCGGCGGCGGCTCCTCTTTTTATTTGAACTCAGCTTCCCTGAGCGTCTGCACGGTGAGAGGCACCGTGCCAGGTGCTTTCCGTGGCAACCTGTGGAAACCTCAGTGTCCCTGTCCCCCAGGAAGACATCAGCGTCCCCCTCTTAAGAGAGGAGGAAGCTGAGGGTCAGAGAGAGGGCGTGCCCTGCCGGAGGCCCCGCCGCCGGGAAGGGGCAGCGCTGAGACTCGACCGTAGGCTCTGTGCCTGTTACACGCTCGTCCACCCCTGCTCTGAGCCCAGTGCCCTCAGGTGTGAACGGGGGTGACACTTGTCCTAAAGCACAGGATCACGGTGAGGATGGGAGGGACAGGCTGGTCGTGCTCTCAATAGGGCCTGGCCACCAGGAGGCTCAGTAACCAGCCAGAACTGTCATGAATAGCGAAGGGGTATCACCGAGGAGGCTGAGGGCGCCGGACAGTGGTTCTGGAGGGAGGGTCACGGGGTGGCACCTCTGAGGCCAGCCCATTCCAGACTCTAATGTGTCATCCGTCCCCAAAGCCAGCAAGCCCAGGCAGCCCCGCCCAGGTGGGAAGCCACAGGATTTCCTGCCCGGCTTCCCGGAAAGGAGTCATTTTGGATGCCAAGGCTGCAGGTGTTGGCTCCCTGCTCCTGCTCTGGGAGAAGCCTGCAGGGCATGGTGCCCCCTGGACAGGCCATTCCTGCAGCGTCTCCTCTGGGCTGGGCGGGGCTGCCTCACGGGCGGGGGTCCTCAGGTGTCCGTTCGCTTCCTCCGTCCGGCCTCCAGGTTGTGTCAACTGCAGCAAAGTGTCGGACCTGGCGGAGCGGCTGAAGGTGCTGGAGGCCAAGGTGGGTGAGCAGCTGTCCCCTCGTCCCCAGCCTCCCCAGCCCCTCTCTGCACCCCGTGCTCACAGCATCCATGAGCAGGCTGCGTCCCTGCCGGCCACCGCCCACCCTCCCGTCTGTCCTAGCCAGCTTTCTTGGCCTCTCCCACCGTGCCCCTGCCTGAGAAGCCTGCTCTTCCTCCAGGAGTCCCCCGACTTGCACCCCTGTTCCCACCCCAGCCAGATATTTGTAGACACCCCTAGGGTTCATGGCTAGGCTCCCCCTTGCCCCATCACCTTCACCCTTTATCCCCATCTCCCAGTTTCAAAAGCAGATCATCTCTTGCCCATCTCAAACATTCTTTCAAAGAGGCTTGGACAATGAAAAAGTAAGACGCTCGTGTTTTCAGAAACACAAAAAAACTCAGAACCCTGACAAACCGACCCGCACACCGCGCGCAGCCGCCGCCTGTGCCCCGGAGAGAGGGGCCGTCACATGTAAAAGCATCTTTTCCCCAGATTGTGCGGAGGCGTACCCTCCGCCTGCACCTCCTCTCCTCTGCTATTCCTTCCTCTGGGAATGGGTCTTGAGGAGACCAGATGTGACGACGTTCACCAAAGTGCTAACCGTTCCCCGGGGACCGTGAAGACCAGAGAACAGAAGGGGTTGGTCGCATCGTGAGGGAGCAAGGCGCCGTGGAATATTGGACAGCCCTGAACACCTCCTCCATTGTGTTAGAGATATATTTTTAGTTGATTTCACAGAAGAAGGGATAGGGCAGTGGTCGGCAAACTGCGGCTCGCGAGCCACATGCGGCTCTTTGGCCCCTGGAGTGTGGCTCTTCCACAAAAGACCACGGCTTGGGCGAGTCTGTTTTGAAGAAGTGGCGTTAGAAGAAGTTTAAGTTTAAAAAAATTCGGCTCTCAAAAGAAATTTCCATCGTTGTACTGTTGATATTTGGCTCTGTTGACTAATGAGTTTGCCAACCACTGGGATAGGGAGAGAGAGAGAGAAAAACATCAATGAGAGTCATTGATTGCCTGCCTCCTGCATGCCCCACTGTGCAGCCCACTGGCTGGCCTATCTCTGGTGAGGCCCTGGTACCCACCCCATCCATCTCTCTTCCTCTTCCTCTCCCTCTTTCTCCACAGGTGGCCGTGCTGACTGTTACCCAGCAGGAGGTGCCCCCAACGCCAGCTGCCCCTGAGGACCCTGCCCCTCTCTGGGGCTCCCCAGCTGCCCAGGGCAGCCCTGGGGATGGAGACCTCCGAGGTGAGTTGGTCGGTGGGGAGCACACTCCCTCGTGGGAATGAGATGCCCATCTCTACTCTGCTACTGGCTCCCAGCTCCACCCCCTTGTGGGCCTGGGTCTTCCCTGATCTCTCTGGGGTCCTGGGAGGCCCAGCAGACCCTGCCCTCACCTCCTCTGGTGGCAGGGATTCTGGATGACACAGACCCCACCCCCCAACTCCAGGGCTTCCCGGAGCCAGAGAAACCCCGAGGGCCCCACTGCTCCCTCGAGATGGTAGGTACTGGTTGGGGGGCCGGGTTTGGGACAGGAGCGAGGCCAGAGCTGATGAGATTTCTCCCCCAGACCGAGTTGGTGCCCGGGGACTTCCTGGGCCCATTGGCCCCAAGGGAGACATTGGCAGCCGGGGCCCAACAGGAATGAGAGGCCCCCCAGGTGAGTGTCCACAGCACTGCCCCCCGAACTTTCCTGGCCAGCCCTCCATTCCCTGGTGAACCCAGGCTGGGATCTTCCTTCCCCGACCCTGACATAGCCAGGGGTGGCCCGGGCCCCTTGCACTCGCTTGTCTCACTCACCACCGTCCAGGGGTGCCCCACTCAGGCCTGGGCTCCTCGAAACCCTCTTTCGTATTCACGTGGCCTGTGTTCTCTGGGAAGCTACTCCCAGCAGGCACTGGGGTGGGCACTGGGTGGGTTCCGACCAGTCCCTGCCCTCCTGGAGCTCCCCAGTGGCGGAAGGGTAGACCTGGGCGGAAGAGAAACAGCAGGGCCCACCCATGTGACCAGGGTTGTTATGGGGACACTGCAGGTCAGCGAGCCCCAAGGAAGGGCTCCCAGACCCAGCTTGGAGAGGGTGGGGGCGGGGAGGGCTTCCCGGTGGGAGTGACATCTCAGGCGAGGCCTAAAGAGTGACCCGCATGTACACCAGGAATAGCAGAGGGAGGACTGAAAGAGGGAACGGCACTTGCAACGCCCTGGAAGGGAGAGAGGAGAACATTCTGGAAACATTCCGGAAGTCAGTATTTACTAAGCACCAGTGTCCATTGTCCTAACGCCCCAGGGAGGGCTGTGTTTTCTCTCCTAATAAAGGGCCAGGGAAGCCAGAGCCAGGAATCGCCCTGACCTGTGGCCTCCAGAGCCCCCATCCCCGCTGCCCCAGGCTGCCTTGTCCTGCCCCTGGCGTCGCCGGGGCCTCTCTGCCTCCTGCAGGCCCTCCCATCCCCCTGGTTCCGTTGCAGGTCCACAGGGCCCCCCAGGGAGCCCTGGCCAGGACGGAGCTGTGGGCATCCCTGGAGAAAGGGGACCTCCAGGCCCCCCAGGGCCCCCTGGGCCCCCCGGCCCCCCAGCCCCCGTTGGACCAGCCCACACCCAGATCTCTGAGCATGGTGAGTCCCCCTGGGTCACAGCAGGTCCGGGGGGGATGAGGCTGGCATAAAGCATCGCCGCAATGTTGCTGCTGTCTACCAGGCCCTTGCAGAGCTTGCTCTTGGTCAGCCACAGGTCCCCCAGTCCTCGGACGGGCACTGTTGTCCTCTGTTCACTGCTGAGGAAAACGGAGGGGAAACCACACAGCCAGGGCATGGGGACTGGCTTCACACCCAGGCGGCCTCTGAGCCTATGCCTGGAGCCATCTGGCATCAGGCCCTCCCGCCAAGCCTTGGAGCTGGCCAGGAGCCAGCCCGCTGAGCACAGGGAAGGTCAAGGCCCAGCAGCAGGAAGTGAGCCCTGAGCTCCCAAGGCCACAGCCCTGCCCCTGTGCTCACAGGAGCCCTGGCCCGCTCCACCTAGCTAAGCCCCAACGTGCATCCTTCACCCCCTCCCCAGCCTAACCTACATGTGTGAGGCCAGAGGTCAGAGCTTGGAGTGCCAGGTTCAACCCCATCTGCGTCATATTGGTGCCCCATCCATTCATTCTCTTCTTAATTCTGTCTCATCATTCGTTCTCCCTCTCTAAGCCTCAGTTTCCTCATCTGTGCAATGGGAATAATGATAGTGCTGACCTCCCAGAGCTCTGTGACACTCATGCACAGAAGCCTGGCTCAACGTAGGTGGTCCAATAAATGGCAGCTTTTATTATTATTCCCCCCGGACATGTGACAGTACAGACCCAGCAAGGTAGAGAGTCTCACTGGATGTCACCAGCTAGACTGTGGCCGGGATAGAACCCAGGTCTCTCTGCCTTCTGGGCCTGTGTGGCCAGCACTCTCCTCCATCCCCACTGTCCTCCATGTCCCACAGGGCAGTCCTAGCCAGCTTGGAGCTGTGGGCATCCCTGGAGAAAGGGGACCTCCAGGCCTGCCCCTCTCTGCCCAAGCCCCGCCCCACCCAGCCCTGTCCACTCCTCATCTTTCCTCCTGCAGGGGACCCGTTTCTGTCTAACACCTTCACTGAGACCAGCAGCCACTGGCCCCAGGGACCAGCTGGGCCCCCTGGGCCCCCAGGGCCTATTGGTAAGTTGAGCCCAGGTCTGGGGTTCGGGGTGGGGTTGAGGGGTGGCAGCGCTGTGGCTGTCAGGAGGGAGTTGATGGTAGGCTTCCTGCCACTGTACTCGGCGTGGGTCCTTAGGATATCCTGTCTTTTTTTTTTTTTTTTAATTGCATTTATTGGGGTGACATTGGTTAATAAAACCATATAGGGATCAGGTGATTCTGTAATACGTCATCCGTATATTGTATGGTGCGTTCACCGCCCGAAGGCAAGTCTCTAGGATATCCTGTCTTATTCCAGGTCCCCCCGGACCTCCTGGTCCCGTGGGCATCCCTGGGAGTCCTGGACATGCTGTGAGTATTTCTCCAAGTACTCTCATTCGTCTTCCCATCCCTCCACGCACCCACCGGTCACTCACCCATCCATCCTTTCATCCATTCATCCGAGCATTTATGGAGCACAGAATAGACACGCTACTTTTCCTAAAGCTTCTCGTTCAATCCATGTAACAAGAAGCACTGCTGTTAGCACCTCAGGCCAAGAGAGGTGGCGGTCACTCGCCCTAGGGCTGTGGCCAGCACATGGCAACTTCCAGGTCAAGGTGGGGACTGTCTGGTTCCAGGGCCAGAGTTGTGAACACTGAGCTGTCTGCACGTCCCTCTGTGTGCCTGTCGTTGGATGTGTGAAGGGCCCCGAGGCCCAGGCCAAGCTGGAGCTTTCCCCCCAAGACCCCGCCCGCTCTACCCTGCCCCAGCGCAAGGCTGAAGCCCTGTCTTGTTTCTCAGGGACCCCCAGGCCCCACTGGACCCCCAGGAATCTCTGGCCACCCCGGAGAAAAGGGTGAGAGAGTGAGTACTGAATTGGCCCCGGATGGAGGGTTCTGGGGAGGCGTGGGGGCTCTGGGTCAGACACCCCAACAGCTGACTCCATACCTCTCCTCCCTCCCACACAGGGACTGCGTGGAGAGCCAGGCCCCCAAGGCTCCATGGGACAGCGGGTGAGTGATGCTCCCCACCCTGCAGCACTCCCTTCAGGATCCTATAGGCACAGACCCCTGCTCTGGCTCCAGCCCCTATGGCCAGAGCCCCTGACCCTCCCTGTCTGGCCCAGGGGGTGCTCCATCTCCTTCCTCCCTGTCTCGGGTTCGTCAGCCTCCTGAGGCCCAGCCCCCTCCATCTCACAGGCTCTGTACCTGTTTCTCTCTCGCTCTGTGTCTCTGTCTCCTCAGCTCCCTGTATTTCTCTGTCCCTCCGGCTATGATGGCAGCTTGGCCTGCTTCTCCCTTCCGCGTGGCCCATTTTTGCTCCACGGATTTCTAAGCTTTGCTGTTAGGTGTACACGCCTTCAGTGTTCTATTGTCTTCCTGGCCCTTTTATCTGTACGAGATACACATCTTTCTTTCTTTGTCTGGAATTCTATTGCGTTTGGTGTTTTATGGTATATATTTTCCGATCCTTTTAACTTTCAACATGTCTGTCTTTCTATTTAAAGTGTATCTCTTAGAAACAACACATACTTGAGTCTTTGTGGGTTTTTTTTTTTTTTTTGAGTCTTTTGTGTGTGTGTGTGTGTGTGTGTGTTTTTTTAATCCTCACTCAAGCCCTAACTGGTTTGGCTCAGTGGATAGAGCGCCAGCCTTCGGACTGAAGGGTTCCAGGTTCGATTCCGGTCAAGGGCATGTACCTTGGTTGCAGGCACATCCCCAGTAGGGGCTGTGCAGGAGGCAGCTGATCGATGTTTCTCTCCCATCAATATTTCTAACTCTCTATCCCTCTCCCTTCCTCTCTGTGAAAAATCAATAAAATTTTTTTTTTAAAAATCCTCACTCAATGATATTTTTCTATTGATTTTTAGAGAGAGTGGAAGAGAGGGGGGGAAGACAGAAATATCGATGTGAGAAAAACACGTCGATTAATTGCCTCTTGCACGCACCCGGACCAGGGCCTGGGCCGGGGAGGAGCCTGCAACCGAGGCATATGCCCTTGACCGGAATCGAACCCGGGACCCTTTGGTCTGCAGGCCGATGCTCTATCCACTGAGCCAAACCGGCTAGGGCTTGCTTGTTTAACTGTCTGTGGAGTCATTTACATTTAATGATATGTACAGTTATTGATGTGGTTGGGGGTAAGTCAACCATCTTGATAGTTGTTATCGATTTACCCCAATCTTTTTATTTCTTTTTCCTCCTCTACTACTAACGTATGAAACACCTCTTAGTGTGGTTTTTTCATGGTTGCTCCAAGAATAACAGCTTGCACCTGTGACTGATCACAGCTTATTCCCATTCATGTTCTACCACTTCACCTCTGAGTAGGAACATTACAACTGTGTGCGTCACACCCCCTTCTATCCTTCTGCTGTCTTACTTGGGCATCTGTTATCAACTTCACAATATATCGCTGCCGTTGCTTTAAACACTCCGCTAATTTTTAAAGAAGTTAACAAAACAAAGAAAAATAGTCTTTCACATCTATTGATGTTATTTATAAATTTCTTTTTTTTTTAATATATTTCTTTATTGATTTCAGAGAGGAAGGGAGAAGGAGAGAGATAGAAACATCAATGATGAGAGAGAATCAGAATCATGGATCGGCTGCCTTCTGCACACCCCTTCCTGGGGATCGAGCCCGCAACCCAGGCATGGGCCCTTGGCTGGAGTCGAACCCGGGACCCTTCGGTCTGCAGGCTGACGCTCCGTCCCCTGAGCCAAGTCGGCTAGGGCTACTTATAAATTTCTAATACTCTTGTTACCTTGCTGTGGATCCAGACTTCCATCTGGTATCGCTCCTCTTCCGCCTCCAGAACGTCCTTTAGCCCTTCCTGTGGTGTGGGTCTTCGCACAACAGACCCGCCCCGCTTTTGTTTCTCTTCAAGCTGTCTCTCCCGTAACTCTCGAAAGGCATTTTCACCGGCTGTAAAACGACGGGGGGGGCCACCTTCTCGCCTCCTAGCGCTTTAAAGATGTCGTCCAGCCGTCTTCTGACTGACACGGGCCATGCCAATGTCTCAGGAGCAGTTGGCTGTCGTTCTTACCGTCACTCCCCTGCCTTCCTTGGCCTTGAAGATTTTCGCTTTACCCTTCGTTTCCAACCGACTGACCGTGCTGCGGTTGGGTGTGATTTTCTGTGTGTTTGTCCTGCTTTGGGTTCGCGGAGATTCCTGAATCTGTAAGGTGCTGGGCTTTTTGTCCTTGCTGGTTGTCTTGGTTAGTGAAATTCCTTTTTGAGAACATCCTTTCGGATGTTTTCACAGCAAAATTAAGCAGAAAGCACAGAGGATCCCCCATACACTCCCTGTCACACATGCACACCCTCCCCCACTGCCGACCTCTCGCACCACAGAGGTACGTGTAGTACAACTGAGGAACCCACCCGGACCTGTCCTCTGTCACCCCAAGTCCACCGTTTACATGAGGGCTCCCTCTTAGTGCTGTACATGCCGTGGCTGTTGACAGAAGTACACCGACCGACCTGCGTCCGTTTCGTCGATTTCTTCCCTCATTGTTCCGATTGCTTTTCTTTTGCTTACTTTGGATTTCATTTGCCCTTCTTTTTCCACTTCCCTAAGGCGGAAGCTCAGAGCAATGCTCTTCGACCGTCCTTCCTTCGCACATGTGTTCCACGCTGTAAATCTGCCCCCCAGCACGGCTTTCGCGGCCTTCCCAGTTTTTTGGATAAGCTGTCTTTCGATTTTCATTCAGTTCCACACATTTTAAAATGTCTCCTAAGATTTCTTCTTTGACCCATGCGTTCTGTAGCCGCGTATTGTCTAACCTCCAAGGGTGTTTGGGGTTCTCCCGTTACCTTCCCGTTACTGGCTTCTCGTTTGCTGCCAGTGTGGGCGGAGCACAGCATGGTACGGCCTCTGTCCTGCTCCGTGTGCTGGGGCTGTTTGTATGTGGTCTGTCTTGATGCGTGCCCCAGGGGAGCGGGAGCACAGCGCGTAACCTGCTGTTGCTGGATGGAGTGATCTCTAGCTGCCAGTTACCTCACTGACGGCGTAGTGGCGCTCAGCGAGGGCCTTACTGGTTGTCTGCCGGCTGGACCTGCCCGTTCCTGACAGAGAGTGCTCCCGCCTCCAGCTGCAATAGCGGCCGATCTGTGTCTCCTTGCAGTCCTATCAGTTTTGACCTCCGTCTCCTCGGGCCGATGAAACGAAAGCTTCCCGCTCGAGCTGTCTGCGGGACGGAGCCGGGCTGGGGTATGGCCTCCGGAGGAAAAGCTATACCTATATGGACGTTACCCAGTGCAGCTTCCTGCCGTCAAAGGCCCAGCGTCCTCCGGTTTCTGGCTGTTCTTTATCACTTTCCATTGCCTTCAAACAGTTGTTCTCTGCATTCTGTCTAGCGTTCGTCCAATGCAAGCTACTCTCTGTCTCTGCCTCTCTCAGTCTCCCTGCTTCCCTCCATAGGTCTCTCTCTTCCCCTTCTTTCCTTCTCCCCTCCCTCCCTTCCTCTCTCACTGCTTCTACCTCTATTTTTTTTTCCTTTTCTATTTTCTTTTTGTTGTTGTTGTTGTTAATCCTCACCCGAGGATATTTTTTCCATTGATTTTTAGAGCAAGTGGAAGGGAGAGGGAGAGACAGAGAGAAACATCAATGTGAGAGAGACACATCGATTGGTTGCCTCCTGCACACACCCTGACCAGGGCTGGGGAATCTGCAACCAGGGTACCTGCCCTTGACTGGAATCGAACCCGGGACCCTTCAGTCCGAGGGCTGACGCTCTAGCCACTGAGCCACACCGGCTCGGGTGCTTCTACCTCTCTTTCTCCTTGCAGGGAGAAGCTGGCCCCAAAGGAGACCCCGGTGAGAAGAGCCATTGGGTAAGCTCAGGGCCCGCACGGCCGCCCCCGCCTGCCCTGGACACTCAGGAGATTATTTTGGGGTGGGGGCGCCCCAGCCACATCCCCATTGCAACCTGGTCTCCCAGGGAGGAGCCTTGACCATTCTCAGGCCTAGCCCCCTCCCTTCTCCCGTCCCTCCCACCGGGGCCGGGCCAGCCTCATCAGGAGACCCCACGCTCTCTGTCTCTGCCTTCACGTCCCTGCCTTCGCCTTCCCTCTGTGGCCTTTCCAGGCCAGGGTGTCCCTGCCTGCTCCTCCCGGGCAGCGGGGGCTGACCCAGTCCAGACTGCATCCCCTGCCTCATGGCCCTCTCCGAGCCAGGGCCGTGGCGTCTGCTCCCCTGTCCACAGGAGAAGGGGAAGCATGAGGAATGGGATGGGGGCCTTAGGAAACCCACGGAACCTCTATGGGCAGGGGGCTGGAAATGCTGAGGTACACAGGAGCCCTGGGTAAGCGGTCCAGGGCACCTAGACACCATCATACCCGGAGGAAATTCACAGAGCATGGGAAGAGAGCCTCGAAACTATTGTGCATCTAATGTAGATGGTGAACGGGCTCAGGCGGCCTAGACTCCACTGTGCCCAAAAGCCCTGTAATTAACACCAAGTCCTAGGCACCATCGCATACATAGGAGACCCAGGAGGAATGGGAGGAGACACCTCGAAACGGTTACAGGCACAGGAGAGCCACAGAAAGTGAGACGAGGGGGTCTAGAAGGCAGCCTGCACAGAGGAAGCCCATGAAGAGTGGGGAGGGGGGCCTAGAAACTGTCACGTACACAGGAGACAGAAAAGAAGAGAAAGGGCACCTAGAAACCACACGTGGGGGTCCCAGAAACCTTCACAATCCCCGGAGATAGTTGCCGAGAATGAACTTCAGGGCCTAGAAATCTACCTACCCAAGAGACACACCTGGAGACGACCAGAAGCCCCAAAATGCAGGGACCTGGCCAGCGTCGCTGACATAGGTGACATTGGGAAATGGACAGGAACGTTCGGGCAGGCGCCCCTATAGGAGAGACACCTGGGAAGCTCTTTCGGAGGCCGATCTTGTGCCTCCCCCTCCCCCTGCCCCCATCCCTGGTGCAGTCTGGCTGGGAAGTCCTGCTTCCCGGCAGGCACCAGCTGGGGAGGACGTGGGAAGTACCCAGTGCCTGCCTTGCCCTCTGTGCTCCTGATCGTGGGGTCAGTGATGGATACAGCCGTGGGAGTCCCCCACCCTGCACGAGTCCAGCCCCATGTCTTCCCACGACTTCTGGGTCCTGCTACCTTTCTGGCAAGCCTCTCCCAGCTCCTCACTGCCCCCCCACCTCTCCCCCACCCCCACCCCCCACCCCCGTGTGCCTCCAGAGCCTCTTAAGCATACTTCCAGTACGAGCATGAGCTGGGCTGGGGGTCCGGTAGACCCGTGTGAGGCCCGCTCTCCGCCTCTCCTCCGCCCCTTTGCTGGCCCCTCCCAGCACAGTTTCCACCCAGCCCAGGAGAGGTGGGAGCGCGCGGTGAAGTCTGAATTAGGCTCAGCAGCCCCATCCCTGCATGGGGATCCCAGCAGGAGGACAGATGCCTGGACTATCCCAGATCAGGCCTCAAACTCAGGACCACCTGTGGGAGGGGCCCCACAAGGTAGCAGGGCCCCCTGCCCATCCACCTGCCTCCCCCTTCCCCTCCTGCACTTCTGCCCCTGCTTGCTGCCTACCTGGGAGGGGGCCTGCTGGGCCGGGGGCTGCATGAGGCTTTGGAGGCCGGGGGAGCTGTTCTGTTGGGAGCAGGTGGGAATGAGGTCCAGTGTGGGGAAGGGCCCTGGGGACTCCTATACACACGCTCTTCCAACCCCTCTTTTTCCAACCCCACTTCGGAGCCACTGGCCCCGCTGTAGCTCAGCAGTGACACCCAGTGGCCATGTGCACGCACTGCAGGCACTGCTAGGGCGTGACTGAGGTGAGCCAGCTTATCTAGAACAAAGCTCATATCCCGTATTTAGACAGGAAAAACCGAGGCCCAACCCCGCAGAGCAAATGGTTGGCAGAGCTGGAGCCGAAGCCCAGGCTTTCCAGCTCCCAGGACTGGGGGAACCAGCTAACATTCCCCCAAGCACCTCCTCGGTGGGCCCCAGGCCCCAGGACATAGATACACTTTGGACACTGGCCCCACCCTCACGGTGGTCACAGTGTGGTGGGATGGGGTGGGGGGAAACAGACTAGTAACCAGCAGCAACCAGACAGGGGGAGCTCAGCTGCGATGGGGGTTGGGGGCGTGGGTTTAGCACCGTCCTGGTGGAGAACGTGCCGGGGCCTGTAAGATACATTAACCAGGCAAAGGGTGTTCAGACGGAGCAGCAGGGCACCCTGTTTGCACTTGGAGTAGCGGAGCGTGAAGGACAGAGGTCAAGACATAGGAGATGATACTGAGGAATTTGAATTTTGTTCTCTGAGCAGTGGGGAGTCATGGAAATAGTTACGAGCAGGAAACGGATGTGGTCAGAAGGTGCCTCTGTGACCCTGTGGAGAATGAATGGGAAGAGCAGAAAGAGGCGAGGTGGAAGGCTGTCGTGGTCGTAATGGCAAGAGACTAGGGGCTGGAACGGGGAATGGGGACTGAGGATGGACAGATTTCCCTGGAGCTAAGCGCCGTCTGGGTGCTAGTTTGGCTGCAAGGGGGAGCGGGAAGTTCAGGGAGACACACAATAGTAAAGGAGAGCCAGGAGAAGTGCGTCTGCTGGGTTTTGTCCATGGAGAATGGGACATGGGAGAAGTCTCTGATGGCCAAGTGGAGGCGTTCACCAGGCCCTGGCACTCAGGCCAGGCCTGGGGTGGTAGGGGTGGGAGGGGGGACGGCACTGGGGTGTCATCAGTGCAAGCAGGAGGCCCCCCATCTAGGGAGGGATCCAAATAGCAGAATCTTTTTTTTTTTTTTTTGCATTTTTTCAAAATTTTTACTTTGAAAACTTTCAAAAACGCTGAAATGTTTGTTACAATGAATATTACTCTCCCCTTTGTATTTTGCCATATTTGCTCTATCTTTCTCCCTTTATATCTTTGCAAACCTTTTTTGCCACATTTGCTCTTTCTTTAAACTTCTGATCAAGACTCATACATCACATTTGGTTGTGCCTCTAGTCTTTTTTTTTTTTTTTAAGCACCTTATAGCCTCTTTTTTTTAAAAAATGTTTTTTTTATTGATTTCAGAGAGGAAGGGAGAGGGGGAGAGAAATAGAAACATCCATGATGAGAGAGAATCATGGATCAGCTGCCTTCTGCACGCCCCACTAGGGATGGAGCCCGCAACCCGGGCCTGTGCCCTAACTGGGAATTGAACCATGACCTCTGGTTCAGAGGTCAATGCTCAACCCCTGAGCCACACCGGTTGGGTATCTGCCATCTCTTTTAAGCTAGGATGGGCCCCTCCCTGCCCTTTTTTCTTTCTCTTGACTCTGCCTTTCTGTGAATGTCCCGCCATGTCCCACCATGTGGATTTGTCTGGTTGGTTCCTGGCGATGAGAGGCAGGTTTGATGCCCCTGGCAGGAGGGATCTAAGGAGAGGGGTGCGGTGCCCTCTGACGGCGTCTCATCAGGAGGCTCACGATGTCCACTTGTCCCACTGTCCATGCCGGGCTGTAGCTTAACATGATTTTTGAAGGTCATCCATTTTAGATCCTCCTCCCATACTTGAAGAGAGATCACTTTGGTGTACAGCCCGTGGTGACCCTGTGACCGCCCCCCCCTCCCCCCCCGGCTGCAATAGCCATTCAGTGGCCCGAGGGAAGCTCAATCCATGATGTGGACAGGACACCTGGATCATAACAGTCACAGTGGGCTAGACCACAGTGGGCTGCCCTAGCTGGTTTGGCTCAGTGGATAGAGCGTCGGCCTGCGGACTGAAGGGTCCTGGGTTCGATTGTGGTCAAGGGTACATGCTGGGGTTGCATGCTCAATCCCCAGTAGGGGGCATGCAGGAGGCAGCTGGTCAATGATTCTCTCTCATCATTGGTGTTTCTCTCACTCCCTCTCCCTTCTTCTCTGAAATCAGTAAAAATATTTGCCATCTGGGGCTCTGGTGGAATTGAGATATCTACATCGCAGAACTAGCTCAGTCTGGACTAGGGAAGGAGGACAGGAGTGTGCATTTGGGCAAGACCCTGGACCCTATGCTGTGGAAGGGAAGGACAGACAGATTGGCAGCAAGTGAGAGTGAGTGCCAGCTGGGGGTCTCTGTCATGACCCTGGGCAACAGCTGGCGTGGCTTGGGAGTAGGGAGCCCCCAGATCAGGGAGGCCCGGGAGGAGGGTAGCTTTTCGGGCCTGGCGCTGCCACCTCCCCGGGCCTGTGCGGTAGAGCAGCTGCTTAGAAGAGAGGGTGGGGCTGAGGGCCAGGCTGAGGGCCTGCAGAATACAGGCGTGTAGCAGTCGGAGCCTGGGAGGGACGACCCCAAAGGAGAAGGGACTGGGGAGAGGGCACCAGAGCCAGACCCTCAGCTTTGCCAGCCTTTTAAACACAGCTCCCCAATAGCAGTGCCCCTCGGACATGCTCTCGTTTTACCTGTATCTGTTCGTGTCGGATGGAAAGAATATGGATAAGTAGCCTGATCCCACTGAGGGACACAGACCAACAGTGTGCCGGCTTAAAGGACGTTAGAGACGGGGCCTCGGGGCACTTCTGTGGCAGGCGCCACGGCAGGCTCTGCTCAGCAGCGCAGCCCCTGTGGACCGGCACCCCTCGCCACAGGACTTGCAAGGGTGTGGGCAGCCAGCAGCCAGCTGGGACCCACCAGGACTCCCCGAGGGGGCTGCTTCTGCCTGTCTGTCCCCCTCCCGTCCTTTCCTGGCCTTGTCCCTGGGCTGTGGTGGTGTGCAGGCTGCAGGCGCATGACCTGGGTGGGGCATGGGCCACCGGCAGGCTTTGCAGGGTCCCCTCCCCTGCCCCCTTCACGGCTGCATCTGTCTCTTTCCTCCGCAGGGGGAGGGGTTGCACCAACTACGCGAGGCTTTGAAGATTTTAGCTGAGAGGGTTTTAATCTTGGAAACAATGATTGGGCTCTATGGTGAGTAGAGACAGACAGACGGACAGACAGCCCAGCCCCTGCCCACCAGCCTTGCCCAGGCCCTCCAGGGTGGAGCTGCCTGGGCCCAGTCATGAGGCCGGAGAGGCTAAGACCACCTACCCCTCAACGACTGGTCCCTCCTACACAGGGGAACCTGGGCCTCACCTCTGTGGTCAGACTTGGGCCTCCAGGTATTGTGGGTAATGTGGTTCCAGGCCTGCAGGGGACACCAGTGGTGACAGATTTCGAGTTTGGAAGAAATGCGCAATGAAGCCAAACTCCAGACCAGCGGGGAGGGGATTGTGGGTTACAGAGCCAGACTGCAACAGTGCAGGGGGTTGTGGGAAATAAGTCAGAGCCCAGGCCTGCAGGAGGATTATGGGTAATGGATCCAGACTTCAGTCAGGTTTCAGCTCTAGAGAAAGCATGGGTAACAGAGCCAGTCTCCAGGCCCACAGGGACAATAGGTTATGGAGCTGGACTCCAGAAATGCAGGGGACTGCGAGTGACAGAACCAGGCTCAGGCCCCAGGGGCCTCTGGGTAATATACTACCAGCCAATTCTGATCCTCCCTCACCCATAAGCACCCACAGGCTCTCCCGGCAGGTCTTTCTGGTCTCAGATATCCCCGTGACAGCTTCCGCTTCCCTCTGGTCCTCCTAACCTCCCCTGAGGGTCCCTTTAGGGGCCTGTCAGGCCCTCATCTCAGCCCAGGAATTTACCCACCAATTCTCGACCCATCATCCATCCGGTCATGTGAGGAGCCAGGCTAGCCCTGTCCCCACTCAGAGACTCACACCCAGGCTCCTGCCTTGAAGCCAGCTGGTGCCTGGCCCATACACCCCCCTTGGCTCCCGGCCCTGTCCTCGGAGGCCGGACTCGCACCGTCTGCTCTTCTCGATCTCCCATCAGGCTCCTAGCTTACAGAGCTTCCTGCAGCAGCAGGCTCAGCTGGAGCTCCTGGCCAGACGGGTCACCCTGCTGGAAGCCATCATCTGGCCAGGTAATGGCAGGGTGGGCAGGCAGGGGCAGCCCCTTCCAGGAAGGGCCTGGGAAGGGCCTGGGGTCACAGAAGGCGACTCCCAGTGCTGGACCCAAGCCCGCGGACACTCATTCTGAGTCCTTCCATCCAGCTAGCAGACAGCACCTGGCACCGAGGCTAGGGTCACTAGTTCTTGAGTGAGTGAGCACCTCCTCTGTGCCCGGCTTCTAGCTTGGCACAGGCACCAACAGATCAGACAGACGTAGTCCTGTTCTCATGGAGCTTAGGCTGTGGGGGTGCAGGGGGAGCCCTGGAACTGGCCATGAAACCCAAGGTGAGGAATACCACCGTGGAGTGAGTACCGGCAGCTGTGAGAGCACAGAAGTGCCCCTGCCCCAAGCTGGGCTGGGGGTTGGGGTGGGGGGTGGGGGCGGAGAACGGTGTCTCAGGGAGGGCTCCCTGGAGGAGGTACTGGCTAAGTGGAACCCTGAAGGGCAAAGATCAAGGGCAAGTGAACAGGCAGAGCCAAGAAGCCAGAGAGAGCCTAAAGCAGTGGTTGGCAAACTGCGGCTCGCAAGCCACATGCGGCTCTTTGGCCCCTTGAGTGTGGCTCTTCCACAAAATACCACGGCCTGGGTGAGTCTATTTTGAAGAAGTGGCGTTAGAAGTTTAGGTTTGAAAAATGTGGCTCTCAAAAGAAATTCCCATCGTTGGGCTGTTGATATTTGGCTCTGGTGACTAATGAGTTTGCCGATCACTGGCCGAAAGGGACTGTCCCGTGAGGTTGCCGAGGGCGGAATGCAGTAGCAGGGCCCAGTTTGAGAAGGTCCTTGAAGGCAGGTGGGGCGCCACACAAGGAGGTTAGACACCAGGTGGGTGTTACCTCTCCCTGGGCCTGTTTTGTCAGGCTAGGGAGGTCCCCGCATGGCAGTGCACTCTGTGGCTGGCCCTGGAGAGACAATGGTTAGCTATCCTCGGGGCTAAACCCCGTTCCTCACCTACCTGCTGAGAGGCATCTCACAACCCAGTCCTAGCTCATCAGTGCACCCCAGGGTCTCAGCATCATGCCCTACCTTCCATCTATGTTACAAGTGGGGGAGTTGAGGCCCCCCCCCCTCCTGCTCCAGCCAAAGTGAGCCAAGGCTAGGGCTAAGCCTCATTCATTCGACAAAACTGTAGGTTGCACCTACTGGATGCCAGGTCTGGGCCAGCACTTAGCAGATACCTGCCTTGGGGAGCTGCCCATTGAGGGGCAGGGACCCTTCATATCTGTAGCAACGAGGGCCATGGGGTACAGGAGCACCAAGGACATGGGTGAGAACAGTCACTTCTCAGTGGGGGGTGGGACACTTCCTGGAAGATGGGGCACTGGTATTAGGGAAGATGCCAGCCGGAGAAGGTGGGAAGGGCAGCCCGGCGGAGTCCTGGTTTGCCACAGCAAAGGCCCGGAGCTGGAAGGTGTGTGTGGTCTGCTTCCAGAGCTCCTCTTACCGACCTACATGGCTCTTCTAACTCCTAGAAACATAACTGACCACCTCCCAGAGCTTCCTCTCCCAGAGGAGGGACCACGGCCTAATCCCAGGTGTCCCCCACCTCCTCAGGCAGGAGCCAGAAGGATCCACTGTCTCCAGCAGCCCAGGGAGGAACTGCTCCAGCAGCCCAGGGAGGAACTGCTGCTCGCTTAGGAAGGCCACGGCCACTCTCTGTGGCCACGAGCCAGCTCTGGTTGTGGGCCTGGAAGGGGTGGTGTGGGAGGAGGGGAGCAGAGGAGGAGGAGGAGAAACCATCCCTGTTGGCACATCAAGCACAGCGGTGCCAACTGAAGGCCCCGATGGGACTCACGTTTAGGATGCAATCAAGGATAACCATAGTAACCGCTGGGCTGGATTTACAACCCTCGCAAGACCTCACAAGCTTGCTAGGTGGGCGGTAGATGCCACGCCCATTTCACAGATGAAGACAGAGGTTCCCTCGGGGCCGTAGGGACAGCAGTGGCAAGGTCAGGGGTCCACCCTAGGTCGGTCCCCGAAAGCCCTGGCTCTTGGGGCTCCATCGGCAAAGGTTCAGACACCTCTGCTCCACCAGGCACTAAGGGGGTTCCAGAAGGAACCACGGCCCTGAACTTAATCATTTAACTAATGGTCACAAGCTCACCGTCCCAACGACCATAGTGATCCAGCTCGTACTGTGCAACCCACTTCGCACTCAGGCCGTTACGGGTGTGACAACGAGAGTGTGATCCCCGAGTTCCAGAGGAGGCTCACAGGTCTGTGACTGGCCCAAGGCCACATTAACGGGGACGAGGTGGGACCAGGACGTGGCCTTGGCTGATGTTGGAGCTCTGCTTCCCTCCTGCTGTCCTCCCTGATTTAGGGCGTGCAGTGTCTCTGGACTGTGACATGTTTATTTGCCCGAGTCCCCAGACCTCAGCCCAGAGGTGCATGGGAGGCTGGGGCACAGCGCCGGGGACTTAACGGTTATGATGAGGCTGTGCCCTCCGTGTGAAGCCGGTGCTCAGCGCAGGCCGCGTCTCCTGTGAACCGGGATGGAGGGTAGTCAAGGCCTCCGTCCTGGGGCTTTCCCCTGAGCCTCGCTCTCCGCCTAGAAAAACAGCCCGTCCTCCCACCGGCCCGGCCTGCTCCGTCAGCTTTGGGAGGGGCTGAAGTGATAGCCTTCCCAGAGGAGGCAGGTCATGCTCTGGGTTTTGAAGAATCAGTCGGTTCTTAGGTGGCAAGAACGCCAATTACTCATTTCACTGTTGGGGTCCTGCTCAGTTCCAGGCGGGGGCATACCTCACCATAGCCTAATTGGAACTGACTTCAGTAATTATAGGAGCTGGCCAGGACCTCGGAGTACAGCTGGAACTGTCCCGCTGGTTTTAGAGACGAGACCAGTGAGACCCCGACAGAGGTCCAGTTTGCCCAGAGCCACAGACTAGGTCAGTGGCAGAGCCGGGCCTTCCTAACCCTTCCCCGCCGTAAGTGGCCTAATCAGAGCGAGAGAAAGTGAGTCTGTCCTGTGGCCTTGGTTTACCCAGCTGTGAAATGGGGATGATTCAGAACAAACCTGCACCCCAAAATGTAGAAAAGAAAAAAAACACCATTTTTATGGAGCACTCACTACATACTAAGCAGTTCAGGAACATGGTGGGTCATTTATCCCCACTTGACAGAAAATCAGAGGCCCCAAGCGCCCTCACTGGGTTGGGGGCTGATAACTCCTTGAGGCGGGGGCACTAACCAGTTTGCAGACCCCCCTTTTCCTACAGCTCTGCCTCCTGGATGCCAGGGCAGAGTACACCTGGTGAGTGCCCAGTCTCCCGCCCCCCAGACGGCCGAGGGGAGGTGGGTGCCTCACAGAGACCTCACTAACCCTCCCTCTCTCCTTCCCTCCGGCAGAACCAGAGGGGTCAGGGGCAGGCCCTGCCGGCACGGGCGCCCCCAACCTCCTTCGGGGCAAGAGGGGAGGACACACAACCAACTACCGGATCGTGGCCCCCAGGAGCCGCAACGAGAGAGGCTGAGGGGGCGGTGGCCCTTCGGGTGGACCAGGCAGCGGCCTCTAGGGACCGGCCCCTCCTATTTATTAATGTCCTCAGGGTCCCTCTGCCGCCTGGGCCCTTGGGATAAGCAGGTCTAGGTCCTGGCACCCCAGGCATGGCTGCCATGCATGAGGCTCAGCAGGGACGGGGGCCTGAGGAGAGGTGGCCCAGGAGGGAGGTGGGGCCGTGCTCGGGGCCCTGGGCCTGTTTCCCTCTGTGAAAGGGGGCGATGCAGGCCTGCAGGGAGGGGGTGGCACGTTCAAGGTGGCGGTTCTTCCCATCAGCTGCCCAGGCATCCGGGCCTGCAGGCAAGGTGGGAGCGGAAGCGCTGCCTGGCCCTCAGCACATGCAGGGACTTGAAGGGCAGACGCGCCCCTTCCTCCCCATCAGACCCGAACCTCTTCTCTCCTTTTCTGGTTTCTGGTGCTGGGTTCCCAACCCTGAGTCAGGCTGCCTGAGCCGACAGGATGTTGTGATTGCCTCGACTCAGTTCTGTCCCCGGGGCCCCAAGCTACTCCTGTGTCCCAGGTTGGGGGGAGGGGGCAGGGACATGGAAAGGGAGGAGCCACCTGCTCCCACAAGCCTGTGACTGACACCAGGAAGTAGGTGCATAGGCCAATAAAGGCCCAGCCTGATGCCCCACCCAGCCTGGTCTCAGTGTGTGCTTTGATGGGGCAGCGGGCAAGGCCAGGGCCTCCTTTCTCTTCTCAGTGGCCTTCACTGCAAGGCAGGTGTGAGCTGGCCTGCGCTGAGGGCCGTGCTCCCCTGGCCAGCGCCTGGGCAGCTGTGGCGGGGGGTGGGGGGGGATGAGGGGGAGTAAGCAGAGGCTCAGGCCACCCTGCCCGCTGGCCAGGTGTCCAATGGCTTCGGGTCTGAGAGGCCTGGGGAGCAAGGAGCTGCCCAGCCTCAGGGCAGCTTCTAGCCTGGGTCCCCAGCAGCTTCTGCGCCCGTTTGCACAACTGAGGAAATGAAAGCGATGGGGCGGGCCTCAGACTCCCCAGTCTGTTTCTGGGCCCCAGATGGTGACCAACAGCAGGTCAGTCTCCAGGTGAGCAGTGCCGACTGCTCCAGGATGCTTAGCCCCTGCACCACCCCTCAAAGTCCAGCTTCCCAGGTGCCCCGCTGCCTTACCCCTCCCCCAGCCCATTGAAAATCACACACACGCCGCCCAGCCCCCTGCCCTCTCAGCTCAGTCTGGGAAGGGCCAAGGCCTGAGGGGGGCCTGGAGAGAGGAGCTGCCACTTCAAAGCTGAGGAAGCTTCTCCCCCACAGCACCCCCACCCTTTGCTTCCTGCCCAAGGGGCCCAGCAGTGCACAGCCACCAGCCTCCTTGCCTGCTCTGAGCTGGGCCTAGGAGACCGACTGAACTGGGCCCTGACCAGCAGGTACACTAGGGGTTGGGAACAGCGAAGGGATGGCACTCCTGGGTAATCAGGGAGGGCGTCCTGGAGGACTCTGTGTAGGCTGAGTGGCGGGCGGGTAGAAATCAGCTGGGAAACGCGACTAAGAATGCGCCTCCGCAAGTCCCCAGGTGGAGGACAGCTTCCTGGAGGAAGAGGCGGTGGTGCAGACAGTGACGCTGCCTCTGGACATCAGGGAGCGGCTCGCCTGCAGTTGGCTGTTCGTTCCCTGTTCATTCACTCATCCCGATGGCAACACAGAAGAGTCGGATACAAGTGCTGTCCCCAGGGAGTCCAGGGTGAAGAGAACCGCTGTTTATTCTACACAGTGCAGGGCGCGGAGGGGCTCCTGCACCCACGTGACTTAGCACTTGGGGCTGGAACGCCGTGTAACCAACCATGGGCAAGGACTCTTGTCGCCGAGGGCTGTCTGTGCTAGGGGGGCCCAGGACCCGCGGGATGGGCAAGCCCACCCCTCCCCTGAGTCACCAGGGCCTCAGCGCCCACCTCCCCGCTGACCAGCAGTGACACCGCACCCTCCACACGGCCTGTGGCTGCGAGTGCCACCACGGCCTGCTCCATGGGGAAGCCCATGCGTTCCAGCTGCTGCAGCCTGTGCGATGGAGGGGACGGGGAGAGTGTCAGGGCCACCTGCAGCCCCCACACCAGGGACCCCACCCCTGCCCACCCTGCCCTACCGTAGAGAGGAAACGGAGGACTTGGGCAGCCAGAGTGGGCTCCTGGGAACCTGGGTTGGCCCCTCAAGGAGCGAGGCCTGGATCCCCTCCTGTAGCATCTGCTCATCGAGAGCTGCCCACAGCGGGGAGCCAGGAGGAAAGCTGGGCCCAGGCCACAGGCCAACCTCTGAGGAGCCCTCCCAGCTCGGCTGCGCAGGCCCCAGGCGTGGGGCTGAGCCTGCGCTGTGAGACCAGAGACTAGACGAGGCCGTGGAAGGAGGTCCGGGGGTAGAAAGCCTGAAAGGGCAGAAACAGAAGAGGGCGTGACTGCCAGCCACTGCCACGGCTCCCGCCACCACGGCCGGCCTGGGCATCCCCCTCACCTCACTCCAGGAAGGGTGACTGGCAGCTCAACCACACTGCCCGGGGCGGGAAGGAGCCGGAGTGGCCAGCACCCCAAGGCCCTGCCCAGGAAGCCCTTCTGCAGCGCCCGCAGCCTCCGCTCAGAGGGCTCCAGCCACTGGAAGGCCCCGCTGCATCTGTCTGCCCCGGCAGGGCGCTGGTCAAGGAGAACCACAGCCAGCCAGGAGGGAGCCCCACTGCCTGCCAGAGCCCGTGCCAAGCGTGTGATGGGCACTTCCTCATGTCTGCTCACTGTGGCCCTGCCAGGGAGCTCAGCAGTGGGAGTTCAGGGAGGAAAGGGGGGCTGCCTGAAGCTACTCAGCCAGGAAGAGGTGGAGCTGGATGAGCCTCACCCCAAAACGCCCTCATCCCGTTTCAGCCACTGCTGCCCCACTGCGTGCCCAGAGCCCTCTCTACCTGCTCAGGTCTCCGACTCAAGGCGTAAGCTTGGGCCCAGGGACACAACCCCCTATTGCCCTCGGTCAGGCCAACGTGCTCCCCAAACCAGGATTCAGCAAGGCCTCGGCAGCTAGCATCCCTAACCCTAAACAGCGACAGGAGGCCACCTGTGCCCACTCTTCTCTCCAATCGCAGTTTTCCCAACAGACCCTAAGTACTTCGAAGCAAAAGCCTGTGTTTAAAGCCCAGAGAACCCGGCTCACTCTCCCCACTGGCCTTTGCATCACCTGTGCCCCGTCTCCTTTTTCACTTCTCTCTGCCCGAACCCCTCATCCTGTACGTCTCAGCTTAGATGCCACCTCCACTGGAAAGGTCCAGGTTAGGTGCCTCCTTGGGCCACCGCAGCCTCCCGAGTTCCCCATTAAACTGTAGTTGGCACCTCCACCTGGCCACAGCCCGGAGCCTGGCTAGAGGACTCACTCGGAGATGCTCCTGGCACATGTGCACAGCTTTCTGGCATTGTTAGGCCTGACCAAGGACGTACCGTGGGAGCCCAGTCACAACCCACACATCTACACAGGCCCAGGGGCCGGGCAAAGGATACAGGCCAGGCCAGCCAGGAGGCCGCAGAGGAGCTGCAGGAAGGGTGGCTCGGAGGTGAGTAGTGGTGTCAGGGCAAGCAGCAACCATGGCAACAGCCACGGTGGCACTGCCCCATGGGGCCCTCCAGGGTGGTGCCCCTGCCCTGATAGCATGGCCAGGTGGACGGGCATGTACCCGCAGCCACCAGCTGCAGTGGACACCCCGAGGCCTGCCAGCAGCACCGCCATTAGCCCGGCAGCCAGGGCGAGGAGGGCGGAGACATGCAGGAAGCGCAGCGTGCCCAGGTGGTACTCCTGCCGCCAGCCCAGCACGGGCAGGAGCAGCAGACTCAGGAGCAGGCTGGGCAGGGCCGTGTGACCCAGAGCATGGGTCAGCAGCCGGTGTGCTGGGGAGAAAAGGGGCTTATGTGCCAGGTTAGTGGCCCCAACCCCCAAGGCTGTCCCAGGGGTGCCGGGTTGGGAACTGCCCTCTGCCAGGGCCACCCCCGAAGCCAGCCTCGCCTCCCCAGGGGCCAACACTGGCCCACTGCCAGCAATCACTCGTGGAGGCAACCAACGGCCTCCAAACACAACGGCCACTGCCCGCTGCAATGAACAGAACCAACTAGACCCACCCCTCAGGCTTCTCAAGAGCAACAACGCTGGTGAGTCACTTAGGCTGGGGGCACCATTTGGATCCCTCACACTAAATGGAAGCTGCTGCTGTTACTGGGAGACAGGCCCTCAGCTGCACTTTGCACTCCGCTGGGGTCACTCAGACTCCCATTCTGTGCTTAGGTGAAAGCAAGCCTTAGTTCTTATCGCAAGAGATAGAAATCAGTAACGGGAAGCCTTCCGAGAAGAATTCCTCCACACAGGCTCCCACCCCGCTGCTGGCTCAGCTGCCCTCCCTGGCTGGGGATGAGCTGGGCATGCTCCGGCCCAAGGCTGACCCTCCCGGGGGCATGTCGCTCCTACCAAGTAGCCTTGGGCCCTACAGCCAGTCTCCTGCCTCCTCTAAGGCCCAGGTAGCCAGCCCTCACCCTGCCAGGGGTCCAGCAGCAGCTCTGGGGCCAGGGCCAGGCTGGGACCGGCCCCCACCAGCCACAGAGAGCTCATGAGCAGCATCAGGACTGAGGAGGCAAGAGGCAGCGCTGGAGACAGTAGGCCAGGGGGGCCTCTGTCATACATAGCTTGGCTGAAGGTGGTCAAGGACAGTCTCAGGGTTGTGTGCTATGGGTAAAGGAAAACAGTAACAGTTATTATTGCAGCTCTTAGCTGATTTCCTTTCAGTTGCCCTATCAATAGCTCAATTTTACAGAAGTAGGAACTGAGGCTGGAGAGACAGGCCCAGCAACTCAGCCAATAGAGGAGCTCAGATCCTAACCATGTGCTTGGCCATCTTTCCAGTCCACTGGCCTGTGCCTGAGGATGGGGAACAGCCAGACCACAAGGGCCTGAGCCCTGATGAGCCCTCAGGAGCCTGGGGTGGGAGGCACAGGGCCAGAAGAGTTGAACTGGGGCCCTGGACTCCCCAGAAGAGGGATGTAGCCTCCCAGGGCAAATTCAGGGCCGTCTCCAGCTTCCCTCCAGCTGCACCTTCCTCCCTCCTACTCTCCACTGTGCCCAGCCTTAGACCTCCAAATGGCCTCAGCTGCCCTAGACCCAGGGGTAGAGACCAGCCAATGGGCAGGCAGATTAGGGAGGGGTGGGGCAGAAGGGTTTGAGGAGGGGTAAGAGGAATGACCCTGGACTGAGACATTCACTTCCACAAAGCCCTAAGCACAGACTCTCTGGTCCTCCCCCCGCCCCACCCTTTTCACAGGAACATTCCAGTGTTCCCCTTCTTCCTGCTGTGTATCCCCAGGAGAGCTTTCCAACCTCTGAGCCTCGACTTCCTCTTCTGCAAAATGGGAATTCGGTAAAAGGAATGACTAGGGCAGCCCACAACGCCTGCTCATTTAACTGCAGCATCAGGCTAATTGTGGGAGGCGGGTGTAACCCCTAGCGGCCCCAACAGCGTGAGGCCTCAACGTGAAGGCAGCTGCTCCAAACTTGCTGGTTCAAACTCTGGCCTTCAAACGTGCCCATTCCCTGCCAACAGGGCAAGGCTTTTTCTCCCGTCCTCTCCCCTCACATCCAGCCTGTCCTTCAGGCCCTGGAGAACCCCCCTCACGCCTGGCCAGGTCTGTCTGTCTGTCTCAGGGGTCCCACTGAACTGACTTCATAGGACAGAAAGCAAAATCCTAGAGACAAAAAGGCTGCCTCCTCTGCTCCCTTGCCAAGGGGATCCTCAGCATCAAAAGCCACCTGCCAGTTTTCCTGCAGAAAAAAAAAAAATGTAGAAAGCTCCTTTGCCTCCATATGCAAAAGGCAAACTCCTGCCTGGCTAGCTGGCGTGGCTCCGATCGTCAGGGCACAGGCCGGGGTTGCGGGCTCCATCCCCAGTGTGGGTCGTGCAGGAGGCAGCCAATCAATGATGCTCTGTCATCACTGATGTTCCTCTCTCTCTCTCTCCCCCTCTCACTGAGTGGCCAGATTATTATGCATTCAGAGATCATAATAATCTGGCCACTCAGAGTGTGAGTGTGTGTGTCTATCTATCTATCTATCTATATATGAGGCCTGGTGCATGAATTCATGCATGAGTGGGGTCCAGCCAGCCTGGCCAGGGGGAGGGGGACATAGGCGGTTGGCAGGCCTGCCTGCTGGTCGAGGGGACAATTTGCACATTAGCCTTTTATTATACAGGATATACACTGAGTGGCCAGATTATTATGCGTTCAGAGATCATCATGATCTGGCCACTCAGTGTGTGTATGTATGTGTATATAGGCACCCACTCAAGCCTCCTCCTGCACCCTCACAACCCCCACTCCCGCCTTAGCAAGGCTGAAGGCCTTCCCCGTGGACAAACAGAACTGGGATTGAACCCTCAGGGCCGCAGTCTCTGCATTCTTAAAATGGGCCTATGCACCATCAGGCCCCGCCTACCTTACTGGGTAGCCGGAGGATAGAAGGGGAAGGCAAACCGGGAAGATTCTTCCGGGTGATGGAGAGATTGGGGGGGGGGCGGGGTGGAGGTGCGGTCCCAAGGTGTGGATCGGACTCAGCTTTGTGACTTTAAGAAAAGTACCCAATTTCCTTGGGCCTGTTTCCCCTTCCGTAAAATCAAGGGTATTAGATGAGGGATGGTTAAAGGGCTTTTTCAACCTCGACCGTTACTGGGGGGCCGGGGGAGGGGGGGAGGCCCTCTGGGAGCCCGGCGCTTCGTTCGGGGCCTCCCATCCAGCCCACCCGCCTCGGCCTCCGCCCCGCCGTCCGGAGCCACGTGTCGGGGGTACTCACTGCGGAGCGCAGCGCGCCCCCCTCCCCGCGAAGGCCGGGCGGGGCCCCCCCCCGGCTGCGAGTAGGGACTCTAGCTTCCCGCGAGGCCCCAGCGCCCGAAGCCCATTCTGCTCGCACTCGGCCGCGTGACCCGGCCGACCGGCCGGCGCGCCACTCCCTCCGCCACCCCCCACGCCCGCCTCCGCCGCCAGCGAATTAGTCAGCAGTTGTCCTGGGCCCAGGTCCCTTCCCCCAGCCCTCCGCCGGCCTCCGTTTCCCTTCAAAAGGCAGGCTCTTTCGAGACGGTCCCTAGAGCCCGCGGACGTGACCACTTGGAACAAGTTAGCCTCGCGCGTGGAATCACTCCGCCTTGATACGCAGAGCCGCTCGGCCGCCGCTGGCGCCTCCGGGGCTGTTTCGGTCGCGCCTCACAGCCGGCGCCCTTTAGAGGGGATTAGGGCGGGAGCGGCGGGCGGGAGGACGAGGAAGCGATGGTTCATTCCTTCTCCCCCTACCCCCGTGGCCTGGCCCGATGGTAGCGCCCGAGGTTGCGGGTTTCGCGCCTGCGCAGTGCGGCGCCTAGGGGGAAAGGGAGAGGGAGACGGACGTTGAGAGAACGAGAAGGAAGGCGAGAAAATGGCGTCCACGGGTGAGTGAGGGGGAAATGCGGCCGCGCCGGCGACGGCCACGGCGCCCAAGCCGGGGGCTGCTCGTCTCTGGGAGGTGGTCGGGACGACTGAGTGGGGTTCTGAGAAGGGGGTGAGGTACCCGCTACGGTCTGACGAGCTGAAGAGCCCGCTTTACCCTCCCCTCCCCCACCGGGCAGGCCGGTTCTGGAATCTTCCAGCGCCCCCGCCGCGCGGGGGGCTCGCGACGGCGGGGGCGCGTGGGGCCTCCGATGGCCTCCATTGTGTGACGGTCGGTCCCCGCGCTCCCGGCCGCCCGCCACGTGGGCGGGGCCTGCGGCCTCTGGGGCCCCGCGTGGTGGCGGGGTCGGCCCGGCCTAGAGCCCGGCACCCCGAAACTGGAGGGGGGGTGGCCCGACGGCGGCTGGAAAAGCCGCGAGCATGCTGTCCCTCACTCTCCCCACCACCTCTTCCAGGGAGGCGGCCCGAACCCGAGAGCCATTCTGCCTCAACTAGAAGCCCGGGGGGGGGAAGCAAATAAACAAAAAATGCCAGCGGGTTTTTGAGCCGAGAGGCGAGGGCCCCGTCAGCCTCGTGGCCCGGCCGGCGAGTTCCAGCCCCGAGCCGAACTTCTTGCCCGAGTGTTCTTTATCCGGGTTGAGCGCCCCCTTCCAAGCCCCCTCCCCCCCCAAATAAATTCCGCTGTTCCCACGGGCTTCTTCGGGTTTTACTATTAATCCCACCTCTTTCCTGCCCCAGAAAGCAATTAAGTAGCTTCCCGGGGCAATTTTTCAGCAAAGGCGGAGGGAGAGCCGCGGTGTGCTAAGCCCAGCCCGGGTCGCGGGCTCCACCGAAAGGCATGCCTGGCCTCCTTGACCGGGCAGAGACAAAAGGCCCGAGTCGGCGCCTGAATTGCGCTCGGGCTAGCCGTCGTCTCACACGTTTATTTGCCTAAATGAAGCCGACAGGCTGGTTACCGTGGAGGGTTGGTACTGGGGGGGGGGGGGGGGAAGGAGGCGCGGAGCGGTCTTGGAAAGCAAGCTCAGGGATCGGGGCGCGAATGTGGGGTCTCGAGTGGCCCCTGGTGCCCGGCGTGTTTTAGGGGTGCGGCCTGGACGTGACCCGCAGTTGGCAGCCAGTTCCTGCACTGAGCGGAGGTGGTTGGCAGGGGCCGAGGGGGTATTCTTAGGCGGCCTCGCTCCAGGCTTTAAAGGCCGTGGGAGAAGGAAGTCGAGAGGGAAGCAGGGAGGGGAAACGCTCCGGGTTGTGATTGAAGAGAGTCCAGAATCCAGCAACTTAAGGACATAGCTCAGTGACGGAGCAGGTACATGCCAGCTGTGGGTGCCAGGGTACAGGGTGCCCCTGGAAGAGATTGTGTGGCTAGATAGGCCCGTTTTGTGTCTACTTCTGTTCAGTTTCTGTTTCCTGCTGCCCACCACGTACTGTTAGAATTCCAGTTGCGCCGCGTGTTGTTGACACAGTAGTGGGTCCGGCGGGGGAGTCTTTGTGGATACCTGGGGTGAACTTTGGCTTACTTCCCTTCAGAATAAAGGCTTGGCCTAGAAGCCCTTGGAAGAGCTGTTTGAGCCCTTCTGACCTCTAAGCACAGCATTTTGACTCCTCCAAGTTGCCCCATCCTGATACTCATTGTAGTCTGAAGCCCCAAGTCTCTGGGTTGTGATCGCAATCAAGTATCTAGAGCCACTGCCTTGGGTAATGTAATGTTAGATTTTTATTTTTTATTTTTGGTCCTCATTTGTAGTATATATTAGAAGAGTACATCGAGTACAGTATATGCCCATTTTAACAAAGAATTACAGTGCAAACTCCCAATTAACTACCGGTCAGACCAAGAAATGAGAACATTGCTCACACTCTAAAGGCCCGCTTGGGTCACAGCCCCTCTCCCCAACCCGTCCATATTTAGTGAAATCAGCTGCGTATTGGGGGGTTAAAAACAAAACACAACCGATTGCTAAATACTCTGACCAGTGTGTGACTAGCATTTTTGAGGCCATGTAATGTTGTGTGCTGCAGGTAGGTAAGTTCTGAAACAAATTTTGCTGTCTCCCGTATGCTACCAACGTGGGGCTAAAGCGTCTGGTTTCGCACTGATCTGACAACATTGGCTGTTCCATATCAGCTTTGCCAGTTTTGTGTTTTACATAACCGTTCTTGTGGAAAAGTCCTCTTGCAAACATGGGACTTGGATGTCAGCGATTTGGTGTCATTTCTCCAGCAGAAACCTCAACAGAATGGAGGTTGAAATACTCAATTTTTGTGTGCTTCCTTGGTGTGTGTTGTGAATACCACAGGGGAGTGGTTTGCATTTACTTTTTATTTGCCACATTGAGAGCACAGCTTGTAGTGCTATTGAAAAGGCCTTCAGGTTGGTTTCTCTTGAGCAAAACAATCCATAGCCTTTGGGCAGTTAATTTGATAATGTTGATGATTGGGGTTTTGAGTTGAGGGTGTAGGAGGAAAGAAAGTAGGCAAAGTGTAGAAGTAGAAAGATGAGCTGACTTAAATGAGATGGATTCATCAAAATGCTCAGGCCAGGTGGATGGACTGTGAATGGAGTAGGGGTAGAAACCCCTCCATGAAGAGCTGCAATGTCAAAAACTGTTTGCTTTCATATGAGGGACTATTTTCTAAATGGAATAGAAAGGACCTTTTGTTTAGCTCTAATGGCAGTACTGTCTTGTAACATAAGATTTGTATTTCTTGTGGAGAGCAAAGAATTAGGCAGAAGTTTAAAAAATAATTACTTTAGGCCTAAGCGGGTTTGGCTCAGTGGATAGAGCATGGGCCTGAAGACTGAAGGGTCCCAGGTTCGATTCCAATCGGGGGCACATGCCCAGGTTGGGGGCTCGATCCCCAGTGTGAGGCATCAAGAGGCAGCCAATCAATTATGATGCTCTCTCATCACTGATGTTCCTCTCTCTCTCCCTTCCTCTCTGAAATCAATAAAAGAATATTTAAAAATTTAAAAAGATAATTACTTTAGCCCTGGGTGGTGTGGTATAATGATTAGAGCGCTGGCTTGTGCACTGAAGGGTCTCGGGTACAATTCTGGTCAAGGGCACACACGTGGGTTGCAGGTTCATTCCTGGCCCCAATTGTGCTGGAGGCAACTATCAATGTGTCTCACATGGAGACCTCCCCCTCCCCCCTTTCAGCATGTCCGCAGGTGAAGATTTAAAATAATTACTTTAAAATACATACATATGTTTAATTCAGAAGTGTTGTAAAAACTTCTTAATCATTTCATTTTCTCTTTGTTTTCGCTATTTGTAGACCTTACTGGGCCAGAATTTTTAGTCCCTTTTTATACATATCATATGGAAAGGAAAATTACAGGAAGTTTTACTTAGGGGAAAAAAGAGAGGGGCAGGAAAATTGTGGCTTTTTTTTTTTTAATTGAAATCATTTTGAGTTCTAAAAAGATGACTTTACCTAAAACCAAGTTCTTCCCCAAAAGATTAAATGCTTTCTCTGCCAATTATCAGGATACTACCTTAATTTTGGTGGGATTTATAATGTTCTAGCTTTGGAGTTGTTGTACAGCTGTAGCTCTGATACAGTCAAAAGCAAACCCTTTAAAACACTGAATTGAGATGACTGTTCTGTTTTCTACCAGTCCTGCTAGAGAAGGCAGTTAAAGTTAGTCTGATTTGCTAAGTGAGGGAGCAGATTTGCTAAGATGAGTTTTTGAGGAGGTGTATCTACTAATGTAATCAACCTGGTGTTGAGCATTGTAATGTCGCTTGCCGCCTTTTTGTATGAAGATAAAACTTCCGGTCCTGTTGGTTCGTCTTGTTCTCTATTAGTCTTAGGATGATGATCATGTATTTGAAATGACAGCCTGTGGTTAAGGGGGGTTGTGGTCATGGGGACTGCAAAGTATCTCTGCCAAATCAGCTGATCTTGACCTCATTTGTTGGCACCGTATTCAAACTTTGAGTTAAACTGGCTTAGACTTATTTTTGGGCTTGGTATTAAGAAATAAGAGATACTCACCCCATCGGTTTGGCTCAGTGGTTGAGCCTCGACCTATGAACCAATAGGTTAGAGGTTTGAGTTCCCATCAGGGCAGGGTCGATCCCCTCAATAGGGGCTGTGCAGGAGGCAGCCAATCGATGTTTCTATTCCTCTCCCTAAAAAAAAAAAAATCAACATATTTAAAAAGAAATAAGAGGTAATCATTTGGACCTCTGCTGGCCCATAGCTTCTCTCTAAACAGTTAAAAGAATTCAGAATTCCTGCCCCCTTTCCCCCCTACTTCTTGCCTTTGCTGACTTCACACTATTTTCTCGCCTTGTTTCCTCCAGATTACAGTACCTACAGCCAAGCTGCAGCCCAGCAGGGGTAAGTGAGTCTTTAACAACAGTATTTTGTGCGCGATTGATTAATGGAACAGAGCCTGCTGTAGTTGTGGAGATTTAGTAATGGAATCTGAATGTTCTATATTCAGTTTTTGCATTTAATTTCTCTTACAGCTACAGCGCTTACACCGCCCAGCCCACTCAAGGATATGCACAGACCACGCAGGTAATCTTTAAGATAAATACATATGTAGCTGCACCCCAAGTAAAATGTTTCTATCAACCATTCAAACAATAGCCAGCCCGGTTCTTTTTCAAAAATTAGGCAACAGAAAAGTGTAATGTGCTTGTAATAAAAATAACCAGGCATTTTAAACTTTCACAGTGGGAATGCCATTATATATGAAACCATCCCCAAACTGGGAGTGGCCAGCTCTCCATACCTTTTTAGTATCATTTCTCAAGTTAGGTACCCTGCTTCATGCTTGGTCCTTCTGTGCATTCAGTTCTGTAGAGGAAGGAGATATGACATCTGGCAAATGAAAAAATGCAGTGCGTAGATATTAAGGCATTTACCAGTGGTTGGACAGTAAGTGGAGGGGTCAGCTCTTACCGCTCGCTACCTGTAAGAGGTTAAGGGTTCCTCAGTAAATGAGTCTGTGCTTAAAACCCTAGGCCAGCAGATTCTAGAAATTAGCCTCCAAGTGTTCTCAAGATCACCTCAAGTTCTGAAATGGTCTGTGGCTTAAAAATGGGTACTGATAATGCTGCCATAGAAACATTCTAGAACAGGCAGAATGCTGTTAGGTCTCTGGCAGACCCTACGTAATTGGTCCTTCAGATCTAGAATATGATCATGCTAATATCTGAAAGAACACCTCATTCCTTGCCAGTTTTCTGTATTACTGATGTCCAAGTTCAAAAGACGGTGCTGTTGATATGCTAACCCTAAGGAGACATGCAGTATTCTAGTTCATTTTCTTGGAGGTGAAGTCTTTGTCCTACTGAAAATCTGGTTTTCAAAATTGTCGTAGATTTGGACCCCATTTTCGTTTTCCTTCCTCTTTGTTCATTGTGTCTTCCTAATATTTGTTTCCCGTTGCTAAAACTGGTACACTTAGTGCTGGCAATTACACACCTGTTCCCTTATTGCTCATCCCTGGAGAGTATCATGTTAATCTCCTGTACAGTTAACTGTGATTTTGCTTAATTATCTCAGGAACTTTTTTGTAGTTAAATTTACAAAAATATGAGTGCATCAGATCAGGGGAAACTCACAGTAATGTGATTAATCTTATTTGAAAACAATATTTTCAACTTCTAAATTTAAAAACTTAGAAGTAAATCGGGTGTGGGGTTTGTTTGTTTTTTCTCCCTAAAAATACCAGATTTATGTATCTGAAGGTTTTCCATCCATTTCCTTTGAGCAGGCATATGGGCAGCAAGGTTATGGAACCTATGGACAGCCCACTGATGTCAGCTATACCCAGGCTCAGACCACTGCTACCTATGGGCAGACAGCCTATGCAACTTCGTATGGACAGCCTCCCACAGGTAAAGCCTGCCTTGGAGATACTTGGGGTCACATCAACTAGGGTGTTTGCTAAGAAGCTTGTTACTTGTGCTCTTTGATGTATATTCTGGTCCATATCTTGGCATCTGGCATTCTTAGGAGGAGTTATTTTTTTCTCCTTCCCCCTTATATTCTCCTTGAGGGATCGCTAATAGAATGTGGGTGGAATAAATTCCAAGGGAGAAAAGAATTTTTCCTTTAGCTATTTTATACAGTATATTAAATAATCTCAGCAAAATGGCAAATATATAAAAGATTGTGCTAATGCTAATTTTGGGTAAGAATGAGCCTTCTTAAACTGAGCTGCTAAAAATATCAAACTGGTTTTCACATCTGTTTACTCCATCTGATAGTGTACCCTCTACTTTTTGTTTTGTGCTTTCCACAGTAGAAGGGACCAGTACAGGTTTGACTATCCTGCTCATTCTTGCATGGGAAATGCTTTCCATCTTGTTTAACCCTGTAATGTTAACCCTATAGGTGTTTTCATTAGTTTAACCCTCCAACTTTCTAACATCATACACAGCAAGGTGCTAACGGAAAACTGCTTCAGGTGCCATTCGCAGATCCATGTCTTTTTCTTTATGTGGTTTTGGGGAAAGTTCTGCTTTTATTTTACATTTTTCTGTGTCAAGCCTTAATAATAGTTCACCTTCCCAAAGGCACTTCAGATGACTATTCCCCAGCTGATTTCCCATGTTCCCTGAAGGACAGGTGCATGATTAGATTTATTTAGAGGTGAAGGCTGCCACCCTGCATGTCAGTTATGTTTGTCTGTCCGTCGGTTTCCAGTCCAGACACATTTTATTTTCTACTTAAGTGATGTTGAAGTATAATTCATATTATGTCCTAATAAATATATATATAGAAAATAGCATTCCAGGGAGCTAAAAACTAGTCTAAGAATTAGAATAAACTGTATCCTAATACTGGGATTGAGAATGGAGTATATGAAAATTTTACAGTACTTTTATGTTCAGTACTGTGTAAATGTTTTATAATTTCCTACCTTCTCCCAATCTGTTCCCGTCTTTATTATTGCTATTATTATTATTAAAGAATACTTACTTTGAAAGTCTTACAGATATAAAAACTTTTTTTCAAATCATCTGCAGTTCTCTTAAGTTATAGTCTATCAGAGTCTTTAGTGGGAGAGACATCTTTGTAATTTATCTTACTGAGTGACAGTGTCCTGGATTTGATGGGAAGTACTCCCTAGTTTAATACATATCTTGAATAGGTTGGGGAATGTTTAAACTTTGTTGAATTTTTAGCAGAGAATTTTGACATTGTGACATGAACTTCATGTATTCAAACTAACATTTTTTATTGAGTTATAACTGACATACGACAGTTTCGAGTGTGCAGCATAATGATTTTATACTTTTATATACTGTGTTGTGAAATGATCACAGTAAGTCTAGTTTATCCATCAGCGCTTGGTTATAATTTTTTTCTTGTGATGAGAACTTTTAAGGTATATGCTTTTAGCAACTTTTTAATATGTATGCGTTGTTCTACTCCATTTTATATAAGGGACCTAAGCATCCTCAGATCACAGGGATCTGAAACCAATGCCCCACAGATACTGAGAGACAACTATATATAGTACAGCTGTGTATCACCATGACTTGTTTATTTTATAACTGGAAGTTCCAGCCAAACAAGTATAAATTTAAAATAAATAATAACTGCTTAGATCTAGCTTTTGGAGTCCCTGGATCATTTTATAGGAACATGATAAAATCATTTATAGGAAATGTAGTAGTCTTTCACAGAAACGGTTATCTTTGATGAGCAAGAGATTGCACTTAAAAACATAAGGAGCCCTATCGGTGTGGCTCGGTGGTTAAGTATAGATCTATGAACCAGGAGGTTGGGGTTTGATTCCTGACAAGGCACATGCCCAGGTTGCAGTCTTCATCCCCAGTGTGGGGTGTGCAGGAGGCAGCCTATCAGTGATTCTCATCATTGATGTTTCTCTCTGTCTCTCCCCTTTCCTCTCTCAAATCAATAAAAAAAATATTTTTAACGAATAGATATAAGGAATGTTTATGGAGGATTGTCATACCTCCGTTTACCCTCCCATGAACCTTTGGCATGGAGGAACAAAATTTAAACCTGATGAGCAAACTGAAGCTGAACCAAACTAAGTATGTTCCTGATAGAGGTGTAGTAAGTGGGTTCAAGCACACTTACCCACTTTTCTCCTTAACCTCATACTGCTTTACGTGTAAAAGTCATTGGATAATTGTTGGAAGGAATATGTAAAAAGACATTTTTCTCTTCTAGACTTTTTAAAATTATTTCATGAGAAGGGGGAGGCTCTAGAAATCTCAATTCATTAATTGAAATAGAATTCTTAAACTTTTAATTTTTACTGTTCAAATGAAACAAAAAATTTAGATTTGTGTGATTTTTTTAAAATACATTTTTATTGATTTCAGAGAGGCAGGGAGAGAAAGAAACATCAATGATGAGAGAGAATCATTGATTGGCTGCCTCCTGCACGCCCCCTACTGGGGATCGAGCCTGGGACCCTTCAGTCTGCAGGCCAATGCTCTATGCACTGAGCCAGACCAGCTAGGGCTGTGTGGTGGTTTTTTTTTAACTTTTTTTAAAATATACTTTTATTGTTTTTTGTTTTGTTTTGTTTTACAGAGAGGAAGGGAGAGGGATAGAGAGTTAGAAACTTCGGTGAGAGAGAAACATTGACCGCTGCCTCCTGCACACCCCCTACTGGGGATGTGCCCGAAACCAAGGTACATGCCCTTGACGGGAATCGATCCTGGGACCCTTCAGTCCACAGGCCAACACTCTATCCACTAAGCCAAACTGGTTAGGGTTGTGTGATCTTTTTTAATACCTTTTTCCTTAAAGATGTCAGTGCACGTGTTGTCTTTTTTGCTGTTGGTCTTTTTTTTTTTTTTATCATTTTGCTTTACTTTTGCTCATTTTGTTTAGCTGCTTGTGTTGGTACTACAGATTAATTAAAGGATTATTCATTAACTCAGTGTCTATTGCTATAATCTTAGCCCTACAAAGCTCTGTTGCTGCATAGTTTTATGACATGAGTTATTTCCATGATCAGTTTCATTTTTGTTTTTAATTTTTCTTGTAAATCTTCTAGATGGCCTGTTGTGTAGGGGGGGAAATCTGTGTAGGTCAGGGGTTCTCAAACTTTTTAAACAGGGGGCCAGTTCACTGTCCCTCAGACCGTTGGAGGGCCGAACTATAGTTTAAAAAAAAAAAAAAAACTGAACAAATTTCTATGCGCACTGCGGGCCTAGGACGAGTCGGCTGCTAAGCAGGACAGGCAGCGGCACCTGGCGGGCCAGATAAATGTCCTCGGTGGGCCGCATGTGGCCCGCGGCCCGTAGTTTGAGGACCCCTGGTGTAGGTGGAATTAGAGTCCAGTTAAATTTAAATAAATGAGTGCTCTATATGATTGACATGAGGACTCCGCACAAAATGTTAATAAACATTCAGAAGAACAACATACCAACTCAAAAAACTTACACGGTTTGAGGCTTCCTATTTTCTTTAAGAACAAAATTACTATCTTTGTGTATAATTAATTTTAGAATTTACAAAAAAAGTGTTTGGGTGTAGAATAAAGTTATTGTACCCTGTGAAGTTTAAGGTCCTAAATCTTAACTAAAATCACCAGTCTTGATTCATGACTTGTTAACACTGAAACTTTGTTTTCTTGAGTGAGAGTTGGATTTTTCTTTGATGGGTATAAATGCTGACGACTAGAAGTAACTTTTTTTTTTAATATTTTTTATTTCAGAGAGGATGGGGGGGAGAGAGAGAAACTTCAGTGATGAGAAAGAACCATTGTTTGGCTGCCTCCTGCCACACCCCCAACTGGGGATCAAGCCTGCAACCTGGGCATGTGCCCTTGCCCGGGACCCTTCAGTCCGCAGGCCGACGCTCTGTCCATTGAGCCAAACCAGCTAGAGCTGGATGTAACTTTTTATTGTATGGCTCACTTGTGCTTACTGACCAGGAGGAGGAATAGGAGGGAGGTGAGCCCAGCACCAGGAAAGGTTGTGACACCCCTCCCAGGGAAGGGAGCTGCAGATTTGCGGGCTGGGAGGGGCGGTGTCAGACTTCCAGCCCAAGTTCCAGGTGAAAGGGCACGAGGATCCTGCCTGGTGCAGCGAAGGCAGGAGCTAGACAGCTGTGAGAGCAGGTCTTTGTGACTCTTGGTTGGGAAGTAGTAAGGGGGCTCCAGGGTCTGCCTCCAATACAGATGAGGAGGAACCAGACCTTTTTGCTAGTGGTAGGTAAATAAGAGGACTAGACCCATGTGCTATTTCAATCTTAACGTGGTAACAAGCATTTTTTTAGTTACTTGTTACTTGAAACAAAATGAGCAGTTCTTAGAAGTGTTTACTCGTTAATATCTTCCACTAAAAAATTAAGCATATTCTCTAGCATTTCCAGTTTTCTTAAATGAAACATGAACTGAAAACAAGTAATTTCAAATTGTGGGTTTTAATGTTATAACTAGTACCTGGATCCTTATTCGTAGCTATTTTAAGATGCTATGTCATTGCTTTTTACTTCCCTTTCTGGGACATTTTATTTCTGTTTGAGAGGTTTTGGGGGTACTTAAATTCAGAGAATTTAGGTTTTAAATATTGGTTTGTTGCTGCTGCTCTTACTGAAGGGGAAATTTTTTTTTTTAATTTTTTAAATATATTTTTATTGATAAGAGAGAGGGAGAGAGACAGAAACATCAATGATGAAAGAGAGAATCACTGTTCGGCTGCCTCCTGCACGCCCCCCACTGGGGATCAAGCCCGCCACCCCAGGTATGTGCCCTTGACCAAAATCAAACCCAGGACCCTTCAGTCCGCAGTCCAACGCTCTATCCACTGAGCTAAACCGGCTGGGGCGAAGGGGAAATAGTTAATGGAGTTAAATACAGGGCGGCTGCCAGTAGGTGGTTCACAGACGGTTCTGATGGTGAGTGGTTAGGTAGCTAGATGGCTGAGGAGCCAGAACTCTGAAGCTTCTCTCATTTGTTCCAGGTTATACTACTCCAGCTGCCCCCCAGGCCTACAGCCAGCCTGTCCAGGGGTATGGCACTGGTGCTTACGATACCACCACTGCTACGGTCACTACCACCCAGGCCTCCTATGCAGCTCAGTCTGCGTATGGCACTCAACCTGCTTATCCAGCCTATGGGCAACAGCCGGCAACCACTGCACCTGCAAGGTAAGAACACGTTCATGTTCTCCTGACTCGACAGTGCATTGGCCTCAGTATTCAGGAGAGAAAGCAACTACACACACTTAGAGAATCCGTGATTTGGTTTCTTTTTAATAGTTGCTCTCACGTACACTTAGGTGTGGTTTTGTTGTTGTTGGTTTTGTTGTTTGTCAATCCTCACCCAAGGATATTCTTTTTTCCCGTTGATTTTTAGAGAGAGTGGAAAAGGGACTGGGGCAGGGGAGACACACCCATCGACTGTTTGCCTCCTGCATGCACCCCGACCAGGCTGGGAATCAAGCCTGCAACCAAAGCACATGCCCTTGACCAGAATCGAACCCGTGACCCTTCAGTCCAAGGACTGGAGCTCTAACCACTGAGCAAAACTGGCTAGGGCTGTTTGTTTTTATTTACTGATGTTTAGAGGGGGAGAGAGAAACATCAGTTCGTTCTTCCACTTGTTTATGCATTCATTGGTTGCTTTTTGTATGTGCCCTGACTAGTGATCAAACCTGCAACATTGGCATACTGGGACGATGCTCTAACCAAACCATCTGAGCTACTACCTGGTCAGGGCACTCAGGTGTTGGCTATATACTTAGTCATTAAAGTAACGCACTAGAACACACTACACATTCTTCTCCATTTAGTAGAGAAATGGTGCCATCCAGGGGCCAACATGAGGGTGGTTAGCGTAGTTTCAGAAGGGAGGCCTTTTGGGGTAGGAGGAGGCTGTTGTATTAACTTTTTTAAAACCAGGAGAAAAATTGAATGTGTGGTTTACCTCAAAGCAGAACCACTAATGATGCTTTTACCTTTGGTTTTATTGGCCCCATAAATGAGTAACAGCTTTCTCTTTGGGTAAAACGTGGTAGATAGGTTGGGGGGTAAGCATCAATGGCTTAAGAAACAGTCATGTGGCTCAATTGTCAGTAAAGGATATGTCCATATCTGGAAGTCAACTTAAGGAGTTGACATGATTTCTCTGTGTTATGTAGTGGCTTGGTAACCTACACTAATAAAAGAGAAAGATGCAAATTGACCGTGCCTTCGCAACGCCCACCAGCCATTCAGGCATGAGTATGCAAATTAACCCAACAAAGATGGAAGGTTAATTTGCATACACAGGTGTTTTGCACCGTCCCAGCTGCTCCGGGCCTCTGGGCAGCGTGGGAAGGTGGAAAGACGGCTCCTGGCTGGAGCGAAGGTGGTGCAAGCAACTAGGGGAAGGAAGGCCCGTTCTTGCACAAATCGTCCTGCATTGGGCCTCTAGTCCAAATATAACAGGCAAGTATAAATTCTTAACTGGGTACCCTGCTGTGGGGTGAATATTGGGGCAAAGTTCATACTCCATGACTGGTTAGCAGGTAAACATTATTAATTATTACTTAACAGAAGATTTTAGGTATTTGCTTTAGGCAGTGCACTTAGGTGGTTTCTGCATACAGTCTTGACAGAACATTGGATTCTGATTTGAAAGTTGTTTTTGTTGTTGTTTTTCAAGGAATAACACAGGATATCCAAGTCATAGCTGGAGGGTTTTATATATTAAATGGTTTTTTCTAAATCATTCTTTTGGTTCCTTTTTTCTTAATTTTCCTTCTTACCATTTTAAAACAGCTGTCTGTCTTATGATCAGTGACAGCTATTCCCCTTTCCACTGGAAAAAAGGGGGTTTGTGATCTATTTCAGCTCTTTGGATAAATCAGTACTTCCCCAGCCTCTCTGGTCTGCCTACTGATTCTTGGGGTTTTGCTTAAGGTAGATCAAGCGCCCTAACCGGTTTGGCTCAGTGAATAGAGCGTCGGCTTGCGGACTGCAAGGTCCCAGGTTCGATTCCTGTCAAGGGCATGTACCTGGGTTGCGGGCACATCCCCAATGGGAGGTGTGCAGGAGGCAGCTGATCAATGTTTCTCTCTCATCGATGTTTCTCTCTATTCCTCTCCCTTCCTCTCTGTAAAAAAGCAATAAAATATATTTTTTTAAAAATTAAAAAAAAAAAGATCAAGCTTCCTTTGCTACAGCCCTATTGCAGAATTTTGGAGCAAAGAGGTAATAGAAACCACTGTGGTTCCTTTCCTTGGAGTTGGGATTGGTTTTCCTCACTTAACAAGGACATTTCCCAAGTCGTCAGAGTAGGAGGGGCTAGGGGGTATATACCTACTGTGGTATTTCCATTATAGAAATTTTGAGGCAAGCTATGGCCCTCCAAGTTAAATGTTTTTTCAAGTCTATTCTTAATAAATGAGAAACATAAATACACAGGTAGTACAGATGTATAAATGCCGTGGACTTACGTAAATGTTACTCTAACCTAAAACTTGAATTATTATTATTAAAGTTTTCTTGTTTGCTTCCAACAGTCCTTTTTGAGAAATAGCATTTTCCTTACTAACAAATTACCTCCCCCCTCAGATCACTTAAATTGGCAACACACAAAATATTGTAACTACCTTTTTTTATAACTGTTAACATGGAACAAAAGAAGCACCGTGGCTCTGACCGGTTTGGCTCAGTGGATAGTGTCGGCCTGCAGACCAAAGGGTCCAGGGTTTGATTCTGGTCAAGGGTCCATATCTTGGTTGCAAGCTTCTCCCCGGCCCAAGCCCTGGTCAGGGCACGTGTAGAAGGCAGCCATCAATGTGTTTCTCTCTGCCCCTCTCTCTTCCACTCTAAAATCATTTGGGGTGGGGAGATATCCTCAGGTGAGGATAAAAAACAAGCACGATGATGTCTCTTCTATGGATGTGATCAGTTCATCCCCTTCCTTAGTGTTCTCCAGCAAATACAATTGGACCGACACTGGGTTTGATGTAGTTCACTTTAAAATTGGATTTATTTCCAAATTCAGTCCTCCTGTTGCGCATTGCTCACAGATGTGTGGAGTTCTTACCAAGAGTTCTATGGTTGAGGGTGAAAAGGCTCACTTTTTTTCTTTCTCCTTTTAGACCACAGGATGGTAACAAACCCGCTGAGACCAGTCAACCTCAATCCAGCACGGGGGGCTACAACCAGCCCAGCCTGGGATACGGACAGAGTAACTACAGTTACCCCCAGGTGCCTGGGAGCTACCCCATGCAGCCAGTCACGGCACCACCATCCTATCCCCCTACCAGGTCAGTCTCCGCTCCTGCTTCCTCAGGTGATCCGTGTGGCCTGATGCCCAATGATAAGCCTGGCCACATAGTGTTAACTTGGAAACCTCAGTCCTGGGTTCCCATAGCAGTGCCTGGCCAGTAACTCTGCTGAGTATCAATAATATGCTTACCTTCTAGGTTCTTTTAAATGTGCGCTCTCCGTTAATTCCAATGGCTGAGAAGCAGAAATATTTGAAAGCAGGCCAAGTGCAGGGCAGTGGTCTTTGTCATTGTTTGCTTTCTGGCTCCAGGATGCATCTTTAGGGCATAGCATCCTGGCTGATGGCCTGGATGTCCCAGTAAACACCTCAGTGCTTTTCTTCAAATACATTTTGTAAAAAGAAACTCCACCTTAAGCATTACGTAGTTAACAGTGCAGAAGTCCATTCATGCCCTGGTCTTTCAGTGGCTGGGCTGAGGCCTTTTGTCTTTTAGTTCAGTTTCTTTGTTCTGCATTCTTTGTCTTCGCTTCACCACAACAGCATCTACAGCATCCCCGGTTAGTTTCTTCAAAGTGTAGGAAGAACTGCAAGTGGTTCCACTCACATTTAAATTGAAGCGAGTTCTCAAACTTGCCTGAATTATGCGCTGAAGTGTTAACTTAGTTTTGCCGGAAGAAAAATCCCCTTTTGGCACTCATTTCATTGGTTTCACATTAAGTGCAGCGGGCATAAACAGGTTCAGGAGCCCGTACAGACGGGGTAAGTGTCTGCACAGCGTGGCATAGCGGTGGGCAGGTCTCCCGCAGCTCTCCCACAGCGCTCACCTGCTAAGCTGGGAGCATTAATCTGGGGAGTTGAATAGGTGCACTCCGTCCAGAGAGCTGTTGAGTCCATACAGCTGTGGGGAGAGAGATGGTGATAGAGGCTTAGTTTAATTGTACTTGAAAGTTTTTGTTTTTCGTTGTCATAGTACATACGGAGTTTAATACCAGTTCTTTAAAGCTTTATTTCTGTTTAAGAAGGTATCTTTGGTTCGATTCCCTGCCATATCAAAAAGACGAGTATCAGTGTAACATTCATCTTTCTTACGGTGCCTTGATTCTGAAGTTTCTTTATCCGTCTTTTCTTTATTAATGCCCAGATTTCATAGATGATTGGCATGTCTGAACGTTCAAAACTATATATAGCCATTTGAAATATGTGTTTTTTAAATATATTTTTATTGTTGATAGTGTTAGATACCTCACATTTTCTCCCCCTTCCTCCCAGCTCCTACCCACTCCATCCCCCACCCTGTCTTCACGACCTTATTGCCCATGTCCATGGGCCAGGCATATAAGTTCTTGGGTTTATTTCTTCTTGTTCCCCAACCCCACATCAAGTGAAATGTGTTTTTATTGATTTTGGGGGGCGGGAGGGGGTAGAACGGTAGAAACAAATTCAAACAGTTGATATGTAGAAAGTAACTGCATTTTTAAGGGTTTCTGTGTCACATGCTATGAATGTCTCTTGTATTTAGGGGGCTTGAAGGAATAAGCCTGTCCTTCCTAAAAAGCTGTTTTTTTCTTTCTTTCTTTCAGCTATTCCTCTACACAGCCGACTAGCTATGATCAGAGCAGTTACTCTCAGCAGAACACCTATGGGCAGCCGAGCAGCTATGGACAGCAGAGTAGCTATGGTCAACAAAGCAGCTATGGGCAGCAGCCGCCCACTAGTTACCCCCCCCAAACTGGATCCTACAGCCAGGCTCCAAGTCAATATAGCCAACAGAGCAGCAGCTACGGGCAGCAGAGTGAGTTGCTAAGAGAGAACACCGAATAAGAGTGGCTGTGTTTGGAGTTTCTGAACGTGGGGAAATGGTCTTTATCATTTGCTTTCTGGCTCCAGGATGCCTCGTTAGGGCATAGCATCCTGGCTGATGGCCTGGATGTCCCAGTAAACACCTCAGTGCTTTTCTTCAATTTAATTTTTATTAGCATACCTTGCAAAAAAAGAGGAGCGATTTCGTAACTGGCTAGAATAAATGATTTGCACTGGCATCCCTAGTGTCTGGGGAAGTTCTATGCAGTGAGTGAAGTCAGCATTCCTATGGCCTGCCCCTCCCAACTCAATGACAGTGAGCAGGTAGTTACTGAAGACTGTTTGGATAGTCAAGTAAATGCTATCTGTGTTTTGATTTTGTTTTCTGTTTACATCCATCGAGCAAAAAAAAAGTCTTCCTCACAGGATAGTTCCATATATGTAGAGAAGTAATCAAAAACTCAAACCGTCTTCACAATTTAACCTCTACCCACATTGTTGTGTGGGGGTTTTTTTGTGTGTTTTTTTTTTAAGTTCCATTCATGGGCATGTGTTATGACTATGAAATGAGTAGTGCTGCTTGATGGAGCCCAACCCTTAGCCATGTGCTGAGACCCTAAGAAACCTGGCTCTATTTTTGGAGCTATCTTACAATCCAGAAGCCTAGAGGCTTTGGGCTGGAGGGCTTTTGTTGTTGTCTGGGAATGGTTTAGTCTAGGCTAACGATAGAAGTTATTCCAGCTTTGATGAACCAGCACTTTTTGTTGAACTTAAAAGAGCCTATGCTTAGGGGTGTGCTATCGAGGATGGTGCCTTGGTTAGTGCTTTGCAGTTGAGAATTCTGTGATTCCAGGAGAGAGTACAGCAGGCAGTGGTATAAATGTTGGTCCATGGCTTACAGATGTGACTCTTTCCTCAGGTTCATTCCGACAGGACCACCCCAGTAGCATGGGTGTTTATGGGCAGGAGTCTGGAGGATTTTCCGGACCAGGAGAGAACCGGAGCATGAGTGGCCCTGATAACCGGGGCAGGGGAAGAGGGGGATTTGATCGTGGAGGCATGAGCAGAGGTGGGCGGGGAGGAGGACGCGGTGGAATGGGGTAAGAGCAAACCTTTTCTCCTTTTACCTAATTTTGTTTCATCCATAGGATTTTCAATGGAAAGAAGGGACTGAAAGACATAAGAAATTTATTTCTACATTTCCATGGACAATCTGTTGAGCCCAAGCCATCTTCTAAAACATGGAAATGTCATCTTTATGGCATATATTAAGTGGCAGTTTGCTTTTTTCCCTGCCAGTCTACTTGGTTGGGTTGGGGAGAACAAAGAATGGTTTTGAAATGAGAGCTTTCAGTTCCCTTCATGGTTTCCAGAGGTCCAAAGCCTCTATGGGTAATAGACTTGGGATGGAACACACACAACCCTCTAACAATCTAGGTTTATAACTAATTGTCTCTGAATGGTTGTCTTGAAATACCTGGTGTATATACTGCTGAAAAGGAATGCAGCTGTTTTCCACAATGTTTGTCCCCAACTCCTGTTTGTACTCGGAACTGTTGAACGTAATGCTGAAGATCTTGGTCCCGTAACCCTTGAACTACGGCCCGAGGTGCACCTGGTACACAGAAAAACCCAATAGCTTTTGCAGAGTAATGTGTATAATTAATTCTAGTATTACTCCTTAGTGGAGTTCTTAAGAAGTCTAAATCGGTTTGACCATTTTGACTGATGGCACAATCTGGTTTAGAAAACTTTGCTTAGATCAATAACGTAACCCTGCTACCTGTGCCTGCCCTTCCCCTCCCCCTCCCATCTCCTCTTTCCTTTCTGGTATCTGTACTTTGATGAAGGTGAGGTATAATGTTGGTGGTTAACATAATCCAGAAGGCTTAGTTCTGTGTGTGTTCTGTCCCGATATAAACTAGTATAAAAGTTATGCAGAATGTTCTGTTCGGTATAAATTGGATTTGATGCCACAGTTGGTTCAAGGAAAAATTGAATAGGATTTCTTTTTTAGAAGTGGGCTTCAAAATTAAATAGATTTAAAATTTTTAACTTTAATTTTTGTATTAGCAAATCTGTTAACTATTGAAAGGTACTGATATTCTGCATAACTTAAAAGACTTTGGTGAAATCTTTATTGGAAGAAAAAATCATTTTTACAACATGCAAAATTTTATGAATAATTTGGTATACAGTAAAATCAATCCTCTGATTTGGAGACTGTCATTCCATTATAAAGGTTTCACTTCTTTATGGATGTTTTAAAATAGACGTAGACACTTGAAATTACTATCATCACGTCTTCAATCACCTAAAAGTCTTAGTATTTTCAATTGCAAAACCAATTTCAAATGTACTCATTTTAATACTTCAGAAGTAATAAATTCTAATTTTGCTAGACATTGCTAGGAGAGGGGTCCGCTCTTCCTGGATGAGAAGTCTCTCCTGGAGCCGTAGGAAAAACCCTGGCTTTCCCCATAGGTTTTCAACAGACTGGGCAGCAGTCGGTTGGATCCTTTGGGGACAGGACAGGGGCACCCCCTCCCTCTTTTTTATTGTGGTGTGGTGATGGTTTTCAGTGTCTTCTGCAGGTAAGGCACTCAATGTTGTTAACGTGCCCTTTTTCATTGCCTCAGTATTTTGATATTTTCATTGGCTGTTAAACGTGGAAACTTTTTAACATGCTTTGTCGCATTTATATGCTACAGGTTACAAAGTGAGAGCCTTGTATACACTTCAATACTTAAAAAGTACCCGTACTCAGTACTCAGCCGGCAGCATAATGAAAAGTGGGACTAGACACGGTGTCCATATGGAGAGGAAAAATATACATAGAATATTTTTAACAAAATGTTTTCATTGTATAAATGGAATCCTTCTGTAACTTTGGTAACTGCATACTTGTTGTTTGGTAATGACCCAGAGGAGGTATAATAATACTCTAGAATTGTGTAACATTAAAGTGTAAACTTCTGTGTTTAAAGAGAGAGAACATTTTATGGTGTGTACTTTAAAAAAAGGAGACAAAGCTGCATGCAACAGCTTGAAATTGTATATTCAGGTATTAAAGGTGCAATACTGGTTAGAAAAAGCTCAGGGCCTCCCACTGAGGAGCTGCCTTTATTTAATTTAAAGAAGGAAAAAAGGCCCAATTCATAGTTTCTTACCCTTTAAAGTATGTAAGGCAGTCACTTGATCCTGCCATTGTTGTTATTCTCAACTGATATGTCTGTAAAGTTGCACCCCCAGTCCATTTAGCCTTGGAATTGGTTGTAAATTTTCTTTCCACAGTGATTGTAAATTCATTAGCGCCCTGCAGTGTGTGGCTTTATGCTGAAGATGGCTGGATGCGTCCTCTGGTGTGTGTTGTAGTCGCTTAGTGTAGTTGTCTCCTTCATGCTGTGACTTGTTAGGGAGCCTGGGTCTCTTGGTTCTGCCCTGGGAGAGGTTGAGGGTGCACCTTTATGAACATGGAAAGGTTCATCACAACAGTTGTCCCAGCTTGCTCTTCCTCTCTACACCAAGCTCTCTCTGTTTTTCAGCTGATGGGGTGGGTGTTTGGGATCTATTTTCCCCCTCATTTGCCAAGTATTGCACTATTAATACCAGCCCCCGAAATGAAAGGAGCCAACCACACTGGTGTACAATCAGACAAGCAAGGTTGTATATAATGGAAGTTGAGCAAGCTGCCCTGAAGAAAGGCATAGTGACAAGATGAGAGAGATGCATTGTTTGGAGATGTTTAGCCAGTGCCCTTCTTCCCCACGAGCCCCCCCAAGGCTCAGAGCGGTACTGGCTTTTAAAGGGAAAGGCCTTCATTTCTTCGTTTATCCCCCCAGCAGCGCTGGAGAGCGAGGTGGCTTCAATAAGCCTGGTGGTAAGTTTTTGAGTATTACCATGGATAGTGTTTAAAAAAAATACAGTCAGTTTTTAGAAAACTATAATTTTTTATTAGTTTCATAAGCGGTTTAAAAATGATCTATACAAGAGACTAATGGGTACTGCCGGCATTGTCTTAGGGGTAATAAGGTTAACCTATGGTTACAAAACAAAGGGTAACTTGAAGTATTGATCAACTGCTTCTGTAATATGGGGGAGCATACGTTTTTTAAATTTGGTTTATTTGGAGGAAAAAGTTTGACTTAAATTTAACACTAATTGGCACATAAGCATTGAGAGTGTATTTGGTTAATGGTTTAAAAGCAAACCAGCAAAGAAAAAAACCCTAGCAAACCTTTCACAAACGTTAAAGGGGCACTGCTCCATTTTAGCGGTGCGGGTCATTTTGAGTTTAATGAAGCCCCATCAAATGGTGGTATAGTAGATAGTTATGTGTGTTTGTAAGGTTTTGTAGCTTGCAAGACACGCACTAATAATGTTTTATATGATCTTTCCTGGTTGGCAGGACCCATGGATGAAGGACCGGATCTTGATCTAGGTAATTTTTTATTTTTATCTTTCACACTGTGCTTTATACACATTTAGCACACAAGTGAGTGTGTGGTAGAGGTTAGCAGCCTCATAGATGAATGTGGTATTATTGGTGTCAGGGGCGGTTTGGGGCTTCCTTTATCAAAAGCATCTACTCGCCCTAGCCACTTTGGCTCAGTGGATAGAGCGTTGGCCCACAGACCAAAGGCTGGGTTCAGTTCAGTCAAGGGCACCTACTTGGTTTGCCGGTTTGATCCCGGCCTTGGTCAGGATGTGTGCCTGATGCAGCCATTCAGTGTTTCACACACTGATGCTTTCTGTCCCTCCCCCTCTCCCTAAAACCAATGGAAACATATCCTTGGGTGAGGGTTAACCAAAAAAAAGGCACCTACTCATAGTAGCCTTAAACACAGTAAAGCAGAAGTTTCGTGGCTTTCTTACTAGTACGGTTGGTCGGTCTAGTTTTGTGATGACTACTCGCAGGCAATGGGGACCCGCTGGTTAATAAGCCCCTGTACATGAGTGACAGTGACTCCCTTCTGTCTCTTTTGGAAGGCCCGCCTATTGATCCAGATGAAGACTCGGACAATAGTGCCATTTATGTGCAAGGGTTAAATGACAATGTGACTCTGGATGATCTGGCAGACTTCTTCAAGCAGTGTGGCGTCGTTAAGGTAAGTTCAAGCATAACCCATGCAGCCTGGCAGGTCTTCCAGCCACAGCGCGTTTTAGAGAGACTGAATTGCTGTTAAGAGTAGTTTCTGAAGTTGACTTTTCTTTCTGGATGTATTCGGATTTGCTCCTGAGCATATCAAACAATCAATTCTTAATTGAATCTTTACTTTTTCAAAAAATAGTTTTGAGAGGGAGAGAAACATCGCTTTGAGAGCGTAACGTCATCGGCTGCCTCCCGCACACCCCATACTGGTGATCGAACTGGCTGCCCCTTGGTGCACGGGACGACATCCAGCCAACTGAGCCACGCCGGCCAGGACAAAACCTTTTTAAAAAATCAGTGCTAAGCACCGTTTAAGCATACTAGACAATTTGGCCATAAGGCAATACTGTGGGAACACAAGAGGGCCAACCAGCAAAAAGCCATTGGCGTTTACATGTAGCGGGGAACATGGTTAAAAAGGAACAGTGTGTTAAATAATGCGTGTTCCCGAGGAAAATCACACAGCAGGAAGTCTGTAAAGCTTGGAGTGGAGAAGGTATTTCAAAATAAGGAGGGAGCGTCCCTGGCAACCTCGAGGGAGCTGGTGTGACTAAAGTTTTGATCTGCGCTACTGGAAGGTGGCGGGGTGGTAGATGGGGAAGACTAAGAAACGGATTTTGAGACAGGAAGGTGGGATCCCTAGAACAAAAGTCAAGGTTTGGGACTCTTGTATTCCATTTATTAAGGACATTCTCTTAAAAACAGTTGGGTTGATTCTGGGTTTTTACTGTATAAGCCATGCTGTGCTACAGTGAGCATTCTCGCACACAGCTCCCAGTGCTCGGTACACTGGTTTCTCTAGTGTGTGTACAAGTCACTCTTGTTACTCATGGTGGTTCTAAACGTCACTACAAACACTTGAGGTAATGAAGGCGTGTCTCACATAGGTCATAATCCTACAAACGATTCATCCGGTAGTTCTTTATTTTACAAAGAGAAAAGGCGGTTCCGTCGTGATGACTGCCTTAGTTGGTGTTCAGATTTTCCCAGCTGGCCTCCGCGTTGGGTCTCCCTGCACTGCCCGCCCCACCCCTACAGTGTCCATCCTGGGGTCCGCTGTAGAGAGAATGGGAATGAGAGGTCAGAGTGTGACCTCAGCTGAGTGCACATATGCGTCAGGCAACTTAAAATTTTTGCCACTCTCCATGTCTGTCTACACAACCACAAAAGTGTCACTAGTATTGATTTTGGAGTTGATAAATTTTTGAGAGTAGGCAAATTTGTATATATTTAATCCATGAAGGATGAGGACCAACCGTACCCAGGCATACAGGTATGTACATGTTTAACTTTACCAGATAGTGGTATGGCTGACCACGTAGATTCCCGACAGTATTACTGATTCACATTCTCCATCCTCACCGCTACTGGGAATCATGTCTTTCAACTTGCTAATTTTTAGATTTGCTTTTTCCCTGTACGCCATCTGCTATGAACTGTGTTTGAGTCTTATTCTCGTTTTTCATTGGGTTATTTGTTGATTTATATTATAGTTCTCTATATTGTCTGAATACCGAATAGAAAGTTCTCCCCTACCTGGATCTATTTCTTGGTTGTCCTGTGTACTTATAAATTGGGTGATCCTGTATTAATAGCAGAGTTACTATGTCGTTGTGCTAAATCTTGATAGCTAGTAAGACAACTTACTCTGCTTTGCTCTTTTTCTTTAGGAATGTTTGCTATTTACTCCTTGCTCTTCTGTATATATTTTGGAAGCTCCTTTAAAACACCAGATTGGGTGTTTACTGACTCTATAAGACAGTTTGAGAAAAGACATTTTTACAATACTGAATAGTTTTCTTTTTTCACATGAACGTTGTATGTCTCCATTTATGTCTTATAAAGGAGATTATAAACATACATATCACATCATTCAAACCACTCTGTTTTTATGTCTATGTCCCTTATTAAAGCACAGGTGTCAGTTACATGTATATAAGCATTGCACCTTTTATATATATTTTTTAATTGATTTCAGAGAGGAGAGTGAGAGAGAGAAACATCAGTGATGAGAGAGGATCATTGATCGGCTGCCTCCTGCATGCCCCACACTGGGGATCAAGCCCGCAACCCCAGACTGATGCCCTGACCGGGAATCGAACTGTGACCTCCTGGTTCATAGGTCGACACTCAACCACTGGGCCACACCAGCCAGGCGCACCTTTTTTTTAAGCCCTATAATCAGGCTTGCAAGCATCTCTAAGTAAATAAACAAATGTATAGATTGGACTTGGATCATGTTCACATTTCATGCAAAACACACGTGAAGAAGCCATGTTCTTGAACGATGTGGCTCCTGAACTCGAGCCAAGTGCATCTGGTGTTCAGCTGAGAAACGAGTGGTCTGTTTTAGCTCCGGAGGGAAGACTAGCTGTGTTGCACTTAACTAAGAATACACAGCCCTGTCTACTGTACGTAATGACTTGAAGGTTATCGTTAACTGTGCAAGTCGTTTCTTAGGTGACGGACTCCATGCTGGACCACCTCTCGCTGGGCGCCTCTTGTGTGGGTGCGAGGATACCAGGAGAAGAGGCTGGGGGAGGAGTGGGGCCCGTGCTCACGGACACACTTGGGCTTTGAGCCTGTTTTGGTTCTTAGGATAAAACACCTCTGAGAGGGGACACAATTTTATATGTTTGTTGTAGCAATTTAGGAAATGCGTCACCCATAACTGCACCACTTGGGTAAATTAACACCGCACTGAACAGGAATGTGAGAGATGGTGCCTTTGACGGAGACTTTCTGAATGCCAGTGGACTTGACGATCCGTCTCCTTGCTGTTTGCTGCCTAGATGAACAAGAGAACTGGACAGCCCATGATCCACATCTACCTGGACAAGGAAACCGGAAAGCCCAAAGGCGATGCCACCGTGTCCTATGAAGACCCGCCGACTGCCAAGGCGGCCGTGGACTGGTTTGATGGTAGGCCCTTGGCGCCAACGAGGGTGTGCTCACTGCACTGGAACTGCCCGCTGCAGGGCACATGGGGCCTGGTAGCAAATGCTGCCTGTGTCCACTTGCAGGGAAAGAGGCTTTTACTAATACATTCAATTCTGGCTGTTAGGACAGCATTCCCTGAAGCGATTCTCTCAACACAGACATCAGAAGGTACAGAACATGGTAGCACTGTACTTTTTAATTTAAATACATCTATGGCCTTGACACTGATGCTGAGATTTTACTTCAGGCAAAATCAACTCGCAAGTGTCAGAGGACAGGTCCTGGCCCTCCATGTTCTTCCTGTCCCTACTTCTCACCCTGCGCTGGACAAGGGTGCCACCCCCACCCTCCAGCTTGCTTTTCCTTGAGGTTTTAAGTATGTCTAAAGGCTTTTTCTGGTCCTTCCAGTAAGGCTCTTAGATTGTGGGAAGGGCCCACTGGTGCGGCGGGGGGTAGGAGCAAAAGGGCGGCCTAGCCTCGCCTAGGCCTTCAGGAAGGAAGGGAGAGTTGAAGGTTGGGAGGAATTGATGTTCTGCTATCTCGTTCTAGGGAAAGATTTTCAAGGAAGCAAGCTGAAAGTCTCCCTGGCTCGGAAGAAGCCTCCAATGAACAGCATGCGGGGGGGCATGCCGCCCCGAGAGGGCAGGGGGATGCCGCCGCCGCTCCGTGGAGGTAGGCACCGACACCTGCTCTGACCCACTCCCAGGCTGGTTTGAAAGTTCTTAAGACCCTTGTCTTGGAGACATTGGGTTTCTAGAGTAGACAAGCGATCAGAAATACAAGGAAGGGGCGTAAGCTATGTTAGACTACTGAATGCTGGCGGTGGACGTTCATGGGCGTGTCGTGGCCAGTGTGGCTCACCTGGAGCATAGTCCTGTGTCCTTCCAAGGTCTCGGGTTCAATCCCAGTTGGGGCACGAATGGGAGGCAGCCGATCGATGCATCTCACATCAGTGCTTCTCTTAAAAAGTTTATGGGAGTAAAAGGAAGCGAAGACTCTGTCTTGGTTGGTCAGAGAGGCTGGGACCCCCTGGAACACTCGGCCTGGGTGTCAACCCTGGGGCTGTTGCATTTATGCCGCTTTGGTCTCTTCATCTCCATCAGTGGTCAGCAAACTCCTTAGTCAACAGAGCCAAATAGCAACAGTACAACGATGGAAATTTTTTTTTTTTTTTGAGAGCCAAATTTTTTTAAACTTCTTCAAAATAGACTCACCCAGGCCGTAGTAGTTTGTGGAAGAGCCGCACTCAAGGGGCCAAAGAGCCGCATGTGGCTCGCGAGCCGCAGTTTGCCGACCACAGATCTATATGAAAACACTGGCCCTCCTACAACTGTGGTGGGAGCTGACTGGATTCCCAGCCACGCGGTTCCCACCTGTGCTGTTCACGCTGTGCGTGCCAAGTGCAGCTCAGGACCTTGTCCTTGTGGGAAAGGGGCAGGTGGGGCCATGACAATGGTGGCCATTTCCCTGAAGCAAACCTGGTGCTTGTTCTTTCTTGTTTCAGGTCCGGGGGGCCCAGGAGGTCCTGGGGGACCCATGGGTCGCATGGGAGGCCGTGGAGGAGACAGAGGGGGCTTTCCCCCAAGAGGGCCCCGGGGTTCCCGAGGAAACCCATCCGGAGGAGGAAACGTCCAACACCGAGCTGGAGACTGGCAGTGCCCCAATCCGTATGTGCCTCTCGGCAGATTGATAGCCCGCTAGTGACGTCACTACACACCTTGCCCTGTTCCCATTCTGGAGAGAAGTGGAGGGTTCTCTGTCCAGAGAAGTTATATGATCACTGACTGCTATTGGGGGGCTGGGAGGCTAGTCAGTCACTTGCCAGCTGCTTCAGAACCTCCTAAAGGTCACAGTTCTGCTGGACTCTCGAGTCACAGGTATGAGGTCGTGCAGAGGTACTGCTGGGTCAAACGCCATCCTGTGGTGCATTGCTGCCTGAGGCTGTAGTTCTGAAGCCACTTTCTGTGGACGGATCCTCTTACTGGCGTTCCACCCAGGACCTGTGACTGGTGGTAGTGGAGTGTGTGCCTGCTGGCAGGTTGTCTTTGCTTGTTCAACGTCCTTAGTTCAATTAGTTGATGCTTTCTATTGTACAACTTTATGCAGGGGGTGTGGAAACCAGAATTTCGCCTGGAGAACAGAATGCAACCAGTGTAAGGCCCCGAAGCCTGAAGGCTTCCTCCCGCCACCCTTCCCGCCCCCGGGTAGGTACAGGTTTGGGGAGCATCCCCTCAGCTTCTTGGTACTAAACCTCTTGTTAACTTGGTGGGCTTGGTAACCTCAGCTGTCCCCTGCTGAGACCAGGTCAGTGATTGCAGTAAGTGCCTCTCTGGGGCCTTACGCTCCGTCATCACTGCTAAATGGTGGCCAACCCAGACGTCCCGACCGAGGCAGGGCTCTGCTCCGGGACAAGAGCCCGAGCAGCCTCAGTCACGGCCACAGAGCTTTTGCTTCTGCCCGTTCTGTCTTGCCACTGATCTGTCCTTTCTCTCTTACCGTAGGCGGTGACCGTGGTAGAGGTGGTCCTGGTGGCATGCGGGGAGGAAGAGGTGGCCTCATGGACCGCGGTGGTCCTGGTGGAATGTTCAGAGGTGGCCGTGGTGGAGACAGAGGTGGCTTCCGTGGCGGCCGGGGCATGGACCGCGGTGGCTTCGGTGGAGGAAGACGAGGTGGCCCTGGGGGTCCTCCTGGACCTTTGATGGAACAGATGGGAGGACGAAGAGGCGGGCGTGGAGGACCTGGAAAAATGGATAAGTATGTGATGGTGAAACCACCTGTGGGCTCCTAGGCACAGCCCGGCTCTGTCAGCAGGCAGGAAGCGCCCCCAGGACCCAGGTCTGTGGAAGGGCTTCCTTTCCTTTCCCCATTTTAACCCCCCCTTTTTTTTCCCCCTCATAGAGGTGAACACCGTCAGGAACGCAGAGACCGGCCCTACTAGATGCAGAGACCCCGCAAGCTGCGTTGACTACCAGATTTATTTTTTAAACCAGAAAATGTTTTAAATTTATAATTCCATATTTATAATGTTGGCCACAACATTATGATTATTCCTTGTCTGTACTTTAGTATTTTTCACCATTTGTGAAGAAACATTAAAACAAGTTCAATGGTAGTGTGCCGAGTTTTTTTTTCTCTTTTAAAGATGGTTGTTTAACTAAGACTAATGGGAACCCCTTGTGAGCATGCTCAGTATCATTGTGGGGAGCTAAGAGGGCCTCTAACTAACTGTAACAATGTTCATGGTTGTGATTTTTTTTTTTTAAATAAAATTCCAAATGTTTATAAACAGTCATCCTTCTCAGCCTCTGTTCCGCAGTTGCTGCATGTCCCCCGGGGGGGGGGGGGGGGGGCGTGCTTCCAGACAGCGGCTCATTTAAGGGTCGTGAGGGAAAATCTGAAACGGTCCCGACATGAGACATGAAAACAAACGGAGACAGCATCGTTGGTCATGGTGCTGCCAGCCAGGAAGAGGGGGTTGGCATGTCCCTTGGACCCTGGACCATCTCTGGAGGGGGTGTCAGCCCAGGACTGTGTAGTGTGATGAGGGCCGTGGTGGGAGGACCTGTCGCTGGTGTCACAGGGACCTCGGTGCCACGCGCAGGCGGCAGCGTCGCTTAGTGGGCAGCGAGTCAGGCTCTGCGCCTCCAGGAAGCTCTGCTTGGTCGAAGCCCGAGAGGGGGAGGCGTTCTTCCCACTCGGTGACACTGGTGCTTCCTTCATGTTGCAGGGCTGAGTTTTAAAACTTGGTAAGCCGCCTGACACTAAAGTAGAGGCCGCCTCTAAGATTTAGTCCCTGGTTGCCTGGTGCAGGGTCCAACGTCGAGGTTTTCCAGTGGGCATGCTTCTGAAACGGCCTTTTCGATCAGTCTTAGCGCCTGTGCATGTGATTGCAAAGCTCGAGACCTACCTGGGAAAAGGTCTTCCACGTCTGTAAGGAGCCGGTCACCAGCAGGTGTTAAGCCAGCAGGCCTCGGCACGTTCCAGTGAGAAGACAAACTCGTGTCCAAAGGTCCAAGGGGAGGGTGTCACCGGGAGCCTGGGGAAGGAACAAGAAACATTTGGGGAAAATGACTTCCCTTCCATGCCTGCCCCTGTGGGAGCAGGGCTTCTGGAAGCATCCGGAGCTGCACCACCTGCTCCCCTGTGCTCAGCAATGGACTGCGCCTTACCCAGCCCCCTGGACATACATGCAGTGCGCAGTTACCGGGTCAGCACCCACTTTGGAAAGCCTCCTTTTACCCGTCACTAACCCCCCCCAGCTGCCACCATTTCTCCGCTCCTTTCTAGAACCCACTTCTAATCAGTCTGGCCTTCACTGAAACACCAGCCTGCCCATGGCCGAGTCAGTGACCCGTCTCAGTTCTCCCATCACTGCTGCCTCCCTCCTCCCACCTCCAACATAGGGGAGGCCCAAGGCCAGTGCTGGTCACCGCCTGGCTGACCTCCCACCGTCTACTGGTGGGGCAGCCTTTTCCCAAGCGCCAGCTCCTGGGTGTCCGCTGGGCTCACGGCGGGGCTGGACCCTGCCCACTGCTCCCTCCACCGCATCTCGCAAACAAGCACTCGCCCGGTGCCCGAACCTCGGAGTCCTTGACTTCTTATTCTCTGGAACCCACTCCAGCCCCTTCCCATCCCAGCAGGTCCTCTTCAAAATGCAGAACAGCGCATCACACCCCCACCCCCACCCCCACCCCCCCAAACCTCCCGCCACACAGTCCAGGCCCCAGGCCTCTCCCCTCTAGCCTTTTCCCCACGTTGGCCAGTGACTTCTCGACACCGTGTCGTCACTATTGTTGAAACCTGGGGACTCCCACCCCGCCGTGACCGCTGCCCGCTCTGCCCTGCCCACTGCAGTCCAGGCACACGCGCCCGCGCTGTTCCTCCACGAAGCCAAGGATGCTCCTTTCGACACCTCAGCTGGGACCTGCACACCGAGGCCCAACCCTAAGCCGTGCACCCTGCCGGCGCTGCCTCGCACGTTTGGGTCCCAATGACCCTGAGGTGGGGGGTGTGCTGATCCAGTTCCTCGGGGGAGGAGTGGGGCTTGGCATCGAGGGGCCAAGGTGTGGGCGAGGGCACATTCCCGCCTCCCACACACACTCCTTTCTGAAAGGCTGGGTGCTCTGGCAGCCATGGGCACGGATCCGCCAGCTCTTGGGCCGCAGCCAGTGCTGAGAGGGCAAGCAGCCCTTACTGGACGCGGCTGTGCAGACATCCTTCGCGTGTGGCCAAGAGCCCGAGGCTGTCCCTGCCTGGAGAGGGGTTTGTCACCAGCACTGAATGCGCGGCCCTGTCGGAGGTGTCCGGTTCCAGAGGCCGAGGCCGAGGGTGGAGGCGTTAACGTCAGGCCAGTTTCTTTCTGCCGAGAGAGCCATCTGCCCGCGCTGGCCTCAGGTGCCCGGTGGAGCTGTGGCTCAACGGACTTACAGAGCTGGTCAGTGCCTGGGGAGGGTGGGGGCGGGATGGGCAGGGGCAGGAGAAGGGGTGGGGGCGGGATGGGCAGGGGCAGGAGAAGGGGTGGGGGCGGGATGGGCAGGGGCAGGAGAAGGGGTGGGGGCGGGATGGGCAGGGGCAGGAGAAAACAGGAGACCTGAGAGGAGTCAGAGGAAAAGTCCTGCCTGAGTTTCCACAACCTGCTGCAAACTCAGCTCCCGGCCAGTCACGCCTGGAATAAAAATTTCCAACACAGCCTCGTGGCCCCACTAAGCCACGCCCAGAGGGCCTGGGCGAAGGTTATGGAGTCAATGGGGTGACTAATCTCGGGCCCACACATGAACAAAGGCCCGCAGGAAGTGGCTCATCTGCTCCGCAGAAGGAACGGGGGTGCTCCAGGGCAGCGAGCTGACAAAGGGTTCTCAATCGGCCCCACTGGGCCCCCTCCTCACAGAGCTGCCGGGACGGGGTGAGCCGAGTGTTGAGACAGGCCAGTAAACCGGGACAAGCGGAACAGGGAAACTGAGGCAGGCAGTTAAACAGCAGTTTACAGCCGTCTAGTAAATCCTATCTTCCCCAAACCACGGACACTTAAGAGTAAATGGTTTGCAAGGAGGTAACAGACCTGTACTCAGAGAACTACAGGACATTGAAAAAAGAGATAAAGTCAAACAAGTGGAAGAATATACTATGTTCATGGACTGGTAGAATTCTCATTAAAATGTCCATATTACCCAAGGCAATCTACAGATTCAATGCACCCCCTATTAAAAGACCAACAGCATGTACCACAGATCTAGAAAAAATACTCCAAAAATTTATGTGGAACCAAAAGAGACCCCAAATAGCTGCAGCAATCTTTTTTTAAAATATATTTTTATTGATTTCAGAGAGGAAGGAAGAGGGAGAGAGACAGAAACATCAATGATGAGCGAGAATCATTGACTGGCTGCCTCCTGCACGCCCCCACACTGGGGTTCGAGCCCGCAACCCGCGCATGTGCCCTTGACCAAAATTGAACCCGGGACCTTTCAGCCTGCAGGTTGATGCTCTATCCACTGAGCCAAGCTGGCTAGGGCAGCTGCAGCAATCTTAAGAAGAACAAAGTTGGAGGAATCACAATACTAGACATCAAGTTATACTATAAAGCCACTGTAATCAAAACAGCCTGGTGCTGGCACAAGAGCAGGCATATAGATCGATGAAACAGAACAGAGATCCCAGAAATCGACCCAAGCCATTATGCTCAATTAATATTTGACAAAGGAGGCAAGAATATACAATGGAGTCAAGACAGTCTCTTCAATAAATGGTTTTGGAAAAATTGGACAGATACATGCAAAAAAATGAAACTAGATCACCAACTTATACCATACACAAAAGTAAACTCAAGGTGGATAAAAGACTTAAATGTTAAGTCATGAAACCATAAAAATCTTAGAAGAAATCATAGGCAGCAAAATCTCAGACATCTCTCGTAGCAATATGTTTGTGGATACATCTCCTAGGGCCGTGGGCGGCAAACGGCGGCTCACGAGCCACATGCGGCTCTTTGGCCCCTTGAGTGTGGCTCTTCCACATAACGCCACGTGCGGGCGCGCACGTACAGCGCGATGGAAACTTCGTGGCCCACGTGCAGAAGTCGGTTTTCGGCTCTCAGAAGAAATGTCAATCGTTGTGCTGTTGATATTTGGCTCTGTGGACTAATGAGTTTGCCGACCACGATCCTAGGGCAAAGGAAACTAAGGAGAAAATAAACAAATGGGACTACACCCAAATAAAAAGCTTCTGCGCAGCAAGCGAAACCATCAACAAAATGAAGAGAGAGCCCACCCTATGGGAGAACGTATTCGCCAATGATGCAGCTGATAAAGGGTTAATATCCACATAATGTGAGGAACTCGTACAACTTAACAAAAGGAAGACAAACAATCCGATTAAAAAACGGGCAAAGGATCTAAAGAGACATTTCTCCAAAGCGGACAGACAGAAGGCCAAGAAACATACAAAAACCTGCTCAAAGTCACCGATCATCAGAGAGATGCAAAAAACGACAATGAGGTATCACCTCACACCTGTCAGAATGGCTGCCATCAACAAATCAACAAATGACAAGAGCTGGCAAGGATGGGGGGGCGGGCAGGGGAAGGGAACCCTCGTGCGCTGCTGGTGGGAACGCAGACTGGTGCAGCCACCGTGGAGAGCAGTATGGAGTTTCCTCAGAAGATTCAACGTGGAGCTGCCATGTGACCCAGCGATCCCACTGCTAGGAAGGAATATCTCCTAAGAAACCCGAAACACCCATCAGAAAGGACTCGTGCACTCCTGTGTTCACGGTGACACAATGTACCCTAGCTAGGATCTGGAAACAGCCCAAGTGCCCGTCAGCAGATGAACAGGTAACAAAAAGCTGTGGTACATGCACACCGTGGAATACTACGCAGCAGTACAGCATGAGTCCCGGTGGGTTTTAGAGGACATTATTAAAGGATCTCCTACCCTTTGAGGCAGCGTGGAGGGACCTGGAGAATATTACACTAAGCGAAACCAGCCGGTCAGAGAAAGACAAGTATCCCATGATCTCACTCCTACGTGGAATCTAAAGAACAAAATAAACTGATGAGCCAAACAGATCCAGAGACAAGCACAGAACAGACTGCGGAACCTCAGAGGGAAGGCGGGGGAGGGTGGGTTAGGGTGGGAAGAGACCAGCCAAAGACCTTGTCTGCACATCTAGAAGCATAACCCAGGGACACGGACAACAGGGTGGTGGAGGCCTGGAGGGGGCGGGCAGAAGGGGGGGGGGCATATGTAATACTTTCAACAATAAAGATTTTAAAAATTAAAAAAAAAAAAGTAAATGGTTTGCATTTCTCCTCAACCAGAGGGTACACAGCTTAAATCTCTCTACTCAGGGTAAACAGCTTAAATCTCTCTACCATTTGCCAACCACACGCCAAGGACGGATGAAGTTAAGAGAACAGATAAATCTCAGCATAACGCTGATGAATATTCTATTGACCTTCCCCCTAAGACCTCCCCCAACCATCCAGCCTTTAAAACCGCTCAAGGCCAAGGACCCAGGGCTCTCCCCGGCTCCCCGGAGCCTGCCCAAGCGCCCCACCCCTTTCCTGCCCGCCCTGGAGCCACAGCGTCTCCCAGACTCCGGGGACCCCACGAGGCTGGCAACCAGGGCAGCACTGGGCAGCAGACAAACTCCCACCCCCCCATCCTGTCCCAAGGCGCCCTTTTCTCCGACTTCTTAGTGAGACAAAGCAGCCGCCCGGGCTCACTTCCCTACCTAGTCCCTCTCCTTTTTCTATCCTAGGCCCTTGCTTGTTCGCAGTCCCCAGCTTTATTTATTTATTTATTTATTTTTAACATATTTTATTGATTTTTTACAGAGAGGAAGGGAGAGGGATAGAGAGCTAGAAACATCAACCAGCTGCCTCCTGCACACCTCCTACCAGGTATGTGCCCGCAACCAAGGTACATGTCCTTGACGGGAATCGAACCTGGGACCCTTCAGTCCACAGGCCGACGCCCTATCCACTGAGCCACACCGGTTTTGGCACGCAGTCCCCAGCTTTAATAATGTCCTCTAAAACCCACCGGGACTCATGCTGTGAAATCTTTCCTGCTCGGAGTAAGGAACCCACACCACCAGGCTGGCCCCTTTCCCGTACTCAGGTCCCCTTTCCCTAACAGCGGCCTGGAGGGGCTGGAGGGGCTGGAGGGGCTGGAGAGCAGGTGCTCCGGGGCTTTCTGTTTTTTTGTGTTTGTTTTTAAGAATTTATTTAAAAAAATATTTTATTGATTTTTTACGGAGAGAAAGGGAGAGGGAGAGAGAATTAGAAACATCAATGAGAGAGAAACATCGATCAGCGGCTCCTGCACACCTCCTGCTGGGGATGTGCCCACAACCCAGAATCGAACCTGGGACCCTTCAGTCCGCAGGCCGACGCTCTATCCACTGAGCCACACCGGTCAGGACTGGGGCTTTCTGGTTTTGCTTCTCACGGAGAGCACGGGGCAGCTCAGGGCAGCCGGGGTCCTCTGTCCCACAGCCAGGGCAGAGAGAGTCATCACGGTGGACCCACATGTGGGCAGAGCAGCCTCAGTCCCCCGTCGCCCCCTGGGCTGTGCTCCCAAGCTCAGACCGGCTGCCCGGCAGCCGCGAGGACTTTGAACATTGCATGGCCATCCCCTGACCTCCAGCTGCAAACAAGGCTGAGCAGGCTGCTCCCTGGCACCCAGCAGTGGGGGGCAAACGTTTTAGCCATGTGCCCGCTCGCCAAGCACCAGACCGAGCCACACGGGAGCCCCAGCACCGTGCACCCCGAGGTGGCCTGGGAGGTCTGTGGGGCCGGGCTCGGGACAACCTTAGCCTACACCTCCTGTTCCTCCCGCCGTTCCTGTGACTTCCCTTGGTCCCGCGAGGAACAGACGAGGTTGCCACACACAGAAGGGGGCAAAGTCAAAACCTCCACGGCCCGGGCCCCAGGTCTGGCCCCACCAGTCAGCACCCCACATGTATGTGTTGAGGTCTACAGTCTGGAGTGGCCTCACCCAGGGCCCGGAGGCAGGGAGGCCTCTGTCCCCTCCTCAGAGCAGGAGCAGGGAACCTGTGCCCGGGCTGCTCTAGGCTGGGGGGTGTCACGTGACCTCTCCTCCATCCCTGCACAGCAGCTGACCACACAAACCTGGCCCCCTCCGGGCCTCAGTTTCCTTAAATTGTGAAATGAGAACACGCACAAACGCGAGCTCTCCCAGGCTTATGTTGCGGATTGAATTACTTAGTGTCCACACCCTGGTCTTCCCCGACACCTGTGTTCCCAGGCCTCTCTTCCCCAGGTCCCACACCCGGCGTGTTCCTGACTCTGTCCTCACAGTCTTACTCCACTCGCCAGCGCACTCTTCCAGCTCTCCCCTCAAAATACAGCCAGAAGCCAACCCAGCCCTGGGCTCCCGCCCGCCCCCCCACACAGCTGCCACCGGGAACCTGTTAAGACCAGTCAGGTCACACCCTCCTCTGCTCTCCACCCCTCAAAACAGGCGTGGCCCACAGTCTGCTTGATCTGCCTGCAATTTCTCCATCTTCATCCCTCCCTCCATCTCCCGTCACTCCAGCCTCACGGACCTCTTTTTCCTTTTCCTCGAACACACGGCCACATGCCCACCTCGGGGTCTTTGCTCCGACTATCCCGTTCCTGAAAAGCGCTCCGTCCAGATACCGCAAAGCTCCCGTCCTCACCTCCTTTACTGATCACTGATTTAAAATTGCAGACCCACCCCACCCCACCCCACCCCTCAATGCACTCTGGACTCCTGCTCCCCTTCACCTGGCTCCCCATCTCTCCTCCCCAGCAGCTGCCTCCAAGCCTGAGAACTAGCTCTGTTTTGTCCCCTGCTTTTTGCTCCAGTGCTAAGAGACACGGCACACAGTAGGTGACACATGAGTGTCAGCCATTACTATTACTAGTTGTGGGCCTTTCTCACTCTGTGGTGGGGGGGGGGGGCACCAGAGGAAAGGTAGACCTGCGTGCGGGTGAGCACAGCCCACTTTTTGCAAGGTAACGAGGACTTGGCGAGAGGATGCATGGGAGCAGCCTGGCACCAGGAAGTCTGGCACACAGTAGGCACTCAAAAAAAAAAAATGTCCCTGATCCTGGAATGAGGGTATTCACCTAATAGTCATGTTCAAACCCCAGCTCCATCTGCTCTCCTGACTGAGCTCTACAGTTTGGGCATAAAAGTGTCGCTCACAGAGATGACTTTAGGTCAAGGGCACAGAGCTGGTCTGGCACACAGTAGGAGCCTTACTAAAGTTCCAAGTCTCGGCTATTGTTGACGGTGCTCTGCCCCCTCCCCCAAGCTGACCTAGTCTGGCCAGCAAGGCTGCTCCTCAGCCAGGCCTGGTGTCCCCGCCCAGCCGGCAGCAGCAGGGGGCAGGACTTCCCAAGGATCCCCGCCAGGCCCCTCCTCTGCAGTTTGAAAAGAGACCAAGTGTGTGTGTGGGGGGGGGGGGGGGGGTTAACTCTCCCCAGCGAGACTGATCAGGCTGCCTCGGACCCTCCTCTCCCCTCCATACCTGCCGGAGCCAGGCTCCCAGAAGGCAGGAGTCACAGGGTCAGATCCGCTGGCCCTAGCCCCCCACCCTCCGCGCCTCGCCTCAGTGTCCCAACCCAATAAATGGGTCCCCCTAAACTCAGGGTTAAAAACGAACATTCATTGTGGAACAGGACGCTGAGTGGGCACAACGGGGGGGCGGGGGGCACCCTCCCACTCCCTGCGTCTGGCTCTGCGAACGGACAGCTCGGACCCCTGAGTGGGGGGCCTCCTTATCTGACCTCGGGAGGCCCATTCCAGCCGGAGGTGACTTGGCAGTGGCCCCGGCTCTATCGCTTCCGGAGTCCATCTCAGGAACAGGCCCTGCGGCCTTCTCCAGGGACACCACTAAAGGGGGAGGGGTGCCGAACCCCTCCCCAGGAGACCCAGGAGGGTGGAAGGGGCTGTGGGGACTGGCCTGGGTGAGGATGGGACCTCTGGGGTGGCAGGATGGCCTAGGGGCCCTGGTGCCGCCTCTGGCCGGGGCGGGAGGGCCAGGCCCGGCCCCCAGTCAGGAGACTCCAGCTCCTCCTCCAGCCCGCCCCGCCGGGACGGGAACTGCGCGGCCCCTTTAAGAGCGCGCGGCCCCACCCGCCCCCTCCAGGCCGGATCCGAATTCCAGGGAGGCGGGGCCAGACGGGCTCCGCGGCGGCAGCGGCGGGACCTACCGGACCGGATCGCTGGGGCTCGGGCGGCGCCTCTCTGCGGTGGCCCGGCCCGGCTCCGGCCCCCGCCGGGGCGATGCTCCCCGAGGCCGCGGGATGAGCCAGGTGAGCGCGGGGACCCCAGCAACCCCTGCCCTGCGGGCGCGCACTGATGGGGAACCGGGCGGCGGCAGCCTCAGCTCCCTGGGGCTGTGTGACCTTGGGCAGCCCCGCACCCTCTCTGGGCCGAAGTCTGGAAGGACAGATCAGACGGCTGGAGGCCAGAGTCCCAGCCAGAGGCACCGGCCGGAGGCACCGGCCTGGGCGCTGGGGAGGCTCCTCGGAGGCGGGGCCTGGCCCGGTGGTGCCTGGTCTCGCTTGGGATCAGCAACTCGGTGCTGGGGCCTGGGCTTCGGCTCCGTCTCCACCTCCCCCCCCTCACTGGTCTGCAACCTTGACGGCGTTCTCGCCCTCTCTGCGCCTCAGTTTCCTTATCTGTGAAATGGAGGTCATTATCACAGCCCGCTCAGCCCTGGCCACCGGCAGTGAGGTTACAGTTACTGCTGGGTCCTTGTTAAGACGACACAGTCCTTCGAGAAGGGGCTGAGGGAGGCCCCGGACCTTCCCAGAGGAGGAGGTGTCGTGTGGGCAGCTCCCCCAGCAGTGGAGCGAACCCCTGCTGAGCCAGGGCCTGGACTCCTCTCCTGTCCACTGGGTGTCTGCGGCCGGGCGGGTCCTCTCTCTAAGGCTGGGCTCTAACCCTGTCACATAGGGCAGGATGGGTGCCTCCCTGCCTGGGAGGGTGGACTCCACCAGGTCCCCCAATCCACTCCCCACCCCGCAAGAGCCAAACAGCAAACACTTATGGACACGACATCATTTGTAAAAATGACCCCATTAGGTCTGAGGAGGAAGGTGATATTATTGTGCCCATTTCACTGATGAGGAAACTGAGGTCCAGAGAGATTTCTCACAGCTAGGGTTCAAACGCAGGCATCTGGCCTGAAATGGCAGGTGGATGCCGGTGGTCGGTGGCTTAGGATAGGTTGAGTACGTGCCGCATCCTCACAGCAATCCCGGTCTGTGTCCCTGCCCACAGTGACCCTGCTGGCCTGGGCATGGCAGACCCAGTGGCAAGCATTGCAGGCTCGGCAGCCAAGAGCGTGAGGCCGTTCCGCTCGAGCGAGGCCTATGTGGAGGCCATGAAGGAGGACTTGGCCGAGTGGCTCAATGCCTTGTACAGCCTGGGTCTGCCCGGTGGGGGTGATGGCTTCCTGATGGGACTGGCCACCGGCACCACTCTGTGCCAACATGCCAACGCCGTCACTGAGGCTGCCCGCACTTTGGCTGCCGCCCGTCCTGCCCGAGGTGTGGCCTTCCAGGCTCACGGCGTGGCGCCGGGCTCCTTCATGGCCCGAGACAACGTGGCCACCTTCATCGGCTGGTGCCGGGCGGAGCTGGGCGTGCCCGAGGTGCTCATGTTCGAGACGGAGGACCTGGTGCTGCGCAAGAACGAGAAGAGCGTGGTGCTCTGCCTGCTGGAGGTGGCGCGGCGCGGCGCCCGCCTCGGCCTGCTGGCCCCTCGCCTCGTGCAGTTCGAGCAGGAGATTGAGCAGGAGCTGCGCGCTGCGCCCTCGGCCCCCCACGCCCCGACTGCTGAGGATGAGGAGGGCACCCCCGAAACTGCTGCTGCACCGGGGGCTCCCTCCCGAGGGCCCCGCATGACGCCCATGGACCTGCGCAACCTTGACGAGCTGGTGAGTCCCGTCCTGCTGTACCCTTCCCCTGCGCTGTACCAAGACCAGACGGCGGAGCCGGTGCCCACAACTGGTCCTCGAACCTCTGCCCGACAGCCTGTCCCGGGGAAAGGGTGCATAGATTGAGCACTAAATGTATACCTCGCACCAAGACGAGCAGACCTACAGAGGGAAAGGTCTTGGGCGAGGTCACGAGCCCCCGCTGACCTGGGATAAAATCTGAGCCCCATGGCATGGGTGCCCTCCTTCCTTCACGTGCTAACCAGGCACCAGACAAGGGCTGGGTGTGCCTTCATCCAGGGGCCACATGATCTGAGCCCCTGCTGTGTGCCCTCACTCAAGTGCTAGGCAATGGCATCCGTGTTGCTCAATGTGAAGTGGGTGCCTGTGACACCTGGCCCTGGACAAGGTGCCCGGCACACAGTAGGTACTCCGAGGTGCCCAGGGAAGCTCCCAGGGGCTCCACTGGCTCCTCCCGCTCCCCAGGGCCTTCCCACATCATTTATGTGGGAAGCCAAGCCCACAGCTGCTGCTGGGAGCTGCAGAATTCGTTCTACTTGAGCATGGGAGGGGCCAGACCATGGCCCAGCTCCCTCTCCTCCCAGGACCTAGGTGTCCCTCACTCCCCCGTAGCCAGGCCCAGAGTTTCCTTCTTATCAAGGGGTTGGGGCTATGATGTGCCAGTTCTGGAGGGCAACAGCCGGATGGCGTGGGCAGAGGCTGCCACCCCACCCCTGTCCTGGGCCAGGGTCACCCAAGGTTCCCCCTGCTCATTTCCTCCAGCTCTGCTGTGGGCACGGAGGCAGGCGGGGCCGCCCACATAGCCAGCCTGGCAGCTCAGGGCCTGGAGGGACGTGTGCGTCGATGTCTGCTCACCGTGCGGGTGGCCTGTGTGTGCATGTTGCTGTGTCCGTGGTATCCCTGCCTCAGCGCCAAGCCCTGTAACCTGCCTCCTCCCAGGACCTGGCCTCCCTCTGGGCCTCAGTCTTCATGTCTGTGCAGTGGGTGAAGGGGGAGTGAGGATGGCTCCAGGGCTCCCCCCAGGCTTAGGGGCTTTGGGGCTTTTGCCTCGCTGGGGCCCCAAGTCCTGGCCTGACCACAGCCCCACCATCTGGTTATCTCCTTGACGCCTGATAGCTCAAGGGGGAAGAGAGCTGGTGAAAGGTCAAGTGCAGAGGCTACACTACGTCTGGGGCCACAGAGTCCATGCCCCACTTCCCCGGAAGGACTTCCTTCCTCCTGACCCTGGAGTGACTGACATCAGGCTCCGGGGGGAGGGATGTCACCCCTGATCCCCAGCCTCTCCTCTCTGGCCTCAGGTCAGGGAGATCCTGGGCCACTGCACCTGCCCAGACCAGTTTCCCATGATCAAGGTCTCCGAGGGCAAGTACCGCGTCGGAGACTCCAGCCTGCTCATCTTCGTGCGGGTAAGAGTGAGGGGCTACCCGCAGGAGCAGCCCCGGGGACGGGCGCGAGGCCCCCGGGACAGGCTGTGACCTGCCCTTGGCGGGCTCCCGCAGGTGCTGAGGAGCCACGTGATGGTCCGCGTGGGTGGAGGCTGGGACACGCTGGAGCACTACCTGGACAAGCACGACCCTTGCCGCTGCTCCTCCGCAGGCAGGTGCCCTCGCGGGACCGGCGGGCAGGGGGCTTCTCTCTGTGGCTCCACCCCTCACATGCCACCTTCTCCCCCCCTTACCCCCCTGCAGTGCACCGCCCACCCCAGCCGAGGACCCAAACGTTCTCCCCGCAGAGGGTGTCACCCACTCCCAGCCCCCGAGCTGGCAGCCCAGCCCCAGGGGGTGAGCGGCGAGGCTCCCGGCCAGAGGTGACACCCGTGAGCTTACGAAGCTCAAAGGAGGGGCCTGAGACCCCACTCAGGTGAGAGGCAGGAGGACAGGCGAGAGGTCTAGAAGGTGGGGATGGGGGTGGGAGCGGCAGCCCTGGCCTGGATGATGAAGGTGCCTGTGCTCCGGAGTGACTCACACCCTGGGAATAGTTCCCGTGGGTGGGGGCAGGCCTAGCTTCCCGTCTCCATGGCAACCCAACCAAACTAACAACACAGCTGGGGCGGGCCCTGGGGCTGGTGGCAGCCAGTTCAACCAACCCTGCTTCCCTCTGGCCTGCCCCAGGAAACGAGGGCTAGAGCATAGGGTCCTGGAGGCCTGGCTTCTTCCGCTGCCTTGGGGTTGGGGTTGGGGGGAGGGGGAGGGGAACCCTGGCTGCAGGAAGCGGCTGCAGAGCCTCTCACTTCTCCCTGGAAGTCCCCAGGACAGACATGAGCCCCCAGCAAACCCCCCGCAGCACCACAGGTGTCTTCCCCGCCTCCTACCACCACAGATGTGCGTCTTCCTTCCTGTCCCTACCCTTCCTGCTCGCCAGTCCTCTTTCCATGATGCCCCATCTCTCTTGCTCCCCTGCCCCAGGGCCCGGGATCAGCTGCCCCCCCATCCCCGCTCCCGACGCTACTCTGGGGACAGCGACTCTTCAGCCTCCTCAGCCCAGAGCGGCCCCCTTGGTGCCCGAAGTGACGACTCGGGCACTGGCACCCGGAGGGAGCGGCCCAGCCGGCGGCTGACCACAGGCACCCCAGCCTCCCCGCGACGACCCCCTGTCCCTCGCAGCCAGTCCCGAGACCAGCTAGATCGGGGGCGGCTCCAGGAGGCCCCAAGAGGCAGGAGAGCCCAGCTGTCAACCCCCAGCCCTGCCCGGCGGGCCCGGAGCCAGAGCCGCGAGGAGCAGGCTGTATTGCTTGTGCGTAGGGACCGAGACGGGCAGCACTCTTGGGTGCCACGGGGCAGGGCCAGCGGGGGCTCAGGCAGGAGCAGTCCCCACACTCCCCGTGCCCACAGCCCTGCAGCCCCCCGGCCTCCCCGGGTCTCCAGCCCCAGTCCCGAGTTGGGCACCACACCTGCCAGCGTCTTCCGCACCCCCTTGCAGCTTGACCCGCAGCATGAACTGCAACTGTTCCGGCGCCTGGAAGAGGAGTTCCTGGCCAACGCCCGGGCCCTTGAGGCAACCGCTGGTGGCACCCCCCCTGGACCAGCCCCCGACCCGGCTCGGGCCCCAGACGCTCCGGGCCCTGACTCAGCCTACTGTTCCTCCAGCTCCTCCTCTTCGTCCCTCAGTGTCCTGGGTGGCAAGTGTGGCCAACCAGGGGACTCTGGGCGGATGGCCAATGGGCTGCCCGGGTGCCGGGGTCCAGCCCTGTCCAGCTCTTCCGATGAAGGCAGCCCCTGCCCTGGTGTGGGGGGGCAGCCAGATGCATCTGGGAGTCACCTGGCTGGCCCTGAGCCCCCAAGGACCTGGGCACGGGGCCGGATGGACACACAGCCAGACCGGAAACCCTCACGAATTCCCACGCTTCGGGGCCCCCGCCGCCCATCTGAACCCACGGTGCCCGGGGCCTGGCATGCCCTGCACTCGGTCAGCCCAAGGGTGGAGCCGGATTCCTGGATGTGATGGACCAGCCCAGCTGCCGCCAGGCCCCCGTTCCTCCTCTTCCTTTTCCTTTGTGGCCTTAACCCCTCTGCATCAGGGAGCACCCATCCCCCGCACCTCTCGGGTACCAGACCTCATGGGACCAGACCCCTTCCATGGCACAATGGGACCTCTGTCGTACATTCCGATTGGGGGATGAGCATCGCTATTTAATTACTAATATTATTGAATGCCTTAGAGGAGCCCAACGAGGACCCTCCTGAGGTCCTGCGGCCCTGCAGAGCCTGACAGTAAAGTTTTGTTCCAGCCCCTTGTGTCTGTCTGTTTCATCCTTGGGGCCAACACACCCTCATTCCATGTTGGGATTCTGGAGTTAACTCGGGGGGCGGGGGGCAAAGCCTGGCAACTCAGGTTTCTAGACTTAAGACAACGCTGCACACGCCAGGTGCACTTGAAACGTTCCCCTCTTTATTATCTCCTGGAAGGTGTGGCTTACGACTTGGTCCAATGAGGCTCCAGGAGCAGTCTGCGAGCTTCCAGTCAGATTCACATAGTCAAGTTCCTTGGGCTCGTTGACTCAATGATAACCCAGAAAGTACTGCTCTTGTCTGATGAGGCTTGGGGCCTGCCTGGGCCCAATGAAGTTCAAAGGCAGGCCTGTCACCCAGGAAACTGGGTGGGAGCTCTCCTCATCCAATCAGGGAGGAGACTGTCCTGTCCAATCCGAAAGAAGTTGGGCCAGCTCATCCAATCCAGGCCCCTGGTGGTTCCAGTCAAACTGTCCGGCTCCCCAGCAGCTTCGCGGTCCCATTTGGTCACATGAGGCTGCAGTGTGCGGGGTGCAGCGCCCCCTGCAGGCGCAGGGCTGGGTGAGCGGGCCGCGCGCGCACCAGGGTGCAGCGGAGCAGCTCGCGGAAGAGACGCAGCACGTGCCAGTTGTACTTGGCTGAGCACTCGAGGTAGCCGCAGCGCCAGCCCCTGCGCACCAGGGCGGCCAGCGCACGCCTAGGCCCAAAGCGCAGTCGCTGCCGGTCCCGCTTGTTGCCTACCACGAGGATGGGCGCCTCCGGTGCGCCTGCCGGCCTGGGGGCCAGATAGTGATGAGGGCGGCGGTGCCGGGGACCCCACGCTAGAGAATTCCCCCCGTGGGGAGCATACACACTCAGGAGCATCCTCTCCTGCGGCCAGAAACCCCCAAGCAAACACCAGACCCGTGTGGGCCAAAGACCTTCCCATGCAAGGACAAAGGCCAGGCCCGACGGGCAAAAGCTCGCCCCCTCCCCCCTCCCCGCTCCGCACCCAGCCGCGCCCTCACCTGGTCTCCGCGATTCGCTGCCGCAGGGCCTTCACGTAGTCGAAGCTGTCGGGGCTGCAGATGTCGTAGACCAGCACGAAGGCGTCCGTGTCCTGCAAGCTCCAGTCCTTAGGGTCCGGCCACTCCTGGGGCGGGAGGCCGGGGTTGGCGCCGGGGCCCGTTTCCCCCTCTCCTGTGCCCTGACCTTCTGCGGGGGGCGGGGGGGGTCTTGACGCTAAACCCACAGTTCATGCTCAGGCTTCCCTGTGAGCCCTGCACCTGACTGTCCCTCCGGCCACCAGGCTAACACTTTTCAAACCTGCTTGAAGCTGGTCGGCCACCAGCCCTCCCTCACCCCGGGTCTCCTCTCCGCCTCCCCTCTAGTCTCTTCCTTCCAGCGTGTAACTCGGGTCAGGCGCCTCCCTCCCAATGCGGCCTGGCCCAATGAGGCTCCAGGGCAGCCCTTTTCCTGCCCCTAAAACGAACTGCACAGCACGTGGCCTGGCGTGGGCAGCTGTAAACGGTTAGGCCTCTCATTCCCACCTGGAATGCTTCTGCCACTTCTTTTCCTAAAAACTCCACTCGCCCTATCGGTTCAGCCCAAAGGCCACCCCTCCTCCTGGGGACCCTGCCTGCTCCCGCCTCTTCCCCCTCCAAGGACTCAAAGTCTGTTCTGGACTTTTCACAAAGTCCTACGCGAGTCTCTGCTCCAGGTCACGGACATGAGGGAGCAGAGAATGGCACCCCCTCCCCGAAAGTGCACCCCTGTGTCTGGCCCCAACTCTCCCTCTGCGGCTCTGTCCACGGCGGCCCTGAACACACGATGCTCCCCCTCAGGGAGGGAGGCGCGTCCACGCTCCACCACCACTGAGCCAGACCCCCCCCCCCAGCCACACACACACACACACACACACACACTGTCACGCCCTCCGGCCGCTACCTCCAGGCCTCCGGCTCTCTGACCGGGTCCAGCGCCGTCCCCGTCGCGGATGCTCAGGTCGTAGACGGCGCCGTCGAGCAGCACGGCGGGCCGGTAGAGGCAAGGCCCGTCCGTGGGCTGGTGGCACTCGGGGTAGTCCCCGAATAGGAACTGGCGGATGATGGCCGTCTTGCCCACGCCCGGGGCTCCCAGCACGGCCACCCGCAGGCTGCCCCCCATGGCCGGCGCGCGCTGCCGCGCCCCGCGTGGGGAGCCTCATGGGCCGGCGCCGCTGTGTGCGCCCCGCGCGCCCTGCCCGAGGCGCCCGGGCCCCACCGCGCTCCTCGTCGCCCCCCGGAGCACCCGGGGCCCGGGGAGGCCAGGCCGGAGGACGGAGCTGGCGGCGGGAGGGCGGACAGACAGCCGAGCAGGCGGACGGGCGCCGAAGCTCGGGAAGCACGGACCCGACGCGCCGCGCGCAGACACCGCCTCCGCCCGCAGCGCGACTGGAGCGCCGCCGGAGCGCGGGGCACTGAGCCCGGCTTCCTCGCCGCCAGGTTCCCGCCGCGGAGCGGGGCGCGGGGGCCGTGCTGCCTCTGGGCGCCTCGCTCCCTCCGTCCTTCTCTCCCTCCGGCACCGGAGTCGCCGCCTCGCCCGGCGGCGCGAGCGAGCCGATGAGGTAACCGCCTGCGCCCCTCCCACCTCCCCCTACTCGCCCGGACGCCTCTCCCGGGAAGGGTCGCGGGAAGGTGACTGGGACGCAGGAAGCCCGAGGAGGCACCAACCCCCTCCGCGCCCCGCGCTGCTCTCACCGGCTCCAGAACAGAAGCCCTTCCCGCCCGCGTCCGCTGCTCCGTACCCCGCTCCCCGGAGCCGCTCCAGACAAACGCCGCCCGCCCTGGGTCGGATCCAGCCCCAGCCGTGTGACCTTGGGCGAGTCACGCACTGCGCTGGCTCTCTACTCCGCATCCATCACTTCTCGAGAACCTACTAGAGGCCGGGCGCTTTACTAAACTATTACGTAAGTGATCCCTGCACCTACAGCCGCAGCCCGGACTCTCTGAAGTTGGGGGGCAGTGGCTGACCCCTGACCAGCCGTGTGGTCTCCTCTGAGGGGCCCTCCCACCTTCTTCTGCCCTCGGGAGGAAATGGTCAGCACCACACCATGTCAGCTGGCTATCGTGGAGGGAGGGGCGGACAGAGGGTGCTGAGCCCAGTACCGCCAGGTCCCAGCAGCTCAGCCCCAACCCCATCCAAACACGGTCTAAAGAATTAGCAACTGGTTGACACCACCTCCGCCACTGCTGAGGCCCCGTTTTCTGCCTGGTCTCCACCTGTGGTCCCTCAAAACCCAAGTCCTCCCTCCTTCCTCCCTGGAGCTGGTGAGAAGTTCCTTCCCCCGCAGGCTTGGGAAGTCGGGGTGTGCCAGCTCCCCTCTCCTCTGCCTGTCTCCTTCCTGCAGAGGGGGCTCCCCCATCCCTGACCAGATGCCCGGGCACTGGGGGAAATGCAGACTTTTCTGTCTCTGCACTGACCAAGGCTTTCACTTACGGCTTGCCAGGATGCTGAGATGGATTTTAAAAAGTGACAGAGAAAAGCCCTACGTTATGGTCTGGCCGGTAGCTCAGCGGTTAGAGCGTCGGCCCATGCACCAAAGGGTTGCAGGTTCCATTCCTGGTCAAGGGCATGTTACCGGGGTTGCAGGTTCGCCCCGTGTCGGCTTGTGCAGGAGGCAATCTATTAATGTGTCTCTCACATGGATGTTCCTTTCTCTCTCCCCCTCCCTCTCTAGCCCTTTCACTCTCTAAAAATCGATGGAAAAAATACCCTCACTGCCAACACAGTCAGGGGAGGTTAACAACAATGACAAAAAATGGCCTTCCGTGGAAGGCTTTAGAACACAGGAGCCTTTAAAGCTGTAAGAATACAAACAGGCACCTCAGCGTGGGAGGAGGAGAGGAAGGAGGAGGAGCTGACCCTGAAGTGGGGAGGGCACCTCCTCAGGGGCAGAGGGTGGTAGCCAGAGGGTGTCACTCGGAGCACTGGTGTGTTCTTGCCCTCCACCTGGATGAGGGACCTGGGTCTGTTTTCCCTCTTCCCAGCTGCCAGGGAGCTCAGAGCTAGACTTGTGGCACCTTCGGCCGTTGTCCTAGGTCTTCGGGTCCAGTGAGTGGGGACTCCTGGCTTCACTTCCTGTCCTGCCGTGATTGTCCCTCTCACTGTGACTTTCCAGGCTTCTGGGTTCTGGGAGCCCCCTCCTTTCCTTAGGGCAACAGGCAGTGAGTAAATAAACTACGCCCCCTTCCCTGCTGGCACTCAGCAGGGTGTGGAGCTGACATCAAGCTGGTCTTCCTTAAGGCCCTCAGCGGGACGCCCTCCCCGGCTTGGCCCATCCTCTCTTCTTGCTTCTGCCCACCCTTGGGAGCCAGGCCTGGGAGTCCTGGGAAACCTCTGTCGCTTCACTTTCTGACAGAGGGCCTTCTTGGGCAGGGCCAGGGCTTCTTCCGGAGCAGTCAACAGAGCTGGGGATGGGAGGGGGTTGGGGGGGGCATCTGCAGGTCCGTGTGGCCTCTCAGTGCATGGTTTTGGAATGACGGAGGACACTGGACAGGGGATGTCCTAAAGCTCCCGTGAAGTCCTGCAGACTCGGCAAGGGGACACATTCCCGAGGAAGCCCTTACAGCATCACTAGCAGCAGCTCCTGTTTATGAAGGGCCTGTTTTGTTAATCCTCACCCGAGGATATTTTCCCACTGATTTTTAGGGAGAGTGGAAGAGAGAGGGAAAGACAGAGAGAAACATCGATGTGAGAGAAACACGTTGATTGGTTGCCTCCTGCACGCGCCCTGACCAGGGCCTGGGCCGGGGAGGAGCCTGCAACCAAGGTCCGTGCCCTTGACCGGAGCGAACCCAGGACCTTTGGTCCGCAGGCCGACGCTCTATCCACGGAGCCGCACTGGCCAGGGCTGTGAAGAACCTATGATGGGCAAAGCCCTGCCCCACAGCTACGTGCTCAGCGAGGCTCAGAGGGATGCAGTGATTTGTCCAACACTGTGCAGCAGGAAAGGGGAGCACAGGCACTGGAACCGGGACCTTGGGCCGCTGGGCCTGACTTTCTGAGAAGCCCAAGTCCCAGCCCTCATTCCAGAAGCCCTCATTCCAGAAGCTGTCGTTCCAGCCCTTCCCTGAACTGCATCCAGCTCCCTGGGCTATTTGCTCTGGAATCCTCTGGCCCAGCCATCTGGGCCACTTCACTGGCCATTGACTGTGGTCTCTCCTGACCATGAATTACAGCTCATACCGCTTGTCCCCACAGTAACTCATCTCCCTGGGCCTTGAATGAGAGGGTACCCTTACCACACAGATGCCTGGCATCTAGTGGGTCCTGGTACCCCATGATAATGCCCTGCCCACTGAGTATAGCTAATCAGCCTGCTGAAGGCCAGCAGGACTCAGGACAGACAGGGCTTCCAGGCCTCTGAAGTGAGACCGCCAATGTTTAAAAGCTCCTCCAGGAATGTATCGTCTGTGCAAGTTCCTTACACTCTCTAAGCCTCAGCTTCCTTCTCTATAGAGGGGACAATAATGGTCTTCACTTCATAGAATTGTTGTGGGATGAAATGAGATGATACCAAAAACAAGACAATTTAGGAAGGCTGGAGGGGGCAAAATTGGTACATATAAATCAACTTCCTTTTTATACACAAATAATTACTAGTCACAAAACATAGTGGAGACCTGGGTAAGGGTGCACACAGACGACATCTGGCCTGCCAGCTGAGAGGGCCCAGCGGTGCCACCCCAGGAGCAACAGCCACGCCTGGCACCCAGGTTTTGTTGTTGTTGGTTAATCCTCACCTGAGGCTATGTTCCCATTGGTTTTTACGGGGAGTGGAAGACAGAGGGAGAGACAGAGAGAAACATCGATGTGAGAGAAACACATGAATCAGTTGCCTCATGCATGAGCCCTGACCAGGGAGGAGCTTGCAGCCAAGAAACGTGCCCTTGACCGGACTCAAACCCGGGACACTCTGGTCCGCAGGCCAACACACTATCCACTGAGCCAAACCGGCTAGGGCCAGAGCTTGGTTTCTAACGGCACTCACTAATACACGAACCCGACTCCTTGGAGAAATGGCTGACTCTAGGGTTGGGGCAGGACAAATGCAAGATGAGCCTGGAGCATCAGGATGTTGCAAAAGAAACAAAATCATGCCCTAGCCGGTTTGGCTCAGTGGATAGAGTGTCGGCCTGCGGACTGAAGGGTCCTGGGTTCGATTCCGGTCAAGGGCATGTACCTGGGTTGCGGGCACATCCCCAGAAGGGGGTGTGCAGGAGGCAGCTGATGGATGCTTCTCTCTCATCAGTGTTTCCATCTCTCTATCCCGCTCCCTTCCTCTCTGTAAAAAATCAATAAAATATATTAAAAAAAAACAAAATCATGGTGGCACATCAGAGGGGCACAGTTCACCTGGAGGAGCTCCCAATGGCCAAAGCTGGGGCAGTTCAAGCAGCAAAACAATGTGGTTAAACCGAACTATGAGATAGGTGTGTGCGCCTCCAAAGGGACAGCCTCGCTTTAATAAAGGAGAAGGATGGTGCAGAAACACATCTCCCTGCAGAAGAATTCCAAGTGGTTCTGCAGTGCGCCCTGCCCCCGCTCCTTCCCGGGTGTAGGCTGCACTTAGTGACTTGCTCCCCAAGAGCAGAGCACAGGCGGGGAGAAAGCCACTTCTCAGTGGAGAAAGCTGCAAACACCACCTTAGCCACGTGATCCGGGCTAACGGGCGGTGAGAGGCCACGATGCGAAGGCCACCACTTGGATCTTAAAAACTCCGAATACCAGTCTCACCCTGAGAAAACGTCAGACAAACCCAGTGGAGGGATTGAGAGTCACAAAATACCTGACCAGCACTCCTTGAAATGAAGGACCAAAAGGGTCCCAGGTTCGCTTCCCAGTCAAAGGCACATACCTGGGGTAACAGGTTCAATCCGGGCCCTGGTCGAGGCATGTGTGGGAGATACCAATTGATGTGTGTCTCTCTCACATGGATGTTTTTCTTTCCCTCCTCCCCTCCCTCTTTTTCACTCTCTCTAAAAATCAACGGAAAAAATATCCTTGAGTGAGGATTTAACAAAAAAAAAAAAAAAAAAATGCAGTGGTACAGAGCAGAAGCCACAAAAACACATATATGGAAATTGAGTATATGAGAAAATGGCATTTCAGATCTGTGGGGATAAGATGAATTATTCAGTAAATGGTGTGAAGACAACTGGGTAACCATCTGGGAAAAGAGGAAGTTGGATCCCTACCTCGTCCCTAACATAAAGCCCAGATGGAATAGGATCAAAATGCAAAAACTAAGATCAGGTAAGTATAGAAAGAAGAAATGAAAAGATTACGTAAGAAATAACTTCAGCAAGGAAAAGTGAAAAGCAACAACAAAACGGAGAGAAATAACGACATTGCAGGAAGGAAAGGACCAATAACCACACAGGAAAACGGGCAAGCCCTGGCAGGTGTGGCTCCGTTGGTTCAATGTCATCCCACGCACCAAGAGGTCGCTGGTTCGATTCCCACTTGGGGCACATGCAGGGGTTGCAGGCTTGATCCCACATGGGGGTGTGCAGGAGGCAGCCAATCAATGTTTCTCTCTCATTGATGTTTTCCTCTCTCCCTCTCCTCTGTTTCTAAAAAAAAAAATCAGTAAGAACGTATCTTAAAAAATATGAAGGGTCACAGGTTCGATTCTGGTCAAGGGCACATCCTAAGTTGCAGACTTGATCTGCAGCCTGGGTCTGGGGGTATGCGGGAGGCAACCAATCGATGTGTCTCTCACATAGATGTTTCTGTGTGTGTCTCTCCCTCACCCTTCCGCTCCCTCTAAAAATCAATGGAGAAAAAAAAATACTCGGGTAAGGATTAACAAAAAGAGAAATGGGCAAAAAATATAAAGATAGCTCATAGGGCCCTAGCCGGGTTGGCTCAGTGGATAGAGTGTCGACCTGCAAATTGAAGGGTCCCCAGGTTCGATTCCAGTCAAGGGCATGTACCTTGGTTGCGGGCACATCCCCAGTGGGGGGTGTGCAGGAGGCAGCTGATGGATGTTTCTCTCTATCCCTCTCCCTTCCTCTCTGTAAAAAATCAATAAAATACATTAAAAAAAAGAAAGATAGCTCATAGGAAAGGATGTACAAATGGCTCAAAAACATATAAATGAGTCCTGGCCATGTAGCTCAGTTGGTCAGAGCGTGTTCCCAATACCTCCAGGTTGTGGGTTTGATTCCCACTCAGGGCACGTACAAGAACCAACCAGTGAATACATCAGTAAGTGGAACCAGAGATCAGTGTGTTTCTCTCTCCCTTCTTTCTCTAAAATCAGTAAGAACGATAACACTTTTTCCCCGCCAGTTGGGCACATATCAACACGCTGTTTGTGAGGACACGGGGACAGGCATCTCTCTCATTGCGGGGACAGGCATCTCTCTCATTGCGGGGACAGGCATCTCTCTCATTGCGGGGACAGGCATCTCTCTCATTGCGGGGACAGGCATCTCTCTCATTGCGGGGACAGGCATCTCTCTCATTGCGGGGACAGGCATCTCTCATTGCCGGCTGTGGGAACGTAAGCTGGAGAGTGTTTAGCAACAGCTATCAAAGTTACGAGTGAGCCTACCTTTGACCTAGCAATTTCCATCGCAGGAACTGACTGCAGAAGGAAAGTGGCCATTCTTTGCAGTATCACTTGTACTAGCAACACTGTAGACACAACTCAACAGACATCTCGGGGGCACTGGTTCATGGTGGTACCTCCACGCACTGGAAAGCATCAACTGTTATAAAAAGGCACTAGGACTCTCCGTGATGGACTGATAATGGAAAAGTCTCCCAGATATAAGGCGCAGAACGGGTGTATTCCATGCTGGCACTTGTGTATAAAAAAGGGAGGAAACCATGCTAGACATGATTGAATCTCTTTGGACGGTAACATTGATTTCTTTGGGGAGGAAAAGAGAAAAACATTTCACTTCTGTCCTTTAAGCCATGTAAGTGAATTACCTCTGCAAAACAAGAACTAAAATATAAAATGTGAAATGCTTTTAGTAACTCTGTAACTCTGGGGCTAGATTCTGCAGCTCAGACAGGATGTCTGTAGGAAGCTGTTCCATGCACCAGTGCTGAGACCGGCAGCAATGGAAACAGCCTGAATGTCCACCAGCTGGCACTGGCTAACGGCAGCCGTCCACACGGAGTACTGAAGTGGGTCCGTTTGTACAATTAGGTAGGAAAAGCAGTGCAGGCAGTGTCTGGAGTGTGCTACCACTTGTTTATAAGTAATCCGTGAATTTGCTTTCATACATGCACAGAATATTCCCAGAAGAAACCCAAAATCTAGCAACGAAGGCTGCCTCTAGGGAGGGAAACTAAGAACGAGGGAAGGGTGGGAAGGAGACCTCAATCCTTTGTGTGGCTGATCTTACCACGGTCCAGAATCACTAAAATAAAAACATTTCAACAATAAAGAATTATTTAAAAGCAACAAAAACAGCAAACCACTAGTAGAGGATTAAAAAAAAAAAATGCAAAATGAGCCTGGCTGGCATTTCTCAGTGGTTGAGCATCAACCTATGAACCAGGAGGTCGCAGTTCAATTCCAGGTCAGGGAACATGCCTGGGTTGCAGGCTCAGTCCCAGTGGGGGTGGTGGGGCATGCAGGAGGCAGCCGATCAATGATTCTCTTCCATCATTGATTTTTCTATGTCTCTCCCTCTCCCTTCCTCTCTGAAATCAGTAAAAAAACCACACACACACACACACACACACACACACACACACACAGTAAAATGAGGTCATGCCACAGGCCTTAGTAAGTGGCTGGCATACAGGGGCTGCTGAATTCCCCGACTGGCTGGGAAGGCCCCGGATGCCAAGGCCCCTGAGAGGTGTCAGGCTGCGAGAGAGGAGGCCTGGGCACATCAGGACCGGGGAGTGCCAGGGGTGGGGGAGGAGGCCCGTGATGGGTTCTCACCAAGGGGAGGGGACCGGAAGCTGAAGGCACCGGTTGGATATTCCTAAGCACTTTTCCTAGAGCCTGGGCGTCCTGCTGTTTTCCTGGTGCAGTGATGTGGTAAAGCCCAGGCGTGGGGGACTGGGAGTGAGCATGCTCTCTGCCTCAGCTTCTGAGTGCATTAAGATTGCTGGGTCCCCTCATGCCAGGCACCGTGTGGGTGGGAGAGGGCAAAATCATGGTAAGGTCCTGCCCACAACAGCCCAAGACCCGGCCACAGCTTGAGTTAGGAAGGCAAATTCATGATGTCTGGTGACAGTCCAAGGCCCTCTGTCCAACCCGGCCAGCCTCTCTCACCAGCTCTCCTCACTCCAGGTGCTCAGTCCTGGGCCTCAAGTTACTCATTGTGCCCCAGAGGACAGCTACCCTACACTTCAGCTCTTCCGCCCTCCACGTTGGAGCCATGCGAACAGAAAGCTCCGAGGTCCCTGGATGGCTGGGGCAGCCGTGCACTCACAGGGGTTGGGGTGGAAGTCGGGCCCCCAGTGTGGCAGCAGCAGCAGGCCGCCGGCAGGCAGGGTAATAGTCTCTCTCCTCCAGGGCTCACACCTGCCCTCGTCCACAGCCAGCGGGGACTCTGGCCCGTGCATCCAGGGCCTTCTGAGCCTGGGGACTTCCAGTGAGGTGGAGCTAGGGTTGTGCGATCAAGGGCCTAGGCTCTGGGTCCCTAGGACGGCCTGACAATACCCAGGGGTCAGAGGTGGGGCAGTGGAGGGCCAGGTGCTCCTGCCAATGCCTGGTCCCCAGGCAGCTGGGAAGGCAGCCATGTGTCAGAGGTGGGCAGGGTGCAGGAAGTGGCTGGGGCTGGAACAGGCAAGGGACCCAACTGCTTCTCCCTCAGAAGCAGACTGAATGCCTACCAGCCACGAGGTCCGGAGAACCCCAGGCAGCTCTGCCATCGAAGCCCTGCCCGGGGTCTGGCAGGTCTCCCCTGAAAGCCAGGCCAAGGCCAGGCCCAGGGCCATATGGAGCGTCTCTGGTAGCAGCTAGGCAGCTGTCAGCTCAATTCCCACACTCAGCCAGCTGCAGCTGCAAGGTGCGACAGCGTGCCCAGACAGGCCTGGTGCGTAGCCTGCCTGCCAGAGCCCGTCCCCTGCAGCCACTCCCAGGAACCTCCCTGATGGCAGGGAGCTGAGGGAAACCAAACCGAGTCAGCCCTCATGGCTAACATCAAAAGGCCAGATGGTGCCTGCTCGGGTCGAGTTGAAATCAAGGGTGGGAGAGGTGCCAGGGAGAACACAGGACCAGCAGTCAGTGTGTAAGGACAGGGTGAAGGGACACCATCCTGAGTGCTAGGGGGGAGCTGGGCACAGAGCTCAGCACCTGACCCGGGGCCCCAGGGGACTCATACCCCGACCGGAAGGGCCTCAGGTAGGACCTGACACACTGGCCAGGGACATGCTTGATGTCATCATTTTTATTCACTTTCTCTTTGTGAAAATAAGAGTAAACATACAATATATAGTCTCTATTTATATATATTATATATAGTTACTGCAGGGCTCAGAAAGTCATCCTCAGCCACTTGGAGGCAGCTGTTGGTGCTGCCATCTGGGGGAAGGGAAAGAAGCGTCCGTGATTGCCAAAAGCAGAGTCTTTATTATTAAACAGCAGTGACAGGGAAATCTAATGCTCCGTCAGACACACTGACACTTGGGAGGCCAGGAGGAGGGTAGCAGACACGAAGGAGAAACCCTGGACAGGAGGTACCCCGCTTACCTATGTTCCCCATCCCTCAGCCCCCTCGGCTCTGAGAGCCCAGGGGACACTGAGGAATGTACCACGGGCAGTGACCGCCCTCAGGGGCAGAGAGGGAGCGAGTGGGGGTGGGAGGGGTGTGTGCCACTGCCAAGGGAGCAGGGGCCTGGGCAGGGCTCTGGGAGCTTCTGCCTGGCCTCCTCATGCTGGTCAGCTCTTGAGAGGCTGTGGCCCAACAGGCATGACTGCTGGGCCTCAGTTGGATGGACGCAGGGAGAGAGGTTGGGGGGAGGTGCAGGTCCTGGGAACCCGATTGACAAAGCAGCTCTCCTGGTACCAAGGGGACCCTCCACGCACACCAGGACAGCTGGCAGGGCCCGTCCCACTAGAGTAGGCAGTGGGGAGGGTCACTAACACCAACCCAGGAGAGACGGAGAGGCAGGGCGCTTCCTGGGCTGGGAGCCTGAGAAGGAAACTTCGCACTTGCTCCCAGGCACCAGGAAAAGAAGAGAACTCTGGGTCTCACTGTTCAGCCTCGGTGACTGCTCTGGCTCTGTCTCCTTTGGTCTCCTCCTCACTGACCCTAAATGTCAGCAGCAATGGAAGAGGGGTCCTCCAAGCCTGGGAGAAACTGAGATTTCACTCCAGGAGGGGTGCCACCCTGCCCTGAGGACCCAGGCGGGCCCTGCAGTCAGGACCAGGAAGCCCTGTGGGTGGCTAGGAGCCTTGCCAGGCCCCTCCTGGGAGGAGGGACTGTCACCCCACAGGGGGCTCCTCAATGGGCTGGCCAAAGGCTGGGGTGGGCCTGGGCGGGGCCTCAGTTCTTGAGGATGGTCTCGTAGGCCTGGTACACGTGCTGGGACACCTCGGGTGCGCGACACTTCAGGGACAGCTGCAGGGGAAAGAAGGCCGCACTCATTCCGGGCTCCTCTCTAGGGCTGTCATTTACTGGGCTGGGAAGGAACACGTGGGGAGGGCAGAGAGGGTGGGGCCAGATGAAAGTGTGGTGTGCGCACGTGGCCTGGTGGCAGCAGTGTGGCTGGGCAGCTATGTGGTGAAGGAGAGGGGGCGGCCGCCGCAGCCAGCCGGGTGTGGACCAAATATACTTGCAGCCCACACACCTGCTGTCAGCCAGCCACACGGCCCTATGGCAAGCAGCGTGAATCAGCAGCCGGAGGCTGTGACGGAGGCCCAGCCCCCACCCTGCAGAGCTGCCTGGCTCCTACAGCCACGGGGGACTGAGGTCCCTGAGGAGGTATGGGGTGGGGAGGGAGCAGGCTCCTGCTCTGGGAGATGGTGGGGACGCTGGGGGTTCTTCCTGATTTCTTGCACAGGAAGCAGGCGTGCCAGAGACTTGGCCTCAGCTCTAACTGCAATCGGAGCTGGAGAGCACAGGTAGAGGAGCGACAAGTGCCACCACCCCTTCTGCCAAAATGGCTGCTCCGAAGGGTGCAATTAGGAAGGGGGAGGGCAGGTGGCACCAGAGACCAGCAGCATGGCCCCAAGGGGCACAGTCTCCTCTGAAGGGCTCTGTGCGCACTGTGTGTGCTGAGAAGTGGGGTACCAGCTCCTCAGTGGGGGCTACCTAGTTGGGAAGCAGCAGGGTGTCAGCAGAGGGCAGCTAGCTCTCCTCCTGCAGCCTGGATGGGGACCAGCAGAGTGCGGAGGCCAGGAGAGCCAGGGGTGCACTGGAGCCAAGCCAGGACGCGGGGTGTGCAAGGTGTGGCTGGGGAGGACCGAGGGGAAAGAGGAAGAGAAAAGCAATCCGCTAACCTCCAAGTCCTGCACCACGGGCACCAGCAGGGAAGGTGGACATGCAGCGACCAAACACAGGGAGACGGAGATTACCATCACCGAAGCCACACCGCAGCCTCCACCCAACCACAGAGCCAAGGCTGCCAGCGGGCCTGGGGAGCAGTGTCTGGAGGGCCATGCCTGCCAGAGACTTGGGTGCAGGGAAGAAGCAAAGCCCAGTGCTCTCTGGGACCTGGACCAGCAGCCTGGCGTCCAGGACAACCACGCACTACATGGAAGCCACATCCGGACGGGGTCTGACTCAAAGGCTGGGAAGGACAAGCTGCTCGGGATCACCATCCTTGCAGGCGGGCACTCAGGCAGGCCACTGTGCCGCCTCCCAGGGCCCAACTTGACAGAATCGTCTTGTCCAACTCACTGTCCTGAGACCAAGCGTGGTGTCTTACTTGGGTAACTGGATGGGACTGAGTTGAAAGCTTTCTAAGATCCTTTATAGGGACAGAATTCTGATGCCCATTCACACCAGCCTCAAAGGGACTCCAGCCTCGCGGGGCTAGTGTCCTCCATCACAGCTGCCCCAGGATGGCAGGGTGGGAGCGGGGGCCTCACCATGAAGTTGGGGTTGCCTGGCTGGATGCGCAGCTCCGCCAGCACCCAGATGCCATTGGTCAGCTTCAGGGACTGGTAGAGCATGTCCTGACCCTCCACATTCCTCTTGGCGACTGTGAAGATGTTGCTACTCTGCAGCCTGCTGCTCACGGCCTCTGGGGGTCAGAAGGCGCCCCCGTCAGTGACAGGGGAGGGGTTGGGTGCAGGTGAGGGGCAGTGGGATGGGTGGGGGGGTGCTCAGGAGTCCTACCTGCATTGAGGGGACAGTCTCTGATCTGGAACTGGGCTTCGTTCTCATTGGGAATGTCCTTCCACGTGGCCAGGAAAATCTGCCGATCTGGGAGGAAGGGGGAGGGAAGATGGGACCTTGGTAACTCATGGCCCCGGGCAGTAACACTGAACAGGAACCGGGTCTGCCTTGAAACAGGACAGGCACAAGCTCTGCCACAGCAGCTCCTGCCTCCTGAGCAAACCCTCCGCCCTGTGGAGGTGGCCATCCATGTTGCTCCCAATAGACCCCGGGCTTCCTGCCTCAGGGCCTTAGCTCTCCCCCCTGCACCCACATATGCCTGCCTCCCGCTCTGGCCCCAAGCAGCCTGCTCGTTAGTCAGCCTGTGTTACAGGACTTCCGTGGTGACTGAGACATGAGGGGGGCTCAGTGCCCCACACAGCGCTGAGCTGGAAGTGAGACCTCTGGGCCCTGGGAGTCGCTCAGGGGTTCCAGCCAGGGCACAGGAGACGGGCATCAGGTGTGAGGCATGGCCTAGGTTCCCTGCCTTGAGGGCCCAGGGGACAACTGTGTAGACGCCAAAGGCAAGGCTGAAGGGCAGAGGAGTGAGATAGCTCCTGCGCGGCACGCCCCCCTGGTGGGCACAGCTGGCCTGACAAGACCCTGGCAGCCCCATGGAAGTGTGCCCCTCACTGCAGGCTCAGCAGAGAAGCGGAGACTCACAGATGCTGCTGTGGGGCAAACCCACCCATCTATTCCAGGAACCCCAGGGCTGACTTCACGACTCACCCATCTTCCCGTCCTCCACGAAGAGGATGTGCAGTGGGTACAAGGTGCTGAAGTAGAAGACGTCAATGTTGTTCTTCACGGCCACCTGGGAACAGGGGCCCGAGTCGGTCCCTGGTGCTTGGCCCCTCCTCTGAGGCCCAGGAAGGGCCCACGCCTGTGCCCCACACCTGATCAGATTCCCTCCCAGGCCTTCCCACCAGGCCCCTCCCCTGGGTGGGTGCGCGGGTAAAGATGAGGGGCTTGGTCCTGCCGGAACACACCTGGAGGTTGTTCAGAGGCTCCATCTTCATGACTGAGCCCACCGTGTTGAGAGGCAGGGAGATCTCCACGGTCTGGTTGGGGCTGAGTGGCGCATGGACCTGGAGGGGAGCAGCGGGGGCCAGACCAAAGCTGTGGAGAGAGAAGTCCCCGTAGGGACGGCAGGGGAGCAGGTGCTGACACATGGGCTCCTCCAGCCCCAGGGCTGGGGCACCGGTTGGCAAGAAGCCTCTCCTGCAAGCCAGCCTCATGCCAGGCCCAGGCCCAAGCCAGGAAGACAAATTTCTGGCCCTCACCCTCCACTCCGCAATGGCCTGGCGGACAGGAAGACAGACAGAGTGTCAGGCCAGCTGCAGGCCTGAGCCATCTCTGTTCCTCTGTCCTCTGGGCTTGACACTGGGCAGACGCAGGTAAGCACAGCCTCGCCCTGCCCCTCAGAGCGCTCCATCTAATACCTGGGTCTGTATGCTTCTTCAAACCTGAGAACTCCGCGCCTGCCCAAGTTGCTGCTGCCCATTCCCATCTCCCAGGAGGGAGCTGACCATCCCAAGTGACACACAGGAAAGGCCTGCTTCTCGATAAAGCAGCCAATCAGGAGGCCAATCAGGAGGACCAGGAGTGTGAGACACCCCAGCCATAGGCTCTGGGATGATACAGAACACAGTATTGATGGGCACCATGAACTGAGCATTTGGAATTATACCAATTCCTATCCTCATAAAAAGAGCGACAGGTATATAGTCTCCCAGCTTCTGGGACACAGAGACTCAGAGAGGGGTAGGCCCAGGCCCAGACCCCTCGGGGTAAGTGGCTCTGCTCACGTGGCAATCAGCCTGCCTGAGACACAGCAGATGACATGGGAACCTCAGGCCCTCGTGCTGCCCCAGCACCCCAGGCTTTCCTGGGAGCTCCCCCACAGCCGCTGTGTGACCTTGCTGAGCCCAGGTGCCGTTAGACTCAAAGAAGAGGAATGGCATTGACCGCCCTGGGGTGTCAGGTGGCTCCAAGGAGACAATACTTTGAAAGCCCTTGGCACAGGGCCTAGAACTCAGGAAGCTTTTAACACACAGTATGTTCATTATGAGTGATCACAGGCCTACCCCTTGGAGCCTGGAGTCTTTCTGTGGCCTCCAGGGTCACGTAAGGGTAAGTGGTAGAGCAGCTGCCACCCTCCCTGGTCTGACAGAGGGTCAGGACCCACTGGCCCGAAGGCTCTCCCCGAGGAAGCAGCCCCTTCAGTCAACTTCTTAGAGGCTCAGTTTGCTCATCACTAGAGCTGCTCAGGAAGAAGAATCATCAGGAGAGGCTCCTCAGGTTCCCTCGGGCCTCGAAGGCCTGGTGCATGAAGCCCCTCAGGGTGCCAGCCAGGAGACCTCCCCCCGACTCCCAGGGCAGGGGACCTGCTGGGGATGAGGAGCCTGGAGCAGCCACCACTGCCCATCAGCCTTCTTGGAGCTGGGAGCAATTCAGGGATGGGAAGGAGGCACTCAGCTCCTGTTACGTGGGGTGCTGGCCAAAGGCAGGCTCCTAGGCTGGAGCGGGGATTTCTGTCAGTAAAACACCTCTTTGGGCAGGGGAGGAAGGCAATCAAAAGGGAGAAACCCTACCCCTTGGCCCAGTACTTTGAAGTCCACATTAAGAGGTCCTTGGGGGAGAAGTTAGACAGTTTTGGTCTGAAGTGTGGTTGTGAGGAATACCCACCTTCACCAGGAAAAAGGACCCAGGCCCTGCAGCCCTCGGCTCCGACCACAGGGGCGCTCGGCAGGCTGGCTTTGGGGAGCTCACCTGTTGCGGTTGAACTGGATGGCAAAGTCGGTCATGACCTGCAGGGCCTTGTTGGTCAGCTGCAGGTCCATGGAGAGGGAGCCCACCTGGCGGGTGAAGGTGCCCAAGATCTCCAACCCCTTGGCCTTCATGGCGGGGAGCCAGATCTGCAGGGGAGATGGTGGGGAGGGGGCTGTAGTTTGCCATTTCCCTAAAGCTCAACAGCCTGCCTTAGAGTCCTTCCTCTCTCTCTCCTGCAGGTGCCTCCCTGCCTTTACCACCTGGGGATGACAATGTGTAACTCAGCAGGAGAGCCACCCGGGGCCACCACCACTGCAGCAGCTCGGGGTGGGGAAGTGCTTGGTGTGCCCAAAGGCTGACCCAGATATTCAGTGGTCAAAGAAGGAACACTCAGGAAGTAGGGCTGAGGAGGCGAGGACAGCTTCCTGAGGAGCCAAGGAGAGCAGAGGCCCAGAGCCCAAGGCCATCCTGGGTCTCCGCCAGGGCCGTAGGCCTCCCTGGCCGTCACAGCCTGTCCTGTCCACAGAAGCAGGGCTGGCCTCTAATTGCAGAAACTAAAGACAGTACCTAAGGGCCCCTGCCTGGCAGGCCCCCTGCTATTTGGCTGCCCTTGTCATCCTGTCCTCAGCTTAGGAGCTGCCTCTTCAAGAAGCCCGGCCCCTGGCTCCTTCCCTAGTGGTACTCAGGGAGTGTTTGCTGAGCAAGTAGCTTGAATTAAAGCCCTGCCCATCTGCTGGTGTGACCCTGTGGACATGCAAGTGCCTCTCAGGCCGTCATTCTCTCAGATGGCTCCCAGCAAGGGCAAAAGGCTCAGGCCCTCCTGGACAGCTTCCCCAACATTGTCCTGGTAGCAAACATCCCGTCATCTCTCTAGTTGCCAACTCCAGGAACCTCAGAGCCATCTGAGCAGTAGCCTTCAGCCCACCCTGACCCCATGCCAGGGACCTCTTGGTTCATGGGCTTATTGATTATTTTTAAAATTACAGGTGTAGGTAGATGCACAGTCCACAGATCTCATTTAAGGATAAGGAGAGGAAGGGGGCATTATAAAATGTCAATTATCAACGAGAGCCACTGGGCTGGACAGCACTGAGAAGCGCTGCTCCAACTAGATGGGACTTGTGCTAGTTCCCTGGAAGATGCCAGCTCTCCCTCACCTCCAGCCCTTCCCGCAGGCTGGAGCCCTCTGCCCACTTTGCCTGGCTAACTCTGACTTGATCTGCAGGCCTGAGCGCCAGCTTCCCTCTGGGATGCCTTTCCCTGGCCACCCCCATGCCTGACTCAGCATCTCTTCCCTGTGCTCCCACAGCCCCCAGCTGCCCTGGGCATTGTGCTGGCAAACTGCGGCTCCTGGAGCCCATCCCGCTGGCCTGAGCAGATTCTGTGGAATGAGCCACTTAAGGAGCCCACACATCAGCCTCTAACTGCTCTCTGCTCTTGCCATGAGAGGAGGCCTGGTACTTACTGCTTTGGGGGCCACATACGATCCTGACAGGGCGCCCACGCCACTGGTCAGGTCGAAGAGATCGCTCAGGCCACTGCCCATGGGGGCAGCTAGGTTAGCTGGTACTGTTGCTGCTGGAGGTGTCACAAAGTTGGGGCCCCCGATCTGGAAAGGGAAGAGAGGGGGTCAGTGGCAGGCACCTGAGGCAGGGTCACCAGGGGCCTGGGATGAGTGTAGTCACCTGGCTCTTTAGAAAATAGGGTGGGCAGGACAGGAAGGGGTCCCACAAGGCTTCTGTAACATCAATTCTTAAGTTGCAGAAACAAGAGTGAGGAGGGTGGAGAAGAGAGGCCAAGCTCTCCTGTGCCCTGCAAATCTCAAGCCTTAGGGGTGACCTCTAGGAAAGCTGGGGACACTCAGTCCACCGATAAAAGGGGCACCGGAGGCACTGCTGTGAGAGGGCTGTGCTAAGGAGACGGGAGTGTGCCTTCCAAGATACCAGAGAGGGCCCGTGGGGACAGAGAGGGCCAGCGATCCTCAGAATGACAAGGCAAATTTGTCACTGGGTAGTGAGGACGGGATGAGAAATTCATGGATTTCGGGGCCCAGTGGCAGTGGGACTGCCAGCACAGAGGCTGCCAGGACACTGGACAGAGACCAGGGCTCAGCAGGGAGGGCCTGCTTTGACATCATCTGCCCCTTGGGATGTTAGGCCAGCGCTCTCAGGAGGAGCAGGGACGAAGGCTTGGTGACGCAAGGGTTGAACCGTACCCCTTCAGGCTCATCCCCCATCTCCAAGCAGAAGCAGGAGGGTGAAGAGAACAGGCAGCCACATGCAGAGAGAAAAGCCAGGAGGGAAGACATACAGAGAGACAAGGTGAAGGGGTTGGGGTTGGGGGGGGGGGGGGGCGGGTAGAGAGAAGGAAAGAGAAAAGATTAGTTACTGCTGCCCCTTCCAAGATGAGTCTGGTGCAAGGCTGTGCCGGGACTAGGAGGGGCCTAGACCGTTTCTATGATGAGCACTAGGTCCCTGGTCTACCACCCACATCCTGGGCCACAGCCTTGGGATCTGAGCCGGGCATGACTAAGTGACACAGGTTCTGCTGCCGCTCTACTGTCTCTACCAGCTGCCTGAAGAAGTTCCAGGGAGATACCCAGGCCAGTCTCACACCACGTTCCTACAGGGGAGAAAAAACTGTCCCTGACCTCTAACGGGCCTCTCTCAGGCCCGCTGGGCTGCTGCCCCAGCTGGTGCAGGGTTTGGGGGTACGTGGACACAGATGTGGCTTCTTCAGCCTTACAGGGCCAAGGTGCCTGCAGGGTCAGACTCAGGGGAAGGGCTAGGACTGGCCTAGCCTGCCCCAGGTCCCTTGGGGCTCAGTGGCAGGACAAGGGGCTAAGTCCTGAGTCTGCTGTTTGCAGCTGTGCTCTCTTGGAGGGAAAGTCTTCGACCTCTTTAGGCCTCAGTTTTCTCACCTACACGTAGGGAGCTACATGATCCCCTTCATGGGCAGAGGTGCCTGGCACACAAGGCGTTCAATGATTGCTCCTCTGAAGATCATTACCAATGGCATCTAGAGGGGTTCCCAGGACATACCAGGCTGTCAAGGCCGCCACCGAGAAGGTCCACAGCTCCCATTTGCACCGAGGAGGTGGCCAGGGGTGGGCCGCTCACTGGGGGGCCGAGGTCCAGGTTGAGGAGGTCACCCAGCAGGTCCCCCTGGGCGGGAATGACATCTGGCTGCTCACCAGAGGGCGCTCCAGCAGGGGCTGTCTCAGGGCTCTCTGTGCTCTCGCTCCTTCAGGGACACAGGAGGGAGAGGATCAGAAGGGCTGGGGGCAGACCTTCTGATCCTCAGGGAGGTCAGAGTCCCCGGTCTCCAGGATCCTCCCCCAGGACAGGCACTGGGTCTCCTCATTGTCCCTTAGGGGCTGTCTACATGCCTCCTCTTCCTCCCATTCCCCTGCCTGGTCCATTTCTCAGCTAAGAGATGCAGCTACATGGGGATGAGTGAATGTATTTCCACCACTCCGCCCACTCTACAGAGAAGACTGGATGCCAGTCCCCAGGGGACTTGGCAACCAGGCCAAACCAACCACCTGGAGTGGCAGAGGAGGAAGGCGAGAACCGTGCTCAGGAGTCAGAATCGGTCTGAGCCCAGCTCCGCGGACTATGGGATGCTGCACCAGGCGCTCCCACTCTCCATGCCCACTGTCCTCGCCTGTTAAATGGGACATCTCTCAGAACTGTTGTAAGGATCAAATGAAGTCATCTAGTCAACACCTGGTGCACAGCCAGCATTCAGTAAGAGTGGCTGGAATTACAATCTCTCAGACTCGGGCCTGCGCACCTGTGCTACTGAACTGAGAAACCAGGGGGAGGCTCCGCCCGGCAGCTGGCCCCTTCACTCACGAGGCGGTGCGGGGCGGCAGGCTCTTGGGCACCGCGCCCCGGCCCCCCTCCACAAAGGCGCTGGGCGGCTTGTGGTAGACGGAAGCCAGCGTGCCGATGTAGCAGATGAGCTCATCCAGCAGTGTGGGCTCAATGAGGTCTGTCTCTTCTGAGATGAGCGGCTTCTCGGCCAACACCACCTCCTTGGCAGCCACTGGGTCCGTGGAGAGCAGGCGCCAGTAGATGTAGCCACGGTCCCGCAGGTCTGGGTTGTCTGAGTCCTGGGGGAGTGAGGAGACACTCGTGAAACTCAGAGCACAGCAACCGGGTGAGGGGAAGGGGAAGTTTAAGTGGACACAGGCCAGCACCCTGCCCCCCCCACTTTCCACTCTTGCCCACTCCTATCTCCATTCCCCACGCCCCTCCATGGCAGGCTGCCCTCCCTGCCTGCACATAAACCCTCTGGTTCTCATGACTTCCCTCTCCTCTCTCATTTACAGTCCGTCTCAACTTCACTACCTGCCTCCATTCCATCTTGACTGGTCAGTGACTGAGCCAAACCCACAGCGGTGCCAGTCTTAGGGGCAGGACCACCCAGGTCTGGCTGCTTGGACCAAAGCAGGGAGGCTGGGACACCCACCTGAGTGGCCAAGCTGAGGACCTGCTGCACCAGCTCCTGGGTCTCCGTTGGCTTCTTCAGAAAGAGTTTCACTATGGCTGTCAGCAGCTGTAGCTGGACCTGCAGGGAGACAGAAATGACCAGGAAAAAGTGGGCTTCAGCTGGGATAGTAAGAAACCAAATGAGGGCCTCGAAGAAGAAAAGGGTGTTGAAGGCCCTGGAAGCAGAGACCAGCTTTCCTAGGTTTGGGGGTGGCTGTAGAACACACTAAGGTCAGCAGAGGGTGCTGGCCGTGCGGAGTACTAAGACCACTCAGGAAGCAGTGGCCACTGTACTATTTGGCAATCCCAGGCAGGCCAGAGGATGTTGCCCTGCCTGAGGGTCCCAGAAACCCATCAGGACTCCAAGCCTCACAGTGCCTCAAGGAGCTCACAGCTTAAAAAGGCAACATGTGTAGCTGGGGTGCTTCTTAAAGGGACCATCTGTCAATAAACAGAGATGCTGCCAGTGAGGTCCAGGGCACAAGGCCAGTTGGGCCCACAGAACCAGCCTGTTGTTGAGAGCTGTGCTTCTACCAGAGGGTGGGCCCATCCCTGCCCAGCCCTTGCTCAGCCTCTGCCTCTTTCCTGGCTGCTGCCTTCCCCTGAACTTGCCTCCTGCTGCCCTCAGCCTGGCCGGTCCCTCCTCACCCCCTGGGATCTCACACTGCCCCAGCCCCCACCTCACGCTTCTGTAGCCTCCCGCACACTCTCATAGCATCAACCCATAGGCCGGGAAATGCCGTCCCATGGAGAGAGCCCCTGAGAGCAGGCAGATCATGTCTGTCACAGTTATATCCCTGGTTACTGTGCGATGCAGTGCCCAGTGCATAGCGGGCACTAAGGAAAAACTTGCTGACTGAAGAAACCTCTGAAAAAACAATTCTCTGCACCTCTCATTTCTGTCAGTCCTGGGACAAGAGGCAGCCTGACGGATCCTGAGCCAGGGCTGTGCCAAAGATAGGCCTGAGGCCTGTTGGGCAGGAGGGCACTTATAAAAACAAAAGGCTACTTACACTGGTACAGAGGGTGGGCTGACAGCAGGAGGCAGGGTGAAGGGCATGTGGTCTGTTTCTGGGATTAGATGAGCCAGAGTCCTTGCGATTTGGTTACACCTGGATCAATGGCTGTTTTCAAAGCAGGAGGCGGCCCAGGGACTGGCTTCCAGCCCTGGCTCTAACCTGTGGCTGGGCAGTGTAGCCAAAGCCATTCACCCTGTCACTGAGGGAGAGGTGTGGCCCACTTCAGGGGGTTCTTGTGAGCTCTGAAGTCTAGCAGCTGCCTTGGAGCTAGAGTTAGATTGAACACCTCAATTGAACTCTGCTTCTATCACTTCCCAGCTGGGTGACCCTGTACAAGTCATTTCACTTCTCTGAGTGTGTTTCCTCACCAATAAAATAGGCATCATACCTCACAGGGTTAATGGAAGAATCAATATGACAACAAATGGAAAGAATCTATTGTGTATTCGGTTCAAGACACAACAGCGGTCGTCGTCATCATCAGTGTCAGCATGGCCGCCACACGGGACTCTTTCGCCAGGTTCTCCCAGCCCCAGTCAGCTGCTGCCTGGAGCCTTCCTCACTGCCTGGTGTGCTATGCTGCCTGGGAGCACTGGCCGCAAGTCCAACTCCTCCCAGCCCCTCCCAGCAGCCCTCCTGCAACGATGCCATCCAGGATAGGGCCAGACGTAAGCGGGGATGACGCACCACCCTGGCTAACACTTTCTGAGCTTCCCGTCCATGGCTGCGCCTAGGGCAAGGAGCTCAGACAGACAATCTAAAATAAGCCCCGCCTGGCTGGGGTGGCTCAGCTGGATGCACGTCATTCCGTGCATCAAAAGGTCAGGGTGTGTGCTGGAGGCACCGATCAATGTTTCTCTCTCACATCGATGCTTCCCTCTAGCTCCCTCTCCCTTCCCCTCTCTCTCTAAAATACAAATTAACTAATTTTAAAAAAAGATAAAATACATTCCCAAACTGCACAATACTAAACAAGTATTCTTATAAAAGCTTTGAACTATATTGTGAACCCAGGAGGCAAAGAAAGCAGGCCAGTTAAATTAAAACACCACCACCTCACAGCTACTGTTTGCTAAGCAACTTGATATTTCTCCTGGTAGCTATGCTTTAGTACTTGCTAACTCAGTGTTTGGGGTGACTTCATAGAACATAAGAACCACAAAGAGTAGTAGCTGATTGTATACGTGCGTGTTTACATGTGTAGAGGTATGTGTATACCTGCTGGTATATTCCTAAACTCCCTCTCAAAGTATCCCCAAGAAACCAATAAATAACATTAGTGATCTCCAGGAAAACTGGAGGCCAGGAAAGTGGTAGGAAAGAGAATTTTCACTATAAATATTCTTTTATACCTTTTCAATTTTGAACCAAATCAATGTACTAACTATCCAAAGAGAAATACGAAAACAAAACCAGAACGCTTTGCCTGCTTTCGGTGCACACCATCACAGACCATTCTCGCATGTCCCTCCCTTAGGTACTAGTGTGTGGGAGGAAGAAGGGCCACACCTGTCACCCCCCAGCACTTACCTGTCTGTCCACACCATCAATGCAGTATTAGCAGGGGCAGGGCCCTGAGGCCGGCAGGCTGAGGGGAGGGTTTCAGAGCAGGATGGATGGCAGTGGTGCCGCTGACACCCTAACTTAAGCTGGCCTGCGTGACGGCTCACCTGGGTGCTCTCGTCATGGAAGCCCTCGAGGAAGCTCTCCAGTAGCTCATCCGCATTGTCGATCCGCTCAGCATACTCGCCCACAATCCAGATCATGGCAGCCCGGGCCTCGGGCTCATCCAGGGAGTCCAGGTTCTCACACAGGGTGGCGATCACGCTCTCATACCTGGCGACCAGCACACAGTCAGCAGTGAGCACTGAGGCAGCCTGGGCAACGCAGGGGAGGCCCAGAGGGGCCAAGGGAGACAAGCATATGCCCCCTAAGACCCCAAGAGGTGAGTAAAGGGATTTGAGTTTTATCTGTTACATTTTAGTTCTTATTTTGGTCTGGGGAGCAGAGAAGGGGCAGCAAAGGAGAAATGAGAAAAAACCAAGGGTGGGTTTCTTTTGAGAATGCTGGTTGTGGCCCAGAAGGAAGGAAGGGGGAGAGGCCCCTCCTTGCTTGTCCTTCCCATAGAGCCGCAGCAGCCTCACTGGGAGGGACAGGCACCTACTTGTTGGGGTATTTGCGGAAGATGTCCTTGATGACCACGATGGCTTCCTGGACCACGTAGTTCACTTTGGTCTGGATGAGATCGAGCAGCGTGCTCACACAGCGCTCCGCAGATTGCTGGGTGGGAAGAGGAGAGGGTGGGTAAGGCCCCTGCACCCATTCCCAATAGACCTTCTAACCACCGAGCCTTGGTCAAGGGCTCAGTCCTGCCTTGCCTACTTCCATGTCACAGTGGGAGCACAGGACAACAATGATGCACTGGGACAGCAGGGCATAGGGAGATAGAATCAGACTGAGGGGAGGCCAGTGGCGCTTCTGAGAGTGGGAGAGTCCTTGGAGCTCCTCCAGGCAACCCTGAGGGCAGAGTGACCATGCGCCAGCCTCACCTCACCTCACCTCTACTCCTCTCCCCAGATGGTCTCCTGCGATCAAAACCGCTTAGAAAAGCTCTGTTTAGACACCCCCCACCGGCCAGACCCGCGTCCCCTCACCCCCCCCCCCCCCCCCGCTTCCAACATGCTGCGCTAATGCCCCTGTGGGAGAGATTTCTCAGGAGGCCATCACAAGTGCCAATGGGAAAATGCCGTAAGGGACTGGGGTGATCAGCTGTCTAGGATCCCCTAGCCTCCAGTGGACCCATTTAAGGAGTCAACTCAGTGGTCAAGGAACATCTCCTTAGGCAGGGAATGGGATGGATGAAACGTCAGGACACAGGGGTCTGCAGAGCCCTTGGGAGCGTGGAGAAAGGGGCACATGGTGGGCTGAATCATGGCCCTTGCCAGAACCTTTGACAGGCACAGCCCCTGACCCAAAGCTCCATGAAGCGAAAGTTAAGTCTACCAGGGCCACCCTCAGCTGGGGCTGCCCCATCCGCTTAGCTAAGATGCAGGAGAATCCATGACATGGGTCCATTTCATTCGCAACAACTCGAAGGCCTAAAGGAGATTACAGAGTGAGGATAAGCCCAACCAGATCTGCACAATGGTGCCTTGGGGACTCTGGCAGTGACTCACAGGCCTTCCTGGACCACAAGAAGCTGACAGGTTCTGCTACAATCAGACTGGTTTCCTGCTTTCAGCTACTTTCCTCTCGCCCACCCCCAGCTGAAGACAGAGTCCCAGAGCCTCACCTCCACCTTGATGGCGCAGCGGCCGATGGCTCGCACAGCCTTCCGTACGAAGTCTACATCCACCTCTGTCGCATATTCTTTAAGCTCTGCCAAGACCTGTGGCCCAAAGAGAGATGATGGGATTGGAGGGGATCTAGTGGGGCAGCCACCTGGAGCACCCCTGGGCAGTGGGGATGCACAGACCCCTAGAAGGAGGAGATTCTGCCTCTTGCTAGAGGTGGAAGGCCCGAGGGAGGGAGAAAGCTGCCAGGTGCTCCAAGAGAAAAGCAGGGAAGGGCTAATTGGTAGGGCTGGACAGCCCTTGTTTAGGCTGACCTAGCTAACACATCCACCTAACTACCACTTTTCAATGGGTGGATAAGTAGTAACAGGGAGAACAAATGCTTTATCACAACATTTGTTTCATGCTTGTTTACAAAACCCCATGCCCTGTGCTAAGCACTCTTCACGGATGAACTGTTAATAGTGAGACCAGGCAGCCTACACAGAGACCACAGCTCGTGGGTGGTACCGCTGTCCACACCAATGCCCATGCCCCAGCCACCACCCTCTGCTGACCTGGGCGATGTTGGCCTGGGAGGCCAGGCGGATCATGATGTCCAGCTTCTCTAGCTTCACATAGATGGGGTCATTGTACTTCACAAAAAAGACTTTCATCTCGTGCTTCAGGATCTCAGGCCTGGCGGCAGGGCAGGGCAGCCCAAGGAGCAACAAGCAAGTAATTAGCCCTGAGGAAACCTCTTCACATTTGTGGGGACATTTCTGGGGTGTGAGGTGAAGCCTGACATCCATGAAGGCAGTCGCCACCATGGCTGCACACTTCTGGGCAGAGGGCCTACGGACTGGCCTGAGCAACGCTGTTACTGGTCACTGCATGTCTAACCACATCCAGGAAGGGAAGAGGGAACAGGAGCAGGAGACAGTGTGCATTCGAGAAGCAGCAGGCACCAGGCGCTGGGCTTGGGGACCAGGTCTTGGTTCCATCCCAGCTTGTGACTCAGGCGCCCACTATCTCACTCAGGAAACGAGCATGACACTGTGCCAGAAAGCAGCACCATTGTAGACCCAAGTCTCCAGTCTTAAAAAGTCCCTAAAAAGTCCCAGAGTCAGGAACTCGGCTTTTGCGAGTGTTCTCACCATTCCCTTAATGATAAAGGTGATTAACTGTTTGTATAAACAGTATGTTCTACACTAAACACCTGCTTTCCTGCTGCATTTTGTTGCTGAGGGAGGCGTGTGCTCTATGTGACCCCACCCCCGTGGAAGGTAGGGAACATAAGGAAGTCTGTACATGGCCCTAACCGGTTTGTCTCAGTGGATAGAGCATTGGTCTGCAGACTGAAGGGTCCCAGGTTCGATTCCAGTCAAGGGCATGTACCTTGGTTGCGGGCACATCCCCAGTAGGGGGTGTGCAGGAGGTGGCTGATCGATGTTTCTCTCTCATCGATATTTCTAACTATCTCTCTCCCTTCCTCTCTGTAAAAAAATCAATAAAATATATTAAAAAAAAAAAAAAAAGGAAGTCTGTACATGGACCCCTCCAGATCCCACCTGGACCCAGCTAGGTAACCTCACTCATCAATAATAAATCTCAGCCGGGAGGACAACTACATGCTGACTCCCATGAGTCCTAGTGCATCTCTGAATGGGGGTGGTCCTGGGACCCTGGCACAGACGCCTACATAGCAGGGCTGCTGTGAAGCATCTAGATGATCAATAGCCTGCCTCAGAGGCACTGGCTACACAGGAGCCATCACCAGTGTCACTGCTCCTCTGGCACCACCCACAATTTTTTAGATGAGGAAAGGTGGAGAGGCTTGCACCAGGTTACACACTTAATGCTAATAAGGATGGTAACCAGATGACAGTCACCACCCTCAACTCTTACTCTTATGCCGTTTCCAGAACAGAAAGGAGGATGGCAAAGGAATGAGGAAAAGGGTGAAGGGAGAAGACACAGCAGAGAAGAAAGGAGGGACCCTGGGTACTCTGTGCTGCTGTGCGAGCTGCCGGGAGGTCCTGGCAAAGCAAAGAGCCTCCATCGTGCCTGTGGGGGCGGCAGGATCCAAGCTGGGGGGCGGCAGGAAGACGTGGTTTCTGCAGTCGGGACTTGGCAAAGCTGCAGAAACGTTCTCTTAAGATGTTCTTTTGCCAAGGCACCACTTGTCGGGCTAAGCCAGGTGGTGCCTTGGCAAAAGAACATCTTCAGAGATTTGCCATGTTAAATATAGCCCAGGGAGCCCTTCACCCTGATCAGGACCCGTAAGTCACTGCACCTGACTAATCCCCCCTGCAGCTGCGACTCCCTGTCTCACCCCTTTGTCTAGGCACTCAGAGAGCTTTCCCACATTTAATTCCCAAACCTGCACAAATGTCCCAAGGCCACTGCTATCTCTGGGCCTCCAAGAATGTCCTAAGAACCAGACTGATGCTCCAATGACAAGGAGCGTGTGCTGTCTTCCAAGAGAGAATGTCTATGAGGCCCCTGTTCGCATGGCCTCACTCCCACCAACAGGGCTACTGCCACACACAGGGATCATGAGTTAGTTGCTGAGAAAACCATTTGGCCAAAAAGGCTGGGAGAACTCCAGAGTCCAACTCTACTCTGCAGAGCTGCTGGGCTCCCTCACTGGATCATTCCAAAGAGTTCCTCCTGCTCTGGGCCCTTAAGGTGGTGGCACTCCTAATTGCATTCAGCCCCACCCACTGCGGGCATCAGGTGCTTTCCCTCATAGGATCAGTGGCTTCCTGCTGCAATTGTTTCCATGGGGCAGACGGAAACAAGCTGCACAGCATTCTGTGCGACGTTGACATACCCCTCCCGTGGCCCCAAGGCTGTTGCAAAGTCCACACCATGCCTCACCTCCTGGAGTCCTCCGACTTCTGGGATTTGACTAGCGCTACAGACTCTGTCTCCGGGAAAAATGTACACACACACACAATCGTACTCCCCATTTCCAGAGGGTTCTGCGGACTGTGGAGCGATCCATTGTCTGTGGTTAAGAAGCTCCAAGCTAGCCCGGCTGGTGTGGCTCAGTGGTTGAGCATCGATCTATCAACCAGGAGATCACAGTTCGATCCCCAATCAGAGCACATGCCCTGTTGTGGCTCAGAATGCTGTGCAGCCTGTTTCCGATCCCCAGTAGGGGGTGTGCAGGAGGCAGCCAATCAATGATTATTTCTCATCATTGATGCTTCTATCCTTCTTTCCCTCTCTCTTCTTCTCTCTGAAATCAATAAAAAAATATTTAAAAAATACATATATTAAAAAAAAAAAAAGAAAGAAGCAGCTCCATGTAAGCCTTGACCTGGCCTTCTACCTGGTTAAGCTAAGCCAGGGTTTCTCAACCCAGCACTGCTGACATTACGGACGAAACAGTTCTCTGTCCTGTGCACTGCAGGCTGTTAAGCAGCATCCCTGGCCTCTACCCACTAGATACCAGTAGTGCCTCCAGCTGTGACAACCAAAAACGTCTCCAGACGTTGTCAAATGTCTCTGGGGGACAAAGGTGTCCCTGGCTGAGAACCTCTGTTAAGCTACTGAGACCTCCTGCACGGGGACATGCCCACTGTCCTTTAGAGCCCTGGTCCCAGCAGCAGAGCGCCCAGGGGACACACTGCACGTGTGAGGCCATCCTGGTACCTTTTCTGCACGATGAGGTTGATGTTGCGCAAGGCCACGTACTGCAGCTCGGGCTCGGCCGACAGCAGTGTGACCAGGGGCGGCGCCAGCTTCTTGAGCAGTGTGCCATAGTAGTCCAGGTCCTTGGACAGCATCTCCATGAATTTCATCAACACCTTCACAGCGGACAGCACCACAGCAGAGTTGGCGTGGGAGAGCCTGGGGGTGACCCGCTCACAGATACTGAGGTCCGTTCCGAGGGCATAAAGAGGAGAGACAGACAAGAGGCAACACCCTGTTTTTAGTTATCACGACAGCACTTCTGCTTTAGTGGAAGGTCTAACTCTCGGTTTTGCTGCATGTAAACTGACCCCAAGTATATGAAAACCACTCTAAGCCTCAGTTTCCTCCCCTAGAAAATGGAGATGATGATGCCGACTTCACAGCGTTGCTGGGTCCTATGAGACAATGCATGTAAAGCACCGGCAGAATGCCAGGCATGTAGCAAATAGTTGATAAATGTCAATCCCCCCCACTTCCCCCGCTGTGAGGATGTTCAAAGTGGCAGAATATCACAGTGTTAGGACCAAGGGTCCGGGGAGCCCGAGCGTGGTCACCTGCACCGCTTCCTCCATCTCTCTAAGGGGAGTTTCCTTCCTAGTAAATGGGAACAACAATGCGACCGACTTTACAGGGTTACTTTAAGGATAATCAAATGCATGGGAAGCACCAGCAGAGCCCCAGGTACCCAGTGAGAATTCAGTGAATGGTGGCTCTGATGCGGTCCACCTCCTTCTCTCAGCCCGAGGTGACCAGGGTCTCTGTCAGCTCCGAGGTCAGGTCGTGGCTTCTGTCTTTGCCCACAATGAGCAGTGAGCTGACTGCCTGAAGGAACCACTGACAGCCTGGCTCTGCCCTCCTCGAGCTGTCTGAGGATGGTCTGTGGGCAAGGCCCTGGGAAGGAGCCTTATAGAGGCTTAAGGCCCAGCTCATGATTAGAGCACCCTCCCCCGTCGCCCCCCCCCCCCCCCCGACCTCCTAGGACCAGCTCCAGCTGGGCTGGCAAGCAAGGGGCAGCTGGGCTGGCAAGCAAGGGGCAGCTTGCTCACCTCTGGGCCTCTCGGTCATCCTTGGGCGTGTAGTTGGCCAGGCAGTCCAGGATAAAGATCTGGCCCCATTCAGTGCACTCGTTCAGGGCTGTCAGCAGCTTGTTAATGGACTGAGGGTTCAGGTCGAGGAGGTTGCTGCTGGGGTGAGACTCGGCAATCTCCGAGAGGGCAGCCACTGCATTTGCTACCACCTGTTGAGAGGGTGGAAGGGGCAGAGGCTGAGGGCCCTGCTCACAGGCCAGGGGGCAGCGGAGCTAATGATGCATATCAATCAGAGGTCCAATAGCCTGGAAAAAAAATTACCTGAAGGGCAGGAGCAGAGACCCACACTAAGCACCCATCCTACTGGCGCCTCTGTAAACTGGCACTGAAGTAAGTGCACTTGCCATTCAAGAAAAAGAAGAGGGGAAACAAAAGATACAGCTCCAGGTGCCTGGCCACAGAAGGCACTCGCAGCTACCGAACACACAGCCCCCATCTACCAGCTACAACGGCTCACGTCAGGGCTGCCAACAGTGCTGTGAGCTAGAAGGTCCCTGCAGAGACCCCGGGGCTGCAGGAAACACCTGGGGCTAGAGTACAGAGGGGCCTGCCAGGTGAGGCGCTGGGCCCTCAACCTATTTTCACCAGAGCAGCTGTTTTTGTGTGTGTTCTGCCTGGTTTTTAACTTTCCCCTATGACAGTGCCCCAATGGCCATCCCTGAACTGGCCACTCAGCGCCTGGGTGTGATCAGTGTTTGTGCAGGAAACAGAGTTGCTGGCTGGGCTGAGAGGTTTGTGCATTTCAACTCACACAGGGCCTGAGAACTGCCCTCTAAACTGCAGCCACCACTGTGTGTGAGGAGATGCGTCCCACTCCCAGCTACGCCCCGGCGCCTGCAATCCAGGCTATGCTACTTCCAGGGTGACCTCTATGTGGGAAAGGGAAAAGCACCTCACATGAGAGCTCACCGGCGGTCTTGGTGAGAAGACAGTGATAATGACAGTGACTGGAAGGAGGGCACTAATCTTGGCGGCACGCCCACCGAGTGCCAGGCTGTACTAGACCCATTACTTTTATAGCTTAAGCCTCAGAGCACTCCTGCCGACCATGCAGGATGAGAGCCATCTTACTGATGAAGAAGAGGGCTCTGGAAGGTTAGGCAGCTTGCCCAAAGTCACACAGCTTGGTAGAGAGAGTGCAAAGAAGGGAATCCAGTCTAGTTCACGCCAAAGAGGTGCCCGAACCACTGCAGGCATGAAAACAATTACCCCACCCAGCAAGGCTGACTTCCAGGAACTGGGGACTGCCTGGTGGCGGTGGGGGGGGGGTATCAAGCCAAGGTCTTCCCAAGCAACGCGGGAGGTGGTGGAGGTGGCAGAGTGGATGGAGCAACTTACCATGGGGTTCGAGTCGGAGATGAGGTCTTTAAGTGTGTCCAAGAAGCCCTGGTCCTCGACCAGCTGGGCGTTGATGTCGTGAAGCTTGGCCACACACACAGCCGCTGTCTTGCGAACATACGGGTCCTCATCCTTCAGGCACTTCCGGAGTGGCTCGCACAGGTACTCTGTGATCTTGTCAACGCGGATGCAGCCCATGGTCCGCACAGCCAGGGCGCGGATCAGGGGGTTGGGGTCCTCACAGTCCTGAGAGGGACCAGCCATTGGCCGGGGCAGAAGTGAGCCGAGCAACATCAGATGGCTGCTGTGGGATCTCCCACCAATTGCAGCCAATAGCATCATAAGTGCCATGTATGGGCATCTAGCATATGCCAGATACTGTGCTGGGCCTCTGTGCTTGGTCACCTCTGATCCTCACCGCAGACATATAATACTCTTCCCGTTTTACAGGTGAAGGAGCGAACCTCTCAGGAAGGTTGCAAGCTCTCCCAGTCACAGAGTGGAGCTGTGATTCAAACCCATATCCATCCAGCACCACAACCTTCAGTCTTCCCACTGGGCCACAGAACCCTTCATTTGCCCGTACCTGGGCATCCACGGGGATAGGGGAGCTAAGGTACACAGAGCTGACAATTCAAGTGCCTGCTTGCTCCTCGATCTGGAGGACAGACAATGCAGAAAGGAGCAAAGTCTAGAGGGAAACATAAAAGCTCAGACAACGGCTCACCCCTGTGGCACTCAGGGATCAAAAAGCCTTGAGCAACTTCCCATGGCATGAGTTAGCAGGGCCTACGCCATCTGATTTTCTGGAGAGCGGGAGCCCTCTGCTGGAAGATGAAGCCCTTGGCTGGGAGTCAGAGGGCCTGGAAAGGAGCCCGAATGTTTCTACTCAGGGCCGTAGCGCCTCACCGCAGGAGATCAAGGAGACATGGAACAGTGAGGACCCGTACCCCTCCCTCTCACCAAGCTCCTACTCACCTTCACAAAAGTGTTGACAGCCATGATGGCCATGTCAGGCTGACTCTTGGCATAGTTCATCAAGTACAGGTACACCAGCTTCTTCAGCTCCAGGTTGTCCGTCTGCATACAGTTTACCACATCAGGGAAGAGGGCACTAGAAGGTCAAAATGGCATCAGTGTGGGGAAGGCCGAAGAAAGAAAGAGGAAGGTTTTCCAGGCAGCTAATGGGGAAGGGGGATGTGGGGAGACAGTGAGTAGGAGGGAAAGAAAGAGAACAGGACCTCCTAGTAAAAGGGAGAAAGAATAGCAACTATGCTGTTACCTTGAATACCTATTAGTAGAAATAGATTTCCAAAGGATGATTTTTAAAATGAAAAGAAGTCCTTTTTTCTTTCCGCAGGGTTCAAAGATAAGTTCTGGAGCCCATCAGACCTGGTTAAAACCCAGCTCTGCCTCTTGCTGGCTGTCTTGAGTTGGGAAGATTCCTTTATCCCTGCCCAACCCTGACTCTGTTTCCTCGTTTGCAAGAAAGGGGAAACAAAACCCCATTTCACAGAGCCCTTGTGATAATTAAAGAAGATAGCATACTTAAGGTATCTGGTCCTTGACATCTGGGAGATGCTAAATGAATGAAAATGATTATTTTTCCTTTCCTTGACACTTAATGTGGCCCTTATATTGGGTTGCTGGTTCATGAGGGTTCTAGGGAAGTGGGAATGGGCCATGCTGTTTTCACAAGGGGTCAGCTCAGGTGCCCACTAAAATCCAATGCAGCGTGTACAGAGCATGCACTAAGGGCTTTGCATGTGTGTTTTATTTCATTTAACAACCCCGAGACGCCAGGGGATTATCCCAATTTTAAAATTTTATTTCTTCAGACTATAGAATCATTACATTTGCATTTTAAGGCTCTGATTATTTTACTTTTTAATTATTTTTAAAATATATTTTTATTGATTTCAGAGAGGAAGGGAGAGGGTGAGATAGAAACATCAATGATGAGCCCTAGCTGGTTTAACTCAGTGGATAGAGCATCGGCCTGTGGACTGAAGGGTCCTGTGTTTGATTCTGGTCAAGGGCACATGTAGGCTTGATCCCCAGTAGGGGGCGTGCAGGAGGCAGCTGATCAATGATTCTCTCATCATTGATGTTTCTCTCTCTCTCTCCTCCCTTCCACTCTGAAATCAATAAAAAATATATTAAGAATAAAAAAGAAGAAAGAAACATCAATGATGAGAGAGAATCACTGATGGGCCATCTCCTGCACACCCCCTACTGGGCATCAAACCTGCAATCTGGGCATATGCCCTGACTGGGAATCGAACTGGTTCATAGGTCAATGCTCAACCATCGAGCCACACTGCTGGGTGGATTATCCCCATTTTATAGGAGACGATATGAAGCTCATAAATGTCAAATATGGGAACTGTAAGGAACTGCTGGGAAAACATATCTGAAAGTATTTTGAAGACTCACACACGGAGCAAGTGTTAAGTTGTTGCAAAATCCAGTCCCTGCCCTTGACTTTACAATGTGGTGGGCAGGTAAAGACAAGTACACATAAGAGGAGAAGAGTCTAGAATTAGTGCTGGGTGACAGGAACATAGAGAAAATGCTATGTTCAGGGCGGTGGGCTGGGGTGATGAGGAAGGCAGCAGGGAGACACTGAATGGGTTTGAAAAGATGGAACGACAAGCTGGGTACATGGACAAGGGGAAAGAGACTCGCCAGGCAGGAGAAAAGCACAGGGGTGGCAGCAATTCTACATGACCGCTTAAGCAATCAGATGCAAACCAGAGGCTGCAAACTGGCGCCAAACCCAACAAACGCAATCTGCAGGTGTGTTTCACGTGGGCAGTGTTCGTTTCTTTGTGTAACATCACCTGGCAATCTGAAGCAGGGAGATTTCAAATGAAAACTCTTAACTTTCCATTCTTTTGAAAACCCAGAAGACCTGGCTGCACTGGCTCATTTTCCCCAGCTGGCAGCAATCCTCTGGGGTTTCTGACGGGGCTCGTGCCACACCCACTTCGCCGCGGATTGCCTTTCAACCTAGTCCACTTCACTCAGTCCATTATGGCCTGACCCCACCAACATTCGAGATCATGACCCCGCTGCAAATAAAGCCTTCTGTTCAGAAAGGAGGTGCATGAAGGGAGCTGGATGAGGGGAGACATGGGTCCCTAGGGAAGCCCTAAAGGAGAGATCTGAACTGGATGAGGGGAGACATGGGTCCCTAGGGAAGCCCTAAAGGAGAGAGCTGAACTGGACCCAGCTGCCACTCAGCCTCCTGCACACCTGACATCTTTGCCCACTGTCATTGATGCAATCACTTTCTTCACCGCCTCCTTCTTCTTCTCCTTCTTGTCGCTATTGAGCTCTGCCTTCAGCTCGAAGATCTCCCCTGAAAGAGGAGGCAGGCATGAGTGATCCATTCCCCCTGCCAGAGGGTGATTCCCAGTCCCCGACTTCCAAAAGCGTGAGAGGGAGGCCGGTAAGACACTCCAGGCTACCAGCCGGGGCAGTTTTAGGCCCCTGGCCGTGGGTGGGGCAGGCAGCAGAGAGACAACTGTTAGGAGAGGAATGATCAAGGTGAAAGCTTGGATGTGACTGGATTGAGAGAGGAACTGAATGCTATAAGGGTTCTGAGGGAGACAAAAAGCAGGAAGGCAGATCCTGCTCACCTAAAGACACACAGAGGGAAGCACAGTCCTTTGGCCACCCTTACCCAAAGCCCTCAAAGCAGTGTGTAACGGGATCTGGGGACTTAAGGCCTGAGGGGAGAGGGCAGGGTTTGCTTGTTTCCCACACGCGCTTTTCCGTTTTCCTTGAACCTCCAGTTAAAACAGCTCACTCAGGGTTTCACTTCCTGTGCCACAAGTGGTTGCTCAGCTCTGAAAATGGGAATTCAGCTGCTCTATCTAACATGCAATAAACTGTCTTAAGAACTTGATGATCTGGAAAAAGCAAATGAGGAAGTAGGGTTGTTTGGGGCCCTGCCATGGAGAGGTAGCCAGAACCCCGGTAATCCCTAGCAAAAGGTTAAGAGGGCTGACTTTGGAGTGCTGGGCTCTCAAAATAGCAGCCACCAGCATTTCCTGAGCCTGTCTCTACTAAGCCTAGTGCCACACTGACATCTTCCCGCACTTTTTCGCACGTCATCCTTTCAACAACTCTGCATTTCCCCCATTTTACAGATGAGCAAACAAAGGCTGTAAGAAGTTCAGTAACTTGCCCAAGGACACACACCAAGTAAGAGGTAGGGCCAAGATTCAAAGCCAGCTCTGCTAGCTCCAGGACATTCACTTTGCTTCCCGGGACCTGTTTTCTCGTCTGTACACTCTACCTTGACCAGAGCACTGAATTTTCTCACTTAACACAGATGTGCATCACTCAGTTCAGTGTGTGGCACTCAGTGGCCTGCATTAAGGGGGGGTCACTATTATGCTTAATTTATCACATGACCCTCTGTCTTGGCTATCTTTTGAAGAAATAAGAGCCCTAGTCCCTCTCAGGTTAGTTGGGGTGGGGGTGAAGCAGACTATCATGTGGGATACAAGAGCTGAGGAAGCTCTAGATGAGTTTACAGTGAGAAAAAGAAAAGTTGGCAGGTTTTCATCGGGACTGAATAACGTGGTGTTCATCACAGAACTCGCAAACAAGGTTACTTAAGAACGAACGCACAGCACAGCCCAGGGCAAGGCCACACTGAGGGCATTGCTCAACAGAGACAGGAGGAATCTGCAGACCTTGCAGTGCAAATTCATGGCTCTGTAGGGCTGAAGGAACCCATACCCTTCTCCTCCAAGAGACTGTGGGGGCCCTGTCTCACAGCTGTGGGACCCAAACAGACCATGATGACTTTGACCCTGGGCCCTGCTGCAGGGCTGCCCTGCTTTGCTTGAAACCTTTGGCCGGTTATAGTACAACTGGCCGTCAACTGAGGGATCCAGGCTCCAAGAAGACTGATGAGGTGAACTTGGAATCTGCCTGCATCTGAATATGTCCTTCCTCAGAGACCAACCCTACCTCCTCAATCACATATGAGGCATCCGATTCTGTCTACCCCACTGCCACCCACCTAGCTCAGGCACCGTCATCTCCACCTCTCACCGGAGCTGTGGTACTGGTCTCCCTGCGTGCCCACCAAGCTTCACTCTTATTAGACTCTGCCTTGGGTCTTCCCTGGCTTAAAACCATCACTGATGTCAAATTTGGATCCAGGCATCTCTCTATAGACATAGTCCTCAAAAGAAAACCCCCACACAAAAAAACTCACCACTGACACCCCAACACACTCAGCACTAAGTTCTCCCCCTCCAGCCTGCTCACCAGGCCACGCATGACAGTCCCCTGCACGCCTTTCGAACCTCCCATCACACTCCTCAGTAACTTGTGCCCAACTGCTTTCCTTTCCCTGAACGTACCATGGGCAGAGCCCTTGCTGAGCTCCGCTCCCCACACCCACACCCCCTTTATCAAGCTAGGTCCACCCAGGGCCCTCACACAGCCTCCAACACTTCCCTTATCATAGCACCCACCAGCCCTTTAGAGTAATTACTACTTAATAAACTGTCTTCTCTGCTCAACCACTAGAACGCCGGTTTAGAGACTGTCTGTCTACTCTAAGGCACATGGAAGTGTTCAATGAAACGTGGCTGGACCAGTATGTGGAATGCTGAGGAGGGGCAGACGTCAGGTCCTGGCTCAGCTGACCCAACGACAGACTCTTTTCATCTGGTCAGCAGGCCAGTGTCAATCTCACTTGGAAGGAAGGAAGGAAAGAAGAGCCGGTCAGTAGATGCTTACAGGGTCAAAGCATATTTATCAGCTGCTACACAACTTCCATTTCCCGAAAAGCAGAAACCACCAAACTATGCAACAATATAAGACAAGCTTAGCAAATTTCAGTGCAGCAACTCAAGAGACTAAGACTGAGTCATCAGACCTGTGGGGAAATGTTTATGATAATGTCAAATGGAAAACAGGATATAAACTGACTTCAACCACGTACAACATGTGCCCAAGGATAAGGACCAGACACACACATATGCTGTGGGGCTTCTGATAGCATTGTGTGCTTTCTTTTTTCCAAGAAAAACAACAAAACAAAAAAAAAAATCATATTTAACAATTTTAAGCCACGGGGAAAAGAGGGCTTTTCTTCTCTATACTTGGAGCTAATGTTCTTCCCTTCTTGAATTCTAAAAGAAGTGGTCAATTTATTACACCATCAACCATTCAATTTTCTGGAGCTACAGGGTTAAAAGATGCTCTGAATCAGTGGTTAGCAAATGGCGGCTCGCGAGCCACATGCGGCTTTGGCCCCTTGAGTGTTCTAATGCCACTTCTTCGAAATAGACTCGCCCGGGCCGAAAACCAACTTCTGCGCATGGGCCCCGAAGTTTCCATCGCACTGTATGTGCGTGCCCGCGCGCGTGGTATTTTGTGGAAGAGCCACACTCAAGGGGCCAAAGAGCCCCATGTGGCTCATGAGCCGCGGTTTGCCGACCACTGCTCTGAATGATTCCCACCATTTGATTCCAGGCCTCCACACCCACTACCACCACTTCCCGCCTGCCCCCCCCATCCCTGCAGGGAGCAAGCAGAAGAGTTGGGCAGAGGAAGAGTAGGACAAGATGCCACAATGAAACAAACTGTACCTTTTTTAGTTGTGGTGAAATATTTTGAGTCGGTCATTTTGGTCCCTTATCTGTGGCCAGACTCTGCAAGACAGAAGAAAGGGGTGACTTTCCACTGTGTTCCATTCCATCTTCAGTCACAGCGCACAGGAGGAGGAGAAGGATCCAGCACACGGTCGTGTGGGAAGATAGTTTCTTTTTCTGTTTAATTCAACTTATTGGGGTGACAATGGTTAATAAAATTACATGTTTCAGGTGCACAATTCTATGATACATTATCTGTATATTATAGCAAGTTCACCACCCCCAAGTCAAGTCTCCTTCCATCACCATTATCCCCCTTATATCCTTTTTAGTCTCCCTCTACCCTCCAAAGATAGCTTCTTATCTCTTTATGAACAAATGAACTATTAGGTAATGGCTGATCAGATTTTAGAGGGTAATTCTGAAGGATCTAGAAAATTTTTGAATGTGCATACCCTTTGACCCAATTCTACTTCTAGGAATCTCTCCCAAAGAAATATTTACACAGGACATAAAGGTTTTTACTACAGCACTGTCCACAACAATGCGCCATTGGAAATAACTTAAATGCCCATCAATGAGGGATTGGCTAAATTCTCTGAAAGAACCTGCAGATTAAAAAGCACCTAACAGCCCTGACCGGTTTGGCTCAGTGGATAGAGCATCGGCCTGCGGACTGAAGGGTCCCAGATTCAATTCCGGTCAAGGGCATGTACCTTGGTTGCAGGCACATCCCCGGTGGAGGGTGTGCAAGAGGCAGCTGATCCATGTTTCTCTCTCATTGATGTTTTAATTGTCTATCTCTCTCCCTTCCTCTTTGTAAAAAAATCAATAAAATGTATTAAAAAAAAAAAAAGCACCTAACAATCATGGTACAGCAGTCCCTTCATGGTGCTCACTCTGCCCAGCACTGTTCTGGGTGCTTTACACGTTAACTCATTAAAGCCTCACCACAGCCTCACGGAAGTACTATCATTGCCCTGTAAAGTCAAACAAGCTTGGAAAAGGCCAAGTTTAAAAAGCTACGGAGATTTATTCTCTCCCCAAGTTTTTCCAAGTTCCTCTAACAGAGCTATGCATTATTCATCTGTAGAGAAGGCTAGAATCTATACATTACAGGCTCGATAGCACTGCCCATTGAGGAATGGTCAGTTTTCTCAGGGTACCTCCTCTGTAAAACTTACAGTGGGAAGTGCTGTCCTAAGGCAATAGGACAAAGAAATTACCCAGGCCCTCTTGTTCATTCAACAAACACCTACTGGGCACTTAACCTCACTAGTTATTCTTGGTCTACAGGTGAAAGAGAAAAGAAGCTACAGCCCTGGCCAGTGTGGCTCGGTTGGCTGAGTGTCGTCCCATGCACTGAGAGGTCACCAGTTCGGTTCCCCAGTCAGGGCACCTGCCTAGGTTGCAGCTAGGTTCCTAGTAGGGGGCCTACAGGAGGCTCCATCCCTAGTAGGGGGCCTGCAGGAGGCAGATGATGGATGTTGATATTTTTCTTCCTTCGATGTTTCTATCTCTCTCTCCCTCTCCCTTCCTCTCTCTCTAAAAACCAGTAGAAAAAATATCCTCGGGTGAGGATTAACAACAACAAAAACGAAGCTATCATTAACGAAGCCCCATTAGAGGCAGAGGCTTCACACACATTATCTCATTTAACCCTACCAAAAAGTTAACTGCTTTTAACCCCATTTTAACAGATGTTAAGTAATGTGCCCAAGGTCACATGGCTTGTAAGTGGCTAGACTAGGAGACCATTTTACGTCCGTCTGAGCTCAGCCCCTGTGCTCTATTTTTTGTTGTTAATCCTCACCTGAGGATATTTTTTCCACTGCTTGTAGAGAGTGGAAAGAAGAGAGGGAGGGGGAGAGCGAAACATAAATGTACATAAATGTGAGAGACATCGATTGGTTGCCTCCTGCACGCGCCCTGACTGGGGACGGGGATCGAACCTGCAACCCAGGTCCATGCCCTTGACTGGGAACTGAACTCTCAACCTTTGGTGTGCAGGGCAATGCTCTAACCACTAGACACATCAGCCAGGGCACCTGTGCTCTACCGATGAAGGAATTCTGCTTCCCCCGTCTGAAAGGGAGGTCAGAACCCTGACAGTGGCTAAGGACGCAGTTCAAAACCTTCAAAATCAGACATTTGAATGGAGAAAACTTACTCCATTCAAAGAGGCTCAAACATTAACATCTTTCGTTACCATGTGGGGGAGAGATGGTTACTGGTCAGACGAGTGTGACGGGTCAAGGATCATTTCACAAGTCTCTGGAAACAAAGCCAACGTCGCTCTTCTTCAGCCCAGCTGTACTTTTCCAGGCTAAGCGTGCACTGCGGCAGGATGGCGACAGGGCTGTTCCCCAAACAAAATGCCCACAGATTTTGTTTCAGCGATCGGTAGGAAACAAGTATGGATTGTCTTGGGGCTGCCTTACATCCTTTGTGGATCCCATTAGGATAAAGGAATAAAGGCTTGGCTGACAACATGGCACAAAGAAAAAGACAGAATTCTACTTTGCTTTTGCTTTGCAAGGCTGAAAAGAAGTGATGGTACTTTTCCGTGGGAGCTGTGGGCAAGAGCAGAAGAGGCTGCTGCCTCTGATGATGCCAGTCCCGCTTTGGGGACGCTAACTGCCAGTCCTGGCAGCAGGAGGCAGGGCTGTAGGCAGATCCACAAAGGGAGGACCCACATGGGTCTTGTCCACAGCTCTATCGATCCTCCCCCTTCACGCCTGGCCCAGGGCTCCACACAGGGCCAGTGTTCAGCTGACAGTTGTTGAAAGAAATGAAAAGGGACCACTGGAAACCACAGGGAGCCTCTCTGACAGCTCTGTTATGTTATGTAACTATTTGGCATTTGTTTCCTAGTTACTTACATTAAAAACAATTTTCTTGCCCTGGCTGGTTTGGCTCAATGGGGGAAAGAGCGTCGGCCTGCGGACTGAAGGGTCCCAGGTTCGATTCTGGCCAAAGGCACATGCCCAGGCTGCAGGCTCGATCCCCAGTAGGGGGCGTGCAGGAGGCAGCCAATCAATGGTTTTCTCTCACCATTGATGTTTCTCTCTCCCTGCTCCCTTCCTCTCTAAAATATATTTTTAAAAAAACCAATTTTCTTTTGAGCGCACACAAAGCCATTTCCTCAGAGAAGCCTCACCAACCTAGAGATCCTTTCTGGAGTTCTGAGAATGAGCAGATAAACTAAACAAGATAACGGGACATCTACCACACGATAAAGGGCTGCATGGCTTCAGAAGTCACAGACTTGGAAGCATACCTGGTAGAGGCATCCAGGACAGGACAGTACCCTGTTTAACTCAAGGTGAAGTTTGGTCTACGAGAGATGAACGAAGGCAAACGGGGCTAAAAACCACAGGCCAAAAGAATCACAGAAAGTAAGAGACAAACCCCCCGAATGTTAAATCTAGAAGGAAGTCAAAGTGAACAAGGCAAAAACTACCTTAGATGTCTAACTTCGGCACGGCCCAGAAACCCTTCCTTCTCCGGCAGAGGGGGCTGAGAGGGGCTTCCCCCTCATCTGCAGGCTCCGCACCGTATTTGGAGCATTAAATTCCCAGAACATAACCTGCTGGTGCTGAATGTGTTGTGTGCCACCATGCGGGTGGAGGAAAGGGTGGGAATTTGGGGGATTAAACAAAGGAACAGAGTCTCAGGGTCAGTCAGGTCAAACCGCCACAGCTGCTGATACCCTTCAGCACTGAGCTTTGGATGACATTTCCTTTTACAGGTGCTAAGCAACTACGCACTCACAAACTCAAACTGCCACCCGGTGTACTGCCTGCCACTTCCCTGCAGTATCTATTTCCCATATCCCTCTGCAGAGGGCCCGATGGGACTGGTGATGCAGAAACTGTATCCCTCTGAAATTGTTTTATATACAGGAAATTAAAGCAGAGGAGGAAGGGGAGGCGGGGAGAAATGAAAATGCGTGCAAAGCTATCCCAGGACACTGACTTAAAAACCTCGTTTCCCTGGGGAAGATCACTGCACCCTGTGGGTCTACGGAGGGTGGCTATCTCGCTGCGTCTTTTCACTGCCGTTGCCTCTTGGATTTCAGTGCAGGAGAGATTTTTCATTCTCTCTGCAGGAACGGGAAAACCCTCCAGTTCAGTCCCAAAGGAGCTTAGACCTGTAGATGCCACAGAAAAGATTGCTGGCACCGCTCAGCTGGCACCACACATCAGTGGAGGCCAAAGGCGCCGAGACCTTGTTCTTTGATGAATCTGTTTGTGTACTGGAGCCACAATTGAAAGCAGGCAGCCCACTGAGGCCAGAGAAAGCTTGGGGTTTGGATTCCGACTTTGCAAGCGTGGGGCGCATTCAAAAGAGCAATAATTGGAGGGAATTTTTGGTTCGGAAATGGCTCTGGCCAGTGTGATGAGTCACTTTTGCTAGGACAGCATTTGGGGCCAGGATACCCTCAAGTGCAGCATTTACAGGCAAGGGATCGCTCAAAGGGATGGCACAGTCCAAGTGAAGAGGAGCACACCTGGAGGCCTGGTTGTGTCTTTCAGGAGCAACTGAAAGACACAGCAGTGTGCACACCCATCCCTGGAAGATGACTGTGAAGCCATAATCACAGGACCAGTTCCTGTTAATCTCACTTTAAAAAAGATCCTTTGACAGGCTTGCTTCCTCCTGCCACTAGGCTTTAAAACAAAGGAACTGAGGAATAAAGCCTAAAACACAGTAGTTTTCTCTTATGTTTTCTAGAGTTATGAAAGAAGTCCTTGGTGAGAACCACTGACATTCCATCCAGGGACACAGATGTAATATAATCTAAGAGGGTAAAAATGAGGTCCTAGGAAGAAAAGGGAAGGGGGAAAACTCATAAAAATAGTCCCAGCTAGCCCTGGCCGGTGTGGCTCAGTTGATTGGGCACCGCCCCATGCATGGAAAGGTTGCCAGTTCAATTCCTGGTAAAGGCACATGCATGAGCTGCGGGCTCGATAGCCAGTGGGGTGTGCATGAGGCAGTGATCAAAGTTTTGCTCTCGATGTTTCTCTCTCTCTCTCCCTCTTCCTTCCTCTCTCTCTCTAAGAATAAAAAATATATTTTTTAAAAATCCCAGCTAAAGATTGGATTTTTAAATTTTATTTTAGCCACTGGAGTTAGGTTAGGTTTAAGGGGAAAAAAAAGGAAGCCTTCACATATCTAAAAGTAATTTTATTAACTAGAGACAAAAAACATCTTTCTGTGTTTTAAGCTAATGAAATAAATTTAAATCTATAAAAAAAAATACATTAAGCCCTAGATGGTTGGGCTCAGTGGATAGAGCATCGGCCTGCAGACTGAAGGATCCTGGGTTCAATTCCTGCAAGGGCACATGGCCAGGCTGCGGGCTCGATCCCCAGTAGGGGGCATGCAGGAGGCAGCCGATCAATGATTCTCTGTCATCATTGATGTTTCTATCTCTCTCTCCCTCTCCCTTTCTCTCTGAAAGCAATAAAAATATATTTTAAAAAATACATTAAGAAAATGCATACTGAGCTCTAACCGGTTTGGCTCAGTGGATAGAGCATTGGCCTGCGGACTCGAGGGTCTCAGGTTCGATTCTGGTCAAGGGCATGTACCTTGGTTGCGGGCACATACCCAGTGGGGAGTGTGCAGGAGGCAGCTGATAGATGTTTCTCTCTCATCAATGTTTCTAACTCTCTCTCCCTCTCCCTTTCTCTCCCGGAAAAAAATCAATAAAATATATTTTAAAAAGAAAAGAAAATGCATACTGATATATTTCAACTAATAATAGCAATAATTTTAAAAAGAGAGTACTGTACTAAGGTTAGATTCACTTCTCTATAATTCAACTTCCCCTCCTGAAAATGGGGGCATCACCACCTGCTGCTCTATTTATATCACATATTTTTTCTGATGGGATAATGTGAGAATGAAAGCATACTGACACATAAACATTGCAAATATTGTGGGGTTCGTTTAGTATATGAAATCCTTGAATAAGTAGAAGAGGTAACACTAACCTATGGTGCTAGAAGTCAGAGCAGTGGATGCTTCTAGGAGGGAAGGACTGGCTAAAGGGGTCACAAAAGAACTCTTGGGGTGATGGAAATTGTTTCTTGATGCTATTTTGTTGTATTGCTCCTTCAGATGACCACTTGTTCCCATCGATGGCACATGCACTTTCTGAGCAGCACTTCAAAATGTACGAAGTGGAAAATTGGGTCTCTGAATGGTCTGCCTCAAAACAAGAAAAGTTCTATTGGGACGATATCCACAAATTACCTGAAAGATGGGGGAATTGCGTAGCGAGCGATGGACAGTACTTCGAATAAAGCACTTTTGATGTTTCTCTTCAAATTATCTTGTTTCCTTTGATTACAAAATTCACATTTTTAACAGCATCTGCATACCAGTTAAAAATGCAGATTTTGTAATCAAAGAAAACACCTTTTTAAAAAAGTATAGTTTACTACCATTCCTGTTAAAAAAGAAAAATATAAATACCGTGCTTACAAATGCATTGACTTCCCTTGAAAGGGTGAAAAAGAAATGTTAACAGTGATTTCCTCCAGAAAGGAAGCTGATTACCCAGGGATGAGTGAGAGACTGACCTTCCATCATTTTCCTTTTTATATCTTGGGGATGTGATGTCCTGTGCCTGTATGACCCCTCTTGAAGACAACACAGCTTAGAAAACTGTGGTACTTCTATCCACAACCCTGTTCCTACCCCTGCGCTCATCCTTCAGTCTCAGCTCAAACACGGCTGCACCGGGGAGCCTTCTCTGGACCCAGATGGCAGAGGACTCCCAACACATGACTCAATTACTGTGGACTTCTCCACAGCCCTCCTCACAACTCTAATTTGGGATCTGCCCTATTTAATGCTGTCTACCCAGTGACTGGCACTATGCCTGGCACATTCCAGGAGCTCACCAAATGTCTGCTGACAGAATTCATGAAAATACAGGTTCTCAGGAAGCTACAAAACCAAAGCCCCATAATACATAAAGACAAGAGGACTCCCTGAGGAGTGCCAGACAACGATGACTGGACAGACCAGGAACATAAGGTTTAGCAGTGAACTTTCAACAAACATGGCCAGGCTGATCCAATGCCAAGATGGCTGCCAGGAAATCTTGCTTTGCTACCAACAGCTGTGTGATCCTGGGCAAATCCCTCCATCGGAGCCTTACTGTTACCAATTGTCAAACAGGAGAATTCCATAAGATTAATGGCCTTTCAAGCCCTTCTTTGCTTTTAAACTGTTTAAAAAACAAAAGTGGGACGGCTCTGATGGATGTAGGGTGGGGGGGGGGGGCGGTGGCTAGAGCCTGGCTCATTCCACTCTCCCCTTTCCTCACCGGGGGCCCCAGACAACCCACTGCTCCATGGGACAGAGTTTGACAACCAGTCTATTAAATGACAGATAAAGTCCCCCCAACACCTCACATTCTACGACAAACCTATTTCCTCATCAATGAAGGTGCTTCCTGGATATGAAACAAGGAAATGGACCATGATCATTCTGACAAAGAGGACAAAAAAGAAAAATTCTGAATGCCACCAGGGCCAGCAAACCCTACTAGGTCTTCAGCAGGAAGAAAAATAGTAAGAAGCCAGCCAGTCCCCAAATGGCCAGCCAATGGCCCGGGTGATGACTATTCCAGTCTCAGGGCAGCGATTCACGTCAGAGCAGCCCATGCCTGCAATCGGATGAGAGGCAGGAAGTTGGCAGCACTAGTGAAGCACACTGCACGCTCAGTGAACTGGCAGTTAATTAACAAGGGAGACAACTGGTATTGTGAGATCGGCAGAGAAGTGTTTGGAAAGGCAAAGGGGACAGAGATATTTGGCAAGCTCTGATCCAGCTGCCAAGACCCATCTCTAAATTCAAGGATATCCAGGAAGGGAATACGGATCCCTGGAAGTCTGCACTGGTGACTTCCAACTCCAGTGTTGACAACTCTCACTTGCAAGCCCTTGCCTGATGAATGCTGTTCAGAACCCTGCTCCGAGGCACGTGTTAGCTCAAAGACAGTCAAGACGAAGCTAGGGGAGTGAATAAAATGGGCTAGGGTGGTGCCACCGTTTCTTCATTTGGAACAGAAAAGCCAAACTCAGATCATCCCACATTTTGCCATTTCAGTTCTGCCTCAAGGGCAGAGGTTGATTTACTCCACAAATATTCCCCTATTTTGTGTCATGTTCTGGATTATGCCCTGGCCCCTGTGAAGCTTAGCGTTTAATAGAGACGATGATTCTACTCACCACCCAGTAATTCTACTCACTCCTCCTCACTGGTCTGATCCTCTCCTTTTAAAAAGAAAAAGGTCCTCACAGGTAAGTACACAAATTCACTTTACAGACAGGGAAACAGGGGAGGTCAACTTGAAGATTAAAAGGTGAGTCGGGCCCTAGCCGGTTGGGCTCAGTGGACGGAGCGTCGGCCTGCGAACTGAAGGGTCCTAGGTTCGATTCTGGTCGGGGGCACATGCCCGGGTTGTAGGCTTGATCCCCAGTCAGGGACTTGTGGGAGGCAGCTGATCAATGATTCACTGTCATCATGGATGTTTCTATTTCTCTCTCCCTCTTCCTTCCTCTCTGAAATCAATAAAAATATATATTTTTTAAAAAGCTTATGAAAAAATAAAATAAAAGGTGAGTCAGCAGTAGAGAAACCAGATTTCAGACTTATTATCTGAGACAATGGGGTCACCAAACTCAGACAGACAGGCTCTTCCCAGTGGCGCAGTGACGAGGAGAAAAGCTGCTCATCTTCAGGGTGGCACGGAATTCAGAACAAAGACGGCCGTGGTAGTAATAACGGCAAACGGATGCGCATTACGGGCTGGACGCTATGTAAAGAGCATTCATAAAATCACCAGTTTACAGATGAGAAAACTGAAGCCCAGAGAGGTCATGGCATCTTTCTGGAGTCACAGAGCTAGACAACGGTAGTGCCAACACTCTCCACCCTTGCCCCATAACGAGGTCCCCCCTGTCCCGTTCTGTCAAGAGAGGCGACCCGTCCGCTTTGGATGAAACACACACCCTCCAGGCTACAGGGTACGTAACATGTGTTGCCACACGTCTCTAGATTCCCTCCACTGTTGAATAACAGGTTGTTTTAGGACCAGTCCACCCAGTTTGGACAGCAGAAACATCAAGTTTGGTGACGTGCCTGGTGAAAGCCTGTCTAGATGAGCGTGCCAAGAGGCGGGCCTCCTGGGATTTGGGTGAAAACTGATTGGTCAAAACCAATCTTCTATAACCTGCTAGCAATTAAATGCTCCAATGAAAAAGAAACTAAAGGCAGGCAAATACCACATGCAAATGTTCCTGTATCAGCACTGAGTCTCTGGAACCTAATTCTAGAATCAGGTGCCCGTTCCCAACTATCTATAAGCAACGATGTGTGGAAAGATCTGCTGTCAAGAAAAGGAAAGGTTCCTGTGGACTTGAAAAGAAAGAGTACAGAGGCTTCTTCTGAACAATATTTAAACTAGTCTCAGGAAGGGGAGAAAGAGGCCAAAGACTACAAAGCAAAGCTCAACATCTCAGTTTTCCCACCTATACAATGGGAACACTTTCGGAAGACCCGTCAGGGTGTGCAGCCATCCATTCAGCATGTGTACAGTGTGGGGCACCGCCAGCTCTGAGGCTGGGCCTCTACCCCACACAGGAGCACGCACACAGTAGACAAGAGAGTGCAAGCCAAAGTCCCTAACATGGCTTCATGGCTCCTAAGGCCCCGTATGAGATGTACACCCGCTTCTGTCTCTCTCACACATTCCCTCCCCTTCATTACCTCCTTCCCATTCTCCCCATCGCTCCCTCAGGTCCAGCCATTTGGGCCTCTTTGCTGACCCTGGCACACAACAGATGTTTCAGCACAGGGCCTTTGCACACATGGTTCACTTTATCAGAGAGACTTTTTCTTCAACGAGCTTTATGACTTAATCTCTCTTCTTCTTTTTTTATGCCTTTTATTTTTTAAAGATTTTTAAATTGATTTTTAGTGAGAGAGGAAGGGAGACCGAAACATCAATCAGCTGTCGCCTGCATGGCCCCTACAGGGGATAGAGCTGCAACTTGGGAATGTGCCCTGACCAGGAATTGAACCAGAAACCTTCTGGTGCACAGGATGATGCTCAACCAAATGAGCCACACTGGCCAGGGCAGTTCCTCACTTCGTTTAAGTCTTGGCTCAAATGTCACCTTCTCACTGAGGCCTTCTCTGATCACCTTATTTAAAAGTGTGTACATCCCCAACCAATCCACCCCACTTCCTATCCTCCATCTTTCCTCCTTTTGCTTTTCTTCAAAGTATGTATCACTAACATAATATAAAATGTATTTATATTGTCTATTTTTCCTCCCTCCATAATATATATTCCATGAGGACAACGATTTTGTCCATTTTGTTTACTACTGTATTCCTAGTTCCTAGATTGGTACCTGAGAAATAGTAGGTGCTCAATAAATATTTGAATGACTAGTGCTCAACTGTCCTTTTGGGAAAATGTCATGCTTTGTAAACCAACCTGAGCTAGAGAGCAGGGTTTTCCAGGGTCAGAGCTACATCTGCTCTGGCTGTCAAGTTATTTTGACAAAACTGAAATTGAAAATGCTGCACCCCATAGCCCATTTTACAACCAATAAATGTAAAGGAAGTAAGTAAATGATAATAGAAAACAAAGCGCAAAGGGTAGATGATCAGGCAGCAACAACTCCAATGGGAGAAATGCTCAGGCCACTTCCTTCAGTGAGGCCAGACCACCGTCTCTTGCTCCCATAGGCATCAGATTACAGAGTTGACCAGAGAGCTATGGGAGGTGGGGGTACAAATGCTGGGGTGCCGGGGGACGGGGGAACTCTGACACAGGCTATGAGGCTATGATGTGAGTACAGCTAGGACCTTCCTTCTGCTTATAACCCTCCAGCCCACAGGCCTCCTTCAGTGTTCCTCTAATTACCAAGCTCTTCATTGCCTCTGCACTTGCTGATCCCTGCCTGGATTATCCTGTCTGGCTTCTAGAGTGACTGCTCCAACTTGACCTTCAAATCTCAGCTTAGATGACATCATTTCAAAGATACCATCCCTGCATGCAATAAGTAAGACATTTTCTGTCCTCACTCTCCCCCAGTGGTCCTATTCATCTGTGTACTGACCACCTCCGACGTGCCATAAACATGTCTACATGATGGGGATGCAACAGTGAATGGAATTTCTGGGAGGATACATCCTAATGGCAGGCAGGAACCACAAGCAGGATAAATAGGTAGAATATAAAGTATCTTAGATAGTAATAAATGCCATGTAGAAAGAGAGCAGGGAAGGAGGGCAGGAAGCTTGGGGGTGGAGGGGAAGGTTGAAATTTAACCAGGATGGCCACAGAGGGCCTCCTGGAGAAGGTGATAGGTGACACTGTCATGGCATAAGAAATAGTGCAAAGGTGGGAGTGTAACCGGCCTGAGGAAAAGCAGGTGATGCGGCTCAAGGTGAGTGAGCAATGAGGGGGAGGTGGGCTATGAGGTCAGAAGAGAATGACGGGAGCCTTCCAGGTCGAGGTAAGGACTCTGGCTTTTTGTTGGTGAGCTGGAAGCCACTGAGGGTTCTGAGCAGGAGTCCTGAGATCTGACTCACATTTCAACAGGCCCTGGGGGCTGTACTTGTTTCCCTCGTGGCTTATCAGGTTTTCTAATTATTACATTTGTTTTCTACTTCATCTTTGTCTCTTTCCCCCATTAGAATGTAGTAAGGCAAGTCAAGGACAGAAACTGTCTGTTTTGTTTACCTGTCCTTTACCTATCCTCACACTTAGCCCAGTGCCAGGCACAGAGAAGGGTCTGAAATAAAGACTGGATGAATGAATGCTGGATGCATGAAGGTTCTGTAAAGTAAGTAAATAAATGATAACACCCAGCCACCCAACCCTTTGAGATCACAGACCTAAGACCATAGAAGCAGACTCAACAGCTGCCTGTAATAAAATTTTGTCATTCTCCTCTCAATATGCTTAAGACCCAAAAAGCAATTGGTGTGGTAAAAAGAACGTGCTACCCAAGTCTATTCTTCTACAGAGTTCAGCCATATCTAACACTTTCTGTGTTAAAAAGGGAAGAGTTGGGCCCTAGCTGGTTTGGCTCAGTGGATAGAGCATCAGCCTGCGGACTGAAGGGTCCCAAGTTCAATTCCGGTCAAGGGCACATGCCTGGGTTGTGGGCTCGATCCCCAGTGGGGGGCATGCAAGAGGCAGCCAATCAATAATTCTCTCTCATCATTGCTGTTTCTCTCTCTCCCTCTTCCTTCCTCTCTGAAATCAATAAAGATATATTAAAAAACAAAAAAGGGAAGAGTTGGTTTTAAAGCTTTTGAGTCCTGACTTCCAAATCTACCATTTTCCAATTCAAGTCCACATGGTAATCTGGGGGACAGACTAAGGCGTCCTGGCTGATGATGAACTCTGGGCATTCTGGAGTCAACCAGCCATACTCTTATCTTACTCAGAAGAGACCGTCTGACTTGAGGGGGACCCTCTGAATGAAGGTCAGTGGTCAAGCCCAAAGGCTAAAAACCCAAAAGGCACGAGGCTTGGGAGTCTAGAACCAAACCCAAGCTCCTTCTCAACCCCATTGATAACGGGAGAGAATCCAAGAACCAGGGGTTGGGAATGGAAAGGTGGCCACAACAGGTAGGACGGGGTCTCTCCAGGGGTCTACATCACAGGCACAACCATACAACCGTAAAATGAGAATTACAATGTCAAATACCTGAGGGGCTTGTGACCTAAAGTATGTCCACACATACAAAGCCCTCAGCAGTGCCAGCCACCTAGTACTTGATAAATGTTAGCCACCAGCACCTCCCTCTGCTCCCCAACTCCCAGGTCACGGAGGCCCTGAAGCATGCTGGTGGCTGGCTGGGTGGCAGCAACAGTAGTTTGAGAGTGGTTAATCCCACCACCAGATTTTTCCTTATCCCCCTGGGGCTACATGAGGAAACATCTGGAAAGTGCTCTGAATTCCTTACGAGTCAAGGAATCCTGACAATTCAATGCAATATTCCACTCATCTGTTCATTCACTAAACACTTACTGGGCACCTACTGTGTGCCAGATCATTTCACTAGGTGCTGGAGATACGGACAGTTAAGACAAGTCCTGTCCAAAGACTAAGAGCCATTTACTTAGAAGAGAGCTAAGTAAGCAGTCAATGACAACCCATTGTGATCAGAGTCACAGGACATCAAAGAAGGCATCTCCTTCAGGCCTGCATAGTGTGGGGGAATGCTCAGATGGGAGGCACCAAGTAGGGGTGCAGCTAAGGGAGGATGGTGACAGGAAATGTGTTTAGGCAGGGGGAACAGCACAAAGCAAAAACACGGAGGTACAGAGTTGGAGCTTTGCTGAAAAGCAAATGCAGTTGATTGGAGCTTGGGAAGAGGTGGAAGGTGGAGTAGGAGAGATGAGGCGGAAGAGCCAGGCAGGGGTCAGAGTCCACGACTTGGAGGTCATGCTAAGGAACGTGAGTTTTAGCTTGAGGGGCAATGAAGAGCCACTGATGGATAGTCAAGCAGGATTTTTTTGGTAAAGGGTTCCCCAACTGCTCAAGTGATCTCTTCTCTCTGGAGTTATCTGGTCCTCTCTGTGTAAAGAGAAAAAGAACACGGAAACAGTTGCTGGGTTGTGATCATTTCTGAGTGACCTTTAGGCAAAAAGAACCACCTTCAGGTAACACACGCCCCCGCCACTTTTAGAAATACACCACAACGGAAAGCCCACCCCCAGCCATGACTGCTCACGGGAAATGAGCAGTCAAGACACGCCACCGTGTCAGAAGATGACCGGGAAGAAGATGCAAGTCCAAGCCCAAAGCCAGCAGGACCAACGAACTGAACTGAGTCGGAAACACTTTTAGGAAGTGAAACGAGAACGGTGGGAGAAGTCCTGTGTATATCAAGGTCTGTTTGCAGAAGGAAGTAACACCCCACCGACCAGGGGTGACAGGTGTAGGCCCCCAGCAGGCACCCACTGCCTAGGGTTAGGGCACCCACTACAACAACAGGCTCTGCACAAAGCTCCTCACCTAACCCCTGACACACAGGGGATGAGAGGCGGGGGCCGGAGTTATTTCAGAGCCAAGGCACGGGAGGCCAGCCTAAGTCGTCCAGGTCACACGATCAGAAAGCTGCTGAGCCGGAGTTGGGGGCCCGGAGCCGAAGGATGGGGAGTCTTTCCCTGATCCCGCCGGGCCTTTCGAGCCGCTCGGGGTGAAGCCTCTGCTGAACCCACACGCGATCGACCATCTCTACATAACCTCTAAGGCGCCCACGTCCTTGGAAACGAGTGGAGCTGCCCTCCAGGACAGTTTGTAAGAGGTCAGACCAGCCTGGTGGGCTCCACTCAGGACAGGGAGCCAGACACTCGGAACACTGCTCATGTTCCTGCCGTCGGCAACAAGCCGCTTCGCCTCTCTTGGAAGGATGGGGATAAGGTGACATATTAAGTTTCTGTGAATTCAATGGAATTGGGAGAACAGATCCCAGAGTGGTTTTTTGTGTTGTTTTTTTTTTTAATTGAAGGTACTGCGGTACTATTTCTATCACAGAAGCATGTGCAAACCTTCACGGGGTCACCAAGTCTTATAACACCCAGGAACGGGTAGGGAGGCAGCAGGTCTCTCTCGTGTCAGGGAAATTGAGGTGGAACAGGAGCAAATGGAAGTGTCTGCAAAGGAAGAAGGCTCAGACTCACAGAGCCTCGTCCTCAGGTCCTCAAACCGAGTCACCAGTCACCATCTCCAATCTCCCAGGCCAGGCGGGATCTCCCCAGCCAGGAAGCCCTGGGGCCTGCCCTTTCCTCCGAGAGAATGGTCTTCAAGGGATCCTGTGGTTCCTCTTTATTCCAAAAGGAATGCAGCCGGACCACTCTCAATAAATCGTTTCAAGGAGAGCCTGTTGGGTGTCTCATCACACTTCCCGGCGGTAACGGACGGACTTCCACTCTTGCCCTAAAGGCAGTCACCTATAGGAAAAGCCTGCAAAACTGCTTCACCCTAAAGAAAGCGACGCCAGTGTCCCTTGTGAAGGTTAGACAGAGAAGCAGTAAGGCCACAGCTTGGCCTCAATGTAAACAAATATGATGGCAGCTAAAGATATTCAATAGCACCGACGCCCCAACCTGGCCCCTGTTTCTCTTGGGTCTCGGCGCTCTGCAGGTGCCTGAAAGCCCGGGCGGGAACCCCGATTCTGTCCATACGACCGCCTGACCTTACAGGTGTGATTTAACCTGTCTGTGCCTTGGTTTACCGGCTGGTAATATGGGGATGACCACGGTCGCTCTCTCACGGGGTTGTTGGGAAGTTTCAACGCAACATTGTTAAGTGCAGTGCTTAGCACCGTGCCCGCCGGGGACACAGTAGGGGCTCCATAACCAGTTCCGAGCATTTGCAACAGTATTTTTAGCATTATTACAGGTGTCCCCAGATAACTTGACCCTGAAGCGCCAACTACAGACCAAACCCAAGTCCAGCCCGGAGCAGGTGGCTGTTTCTTGAAAAAAAAAAAAAAAAAAAAAATTTTTTTCCCTTTCGAACCTTGGCAACGAGATAAAGCCTTAGCCTTGAACGACCAGGAGTCCTCAAGGTGGTCAGAGGGGGGAGTGTGAGGGGGAAACCAGGACGCGAAGAGGAGTTTCCCCTCTGGCCGAGCGCAAGCTCCTCGGGGCCTAAGTCTAGGAATCTGTCCGGGAGGGCGCCTCAGGACGGGCTGCGGAACCCGGGCGGCTGAGGCGCAGGTCCGCGGCCAAGTGGGCGTGAATGAATGAACCTGCAGTCCTTCTGCCTCGCGGGGGCCTGGGAAGCCACGCTTCCGCGCTCTCGCTCCCCCGTCCTCTCATGACCTTTGACCCTGCAAACCCCTCACCTCAGACCCCCGACTCCCCGCCCCACGTCTTCTTCTGCCTCGCCCGACTCCCTGCTTCCTCACCCGCAGGTCCGAATGGCTCCCGGCGCCACGGCACGGCTCGGCTGGGCAGCAAAATGTCCGCGGCCTCGTCCCCCCGGCTCTCCCGGTGCGACAGTGCAGCCGGCTGCTCGGAGCCCCACGGCTGTCACCTGCCGAGCGGAAGTGAGCTGCTTGCGCATGGGCACTTCCGGTGGACGCACGGCCTGGGGGCGGGGTCAAAGGTGCCACGGGGGGTGCTGGGCTCGCGGGGCGGGGCCACGGAAATTAACCCCTTCGTGGCAGCGGCGTTGCTTTGCCAATGCGTCTTCGCAGGGCGTTTAGAAAAATAAGCCAGTTTTAGCCGCTAAGTAATTTAACGTGGGTGGAAAACGTCGTAGAGACTTTGAGGTCCGTCTTTTCTTTCTGTGCTCCAGACGGAAACACTGAGGCTCCGAGAGGGGCAGTGTTCTCTCAAGATCACTTACTTTATGAATAGAGGTCAAAACTAGTGCTTGCTGCCTTTCAGGGCAGCCCTTTGGGAATTCCGCGTAGTACGGGGTAGCATCCGACCGTCCAAGGAACTTTTATCCAAGGAGAACTTCATAATGTCCCACTTCCCCTTTTATGGGGTCTGCCAGGACCTCAATTCCTATAGCCACCCCACTCCGATTAGTACTATTAACTTTCTCCTCCTGATAATTTCTTTTTAATTTTTTTGAATATATTTTATTGATTTTTTTACAGAGAGGAAGGGAGAGGGATGGAGAGTTAGAAACATCGATCAGCTGCCTCCTGCACGCCCCCTACAGGGACATGATATGCCCGCAACCGGAATCGAACCTGGGACCTTTCAGTGATGTTCTATCCACTGACGACGGGTCAGGGGACTCCTTAGAGATAATTTCTGATCATCCCTTTTAAAACATTATTTCATTGCTACAAATGTTCTGCTGGGCAAATGATATTTGTATTGTAGAGAAGTGGAAATACACTAGTAAGCATAAAGAAGATTTTTAAAAACATCTGCAGTTCATTTGCTCTGAGACATTCACTTTTAACGTTTTGGTGAATTTCCTTCCAAACCTGATATATCATTTGATGTTTTTAACTCACTAAAATATTGGTAGAAGCTTTCCCCAAACAATCAGTACATTTCTATGCGGCGCTTTCCAATGCCTGCATTGTATTCCACTGTTGGGATGACATCTCTGTTCTCAAAAGCAGCCCGCTACAGTTGTACACTTAGGTTATCAATCTTTTAATATTATAAAACTAAATAAATAAGCTTGTACAGCCAAGTCTGTATGCCCCATCTAATCTAGATATTGTTTTAATATTTAATATCGTTTTATATGTTTAATCAGCCCTAAGTTCTTTTAGGCAATTTTTATTTTTAAATAGTTATAGACCTACAGGAAATTGCAAAAATAATACATAGAGTCCCATGTACCCTTCACCCAGCTTCCCTCGATGGTGACATTTTATATATTAGTCGCATAAATCAAAACCGGGAAATTAGCATTGGTACAACACCATGAACTAAATGCACAGACCTTATTCCATTTTAAAATCCTTTTCTGAAGTAGGCAGGAAACGAAATGATTTTCTAAGTATGTGCACAGCTGTCTGGAGCAACTACCTTTCTTTAATGATGAATGTTGGCAAACACCCTCAGCCAACACTGGAAGACAAAATGTCACTGGGACTGTAACATGGAAAGAGACTAATTACTCAACAAGACATGCTTTCCCTCTCACTGGACCCTTACCTGCCCCCAGGAGGCCTCATCCAATCAGAGGAAGGTTGGGAGGAGTTGTGATGTCCTGAAAGGACCCAGGACCTGCTCCTGGCACTGTGAGACCTTCAGCAAGTCCTTCGCACCCTCCCTCTACACGGCTGCAGAATAAACACATGCGGACTTAAGTGTTCATTCCATCTAAGCCACTAGAGGGCGCACGGGTGATAGGAACTGCCATCCTTCCCTTCCTGGCTGTGTCCCAACCTTCTTTCTATGTGATTCTTTCTTAGACGATTTCGATTTCTCTCCTTCAATCTCTTGTTTGCTTGCTTTTTTTACGCTACAAATGTCTAAAAGCTGCCTCAGCCCGGCCGGCGTGGCTCAGTGGTTGAGCATCGACCTGTGAACCAGGAGGTCATGGTTCGATTCCCTGTCAGGGCACATGCCCTGGTTTGTAGGCTCGATCCCCAGTGTGGGGCATGCAGGAGACAGCCGATCAGTGATTCTCTCTCCTCATTGGTGTTTCTATCTTTTCCTCTCTCTCCCTTCCTCTCTGAAATCAATAAAAATATGTTAAAAATAAAAGGTGCCTCAGATCCTTTTTTGGAAGGAGGCAGGAGGTGACTTTGCCGGCAGCCTCACTAACAATGCGAGCACCCCCATCTGCGGAGGGTGGACAGATCCAAATCCTTCCCACCCAGGGTAGGTCTGGCACAGCCCCCAGGGCAGAGAGGCCTAGAGACTGCCCGGGACCCCTCCTCTGTCCCCCTCCCCCCTGCTGCAAATACTCTCCTTTATCCATTCCTGGTCTTACCAGGAACAAAACTCAACTCAACCCCTCCTCGCTCTGCTGCCTACAGGTAATAATGGCGGTGATGGCGTGGCAACGCCGGCAGTGCCATTTGCCAAAAACTCGTCATGTGACAGCCCCACACAAAAATCATTTCATTGGACTGTCTCCCTTAATCCGCACGCTATCCCTCTGGGGTCGGGACAGTTGCCATCCTCGCTTTGTAGGTGAGGTTGTCGTTTTCATTCAGCTGGAAAAGAGCTGAGCTGGGAGGGAGTTCGTACAGCTGCGGGAGAGCCCAGCCCAGAATCACAGAATCACAGAATCCTGGGCTTAAACCCAGGCTCTGCCATTTCTAGCTGTGTGACCCTGAGCTAGTAACTTGCCCTCTCTGTGCCTCTTTTCCTCTGATGCCCACTCCACAGGGCTGCCCCAAGGGCCAAAGGATGTTCACAGCACACTGCAGACATCAGCCATTGTTCCAAACTAAATGCACTATTTAAAAAATATATATATTTTATTGATTTTTTTACAGAGAGGAAGGGAGAGGGATAGAGAGGTAGAAACATCGATGAGCGAGAAACATCGATCCGCTGCCTCCTGCACACGCCCTACTGGGGATGTGCCCGCAACTAAGGTACATGCCCTTGACCGGAACCGAACCTGGGAGCCTTCAGTTCGCAGGCCGACGCTCTATCCACTGAGCCACACCAGTCAGAGCCAAATGCATTATTATCTACAGCGAGGATTTGAACCACAGTCCACTGGACCCCACAGTCCCAGCGAGGCGCCCTCTGGGGAAGTCCCTGCTTGAAGCGGGAGGTGAAATGCTGTTTGGGTTGAAAACTCCAATTTCACGACGGGCTCGGGCTGCCCCCTAGAGGAGCCATGTCGCAAGGAAGGGACCAAGTGTCAACAGAGGACGTCACACGTCTTGGCTTAGGGAACAATCCCAGTAGGTCCCTAGGCTGGGTCCTGGTAAGTGCGGTAGACTTCGCTGCAAGAGTTCTGCTTGTGAACCCATCGCTGTGTGACCTTGGATGGGTTAACTGACCTCTCTGAGCCTGTTCCCCCCACTGTTAAACAGGGGGAGCTGTGCCCACTTCGTTAAGTTGCTGGAGAATGAAAGGAGGTGACGAATGTGTCAAACTGCTTGGCCCAGTACCTGGTAGATAGTAAGTGCTTGTTGTGGGGTCTAACCCTGGAGTCAGAATAAGACCACCGGAGGCAGATGCTCCGGCTAAGGTCCCCAAAAGGAGGGAGAGCCTCCAGCCCTTTCTGGGGGGTCCCTCTCTCCTGCCTCTCGGGTACCTCGCCGGGGCCCCAAATGTTGTGGGGCGACCCGCGAATGAAGACCACCAGGCAGCCAAATTGAAATTTAGGAAGCCTTTATTACGAACTGGAGCCCGGGCCCGCGTCTCCACTGACACAGCAGGGAGCAGCGCGAGCCCCGAACACTCGGAGCAAGCAAGTTTTATCCCCCATGCAGGGGGATTTGGCAGAACCTGATTGGTTAAACTTGGGTCAAAAAGTCAGTTACATTACTCACAATAATGGAAGATTTTCAGTTGAACAAGCAATTACAAAAGTTACAAAGCATGGGAGAATGTAGTTACAGCGTAAGTTGCCTGTTTGATCAGCCTTGCGATTTCCTTTGTTCTAAACTCTAAATTCTAAAGGCTGGGCGCAGCCCACAGGGTCGCTCCCAGCCACATCCTGCTGGACATAGGATTGGAATGTAGATCTATCTTACGAAAGCAGATTGTACAGAAGCAGAATTGAGCAAAGTTAATAATCTCCAAAAGTTATTTACAGTTTCTACTCCTGGAGCTACTGAGTCAGTGGGAATTGATCTCCTGTAGGTCTGGTCCACAGGCACAGAAAAATTACCTTTGTGATGTGGGATGGATTTACTTTAAAGCAAAGGGCAGGAGCCACGCCTGGCTGGAGCATGACGAACCACCTGCTTCTGAGCGTGGGTCACCTGCCAAACCTTAATATACAGTTGGGGTCTCTGTCCTGACTTGGGGTCACTTACGCCAGAACATGCTCAGTAAAAGTTGGCGGAAGCAGAGAGCTGAAGTAATATTCACCCGGAAGTCCCTGCACTACCTGAATTCATCCATTATAATCGCCCTGCATATCGAACACTGTACAGCCTGGCATTAATTCACACACACACACATACACACAGAGACACACACACAGCTGGGGGTGAGGGGCACTATTATGACTATTATGATCGCTATTATATAAATGAGGAAACGGAGGCTCAGAGAGATCCCTGGGCTTTGACCTCTGTGTGGGCACAGAGTGTTTGCCTGGTGCATAATAGCTGCTTAGTAAACCTTGTGGCGACCGGGTTAGTTAGGAGTGGAATAGGAATCAAACTCTCATCTGTCATGCTCTTCGCAAAGCCTGGCTTTTAAACACCACCCTGATGCCGAAACCGGTTTGGCTCAGTGGATAGAGCGTCGGCCTGCGGACTGAAGGGTCCCAGGTTCGATTCCAGTCAAGGGCATGTACCTTGGTGCAGGCACGTCCCCAGTGGGGGGGAGGGACGCAGGAGGCAGCTGATGGATGTTTCTCTCTCATCGATGTTTCTAACTTTCTATCCCTCTCCCTTCCTCTCTGTAAAAAAAATCAATAAAATATACATAAAAAAATAAAATAAACACCACCCTGAGCTGCACGTGCCTGCCCCTCCCGTGACCCTGAGCTGCGCGTGCCTGCCCTCCCGTGGCACTGCGTGCTGCTGTGTTAGCCCTGGAAGCTCAGGCTCAGGGTCTCACGCTGCGTAGGGCTAAATAAAGATGGGTGGGCTGAAAGAAGGAATGGCATCGGGAGCAGCTTAGGGTGATCTGGACACCTGACCTCCAGTGCCACCCTGGCCCTCCGCCCCCGGCTGCCCACATGGCCACGGGTGAGCAGGCCATGTGGCCTGCAGGCTAAAACACAGCACTTTCTGCTCTTGGGAGTCTTCTCACACACCTCCAGGGCCAATCTTCCTAGTCCAGGAACAGCCTGAATGCACTCACCCTTCCGAGCTGGGGTCTAAGCTACATACCCGGTCTGGAAAGCCTTCCTGCCACCCCTCCCCCCGCTCTCTTTCCACCAGCCCCCGAGCCTCCTCATCCAGGAAGCCCACCTGCTCTGAGGCCAACACTGCAGCGGAGGGAGCTTCTCCCGGGCCTGAGGCTGGGCCCGAGGAAGGCGTTGCCTGGGAGGCAGCTTCCCGGCCTCAGTGGGCCTGTATTGGGCCCCGTTTGGAAGGCACTACGCTGGACTGTTTGCTAATCATTTCAGAAATACAGGTGAGCCCTAGTCGGTTTGGCTCAGTGGACAAAGCATCAGCCCGTGAACTGAAGGGTCCTGGGTTTGATTCCCGTCAAGGGCATGTACCTTGGTTGCAGGCTCGGTCCCCGGCCCTGGTAAGGCCTCGTTCAGGAGGCAACCAATAGACGTGTCTCTCTCACATCGATGTCTCTCTCTCTCTCCTTTTTACTCTCTCTCAAAATCAATGGAAAAGTATTTTTTAAAAAAATTAAGCCCTAGCCGGTTTGGCTCAGTGTATAGAGCATTGGCTATGGACCAAAGGGTCCTGGGTTTGATTCCGGTCAAGGGCATGGACCTTGGTTGCAGGGTCCCTCCTGGCCTGGGCCCTGGTCAGGGCGCACGCAGGAGGAACCACCCAGCAACGTGTTTCTCTCACATCGATGTTTCTCTCTCTGTCTTTCCCCCTCTCTCCCACTCTCCCTAAAAATCAGTGGGAAAATATCCTCGGGTGAGGATTACCAACAACAACAAAAGGAAGAAACACAAATTGAAAAAAAAAAATGTTCCCCCTTAACTGTGAAAGTGGCGCATGCTTGCAGTAAAAACTTAAAACGGAACAAAAACTCCTCCACCCTCACCACCTCACAGAGGTCGTTCCTATGCCAGGTGCAGCCCCTCCCCAGGTTGAAGGCGGGGCTCCGGGGCTCCGGGGCTCCAGCGCCAGGCTCAGCGCTGCACAGCGACTCTGCTGACACCGCTGGCCTTGGGCAGCGTCCTTGGCCTTGGTGAGTCACCGTAAAGTGAGAGACTGACAGGACTCCCCCACCCCCGCCACCCCAGGGGTTGATGGGCGGGCTGAAGGCTGAAGTGTGTGCCTGCACAGTGATTGGCACAAGGCCCACACAGGAGACGCCCTTGATGGGTGGTGGCCATCAGTGATGTCAGACCCTCCTATGGCAGCTAGAAAAATCCTAAACAGCACAGGAACAAGAGCCTGGATAAGTTCTTTATATTTTTGAATCATCACCCGAGGATATTTTTCCATTGATTTTTATTTTTTTAAAAAATATTTTATTGTTGTTTTTTTTTTTAAATATATTTTATTGGGTTTTTTTTACAGAGAGGAAGGGAGAGAGATAGAGTTAGAAACATCGATGAGAGAGAAACATTGATCAGCTGCCTCCTGCACAGCCCCTACTGGGGATGTGCCCGCAACCCAGGTATATATATGCCCTTGACTGGAATCAAACCTGGGACCTCTCAGTCCGCAGGCCGACGCTCTATCCACTTAGCCAAACCAGTTAGGGCTATTTTATTGTTTTTTTACAGAGAGCAAGGGAGAGGGATAGAGAGAAACATTGATGAGAGAGAAACACTGATCAGCTGCCTCCTGCACACTCCCTACTGGGGATGTGCCCACAAGCAAGGTACATGCCCTTGACCGGAATCGAACCTGGGACCCTTCAGTCCGCAGGCCGACGCTCTATCCACTGAGCCAAACCGGTTAGGGCTCCATTGATTTTTAGAGAATGGAAGAGAGGGAAAGACAGAAATAGCGATGTGAGAGAAACACATCAACTGGTTGCCTCCTGCACAAGCCTCGACCAGGGCCCGGGCCGGGGAAGAGCCTGCAGCCGAGGTTGCAACTGAGGTACATGCCCTTGACGCACTCGAACTCGGGACCCTTGGGTCCAAGGCCAACGCTCTACCCACTGAGCCAAACTGGCTAGGGGGAGCCTGGACGGGGTCTATGCTCATCGCTCTCCCAGGGTCTGGGTCCCGGCACCAGGAGACGCTGGGGGGCCTGATCCCAACAGCATCCTTTGACCCTGTGCCCACCCCCACACTCGAAGCCTGTCCCTTGGAGGGCTTTCCTGAGCCTGGAGGAGGCGGGCCCAACCAGAAGCCAGCCTACAGCGGGGCCGCGGGCAGTCCTCCCCAGGGGCTGCATCAGACCTTTCCTCTGCAACCTCCCCAAGCTCCCGTTGGCCGTCAATCTCCCCGCAGGAACTGCAGAGGCCCCTGGTGGTAGCTTGCCCTCCTCCTGGCTCTGCAGGGTGCAGCTCCTCTCCAGGTCCAGGGCAAGATGCCCTGGGCTTGGCGACTGCAGCGTTCTTGCCCTCATCCTTCAAGGCCATCCGAGGGGCTGGGCTCCCCACTCACCTGGCGCTTCCCTTCGTGGCCTCACGCTCTCCACCTGGAAGACAAGGGGCTTGGGTCTGAACCTTTTTAAAGAGTTTGATGACAGTCCTGGTCACTATCCCTCAACACACTCACAGCCCAACACGATTGTGCACAAAATGTTACCAGCTGCTTCCCCCAGCAGACCGGCCTCTGCATTTCAGGAGCAAAGAGCAAGTTGCAAAACAGAATGTACAGTAAAATCTTATTAATACATAAATGTTAACATTTACTTGTAAATAGATATGAAAATCGGGAGTGCCTTAGCTGGTTTGGCTCAGTGGATAGAGCATCGGTCTGCGGACTGAAGGGTCCCAGGTTCGATTCCCATGCCGGGGGTGTGGGCTAGATCCCCAGTAGGGGACGTGCAGGAGGCAGCCAATCAGTGGTTCTCTCTCATCATGGATGTTTCTCTCTCTGTCTCCCTTCCTCTCTGAAATCAATAAAGTATACATATTTTTTTAAATGGGGAGAAATCCATGTAATAAACGGTTCTAGAGCTTGTTTCTATGGAGTGGGGTTTCACGGGCTACCACTGTGTGCCTCCGACATTTTTGTGACTAGATTTTTTTTTTTTTTTAACAAGTGTGTGCCATTTTTAGGAAATTTTTCCCCTTTTAAATATTATCCCATAATATTATCATCAACCACTGTCTCCAGACCATTGATCCGAATGGTAATGAGGCCTCAGGCTTCTGAACTGCAATCAACAATGAATTGCCCCAGCTGGATTGGCTCAGTGGATAGAGTGTTGGCCCTCGGATTAAAGGGTCCAGGGTTTGATTCCGGTCAAGGGCACGTACCTCGGTTGCAGGCTTGATTCCCGGCCTTGATGGGGCACATGGGGGAGGCAACCAATTGATTGTCTCTCTCACATCGATGTTTCTCTCTGTCTCTCCTCCTCCCTTCCTCTCTCTCAAAAAAAAAAAAAAAGAAGAATCCTCAGGTGAGGATAACACACACACACCCCAATGAGTTAACAGGATGAAGGCCATGGCTTGACGTAACTGATCCCTATGGGCAAGGTAAGTGACCTGTGTAGGCCTCCGTTTACCCTCCAACATGGGTTAGTGCTAATTCCTACACCTCAAAGCATTCCTTACCTTGATGAGAAGACAAAGAAAACAGTGACGTGAATTTTTTGTGTGTGTTTTGTTTGAGGAGGCAGGTTCTCAAGGACCCTGCCTGCGTCCCCAGGGGAAGTGCGAGGTCTTGGAACTGCTCTCATTGGCCCTGGCCAACTTCTTCCCAGCGGTTGGGTCTCCAGCTGGATCCCGGGAAGGTCCCCCCCAGGGCCGAGACCGCAAAGGACAAATGGCGCTAAGGGAATCGGGCCTGGCCTCTGTGTCTGGCACCGGTTCAGCAATGAGGATATAAAAAACCCAGACATCACCTCATTGCTGTTTCATCAAAAAAGGAGACTTTCTTCCTGCACATCCCTGCAGGGGACAAATTCCTGCTGGCTGTGTGGCCGGGGAGGGAGCAGAAAGAGCAGAGGAGGGATGATGGGAGTTCTCCCAATCCTGGGGGCCAGAGGGCAGGCAGCCAGGGTCAGCTTGGTTACCGTAACAACTGCACTCCCAGGCACTACGGAGGCACCTCAAATGCTCCTCATACCCTGTGATACTGACACCTGCTTCTAATGAGACGTGAAGGGGCTTCTCTGAGGTCCCTGAGCTGCAGTCAGGATCTGTCCCCAGTTTGATTGACTCCTGAGTCAGTGTTCTCCGCTTCCAGGGAGGACAGAGACTCGTGGCCTGAGCACAGTTTTCTTAGCTGCGTGCAAGCTTGGGCAGGTCTGAGACCCCTCCTGGGTGCTTCCGGATCGCCCGCAGGGATTTTCAGAGGAAAACTCCAGGCCACCCAACCTCTTCCCCCAACATGCTAGTAGCTCTTCCATGAGTGTATGTGGTGGGCTTCCTGGAAGATTTGGTCTGAATACAGGCCTGACAGCCACAGAAAGACAATGAAAACCAACCAAACCAACAACCCCACCCCTGCCCGCACACACACACACACACACACACAAGAACAGACAGCCTCCAAGAGCTGTATCAAAAAAGTTCCCTTGCCTAGCAGCGGGGGTTGAGCATGGACCTATGAACCAGGAGGTCCCGGTTCGATTCCTGGTCAGGGCACAGGCCTGGGTTGTGGGCTCCATCCCCGGTGTGGGGCGTGCAGGAGGCAACCGATCACTGATATTCTCTTACCGTTGATGTTTCTGTTTCTCTCTCACGCTCCCTTTCTCTCTGAAATCAATAAAAATGTATTATTATTAATAATAATAATAAAGGAGATTCCCTTAGTCCTGCCCCACCAGCTCCCCTGGCCCTGCCTACTCAGTCTACCTGGCTCAGGTCTTCATGGCTTCTCCTCCTCTGATTCCTTCTCTGGAGGACCTTGAATGCCCTCATGCCTTGCTGAGTGCTGGTCAGAATAGGGGGGACCCCGTAGTTCTATCAGGACTCCTCAGCAGGGTGCCCCACGGCCAGTGCCCCAACATGACTAGACAGAGATGGGGCCTCACCACCCCAAGCCTTGATCTTCCGTTCCTCTCTCAGTCTTTAGGGTCACTGCCAGGTCAGCAGGCCCAAGGGCGTTTCAGGAAAAGCTGTGAATTTCAGAGTTTTATGCTACATCACCCAGTAGTTGAATGTTGACAACTGTACTCACCATTTGCTCTGTGAGTTCAGACCCATTCTCTGCCCCTCCTCTGCTCTGCTTGGCCCTGGTGAGTGGGGGGATGGAGGAGGACTGACCACTGTGAAATACATTTCCCAAGCTCCTTTGCCAACTGGCGGTTCAGCCAGTGGGAGGCAACGGAGGCTGGCAGGTGGGAAGAGGCTGGGTTGCACCGGTGCCCTCCAGGCAGCCCATCCTCCATGGGTCCAGGTCATAAGCTTGGGTAACCACCCCCTACCATCGCTTGTTTGGCCTTTCAAAATTGCCCCTATTGGCCCTCCCACCGTGGGCTCTGTTTTGTGACAGATACGGCAACTAATTCAAATCCTCTTTTCCCCCCGTATTTTTTTTATTGTGGTAAAAAATATGTAACAGAACCGTTTTTAAGTGGACGATGGAGTGGCGTCAGTTACATTCGCAATGTTGTGCAACCATGACCACTATCCACTTCTTGTTTTGTTTTCTTACAGAGAGGAGGGGAGAGGGAGAGAGAGTTAGAAACATCGATGAGAGAGGAAACATCGACCAGCTGCCTCCCGCACACTCCCTACTGGGGATGTGCCCGCAACCAAGGCACATGCCTTTGACCAGAATGGAACCTGGGACCCCTCAGTCCGCAGGCCGACGCTCTATCCACCGAGCCAAACCGGCCAGGCCACTATCCACTTCTAAATGACATCCTTTTAATACCCTTGAGGGGCTGACCCGAGCTGGGGGTTGCAGGCCCCATCAGCCTATGGGCTGCCTGCCTGTGACTTTCACTTTGCAGGTGGCATATACTCTCATGGGGCACCACGGAGTTCATGGAAGAGGGAAGATGACTCCCTTTTCACAGAGGAAATGGGCTCAGGCAGGTCAAGGCTACTGACAGACACCTGATGCCCTGTCTGGTACCCCACCCAGCTTCCTGTGAATCCCCTCCCCCACGCTTCAAACCTGGGCACATGTCCCCTGCTGTCCTGGTCCCCAGCTGGGGGAAATTCCTGCCATTGTGCTTCCCCATGGAGTGTCTTTCCTGGGAGTGGAGTTGTGTGTGTGTGGGGGGGAGGTGGCGGGGAGGCTGCAGAGGCGGCTGCTGCCCTGGCCGAGTCCCTGGCGGACTTGCAGCTCTGCAGAGGGAGGCGCATGGGAGGAGATGCTGAGTTGGGCTCAGAGTACTCTAGCTCCAGCCGCAGTGAGAGCAAGATGCCCAGAAAGGCCCACTGGGGGTGGCCTAGTGACCTTACCCTGCAGCTGGGCAGCAGAAGAGGGCAGAAGGAGGCTTCCGTTCCCTGCTTGGTCAGGCCTACAGGTCAGGGGGAGGTCATGCCTTTAGTGGCTGGGCCTGAAGAAAGGGGCACGAAGGGGGCCTGACTACATGGAAGAGAAACTTTTTTTCCCCTAAATATATTTTTTTATTGATTTCAGAGAGGAAGGGAGAGGGAGAGATAGAAACATCAATGATGAGAGAGAATCATTGATCGGCTGTCCCCTGCACGCCTCACACTGGGGACTGAGCCCGCAACTCCAGACCGGATCTGGAACTGTAACCTTCTGGTTCATAGGTCCACGCTCAACCACTGAGCCACGCAGGCTGGGCTATTTAGTGATTTTTAGAGAGGAAGTGGGAGAGAGAGAAACAGTGATTCATTGTTCCACTTATTTATGCACTCATTGGTTAATTCTTTTTTTAAATGTATTTTTATTGATTTCAGAGAGGAAAGGAGAGGGAGAGAGAGATAGAAACATCAATGATGAGAAAGAATCATTGGTCGGCTGCCCTATCAATGCATACCCCCTATTGGGGTCTGAGCACACAACTCGGGCATGTGCCCTTCACTGGAATTGAACTCGGAACCCTTCAGTCCGCAGGCTGATGCTCTATCCACGGAGCAAACCAGCTAGGGCGATTGGTTGACTCTTGTATGTGCCCTGACTGGGGGTTGAACCCACAACTTTGGTGTATTGGGATGATGCTCTAACCAACTGAGCTCTCTGGCCAGTGCTCGGGCCACACTTTCAAGCCCACCTTTAGCAGTCATCCTCAGGTGGTCTCCCTACAAAGGTGCAGCAGGCCGGAACTGTCCGGACGCCTGGTGCTGAAATGTCCTGGTGACCTTCTGTGTCCCCAGCAGGGCCGCGCAGTCCTTCTTAAGAACTTACTGTATGCCAGCCATTGTTCCAAGGACTGGGTACATCAGCAGTGAATAAAACAGACAAGAATCCCTACCCTTATGAAGTGTACATTCTATAGGAGGGGACAAGGTAAGATAGAATTTCCCATGTTAGAACAGGTCAAGTTCTATTGAAAAAATAATAATAAAGCAAGAAAAGCATGAGTTTAGCAAATGCATTCCAATACAGTGGTCACATGTTGCTTCCCAGAGATCACACAGACACCACATATGCAGACAGTCAGGTCAGGTACAGGATGCCAGGCTGGGAAGTGAGCCCCCCACATAAAGGGTGTGCTGACACTGGGTCACAGGTCACAGGGACTCTCTGAGGGGCCACTGTCAGAGGCCGGACCGCAAGCCCAGCTAGCGGCCTATTCCCTCTCTGGGGATCTCTCATTCTCCCCCACCCCCGCCCCACCCTTAGGTCATCGAGGCCTCCACTGTGTCAGAGAAATGAATTTCCACCCGGTGTACCTAACACCCTGGATGATTTGAGACACTACCATTGGGTCCACTCAGGCAGCTTACATCCTCACTCTGGCCTCAGTTTACTCATCCATAAAACAGGGACAATGATCCTTACCACTTAGAGAGCCATGTTTGAGGAGGTACCAAGGAGAAAGTGGTGGCTGTACAGGTGGGAGGGATTCTCCCTCATTAGGGTCTCATTCTTCAGAGACCGCAGTGCTCGGCACAGGATCTAACCCTATCGCTGCTGAGTGAATGAAGCAAAGCAAACAGCAGTGCTTGGCTGCTGCTCACAGGGAGCCTCACGCTGCAGCCCTGTCACGGAGGACCACTCGCCTTGGGGTCTACAGGAGCCCAGGTGGCAGCCCAGGGACAGCTGTTGTGAGGGCTCCATTCTGAGTGGGCCACTGTGGGAGACACTTGGGGGTAAGAAGAGCCTTCAGGCCAGGCCAAGGTGTTGCTCGGCAATTGAGCATGGACCCAGGAACCAAGAGGTCACCGGTTCAATGTCACCGGTTGGATTCCAAGTCGGGGCACATGCCCAGGTTGCAGACTTGATCCCCCGAGGCAGCTGCTTGAGGATTCTCTCTCATCATTGATGTTTCTATATCTCTCTCCCTCTCCCTTCCTCTCTGAAATAAAAAAAAAAGTATTAAAAAAGAAGAAGAAGAAGAAGAAGAAGCAGCAGCAGCAGCAAGTTTGGGGAAGCCGGCACACTCAACTCACCTCTGGTAGATCCCCAATGTTCATTGCCTCGTCCAGACTCCAAGGGCCCTATTTAGCCAGGAAACTCCCTCTTTCTCTCTCTCCTTTGTGGGTGAACACTTATCATCTGGAAGTAGGTGCCTTGGGAAATGCTGGACTGGAATTTGGGGAGGACTTGAGAATTCTGGTCCCAGGGATAACAGTTTCGAGGTTTATAGAGGTCTGTAACTTCTATTCACTATCGCATGGCACATACTCAGTAAATTCGTGATGGAGATGAATGAATCTGTGGTTCTACTCACTTCCAAATGGTAAGAACTGAAGGGAGGAAGATGAAAGGGATCCCAGGCCTCAGGAATCAGGGCAGATTCATTTTTACTCCCCTCTAGACCACAAGTTTGGCAGGAGAACTGCTGGAATTTACTCCCCTAATGACAACATGGAGTGCTAAGTGTGATGTGGTGGATTAGCCACGGGGACCAGGGAGGGAGGAATTCACAAAATGGGGGAGTAAAGGAGGCCAGACAAGGCATCCTGGAGGGGAGCCTGCAGGGCCCTTTGCGGGAGTGACCAGAGAGCTCTCACCCTCATGCCATTTTTTCCAGCCACACCACGCGTGGGACTTCTTGCTTGGACTCCACAGGCAGCTGCTATCCCATGGTGGTGGCCCCGTGGCCTTGACAGAACCCATCTTGGCCCCCTCCTCTCCTTTACCTGGCCCTTCCCAACGCTCCCCTTTGCCGTCAGCTGCTTGTCAGCCCCCCCACACCCACAGGATGTCTCTGTATTATGCAGACCACAGAAAAGACCCCGTGGAACAAGGCTCTAGTGGTAAAATTACAAGCAGGATGACAAGTAAATGGGGAGCCATGTGACAGCAAGGGGACCCTGCGTAAGCCCCCCTCCCCCTCCCCCCACACACATAGGAAGTGCCATTCTCAGAAGCCTCCATCCTCCCAGCACCAACTGCAAACCAGCCCCTCTGCCCCAGCAAACTAGAGCTAGCCTGGATCTTTAGGGGGAAAATGCTTCATCATGTTCTGCTTCTCCACGCATAACCAGAAACTCCCTCCCGCCTCCTGCCTCCCCCCTCCTCCCCCGCGCACTCTCCTTCCAGTAAAACGTGGTTAAAGGGACAGCACCATCACTTCCGCATTGCTCAGGGTCTGCTTGGAAGGGGGGAGGGTAGAAAGGGGGGCTGGGAATAAGGTGGGAGGCATGGGGAAAAGAAGTGGCCGAGGACTTTTCTGAGGGATCGGTTTGTCCCCATCTCGGGGATCCCGCAGAAGGAAGAGCAGTGCGTACTGGAAAGGCAGCGGGGGGTTGCGATAACTGGCTAAAGGAGGCTCAGATCTGAGAGCGAAGGATCCCTTCCCAGCATCAGTTCCTAGTGGGGGAGCCGGACAGCCCAGGTGTGTGTGAGAGAACTTCACAGAAAACCGGGGACGGGACCCCTACCGGAAAGTCAAGGGGCGGGGTCCTTGGCTCCCTTGGGGACCCTGCCAGGCCATTCATTCACCCTCTCCTTCCCCGTTCTCCATCCACACAGCCCAAAGGTCCGGCAAAGCGGATCTGCATACCTCCTTCCCCTCCCCGCAACGCAAAGGTTAACCCTTTTGCTCCCGGACAAGGAGCGGGGCGCTGTCCCCGGTGCTGAAGCACCATCTGCAGTGCTGCCGGCGCTCGCCAGGCATTGGAAATTAGCCCAAAGGAGCAAAAGTTAAATGACACCGGCAGTTCCAGTCACCCTCCCCCCACCCTCCCCAAGGTCAAGGACCCCTTTTTATACCTGACCCTCCAATAGGGCTTATGGGGGTGAGGGACTTTGGTATCTAACAGCATGCCACCACTTCCCTGGGGGTGAGAAGGGATGCCTATGGGTCACCCACTTATCTGTTGTGGGGGTGGGGGAAGAGATGCAGAGCTGAAGGTGAGGAGATGGAAAGGGGAAAACTAGGAAGATGGGAAAGCAGCAGTGGGGAGGCAGCACATGGGTTCCCCTCCCCTAATCCAGCCAGAGCCCCCCCCCCCCAAAGCTGAAGCTGCTTGGGGAGCTAGGGGTCTTAAGTTGCAGCCTGAGGTGGGTGGTGGGGACGGGGCGAATAGATACAACTCGTCCAAGGTCATTGGGGAGCGACCTCAGTGGGAAGAGCCTGGCCCGGGTGGTTACTAGCTCACTTGTCACTCCCCCCACTCCTGCACCCCACGATACAGGCACCAACTCTCCCATTGGCATGCCCCGTCCTCAGCAGCACCCCCACGCTGGGTTTCCGGACCTTCACACGCAGCCCAGGTTCCTCCGGTCTCTGCAGGAGACCCTCTGCCCCCTTCACGAGGGTCCTTCTCACTGGGGCCAGCTGTGGGGTCTCCCACCTTCTGTCCCGCCGAGACCCCTGGGCCCCCTCCTCTGGGCTTCACTCTTGTTGCCCCCCTCAACTGCAGGCTCCCCTCCCCTCTTCTGGAGGGGCTGCCGAGCTTCTTGAGCCCTGTCCCGGTGGCCCCTTAGCTACTCGGGGGACACTGAAACTCCACTCAGAGATCCTCTCATTTCTGTCCTCCGTAGCGTCCGCCCTGCCTCCGTTCAGGATTGCCTCGCTCCCTCCCCTATTCCCCGGTGGCTGCAGGCACTCTGCACCCCTTATCCGGAGGGCCTGTCTAGCTATTAGGAAAACCTTGTGCCCCCGTTTCATGCAGCAATCCCCTCATCCTACTGACTACAGAGCGTTCCGTCGCTCCATCCCTCAGGCGCCCTGCCCCTATTCCCAGCAACTCTCTCGTCCTCGCCTCCTTTCAGTCCCTTTTCTTATTCTGAAAACAGCAGCAGGGTCTTCCGATTCGCACCCGGGGGTCCCACTCAGGGATTCCTCTACCCCCTGACCTGACCTCGAGGCGGGCGGGGGGGGGGGCTCTTCCGACTCCTCGTGTATTCCCCCTTCACTCCCAGATCTCCCCTGCCCCGCCCCTCTCACTGCGGCGGAGCCGGCCAGCCCCGGGGCAGCAGGGGAGGAGGCGGGCGGGGCCCTCCTCCCCCGCACCCCCCCAACTGCCGGGGGCTGGACTTGGCCCCGCTGCTATAAAAGGGCCGCCCGTCCCGGAGCTGCCGCAGTGCCACCCGCCCCGTCCCAGCCCCCGGCGCCCGCTCCACCCGCAGCCTAACCTGCTCCAGCCATGATGAGCTTCGGCGGCGCCGACGCGCTGCTGGGCGCCCCGTTCGCGTCGCTGCACGGAGGCAGCAGCCTGCACTACGCGCTGGCTCGGAAGGGCGGCGCGGGCGGAGCGCGCTCGGCCGCCGGCTCGTCGAGCGGTTTCCACTCGTGGGCGCGGACGTCCGTGAGCTCCGTGTCGGCCTCGCCGAGCCGTTTCCGCGGCGCGGCAGTCGCCTCGAGCACCGACTCGCTGGACACGCTGAGCAACGGGCCGGAGGGCGGCGTGATGGCGGTGGCAGCGCGCAGCGAGAAGGAGCAGCTGCAGGTGCTGAACGACCGCTTCGCGGGCTACATCGACAAGGTGCGGCAGCTGGAGGCGCACAACCGCAACCTGGAGGGCGAGGCGGCGGCGCTGCGGCAGCAGCAGGCGGGACGCGCGGCCATGGGCGAGCTGTACGAGCGCGAGGTGCGGGAGATGCGCGGCGTCGTGCTGCGCCTGGGCGCCGCGCGCGGCCAGCTGCGCCTGGAGCAGGAGCACCTGCTCGAGGACATCGCGCACGTGCGGCAGCGCCTGGACGACGAGGCGCGGCAGCGCGAGGAGGCCGAGGCAGCGGCGCGCGCGCTCGTGCGCTTTGCGCAGGAGGCCGAGGCGGCGCGCACCGAGCTGCAGAAGAAGGTGCAGTCCCTGCAAGAGGAGTGCGGCTACCTGCGGCGCCACCACCAGGAGGAGGTGGGCGAGCTGCTCAGCCAGATCCAGGGCTGTGGCGTCGCGCAGGCACAGGCCCAGGCCGACGCGCGCGACGCCCTCAAGTGCGACGTGACGTCCGCGCTGCGCGAGATTCGCGCTCAGCTCGAAGGCCACACGGTGCAAAGCACGTTGCAGTCCGAGGAGTGGTTCCGAGGTTCGCAAGCGCGCGGGGATGGGGGAGGAAGGGGCTCCCCCTGCTGGTCCGGCGGCGAGGGGTGGGGTGGCGTGAGACCAGGGGACGCTGGTGGACTCTGCGAGGTGGCTGGAGAGAATACATTGCTCAGCTTCCCCATGCCAAGTTCATAACCCTTAGTGAAAGAATAGTTTCCCTCTGGGTCTCATGTGGGATGTCTCCAACCCCCGTAAAGTATGACCTCACCTTTGGCTGCCCTCCTCCAGGGGCCTTATGCTTGTCCTTTAACTCTGGGACCTCCTGGTCTCCCCCTCCTCCCCTGTGGTTAGGTAAGTCCACTCCGAGGCCCCTTACATCAGGTTCCCTCTATAGCTCCGAAGCAAGGCTGGCGTCTAGTCACAAGCTCACAAGCGCTGGGGACTCTGCCCTCCAAGTAACTAGCCTTCCCTGCCCTGTTGCCCACCCCTCTTCTGATCCCCATCAGGCCCCTCCTCACTCATTCTCACATCCTTTCTCCCCGGGGGGCGGGGGGGGGACCATCACTACAAACAATTGAACCCTACAATGTCCCCTCTCCTCGCCTGGGAAACTGGAAGCCTCCCAAATCCTTAGCTCTCCCCCAACTCCAAGCTGCCCTGAGTCAGCAAGATTGCAGTTGCAGCAGCTCTGAAGCCGTTGCCAGCAGCTGCAGGGTGACCTTGAGCAATGCTGCTTTCTCTGGTTTTCATTTCTATTGTATTTGGGTTGGAAGATGGGGGTGGACCACCTGGGCTTCTCACCCTGGGAAGCTCCATGATCCACCGCTCCCCCTCCACCCCCAAATGTAAAACTTCATGCATTGTTCTTGGGAGAGGGTGCAGGGGTTGCAATGATTTCCAAACGGGTCTGTGATCACAGCGGGTAGGAACCCTCACCCATCAGGATGGTTTCTAACTCTGCCAGCACTATAGGGAAAGCAGGGATTTGGATGCAGGCTTTTCCTGTTTTTTCCACTTCTCTGCAGCAAGGCTCCTCCCAGAGCAAACCCCTCTGTTCTCTCCGGCTTTGCCCTTCACACCAGCAAACCAGCCTCCGCTTCTGGCCTATCCAGCTGGCTTCCCTTCTTCCTCCCACACTCCCAACTCAGACTGGGTGTCACTATCTCAAGATTCAGGATGTTCACTTTCAGGGGATGTAGGCTAGTCTCTAGACCTCCGCTGGCCCCAGAAGATCTGGGAACCAGCAGCCTTTTGCTTGCAGGGGCCAGGTGTGGCCTCCCTGGGCTCAGGGGCTCCAGTGCAGCCAGGTGGAGGAAGGGGCAGAGGAGTTGGCACGCAGGCCCCAGGCTCTGCAGTGACCTTGGGCTCTGCACAGCAGAAACCTGCAAGGGAGGAGCTGTGGCTACATGGTGGCTTACAGCACCCTAATGTCTTCAAAGGTCAAAGGCTCATGAGCTTATTCCGCCATAAGTTCAGAGTTAAAGTCTGAGCCCCAAGTTCAGGGTTAAGCCAGGTTTCACATCGGAACCCCCAGCACTGCCAGCCCTTGCTGGGGAGCTAAACCAGGCATTAGGACCAGAAATGGGAGTTTCCTCTTTCCTCTGCCCTGTAGGGTTCCTGGATCCTGAGTCGAGGAGACAGTCTAATCTTTGGAGCCATATAGACACTAGGTTTGAGTCCCAGCTCTGCCACTCACTAGCTGGGTAGCCTTAGGCAGTAGTCCTTTGCCTATCATGCAAGATAGGATGAGTTAAGCATCCAGGATGGCACTCAGCACCCAGTAGGTCCTCAACCTATGTGTGTCCCCTTCTGGAGCTGGGCAGTGGAACACGTATCCAGGTGTGTCTAACTCCATGCTGTCTCCTTCTCCCCCAGTGAGGCTGGACCGACTGTCAGAGGCAGCCAAGGTGAACACAGATGCCATGCGCTCAGCACAGGAGGAGATAAGTGAGTACCGGCGCCAGTTGCAGGCCAGGACCACAGAGCTGGAGGCACTCAAAGGCACCAAGGACTCGCTGGAGAGGCAGCGCTCTGAGCTGGAGGACCGTCATCAAGCCGACATTGCCTCCTACCAGGTGGGCAGGGTGGGGGTAGACAGCCAGACTGTCTTACTGGGTTGGGTGACCTTGACCTTGGATAAATCACTGTCCTCTGAACAGGGTTATAGTGATGGAGAACATGGGCCTTGGAGTCAGGCATACCAGATACACCAGTATGTCTTTCTAGGTATGTGACTCCAGGAAGTTTATCTGCCTCTCCAACTCCGAATTCCTTCAATGAAAAAGGAAAAAAGAAAAAGAAAAAAAAAAAAAGAATGGCTACAGGGAGAGAAATATCGATAGGCTACATGCCCCCTACTGAGATTGAGCCCGCAACCCGGGCATGAGCTGTGACCTGGAATCAAACTGGCAACCTTTTGGTGCACAGGATAATGCCCAAGCGAGCCACACCGAGCAAGAATGCCTGCTTTGCTCTGGCCAGTTTGGCTCATTGGATAGAGCGGCGGTCCGTGGACTGAAGGGTTCCGGGTTCGATTCCAGTCAAGTACATGTATCTTGGTTGCAGGCTTGGTCCCCAGTTGGGGCACGTGCAGGAGGCAACCAATCGGTATTTCTGTCTTTCCCCTCCCTTCCATTCTTAAACATCAATGGAAAAATATCCTCAAGTGAGAATTAACAAAAAAGTATGCCTGCTTTGCAGAGCTCTGAAGGTTAAGGAGATAAGACAACCTTTTAAAGAGATGAGAGTGAATGTTCTTAGCAGGGTTTGCTCACACAAGGGCATTTGCTGAATAATAACCAATGTCTGTGAGTGTGGGTAACCTGGGGAAGGCCTTGGCAGATTCCCTATTAAAGACAACTGGCTTAAGAAAATGGCATTTTTGCCTGGCCGGCCGGCTGGCTCACTGGTTGAGTCTCGACCTGTGAACCAGGAGGTCATAGTTCGATTCCCGGTCAGGACACATATCTGGGTTGTGGGCTCAATCCCCAGTGAGGGGCGTGCAGGAGGCAGCCGATCAATGAGTCTCTCTCATCATTGAGGTTTCTCTCTCTCCCTCTCCCTCTCCTCTCTGAAATCAATAAAAACCAACCAACCAACCAACCAACAAACAAAAAACCCGGCACTTTTAAAGCATTTATTATGCAGATGATATGTGGTGATGACAGAAAATTTAGAAAACCGAGACAATAAAAAGGAGGCAATGAAAGTCAGCCATAATGGTTTCTTTTAAGCAATGGGCCTGGGGACAAGGAAGAAACTTCAACTCCTATTTAGCGTCTGTGCTTCTGTGTATCATCTCAGTTGTCAACAACAGATGCCTCCTGAGCCCTTGACTATATGGCGGGCACTTTGGAGAATGGGAGAGCCAATAGGGAGCCAGAGCAGACAAGGCTCTGTCCCTCCAGAGCATTTTCTAAGCTGCAGAGATCTGCAAACATTCCACCACTGTCCTACTAACCAGTGGTAACCCTTGTTGGAGCCTGGTGTGTATCATTCCAGACCATTCCCCAGGCTGAGGCTATATCTGTAGCTGAATGTTTGTTCCACATGGTTTCCATGTCCATAAAGGAGGCCCTCGTGGCTTTGCCAGGGTGGGTGTTGGCTCCAGCTGCAGGCCGGGCCAGCCTCTCTGGTGCTGAGGGCCAGGTGTTGGCTGGGGCGTGAGGGGTATGTGACCTGTCACCCTCAGGACGCTATCCAGCAGCTGGACGCTGAGCTGAGGAACACCAAGTGGGAGATGGCAGCCCAGCTCCGAGAGTATCAGGACTTGCTCAATGTCAAGATGGCTCTGGATATTGAGATTGCGGCTTACAGGTGAGGTGGGCCGGGGGCTTTCAGGGTGGTAGGGAGCCCTTGTATTCTTATGAGGAGCTAAGCCTGGGGTTCCAAGCCCCCCAGTGAGGGCAGCCTGCCTGTCTTAGAGATAAAGACGAACTTTTTTTTTTTTTTATTGTGGTAAACTATATGTAATATAAAATTTGCCACTTAACCATTTTTAAAGATACAGTCCCATGCATTAAGTACATTTACATTGTTGTGCAACCATCTATCTCCAGAACATTTTTCATCATCTCAATCTGAAACTCTGTTCATTAAACGTAACTCCCCCACGCTCCTTTCCTCCATTCTCTCAGTCCTGGCAACCACCATTCTACTTTCTGAAACAAAAAAATACATATTTTATGTGTGTTTTTTTAAAAATCCTCACCCGAGGATATTTTTCCATTGAGATATATATATATTTAGAAAGAGTGGAAGAGAGGGGAAAGGCAGGAACATCGATGTGAGACACATCGATTGGTTGCCTCCCACACGTGCCCTAACAGGGGTTGGGGGGTCTGTGCCCCTGACTGGAATCAAACCCGGGACCCTTCAGTCTGCAGGCTGACGCTCTATCCACTGAGCCAAACCAGCCAGGGCCTGAGACAAAAACCTTAAGAGTGGCTTATGTTCATCCTGACAGTGACTTAGAGGGTTAAAGCTCCTCACTCCCTCCCCAAATGCAGCCAGCGAGAGGCCTGTTTTGCAGGGAAAAGAGGTACTTGAGTGCAGGGTCCTTTACAATTGTCTCCCAAGCATAGAGTTTCTTGGCTCTCTGAGCAGGTGTTTTCTGGGGAAATGAAACAGGAGTGATAATAACAATACCTATAGGGGGAGCATTTGAAATCTTGCTCCCAGCATGTCGTCAGTTTGGCTCAAATAAACTTACAATAAAAATTCTCAAAACAGCCGGCTGCCGTGGATCAGTGGTTAAGCATCAACCTATGAACCAGAAAATCAAGGTTCAGTTCCCGGTTAGGCATATGCCTGGGTTGCGGGCTCGATCCCCAGTGTGGGGCGTACAGAATTTATATTAACAACAACAACAAAAGGGTAGAAACAGCTGCCATCACCCTATTCCTAAAACTCAAAGGATGAGGATACAAGGTGACAGGAGATCCTTGAAATTCAAATAGGAACATTCTTAGACCTCTTAAAGCCCAACTTGTAAGTATAAAATTATCTTCTCGGGCTCCCAACTTTCTCTTATTTTAGTTGAGGGACAATAAATGTAAATTTTGTTAAAGTAGGCACTCTCTCTTTAGGGTCCTTTTTCAAGGAAAAGAAGGTGTTTTGTCTCGTAAGTTGCAGCTTTTGCTGCATTAAACATTGGGGTGTGGACTCCTGGGGTGATTTGCTAAGGGACTTGCTCCATTCTCAAAGTGCCCATTATTCATATTCCTTCCTCTGCCGAAGTCCCCCCACCATTGGACACTATGGCCCTTCAGAGGAAACCAGGAAGACCCCCAAGGTAGCAACCTGCTTTGAGTTCGTATTAATGTGTCCCATTATCCATTCTGCAGAAAACTCCTGGAGGGTGAAGAGTGCCGGATTGGCTTTGGTCCCTTCTCCCTTCCAGAAGGACTCCCTAAAGTCCCGTCCACGGCCACTCACATAAAGGTCAAAAGTGAAGAGAAGATCAGGGTGGTAGAAAAGTCAGAGAAGGAGACGGTGATCGTGGAGGAACAGACAGAGGAGATACAAGTGACCGAAGAAGTGACTGAAGAAGAGGAGAAAGAGGCCAAAGAGGAGGAGGGCGAGGAGGAACAGGGAGAAGAGGAGGAAGCAGAAGGGGGAGAAGAAGCCACAAAGTCTCCCCCAGCAGAAGAGGCTGCATCCCCAGAGAAGGAGGCCAAGTCTCCAGAGATGGAAGAGGCCAAGTCCCCAGCCAAGGCCAAGACCCCCATGAAAGAAGAAGCAAAATCGCCAGCTGAGGTGAAGTCCCCTGAGCAGGCCAAGTCCCCAGTGAAGGAAGAGGCTAAGTCCCCAGCAAAGGAGGAAGCCAAGTCCCCGATTGAGGTCAAATCCCCAGAGAAGGAAGAGGCCAAGTCCCCAGCAAAGGAGGAAGCCAAGTCCCCAACTGAGGTCAAATCCCCAGAGAAGGCCAAGTCCCCAGTGAAGGAAGAAGCCAAATCGCCATCTGATGTCAAATCCCCTGAAAAGGCCAGGTCTCCGATGAAGGAAGAAGCTAAGTCCCCCGAGAAGGCCAAGACTCTTGATGTGAAGTCCCCAGGAGCCAAGACTCCAGTGAAGGAGGAAGTAAGGTCCCCTGCAGACATCAAATCACCCGTAAAGCCCAAAAGTCCTGGCAAGGAGGAGGCCAAGTCCCCGGAGAAGGTCAAATCTCCCGTGAAGGAGGAGACCAAGGCTCCTGAGAAAGAGGTCTCAAAGAAGGAAGAGGCGAAGTCCCCCATGAAGGAAGAAGAGAAACCCCAGGAGGTGAAAGTTAAAGAGCCACCAAAGAAGGGGGAGAAAGAGAAGGCTCCAGACACACCAAAAACTGAGGAGAAGGACAGCAAGAAAGATGAGGTGCCCAAGAAGGAGGCTTCCAAGCCCGAGGTCCAGGAGAAGCCCCAAGAACCCGTAGCTGAGGCCAAGAAGGAAGAGGCTGAGGATAAGAAAAAAGCACCGACTCCAGAGAAGGAGGCTCCTGCCAAGGAGAAGGAAGAGGCGAAAGCCAGAGAGAAGATGGAGGTGGACAAGAAGGAACCAGAGGATGCCAAGGCCAAAGGACCCAGCAAAGCAGCAGAGAAGGGGCCAGAAAAGCCAAAGAAGGAAGAGACGTCAGCAGCACCCGAGAAAAAAGATGCCAAGGAGGAGAAGGCCACAGAGGCCAGGAAGCCCGAGGAGAAACCCAAACCAGAGGCCCAAGCCAAGGAAGAGCCGAGCAAGGAGGCCGCCGCACCCAGCAAAGCCAAGACGGAAAAGGCTGAGAAGTCCTCGAGCACAGACCAGAAAGACAGCAGGCCCCCAGAGAAGGCCGCCAAGGGGGAGAAGTAAAGTAGGGAGAAAGGAACATCCAGAGCATCCAAAGAAACTCAGGAGGGTCTGGGAGTTCAAGGGTCGGCATAATTAAGTCTTCATTTTTTTCCTCCCTTTTCTTTATGTAAGAAGAAACTCGCTTAGATGGCGGGGCTCTCCCTCTCCAAACAAGAAGTTGTTAGCAATATGTTACCAAGGAAGGGCACTCCCCCACCCCAGTCCCCTCGGCCCCATACCCCAAACCCTCCCCAGGCGATGGACCATTGTTATGATAGCTTATGTAGCGGAATGTGATATATGCCGAATGAATGCCACACACAAACACTTGACTGTAAAAACTTCCCCCCTCCTTTCCAAGTAAGTGCATTTATTTCCTGTATGTGCAACTGACGGGTGGCCGCAGTAATGAATGAGCAGTTAGAAACACATTATGCTTGAGGTGTCTTAACCTATTCCCAAATGCCTTCTGTTTTCCAAAGGAGTGGTCAGGCCCTTGCCCAGAGCTGGCTCTCCGAAGAGCTGGCGTGGGTGGGGCTGGGCACTGAACCATGCCAGGGCGCACTTTTCCACCGGAGACCACTTTCAATTGCTTCCGTGCAATAAAAAACCAAGTGCTTATGAAATGAAAATGCTGCTGCTGTTACTTATTCTCCCCCCTCGAAGGCCAGGGGACTGAACCATGGGAGGTTTGGATGTCACAAGACGATACAGCATTGAGCAAGCATCAGGGATCTCTTGAAATTCTGGGACCAACCTCTCTTGTATTTTTTCCTGAGCACAAACCATGTGCCAGGCAGTGTGCTAGATGCTTTATTTTTATGACCTTACAGATGGCCTGGTGCATGGTTTATGGATCACCTACGTTGGCATCATCTCAGAGCCTTATACAAAGGCTTGATTCCAACTTTAGATCTGTCATTAACCCTTGTTCTGGGAGTTGCTTCTTTCCCGGCCCCAACCAGATGGTTCTTAGCCAATTTAGGATATTACAGATGACGTAACCTATAGTCTTTTTTTTTTTTTTTAATATATATTTTATTGATTTTTTACAGAGAGGAAGGGAGAGGGATAGAGAGTTAGAAACATTGATCAGCCACCTCCTGCACATCCCCTGCTGGGGATGTGCCTGCAACCAAGGTACATGCCCTTGACTGGAATCAAACCCGGGACCCTTCAGTCCGCAGGCCAACGCTCTATCCACTGAGCTAAACCAGTCAGGGCCGTAACCTATAGTGTTAAAACACTATTATGGATTGCTATCACAGACTAGAGATCGAGGAGACATGACGACTCAATGCAATGTGCTGTCCTGGATCGCAGAACACTAGTAGAGAAACTAGTGAACAGCCAATAGCCTGTAGTTCACTTAATAGTAATGTACCAACATTAATCTCTTAGTTGTGACAAGTGTACCATGAACGTATATGATGGTAACATTAGAGGGAGCTGAGTGAGGGTATTCAGGAACTCCCTATAAGTACTATCTTTGCAACTTTTCAGTAAGTTAAAAATTATTTCAAAATATGATTAAAAACACAGAGGTAAATACCAGAGCCTAAGACCTGGAATTGAAGATAGGGGTCGGGGAGAGGAGGCAAAGACCTCTGTGCATTATCATCAACAGATTGTAACCAAAGAACTAGGGACCAAAACATCATTCATTCTAAAATATATTTTATTGATTTCAGAGAGGAGGGGAAGAGAGATAGGAACATCAATGATGAGAAGAGAAACATTGATTGGCTGCCTCCTGCACACCCTGGACCTGGGATTAACCCCACAACCTGGCACATGCCCTGACCGGGAATCAAATCGTGACCTCCTGGTTCCTAGCTCAATGCTCAACCACTAAGCACACCAGCTGGGCTCATCAGCATTATTTCTGTTGCATGAAGTCAAAACGGAACTAGTTTAAGCAAAATACTACTGCTACTAATAATTGATAATAAAAACTCTATTATTTTATATAACCAAGCAGCTCAAGAAGTTTGCACTGCTTCAGCTATAGCTAGATCTGGGGGAAATCTCAAATGATTGTTCTCCAAGATGCTGCCCACTCACTTTGCCATCTCTTGACTGCTTTCGTGTAGGCTTAATTCTCAGGCAGGACCTTTCCATGTGGTCTCAAGCTTTAGGCTTACATTCCACCCGTTCAGCAAACTTGGGGGGAAAAAGAGCTCTGTTCAATATTCTGGGAAAAGTCCAGGGGTTGGTTCTCATTGGACTGGTGTGGATAAAAGGGGTCTTTTGGATTAATTGGTAAAGTTAGGAAAGGGCAAGCTGGGAAGAACACAATGGAGAGACTAGAAGATAAGAAATGAAGAACATGGATGGCAGCTTTACAGAGGTAAGGAACCTGGGCTGAGTCCCTCCCAGGTATAGACCACCAGAAAGGGCCCGTAGTCTGGTACGTGTCCCAGGGGAGGCAAGGCCAAGTCTGGCCGAGGAGGAACAAGCCAAGCCCCTCCCGCTGGTCTGTCCAACCAAGCCACAAACGGCTCAGTTACGTAGCTCAAAGGGGCTGGATTATCCTGGGCTTCTCACTAGTTTTAAAACTCTCTCCTTAAGGCCAAAGGATTCTTTTGTTCAGCCTTCTCCTCCAAGGAAGAAAAACTCTCTTCGGGAGGGTGACAGGCTCTGACATCCCTGCCTAGGAAACCAAGCCTCCTCCCAGCCTTCACAAGCTGTTTGCAACCTTGTCCCAGCCACCAGTGACCGGAGACAAGCTTTTGTGCTGAGTCAGTTTGGCTGTCTTCCAGCCAAGAACGCAGTGGAGACTGCAATGCAGAGGCCATTAAAGGAACTATTTTTAGGCCCCATTTCAATCTTATTCAGCACAGGCGGTGAGATGCAAGGCCTGAAGGTGGCCAGACCAAGGGGATGCTGGCAGGGAGAGTCCCAGGCAAGTAGGTCAGAGAAAAGACAAGGAGATCTCATTCTGTGGAGAGGAAGAAGCAACCAGAGGCTCATACCACTGCCCAAGGTGCAGAAGACAGAAGAGGGGGAGCTGCTCACAGAGAAGGGGTCCTTCTGCATTATTTGAGGAGTCACCAAAAAAATGAGGGAAGACAGACAGTACCTTCCAAAAAGAGCCTAGGCAACGTGAACCTGGGAGCTCGTTAAAATACCCTTCCTCAAGCCCATCTTGGGCCAACTGTGTCCTATTCGAGTGGGGCATGGGAAACTGCCATGTCTAGTTGGCTCCCGGGATAGGTGCCTCCTCCATGTTGAAGTTCAAGGACCTCTGGGTTGGAGAGGACCCATCTCTGGAATTCAAAGGAATGATGTAGGATGAGGGGAAGGAGAAGCACAGGTAGTGGAGGTTATTTAAGAGCCACCAGAGGTGCCCTTCTCCACTCCTCCCCTCGCCTGGCTCAGGCTCCCATCTATAAAATGAAGGGCCCTGGCTGGGCTAGGAGTCTTCCAGTTCTTCCTCAAGAAATCCTTGTCGCCCTAACCGGTTTGGCTCAGTGGATAGAGCGTCAGCCTGAGGACTCAAGAGTCCCAGTTTCAATTCTTGTCAAGGGTATGTACCTTGGTTGTGGGCACGTAACTAGTAGAAAGTGTGCAGGAGGCAGCTGATCGATGTTTCTAACTCTCTATCCTTCTCCCTTCCTCTCTGTAAAAAAATCAATAAAATATATTTAAAAAAAGAAATCCTTGTCTCTGAGTGCTCAGCGATCAGCTGAGAGGACAGGAGAATAATAGCTTTTATACCAGAGGTCCACTTATCCAAGGATAATCAGTACAAGTCTACTTACAGTGAATACACATACATTGGGACCAAACTTCAAAGTATGTTGTGGGAGAAAAACCACATCTGATTGCAACTATCTCATAAATAAAATTTACATATATTGAAAGTTGCTAAGAGTAAATCTTAAAAAGTTCTTAACACATACACACACACAAAACTTATTCTGGTGATCATTGTGCAATATACAAAAAATCAAGGTGTACACCTTAAACTTATACATTGTTATGTCAATTATATCTCAATAAAGCTGAGAGCCACTTCATCTTATAGCTAGCGAACTTTAGGTTATACTTGCAACTAGGTGATAATTCTTCTATATTTTCACATCTTTGTATCTGACTTGTTAAAATGAATGAAGAAGGAACAGGGTACTGCTTTGGGGGAGTGTAACTTTTCAGATGAACCTGCCCAAGAGCACTCGATGCCACCTCTTCATTGTGTTCGCGTTTGCAGGATTACAAAGAGATAATTTTGCCAACATTTTAGAAGGTGTTACCTATTTCCCCAGGACTTCTCTTAATCCTTTGAGAGTCAAATCATTATTTTGGGAGGCACTCAGCCTGTCTTCATCATGAAGATTCTCAGATGCTACCTGGCCTCACTCTGCCAGAGCCTCACTGAGTGGTAGCTCTGCATGCAAGTCTCCAAAATCACTCATCATCTTCACCAAATCCTGCATGATTTACAATTATTCTCTGTGATATCTTTGTCTCCTGTTTGCACTGCACTGTCAGACGTTCATGACACCCAACGATCCAGTGGAAAGATGAGGGGAGGGGAAAGAAGAGCTTTGGGTTTTGTGCTATGCTGTTTCCCCTGCCACCTCCTAATAGCACGGACTGAGGATAATACCTAGATCAAGCATGTCAAACTCGCGGCCTGTTGGAGGAGGAGCATGCCTCGTTTATTTGGTTGGTGTTAGCCTTTGAGTTTGACATGCTTGACCTGGATACTGAGGACTGCCCAAAGCAGAAACAAGTAAGGTGGGATTGGCCACCCAGAGAAAGTCCACCCCACAAATGCTCTTTCGCACTGTGCTGTGGCTCCTACTGGCCCTTACACACTGCAAAGCCACCCGCTCCTCCCAAAAGAGCCACCAGACAAAGGCCACTTAGTCAGATGACACTTTAATTGGCTAGAAATAGAAAACCTGTCTCTGGAGCCTGTCAGGAGCCACGCGTGGAACAGAAGAGAAAGCGGAGGCACAGCACTGAGGGCCCAGGGGAAAAAACAGGCCGAGCAGGTCAGCGATGGCTGAAGAATCCTTGAGGATGGTTATATTTAAACGGCTTCATCCTGCTGGGACCCCTAGAGAAACAGGAGAGGGGTGATCAGTTCATACCATGCCCTTTGGGCTGACGGAAGAAATTAGGGTTACCTGCACAATACCATAGAGCTGTTAGGGGAAAAAATAAATGTGTGAGAAAAGCAGACTGCAGAACAATATGTAAGGTGTGATGCCATTTTTGTAAAAATGTCTATATGCTTGCAAATGCATGAACACAGGCCTGGAAGGGCCCTCACTAACAACGGGAACTTCTGGGGACAGGGTGTGGGCACCCTCACTTTTTAATATATTTAACAACTATTGACTGTTTTTTTCTGTGTTTAACAATGTACATACATGGTTTAGTTCTATAATTTAAAAAAACAAAGGAAAAAAATTTAAAAACCTCTTTTGTAAGAAGAGTCCCATGCAGGAGGAAGGTAGGACTCTGAAGTCAGGGGCTGAAAAGAACCTGCACCAAGTGCCTGCTCTTAGATGCTATTGCTATGATTTTATAAGTTTTACAGATGAAGCAACAGTCCCAAGGAGTTAAACTATCTGCCCAGCATTATACGGTCAGAAGGTGGCAGAGCCCAAATTCAAGACCAGGTCTGATGCCAAAGCCTTGACCTCATGAAGCTTAGGTGCTTCAGCTATCATCCTGGGCGCCCAAGCAGAACTTCACACAAGAGGCCCCTTCCACACCGCTTCCCAGTAACTGATGTCCAGGTGAAGGTCCTCCTTTATTCATCTGCCTATGACTGACATTCAGTAGTAACCACTAGGTAACAAACACCCTGGATTTTGGTCTGAGTAAGGGAATGTAGGGGGCGGGGAAGAGAAGAGGAGAGGAGAGGAGGGGGTGGGGGAAGAGAGAGAGAGAGAGAGAGAGAGAGAGAGAGAGAGGGAGGGAGGGAGGGAGAGGGGGAGAGAGAGAGAGCGGTTGTAGATTACGGAGAAAAAAGTTTTTAATTCCAACACCAAGAAAACCACTTAGCTAAGTGTGGGTTCATTCTGCCTGCCCGTGCTCGGCACTGTGTGTATGCTCCAGCTGGTTTCATTTCACCCTCCCAACCATACCTGAAGTGAATGCTGTTTTACCAGCGAGGAATCTGAAGCTCAAAGAGACTAAGAATAGACCCTAATCACACAGGTAGGAGCAGCAATTTGAACCTAGGTCTTTCTGGCCCCAAAACTTTTGCTCATAACCATGAGGTCATATACCTCCCAACACCAGAAGGGCACTGTCATTTGGGCAAGTCTAAGCATACGTCCGATGGAGAACCTGCAGCCTGAAGGTACCCACCAGCCTCTGTAAAGTTGTTGTGCTGAATGTTGGGAATGGCTATGCTAAATAAAATTTGGTGCATTAAAAAAAAAAAAAAAGTTCCGCCTCCTGGCTTGATCCCAAGGGTCAGAAGGACTTCAGGCCAAGACCCTCACCAGTCATGGAGTTAATTAGAGCTGAGTGGCCAAAGCAGCACCTTCCAATGCCCTTACAGAGCTCAGCGTGGGTGACATTCAAAGCACTTCAGAAAATGGGTCCTTGGGGAACCATTAGGTGACAGCAAAGAAACACTGGCCATGTGAGTGATCCCACCCTAGGAATGTGCTACAGCAGGCTGGGAGGGTGGGAAGAGCTGAGGTCTCACACAGACCCACTAGGGAGAGCAAGTCCTAGAAGGCACCAACATCCAGCCACCAGCACCACCTCCCAGGAGCCACTTCGGGGTTAGAGCTGGTTATTATCAGAGAGGACCACAAATCAGGCCAGGCGGAGGTGCCAGACACGGGGGAGGGTGCTGGGGACACGTTCCCCAGGCTGGGACTGGCTGCCTGAGAAGGTGAGGGGCAGATAAGGCGCCTCTTAGACTGACAGGGAACAGGGGGCTGTCCTGATTAGAAACAGATTCTAGTCCTTCCCCTACCCAGACACCATTCCTCTCTTGCCCCAAACAGAAGGGATGCCTGAGCAATATGAACTTGGGAGTTCTGGAATGGACTCTAAGAACATGAGTTAGGGGACAAAAGTGAAAGAGAGGACCCCAAAGCGAAAAGAAAAGTATCTAGAAGTGCCAGGAAATACCATCCTGGAAACTTTACATAAATTAAAGATAATTTATTGTGAGCTAGACGGTAACATTTCCACTTCGGCCTGTAGGAAATAGACTCAGAGCTTAGCTGAAGTGATTCTTCCAAGGTGAGCAGCAAAGGAGAGGTCTGTACTTGTGTTTGTCTTCCTTCAAGGCTGGTTCCTGCTGTCTAGCCCGACTGCCTAGAGCTATGGTTCTCAAAGACATGTGAGCGCCTCAGGAAGAGTACAGTAGGACTGGTGGAGGTGCATGCAGCTTAAAAGGCTTGTTTGGATGGTACAGAAAGTATAAAGTAAAAGTCAGCCAAATCCTCTCGGTTCATGGTTCACTACGGCTCACTCAGGGGGTGGTCCCCCTTCAGAGGGTGTTTGTGAAGAACAATTGGACCAGGTTGGTAAGAGCGGTGGCAGGAAGTTTTAGGAAGGAGGCAGCAAGGTCTCCCCAGGAAATTCGGCAGCAGGATTTTAAACTCCTCTGTGAACAGAGATCAGTGCACCTGGGAACAGGTATGCCCTCTATGCCAGGCTCTGCTCTCTGCCCCAAATGCCCGTGAGAGGCAGGACTGGAGGTCCCTGGCACTCTGACCCCTCCCCTCACCTGAAAAGCCGCAGACACATCTTCTCCTGGGGAAACTCCTTGGGCCCCTCCACGCTGTCATCGTGGATCTCGGTCTCCAGGTAGACGTCCAGCAGCACGCACAGGCGCTGCAGCTGGTTGGTCAAGAGCTGATGGCCGGGCCGGGGCCCACACAGTTCCTTGTAGCACACATTGACCTCGCTCTCCATGGCCTACAGAGTGGGAAGTCTGGAAACTTAGCACGACTTTCAGACTGCTGGGTCTGACAGCTCCACAGAACAGCAGCTGGGCCTTGCAGGAGCTAGTGCACACCACATCAAGCTGGATTGGATTACCCTAAACCTACCCCTCCTCAAAACATGGGGTCTTCCTGATTCTGACCCATAGCTTTCCCTGCCTTGCACACCAACAGCCAAGAGAACGGAGGTGTGTAGAGAAGGAATCTCACGCTGAGATCCAAGTCAGAAGGAGTTAGGGTTAAAAACATGCTCCACAGCCTTAAGGCCACCGTGGAATCAAGTCATCAGGCATAATAATAATTAACAGCTGCAATGATCTCACTCTCATCTCATTCCAGCAATCCTATGCTTCTAAGTCAATTCGCATTTGCACAGAAGCCCAAGAGAACCACCTTAAGGCAGGTATTTATATTTTTCCTAATTTGTAAATGGGGTGAAATCTGTGGACCTCAAACTAGGTAACTGGTTGAGATGGGTCCAGGTTCTTTCCTCCCTTATAGCATGCAGCCTCCAGTATGTTCTCTAAATCCTGGTAGGCTTCTCTGTCCTAGGAATTATGCCAGTGTCCCGCCCTTAGCTCCCCAGAGAGGCTCTTCTTGCTCCTCTGGTCACCTCAGAAGGGCCTTACCCGAATATTGTCATCATTGTTGTTCATTTTCTCCCCTTTCCAGTTTAGACAGAGCTGGAAAATGGGTGGGATGGAGGAGTAGCCGGGGTTCAGCACCACAGCTGCCTGGAGTTTGGCTGGGAAGGGAGAGGAGGAAAAATCAGTTGTGACCCAGAGCTAGCCTTAGGGGTCCGTCCCCATCGGACCCCTAAGGCTAACTCTGATGTCCCATATTAATCCGAGTGCTCCAGAGCACATTCTGGTACTAAGCTGGCTTTTGTGCTTGTTCTGGCATTTCCGAAGTGGAACTGCCAGGTTGTAGAACATGATGTCTGTGACTCTGGTGCCTCTAAGGAGGCAGAGGGGTATGGACTCCCCAGAGTTGAGTCCACGCTGGGTTTGCCTGAGTTCTATTTGTTCCTTGGACAGAAGTTTGTTTTAACTGACATTTAGTTGCCAGCAAGTTAAGGATTTTCCCATGTAAAGGCATACTGTTGTTTCAATATTGTGTATCAGCTGTTACACCAAAGCTATCCTCTCTATTCTGTTCCTTTTATTTTTAGATATTTTGTTATGTAAAAACTTGTTAACAGCCAACATTTATTGAGTACTTACTCTGTTTCCAAGCACTGTGCTATTCTGCACACTTTATTACCCTAACAATGATTCTGAGATGGGTACCATTATCATCATCCCCACTGTACATATAAAGAAACTCAGGCTCCAAAAGGAACTTTCTTCAGGTCAAACAGGTACAATGCAGCAGTGCTGACTTGACTGCCTGATGTCAGTGCTGTGTTCATAATCATTCAATGAAATACTTGTATTTCTTTAACATATTCATTTTTTCTCTGGGGGAAGTCTTTGCCACTCTCAACAGGATGACATTTATCGTCTCCACCAATGGGCTAAGTATGCCATTCTTTTTAAATTTTTTTTATTGTTTTAAGTATTACAAATAGTAGTACATATGTCTCCTTTTTTTCCCCCCATTGATCTCCCCCCGACCTCCCCTACCCCCCAGTACATGCCTTCACCTGCCCGCCCTCCCCCCCGCCCCTTTTTTCATTGTTTATGGGAGGATTTAAAAAAGAACTCTCTGACACACCAGTAATTCAAATAACAGTGGGCAAGAGAGTGCGGGTTAAGACAATTCTTCCTCGACAGTCACAAAAACATTTATTATAAAGTGATTCCTTTCTTTACTGTTGTGTTGCCTCTGTCACAGTGGTCTGCATATATTTGATTGAACTCTATTCACTAACTTTTTGTTAATCTATACTATGTAAACTTTTCAAATCGATCTGTTGTATGACTTAAGGATTATATATGTACTTGGGTTTGTTGCCCACTTATTCATTTAAATGTCAACCTTAATTTTTCAAATTCTCCAATACAGCTAATGAAAATTTTAATTTTCATTCATTTTATGTATGAATCTAGAATACTTATTATCCTTCTAAGCTTTCATCTGATCAACCAGGAAGCAGAAGTAATGTCTTCCAATGACTTTCTACCCTTGGGGCTTCATAAATTTTTGGACTGCATAAGGATGAGGTAAAAGTGTATTTTAAAACAGGAGAGGATGAAAAGCAAATGCAAAGCCCTGGCTGGGTAGCTCAGTTGGTTAGAGCATCATCCCAATACACCAAGGTGAGGGTTCAATCCCTGGTCAGGGCATAAACAGCAGTCCACCAATGAGTGAATAGATAAGTGGAACAACAAATTGATGTTTCTCTCTCTAAAATCAATAAAATAAAATTTAAAAAAAAGCAACTGCACGAATTCAAAATAGTAGTCCCCTACCATGAGGGAGAGCATGAAGTGGGATTGAGAGCCTCACTGTATCTGAAATACTTAATTTTCTCAGAATGTTTTTAAAATCACATGAAGAAAAAGAGGAGGGAAGAAAAAACTACAAACAAGTACCCCGACCCTGTGGCCACAGTACCAAGTCTCGGGAATCCGATCCTGTGGTCCGAGCCAGGCTGCTGAGGCTGGGGCCGGGCAATAGCATCCCAGGGAGTATCTGGGTGGCTCAAGCAGGAAGCCCTGGCCAATCAGATGCCAGGACACCTGTGAGGAATCACAGTTTTGATGCCTCCAATGAGCGCAAAAACTGCAGAGGGAAGAAGGTCCTGCCACCCTGCACCTCACAACCTGAGAGGGACACGTCAGTCCTTCTGGGGAGGGGGTAAGAACAGGTGATCGATTCTAGAGAGCAGTAAAGCCAAGAGCTCAGGGTCAGAGGTCAGACTGGGTTCGTGACTAAGTCTTAACGTTTTCACCTATACAATGAATATTACCATCCCTAGGACAGTCTTGAGGATTAAATGAGATGAAGTACTCACCTAATGATGGCTGTCACATTCATTACTATTTGCTGAGTCCTGCAGCAGGATTCCAGATCTTTCGCTTTCTTTGGGCAATTTCCAGGAATGTTTTATTCTCAGCCACTCCCCTTGCCTAGAACCACAGTTATGAGCAGAACAAATTACCTGTGCCCCTTTCCACGAGTGCCATGTAGTAGAGATTGGTGTCCCCAGCCAGTCCTGCCTCCACAATGTCTTTGGTGAAATGCAGCTCCTAGAAGTCACCACAGACAAGGAATGAATTGCTGGCTCCTTTGAAACCTCCTGCCCGCCTGGTGGAGACATCAGCCTACGGTCTTCAGGACAGCAATGATGCACTGTCATTCCTCTACCTACCACGTAATCCTCATGGGCAATCGTCACCCACTTCACCAGGCGAGAGACAACCTTTGCAGGGAAGAGGTAGTGGCAATCGCTAGTAACTGGTACAATGCCATGTTCTAAAAGAGAGCAAGACAGGGGGAGTCACAGGTAGAAATCAGGTGCCACAGCTAGATAACCAGCATCCTCTAGAGAGATCAGATGGCCTTGCCAGATGTCTAGGTACACCGGGCACTCAGTACGTGCCCAGGCCAACATGTGCCGGGAATGCAGGCACACCAACCTGCATTCAATTTTTTTAAATTTTACTTTATTAATTTTAGAGAGAAAAACATCAATTTGTTGTTCCTCTTATCACTCAGGGCTACGTGCTGTGGTCAGACCCAGCACCAGCATTCACGGTGCTTTATCCTTAAAGCAAATGACAGTCAGCAAAACAAGAGCCCCCAGCAGCCAAATCCAATGACAGTGCCGCTGCAGCAGGGATGGTTAATTAGATCGAGTCGCCGAGAGGGCTGTTTCCATAGCTGACCTTGATGGAGGAAAAGACTGACGTGTTCTGTGTCAGCTCCTCTAGGGAAGAAAGGCTGGAGAACTGTTCCAGCGTGAATTCCTGCTGGCATTTCAGTAAGCAAATGTGCCAACACAGTAAACGCTGCCCAGGATGACAATCACCCAACCTTGAGACAAACAAACGCAGCAATGCTGATGGGGAGAAAGGCCCGACGGACAAGCAATGCTGCCCTGGAGAGACCAGGGTCCACGTGGAGCACAAGACCGAACCAGAGGGGTAGGGTCTCCCGGTGGTCCTAGAAACCCAGTGTCTGTCCTGACAGCCCTCTTGTATCAGAAAGACCTTAACCCTCACTATCTTTCAAGTGCCTTGTACGTAGTAAGCCTTTGACAAGTATTTACTGAATGAATAAATGAAGAGAAGCCCCGTATGGCCACCACCGTGGTCACTGGCTCAGCAGAATCACCTGGGAGCTTATGAAAAAGAGGGGCTCAGCCTTACCCTGGAGGGTGTTAGCTCAGTAGGTCTCAGGGAGGGATGAGGAGTAGATCCCTATACAGCTGTATCCAAAGAAGCTGAAGGTGGGCTCCATGAATCATGTGCTGGACTCCCACTAAATATCTGTAGAATGCACACCTACTAACTCAGGATGAGCTGCCCCTGGCCAACTTGTGCCACCAGAATGCTCTGGGCCTCCTCTGTGAGCCTAAACCGCCCTGATGACCCTGGGGGAGTTCAGATATGTGCTTGGATGGCCTGCAGCTCTCTCCAGGGGCCCTGCCAACACCGCAGCTCAGCAAGAGCCCGAAATCCAGCCCTCTTTAATTTGTTGTCAGGATTCCAGACATCTGAATGAAGAGCTAGGTTGTTTTTGTCCGTGTTGAGTGAATGGCTCTTGAGCCACAGCCCCAACACCAGCTTACCCAGGGACGCGAACTGTTTGTGGAGGGCCAGGCGGGACTGCACTCTGGTCTTTAGCAGTTTCATGGTGGTCTCCATGTGGCTGGAGCTCAGCGAGTGGTCAGCAATCACCGTATGCTGTGGATGACAGCAAGAGGCACACCTGAGTGCTCGTCCCTTCCTCCAGGCACCGCCTCTCCCCTAGGCCCTGCCTGCCTGTGGCAGCCAAGCTCACCCATGCCCTGAAGTGAGCACCTGACGGGAGAGGCAGGGTTCACCTGCTGTGACAGGCCAGACGCCGAGTCCCAGCAGAAGCAACACAAGCTGCTGGGTTCTCAGGAGGCTGTGGCCAGCTCCTGAGAAAAGGAAAGCTTCTGCTAAGGTGCCAGATGCCCTGGGTTCTGTTGCACCCAGAGCAAGGACCCAAGTTACTTTGATCTAGAGGGTTTCTAGACTCAGGGAGAAGGCAAAGGTACCTAAACACTTGGAGGCCTTGGACATTTTAGTGTCCTGAGTGGAGGGAGGACAGATCATATCCTTAAGGAAAAGCATTCTGCTAGTGTAAAGCCCCCAAAAGCCACCAGAAGCCTTTCTGGAGTCTGTATGGGTAGAGAGGAGGTAGAGCTCTCCAGCTAAGGAGATGGGATCAGTGTACACACCTGGGGCTGCTCTTTAGGAAAGTGGAGGCCACCCAGCTTCTGTACCCACAAGTAGGGGTGTCCTAAATCAAGTACGTAGTCTCTCAAAGTCAGGATGCTGCATAAAAGAATAAAATGATTTTATAATTCCTTTCTGCAATGGTCCCAGGATATAGTCTTCCTCCCAATCACCCCAAACAGATGAGTCCTGCAGGCTCAGCCATGCTTATAGCCAGGCTACCGGCAACGCCTCCTGACTTCAGTGGTTCCCTATTGTAAATTTCATCTCTCCCATGTTCACTTTTCTCTTTCCCCCTGACACTCCTCAACTAATAAGCAAATCTCAATAAAAAGTCAGTGCACATGATCATTCTCCTTACTAGTTTACAAATTTATAAAGTATTAGAGGCCTGGTGCACGAATTCGTGCACTAGTGGGTTCCCTCAGCCTGGCCCATGGGATCAGGCCGAAACTGGCTCTGACATACCCTGAGGGGTCCCAGATTGCAAGAGGGCGCAGGCCAGGCCAAGGGACTCCGCTGGTGCACAATTGGGGCCAGGGAGGGATGCGGGAGGTTGGGCCGGGAAGGGACCACCAGAGGGCTCCAGGGCATGTCCGGCCCATCTTGCTCAGTCCCGATCTGCTGGACCCCAGCAGTAAACTAACCTACCAGTCGGAGCGTTTGCCTCCTGGTGGTCAGTGCACATCATAGCGACTGTCTGCTCCCTGGTGATCATAGATAGCAGTTGAACAGCCTTAGCATATCATTAGCATATTACGCTTTGATTGGTTGAGTGGACAACTGGACGATTGGACACTTAGCATATTAGGCTTTTATTATATAGGATTTTAAAATGTTTTTAATCTTCAGAGAATTAAAATGTTCAACATTTTTATTATATCATGTGTTCTTATCATGTTCCCCACCCACCCATCCATGCCCTCCATTTGCCTCCTAAGCAGGAAAGATCATGTGTTCCCTTCTCTCAATAGAGCATTCTCTCCTGCCCCATGGTCTCCCTACCCCCTAGGAGGCTGCCGGCCCTACCAGGTCTCCTGCATTAAGCTTGAGCCACAACTCAGAAACAGAGAGGCTGAGAAAGGAGGAAATACTGCTGACTCACCCAACTTTATCAAACTGGTACTGATTGGCTGGATTCGGAGTTTTCTTTCCATGATCCCCAGGATATAAACAGCTCAGGACTGAGTCAGGAGACAGCAAGTCACTGGAAAGGGAGAAGACTGCAGTGAGAATGCAGTCTTGTCTCAAGGCAGACTTGGACTTTCGGGGGTGGTAATGCCACTTCACATTGATGACCAATGCCACCATTCAATGCATGTTTCCTGTGAGTCAGACACTTGATACACCTGAGGTCATTGGATCTTCATAACCCTATGAGGTACAGAGTATTATCATTTCCATTTTATAGAGGAGAAACTCAAGGCTTTGAAAGATATGGTTTGTCCAAAAGCATGTTGCTAGTTAAGTGCTGGAGCTGAGATTTGCACTAAAAAAAAGGCAGTAGTACTGCCCTAGTTGGTTTGGCTCAGTGGGGAGAGCGTCAGCCTGTGGACTGAAGGGTCCCAGGTTTGATTCTAGTCAAGGGCACATGCCTGGGTTGCCCCAGTAGGGGGCGTGCAGGAGGCAGCTGATCAATGATTCTCATCTTTGATGTTTCTGTCGCTCTCTCCCTCTTCCTTCCTCTCTGAAAGCAATAACAATATATATTTTTAAAAAATGACAGTACTCTTACCCAACAAAGAACAACAAAAAAAACCTATCCACCTGGCCAGTGTGGCTCAGTGGTTGAGTGTCGATTCAGGAACCAGGAGGTCGCTGGTTTGATTCTCAGTCATCAGGGCACATGCCTGGGTTTTGGGCTCCATCCCCAGTAGGGGGCATGCATGAGGCAGCTGATCGATGAGGTCCTTTCTCATCGACGTTTTCATCTCTCTATCCTTCTCCCGTCCCCTCCCTCTAAAAGCAATAAAAAAAAAAAAAAAAAAGAAAGAAACAAAACCAAAAAACCCTAGCCCTTCAAAGTTATATGGTGATCAGGGCCTTACCTAAGGGGAGCAAAGCCCCGTGACACTGGAAATAGAAATAATCAATTTTTATAGAAGCAAAAAGATCCCTTTCTACCCCAGAAAGGAAGCGTGCAACTTTGGTGCTGTGTCTATCACACTTTGACCAAATTTCATGCTACTCACAAGAAAATGCCCCCTTTATATTGGAAGAAAAAGACATCATCACCTGCACTGGAGACAAGGTGGCCCAGTGCTATAAACAGAAGGACAGTGACACCACCGCCACCCAACCAGAATGGCTAGGGCACAGCCCGTAATTAAGCGTGACAGGCAGAGAAGAGAATTGGGGGAGCCTAATAATAGAGTAATCGGATCACAAAGGACAACAGGGCCCACTCTTTCCCTCAACCAGTACAGAGGTCTCCATTTTCTCAGGAACAGCGTCAGGAGCAGCGCAGGCAGAAGAGCTAATCCTGCTGTTCTGAGCCCCCGAAATGACTTCGGGACTTAATACTGCGGCAGCGGCAGCCTTTGGCTCTTCTCCGTTCTCTGTCTCTCCCAGAATCTCTCTGTCCCCACTATCCCCCAGCCAGGGTCTGCCCCTTTCACTGCCTCATAGGGAAAACTGGCTAGAAAATAAGAATTGCCAGTCTTTGGCCAATACTTAGTGACTATTACTAACAGAATGAATCAACCAAAATAAAACACAACAGCTGAAATTGCACATAAGGGTTTCTAATTGACAAATCTTGATGGAAGAATCATCTTTTTTTTTTTTTTTAAGTTTTTATTGATTTGAGAGAGAGAGGAAGGGAGAGGGAGAGGGAGATAGAATCTTCAATTGGCTGCCTCCTGCATGCCCTCTACTGGAGATCGAGCCCACAACCTGGGCATGTGCCCTGACTGGGAATCGACCAGGTGACCTGGTGGCTCATGGGTCTATGCTCAACAACTGAGCCACAAATCTTCTTGACAAAACTTACATCTGTAACATGTGTCTCAAGACAACTGACTTGGGTAAAAACAATAGACATGAAAGGGGAAGCTATAGTCATAAAAATACAACATTGAAACAAAAAGCTATTCAATTAGTCAAATCTTTTTGTTACAAAATTTTAATGGAAAAGGGATTAAAAAAACCTTGATAAAATAAAAATGGAAAATCAGTAAAAATAGTTTAATGGCTTAATGGATTAAAATGCCCCACTGGAGATCACTCTGGAAAATAATTTGAGGAAAATTCAGCAAGGCTAGTATAATTCTGATTAAAATGTTTGTGTTAAAAACATTAATTCCCTAATGGATTAATAGATCCTGGCAAGAGTCATCAATATCGCAAAGATAGATAACTTGGGTCTCCTGATGGAAGCTCTCAACATCTATGACACAGTCCTGCCCCTCTGTCCCCTCCAAAATATCAAAATGGAATTTCATCTAATTACAATTTAAATGAAATACATGGGGAAGGAGTAACCCATAAAACTGTACTGCAGGGATGCTATAATCAAAATCTAATTCTGGAGGAAAAATACAGAGAAAACAACACTATTTCTCAACAAAAGATGGCAGAGACATTCAGATGAAAAGGTGCCTGAGAGAAGCTTCACCCAATTGCAACACATGGACCATACGGAGATCCTGAGTCAAACCCAAACTGTAAAAACCAAACGAAAACAACTAACTTAAGAGAAAACCAGAGGTACTTGCACTCTGGCTGACTACTGGGTGATGTACTGTGATCCTATCAAGGGGGACAAAGAGAAAGACAAACAAAACCATACATCAGGCTGGTGTCTCCAGGGGCCACAGCAGCCTGTACTTGAGCCAAGGCCTCTGGAGTGGGAGTCTGGAGCCCTAGACCCAGGGCTTCCACGATCACATGCCCCCTGGACCTCAGTTCATCCATCTGTACACTAAGGGGATGAGCTAGACAAAGCCTGAAGGACCTCAGTTCATCCATCTGTACACTAAGGGGATGAGCTAGACAAAACCTGAAGGCTTACCGTCTTCAAAAACCCCGCAGGGCCCCCACAGTCGTCCTCCCACTGCCCAGGTAAGAACAATCTGGGATTGCCCTAACCGGTTTGGCTCAGTGGACAGAGGATTGGCCTGTGGAGTGAATGGTCCCAGGTTCGATTCTGGTCAAGGGCATGTACCTTGGTTGTGGGCACATCCCCGGGTGTGTGTGTGTGTGTGTGTGTGTGTGTGTGTGTAGGAGGCAGCTGATCGATGTTTCTCTCTCATCGATGTTTCTAACTCTCTATACCTCTCTCTTCTTCTCTGTAAAAAATCAATAAAATATATTAAAAAAAAACACAAAAACAATCTGGGTGGGATTGAGCTGAGTTTAAAGTGAAAATCCCAGTACCTTGTGACAGAAAAAGAAAATCCGTCGACCTGATAATGTGCCAAATTTCATTTTCATTTTCAAGCTCTTTCAACACTGGCTGTAAAAAGCGGTTACTCCGCCCTACCTACTCGCTCTGCAATCTGCCGCAGTCACTTTTGTCCTCTGCTGTGGAGGAGGACGTCACTAAGTCAAGTCACTGAGTGCTTTCTAAAGACCAGTGAGGCGCCAGGACTTGCAGGCTAAGAGGACATGACGACAGAATTCAAAGTAGGCACCAGCCTCCCAGAGCCAGAGGAGAGAGAAACTGCCAGCAGCCCAGCACCCCGCCTCTCGCCACAGCCCCCTCCCTAGCCCCCTCCGCCACGCCTGCTCATACCCTGCACTGATGGGGGTGATGAGCTCCGTGGCAGTTGTCACTTTGGCTTTTACTGTCATGATGTTGAGGTTCATGAGATAGTAGAAAGTCAGGTGCAGCACGCTGTCGTCTGGACAGGGAGGGAGAGAAAGGAATGGATGAGTGAAACATGAGAGCAGAGTTATCGGTTTTACAGAAAGGGAAGTCAATGAGGCTTTAAGGTATTTTACTATAAAAACAAAAACTCAATGGCAATTTAATGTTGAGGGGAAAAAGCAGACTGCCTACAAATTCTGTGTTACTTCTCTCTCCAAAAGGTGGATCTCCATTTCCCTCCCCTCGAGTGTGGGTTGGACTTACAGACCCTGCTTCTGACACACACAGTATGAAAAGGGAGTGATCCAGTGATCACCAAGTGGATCCAGGTTTACATCACCAGGAATAAGACACAGGGATACCATGTACCCCTGACAATGAAGATAATCAGAGAAATATGAAATCAGAATCTGTTCTTGGGCAAAGAGGCCCCCTCGCTTGCTGGGCCCTGTGTACCTACAGCTGGCTGAACTCCCAAGTGCTATGGGACCCCCAGAACAAGGGGAGCCAGACCTTTGCACTTGAGGTCCAGCATGACGGACAGCGGGTGCCTCTTCAGCATCTCCTTGCGTTTGTCATCCAACTGAACTCCCAGTGTGGGTCGCCGGCGTTTCTGGACAAAGAGAAGAATGGACACGATGAGCACTGGTCGTACAAAACCTCTCCCTCCTCCTCCCTACCGGCCTGGGCCTCGGCACTGCTGCCTGGACCTGATGCTGCAGCTATTCAGCGGCCAGGCTCCCAGCAGCCCTTTCCTTCAAACCTTTCTTCTGCTTCTGGGAAGGATGGCACCTGCCAACTAGCAGGCCCCAGCTGCTTGGCACGCCCCCAAAAGGAACCAGCTCTCACCGTGGTCTGCTCCTCCTCGGCATCCGAATCGCTCTCGTCATCTGCAGACACAGAGAGAAGGCATGTAGAGTGGAGGGGGCTCCCGATGCTCCCTTAAAGCACCTCAACCCAGGGTGGAAAGGGACCCAGACTCTCTGTCGTTCATAATTTTTTTTTTTTAGGATAAATTAACTTGCTGCTTCATATTCAGTATAGAAAACATGATGATGCAAGAAAACAAAGAAAAGAGAAATGACCTGTAATCACACCACCCATCTTTTAGAGTTTTTCACGTTTTTTAATGTTCTCCTATGGACCATAAGTCCTTCCACTGGTGGTGGTGGTAGCAACAATAGTAATAAAGTAACAATAACAGCAGCTCATACAATTTGAGTGGTTGCCATGTGCTGATGATGATGCTAAGGGCTTTTGCATGCATAACCTTGTTTCATTCACATAATTCTACATGAGGTATTACTACCCTGTTTGGACAGGTGACTAAACTGAGGCTGAGGAAGATTAAAGAGGTTCCCTGGGACCAGTGAGCTGGTGAGTGCAGGGCTGAAATCCACAGGCAGGGCTTTCCCTGTCTCCCCCTGAACGTAATAATCAAGCTCCTTCTTAAACAAATTCAGTACAGCTAACTTCCAAAGGACCAGTACTGCCCTCAGGTGGTGACTTAGTGTCCCCGAGCAGCTACAGAAGACTTGGGGGAGGATCCTGACCAGCACATTACCTTGGGATTCCTCGTGAGGTTTAAACAGGGCCTTGGCTTCGTCCACACTGCCTTCGATCGCCACAGACAACGTCTTATCTGGGAGCAAGAAGAAGCTTTGTATGATTGCCGCTGAGGGTAGGAGCTCAGCTGCACAGGCAGGTCAGCTCTGGGACTGCATCTCTTCTGCCTTTGTCCCAGCTCCTGACTGACTGGTGTGGGAGGACAGAAGCCCTTTCTCCAGATGAAGAGAAACAGGTAGGACACTAAGTATGTTTTGCATCATTTACCGAGAACAAAGAACCCAAAGTGTAGATTCCTGGACAAGTCTGACCTGAGACTAGTGGTGAACACCTCCGGTTTCAGGCTTAGACCAAGGTGCAGAAATCCCAGCCTCGGGCCTAACGCTGCACGGTACTCTTCTGCCACATGCCTTGAAGGTTCTCATGCAGAAACGCGTAACTGTCACATCGCAGAAATAATGGCTTTCGCCCGACCAAGTGCTCCTTCTCTATTCCACATCATACCAAGCACCCGCTGGCACCGTGACATTTCACTGGGAGGCAGGAGGACAGTGGGCACAAACTTGGACCCTGCAGTCCAGTCCTGGGCCTGAATCTAGCTCAGTTCTATTCAAGACCAGATCTATTCGACTGGAGCTTGGCATCTGAAGAACCATGCACCAGACCCAACATCTTCCTGAGGAACGCCTGGGCCTGCCTTTGAAGAGCCCTGTGGGTCTAGAGCTGGGAGGTCAGACAGACCAGCTCCCCTCCTGCTCCACTCACAAGAGTACACAGATTACAGACAGTCCCAGAAGCCTGAAATGATCTGTCCAATCGTCCTGAGGAGGGATGACAAACTTCCCCCAAGGGGCAAGCCACGGGGATAATATTCCCAGGTAGCCGACCACTCCTCTCTCTGACAAACCTGCATGACCCATCACACCTCACCCCAAATAAGCTGGTTGTCCCCATCGACCACTGGCAAACTTTTGAGTAATTTAGTCCTGAAATTCTACAATGAAATGAGAATGGAAACAGGTTGGGGTTTAAACGGAAAAGAAAATTACTCACCCTGTCTAGGGGGCTGGGAGGATTTCATATGAGCTGATGATGGAAACAGGAGGGAGGACAACGGGGAGGGAGGACAACGGGGAGGGAGGACAACGGGGAGGGACAGGACCAGAAGGACCCAGAAGACATAAGAAGAGAGACAGTGATGTGGTGGTGCCTACAGCTGGGAGGACAGGCATGCCCTGGTGGGGTGGGGAAGAAACTTTAGGTGCTGGGTGAAAGCGGCAGTAGGGCAAGAGGCAGGGTCTCCAAAACGTCTCAGAACCCTGGAGGAGTAGAGGGCTGCCTTTAAGCTTATCGTGAGGACACAGTCCCTCACTGGGCAATTCACCGTAATGACATGCAGCCTGTTTGGGGCGTGGAAAAGCCCAGGAGAGCTGGCGGGGACCTGTGTTCGGTTTCTGAAGCTGAGCAAGAGGTGCCCATCCACCTGCCAAGTGTGCTTTGGGCTGCCTGGGCACTGCACCCAGCAGGCGACCAGCCAGGCTCATCAAAGATTCAAAGCCATCCACTGTGAAATGCCCATCAGTTTAGTCTAGCCTCAGGCCAGCTAGTCCAAGCAGCCATGCTGGGTGGTGCACAGGGGAGGAGGTACTGGTCACCTGCGGGAGTCTGAGCAGGGCCTAGAGCTTTCCTCAGCCGGCAGTGCTTCCAAACGACCCCATCAGCCACAGCTGCAGCTCCCACGGCCCCTCTTCACCAGGCCCCGCACTTACCACAGGCCTGCCCATACGCAGTGGCCTGGACAAAGAGGACATAGAGGGGAGGTGGCAGGTGTCTGGCTGTCTCGTACTGTTTGTGAGCCTGGTCGAAAGGCATGAACAGGTACTCTTGCACTGGGAGGGAAGCCTGCAAGCGTTGAGGAGGAGGAGGAGCAATTAGAACTTTCCATAGTGCTGAAGGAAATTTCCGTAAATCAGTACAATCACTTTACAAACCTAAATGTATGCAAGGCATATTTTTTAACAGGAAAAATTAAGTTCCGCCCACACTGGTAGTTTCCATTTTTGTTCTGTCCCTTATCCCATTATAAAGTGTTACTGGGAATATTTCTGTTAACAATTCTGATTCTATGCCTAGTGTGGAAGGGAGGAAATGCAGACTTGCCAAACCCCTGAAAAGGGAATTTATAATTTCTCTAGGGTCCTTTTGCCAAGTTCCTTCCTATCAACCATTTCCCCTGCTTCATAAAACTGTAAGGGCTTAGACCAAATCTGGCTTCACCCCGCAAACAAAACCAGGTCACCTATACAGACAGACATTACAGCGTACAGGTGAAGGGGGACTTTTCATCCTAGGGTACCTAATGGCTTTCAAACATGAGTTTTGTTCTTTTCAGAGTACGTCGATCTACTAACGACCTTCTCCTGAGGTACAATCAGGGGGATCTAACAGATATGCACAAAAGCACACTTAGGCACCTACAGACTTCGGGGGCTGGTAAAGACCATGCAGGGGGTAAACTATAGAGAGTTAGCAAAAGTGGGCCTGTTCGGTGTGGCTCAGTTGGTTGGGCATCAAAGCGTACGGCCGAAAGGTGGCCAGTTCCATTTCTGGTCAGGGGGCGCAGGAGGCAGCTCATCAATGTTTCTCTCTTACATTTGACGTTTTTCTCTCTCCCCCTCTTCCTTCCCCTCTCTCTAAAAATCAGTAAAAAAAAAATTTTTTTTTTTTTAAATGTGTTTTACCGGGATAAGGCTTTGGGATAATGCTGGCCAGTGTTGCTCAGTGGTTGGAGTGTTGTTCTATACAACCAAGGGTCCTGGGTTCAATTCCAGGTCAGGACACGTACCTGGGTTAGATCCCTGGCCCCAGTCGGAAAGCTTATAGGAGGCAACCAATCGATGTATCTCTTTCACACTGATGTTTCTCTCCCTCTCTCCTCTTCCCTCCCTTCAACTTGCTCTAAAAACCCATGGAAAATATATCCTCGGGCGAGGATAAACAAACAGACAGAAAGAAAGCACCCCAAGTAAAACTGTGTATGCGTCCCTGAGCCCACCTGGCCAGCTTTTCTTCGGCCCAGGACCACCCTCGAACTATACTGTAACTTAGGGTAGGGTGACACACCTGGGAACACCCAAAGGGAGACATGGCTGCTGATGGCTCGGGTCGGCAGGGTCTCCTGGGTTCTTCAGTGGAGGCAAAGCAGAGGCTGATGGGCTGAGGGTTGTGGGGAAGGCCCTCACCTGCATGATGCTGTTCAGGCGAGGCTGGAGGCTGCTCAGGTATTCCTTCTTCACTTCAATCTCCTTAAGGATCTTCTCCTTGTTGGAGAGGGACTCTCGGTACTTCTCCGCCAACCTGTTGGGAAAGGACAGAGCACTGTCCCTAGATGCTCTCCAGAGATATCCTGACATACCTGTTCATGGTCAGAATCCACCTAATAAAAGCAGCTGGGACGAACTAATGTTTACCTAGCACATACTATATGCCTGGCACTTTGAAGAACTCTTTATAAGCATTACTGCATTCACTCTTTATAAAAACCCTGCTAGAGCCTGCTAGTGTGGCTCAGTGGTTGAGTGTTGACCTATGAACCAGGAGGTCATGGTTCAATTCCCAGTCAGGACGCATGCCCGGGTTGCAGGCTTGATCCCAGTAGGGGGCGTGCAAGAGGCAGTCAATCAATGATACTCATCATTCATGTTTCTCTCTCTCTTCCTTTCCCTTACTCGCTGAAAATCAATAAAAATATATTTAGAAAAATGAAAAAATAAAAACCTTGTGTCTGTTAAAAAACAAGCAAACCCCACCAACCAGCACCCTGGAAGACAGGGTCTTTTCTATGCCCAAAGGAGGACAGAAGGCTCAGGGAGGTAGATAACCTGCCCAAGGTCACCCAGGAAGAGCACACACTGAGCTAGGCTTTGAACCCATGTCTGTCTGGCTCCAGAGGCTCTGCCCACAACCTCCAGGGAATTCCCCGTGTCATCATTTGCTCCATTTCTTTTCTCTAGAGGCAAGACCCAACCTTTCACCAACATGTGGACCTAATAGCTACAGGACCCAAATGAGGCCATAGAGTGGCTTGAGTGGGGTGGGGTGGGGTGGGGAAGGATCCCAGACCACAGGGGAGTCACAGGCCCATCTGCTAAAAATTGACACCAATCCCTAAGCATCAGACTTAGTACTTGTTAAATTTATAACACGGACCAAAGGCACAGAACACATTCTATAACCAAAAAAGGCCAGGGATAAAAACAGCTGCTTCTCCAGTGAAAAACAGTCAAATCCAATCAGGGAACGATTATGTGAAATACAATTTGTCTGTACGTGGAAGCTCGTACAACCTTCTAAAATAATGTTTGCCAAGCTTTAAAAAAACAAAGGGGGAAAAGGCAAAATCAAAATTAGATTTGTGGTATAAAAGGTATTTAGGTCTCACGTGTTAAAATTTTAAAGGAAAGATGACTCCAACTTTCCGTTAACAGCCTTAAGCAATTCCAACCCCACTCATGATGCAGTTGGCCAAATTGGAACTATCAGGTGTGAATGCATCACAAAATGGGGTTTGGTCTTAGAGACTATTCTGCTGGTTGCACAGAGCTTTGCTGTCTGATTGTGGATCATAACCAAGTACTATCCCTGTGGCTAAAGGGCCGTGTCTGCACAGGTTAACAAGGTCAGGGAAGAGGAAAGCCACCTTTTCCGCTGCTCCAGCTCCCAATCCAGACGTGCAAGGGTTTGCTGGTGAGGGTCTCCCATGGTGATTTCAGCCTTGCTGATGTCTGGAGGAGCCTCTTCATAAAACTCCTCTACACTGACCAGATCAATTTCTTCATGCTTTGACCTAAAGACAAAAACAAGCGTCAAGCTGCCATTCTTAGGAACCCAAGCTGTGGCTTAAAGAGGCCCCCAGTTCTTCCCCATATACACCCACTTAGCCCAGGTCTACAGCTACGCAGGGACATGCCTCACTCCAGGGCCACTGGCCTTTCCGTGGGCCCAGTTCCACGGCATTTTGGGTTTGTCAGCTTTCATCTGAGCAATGGTTATAGGCTGGGACATCGCACGCATTCTTACACCTGGAGTGAGTTTATTTCCTCCACGTACCCTTCCCCTGGGTTCTTCCAATAATAATACCTTTTTAAACTGTACAAAGTCAAAACCAGGAAAGTGGCAATGGTATGATGCTAGTAACTCAGATACAGACCTGATGTGGATTTCACCTCTATCAGTATTTAAGTATTACTATGTGATGAATTTGTGGAGCAGATAAGAGTCCTCAAAAATCATCATCATTATTATTAAAAATAAACCAGACCCAATGTCTAATGTGCCCACTCACCCCAAGTTTATGACAAATAACACCTTCAGTTGGTAAAAATGGGTCTGACCAAGCAAGAATATGCGCCCTTCTCTTCTACTCCTTCCTCCCTTCTCATCTCTCATGGTGGGTTTGCCAAGAGGCATTATTACATTTTAAAAAGAACACTGCCAAACTCTCGTTTGTTCACACGAAGGCAGCTAAACAGCAAGAAATTCCGGTTCCAATTCATCTGTAAAAATGAACTGCTGGACCGTTAGAGATGAAAACTGGGCCAAAAGGTTAAAAGGCCATGACTGGAGGTGAGCTGCTCCCACACAAGGCTGCTCCGAAATCAAACTGGAAATGAATGCAAAGGCCCCTACTAGGGAGAGACAACTGCTTCTGACCAGGTGCAGAGCTCAAACTCAAAACGGTCAGACAGGCTTAGGAGTTTCTTTGTGCAGCCTGAATCTACTGCCTCCAATCTTCCCTCTCCAAGTCATCTATTCACCCTTCTCCCAGGTCCTCCGGTCTCCATTATCACCCGATTTCTTTTTAAAGAGACTAGCTCACACAGAGCTATGCAGGAAAACGCAGCTACCAACAGACCATCTTGCTGAAGCCCTGTTCTCCAAAACTCACTTAAACTCCAGACATTTAGTGATCTCCTTCTGCAGGTGCATCACCTCATACAACAGGTTCTGGAGCTGCAGGTGATAGGCATCTACTTTCTGCTTGGCCTGAAAGGAGGACAAGGTCAGAGGTGAGTGGGGCAAGTCGGGGTGGGGTGGGCAGAGCAAAGTGGCAGCAAACTCAGAAAAAGGGGTAAAGCGCATGGGAAGGAGGGAGGAGGAGGGTTCAACTTCTCAACTCCTACCTCATGGGTCTGATCTCGTCCTTTCTTCAACCTGATGTGGGCTAATCGGTTAAGCTTCTTTAGAGTCATGAAATGAACACAGCTCAGGATCCTGCGATCTTCAATCTCAACTGCCTGTGGGCAAGGAAAAACTGGTAAACACCGAAAGAATGGGCACTGGCTCGCTTCCTTCAGCTCCAAAATAAGGCCATGGGAGGAAGCAGAACCGTAAGAGTCAGAGAGAAAGGAAAGAACTGACTGTACAAGGGGAGGGCTTAAGGTTCTCAGGGAAAAAGCCATTTCTGCTTGGACCAAAGTTCACAGGAACTGAATATGGAGCAAGTGCAGCTAATGCATGAAAACATCTGTCCTTACATATCGCACACAAGAGATCCAAAATCTTGCCATACAATTTTACCTGTATAAATAGCGTTACAGAATAATTTAAATGAAAATAGCAGAATTATAGCTGTAAAATTTGACTCTCTTTAAGAGATAAGATATAATAATAATTTTAACAATATTGGCCAGTGTAAGCACATGAGATTCCTGGCAAAATATGGGTTTTGTTTTGAATTTATCCATCTAGTTTGTAGTCACACCGTTTAGTTTCTCTGCCCAAAAGCCTGGTTTATTCATTTAGTATTAATAATTTTACTTTTGGTCTCTCTGATTTCCTTGTACATATCCACCCTCATAACAGCAAGGGTATTTACATGTCATTTCTCAACACCTAGCAGAATACTTAGCACTTAACACACATAACTTGGATAAATTATCAAATTACAGTTATGGAAAAAATTCATTATCCTGTACTTTCATTACCATCACTTGTGAGTGGGTGGTGATGAGAAGTTCCAATAAATTAATAAATCCCTGGAGCGCCCAGGCCCCAACGACCTATTCAGGGCTAGGACAGGAGGCCAAGGTCAGGATGGGCTCTCACTGCAAAGTGTGACACAGGTGCAGCCGTGCAGAGCCACCAGGTTCCTATCTGCCTGGTCCACTGCTTACCACATCCTTGCCTCCCCTGCTCTTCAGGTCCTGGATCTCGGCCATGAGTCTCTGCAACTCCTGGCACGTGTACTTGTACAGCTCATAGTCTCGTCCAGGGTCCCGCAGGTCCACCTCGGCCTCCTCACTGTAGTATTTACCTTCCTGTGGCAGCAAGGAGACAGGCCCTGAGGAGGGAGCAGTCTCCCAGTCGGGACCAGGGACATGGGCTGAGATCAATTAACAATGGAACCCCAAAGCAGGTCTCTAAAGGATCTGGTCCTCAAATCAAATGTTTTTCTTCTTTTCAAAATGGAAAATAATTCCTCTCTTCTGATTAGAGAGGAATGCATGCTTAGTGACAGATTGACAACATAGTGAGGAGTATCAAAACAAAATGAAAAATGGGGGGTGGCGGTAAGAGATCAACCAAAGGACTTGCATGCATGCATAGAAACATAACCAATGGATACACACAGTGGGGAGGTGAGGGCAGGTGCTGGGGGGGAAGGGGGGGGGCGGGAGCAGCCGGGGAGAGATCAATGGGGGAAAAGGAGACACATGTAATACTTTTAACAATAAAGAATTAAAAAAACAAAAAAAGGCTCCTTGGTTCTTGGGATGCTGCAGCTACAACTGATGGGGATACTCAGGCTTTGTAGAGCCAAGTGCATTCTGGGCACCTGATTAAACAGAGGCTCCCTGGAAGGTTGTCCCCGTGACCCTCAGCTGCTGCAAACCCACAGTCAGGCGCTCGGCAGCAAGCTGTAACGTCTCAGCAGCATGGCAGCCTGGCGAACCTTACCTGCTCGGTGTCAGAACGATTCCGCTTCCCTTCCGCTGGAGCTCCATCACTGCGAATCACTTTGGGCTTCCGTTTCTTGCTGGACTCTGACGACATGGTTGTTTGGTGAGGTCAGGAACGAGCGGGAGAGACCTGTTAGGAGGAGAAAGCTTTTTGAGATTTTCCTGCGGTCATAAAACTGAAGTCTATCGAGCAGTGTGGTCGTTTACACCCTCGGTAACTCAGGAAAAGACTCAACCCTTAAGCCCTGGCGGGGACGCTCTGTTGGTGGAGCGTCATCCCGTACACCAAAAGGCTGTGGATTCGTCCCCGGTCCCTGTGTGTATGGGAGGCAACCGATGGATGTTTCCTTTTCTCTCCCCCTTCCTCTCTCTAAGCATATTCCCAGGTGAGGATTTATTTGTTCTTTAGTTTTTCGTCCCGCCCCCTCCCGGGCGGGGATTTAAAAGGAAAAGACAACCCTCCAAAGCTGCAATTAAATCCTCTGTAAAGGGGGGACGAGGGGTCATCCCTGAGCCTGTCCAAAATGAACGCATCTTCCTCCTCGCCACCTCCTTTAAGGACACCACCACCACACCATGACCGAACTCCTCAGCCCGGCCCATAGCACGGCCCCGATCCTACTGCCCCATCACTGTGAGCTGCTCCTTGCTCTAAGCGCTCCATGGGTGATGTTCTCATTTGCTCTTTATACAAACCTTTCGGGTAAGAACAAGCACCGTTTCACAGATGAAAAGCACAGGATCAGAAAGCGGAATGACCTGCCCCGGCTGACACAGCTCGGATGTCCCATCAGTGCTCTTAACCACATTACTGTGCCTCCCCCACTGGCCACCATCTCATCTGGGGATGCCGTCAATTCCATGGTGACCCCTAACATTTAAGAGAGTAGAGCCTAGCCCTGGCTGGTGTGGCTCAACCGACAGAGCGTCGGCCTGCGGACTGAAGGGTCCCGGCTTCGATTCCCGGTCAGGGCACATGCCCAGGTTTCGGGCTCAATCCCCAGTGTGTGGTGTGCAGGAGGCAGCCGATCAAAGATTCCCTCTCATCATTGATGTTTCTCTCTCTCTCTCCCTCTCCCTTCCTCTCTGAAATCAATTAAAATATATTAAAAAGAAGAAAAAAAAGCAGAGCCTACATTTCATGGAGCTCCCGGATCACGCAGCATCCTCCCTCTGCTCTCTCTCCTGACTGCCACCACAGCCCCTTGAGATGGGCAGCACCCCCGCCTGTACCCCAACAAATCAGTCACCAACCATCACGGAGGGAGCCAACTGCGTGTGGAAGCGGAGTCAGGGAAGCCCGGAGCTGGAGTCTGAGCCCTGGGACAAGTCACTGCACTGTTCTCTGGGCCTGTGTCCCCCTCGCAGACCCAATGAGAAAAAGGTCCCTACCTCAGGGGTGGCTGTGGCCGTGAACACGGGAATGCCCTCCGCGGGGGAAGGCGATGAAGACGATGGGGAGCGGGGCCTTGGGTGGTACCCGTGTGGTCTTCAAGGATGGTGGGCACCTGAGGAGGAAGCGACTCTCTTTCTGATTCCTGTTAGCAAGGGCCGATGGCTTCAAGGAGCGTCTTATTATTACTGTGCCTCCTCCACTGGCCACCTTCGCAGCTGGGGATGCCGTCAACTCCCTGGTGACCCCTGACATGTAAGAGAGCAGAGCCTAGCCCTGGCCGGTGTGGCTCCGTGGATAGAGCGTCGGCCTGCGGACTGAAGGGTCCCGGGTTCGATTCCCGGTCAGGGCACATGCCCAGGTTGTGGGCTCGATCCCTAGTTTGACATCGAAGAACCCCGACGCTCCTTGGTGAACAAAGGGACTCTATCTCGGAGCCTTAGACAAGGAGATCTGGCCGGAATCATGAACAAGGATCTGTCTTCATTTTAAATACATAATTTTTTTTTTTTTTTTTTTATCACAGCCTCCTGCATGACAAGTGAACGGAGTTTTACATTTATGACCGACGGTGAACTTTTCAAGTAAATTTAAATTTTAAAATTGACTCGACGAAGCCCTGACCGGGTGGCTCGGTTGGGTGGAGCGTCCTCCCGGGCACCAAAGGGTTAGGGGTTCGATTCCCGGTCAGGACAGGAATCCAGGTTGTGGTTAGATTCACCCCGGCCCCACGTCGGGGTGCCTATGGGAGGCAACCCATCCGTGTTTCCTTCTCACGTCGATGTTTCTCTCTCTCTAAAAATCAATACAACATATTTTTTAAGCGACTCCATTAAGAACCTTTAGTAAACAGTCCCACATGGTAAGTTGATTTTGGCCAGAGCCACAAAGGCGAGAGCCACAAAGGCAAGACCCGAAAGGCTTCAATGTGAGCAACCACCACGACTTGGACCCAATTAAGAGTGTCTTTCACACGCGAGCGCCCAATAAATGGGCGCAGTTTTCACCACCACCTTCGTCCTCGTCGTCTCAGAGCTGCCATGTGGGGCCTGGGCTGCCGCAGCCAGCATTTTCCACAAGAGGACACTGAGCGCGCAGCGGCCCTGAGGACGGAGAACCCGGGCCGGACTCCAGCCCGAGGATGCTCCCAGGGCGGCCCGCCCCTTCGTCCCCGAGCCCCCGGCCTCGCCCTGCCGCCCTTCCAGGGTCCCGACCCCGCCTCACCGCCCCGCGCCCCGAACCGGTCCAGGCGTTCCACTCACTTCTGGCGGCCGGCCGCCGGAACTGCAGCCCGCGCACCATAGAGAAGCGGAAGGAAGGAGTGAGCGGCCGGAAGAGCGGCACGGAGGCCGGAAGCGAGGCGTGGAACCCGGAAGCGAAGCTCGAAAGCCTGCGATGGCAGCTGGCGCACCGTGCTGGCTGCGGTTTGGTGACTTGGGCGTCAGGGGCTGAGGCAACTGGGTTGCCAGGGAGGATCCCCCCTGCCATCACCTCATGCCGCCCTCTAAAACCAGGAAACTGAAGCGGCGAGGGCAAAGACTCAAGGTGTTTTGTTCACGCTTTCACCAGCGCCTTAATGCCCGCAACTAGTAGGCTCTCTGCCAAGTATTTGTTGAATGAATAGGTCTTTTGCCCAAGATAACGCAAAATTGGGGTAGCTCAACTGGTTAGAGCACATACAAGAATCAACCAATGAATGCATCAACAAATCGGTGTTTCTAAAATCAATAAAATTAAAAATATTTTAAAGTGTGTGTGAAGATTTGGACCCCTGGGAATTTGCCTCCATAACCTGGGTTCTTAACCATCATATTCACCCTAACATGCCACACTATTGAGGGGAGCAAGCCAGGGAGGGCAGTAACCCCACCTGACACCTGTTTTCCCCACAAGTGCATCAGCAGTTTCCCGTTTTAGGCCCGATTTGTTCCGGTAGTTGCAGTCCTAATGCATCGTTTCACAGCTTCAAGTGTTTCCTACCCCGGTAGGAACTGCATGGGCAGGTTCAGGACTTTGGTATAAAACCTTACCTGGAGGTAGAAACATGGATGCTTCCTTCCGCCATGGGGGAGGCCCTCTTTGAAAGAGAAGCTCAGGAAGCACAGTACCGTACCATGAAAATCAGCAGTTGGACCTGGGAAGCTGGCCCTGCCTGGGGCACCGACCAGAGTTCCTCGCAGATGACGATAAGGCACCACGGTTTATAGTAAACATTTAATTGGTTCCATCAGCAATTCCAGCACAAGTTTTCCAGCACGAGGGAGGCAGAATCAACCTACCCAGAGGTTCGTGAAGTGTGGAGGTCACTACCCAGTGCTCCAGAAGAATGAGAGTTAGGGTGGTCAGATGTGGTTGGAGAAAAAGGATGCCGGGTGAGGAAGAGCACAGAGAACCTGGCCCGCTATCTGCCTACAGGAAGGGAAGGGGAGGGCAGGAGACTCCCTGCACAGACGGGCTGCAACTACACGTTCAAGTTTTCAGCCTCATTGTGTAGAGGGTAAGCGAGGAGCCTCTTTCCAGCTGTCTTGCATTAGGAAACCCTCCCAAGTGGTCTTGTCACCGCTGTGCTATTTCCCCCGTTCTGTATTCCAAGTTCTGCAGTTCAAACCCAGGTTCTGAATTCTAAGTTCTACCTCCTGGGTTCCTGGTTCTGTTCCATTCTGTTTCCTGCTGCCAGATCCTTTCCAGCTCCATTTCCCCAGCCTTTCTGGGTTAATGAGGTGGACCTCCTGCTGACTTTGCTAACTTGGGGATTTTCCTTTGCTTCTTGCAATTCTAGGCTTTTCCCCAGCAGGAGGGACGTGGTTCAGACTGTCCAGCAAGTGGATGGCCAGTGGAGACCAGGGAATTTCCCCGAGAGCCTGGTCTGCTTTGACCTCTTTCCTTCCCACCCCACTTCTAACCACTAGACACACTAACTTTTGTGTAACTAAAGCTAAACCGTTGTTCTCCATGGTCATACTTGGGGACCGGTGGCCTCGAGATGAGGAATTTTAGGGGAAGGAGGGAATATAAGAAGACATAAAAGGTTGTGTTCTTCATTCAAAGAAATTAAAAACTGCTTCCAGCACAGGGGAAGGCAGGGGCAGGGCAGGCAGAGCTGCCAAGTCCTCAGAACCTGTCATCCTCAGCTCCCCGTTGTCTGAGCTGAGCACCAGCCCCCAGGTTCCTTCCAGATCAGAGAGAAAACCAAGACAGCTGGACTGGAAGCTCCTCTGTCCGTGGCTGCCCTAAGAGAGAAGGGCGGTGAGGCGGCGGTGGCATCACTGGAGAGGCGAGATCTTCAAAGGGATCATGATCCGGGACTCCATGTGTCGCACCAGGGGGACTGCGGAGAGAGGCAGAGGTCACAGAGGTCAATGAGGCCAGCTCACCCAGGACACTGGCTTCTGAAGCAGGGAGGCGTGCCTGGGATGCTGAGACAGGAAACGCCTCATGCCTTCTGGAATGGCCCAGGGAGCACCGGGTCTTCCACACTGTGGGAGGAGGGAGGACTTAGGTGGTGATGAAAGGCAACATGGAAACGCTTGTCGTGATTATACATTTCTTTTCCTGGGTTTGTGAAAACAAAAAAAATGAACAAAAGAACTACCCTAGTAAAAAGCGATGTCACAGATACTGCTGCTTAGGACAATGCTAGGTAAAGAACAAAGTAGGGGGATTTAAAGAAAAATACCAAGAAAATAACTGTAGCAGTAGTAGACGGGCAGGACAAAAGCTGGGAGGCGGTCCTCAAGTGCCTGAGGGCTGACAAACGGATTTAGTGCAACCGTCTCACTTTCCTGTCTCACTCCGGGGACAGTAGCAGGTCAACCCAGAGCAGGTCAACCTAAAGTCAGACTCCTTCCTCTGGCTCAGAGCTATTCACACTTTGCTAATAGTGTGGTGAAGGCCTGGGGTAGGGGACAGGGTGGACTAGAAGGGGTCGATGGAGGACAAACAATCAAGACTTAACGAATAACAAACTTGGCTGCGCATACAAATTACCCCGAGTTCTGGTGAAAGGTCAGGGTCTGGTTCGGTGGGTGGGGGAGGGGTTGGCAGCCAGCACTTCTAAAGGTTGGGGGGGGGTCGAGGGGATGCTGATACTGCTGCCACCTGGGACCACACTTTGAGGAGGGAGGCTCCTGCTAACGCCTGCAGGAGATGCATTCTCCCCACTCCCGTTGGTTTAAGTGTGGGAGCCCAAGTGGAAGCTCCTCAAGGGCAGGCACAGACTCCTCTTCATTCTGGGGTCTCCAGCCCCCTCCCCCCACCCTGGCCACATGCCCACCGCAGTCCCTGGCACACAGTGAGGGCTCAATCAACGCCTACCGACTCCAGGTGGTTCTAGGAGGCCCAGCGAAGGGACAGCTAACTCACGGGGAGCTATCTGCCGTGTGCTTCCTCTGTGCCCGAATCTGCGTGTAGCACTCTTTATAGATTGGCTCCTGGGACCCTCCCTCAAGCCTTCCAAGGCGGGCACTGTCACCGTCGCCATTTTCCAGACGAGGAAACAGCCTTAGGGAGGCTGAGAACCACATCCGAGGTCACAGGGCACACTAAACCCACTCCTCAGAGGCAGGGACCTCCTGGTTGCTATGGCATCGCCTGGAGCACTCACGTAGGCCTGCCTGGACCATGTGCAGTGAGCCACCAGGATGGAACCCCAATAACTCATGGTCTTCAAAGCAAGCTCCGCATCACTGGAGGTAGCCGGGGGAGGCTAGATCCCATCCTCCAAGAGGGCGCCTTGCAGATGACCTCCAAGGGCCCTAGTGCCTCCCTCCAACCCCCCACCAAGGGACTCACCTGTGTAGTAGACATTTTCGTCCCAACCCCTCTTCCTCCAAGCGGCATTCCTAGTCTCTTCCCGAGACTGCAGGTCTTTGTAGGCTGTGGGAGGGAAAGGCATTGCCTCATTTCTTGGGCACACAGGACTGGCTCTCCCCGCACAGCCCCTGGGGGGGGCGGGGGGAGAGGGCCAGCCTACCCCAGAGATGGTGCACCACGTAGAGCTCTCCTATCTGTGAGAAGAAGCCGCCCACCGCCTCCTGGTTCTCTTGTCGGTACTTGATGGCCCGAGCCCTGCGCGGCAGAGGAGTGTTGGGGAGGCGCCAGGGCCGGAACAAAGGGCCCCCTAAGGTGTCTCCAGGCTGATTTCTCTGCTCCACCTTAAGGGAGAAGCTGGAGGCCCCCAGCTCTTGAGATGATCAGGAATGGGGTGATGGAAGTGAGCTGCAGGCGGGGTGATTCCAGGGGGTCCTCTAGGAGACGCTCACCTCCTGGTTGCATCCCCCCACTGGATCCACCAGGGGCAGTGGTTGCAGGGTTCCCTGCCATTTGGCCCGGGGAAAGGTGGTACCCCAGGGGCCTTGGCAGGGCAGGTGGGCAGGGTCTCCCCAACCCGAGCCCCTGGCATTGCCACTCACCAGTTGTTCCCCCACTCGATCATGGTTCCTGGCTGAAAGAGAACCAGGAGAGAATCGAATGAGCCCTCCCCTTGGATTCCAGCGTCACCGCTGGGCGAAGACCGGAAACTGTCAGGTCTCCCCAGCTCCAGGGGTCACGTGGCCTCATTCAGGGGCCCTGACTCGCACCTGGGTGTGCATGTGCGCACAGGTGCATACCCCTCTCCGTGCTGGGCCCAGAGGGAGGGAGAGGCCGGAACCCCCATCTAAGTGCTGGGGCACCCACCTCGGGGCCCCTTCCAGCTGCACTGCAGCAGGGAAAGCGGGAGTAGGCGGGGTAGGGCGGGAGGCAGGCACCTTGAGTTTGTATGTCCTTAGCTCATAGATGTTGGGACCTGCTCGGGGCTGCGGCTCATTCCAGAAGCTGAACTCCAGAAGCATCTGGTTTCTCCTGGACAGCAGCATCTGGCTCCGCTCCTTCCGGAACTCCAGGTACTCCTGCGGGCGCGGCGGTCAGGGCAGGACAGCCGGGGAGCACGACTCCCCCATCCCACACCCACCCCGCAGCGGGTCCTACGGGGTGGCGGAGGCAGCCCCCAGTGCAGGCTGGGCCGGAACCAGTACGCGGAGAGATTTGCCGAGCCGACACCAACGCACCTTGTTGTTTTTGAGCTTGTTCATGCAGTCCATGAGGGCGGGGTAGCCGCCGGAGAAGCGCCACAGGTGCACTGTTGTGAGGTAATGAGAGGTTCGGGTCAGGGGGCCCCTGGCCTGCTTATCCCCAAATGGGCTAAGCATGCATGTAGGGGGGTGGCCTCCAGTCTGGTTCTCTGTAGCACCAGGACCCTTTGTCTTGGGGGAGGGGGGGGAAGGGAGAGGGGGGCAGTGCTGGGCAGGGCATGACCCCAGACACAAGCCCAGAAGACCTAGGTTGGAGCCCCAGCTCTGCCAGGTGGCCTTTGACCCCTCCAGGCTTCAATGTCCTCATCTTTTTAAAATTTTTAATATATTTTTATTGATTTCAGAGAGGAAGGGAGAAGAAAAGATAGAAATATCAGTGATGAGAGGGAATCATTGATCGGCTGCCTCCTGCATGCCGCCCCCCCCCCCCCCCCCCCCACTGGGGACCAAGCCTGCAACCTGGGCCTGTGCCCCTGACCGGAATCAAACCTAGGACCCTTCAGTCCGCAGACCGCCGCCCTATCCACTGAGCCAAACCGGCTAGGGCAATGTCCTCATCTTAAAAACGACAGTAATGCCCCCCGCCCCAACGTCCTTCAACAGCAACGAGAGAACCAGACGTGAATGTGTACCCAAGGAGCAGGGCCCACGGAAAGCCAGGCTGTGAGGCAGAGGAGGAGGGGTAGGCCTGATGGGCTGAGACGGCACATTCCAAGACAGGGAATTGAAAAAAATAAGCGAAGGAACAGAACAGCACGTGCGGTATGCCACCACGTGTCTGGGGTGGAGGGACCTCTCCGGGGACACTGGTCTATGCACCATCTCCTGATGGAGACCCACGGGATGGAGACAGCAGACGGCCCTGGGGACCGCAGGCAGGAAGGAGGCTGACTTTGCACCGAAAGCTCTTGTCCCATTTGAGGTTTTCACGATGGCCTCTGGACTGGGTTCAATGTTCCCTATCCCCAGTTCATGCCTGCCCAGGACCTCAGAAGGTGACTTTATTTGGAAATATAAGCTCCTTATAGGTATAATTAAGCTAATATTAGGTCATACGGGGTTGGCCTCAAATTCAATGACTGGTGTCCTTATGAGGGGGAGATCTGGACACACACACAGAAAGGGTACCAAGTGAAGAGAGACACGGGAGGACGCTGTGTGCCTAAGGAGGCAGAGACGGGAGCGATGCCTCTACAAGCCACGGAACACCAAGAATTTCCACCAGAAGCCGGAAAAGCGAGACAAGATGCCCTGCCTCGTCTCAGGAAGGAGCGTGGCACTGCCCACACCTTGACTTCAAAGCTCTGGGCTCCAGACCTCTGTGGTTTTAAGCCGCCTAGTGTTGGAACTTTGTCACGGCAGCCCTGGGAGACGAATACATCTTAACCCGTTCTTGTGGAAGCAGAGAACGAGAACAGTCTTCCCATCCCTGGGAGAATGGCTGGGACACGGGAGGAAAGCTCCCCACAGGCCCATCGGACAGGCTCCACTGAGGGCAGCTGGCTAACCAGGTTCCAAAATGCGGGTCCCCATCCCCAGCCTGCCCCTCACCGGCCTTTGGACTCCATCTGTGCCTTGACTGTTCCATCTGCCAAACTGTCTGACCCTCTGGTTTGTTTCAAGGCCCTTCCCCAGGGGACACGGCAAAAGTACTGCATGGATGGAAGGCTACCTAGACCAGGGATGCTGACCTGGGGAAGGGGAATGACGTTAACACAGGGGTGAGGGGGTGGGGTGGGGGGGAAGGACTACCAACAGGAAGAGGTTACAGGCAGGGCATTCTAGATTCACGAGAAGAAATAAATGTCTAACCATGAAAGTGGTTCTTCTAGAACAGTGGTTCTCAACCTCTCTAATGCCGTGACCCTTTCATACAGTTCCTCATGCTGTGGTGACCCCCCCCCCCCACACACCATAAAATTATTTTCGTTGCTTCTTCAAAACTGTAATTTTGCTACTGTTATGAATTGTAATGTAAATATCTGTGTTTTCCGATGGTCTTAAGCTCTACAGCAGTGGTTCTCAACCTTTCTAATGTCGCGGCCCACAGGTTGAAAACCGCTAGCAGGGTTGCCTAAGACCATCGGAAAACACAGATATTTACATTACGATTCACTAACAGTAGCAAAATTACAGTTATGAAGTAGCAACGAAAATAATTTTATGGTGGGGGGGTCACCACCACATGAGGAACTGTATGAAAGGGTCACGGCATTAGAGAGGTTGAGAACCACTGTTCTAGAAGAAGGATCGGTGGTTCTCAGAATTTCATTAAAATGTCAATTCCCAGAGGGTCTGCTCCCCAGCTGATTCTGCACAGGAGAAACACTTCAAGATATATAAAATGTAGGACGTGCTTTAAAAACTCGGGATGCCACGCCTCAACGTTCATTTCCCAACTAGCAGACACTTAAGAGAATCAATCCAAAGGCTGCTGCTGGAGCTGATGAAGTTGTCCCTGAATTGGGAAAACTGTAGGGGCTGGAACTGAAGACCGCTGGCTTTTTTCTTATCCACCCTTTGAAGGATCGATGACTATGACGGAAATAGAATCAATGATAAGAGAATTTATCTGGCCCTCACTGGTTTGGCTCAGCGGATAGAGCATCGGCCTGCAGACTGAAGGGTCCTGGGTTCGATTCCGGTCGAGGGCATATGCTCAGGTTGCGGGCTTGATCTCCAGTGTGGGGCATGCAGGAGGCAGCCCATCAATGATTCTCTCTCATCATGGATGTTTCTATCTCTCCCTTCCTTTCCGAAATCAATAATAATAATAATAATAATAATAAATCCCACAATTATCAGGACTATGAAAGAATGAGATAAGCTGGCTTAAAAGGTAGCAAGCTCCCCATTGCTGGGAGAGTTCAAGGGAAGCGTAGAGAACCTTCTATGAGGGCAGCTCCAGAGGCGCTCCCTGTGCTGTGTAGAGTCTAAATAAGCCCTGTACAAAAGGATTTTCTCCTGCAATGCAAATGTTCTATAGCCATGCTGTCTGACTCTGTAGCCAAGAGTCACCTGTGGCTGGGAATGTGGCTTGTGTGACTGAGGACTGAATTTCTCATTTCATTTCACCCAATTTTACCTTCAACAGCTACATGTGGTTAGTGGCTACCTTCCCGGACAGTATAGATTTCAAGGCCAAAGCCCCTTTGAGTGGCTGAGCTGCTATGAGTCAACCAAATCCATGGGTGGCCCCTAACCCCTGGTGCCAACTGAGGTGGGGGAGTAGGGATGGGATGGGGCATGCTGGGGGGTAAGGAACAAGCTCAGACAAGAGCCCCTGTTGGTTCTACAAGTATGTGCCACACACTGGGGATTCAGTGACGAAGACAGACAGATCAGGGGCCCCGCCTTCCCAGGACTCACCACCGACAAGGGGAGACAGACAAGTACACCACAGGCTGCACCATCAGGGCAGAGAAGAGGCAAGTCTTAGGTGCTGGGGACCCAGGGGAGAGGCCTGGCCCAGCTTGGGTGGAAGGAATCAGGGAGGCCTCCAGGAAGAGGTGATGTCTATATCAAAATATAAGATGAGTAGGGGAGTAAACCAGGGAGAGTGGGCAAGAAGAACAGTGTGGAACTAGACGGTGAAACTGTCGCAGGCCGGACAGCACAGGGAGCAAGGAGGATGTGGAGAGACGAGGCCTCAGGCTGGGCAGGAAAGGATCGCAGCGCCTCATGGGCCACCTCATGGGCCACCCCAAGGGCAGAGAGGAGCCACCGCAGGTGTCTGAGCAGGGGAGTGAGTTGATGAGGATTGTATTTAGAAAGACCACTCTGGCCTGGCCGGTGTGGCTCAGTGGTTGAACATCGACTTATGAACCAGGAGATCACGGTTTGATTCCTGGTCAGGGCACATGCCCGGGTTGCTGGCTCGATCCCCAGCAGGGTGTGTACAGGAGGCAGCCGATCCATGATTCTCTCTCATCACTGAAGATTCTCTCTCTCTCTCTCCCTCTCCCTTTCTCTCTGAAATCAATAACAATATATTTTTTAAAAAAGAAGGAAAAAGAAAGAAGAAAGCCCGCTGTGTGTGCTGCTGTGGAGGGAGTGGAGGGCAGCCAGGTGTACGAGGTGCTGGGGGCCTGGGTGGGCGGAAGTGGTGCTGGAGAGGGGGGCACCTCACCTGCCTGGTCCTGCTCCCCATACCACGTGTTCCAGTTGCCCACGAGCGAGCAGGGGTAGTCCTCATCCAGGTGCAGCTTGGGCAGCACGGCCTCCCTGTGGGAGGGGCACAGAGATGGGGGAGGGCTCACACCAGCCACGTGGCACCCCGAGGTAAGGGATTCCACTCAGGCCCTCGGGGCGGGGTGTCAGCCTCCCCATCTCTAAGATGCAGATGCCGGACAAGACATCCTGCAGCTCCGAAATGTACATCCCTGGGTTTCTGTAAGGAGAATGGGGCTGGGATACGGTCCCCACCCCAACAGGCACTGGAACAGGTGCATGGAGGAAGATGCTCACGTCAGGCTGTTGTAGGCATCCAGACACTCGGGCTTCACATTGTGAACTGCGAGAGAGAACAGAGTGGGAGGTGAAGCAGGGTGTGTGTGTGTGTGTGTGTGTGTCCGCCCGCGGGGAGCCCCACGGGGCCAGGGCTCCCGGGACAGCTCAGGATCTCCAGCCCCTCATCCCCCAGCTGAAGCCCTGTGTGGAGGGGCGGGCTGGTGGGCAGGCTGGCGGGCGCAGCAGCCACTCACACTGGATTTTGTAGAGGTTGCTGGTCTCCTTCTTGGACAGGAGGGTGGAGTGAGCGTCCTTCCGGGGATCCACCTTATGCACGAAGAGTGAGCGGAACCAGCTGCCTTCATTGTCCTTGGAATAGAAGCTGCGGAACAAAGGCGTTCGGAAGGACATGCGGATACAGGGAGCCTCAGCCCTTGCACAGGCTCAGATGCCCCGTCCCCTAGGCTGGTGACCCACATTCTGGGAACGGGGCCACGGAATCCCATGGCAGCTCCAGAATGTAACATGTCATGGGAGCCAGCTGAGCAGATCTGGTCCCTTCTGCAGGGTTCCTGGCACCCAGTTTGCTTCCTGAATCTTTGACGAGCCTCAAGAGGCCCCGAGAGGCAGCCCCACCTCCCATCTCTCTCTCCAGCCTCCCTGCCTCCACTTCACCCCGTTCCAGGGGGGTCTCCACGGGGGCCACACAACTGCAGCCCCTTTCCTGGTGGCAAACCAAACCCAAACCCACCTACTGCATATCCAAAGTCCCCTCCCCCACCGTGTACCCCTCTCCCGGATGCTCCACCCTGAACACACCAGGCTCTTTCACTCGGTGCTTTCTTCGTAAGTTCTGTCCCCTCTGATGAGAACGCTGCCCTCCCCATCCTTCCCAGCGCTCACACTATACCTGGCCTGCACCCCTTTCAGCCCCCACAAATGGATGGTCAGAGACCAATAAGCTTCGTCCCTGAGGAGGTCCCAGTTGCTGGAAGCAAGGAGCCTTGGAGCACAATGACAGCTGGAGGTCTCTGGCAGAGCCCAGGAGTGAGGCTGAACTTAGCCTCTGGCAATCCGGGAGGGCTCTCCAGAGGAGGTGATCTGGCCAGTCTCCAAATCTCCAGGGTAAAAAGCATAGCAAAGCAAGGTTCAGTCATCCAGCCAACACTTAATTGACAGATATCTGCCTTGTGCACCTCCTTAGGGTGCTATGAGAATGAATGAACGAAGGAACGAATACTGTGCCTTGTTCAAAGTAGAGGGACCTGTTACCAGGTCCTGCCAGACCATAACTGCATTCACCACACAGTCCCAGCAGCTTCTGGCCAGGCCTGGAAAGCAAGTCTCCCACTGCATGATTTCCGGCAGTGGGAACCCTGTCAGCAAGTCCTCCCCTTTTTCGAGGCTTTTCTGTGGCTAGAATAAATGTCCTGTGAATTCAAAGCATTACATTCCCCGCCCCCTCCCACCCCCCCCCCCCCCGAAATATGGAGCAGCCACTGGGACAGATGAAATTTAAAAAGCATCTTAAGCCCTGGCCGGGGGACTCGGTTGGTTGGAGTGTTGTCTTGCACACCAAAAAGTTGCAGGCTTGATATTCCTGGTCAGGGCACCTACCTAGGCAGGCTGTGGGTTTGATCCCCGGTCAGGGTGCATTACAGGAGGCAACTGGATTGGTGTGTGTCTCTCTCTCCCTTCCTCTCTCTCTGAAAACAAAACAAAACATGATGTGTGCGGTGGTTTGTTTTTTTTTAAGTATCTTACAATGGTGATACATTTGTATGAGCACAGAGAAAGGTAAGGATTATCCCAAACTGTTAATGTTGATCACCTGGGAGAGGGGTGAGGGAGATGGTTAAAGTTTTCTTTATTCGTTATCCTGTATAATAAAAGGCCAGCGACCATAACGGCGTAACGACCAGAATGACTGATCAACCAGCCGCTATGAGGTGCATCGAACACCGCTCGGTCCCTCCCCACAGCCCGCAGGCTCCGATTGCTGGATGGCGAATGGGGAACCACGGGGAACTGGGGTGGGTGGCAGCAGGGCAGGACTGGGGACTGGCGAGCAGGCAGAATGGCCGACCTCTTGGTCCCTCCCCACAGCCCGCAGGCTCTGATTGCTGGATGGTGAATGGGGAACCATGGGGAACCGGGGTGGGTGGTGGCGGGGCAGGACTGGGGACTGGCGAGCAGGCAGAATGGCCGACCTCTCGTTCCCTCCCCACAGCCCACAGGCTCCGATTGCTGGATGGCGAAGGGGAAACCTCGGGGAACCGGGGTGGGTGGCGGCGGGGCGGGGCGGGACTGGGGACTGGCGAGCAGGCAGAAGATGGCCCTGATTGCAGGCTAGGCCTAGGGACCCTACCCGCACACGATTTCGTGCGCTGGGCCTCTGGTAATTCATAAAGCTAAAAAAAAAATTGTTTTTTAAGTGTTTCTGGATTCATAGACCTTCTGTCCTTGTGCACATATTGGCTTCATTAAGAAAACCCAAAAAGACAATTATCACCAGATGGGTGGTGCGGCCTATGAAAATTTTGGACCAGAATGAGGGAGTTTCGCCGTCGGTAACATTTGCCGAGGACATCCGCCGCTGTGCCAGGGATCTGTGACCGACTTTTCAGGAGCGTGATCCCACTGAAGCTGTGGAATGATGTTACCGTGTTGATTCTCTCAGTGTCCCCATTTCCCACACGAGGAAAGAGAAGGTCAGGCAGTTGAAGGAACTTGCCCCAGGTCACATGGCCAGTCAGGGGCCAAACTCTCAGGCAGGGACCAAGCCAGAGTTCTTTCCTCGGGTCAGGCGCCGACCCGGAGAGCGCCAGGCAGAGACCACGAAGAACCGGGGGAGTTTCAACAAAGCCACTGGCAGAGCGGACGCGTCCCTGGAAGGGGCGGTGGCAGGGAGAAGATCGGCTCCTCCAGTTTGTCAACCAAGACCTTTGCTCCAAAACTGGGCTCCAAGTAATTGATTAACACCAGCACTGACTAAGATCAATAGCCAGGCGGCCAGCCCTGGAGTGAAAGGCAGGTCCAGGAGCTCTCCTGGGCTCCCACGTCTTCCTGTCACCCTCCCATCTCTCCTGCCTACGGGCTTCCGTTTCCCTGTGTGTCTAAGGAGCGAAGATCTTTACCACAGGTAAAACCCAGCAATCCTAGGGCAGCGTCTGACCTGGAACCCAGCATTCTCAGGCTCACATTTCCAAGTTCATTTTCTCAGCAAAATCACAACATTCTCTTGCCCTTGAACTCCTCGAGATCTCTCACCTTTCTCTCTGTTTTTCCGCAGCTCCTTCTAACACATACCCTTTTAAAAGTATCTATCTATCTATGTACACTGAGTGGCCAGATTATTATGATCTCTGAACGCATAATAATCTGGCCACTCAGTGTATATCCTATACAACAAAAGGCTAATATGCAAATTGTCCCCTCGACCAGGAGTTCGACCAGCAGGCAGGCCGGCCAACCACCCATGTCCCCTCTCCTCCCCCCTCCCCCCCGCCAGGCTGGCTGGACCCCACCCATGCATGAATTCATGCACCGGGCCTCTAATACACACACACACACACACACACACACACACACACACACACCACACACTCTCAGTGTTATATGTTCAGAGATCATAATAATCAGTGTGTGTGTGTGTGTGTGTATATATATATATATATATATATATATATATATATATGTATATTATTGGTTTCAGAGAGCAAGGAAGAGGAGGAGAGAGATAGAAACATCAATGATTAGAATCATTGATGGGCTGCCTCCTGCATGCCCCACACTGAGGATCGAGTCCACAACCCAGGTATGTGCCCTGACCAGGAATCGAACCTGTGACCTCCTGATTCATAGGTCGATGCTCCACCACTGAGCCATGCCGGCCGGGCTAACACATACCTTGTTTGTTTGTTTATTATGTGCCTTGTTTACTGATTCCCTGCTAGAAGCCGCACCATGAAGACAGGAATGCTGTCTGTCCTGTGAAGCCCTGCTCTCTCCCCAGAGCCCGGAACAGTGCTGGTCACATGGCGCATACACAGTCCGTGATTGGGGAACAAAAGGAGAGGTCGGGAAGCTCAGACAGAGCTGCAGGGAAATGGTGAAAGGTGGAAGGCAAGAAAGGGTGGCCCTTTGCTTAGAGCAGTGGTCGGCAAACTCATCAGTCAACAGAGTCAAATATCAACAGTACCGCGATGGAAATGTCTTTTGAGAGCCGAAAACTGACTTCTGCGCATGGGCCACGAAGTTTCCATCGCACCGTACGTGCGCCCGCACGTGGTATTTTGTGGAAGAGCCACACCCAAGGGGCCAAAGAGCCGTATGTGGCTCGCGAGCCGCAGTTTGCCGACCACTGGCTTAGAGCATGGACACAGGGCTCAGGGGCCCTTTCTGTCCCCAACCCCAGCAGCAGAATTCGTGCTCTCAGAGCAGATTCTAGACTAACGGGGGTTCTCATCCCAGCTCGGCGGCTTCATCTCTCTGAGCCTCATAGTCCTCATCTGGAAAACACGAGGCAAACGGACAGGCCTTTCTGCCTGCAAAACAAAGGCGTGGGATTCCAGCTCTCACCCACTTTGCCAAGCTTGCCAGAGCCAATTCCCATTTGAATGTGATCACCACCGAGCCAGGATTCCCCAACCCAGTGGGTCTCCCGTCCCCTGAGAAATTCTCAGGCCCCAGACCATTGCGACAGCCTCTCTGGGAATGGGCCTAGCGATCCGGTTTTCACAAGCCCACCGGGGATTCTGATGCACACGCCAGCCTGAGAATCACTGCTCTACAGCAGTCCCCAGTTCTTCTTCTTATTTTTATGTCATCTCGGGACACCATCCCAGAAATGTCAAAGATCCCGTTATCAAAACTCTACCGAGAATGCCTCTTAGGCCTAGAGAAACACAACACAGCTTTGTCCGATCTGTGGGAAGGATCAGCCCCTTCCACAAAAACACCTCCCATATTTCCCTTCAGCCCTGCTCTCCTTTTCATAGGACCGTGTCTCGTCTCCCCAAACACACTGGATGTCTTTCCACGCCCCGGGATACCTAGTGCAGTGCTGCTGGCATGAGAGCAGCTCCATGTATGTCCCAGGTAAGAACTCTTCAGGAATGACACATTTGCACTCTTCGTAGGTACCAATGGTCGGATGCCTCCCCTTCCCCCCGTCCCCCCCCCGCCCCCCCCGGAAACGGCTCCAGAATGTTTTATTTGCTAGGAAGCAGGGGTCTATGCACATTTTGAAACACTCCTGTTTCAAGTGGGCCGACTCTAGAAAGGGCCCTATTTCTGCTTACTGCTCCAGAAGCAGGGAGACATACTAGAGCTAAAACCGAAGTTCTGTCAACATCATCATCACGGGTACAGCAGGAATAACGGCTGTTCACTGAGCACTTACTATGTGCCAAGGCCTAATCCTCACAATACGTTTTTGAGAAAGACGAGGCCCCCATGCTCCTGTGTGGCCTCTGGCTGTTTGCCACACCAAAGGCTTCTACCACCAACTGATTCTGTAACCCAACCTCTCATCTGGCAAATAAGAGGATCTCCCCAAGGCCCTTTCTGGCCTATTATGAAGGGGCTCAGGCAGAAACTGCCCCGAGACATAGCCTTGAGCCAGGAGCAATACCTTCCATCCCCAGGGGTTAGCAGCCTCACGGCCCTTTTAACCCTAACAACTCTATGAGACATGTACTATTGTATCACTCCCATTTGACAGAGGAGATAGCTGAGATTTCCTGAGGCCAAATGACTTGTCCAAGGTCACCCCACCAAGAAAGGCTGAGGGTAGCAGGCTCTTCCCATGCTATCAGCTTTCTCCCCCAAATATTGGGCAGTCGGGTGGGGGGCACATGACGCCTCCTCTTTGCCAGCTGCCCCAAAGCCCCAATGCACAGCGCTGATATCCCAAGGCCCACAGCGGGCGAGGTCTAGGCCGGGGCAGTTGGGCAGGAAGGAACCTGCCTCCTTTCCACAGGGCGGACAGGGGTCCTTACTTCTAACCAAACCCTGGGCCAGGGATTGGGAGAACAGAAAAACGAGGTGCCGGCCTAGTAGGGTAGACGGGCAAGCGTGGACAGGGTGTAAGTGCAGAGATGGGGGAAGTACAGGGCGCTGGAGACGGAGGAAGGAGGGGAGGCCCAGGGCCAATCAGGGAGGCGTTGGCCCAGAGCTGGGCCCACACAAAAGCTCAGGCCGGGGGCATGGTCCAGCCAGCCGTCCTCTCCCAGGAGGCACTGGGTGTCAGGAGACCAGGGTCCAGGCCCAGAGCTGCCACGGGAGCAGCAGGGGGAGTGACCTTGGGCAATTCCCACCCATCCCCAGGCCTCCTTTGCCCCACCTGTACGGTTCAGGGTTGGGGAGCAAAGGGTCTGGGCAGCCATGGCTCTTGGGGATCCTCCATTGCTCCCCTTATGGCTCTCCCCCCACCCTCGAATTCCAGAGGGAGAAGTTGCCTCTCCCAGGAGCCCCCAATGAATGCTACCTCACAGTCACCGCAGAGGGCGGGGGCTGAGGTCACTCCTCCTGCCTCCCCTGCTCCAGGGCCCAGGACCGGCCCTTCCCATTCACCCCATCTTTCATCCTCTTCCCAGAGCCAGGCACCCCCTGGAACAAAAACCCTGCGCAGACCATCTCCCCTGTTCTTGCTCAGGGCTCTACCCCAGGCCTGGATTGTGCCCCCGCCTCCCACCCATAGATTCCAAGCCGGAGTCTCTGCGCATTCCCCACGCCCAGACCCTGGCCCCCGCCTTGCACCCCCGCGCACGCCGCCCCTCCCCGGCCCGGCTCTCACCGCGCCGCAGCCGCAGCCGCCACCTCCGCGCGGCGGGGCCCGGGGCCCCCCAGCAGCCGCGCCGCTGCAGAGATGCTGCACAGCCGCGGAGCCATGTTGGCGGAGAGCAGGCTGGAGGGAGACCCCGCCCCTGAGCCCGGCGGCGGCCGAGCGTAAATAAGTCCCGCCTCCTCCTCCGGGTACCCCGCCTCCTTCCGCCCGTTGCCGCCGTATCCCGCCCCACCCCCCCTAATTCCACTGTGGCTGGGTGGGGGGAAGTCGCGGTTCTTTTCCTCTGAACTCCTGCGCGCTGCGACTGACTTGCTCTGTGCCCTTAAGAAAGCCCTTTCCCCACGCTGGCCTCAGTGTCCAGTTCAATGAAGTGGGAGCGTTGAACAATGAGATGAGGAATCCTTAGCTGGGCATTGACGGAGGAGCATCAGAGTAAGCCCCCAGAAACGGTGCGTTTTTCCGGGGACGAGGGGAGCCCCAGGCAGCGCTTATCGCATTGTCCAAGGCACCAACCCCTTAACAAGGCAAGACTGGTGGACAAGGCTCAGGGCCGCACCATCTCTCCATCACCTCCTTCACTCTTCCCATCCGCCTTTACCATCTCTTCCTGCGTCTCCTGGGGCCCCATACCCTCCTCCTGCCCCGCCCAGCTCCTTGGTCCGCTCTGCCACAATCCTCCAGATCACAGACCTCAGCGGAAGCAGAGAGCCTGCAGACCCCACACGGGGGCCAGGGCCTTAGTGGCTTCCGGAGAGACATGGAAGCCAGCATGCATGCACACTCCCCCAGATGAGTGCCCACCGCAGGCAGGTGGCTCCTTGCTGGTGTGCTTGGAGTGGGGGCGTGGAGCGCAGGCTCTAATTCTGTGATTCCTTCAGCAAGTACTGAGTCTGCCTGGCTGGGGAACGTGTCCCGCTCTGAGACACCAAAGGTGGGCCGAACAGTAAGGCCCCGCCCTCTTGGGACTTAAGGCCTGGTGGGGAGCAAAAATCAAATCAGCACTGACTCTGAGCCTCTCCAGGGCTGGCAGGCACCTTCTGCCTCTCTGCCCTCACACAAACTACTGGGTAAGGGAGGAATGTAAACAAAAAATTTTTTGCCAATTGCAACCGAGGCTGTGAAGTATGGGGAGCTATGAGGACTTATAATGGGGAAGAAGAGAAAAAAGGGAGGTCCCATATAGACTTTGAGGGTCAGGGATGACTTCTATAAGAAAGCGAGGCTCTGTTCTGGCGTAAGTGACCCCAAGTCAGGACAGAGACCCCAACTGTATATTAAGGTTTGGCAGGTGACCCACGCTCAGAAGCAGGTGGTTCGTCATGCTCCAGCCAGGTGTGACTCCTGCCCTTTGTTTTAAAGTAAATCCATCCCATATCACAAAGGTAATTTTTCTGTGCCTGTGGACCAGAACTACAGGAGATCAATTCCCACTGACTCAGTAGCTCCAGGAGTAGAAAATGTAAATAACTTTTGGAGATTATTAACTTTGCTCTGTAACTACATTCTCCCATGCTTTGTAACTTTTGTAATTGCTTGTTCAACTGAAAATCTTCCATTATTGTGAGTAATGTAACTGACATTTTGACCCAAGTTTAACAAATCAGGTTCTGCCAAATCCCCCTGTGTGGGGGATAAAACTTGCTTGCTCCGAGTGTTCGGGGCTGCTGCTCCCTGCTGTGTCAGTGGAGACGTGGGCCCGGGCTCGAGTTCGTAATAAAGGCTTCCTAAATTTCAATTTGGCTGCCTGGTGGTCTTCATTCGCGGGTCGCCCCACAACTTTTGGGGCCCCGGCGAGGTACCCGAGAGGCAGGAGAGAGGGACCCCCCAGAAGGGGCTGGAGGCTCTCCCTCCTAAGGGAGGAGAGAGGGACCCCCCAGTTGGGGCTGGAGGCTCTCCCTCCTTTCGGGGACCTTAGCCGGCCTCCAGTGGTCTTATTCTGACTCCAGGGTTAGATCCCACAACAGCTCAAACTATGATTTTTCCCCCGTCTGTGTTTTCTAAAGTTGCTACAACGCACATGTAGTAAGTGTGATTTATTTAAAAAGGAAACTACAGCATTATGATAAATGGAAAACCGGAATCGACTGCCATAAACAGCCCTGGCCGGTTTGGCCCAGTGGATGGAGCGTCAGCCTGCGGACTGAAGGGTCTCGGGTTCCATTCCAATCAAGGGCACATGCCTGGTTTTCGGGCTTGGTCCCCAGTAGGGGGTGTGCAGGAGGCAGCCAATCCATGATTCTCTCTCATCGTTGATGTTTCTCTCTCTCTCTCCCTCTCCCTTCCTCTCTGAAATCAATAGAAACATATTAAAAAAATAAAATAAAGAAGAGCGGGGGTGGGAGGTGTTAGACACAGCTGGGTCCCGTGGCTCTTTGGGGTGATCAGAGGAACCACAAGGGAGTAAGCTCCTCCTTCAGTGTGATTGGGGGTTCCCAGTCATAGCCACTTCCGGGGAAGCCCAGGTGGGCATATGGAGGTGCAGCAAATAAGATGTCACTGGTGTCGTGTGGTGGAGCTGTTCTTCCCTTAGGACCTGAGTGTGGCAGGCATGGGGAGGTGGATGTGACTGCCCCCTCACCTCACCTCACCTCACCTCGGGCCTAAGCCTTGAAGGGTAAGTAGGGAGAGTCTGCCAGGAGGAGGGAGAACCTTAAGCCGATCAAGCCACGTGTGCCCAGTATGCGACAGGGCTGCCAGGAAGAAACGGGTCTTGATTGTCCCGCACAATCCCACAGACTTCAAGGCTGGGGCAGCTTCCCACTCAGTACCAGGAGTGCTTTCCTATCCATGGTGCGGGCAGCCTGGATGACCTGTCACTGGATACGCCCACAGAGGCTGCATAGCGACGCGTTGGCCACGCGATCGAGGGCATTCGGAAGGCACAGGAAGCCAGGACCCTGGGGCAGGGAGACGCTGGCCCTCCAGGTCTCCATGGAGAGTCCTCAGCAAATTCTCGGTGTTTCTGGCTGCCTCTGCAGGGAAGAAGGAGGGAGGGCTGGTCTGCAGCCTCCTCACGCTGGTTTACTCTAGGCATTTCCAAAGAGGGTTTTCCCATCTTCCCCCAAGTCAGGCAGGGCGTGCTCTCACCCCTGCCCCAGAGTGATGTGGGAAATGGGCGTCCCTCGCCATGTCACGTGAACCACAGTGTGGCCGCTCACTTGGAATGCAGCTATGAGAGCTTCACCCCTACCCCAGCTACAGCGGTCAACTCATTCCAGTTTCCCCAACAGTCTTTGTTTCATCACTGCAAGTCCCCCCTCCCAGGAAACACCCCTGTTCTGGGGAAACCGGGCGGTTTGGTCATCCTAATGGTGGCCCTTTCCCTCTCCTCAGGACACACACCCCTTCCATCCCAGAATCTTTCTTTATTTTTATTTTTTATTTTATTGATTTTTTACAGAGAGGAAGGGAGAGGAATAGAGAGTTAGAAACATCGATGAGAGAGAAACATCGATCAGCTGCCTCCTGCACACCTCCCCACTGGGGATGGGCCCGCAACCAAGGTACATGCCCCTGACTGGAATCGAACCCAGGACCCTTCAGTCCGCAGGCCGACGCTCTATCCGCTGAGCCACACCGGTCGGTCAGGGCCCATCCCAGAATCTTTTCTTTGCTTAACTAACTCCATTCACCCGCCTCGCAGCGCCAGTTAAGGGAGTAGCTGGTCTGCATGGGTTCTTGCCCTGCGGACGATGCATTCTGGGAAGCAAACCAGATAGATGTTGGGCAGTAATTCCAGGAATAAGGAATCAGGCCATTTCCAATTACGGCGACACAAATCACCCCCCCCCCCCCCCAATTGGAGCAGCTTGAAACAATAAACATTTATGAAATCACAGGGTTCCAAATGGGTCAGGGATTCAGAAGCGATGGGTTCTCCGGGCTGGTTCTGGCTCTGGGTCTCCTGCAATGTCGTGGTCAAGGTGCGTGCCTGGGCTGTGCGGGTCTGACCGGAGCTGTGGGGCCGGCTTCCTAGGTAGGGATGCTCACGCACCTGGCAAGTGAGTGCTGGCAAGCGAGTGGGCCAGACGCCTCCGTTCCTTGCCACCTGGACGTCTCCAGGCACAGCTTGGAGGTCTCCACCACCCAGCAGCTGGCTTCCCCCGAAGTGAGGGACCCAACAGAAAACGAGGTGGAGACGGCAAGCCGTTTTAGAACCGGGCCGTGGGAGTCACACTCCGGCATTTCTGCACGTCCCACCGGTCATACATGTCAGCCCTGCTAAGTGTGGGAAAAGGCTTTACAAGGGGGTGGATACCAACACTTGCCAGTCACAGGGGCCATCCTGGAGGCCGGCTACCACAATTAGGCTTTGCATTAGGCCCAACATTCTTTTTAATTAAAAATATATATATATTGCCGAAACCAGTTTGGCTCAGTGGATAGAGCGTCGGCCTGAGGACTAAAGGGTCCCGGGTTCGATTCCGGTCAAGGGCATGTACCTTGGTTGCGGGCACATCCCCAGTAGGAGGTGTGCAGGAGGCAGCTGATCGATGTTTCTCTCTCATCGATGTTTCTAGCTCTCTATCCCTCTCCCTTCCTCTCTGTGAAAAATCAATAAAATATATTACAAAAAATAAAAAAAATATATTTTATTGATTTTTTTATAGACAGGAAGGGAGAGGGATAGAGAGTTAGAAACATCCATCAGCTGCCTCCTGCACACCTCCTACTGGGGATGTGCCTGCAACCAAGGTACATGCCCTTGACCGGAATCGAACCTGGGACCCTTCAGTCCTCAGGCCGACGCTCTATCCACTGAGCCAAACCAGTCAGGGCTAGGCCCAACTTTTTTTTTAAAAAAAATGAATATTTTTATTGATTTCAGAGAGGGAGAGGAAGAGAGAGATAGAAACATCAATGATGAGAGTGAATCATTGCTCGGCTGCCTCCTGCACGCCCCCTACTGGGGATGTGCCCGCAACCAAGGTACATGCCCGTGACCAAAATCGAACCTGGGACCCTTCAGTCCGCAGGCCGACGCTCTATCCACTGAGCCACACCGGCTAGGGCGGCCCAATTATTAGGATTGGATTCAGCTCTTCAAGCAATATTCAAAGAGCAGGCCTCCTCAGCACCGCTGTGTTCTGCACTAGGAGCTCTCCCTCACCTTCCTCTCTGAGGCCCCTTCCTGTCCACCACCGAGTCTACGACATCTCTTTCCCCTGCACCTGTCCATCCCTCCCCTCTCTGCAGAGAGCGGACCCATCCCTTCTCCCTCTCTTCCTTCCCAAAGCAAGCTGCCCTCGTGGAATCCGCCTCCATAAGTCACTGCCAAGGCCTGTTGCCCAATTTGTGAAATGAAATGAGAGGAGCCAGGGACAAAGACAGATGGGCAGTGCCGGGCAGAGAGGAGCGGGCCGGTTCCTAAGTGTGAAATATGGGCAGCCCTGCCATTATCTATTCTCTTAGGACAAATGGATCATCACGGAATGGGCTGCGGAATAGCCGAGAGACAAATTACCCAGCTCTGGTAGTGTCACCAGCTCCTAACTGATGGGCTTTTATGCTCGGGCTCAATCGCTCTCAGAATTGCCTTGCCCGGCTCCTGTGGGACCCCAAACAGGGGGGACCGCAAACAGGAGGGACAGGGGCAAGACAGCTTTGCTGTCTCAGAGCGGGCATGAGCCACACTGCCCAGTCCCGACCTGTCTGTGGTATGCATCTTATGCAGATATCAATTACGCGACTTTGACATGGTGTCACATAAAACCATCAACGAAGTGCCCCTCCATGGTGACATCAGAAATCATACAAATGTCAGGAAAAAAACAAAGGAAACATTTTAACTCATTAGGGATGGGGCAATGTCAAAACGTCCCGGGGATGGAATGAATTATCACCTGTGTTTATGCTACTGCCACAAGGCGGCGCCACTGTAGCCGGGAAACAAATGACCACATTGCGACCTTACGGAGCAAATCACAAAGCTGTTAAACATCCTCTGGATTCTAGCAACTGGTGTTTTTTTTGTGTGTGTGTGTGGCTATTCCGCTGTCGTTTTGCCATCCCCTGTCATTATAAACCACTTTAAACAGATACGGTAACGTTCTCCATGCATTTACAAGGCAGTGATGCTAGTACAGGAAAATACACTCCCGCGCCAAATGGTTATCTTTGGAGTGGATATTGGACCCGATGAAACACCATGAGGAAGACTGAACTACCTCCACGCCAGGGGATGCTGTTAACTTAGGAGAGTGCTGGAGGGCACGGATCATGCTGCAAAGCTACAAAGCCGCATCTCAAGCAAAAAATGGGGAAGACAGTTGTAGATTGATGAGCTGTGCGAACGCATTGGATCACTTACTTCACAGGCATTGCCACGGGAAAAGAGGTTCTGGGAATACAAAGGTTTGAAGCATGTGAAGTCTACCGAAGGCATCCTACCTGAGAAATGGGACTTCCCTGGACCTCCCAGCTGTCCTGGCATAAATATGGCTCCTGAAGCAAGGGGAGTGCTGTGGGTTGAATTGTGTCCTGCGAAATAACGGAAGTCAGATATCGAGTCTCTGCCTCCAGTTCCTGGCTCAGAGCTCCTAAAACCCCTGTAGTTCGCTACGTGGTAACAGCAGCGGGCACACTTTTGGTTCAAATATTTGGTCTTGCCTTGCCTGCATATATGCATAACCCCTGGATGCAGACAGTGGGGTGATGAGGGCCTGGGGCGGGGGGGGGGGGCGGGGTGAGCTGGAGGGGGCCGATGAGGGGAAAAAGGGGACATCTGTAATACTTGCAACAATAAAGACGTCAAACAACAACAAATGTTTGGTCTTTGACCCTGGCTCATGACACAGAGCTCCTAAATCCCTTGGAAGGTCCTGGGTGACGGGCATGTCTTTCGTTCTCATGAGGCGATGCTTTTGGTGGGCTTCTGGACGGGGCTGGTCACCAGAAAGACCGAGGCATCCTAAGAAGCTTGGGACTTTCGGCTCCACCTCCCATCCACCCGGAAGGGGAGGGTGACTGGAGACGGAGTTAATGACCCATCGTGCCTACACGATGAAGCCGCCGTAAACACCTCAAACGTCCGGGGTTCCAAGAGCTTCCAGGTTGGTGATTGCACCCACGTGCTTGGAAAGTGTTGCACCCCAACTCCGCAAGGACAGAAATGCCCGCTCCCTGGACCCTTCCAGACCTTGTCCCGGGCACCTCTTCATCTGGCTATTCCTCTGTATCCTTGGTCATATAATAAACCCGTAAACCCAAGTGTGTCCCTGAGTTCTGGGAGACATTCTAGCAGATTATCAAATTCAAGGAGGAGGTCACAGGAACCCCAATTTATTTATTTATTTGTATTTTGAGGAACCGCAATTTATAGCCAGTCAGTCAGAAGCCCAGATGACAACCTGGACCTGTGATTGGCGTCTGAAAGGGGGGGGGGGGGCGGTCTCGTGGGATTGAGCCTTTAACCTGTGGGGTCTGCACTTACTCTAGTTAATGTCAGAATTGAATTGAATTAGAGGCCATCCCGCTGATGCCACAGAGAACTGCTTGGTGTGGAAAACCCGTTCATTTTGTTTCAGACGTCCTGAGCACGTGAGAGGAAAGGAGAAACACAAGAATGCTTTTCCCCATACGTGGTCCCTAAAAAAGGAAGATTGAAGTCCTAGCCTCAGTGACCTGGTTTGGAAACAGGGTCTGAACCAAGGGACTCAAGTTAAAGCAAGGTCATTAGGGTGGGTCCCAATCAAACCAAGACTGGTGACCTTATGCAAAAGGGAAACCTGGACACAAAGGTAGACAGACCTGCAGAGGGAAGACCATGTGAGGACACACAGACTGTGTGAAGGTGGAAGCGATGCTGCCACAGCCAGCGACCCTCCGGGGATACCAGAAGCTGGAAAAGGCAATGAAGGATGGACCCTGACAGGAGCCTGGCCCCGCTGACACCTTGATCTTAAACTTCTAGCTTCCAGAGCTGTGAGACAATACCTTTCTTTTCTTTTCTTAAAAACTGATTTCAGAGAAAGGGAGAGGGAGAGAGAGATAGAAACATCAATGATGAAAGAGAATCAGTGATCGGCTGCCTCCTGCACACCCCCTACTGGGGATTAATCCCATAACCCAGGCATGTGCCCTTGACCACAATCGAACTCAGGACCCTTCAGTCCGCAGGCTGATGCTCTATCCACTGAGCAACACCAGCCAGAGGAAGACATTTCTATTGAATGGAAGCTACCCAGTGGGTGGTGCTTTGTTAAGGCAGCCTTGGGAACTAATACAGAAGGTCAGCTCAAGGCCCAAAGTATCTACTACTACAGTAAAAAAACAGGGAAGAGCAGCAAACTGCAAATCAAGCACAAGCATGAGTTTTAGGCCAGAAAACAGTGGGATTTCAGTGCCTGGTTAGACAAGGGCCTTTGTCATAGGTAGCTTGCTGTTGCAGGGAGACAACAGGCCCAGAGCTGGACACCAGGGCCAGGTGATGTTGGACGCGTTGTCACTTCCCAGAGCCTCAGGCTGCAGACAGGCCAGAACCTCTTCGTCTGCTTGGTTTCTGTCTCCAATCCCACTCCAGAGAACGTGGCGCAGCTTACGAAAACACATCCGTCCAATCACGAGAAAACATAAGACAAACCTGAACTGAGAGATTTTCGACAGATACCGGCGGATACTCCTTAAAAGTGTCCCGGTCAGCCCTGGCCGGCCTGGCTGAGTGTCCGCCCTCAAACCGAAGGGTCGTGGGTGTGATTCTGGTCAAGGGCATGTACCTGGGTTGCAGGTTCCCAGCCCCAACGCGTGCAGTGCAGGAGGCAACCAATTGATGTGGCTCTCTCACACCGATGTTTCTCTCTATATATAAATTAATGAAGCTCGGCTGGTGTGGCTCAGTGGTTGAGCGTCAAACTATGAATCAGGGGGTCATGGTTGGATTCCCGGTTGGTCGGGGCACATGCCCGGGTTGCGGGCTCAGTCCCCTCTGTGGGTCGTGCAGGAGGCAGCTGACCAGTGATTCTCTCTTATCACTGATGTTTCTCTCTCTCTCTCCCTTCCTCTCTGAAACCAATAAAAATATATTTTAAAAAATCTTAAAAAAAGAAAATGAAGACACTCGCACGCCTGGACCATTTCCCCCCGAACCAGTGCCTTTGGAGGGGAGAATTTGCCAGCACTAGACGGAACAGAAAGTTTCCCAACAGCAGCCTCTCCGGGTGTGCCGGCAAATGATGCCTGGCACCTGGCTGGTGCTTCATGGCCTGGCAGGGGCCTGTGGGGAAGAGCCAGATTTATGCTGTTAGTATAGTGTTAGCAACAGTGTCAGCTGAATGCTCCAGAAATGTAGCTCATGGTTCCTGGGGCTACAGCAGGAGCAGCTCGGCAGCCACGGCCACAGAAGCAGGGCGGTGCAGTGGTCACACCAGCGGGCTCTGTGGGGCACAGACCTGGGTTCTAGTCCCAGCTTAGCCTGTCCCTGCCTGGATGACAGCCAGCTAGTGCTCTGTCATGCTGAGCCTGCTTCCTCCTCTGTAGGGAAGAGGTGATGGTTAGTATTTATGAAGTGCTTACGGCTCAGTTAAAACACAGGGGATGGTCTCTATTCAACCCTTAAGAGTTATTTAAAAGTAGGATTTATTCCTTAAAAACAGAAAGTTATGTCCTAGCACAGTGGTCGGCAAACTCATTAGTCAACAGAGCGGCAAACCGTGGCTGGCCAGCTGCATGTGGCGCGCGAGCCGCAGTTTGCGGACCACTGTCCTAGCATGTTTGGCTCAGTAGATAGAGCATTGGCCTTGGGACTGAAGGGTCCTGAGTTGGATTCCGGTCAAGGGCAGGTACCTGAGTTGCAGGCTCTCCCTGGCCCTGGTCTGGCTCATGCAGGGGGCAACCAATAGATGTCTCTCTCTCTCACTTTGATGTTTCTCTCTCTTCCCCTTCACTCTCTCTAAAAATCAATGGAAAAATACCTTCCGGTGAGGATTAATAACAAAAAACCCCAGAAAGTTATGCCCCCTCCCCAGCTCATACACATCCAGTCACAACCTTTGATAACATTTAAAAAACAAATAATACACGTATATGGTTCGAAAACAGAAATCGTAGAGCACAAAGTGAGAAATGCTTTGATTTGGACCGTTTTTGCATCAACAAAAACAGCTGTTGCATCGGATCCAACCTCGTTAGTGCCAGCCAGTTAATATAACTAACGCTTTCTACTAATTCGCTTATATTCCTTTTCAACCCCACGAGGCAGTTACAACTACAGCCCCCTCCTGTTCATACTTACTTAGTTCTCCTAAAGAGAAGCAGAAGGATCTGGGGGAGAGAGCCGGCAACCTGGGCGGCCTCCAAAGTGAGTTAAAAGTGTGGAGAACAGAGGTCAGTATGTGGAATTACGAAAATGCCAAACAGGATTCTCCGCCGGGTGTCCGCAACATGACCCCCTGGGCGCGCCCCACTCGGCGCCCTAGATCCGCCAGGACCTGGGAGGATCCCCACGCGCGCTCCCAGGGGCCAGCCTCTACGTGTTTCCCAGGAAAGGCGGGTCGGGATCCGCCGCCTCAACCAGTCTTGCTAGAGTTCCTAACAAAAGCTTTCGGAGCGACCGACGCGGTAGCCAGTCAACGCCGAGCCCAGGCCCCCGGTTAGAGCGGAACTTCCAATTGGTGGAGTCGTTCGGGAGACGAGGGACGGAGAGGGCAAGTTCTGCCTCCCTCGGAGTCCTGCACCAATCGCTGCGCCCGAGCGGTGGCCGCTGGTTAGGTTGCGTGGTGCATAGTGAACTAGGGCCTGAGGGCGGGGCGGGAGCAGGCGCGGGGCTGCGGGGAGGGGACGCTTCCCGCGGGCGCACGGAGCGAGGACGGTGACAGCCACGCGCGCACGTGCGCGCCCGGCTGCCGCGCGCCCCCGAGATCTCCATCAGCCGCGGAGAGGCGCGCGGGATCAGAGTCGCCGCCGTCTAGGGGCCGGGTCCTGGTGACCTCAGCGTCCCCGACCCGAGTCCCGGAGAGCCGGGCCGGTTCCACCCCGTCGGTCCCAGCTCGCGTTCCCTCCCTACGGCCGCCAGGGCGCGCCCCGCAACTCCCCTTTTCCGCTCCCAGGGCAGGGTCCTCGCGGCCCATGCTGGCTGCTGGGGGCCCGCGCCGCCTAGACAGTTCCCAGGCCGGTCGGCCGGCCACCATGGTGGCCCTGAGGCCTGTGCGGCTCCTCCAGGGGGGCTAACAGTCCCAGAGCGCAGGCCTTGGGACGCGACGGTCCCGGGCCTGAGCCCCGCACCATGGCCGGGGCCATCGCTTCCCGCATGAGCTTCAGCTCGCTCAAGAGGAAGCAGCCGAAGACATTCACCGTGCGGATCGTCACCATGGACGCCGAGATGGAGTTCAATTGCGAGGTAAGCGGGCGGGCAGCCCCGACGGGCTGCGGCGAGGTGAGAACCTGGCGGAATCCTTGCTCCTCGGGCCCCTAGGGCGGCACCGATCGGGGCGCCCCGGCCCGGGTGTCAAGTCGAGGTGGAAACTTGAGGGCATCTGTTTATATCATTTCTGGGCACAGATAGAGATGGCCAGAACCGGAAGGGAGCCATCTAGGCCCAAATCCTCGTATCAAGGATACATTGCTGTCTTTTTCAATAGGGCGCTTGGGTTTGGAAGCACTTCCTGAAAGTTTTCATTCATTGTTACTGCAAGAGGCTGGGAGCATTGGCGGTAGCAAATTCTAGTGTTCAGTGTCGGCTTCAGCTCCAGCGCCGTAGTTTTCAGTTCATTAGATCATTTGTGTACCCCGGGGATTAAAAGACATCTCGTCTTACTGGGGAGTCTATACTTGTTTCCCTTTTCCGGAACTTAAATTTTCTGGGGGGAAAAAAAGCAAAACCTCTTTGAGGAAAGAGAGGATGTCTTATACTTAAATTTCCCATACCGTTTGCATGAGGATACGTTCTTTGTTGAATACTTTCGAAGTGACAGACTTTCATACATTTCGTTCTCACAACCACCCAGTGAGGGAGGCGCCCCAAACCACATGCCTAATAAATGGTGAAATGGGGTCTTGAAGCAAGCGCTTTAGCCAACACGGTACTTACTGTCTCTCAAGTAATTTAAGCCCTTGCTACTCAACGTGTGGTCTGTGGACCAGCGGCATTGGCAGCCGTGACCCAAGTCCGGGCTTGGCACTTTTTCTGTAAAAGGCCCACATGATAAATATTTTCAGCTTCGCAGGCCACACGGTCTCAGCTGCAACCACTCAGCTGTACCCTGGTAGCACAAAAGCTAGCTTTCAGCGAGAGGAGCTCCACTGACCTGGTTCTCTGTAAAACTGGTCAAAAGTATTTAAAAAAAAAATACTTTAAACCCTCTAGGAATGATAGGGGCATGCATCCAGTGAAGAAATAGCTATTAAAAATATACATCAACAGCCAGCTGGCGTGGCTCAAGTGATTGAGTGTCGACCTATGAACCAGGAGGTCACGGTTCGATTCCCGGTTAGGACACATCCCTAGTGTGGGGCGTGCAGGAGGTAGCCGATGAGTGATTCTCTCTCCTCATTGATATTTCTGTCTCTCTCTTCCTTCCCTTCCTCTCTGAAATCAGTAAAAACGTATCTTTTAAAAATACATAAACAAGGGCGGGCAGGTGAAGGTGTGTACTGGGGGGTAGGGGAGGTCGGGGGGAGGTCAATGGGGGGAAAAAAAAGGAGACATATGTACTACTATTTGTAATACTTAAAACAATAAAAAAAAATAAAAAAATACGTAAACATTCCACAAGGAAGGTGAGACTTTGTGGCATTTGAACCAAGACACCTCGATCACCCTCCCTGCTCCCAGCTCAGCCAGGTAGAGAGAGACTCTACTGCTGCAGCTCAGAACACGGGCGCCCTCTCCCCTGAGCGCCCAGTCTGAAGGCTTTCTTCCCAGGAGGAGCCAGCCTTCCGTGTTCTTATCCTGCCCAAGGCTACTTGTTGCCGAGATGGAGTGAGTGAAGTGGAAAGATGGGGCTTCTTTCTTTTACCCCGCTCCTACTTATGGGAGAGGGGCTGTGCCCTGGGTGTGGCACACTGAGAATACTGGGCCCATTTACTCGTGCCCTACACAGCTTGTGAGAGCTAAATTGAGAAGGCCCCCAAGCTGGTATGTCCCCATCCCCACTTCCACCAAGGGCTCAGAGATTTTTGCCTAGAGGGAAAAGCCAGCTTTAAAATCCTTAGGTTTTTTGTTTGTTTGTTTGTTTTGTTTTGTTTTGTTTTTCTAGAGAGATTGGAAGAGAGAGGGAAAGATAGAGAGAAATATCCATGTGAGAGAAACACATCCACTGGTTGCCTCCTCCATCACGTGCCCCGACCAGGCCCCGGGCCGGGGAGGAGCCTGCAACCCAGGTATGTGCCCTTGACCAGAATCGATCCCAGGACCTTTGGTCTGCAGGTCAACACTATCCACTGAGCCACACTGGCTAGGGCCTCTGCTCCTTTTGTAAAAATTTATTAAATTTATTGGGGTGATATTGGTCAACATGAATGGTTTCAGGTGTGGGTTTCTATGTTACATATAGGTTTCAGGTGTGGGTTTCTATGTTACATATAGGTTTCAGGTGTGGGTTTCTCGGTTACAAAATCTGTATATTGCACCGTATGCCCACCACCCAAAGTCAAGTCTTCTCCTGTCTCCATATATTAGGACTCCCTTCTCTCCCACCCCCTTCCCTCTGGCATTCACCACACTGCTGTTTGAGTTCACAAGTTTCGGTTTTATAGCCCACATGTGAGTGAAATCATATAGTTCTTAGCTTTTTCGGAATTATTTCACTTAGCATTAATGTGGTTGCCAGCGGCTCTATTTCATCCCTTCTTACGGCTGAGTAGCATTCCATTGTGTATATGTAACACATCTTCTGTATCCAGGCCTCTGTCGCAGGGCACTTTGGCTGTTTCCGTGTCTTGACCACCGTAAATAATGTTGCAATGAGAGCATAGGGACGCATATATCTTTGGGAACACATTTCAAGTTTGTTTCTCTGCCCCCCCCCCCACCCCTCACCCCTCACCTCTACCCGGTAAAACCCTTCTAATCTCTTCCCAAGGTAGTGATTTCGTTTGCAGCAGAGTATGGAGAAGTTTATGCCTCGGGGTACTCAAGAACAGCAGAGGTCTTGGTGAAAGGCAACTGGGAGGGTATCTGTGGATTGCCTAAGACACAGCCTAGACTGTAGGCCAGCTAGTTTGCAGGAGAGGACTGGGGAATATGACAGCTTGGAAGAACCCTCCTGGGGCCAGAACAAATACCAAACTCTGATCTCAGAAACTGTTCCCTCAAAGAGCCACCCATGGATTGGATTGCTTCCTAGAGCAAGTTATGTCCCAGAGCATTATTGAAAACTAGAGGCCCGGTGCACGACATTCATGCACTCGGGGAGGTGGGGGGTCCCTCAGCTGGGCCTGCGCCCTTTCGCAGTCCAGGAGCCCTCAGGGGATGTCTGACTGATGGTTTAGGCCCGCTACCAGTGGGGAGCAGGCCTAACCCCGCTCGCCAGCCGTGAGCCCGGCTTCTGGCTGAGCGGCGCTCGCCCTGTGGTAGCACACTGACCACCAGGAGGCAGCTCCTGCATTGAGCATCTGCCCCTTGGTGGTCAGTGTGTGTCATAGCGACCCATCGTCACAGCAACCGGTCCACAGTTTGGTCAATTTGCATATTACCCTCTTATTATCTTTTCTAATAAATATGTAAATTAACCATCACTCAGTCACAAAGATGGAGGCACCGTAGCCACAAGATGGTGGTGCCCAGTCCTCTCACCTCTCAGCCCCCCGGCCCAGTCCCCAGTCCCAGGGGGGGCGGCCACCAAAAGAGGCCACTTTGAGCGGCCTGGCGGAATGCTTGCTTTGTTGCCATGGTGACGAGGCAAGCGTTCCACCCCAGCCAGAGGGCCTTTGGGCAGTGGGCATGGAGATGCTGGGTCAGGGGGGAATGCTTGCCTCGTCGCCCTGGCAACGAGGCAAGCATTCTGCGCCCCGCTGCAGATGGGCCTCTGGGCCGCAGAGAGCCTCTGGGCAGCGGGTGCGGAGCGGCCAGGCCCCGCAGAGAGCTCCACGTGCACCGATTTGTGCGCAGGGCTACCAGTATAGGATAATGGGACAATATACCACAATTAGTGGGCGTTCACAGCTGGGTGTGATAAGGGAAAGAGAACAAGAGTGATTCTAAAACCTTTAGGCCGACCCGAAGATGTGCCTCCACGAGGAGCAGCAGCATCAGCCTCCACCCTGCGTGAGGGAAAGGTTTTACTAAAACAAGTCAGCCGGCCTCCAAACAAATAAGTAAGCAAATAACCATAACAGGCCCTGAGAGGAGGGCACCAGTCCCAAGAGTTGATATACTGTCTTATCTAAAATGTCTAGTTTCCAACAAAAGTTATGAGGAGGCAAAGAAGCAGGTAAGTATGACCCATGCAACAGGAAAAAGCTACCAAGAGAAATTGCTTGTGAGAGCACCCAGATGTCAGATTTAATGAGAAGGTTTTAAAGGAGCCATTATAATAAACAATGACCTGTACATTGAGGAAGCTCAGTTAACTCCAAGGAGGATAAGCCGAAAGAGATTCACAAACCGACACATCATAGTAAAAACGTTGAAAATCAGAAACGAGCCCATTATAAAAGCAACATGAGAAAAACGATTTTGCCCTTACAAGGAAACCCCAATAAGATTAACAGCTGACTTCTCAGCAGAACATATGTGAAGTGCTCAAAGAAAAAAACTTGCCAACTGAGAATCCTATAGCCAGCACTGGTGGCTATACATGAGAAGGACATTTCAAAGATGAAGATGAACTAAAGACTTTCCTGTATATTCAATAACTGAGAGAATTTGTTGCTTAAAGACTCACCTTACTAAATACTAAAGGAAGTTATTCAGGCTAAAAGCAATGACCTTAGATAGTAACTTAAATCCACATAAAAGAAAAACAAAGAGCACCAATAAAGGTAATTATATAATTATAAAAAAAGTATAAATACATATTTTTCTCCTCTTAACTGATTTAAAAAGCAATTATATAAAATATGCATATAATATACTGTTGGGACTGTAATAGAAATGTAATCTATGTGTAATGTACTTGCCAATAATAGTGCAAAGGAGTGGGTAGGAATAAAGCTGTAATGGGCTAAGGAAATGACTGTAGATGATAAAGTAATAATTATAACCATGCATTGCCAGGCTTGTGACTTTAACAGATATAATATATGTAATAATACTACAAAAAAAGGGGGGGAGGGGATGGAGCTATATAGGAGTAACATTTCTATATATCACTAGAATTAAGCTAATATAAATCTGAAGCTGATTCTGATAAATCAGGGTTATATGGTGAAACCCTAGGGTGACCACTAAAAAAAATCTTTACAAATATAGTGGAAAAGTTTATTAAAGAAATTTTAATGCTTCATTAGAAAACATTCACTTAAATGCAAAAGCAAGTAGTAAAGAAGGAATCGAGAAATAAAAGACTTAAAAAAAAAACCACAGAAAAGAAAAATGGCAGTTCTATACCAAACAGTTATGCAACTTAAGTGAAAGGGACAAATTCCTAAAGACACCAACTATACCAGCATTGGCTCAAGAAGAGACAATCTGAATAGACCTACAAGTGAGGAGTGGAACTTAGTAATAAAAATGCAAACCCCCAGGCTCTGTCAGAGCACTGGATAGCTTCACTATTGAATTCTGTCAAACATTTCAAGAAAATTAATGCCGCCCTAGCCAGTTTGGCTCAGTGGATAGAGTGTCGGCCTGCGGACTGAAGGGTCCCAGGTTCGATTCCGGCCAAGGGCACATGCCCAGATTGCAGGCTAGGTCCCCAGTAGGGGGCGTGCAGGAGGCAGCCGATCCATGATTCCCTCTCATCATTGATGTTTCTATCTCGCTCTTCCTCTCCCTTCCTCTCTAAAATCAATAAAGAAATATTAAAAAAAAAGAAAATGAATGCCAAATTTTCACAAATGACCCCCCCCCCCAAAAAAAAAGTAGAAGAGAAAGGACCACTTTTTAGCTCATTTTATGAGGCCGCCGGCATTACCCTGATACCAAAACCAGACAGAGATAGCACAAGAAAACTAGAGACGCGTGTCTCATGAATATGGAGGCAAAAATCCCACCATCACATTGGGATCTATGGAAAGGCATCATCGTAGTGCTATTCAGAGAGGCAGAACGTTAAAGTATATAGGCTGTCAAGCCTTAAAGTGCACGCCAGTGACCTGAGGGTCTTGGTACGGCGTGTGGTTCTGCATTTCTAACAAACTCTCAAGCGATGCTGCAGCTGAGGAGGAAGCGCGTGGGCTTTGAAATAAGACAGACCGGGGCTTCCTCGCCTTCCAGCTAACCTGCTGAAAGCTCGGGTAAGACACCTCAGCTCTCTGGACCTCAGCTTCCACATTAGCGAAGCGGAAGGGATATGACTGACGGCGCAGGGCTGTGGTGAGGACGGGTGGAATGCGAAGAAAGGGACAGCGATTGGCCCAGGAGGCTCAGGTCTCCCGGCTCCCTGGCATGCTGTGATTTGTCACGCGGTTGCCTCTCATTGACCCTCAGATTCCCGGTGAACATTTACCTGGTTGTCAATGATGTTCAGATGTCCCCGTTTGATCTATGATGACTGAGTGAACTCCGCTTCGGAGAAGCCATCGGTCTTACGCTCCTGCCCTATTGTTATGCTATACGTTCACCGAGCAAAGCGCTAATGCATTTGAAGGAGAAAAAAAAAGAAGAAGAAGAGAGATGGTTCTTGTGGAATTCTTTATTGATTTCAGAGAGGAAGGGAGAAGGAGAGAGAGATAGAAACATCACTGATGAGAGAGAATCATGGATCGGCTGCCTCCTGCACGCCCCCTACTGGGGATCAAGCCCGCAACCCAGGCATGTGCCCTTGGCCAGAATCGAACCTGGGATCCTTCAGTCCACAGGTTGATGCTCTCTATCCACTGAGCCAAGCTGGCTAGGGCTTTTTTTTTTTAATAGGGAGTCAACAGCCCTAACCGGTTTGGCTCAGTGGATAGAGCATCGGCCTGCGGACTGAAGGGTCCCAGGTTCAATTCCGGTCAAGGGCATGTACTTTGGTTGCCGGCACATCCCCAGTAGGAGGTGTGTAGGAGGCAGCTGATCGATGTTTCTAACTCTCTATCCCTCTCCCTTCCTCTCTGTAAAAAAAAAAAAAATGGGAGTCAACTTCAGAACCAGTGGTAGTTAACATATGAATTGTGTCACCTTATGTTAATAAGGTCAAACTTTTTTTGCTGCAGAAATGGGGGTGGGGGCGCTGCTTGCTGCATCGCACAATTGGCTGAATGCTTTAGAGGACTTTTCCACTCGCAAGACCTGATATTTGTCATTTTGAGAGAGTGGGTGCTGAATGTAATTTGCCAGGAGGCTAAACGGTTCTGTTATTTCTTATCGAGGCTGGAATTTTACTCTAATAACTCAATCTACCAGGAAGAAGAGCCAAATATGAAAAATTTCTCCGCACTGAGCTGTGCGAGATTCTGATACCATCTCATATTGGGAAATAAAGCCTCCTCCTGATGTTGGCTGAGAGCCCAGATGTCTTTACAGACCCAAGTGGGGTCAGGACTTTAGCCGCCAACATACCTGTGGACATGAAGTTGTCCGTGACAGAAGGAGCTTCCGAAGGGGAAAACGGAAAGGACAGCTGATATTTTTAATAAGATGTGACATTTTATTTTATTTATTTATTTCGTGCCCTTAAATGGAATCAAACCTGGGATCGTCAGCCCTCAGACCGATACTCTATCCACCGAGCCAAACTGGCTAGGGCAAGACGTGAAATGTTAGATGCCCCGAGATTTATTTTTATTTTTATTTTTTAAAATATATTTTATTGATTTATTACAAAGAGGAAGGGAGAGGGATAGAGAGTTAGAAACATCGATCAGCTGTCTCCTGCACACCCGCCACTGGGGATGTGCCCGCAACCAAGGTACATGCCCTTGACCGGAATTGAACCTGGGACCTTTCAGTCCGCAGGCCGACGCTCCAGCCACTGAGCCAAACGGGTCAGGGCAGATGCCCCGAGATTTAGGCAAACCAACCATTTCCTTCTAGAATGTCAACTCTCAGGAGGGCAGTGGTGGTGATTCTGTTGCCTGGTAATATGCAGTGAGAGTAGTCCACATGAGGCCACTGAGGAACTTTTCTTCTTATTTCAGAAGAAAGATGGACTCTACCTTATTTTATTGTTGGGCTTTCCCATGGGGGTTGTAAGCAGTGCCCCCATGGGGGGTGGCATGGGTGCCGCAGATCAGGTCAAGGGTGAATGATGAATGTAGTCGTGCTTTGCTGGTGAACAGTGAAGAAGGAAGCCTTTGTAATTGTAGACCTTCTAGGTTATAATTAGTCTACATACGATGAACTTTACCTTACGCCTTATTCCTGTTCAAGGATCTTTTTTTTTAATGAGGTGATATGTAATTGATCTCTGTTTAGCTTGGGGTCCACTGTGAGCGCAGGGTTCTTTTCTTTTTTCTGCCTTCGTTAATTATTCTCCACTCTTTTGTCCCCCATGTGTCATTTTTTAACATTTTCTCTTTTCTTTGTTTTTGATGACTTCTGCAGTTATTCATGCTGGTGTTGCTTTCTCATCGAAACACATTGTTGTTGCTTGTTTAATTTTAATTTCAGAAGTTGCAGCATTTGAGGTCTTAAAAAAAACAAACCCAGAACTGACTTTTCTCAGAGCGGCTCATCTTTTTAGCCAGGCTTCTCTGGTTTGTTACGGGACGATGCCTTTTGTTCTCCTGCCTGTACTTCGTCTAATTTAGATTCTAAATCCACGTGTTTTAGTACTTTTTTTTTTTTTTTAACCAAGTAAAACTTTATTACCAAACTAGTGCTGACTCTGGGGAAAAAAAAATCTTTAATCAAATCTTCAGCCGCTCAAGGTGCTTGTCCCAGTGTAGGAACCGCTCCGGCACCACTAGGTGGGGTCAGAGCACATCATTTCTTCAAGGCATTGGGCCCTTTGCCGCTTCTGGCTCCTTTTCGCTTCTTTGGCAAATTTGGACCCAGCAGTTGGCAAGCTCACAAAAACCTTTCTGCGGGAGAGTTCCGCTACTGACTGCTTTCCCGCGCATCCTGCCAATGTCCGTCTCCTGGTTTTAGTCCTTGTGATCATTTGACTTTCAGATAAAACGTAAAGGCCCGAGTCATTACTAAACATTACCTGAATTGGTCTGTCGTTTTAAATTCACCAAACAGTGTATCTCTCTGGTATCCTACACCTGTTGCTTTGAGATTCAGTCGGTCCCATGAATGTGTTTGTTTATTTATTTTTTAATATATTTTATTGATTTTTTACAGAGAGGAAAGGAGAGGTATATAGAGAGTTAGAAACATCGATGAGAGAGAAACATCGATTCAGCTGCCTCCTGCACACCCCCCACTGGGGATGCGCCCGCATCCAAGGTCCATGCCTTTGACCGGAATCGAACCTGGGACCCTTCAGTCTGCAGGCCGACGCCCTATCCACTGAGCCAAACTGGTTAGGGCCCATGAATGTGTTTAAACAGTCTTCAGCCCACAGTCATTTCTCCTCCCTCGGTAGAAGATCTTATCAGTCCTACCCACTCCTACTCATACCTGTCAGTGTCCGTATCATGAAATGACATGAAACTTAACCAGAGGTCAAGCTAGAGACAGAAACAGAATGCTTTTAAAATTTCTTTCCGGGCCAAGGTCTTGGCTCTGCAGGAGCTGATGGGCATGAAAGGATTGTGTCCCAGTCCTGTTGTACTGGGAACTTTTTTGAAGGAATACACTTTTATTTATTTTTAAAAAAATGTATTTTTATGGATTTCAGAGAGGAAGTGAGAGGGAGGGAGAGAGAGAAACATGAGTGATGAGAGAGAATCATTGATCAGCTGCCTCCTGCACGCCCCCTACTGGGGATCGAGCCCGCAACTCTGGGCACGTGCCCTTGACCGGAATCAAACCCAGGACCCTTCAGTCTGCAGGCCGATGCTCTATCCACTGAGCCAAACCAGCGAGGGCTGAAGGAATGCACTTTTACAAAGACAAAGTACAATTTTTGTGATGGGCAGGCGGAGTTAATTAGTTAGATAATACTTAATTATCGGTTGTATTTCACAGTCTGCTCATTTTGCCTCATGATGAGGTCTGAGAAATTTCGCTTTGCGTCTGCACTGAATTTCCTCTTTCCTATTTGGAGTGCTGCAGAATCTTGATTCTCAGTATTTCAAGCAGTGCAGTCCTTGATAAATGCTGAATAGCTATGGCATACTTGGTGCTAAAACACTTATTTCTCAGCAGCATTGCAATGATCATTTTTGTTACATTAGAGAGTTCATTATCATGAGTCAGCTCTTGATTATTCGGAGGAAGGCACATGATAGCAATAGCAGAACCCCAGTAAGGGGAGAAAATGGAGATTGCACACACAAATGAAATGTTCAGTGTCATTTACACCCCCTGACAATGATTTCGAGATATCAAATGGGGTGATACGGGATTAAAAGAAATGATGATAGCAACAACAACAAAAAAAGGTACTACATGATGCATCCAAAACCATCTCGGGCTCACCGACTCCGATGGTGTTAACCCTGACGGACCACGTGACGACTGTGGGAGCTGAGACCCGGAGCGGTCAAGTGGCTTTCCCAGCGCAGCGGGCGTGGGGGTGTTTTTATGGCCATTTGACAAGGCCGCGATTGCCCTCGTGTTGTGAGAGCTCAGTTCCGAGGACAGAAATTGTCTTCTTTGCTTTGGGGGGATTGTAGCTTTTATAGCACCATAATCGTATTGTTTCCTTTTGCTTTGTCATCTGTCAAGCCGCTTTTGGAGTGCTTCATCTTTTTAAATGCTCACCCGAGGATATGTGTAGAGAGAGGAGGGGTGAAGGGAGAGAGAAAGAGAGCGAGAAACAGAGAGAGAGAAGCAGAGAGAGAGAGAAAGAGACATCCACGTGAGAGAAAAACACCGATTGGTTGCCTCCCATGTGCACCCTGACTGGGGCTCAAACCCGCATCCCAGGTATGTGCCCTAACGGGGAGTCAAACCCTACACCTTTAGGTGCATAGGACGATGCTCCAACCAACTGAACCACCCGGCCAGGCCTCCTCTCAGAGCAGCATAAAATCCGGGCATTGCAGGGGGCGTAAGAGATTGACAGGCGAGGACACCGCGGCGTGGCTCACCCAAGAGTGTAGGCTTGTGTGTGGCAGAGGGAGGGAGCTCAGAATGCAGATCTCCTCTCTGGGCTCAAAGACTGATCAGCGTTTAAAACCCCTCTTTTGTGACTTCCCAACGTGCTGTGATTCTTCTCGCCCTGTGGGAATTTTTCTTGTTGGTTCCTTGAGAGGGAGAACTCCTTGCCCCACGGTATTTTTAGAGGAAATCAGCCTGTGTCACCAAAGCGGGGGAAAAGATAGATCTTAAGGCCCAGTTATGCAATTACAGTTTTAATATGGAGCATCCTAAATCCTGGCTTCGCTGCCGTCATTCCTTAGAAGGCTGTTCGGCTCAGGAGCCTCATCGAGGTGCCGTCGTCATGATCGCCAGCATCGTCAGCCGCCCGCAAGCACGCGTGGCGTGGCCACAGGTGACGCAGCCCTGGCTCGGGAGGAGCGTGCGCTGTGCGGAACTGGAGGCAAGACAAGGAAGCGTGGGGAGAGGCAGACACCTCTTTTTCTGTTCATCCCGGCTCACGTCCCTGGTGGTGTTTGTGGGCCGGAGGACAGCGATGAGATAAATGGATCTTAGAAAGGTCTGGTTATGGATACATGGAAGCGCCTCGTTTTGCTGACTTGGGGAGGGTACAGGCTGGGTTGTAACAAGGCCAGGACAATTTCAAGGTGAAGGGTCTTGAAACGGGTCATTTAAATAGATTTCGCATACTAACAGAGACGATTGGAGGACTGGGACAGGAAAATGACTTGCTATGGTTGATTATGACAGAAATTGACAGGACAAGAGAGTGGAGATGAGATTTTTTTTTTTTTTTTTTCAAAGAGGAGGCTCTAGGTTTATGAGATTTTGCTCAGATTTAGATGCGTGACATAGGGCGCTGTGATTGGTAGACCAGAGAAATGAATTTATTTCTCTTTTTTTTTGCTAAAGTCCTGTTTCTACTTGGAGGGTCCCCTTTCCCCTCACGTTGAGAAATAATGGCTAATTGGGAGTGGTGTCTCCTTTCATTGCAATAGGAAACAGCAGGATCGCTTTGTAGTGTGAGCTCATAAGCCACAAGAACCTGTTTCTGGGTTTGGTGATACCACATTGAGTTGGGGAGTGCTGGTTTTACACCTGCAGTGCAGCACTTTTTTATCCTCTCTGGTGAAATAACATTTTAATGGGACTCATTCTTCACTGACTATACAGCAAAACCATTTTTAATAACTCTTTAGATTGGGTTTATCTCGAATCTCGAGGTATTTGGCATCTGTGTTTTTGTTTTTTTCTTTCAAAACGGACACATAAAAGTTGTATTTGGATCTGGTCCGTTAGCATCTTCAGTTCTCAAGTCTCCTGGAGTAAATCAGTTCTTGTAAGGCCAGCTATGCCCCCAAAAGTCAGGGGTAAACCCCGAGAGGAGGAATCACAGCCATCCTTGGTTTTCTGTCTCTGGAGTAACGGTAAACACGTGGTGCATGTCCTGAACCTGGGGAGGCACGGTTCCTTCTGTTGCTCTATCTGTAAGGGAGCTAACTGTTTGACACACTTTTTTAAAGGAGTTTTCTTTAAAAAAAAAAAAAAAATTTTTTTTATTGATTTCAGAGAGAAAGGGGGAGAGAGAGAGAGAGAGAGAGAGAGAGAGAGAGAGAGAGAGAGAGAAACATGGATGTGAGAGAGAAACATTGATGGTCGCCTCCCATCACACAACCTGGGTATGTGCCTGATCAGGACTCGAACCTGCGACCCTTCGGGGCATGGGATGGTGGCTCCAACCCAACCGAGCCACACCAGCCAGGCAAATGGTAGTCTAAACCGGCCAATTGTGAGTTGACTGTCATGGATGTTAATCATGGTTAATAGCCCCCAGTCAGCCCTGTGGGTTAACGGTGCCAGTTGCTTCCTGCAGCAGGGAAGTGCTGCATCCGGCTACGTCCCTGCTGCGGAGGGTTAAGTGTTTAGTGCTGTTTCCTTAAAACGTTCTAGGTTGATAAATTACGAGCACTTCACTCGGGCTAAAGCTCATAAATTCAGCCCCCTAGAAAAAAATAACAAGCTGGCAGCACTTAGTCCTGTTTATAAAGTTCGTCCACATCTATCTCGGGTGCAGGCACAAGTATATGTCTATGAGATAGCACTGCAGACGGTGCACGTAATGGAGAGCACAGCCGCAAAGCATGCAGCATCACCCTCCCGGCCTCACCGCTGTTAGCCCCCGCGCGTGAAGGGCACCTTGGGTTTGAGGTGGGCCGAGTGGAGGGAGCTCACGTGCCAGGCCGTCCAGATTTGCGCTCCTCCCTCCCTCCACCCCGCTTTTTTCTGTCTGCAAAGTGAGCATCTGCCGCTTAGCTCCCCCTCCCCTCTGCGAGGCTGAGGTGAGGCCCGGGGCCGTTGCACTAGTGCGTGCCCAACAGTTTGCACACTTGGACCAGGCGGAAGGAGATGGGCACGTTCGGGTTTAAAGGGACGTTTCATGAAAACCAGGAGCCGTTCTATTTTTGGCAGTCTGTTCAGGGAAAACGACAAACCCGATGACAAGCAAAATGGCCTTTAGTTGGTATACGTGCGAAGCCGGAAAGGCTTATTGTGCGATCGGGTGTCAGAAAAGGAAATATTTTATTTTTTACAATACGTTTTTATTGATTTCAGAGAGGAAGGGAGAGGGAGAGAGCGATAGAAACATCAGTGATGAGAGAGAAGCATCGGTCCGGCTGCCTCCTGCACGCCCCACACTGGGGATGGAGCCCGCAACCTGGGCTTGGCCCTCACTGGGAATCGAACCGTGACCTCCTGGTTCCCAGATCTATGCTCAATCCTGAGCCACGCCGGCCGGGCAAGAAAAGGAAATACTTCAAAAAAAAAAAAAAATAGACATGAGACTCATCCCACTGGTCGTGGCTTCTTAGAGACCCAGCAGGTGTTGTGATGGGATGCGTGGCTGCTCAGAACCGGCGGCCGAACGCCGCGGCTCCTGACCAGCCGTGGCGCGCCGTCACACGCGCTGGGCTAGAGCTGCGTTTCAGGGCTGCACTGAGCATTCATTGCTGCAGCGAGGATAATTATGCTGCTTGTCAGACACTGGGAAAGTGCAGAGAACATTCCTTCATTTGCAACAGCTTGGGTCCAAGTGGCAGGCATGCTGTTCCCTCCAGCTGGTGTGACCGCCCCCCCCCCCCCCTTTCTTAGCCCCTTCACCAGAGGGGACCAGCTACCCCACTTGGCTTTCAAGACCCAGCGCAGACAGTGGCTCCCCAGTGGCTCCCCCAGCGCAGGCCCCCCCCCGCCCCCCCCGCCCAAGGCCTGGGTTGTGTTCCCATAGCACTCTGTTCTGTTAGCATTTACCAGGTTGCATTTGCGTTATCCATTTACCTGTCTTCCCCGTCAGACGTGAATAGGGACAGTGTCTTGCCCCGAATTCATCATTTATCTCCCGTGCTGAGCACAATGACGAGGACGTAGTGGCTGCTCAATAAATGTTTGCCCAATGAGTGATGGCATGGTTAGTTCAATGAGAATTGATGGTGCCCCTCTGATCTGTCATCCATCATCCGTGGAGCGAAATAAGGGCTGGGAGGCTTGCATCAGTGCCCCTTGAGGATAGAGGGAGTGGCGGCAGGGCTGGAATGAAGGAGTCACTGCCCTCTGTGGGGTATTTACTACGGGCAGGTCTCTGCCTCAGGGCTTTTCATTGTGTTCATGCCCTTAATCCTTAGATCAATCTGCTCAGATCATCCGTTGGTTATCCCCGTCCTTCCGAGAAGCGTGAGGAAGTTCAGCAACTTGCCCAAGGTCACAGCGTGACAGGCCTGAGATGCCTGTCCATGTCAGATAGCCATCCCCAGCCCAGGCCCTTTAGACCGGTTCCCGGGAAGAATGAAGTCCTGACGTCCCGAGACATCTGTCTTACCTAATGATGTAACTGCGCCCCTGTGTCTCTGGGAGGGTCCTAGATGGTAACCCATCCTTGGGGACGAGGAGGAAACGGTCACGCAGACAGCGTCCTGTGTCCCGCGGTGCGCACGGGAGAGGCCCAGCCGGACGGTTCGCAAAGACGTGCCGTTAGATGGCCCTTTTGGGAGGACAGCAGTCACTACTCTGCGGTCTTCACTCCTTTCCCTTCCCACGAGGACCCGCTACGCTTTTTTGCCTCTCCGCCTTTGCACATGCCGTTCCCTCGGCCTGGAACACACTTCCCTGCTCGCTCCTGCCTTCCCCCACGCCCAGTCTTCACTCGGCTCCTGTTTCCCACCGAGAGAGTCAGTTTAGGTGCCATCTCCCGTTCCCCCAAGGCAGAGGGTCCCTCTGTGGGGCGTCCCTGCAGGCTCCGTGTCCCTGTTGTGGCACCCACACAGGTGTGGTCGTGCTGAAAAACCCAACACCTGGAGTGGATTTCTGTGCGTGGGGTGAGGGAGGTGATTCTCTGTGCCTGACTGGTTCACACTCAGGACCTGGTCTGTGGGAGCAGAGACCGTCTCTTTTGTCCCCCACCCCCACCACCCCCGCACCTCGGCTCTTGCGTGGACACGTTGGGTGTTGACCAAGTATTTGTTGAAGGAGTGGACGGGTGGAGGTTCGGTTTTCAAGGCTCGCGGGTTCAGGAAGCAGTCAGTCTTCCGCCTGCTCAGCCGCCTTTTGCCGTGGCTTGTACGTCCGTGCTTGGCTGGACACTGTGGGGGCAGAGACAGGGCAGACGGTGCTCTGTTCGGAGGGGCCCACAATCTGTGGAGACGGTCAGACGTCCCCGATCACGTCACAGCATCAGCGCGGTGCAGTGGATCACCGGTGAAACTCCGCGCACGGTCACATCCCGGGCAGTCGGCTGTCACCAAGGAGGCCCCATTCACAGCCCAGGACCTCCCTGCGCAGGGCGTCCCGAGAACCACTTGGAGCCACGGAGAAACATGATTGTTGTTTGTAAAGAAGTAGAACCCCGCCCTAACCGGTTTGGCTCAGTGGATAGAGTGTCGGGCCTGCGGACTGAAGGGTCCCAAGTTCGATTCCGGTCAAGGGCATGTACCTTGGGTTGCAGGCACATCCCCAGTAGGGAGTGTGCAGGAGGCAGCTAATTGGTGTTTCTCTCTCATCGATGTTTCTAGCTCTCTATCTCTCTCCCTTCCTCTCTGAAAAAAAAAAAAAAAAAAGTCAATAAAATATATTTAAAAAAGTAGAACCCTGAGTGAGGAGGACTGAGCAAGCCTCATGCGTCTTGGCGGGGGGGAGGGCATGTTGAAGAGTGCGTCCTCGGGTAGGTAGACAACATGTTGGTTACTGTTAACCCAGTGGTTGGCAAACCCATTAGTCAACGGAGCCGCAGTTTGCCGACCACTGAGTTAACCTGAAGGAAAAAATTCTTAATCACTTAAAGATGGAACGTTTTATTTTCTAACTAGAGCGAAGACTTTCCATCAAATGCATTTAGGTCATTTTTACTTGGTTTCCTCAGGCACCTTCACTTATCTTGTCTAAGAATTTAATTGCTCATCTGTTCCCCTTGAAACTTGCTGCTGTGTCCTCTCTCTCCTTTAAAGGAACCATCCGGTGCTCGAGCTAGAAACACGGGCATCCTCGATTCTCTCTCCTGCGGTCCCCACTGGCATCGGGTACCAGTTCTGTGGCTGTCTTCTCTCCCGCCCACCGCCTTGGTTAAGACAGGAGTTGGCCTCCTTTCCGTCCTTCTTGATCCTAGGCTCCTTTCCGTCCTGTTGTCAGAGCACATTCCAGAATCTGATCTGATCCCATCACTCCTCGGCCCAAAAGTCTTCAAAGACTCCAGGGCGAGCCCCCCGGGCCCACATCACGCCCCATTCCCACCACGCCCCCTCCTGCACTCAGGCTGTTTCGGCTCTACCAGATGGCTTGCAGTTCCTTGTAGGTATTATGATTTTTAAAAATATATACTTTTTTAAAAAATTGATTTCAGAGAGGAAGGGAGAGGGGGGAGAGAGAGAGAAACGTCCACGATTAGAGAGAGAAGCATGGGTTGACTGCCTCCTGCACGCCCCACACTGGGAATGGAGCCCACAACCCAGGCATGTGGCCTGATTGGGCATTGAACAGAGACCTCCTGGTTCTTAGGTCGATGCTCAGTCACTGAGCTACGCCGGCCGGGTGGTATTATGCTTGTTTTTAAAAGATTTGTTTCCTTTCCTCCTTCATCTCTCCCTTGTTCTCTAAAGACCTGGGTCTTTGCTGGAGTCTGGATGCATGGACCAAGCTGCCGCCGTTTTGCATCCTCGGCGCCTAACATTGCCCGGCATACAGAATGTTCTCTGTAATGCTTGTTGAAAGAATAAATGAGCCCTAGCCGGTTTGGCTCAGTGGATAGAGCCTGCGGACTGAAGGATCCCGGGTTCGATTCCGGTCCAGGGCACATGCCCGGGTTCTGGGCTCGATCCCCAGTGCGGGGGGCGTGCAGAAGGCAGCCGATCCATGATTCTCTCTCATCATTGATGTTTCTCTTTCTCTCTGCCTCTCCCTTCCTCTCTGGAATCAATAGTAATAATAATAATTAAAAAAAAAAAGAATAAATGAGAGGTGGCAGAGGCATTAATTCACTTGGAGCTGTAAAGGAGAAGTATCAGGCTCTTCGGAGAATGGGTTTTGTTTTAGAGCAGGAAGAGAGTGTTAAGACACTGGTTCCTAACTGAAAAAGTTGCCTGGGGAGTTCTAGTGTAGAGGGACCCCCCAGATCAGGGAAAAAGACGATTGGGGAACGGGGGTGGGGGGTCAGGGGAAGGTTTGCTTGCCGACCCGTGATCGCTGTGAAAAAGCTCAGGGTCTACTTCAGCAGGATCTGTAACTCGGTTTCCTTATTTATACAAAAAGGGGTGGATCTGTAGTAGGTAGACCCAGTAGGGTAGGCTTATTTCCAACTCGGACATTCTCAGGTTCTTTTCTTTTTTAATATACTGTTATTGATTTCAGAGAGAAAGGGAGAGGAAAAGATACATAGAAACATCTGGGGATCGAGCCTGCAACCCGGGCATGTGCCCTTGACTGGAATGGAACCTGCGACCCTTCGGTCCGCAGGCCGACGCTCTATCCACTGAGCCGGACCAGCTAGGGCCATACGTTAAAAATCCAAGCAGGGCATTTTGAAGCAATGTGAGAATTTTCCCCCCTCTCCTCCCTGGGAACAGAGACATGGGCCTTGCATTCCACAGGGATAGCGTTGCATTTTCAAAGCAAAGAGGTAGGAAGGAATGCGAGAAAATTGCATTAATGCGGTATTGTGCTTGAGAATGTAAACTCCCAAGTCAGGACATTGCCTCGTCATTTCCCTTTGCAGCTTCGTCCGATGCCCCTGCATCCCGTTTGCAGCCCCTCCGTGCAGTGCGGTGCCGTGCGACGCTGTATCCCAGCCGGGCCCGGGCTGTGAATTAGGGAGGATTTGGAATTACTTTGATCCTGGCCCTTGGGTGTTTAACTTCTCCAAGCTAATGTCTGTGTGTGTGTGTTTTTTTTTATTGTTCCATTATCTTGTAGCAAGGTAGTCATTTATAATTTATATACTGTGTACTGGCTTACAATAGAGACAAGAGAACAATCAGCGTCCCGAAGCTTCTAGTTCTCCAAAATAACATTCCTCCGGTGCCGTCTGCCTGTGGGCACGGAAACCTGCCTTGCGTTGAAAAACCCTTTGTCCTGTTGTCAGACAGGAACGCGGTGTGCCGGCGAGCAGTATTAAGCCCTACGAAGGGGGAATGGGATCTTTTTTTTAAATTGTCATTTGATTTTATTCTCTGCGAAATAATTTCTAAAGACGTCAACCTTTGTAGTGTCTCCGGGGCCTGCCTAAAGTCACAGGGAGGGGACAGGGGCAGAGCGAGAAGGACAGATAGGAGACACGGCCCCGGCGAAGGGCAGAAGCCAGGCCGCATCTCAGCCACTTGTCTGCTGCGGTTTTGGAGTCCTGCCATCTGGGCTGCCACTTCGCTCGTTGATTGGACTGCAGGCCCCGGAGAGGGACGGGCTCTCCCGTTGAGAGCCTCGTAGAGAACACGCTGTTCATTCACAGAGATTAAAAATAGAAGCCCTACGTGAAAAGTCCTCTGGAGATTCAGGGTTTAGCCAAAGCCAACCGGATATCAGAGGCCTAACTTAGTTTTCTCCTCTTTGCTCTTCTACCGAGTCGTCTGACTCCTAATTATTCCCTCCTTCCTTTACATTACGCACCTTCAGTGTGCCAGGAACTAGGTAGAGAATTCTTTCCTTCCTTCCTTCCTTCCTTCCTTCCTTCCTTCCTTCCTTCCTTCCTTCCTTCCTTCCTTCCTTTATTTCTATTTATTTATTTTGGAGAGGAAGAAAGAGGGGGAGAGAGAGAGAGAGAGAGAGAGAGAAACATCCATGATGAGAGAGAACCATCGATTGGCTGCCTCCTGCAAGCCCCACACTGGGGGTCAAGCCCACAACCCGGGCCTGTGCCCTGACAGGGAACCGAACCTTGGGTCTCCCTGGTTCGTAGGTTGACGCTCAACCACGGAGCCACGCCGGCTGGGCCTGGGTGGGGATGTCTACTTAGAGGGCAGACGGAGAGCTGGGTCTGCCGTCCAGCGGTCTTGTTCTTCTGGCGTCCGGCGACGCTGTCATGGAGTCCCCAAGATCATTCTGGCTCTGCCCCCGGACGCTGTGATGTGTCTCACGTGCTCGTGACTGCGCCTGGTGAACGTGTGAATGGCCCACCTGGGACTTGGGGGCCCTTCGGGGGGAGGGAGGGCGGGCGAGCCGCGGCCCACGGGCAGTTTGGGAACAAGTGGGGCGATTTAATTCGAAAGCCACAAGGTGGCAACGTTTACTAAACGGCTGGGCATTTTCTTTCCCGATGAAGACTGCGAGATGGGACGGCTGAGGCTGTAGCGGCCTTGCTCGGGTCCTTATCAGTCTCCATGCGTCCCCTGGTTCAAGCGCTGAGAGTCTGAAATCGCTCCGTGCGGGCCACTTGCCTCCCCTTTGGCCTCCGTTCTACATCGTGACAGGAACGGACTGACTCGTCATCTCTAATGTTGTTTTTTCTCTCCATGATTTATGACTTTGGTTACAACGTCTTTTCCTAGGTTGCTTTAAAAAAAAATTTTTTTTCTGGTGAAACCGGCCTTTACATTTTAAAACCAAGTGAAACAAACAAACAGCAGACCGCTAGCCTTTTATTCAAGGACAAGGTCGTGATTAAAAAAATAAAATAAATAAATCAATGACCAAATCTCAAGGACATCAACGCGCCTGGAAGAGAGCCCCCTCCCTGGGTTAAGGCCAGAGGCCCGGCGCTCCTGGGCGAGGATGTGTGTTTCCCCGTTTCCCGAAGGGAGCTCTGGGGATGGACGGCAGGGTCCGTGGGGACCTGTCCGAGGGAGGCACTGCGCGTGCTGTGCCGCGGCGGAGCCCTTCAGCTCTGATTGGTGTCCCCCCGCTGCTGGTTTTGTGGAGGAAGCCTCCACATCGCTCCGGAGCCCTGTGCCCGGCAGCCGCCTTGGGGTCATCTCCCCGTCTTGGCACCTGAGAGTGGAGAGGGACGAGAAAAGGTTTCTGTGCGAGCACATTATGGCTTTTGCTCACAGTGTTGTGTGTGTGTGGTTTTCTTTAAAAAATATATTTTTTCATTGATGTCAGAGAGGAAGGGAGAGGGGGAGAGAGAGAGAGAGAGAGAAACATCAATGACGAGAGAGAATTATTGATGCCCCTTACACACACACACACGCACGCACACACACACGCACACACACACACGCACACGCACACACGCACGCACACACACGCGCACGCGCACACGCACACACACGCACACGCACACACACGCACACACACACATGCACACACACACATACTCTCACACACACACATACTCTCACACACACATACACACACACACTCTCACACACACACTCACACACACACACTCACACACACACACTCACACACACACACTCACACACACACATACACACACACACTCACACACACACACACACACGCACACACACACCACTGTTGGTAGTAACACAGGTATCTCCCATTCCCCTCCCCTTTCCCCCCTCCCCCCAGCCCCTCCCCATCCCTCTGGTCTTCGCTGCCCTATTGCCCGTGTCCCTGGGCTCTGCATGTACGTGTATCAGCTCTTTGGTGTATCTCTTCTCGTCCCCCCATCCGCACATGGAGGAATCCTGCTCCGTGCCTCCCTGCTTCCGGTCTTGTTTCGTCTATCTTGTTCATCGGATTCCACAAATAAGCGAGATCGTGGGATATTTGTCTCTCTCAGCTCGGTTTCTTTCACTTAGCGTATCGTTTTCCAGGTCCATCCATGCTGTCCCAAAGGGTAAGAGACCTATCCACTCCTCTCCTGCTGGGCACTGGGGCTGTTTCCACATCTTAGCTATTGTGAATAACGCTGGCTCACAATGTGTGTTTTTTTTTTTCTTTCCCCTCTTGGTTTGCTGTATTGCAGATGAAGTGGAAAGGCAAGGACCTGTTTGACTTGGTGTGCCGGACGCTGGGGCTGCGGGAAACCTGGTTCTTTGGGCTGCAGTACACGATCAAGGACACTGTGGCCTGGCTCAAAACGGACAAGAAGGTTGGGCTGGAAGTGGATGAAACCGGGGGGGGGGGGGGGGGGGCTGGTGTGCGCGCTGGCTCCTCCCTGAGCGTGGGCCCAGCGGGGTCTGCTCACCGTGGGGCTTGGCGGACCCAGGGGAGAGAAGGGGGCTTTCCACCCCTCCCAGGCCCTCCTGGGCATGCAGAGCCCACCGCCCACCGCCGTTAAACTGCTGCCACCCCTGGCTCCTTTCCTCGTTGTCACCAGGCTGACAGCTCGTGGAGCCACTCGTCAGGCCTCGTGAATGAAAGTGACATAACGTTACTCAGAATAGATGTCGTTAAAAGATTTTCCTCGGGGCTCATGTGCTTTAGGAGATTTTATCTTAACTATGTTTTTTATTGATTTCAGAGAGGGGGGAGAGAGAGAGAGACAGAAGCATCAATGACGAGAGAGAAGCATTGATCGGCTGCCTCCTGCACACCCCCTGCCCCCACACCGAGGATGGAGCCCCCCCCCCAACCGGGGGCATGTGCCGTGACCTCCTGGTTCATAGGTCAATGCTCAACCACTGAGCCACGCTGACTGGGCTAAAAGTCTTTTGGGGAAACACCCATGGCCCAACTCAGTCTAAGCATTCGTGCAATCTAAGGAATAAAGAGTGGCGTGGTCCCTGTGATGAAGGAAGACTGTCCATTTGGTCCTCGCGGTTTTCTGGGGCTTCTGAGGCCCGAAGAGGGCTCCCAGCAGCTCTGCTGTGGCGCAGAAGTGACTATCGCCCGGGCAGACGGCCCTCTGTGTGGGTTCCTACGGGCACACGAAGACACACTGACCTACTAACCACGAAGACGGTTGAGACCAGGGCCCTATGTTCTTGTCAGCGAGTCTCAGAGGAAGTCAGTGTCTTAATTCTTACCCCAAATGGAACCCGATTTTATTACCTGCTACGTGGCACGACAAACCACAGAAGCCTCCCGGCTTTTGCCACTTGGACTGTCAACTCAAGTGCTCACATTACTTGCAGGTGGACACGCTCATCTGAATCTTCGTGCTGGAACCCCCGCAGATCGTAAATTTCACACGGTATTTCCCCGTGATCGCGAATGTCAAGTTGCCCACCTGGCGCCCATGTCAGCAAGGTTGTGCGAGGTCAGCCCTGGCTGGTGTGGCTCAGTGGATAGAGCATGGGCCTGCGGACCGAAGGGTCCCGGGTTCGATTCCAGTCAAGGGCACGTGACCGGGTTGCAGGCTCGATCCCCAGTGGGGGACATGCAGAAGGCATGAGATCAATGATTCTCATCTTTGATGTTTCTCTCTCTCACTTCCTCTCTGAAATCAATAAAAATATATTAAAAAAAAAGAAAAATCTGTAAAAAAAAAAATACTAAAAAAGAGAAGAAAAGATTGTCCGAGGTCAGGTTTATTTGAAGTCTCCTGGGAACCACGGGTTGAAATTCGGACGCGGGGCGTGGAAAGTGACCTACCAAAGACAGTAGCACGTCCTCGTGTCTTCTCGCGATTCTCGGCGAGGTGAACTTAAATCGTCTCCCTGAGTGTTGGCCAAGCGGCTACCGGACCGGGGGCGTCAGGAGCCACGATGCCTGCTGCTCGCAGGCAATCCAACTGTGACCCCCTGTTAATGGGGACTCGGAGCCGGTCACATGGCACGGTTATGGCCTGGAGGGAAATGCGTCCCGGAGAGCAGATGGCACAGGCTTTTCGGGGGGTGGATGGGATTGCTGGGAGATGAAAGGCGTGTGGCTTACTGCCTGCGCTCGAGTGTTTTTGTGGGGCGTCTCTGGAGGTTCCTTGAAACACAGGGTGGCCACGGGGGACACGTCTCACGTCTCCTGCTTAGCCGGTGTTCGGCTGATTTGACCGAGATTTAGTTCATCGTCCTAAGCTCCATTCGCACATGGACCTCAATGTTGGGGGTCGTTGGCAGCAAGAAAAGAGACTGAAGAAATATTCCACTACTTTCAAAAAAATTGGAGAAAACATTCCGCCTGCCAGAAAGGGTAGTAGCCCCAGACCTCTGAGTCAGACATTTATAATTGTTGACGACCTCTGTGGCCTCGAGAACCCTCGTGCCTTAATCTTAGCTCTCCTCACCCCTTGGGCGCACATTCATTAGCTTGGTTCAGAAAGGCTACCTCTTGTTAATCCCAACCTCTGGGAAATGTGACGAATTTATGACTTTTTAAAAACATATTTTTATCGATATCGGAGAGGAAGGGAGAGGGCGAGAGAGAGAGAGATAGAAACGTCAGTGATGAGAAGAGAGTCATGGATCGGCTGCCTCCTGCACGCCCCCCACTGGGGATCGATCCCGCAACCCGGGCACGTGCCCCTGACGGGAATCGAACCCGGGACCCTCCTGGTTCCTAGGTTGACGCTCAACCACTGAGCCACACCGGCCAGGCATGTGACGGATTTAGAGGGGGAAAGATATTTATACGCTCCTTGCTAGAGGTTCTTCGATAAGGGTACGGGGGCGGGGGGTGTGGGGTGGGAAGGGGTGCCAAGGTAGCCCTGTTTGTCTTTTGCTCTGCGATTCTGCAGGTGCTGGATCATGATGTGTCGAAGGAAGAGCCGGTCACCTTTCACTTCCTGGCCAAGTTTTACCCCGAGAACGCCGAGGAGGAGCTGGTTCAGGAGATCACGCAGCATTTATTCTTCCTGCAGGTACAGTAGCTCCTCGCGCCCGCTGGGAACCTCCCTCGGGCATGGTCCCAGAGGCGTTACCGCGACCTGGGGAAGGAAGACAGTCCATGGTATCCCCGGAGCTGACCGACCGGGAAGGCCTCACGTGGTTGAAAAGGTCCCACCTCCAGAAAGCCGGTCCTTTGGGTGCTGAAATGGACGACGCCTGTAGGATAGGAGTAGATCTGAGTGGTGAGATGTGGTGTCAGGCGAAATGGCAAACGTGTGATGGTGAGCGATCGAAACCGCTTTGGCGATAGATCCCGTTTCTCTGCTCGCTGACCCGCAAGTCCTCAGCCGTTGCACAGGGAGCCGAAAGAGGGGGGTCTCACAAAGAACAGTCCTCCCAGAAGTTCAGCGTCCGCTCTCGTGAAGGCAGGAGTCCAGGACTGAAGCGCCGCCTGGTTCCTTCACACACGTGGAGCTTCGCACATCATGCTTTATGCTGCTCCCTGTCTGTGTGCTACTCCTCGCCTGTCCTCCCCCCATCGATGACCAGCTCCTTAAAGGCCACGCCCCCGGAGGGCTCTATTGATTTTTAGAGAGAGTGGAAGGGAAGTGGAGAGAGAGAAACATCGATGTGAGGGAGACACATAGATCAGTTGCCTCCTGCATGTGCCCAGACTGGGGCTGAGTATCGAACCTGCAACCGAGGTACGTGCCCTTGACTGGAATTAAACCCGGGACCCTTCCGTCCGAGGGCCGGTGCGCTATCCACTGAGCCACACCGGCCAGGGCCTCCAAATAATTTTTTACCAAAAAAAGTTTTGTAAAAAAAAAAAAAAAAAAGGATGTATGTATATATACACACACATGCTCATATATGCATACATATCCCCCCATCCCAACACTTTCAGTGGGAAGTGCTCTCAGTTTTCCGGTAGTGTGGCTTTTTTCCCCTTGGACAAAAAACCAAAGGACGAGGCGGTCACACTGCTTTGAAGGAAATCACAGAGGGACCCCCCCAGGCCCCAGAAGGCCCTCGCGTTGTGGACATGGCCTTCTTGTCAGCCCTGGGCAGCCGTGCCCGTCCCTCACGCGCCTTGGGCGTACTCTCCCCTCGCAGGGAAACGCCGGAGCGTCGGCGCCGCCGAGCCAGGCACGGTGTACTCCTGTTTGTGGGTCTGGTGGCTGTTGGCCTCGGTGAAGGGAGCGCTGGCTTTCCCGGCGTGTTTCTGCCGCCGCCCCCACTCCCTGCGGCTCCCTCGCCGCTGCGTCGGGACCATCACGCGCCGTGCCGTCCTGAGAAATTAAGTGCCGTGAGACGGGTGCATTCCACGTCACGGCCTCAGAGCTGTGTGTCCTGGACCTCGCGTGTGCTTAGCAGTTTCATCGATCCCACTTTACTGCCTCCTTTTTCCTTAGAGCAGCCGCATCGCAAGTGACGGTTTGTTCCCCGCAGTCCTAACTCGGTGGCCTCGGCGCCTTTTCTCTTGTGTCCAGACTAGAAATTAGACGCCATTCCTGCTGGGGCCGCGTGTGCTCAGTGGGGCTGAGGCTGCAATCCCCATCAGAGCTGCTCCTCTGTCCCGGCCCAGATCTTAGTCTCTCTCTCTCTCTCTCTCTCTCTCTCTCTCTCTCTCTCTCTCTCGATTAATCCTCACCCGAGGATATTTTTCCATTGATTTTTTAAAAAATATATTTCATTGATTTTTTACAGAGAGGAAGGAAGAGGGATAGAGAGCTAGAAACATCGATGAGAGAGAAACATCGATCAGCTGCCTCCTGCACAACCCCCACTGGGGATGTGCCCGCAACCAAGGTACATGCCCTTGACCGGAATCGAACCTGGAACCCTTCAGTCCGCAGGTCAACGCTCTAGCCTCTGAGCCAAACCGGTTCGGCTGATTTTTTTTTTTAGAGAGAGTGGAAGAGAGAGGGAAAGGCAGAGAAACATCGATGTGAGAGAACGCATTGTTGATGGGTTGCCTCCTGCACTAGCCCCGAGTGGGGCCCGGGCTGGGGAGGAGCCTGCAACTGAGGTACGTGCCCTTGACCGGAATGGAACCCGGGACCCTCGGGTCCGCAGGCGGACGCTCCGTCCCCTGAGCCACACTTGGTTCATCTCGGTTGTAGCCGTGAAGACTGTCATTCCTCCTCCGCCCTCGATCGTGAGCAGAAGCGATGAGGGGTTTGCACGCCTGGCCGTCTCGCCCGTAACTTCTCCCCGCCCGAGCTCCCCGCCTGTCGGCAGCTATAAAATAAAAAGAAATCACACCCTTTCGTCGGAGTCACTAGCAGGCCAGCCTGGCAGGCGGCCCTCATCAGGACGCCCTGCGGCTGGCTGTCCGCCGGGACCGGCTGCGCGCGCGGCTCACTGCCCTGTGTCCCCTGTCGCCCCGTTCAGGTAAAGAAGCAGATCTTGGATGAAAAGATCTACTGCCCTCCCGAGGCTTCTGTGCTGCTGGCTTCCTACGCCGTCCAGGCCAAGGTAGGCTCCGGGAAGAAAGACTCCGTTGTGTGGGGCAGGAACCTGCCGCGCGGGGTCGCGCCCGTCGTCCGTGTCTTGGGGTTTTTCTAGACTTGAGAAAGGCTTTCCCCAGCAAGGGGGGAGGGTCTCGGGGGAGCCAAGTCTCACTTCTGTATGATCTCGTGAGTGTGTGTGTGTGTGTGTGTGTGTGTACAGGTAAGTGTGTAGCTTGATAACTTCTTTGTGATCTCATTGTGCACACGTGGTTCCTCACACTTACTGAACCAACCTCTCCTTTTTCTTTTTTTTTTCCCCCTTTTCTTTCTTTTAAAATATATTTTTGTTGATTTCAGAGAGGAAGGGAGAGGGAGAGAGAGAGAGCGATAGAAACATCCATGATGAGAGAGAATCATTGATCGGCTGCCTCCCGCATGCCCCCCACTGGGGATGGAGCCCGCAACCCCGGGCCTGTGCCCTGTCCGGGAATCGAACCGTGATCTCCTGGTTCATAGGGTGACGCTCAACCACGCCGGCTAGGCCCAACCTCTCTTATTATTAACCAGGAAAAAGGAATTTCTGATCTCCAGTTTCGGTCAAACGTGGCCGTAGGTCGGAAAGGCCCAGGTCCTCGCTGCAAACTCATCTTCTGTGGACCAGCAGCCCTGTCGGATGGGGCCCTCAGCACCCCCTAGAGAGTGGCCGGCTCCGTCCACCCCGATGGGCACGCCACCCTGCTCAGGGCTGGGCACGGCAGCTCTGTGGCCGCTGAGCCCAGTGGAGCTGTCTGGTTAGCAGAAAGGCTTCGCAGTGATTGAGAATGGCAGGAGAGGGAGACCAATGATCTTGCATTTTTGTCTTCCCCGTGTCTAGACGACCAGTGACAGGGCCAGCCCAGGGGCCTGAGGTCCCCCTGATTTCCACTTCAGCCACGTGCCACTTTCTCTCGTCCCCTCTGCTCACTCACGACCTCTCACCGCCGCATAAAGAAGTTCCAGAATTAGGGCATCTTGATAACTTTTGTGATTTTTTAAAAAATATATATTTTATTGATTTTTTTTGCAGAGAGGAAGGGAGAGAGAGAGAGAGTTAGAAACATCGATGAGAGAGAAACATCTATCAGCTGCCCCCTACACGCCCCCTACTGGGGATGTGCCCACAACCCAGGTACATCTCCTTGACCGGAACCGAACCTGGGACCTTTCAGTCCGCAGGCCGACGCTCTATCCACTGAGCCACACCGGTTTCGGCAACTTTTGTGATCTTTGTATCGTCTTCTGCTAGTGTTTTCCTTTGCAGTTAGAGGGGTCCCCTAACGCCATATCCCTGCAGTGTTGCCAAAATGAATAAGGCGCTCTTCACTTCTCAGCCTACTTTTTCTGGAGGAGCTTAATGCGATTTCAGGTCAAAGCGAGGAAGGAACCGGTTAGCCTGTCACTTGGAGGAGAAAAGAGTCTGTACGTGCTAGTCAGACTGACAAGCCCCGGGAGTCATTCGATGACTCGGAGTCGTCTGACGACTGGGCTAATGGTTGCAGAGCGCTCACCGGCCTGAACGAGGGGGTGTTGATTCTGTCACAGTACAGACGAAGCCATGTGCCCAAGGTCATTCGGGCAATCTTGGGGTAAAGCTAAAAGCAGAATTCATGGCCCTGGGATTGCATTTTGTGCCTCCCCCTATTCCACTGCCCAGAGAAATGAGTAATTGGGGGGTGGGGGGGGCGGAATAAAAAGACCCACAGAAAATGGGCCTTGATTCAACTAAGACATATGCTTCCTTTTATGCTTTGATTAAGAATATTAATAACAGGAAAAATGTGCCCTTTCAATCAGTATCACCCTGACAGTGATGAAGCAGTCATTGTCACTCTCATTAAATCCGAGCACTTCCTGGCCCGGAACGGAGTTCCTGTTCAGCACGCTTTCTCCCCCGCTGAGAGGGGGCCCCAGCACTCAAGGACACCACTGCTCTCCTTGAAGGGTTCCCATCTCAAAGGCTTCGTTTTCTTGGCATGGATTTTTGGGCCACAAATTCAAAGGCCACGTGTGTGTGTGTGTGTGTGTGTGTGTGTGTGTGTGTGGCGGAAACTGGTCTGGGAACCAGCAGATGTTTGCTTAAACAGATTTCACTGTAGGAAAGCCCTACTAATTTAGAGATGAAAGTGATTCACAGAGCACATATGTGGCTCATATGGAGGAGGATGTTCTGTGGTTTTTCGTTTTTTTTTTTCCGGTGCAAATTCTTGGGATGTCACAAATAAAGCGAATCTATGACTTCGAGTCTGCATTTGGGAAACGAGGGATTATTTTAACATGCTCCCCGTTTCCAGGACTGCTGGTTAATATTAAGAGGGTATTTCTGATTATGGTATTTATAAGACCGTAGATGCCTGCAGTGTTTTATCGTTTTATAAAGTGTTGTAACATGAATATTTTGTGCGGTTCTCAGTGTAGTCTTTGCCGTAAGCCAGGGCTTGAAAATATGATGCCTGTTTTATAGGTGACGAATTTAAGGCTCAGAGAGGAGTAATTTGTCTAAAGCCACAATACTTTATATTAATTTTTAAAAATTTTTCATTGATTTTAGAGAGGAGGGAAGAGGGAGAGAGAGAGAGAGAGAAACATCAATGATGAGAGAGAATCACTGATCGGCTGCCTCCTGCATGCCCCACAGTGGGGATCGAGGCTGAAACCCGGGCCTGTGCCCCGACTGGGAATCAAACCGTGACCTCCTGGTTCATAGGTTGAAGCTTAACCACTGACCCACACCGGCCAGGCTAACTCTTTTTTTTTTTTTTTTTTCCTAATGGAATTTGTAGCCCGCAACTCGGTGGGCAGGATTTGAAGCAGAGTGGAAGTAGAGAATGGAGTCAGGGTGGGAAACCGGGGGTCTGATGGTCTAACTCCGCACTTGGCTCTTGCCCCACACGGTCTGTTGCTCGAGGGAGGTCTCCAGGCATCACACATGCCGTTCACTAAACCCTAGATTCAGCCCATCGGGCGTGGCTCAGCGGTTGAGCATCAACCTGTGCACCAGGAGGTTACGGTTCGATTCCGGGTCAGGGCACATGCCCGGGTGGTGGGCGCGACCCCCTGTAGGGGGGCCTGCAGGAGGCAGCCGACCGATGATTCTCTCTCATCATTGGTGTTTCTCTCTCCCTCCCCCTCCCTCTCTGAACTCAATAAAAATATACGTTTTTTAAAAATCCCAGATTCATTTGTGTGGTCACGTGAGTCCAGACTTTTCGGTAAACCCCCGCCGGTTCCTTCCATTATGTTCAGTTTGTTTCCTTCCACGGCCTTTCTGAGACGGGAAGGAGCTTTGGAAGCGTGGAGGGGAAAGGGAATTGAGCTCATTAGCACACGGACTGTAATCACCCACCAATGTGTTCATTACAGTGCTTCAGCTGTTTGCATGATACACACACAGCCAATTCCGAAGCATAAAGAAACCATTACCCTCAAAGTAAAGATACAAATATTAATCATATGGTTCAGTTGACAAGAACCACACTTCTCGGTTGGGGTTTGAGTTACAGATGAATCCAAAGCATGGGCCGGGTTTTTGGTTCGGCCACGGGGCACGGCAAACCGTCACGCGGTGTCCTGCAGCCACCTGTTGGATTTCCTGTCGGCAGTTTGGCGTCTGAAACGTGTGCGCGTTAAACACGACTTGGGGAGAGAGTGGTACACAGTTGTATCAGTTTTGCCGTGCTGGCCTGCCGACTCGTAGCGTTCAGAGAAAAGAAGGGTGGGAGAGGAGACCGAGGTTTCTTAGTCAGTATTCTTGGGTACGGATGAGGGGCAGGGCGCCAGAAAGCAATTAAGAAGTTGGGTGTATGTCAGATACATGTAGAGGGTGGCGAGAGATGAGGCTGGAGGTGTCGGCAGGGGGCCACACCCTAAAAGGTCTTAACTTTGTCCTGTGGGTGATAAAGAGCCAGTGAAAGGTGTGTATTTTAGGCAGGTTTTTGGTGGCTTGCTGGAAGGACATATTGGAGGGGGAGGCAAGTGTGGAAACAGGGAGCCCTGTGTGCAGACTGGGGTCCTCCCGGTGTGAGACTGTGAATGAGGCCCGCACCTCGGGCAGTGGTGAGTTGGAGGCGGGTGGCAGGGGGAGGGGGAGGTTAGGGGGGTGCTGACTTAAAAACACCCAGGAGGTAAAGGTGGATACAAACGATACTTCCCTCTGCTTATCTTCTTCGCACATCCTTTTTACAAAATGCTATCTTCCCCACTCCGCGTTGATTTTTAAGACGTAGCTGTGTTCTCTGTATAGATTTAGCCCATCAGTTCTAACCGCTGTATCGGAACCATTGACAAATAAACCTAGTTTATCCCTCCTCCCTTCTGAGGAAGAGGTAGGTTTAGTTCCTGCTTTTCCAGCAGTGCCTTGCTGAAAATCCTTTTATGCGATTCCTTATATAAATGTGCAAAAGCTTTCTCCCCGTAAGGCAGGTGTCTAGAGGTAGAATTACATCCATATCCCTGCACGTAGAGGACTCTTCACGTGTATAGGAAAGAGGCAGCAGAAAAATGGGCGCCCGGCGTATGAACCACAGAGGCACTTTAAAGAAGAGAAAATGAGAACGATGAGTAAAAACAAAACAAAAAAAATGTTCCATCTCACTAGTAATCAAGAGAAAGAGAAATGAGAGCGACCGTAAGGCAGCATTCCAAACCCATAAGATTGACGGGGAGGAATAAACCCGTGGATGCAACAGCAGCGTCGTTTAGGCTCGTTGGCTTGCCCGGACGGTGTGTGCATTGGCACGGCCTCTGTAGAGCGATGGGTGAGGGAGGGGCCCGTCAGGTGAGGAGACACCCCCGCCAACCCCCGAATCCTCGCTCTGGGTGACTAATCCAGAGAGGGTCCTGTACAATGTGCCCTTTTCACTGAAAACTGCCGGAACAGATAGATCCATCTCATGTTTAAAACCACCGAGCCATCTATACGAATAAAAGAGTAATATGGTAATTAGACCAGGAGACCTTCCGGAGACCTTCGGGACAAAGCCGTTGTGGCGGGGCCGAGGCAGAGGAGGTTAGGGGCGATCAGGCTGGCGGCGGGGGTGATCAGGCTGGCGGCAGGTGGAGGGAGGGGTGATCAGGCTGGTGGGAGGACAGTTGGGGGGCCATCAGGCTGGCAGGTGGAGGGAGTTGGGGGTGATCAGGCCAGCGGGGGGGGGAGGGGCAGTTGGGGGCGATCAGGCTGGCAGGCAGAGTGGTTAGGGGCGATCAGACTGGCAGGTAGAATCATTAGGGGCAATTAGGCAGGTAGGCGAGCGGTTAGGAGCCAGTGGTCCCGGATTGCAAGAGGGATGTCTGACTGTGGGATCGGGCCTAAACCGGCAGTCGGATATCCCCCGAGGGGTCCTGGATTGAAGAGAGTGCAGGCCAGGCTGAGGAACCCCCCTTCACTGTGCATGAATTTCACGCACCGGGCCTCTAGTATTTCATAAAAAGGCAGGACTCCGGGTTTAAATCTCTCTCTGTTGGGAGATATTTAGGTTTGTTTTTCTTTCTATTATTCTCCAGTTATTTAGACGGATGTGGCGAACATCCGTGAATGTGAGCACATGAACAACGTTTCTCTGATCAATACCAAGAAACGGCATACCGGGGTCGAAGGACAAGAACATTTAAAATTTGAACCGTGACGCGAAGGCCGCGGATGGTGTGATTCCACTCCTATGACCTGTGCACTGCGGGCAGCTCCGTGGAGACAGAAAGTAGATCTGATGGTGGCGATGGGATGGAGGGAGGAAATCAGGAGTCACTGCTAATGGGTATGGGATGTCTTTTGGGGCAGTAGAATTATTCTGGAATGAGGTCGTGGTGAGAGTTGCACAACGTTCTGACTATGCTGGAAACCACGAAATTAGACGCTGCAAGTGGTGGCTTGTATGCATGTAAATTTTATCTCAAGTGAAAAAAAAATGTGGGTGGCCAAATTGCCCTCCAATGTAGCTTCCAAGTGTGTGAGAAGACCTGTTCTCCACACCCTCATGCTGTCAGTCTTTTACACGTTTGCTAATCTGACAGGAGAAAAGAAATAGATTTTTCCAAGTTTTCATTTCCTGGCTTACCGTTGGGCTGGCTGAGCGTCTTTGCATAGATTTACTTTCCTCTGTGAGTCTGGTGTTTACGATTTGCCCATTTTTCTCCTCCGCTGTTTATCTTTTTCTCGTCGATGTATAGGAGCTCCGTTTATGCTGGGTATTAACCTTTTATCTTTTTTTTTTTTTTTTTATGTGTCAGACGGTCAATCTTTTGACGTTTGGAGTGACTTTTGAGAATGGCTTCGCCCACCATTATCATACACATGTCCTTCTACATTTTGTCCTGGTGTTTCGACGGCTTTGCATTGATGGTTTAAGGCTCTAATCCCTCTGTGTTCTGGGTGACGGAGGTGCGTGCGGCAGGGATCGGATCAGTTATGCGATATATGTATTGATGAAATCGTTTCTGTCTTGTGAGATCCTGTTCGGAGCGTTTTGTCGAATTTTCCGTGCGTACAGGCAGGGGAAGAGTCTTTACCCTCCGGAGGCATATTCAATGTCTGCTTCGCGTAAGCATTGACTGCCGGAACCCCGTGAATGGTGTGAATGCCTGTCTTGAATTTAAATTCAGCTGGCTTATAGTGGGGGTGGACCCAGGTTTCGTGGGGCCTGAAGTCTCTGTAACTTCGGGAGTTTCGTGTGGTTTCATTTCTCAGCCCAAGAACACAGATTAAGAGTAGAAAAGCTGAGCACAGAGACTCCAAACCCCCGCATCGCTGGCTTCACAGGAAACTCGGTCCCTGGCTGCGGTCCCAGGATGCTTTTGTGCCTAACAGGCGGAGGACGGCGGGCTCTACCTGTGCTGCGGCTGCGGCACGGCTTCCTTTTATCTTCACCGGCTGCCGCTACCCACGGATTTTCTTCTTCTTTTGTTTCTTAACGGGCTCACTTAAGAGCCGACGCACACATCAAGGCGGCTTTACTGTGACAAGTGGAGTTAGCCCGGGCTCTGCTCGCTGAGTCTTTGCTGCCGCTGCATTGCCCAGACGTAACCTATTTGATCGGCGGAGTGGCTGGGAGCTCAGTATGATAATGTGGGTCGTTAATCTTACAAGCCTTCGGAACCTGGATTTACAACCTTAACTCTGCATATCTGCTTACTTGTGCATTGCAGTCCGGTCAGCACTCCTGAGAGGCATGCAAATGCAATGAGCAGGGCTTTCTTCAGCATCCTTCCCCTTGAAAAATCTAGCTGGTTTGGCTCAGTGGATGGAGCGTGCCGGGTTGCGGGTTGCGGGTTGTGGGCTCGATCCCCCACTGGGCGTGTGGGAGGTGGCCGATTAGTGATTCTCTCTATTCATTGATGTTTCTTTTTTAAAAAAATATGCTTTACTGATTTTAGAGAAGAAGGAAGGAGGAGAGAGAGAGAGAAACATCAATGATGAGAGAGAATCATTGATTGACTGCCTCCTGCACGCCCCCTACTGGGGACCGAGCCCGCAACTCAGGCCTGTGCCCCCGGCCGGAATCGAACCCGGGACCCTTTAGTCCGCAGGCTGACGCTCTATCCACTGAGCCACACCAGCCAGATTTTTCAAGGGGTAGGATCATTGATGTGTCTGTCTCCCTCTCCCTTCCTCTCTGAAATCAATAATAGTGATTAAAAACAAAGATCACAGAGGCAGGCAGTGACAGGTGTCATTCTACACCAGGGAGAGAAGTTAACAGTAATACGTGACGTCATAACCGGGAGCCAGGCACTACGCCGAGGGCTTACCTGGATTGTCTTCCTTCATCCTTGCCACCCACTACGAGGCAGGCACTGTGAGGACCCTTGCTTTCCAGATGAGGAAGTGGCGGTTTAGAGCGGGGGAGGGGTGCCTTACTCAAGGTCGCAGCGGGGACATCCTCTGCAGCCCCCACTTCCAACCCTTTAGGACCAGCGCTCTCATTCGATGGATATAGAAAACATGCCGAGAGGTGACACAGCTTGGGCTTGCACCCGTCAACATCAGGTTGTACTGAGTGCTGTGTGTGTGTCAGCCACCGTGTTTTAAACGTCATGGGTATGACGTCCTTGAATCCCCATAGGAGTCCCGTAACCAGGCGAATACTGCTATCACCCCATTTTACAGATGAGAAGACCGAGTCACAGGTTTCCCAAGGTCGCAGCTCGTGAGCGAAGGAGCTGGGGTTGGACCTTACGCCGGCCGCCTCCCGAGACAGCGCGTTTCAGGCTCAGAGCTCCTGGCTTATTCCCTCCCCGGGACTCCCAACAGGGCCCCGTCCCGTCACGTTTTCGAAAGGGAGAAACGCCTCGACGGGGTTTACGAAACCGGAGGCGTATTTTAAACGTTTACATTTGACAGGTTAATTCTGTTAACACTCAGAAGGCAACGCGACACCGTTCCGCCGCTCGTCAGATACAGACGAGATTCCCGAGAAACAGTAATTCTCGGGGCTTCCCCAGCAGGGTGGTGTGGGGATGAAGCACGCGTTAAGGTTGCTGACAAACCATCTTTCCACCCCGTGGGTGGAGTGCCTGAGGCTGCGGGTGTGACTTGCTTTGGAAAACACGCCAGGAGGCTCTTTGCCTTGGGGAATGACAGGGCGGGACACCTCCTGGCCCGCATTAGTGGTGTCCGGACCACCTTCCTTTTGTTTTTCCCCATTGTTGGTGGCTAAACGGATACACGTTTATAGACGATCCTCCTGAAATACCGAGCTTTGCGGGTTTGGTCTCGAGAAAAGCCACTGAATGCTGATTGACGAGAGAGGGGCTTTGATTTTTCTATTCTCTACATTTCCCAGTTCCTTTCTGTTTTAAAAATGCCATCATTTCTTTTTTATTATCATGATTATTTCCTCGGGCCGACTTAACATGTCCTGAGAAAGGAAAGGATTATTTTTCTTAAATCGGGAGGTAAATCTCCGCGTTCCTCTCCTGGGAGAACACGGTGCAGCGCAAGGGCCCGGGTCCGGCCCTCCGGCGACCGGCTCCGCGGCGTTCGGAAAGCCAGGTCACCTTTCACTCGTGTCTTTGTCTGGATGACAAACGTGAGTGACAGCGCTGGCATCCCATCTCCCCAGAGCGATTTTTCTTCAGAGCCTTGAATGAAAGGTATTAAACACGCCGCCAGCCATAGTCCCAGCTCCCGCCGAGCCCTCGGCTCCGGTCACCGGCCACTTAGCGGCCATTGGCAGGTAAAGGTTCTTACCGCACCTGGCGCATCGCAACGGCCACGGTCGCGTCTCGTCTCGTTGCTTTATTTCCGAAGCTCGTGCTTCGGGAGCGAGCGCTTTTCTCTGCCGGTTTGGAAACCACAGCTCCCTTTCCCGACGAATGTCGCATTTTCATTAGCGCGGCGCCCGCAGGGGTTACGCAGCCGCGTCCAGAGATGTAATCAGCTTTGGGTTCTCATTCGGGGATCACACACCAGCAAGGCTGAAATCTTGACTTGTCATTGGGATGGAATTGCTCCCTGGAGCTGGGAGGGCATTGAGCTGGAGTCCAGCTGTTCAGAAAATGACAAGTTGTCTCTCGAATCTCAATCGCCCGCTCTCCCCCTCTTCTCTCTCCAGTACGGCGACTACGACCCCTCCGTTCACAAGCGGGGCTTTTTGGCCCAGGAGGAATTGCTTCCGAAAAGGGTAAGGCGGCATCCCATTCCCTGTTTGGGGAAAAATCGCAGATGTGTGGCCTATAGGGAAGCAAACCAAAGGACTTGAAGGAATAACGGAAGGACATGGCAAGAACATTACTATAAATGTTTTTGTCATCCATCTTTCTTTTTAATTTAAAAAATATATTTATTTTTCTTGATTTCAGAGAGGAAGGGAGAGGGAGAGGGAGGTAGAAACAGCAATGATGAGAGAGCATGATTGATCGGCCGCCTCCTGTGCATCCCCCACTGGGGATCAAACCCGCAACCCGGGCAATGCGCCCTGACCGGGAATCGAACCGTGACCTCCTGGTTCATAGGTCGACACTCAACCACTGAGCCACACCGGCCAGGCTGTAGTCGATCTTGAGTGAAGGGTATGGAATTTCTGTTAAGAATATTAAAAAAGGCCCTAGCCAGTTTGGCTCAATGGATAGAGCGTCGGCCTGCGGACTCAAGGGTCCCGGGTTCGATTCCGGTCAAGGGCATGTACCTTGGTTGCAGGCACATCCCCAGTAGGGGGCGTGCAGGAGGCAGCTGATGGATGTTTCTCTCTCATGGATGTTTCTAACTCTCTATCCCTCTCCCTCCCTCTCTGTAAAAAACCAATAAAATATATTTAAAAGAAAAAGACTATTAAAAAAGGTAAGGTTCATGCAATGAATTTGGGGCTGCCAGGACTTGCATGGCCTGCAAACTGTCCTTTTTCCCCCCAAATATATTTTTATTGATTTCAGAGAGGAAGGGAGAGAACCAGAGAGATAGAAACATCAATGATGAGAGAGAGCCATCGATTGGCTGCCTCCAATCGAGCCCATTACCCGGGCATGTGCCCCTGGTCGGAATCGAACCTGGGACCCTTTAGTCCGCAGGCCGATGCTCTATCCACTGAGCCAAACCGGCCAGGGCTAAACGGTCCTTTCGTTAAAGGTTGGCGAGCGTCCGTGATTCCTGGGAAGGAGTGTGGAGCAGCACACGTTCAGCCCAGGAAGCCAAGCACTTAGTAGCCGCATGGGGCGCACAGAGGAGACGGATTAGGGGCGGGCGTTGTCGTTTTAAATCCTGGGTGCTGTCCGTCTTGTTCATGAGCTGCGGAAACAGGCCCTCCCTCCCTTTTGCTGCTTCTGATTTGATAGCTCCACCCGTCCGTCACTTGGACTACAGGCCCGATCCTCACCTTGGCCTGCCTGTCCCCACTCCTCTGACGGCTTCTGCGCAGGCGAAGGCCGCAGCACACACAGCCTGCTCTGCTGGCCGGCCCCCCAGCAGTGAGCCCGAGACTAGGGAGGTCCTCTCTCTGGGACACAGCAGCCCAGGAAGGGGGGGCCCTGCCCGGTAAGGCAGGCACCTCGGCCTGAAGGGTGGCGCAGCTGCCGGAGTGGTGACTCAGACTGAACAGTGCCCGTTGACACGCCCACCCCTGCGAGCGACTGAACCTCCGTGTGTGTGTGTGTGTGTGTGTGTGTGTGTGTGTGTGTGTTTATGTTGCCCTCTATTTCGCCAGGTAATAAATCTGTATCAGATGACTCCGGAAATGTGGGAGGAGAGGATCACGGCCTGGTACGCGGAGCACCGAGGCCGGGCCAGGTGAGACGGCTTCCTTTTTGGTTTCTATTTCTTTATGGGCTTTTTTTTTTTTTTTAAACCAACTACAAAACTAGGACGGGCTTGTTGAGCAAAGTGCATTCCTGGAGTATAGGAAAGAACAGAGGGAGCTGGGAGGATGTTCCCCCATTTGTGGGACTCCTCTTCCCAGCGCTGTGAGCACGGTACTTCCCGCCTGCCGGGGTGCACGGGCCTGCGTTCGCGGGTGAGTTCGTCCCCTTTTAAGAATCCCGCCGTAGAGAGAGATAGCCCGCAGCTTTTGCGCTGATTTCTCCTACCGATGGCATTTGGAGCCGCTAGGGGTTTTTTCACTTTTACAAAACGTGATGCAGTGTGTACCGTGTTATGTCGTTACACAACGGTCTGCGTGACTGGCCCGTGGATTCCTGGGAAGAGTTGCTGGGTTTTGACAGGCGCCACCAAATTGCCCCCCAAAGAGGTGGTACCTGTTCACAGGCCCATCAGCGGTGTTTGAGTGTCTCCACACCCCTCCCCCCGCCCCCGCCAAAGTCTTCCCAACACCTGTTTTTTTTAAAAATTATTTTTATTGATTTTAGAGAGGAAAGGAGAGGGATGGAAATATCAATGATGAGAGAGAATCATTTTTCTAAATACAGATTTTTTAAAAATATTTTTTATTGATTTTTTTTACAGAGAGGAAGGGAGAGGGAGAGAGAGTTAGAAACATCGATGAGAGAGAAACATCAATCAGCTGCCTCCTGCACACCCCGTACTGGGGGCCGAGCCCACAACCCAGGCCTGTGCCCTTGGCCGGAATCGAACCTGGGACCCTTCAGTCCACAGGCCGACGCTCTATCCACCAAGCCAAACTGGCTGGGGCCACACCTGTTTTTATCAATCCAGTTTTTGTCATCTAAAAGGTAAAACATGTCTTATTCAGCATTTCCCTGATCACTTTAGGAATTGATCATCTTTTCATTCCCTTTAACAGTTTTTTTAAAAAATATATTTTTATGGATATCATAGAGGAAGGGAGAGGGAGAGAGAGATGGAAATACCAATGATGAGAGAGAATCACTGATCGGCTGCCTCCTGCACACCCCACACTGGGGATCGAGCCCGCGACCCAGGCCTGTGCCCTTGACTGGAATCAAACCCGGGACCCTTCAGTCCGCAGGCTGACGCTCTGTCCACGGAGCCAGACCAGCCGGGGCTGTTCCCTTCTGTTGGTGCGGATGGGAGATCCCGCTGGCCCTGGCTGTGTAGCATAGGCTCCGGGTCGGGAAGAGCATCGCTGGGCTCCACTCTGGCTCGAGTGTGCACCCAGCATGGTGTGCGCCTGCCCTCCAGTTTCCTCTCTCAGCTCCGGGGATGGTGTCTTTCATTTCCCCACAGGGACGAAGCTGAAATGGAATATTTGAAGATAGCGCAGGACCTGGAGATGTACGGCGTGAACTACTTCGCCATCCGGGTACGTAGAAGCTTCTCCGAGCTTCCCTGCGTGCAACCAGAGACAGACCCAGGGGCCGACTGTGGAAATGGGTTACTCTCTCATTCTGGGTCAGAGACGCTTTTTTTTTGTTTTTGTTTTTTTAAAATATGTGTTTATTGATTTCAGAGAGGAAGGGAGAGGGAGAGAGACATAGAAACATCAACAATGAGAGCGAATCATCCATCGGCTGCCTCCTGCACGCCCCCTGCTGGGGATCGAGCCCACAACCCGGGCGTGTGCCCTTGACTGGAATTGAACCTGGGACCTTTCAGTCTGCAGGCCAATGCTCCATCCATTGAGCCACACCGGCTGGGGCTGGATCAGAGACTCTTGCACGGTTCAGTGGTGAAGGGGAGAGAAGGGGAGAGGGTCCTACAGCCTCGTTGTCTATTTTGGGGGCTTCAGTTAGATCCGAGGTAATTAAGTGTCGGCGGAGCCTCCGGGGCCTGGGGCCGGTCCCGGGCTGAGCAGAAACCTGTTTGGACGCTTGAGTGCAGCGTTTGATTATTTCCGTCCAGACCCAGGCCCGCAGGGAGCACCTGTGGGTACTTCCTCCCCCAAGGGCAGGAGGAGAGTGAAGCCGCCTTTATGTCTCACTGCCACATGGGGGTGCGGACTCTTGTTCTCCCCGGCAGGCTAATTGGATTTTTATTCCGATCAGTAATTGTCCACTGTCCTCTGGGAACCGATTGCTCCTGCCTCAGGATGGCCTTTGTTTGCAGTCTGCGGCTGGGCCTTTCCAGCCTGCTAGATGCTCCTGGCAAAGGAATTCCTGCGAATCCGTTGCATCGCTAGCTCCAAACTACAGATGCGTAGACGGTAAAGCAGCCATCCTTTTTGGGGTCCCTGTAAATATTAAATCTGGGTACATTGGAACACATGAAAAATAGTCTAGGGCCGTGGTCGGCAAACTGCGGCTCGCGAGCCACATGCGGCTCTTTGGCCCCTTGAGTGTGGCTCTTCCACGAAATACCATGGCCTGGGCGAGTCTATTTTGAAGAAGTGGCGTTAGAAGAAGTTTAAAAAATTTGTCTCTCAGGAGAAATTTCAGTCGTTGTACTGTTGATATTTGTCTCTGTTGACTAATGAGTTTGCCGACCACTGGTCTAGGGTAAGCTATCTACCTGATTTTTTTGTTTCTGTGGTTTTTTTCTAAATACAGATTTTTAAAAAATATATTTTATTGATTTTTTTTACAGAGAGGAAGGGAGAGGGAGAGAGAGTTAGAAACATCGATAAGAGAGAAATATCGATCAGCTGCCTCCTGCACACCCCCCACTGGGGATGTGCCTGTAACCCAGGTACATGCCCTTGACCGGAATCGAACCTGGGACCCTTCAGTCTGCAGGCCAATGCTGTATCCACTGAGCCAAACCGGTCAGGGCTAAATACAGATTTCTAAATGGATTACTTTGCTCAAAATAAGGCACACCAACAAGTGATGTGGTGTCGTCTATAAGCAGGTGCCTAAAAGGTTTTCCATCTTAATGCGGAAGGTTGTTTTCTCAGGTTTTATTAATTTGAATCTGCTCACTGTTTGGTTTCTCCTGGGCCGGACTAATTTAAATGCATTTCCGTGGTTTGTCAGCACAATCCCTCTTGCTCCATCATGCCCACCACCTCGATTCAAAGAAAATTGGTGTTTTGCAATCTTGAAAAAACCATCCCTTCAAGCAGCCCGATATCGTTCTGTGTGTGTGTGTGTGGTTTCTTACGTTACGCAACAGACAAAGCTAACAGCCCTCATCGTCTTTTGTGCTCAGGTTCCTGCTTTCCCCATCAATGTGTGCACCGAAAGCAATTTAAAAGGGGCTGCTCGCGTCCCCATCTCTCTCTCTGAAATGCTGGAGTCCTAATGATAGAAGGCAGAGGGTGGAATCCTTTCTTTTCTAAAAGCCAAACTAAGAAAACAAAACAAACAAACCATAATGCAATACCTCGTTTTCCAGAACGTGCCATAGATTTTCAGAGTACAGAGCCTCACTCGTGTTAACATCACACGTAGTTTTCAGAGCTTTGCAGTGGAGCAGAGGAGGCTCTCCCACGGTTTGCTAATAACACCTGCCTTTGGGGTGTGAGAGAGAGAAGAGAGATGACTCTCGGAGCACTCCCCCTCCTGCTGTTAGGCTCCTACTTCTCGCGGTCCAAGCGCCTTCTCCGTTTGCAGGTCTCTTTTTCCCCGCCCTGGAGTCTTGGTTTAGACTCCTTGCTGTCAGCTAGGGGGTCACACGCTTTAGGTCCTTGTGCAGGGAGCTTCCTTCCACCGTCACACAAAGGCCAGACCACAGCGCAGGCGGGCGGGCGGGCGGGCCTGCAGCCAGAGGATGTGGCCTCCAGACCACAGCTGGGTCGGTGACGTGGGGGCCAGGGCGCTGGGCCTCTGGCGGCTCTGACTGCTGACCAGGGCTGCCCTACAGAGGTAGAGAGCACATGGGTAGTCAGTCAATTGAATTGTTAAGCAGCCTTATGGTGGTGTCATTTACATATCCTTCCTTTTGATATATTTTCCCAACATTTTGTTATAGAAAATTTCAAACATACAGGAAAGTTGAAAGAATTTTTTTTTAACAATGATTACCCATATAAACCTACTGCGTAGAGTCTACCATGAACACTTTACTATACTTGCTTTATCACATTAAGATACATTTTTTTTAATGTGTTTTTTTTTTTATTGATTTCAGAGAGGAAGGGAGAAGGAGAGAGAGATAGAAACATCAATGATGAGAGAGAATCACTGATGGGCTGTCTCCTGCACGCCCCACACTGGGGATCGAACCTGCAACCCGGGCGTGCGCCCTGACCGGGAATCGAACCGTGACCTCCTGGTTCGTAGGTTGATGCGCAGCCACTGAGCCACACCGGCTGGGGCCGACAGCTTTTTTTTCTTTTAACGTAAGAAATGATTCCTACAGGCTTTTATTTTACATCTATGATAACCTGGCTGTTGACTCAGAGCTTAGCAATGCTTCGATTGCTGCTACTTCAGCCATGGAGCCCGTGGCAGGAGCCTCCCGCCGTCCCCCTCCGGGGGACACGTGAGTCATAAGAATGGTATCGTTGTGTCTCCCGCTGGCCCCCCCCCCGTTCAGGAAGCCGGAGGCCCCCTGGGTTGCCAGAGAGCCGTGGCTTTGGTGGGGACCTGCTGAAGCTTGTCGTCTGTCACACGGTGGCCCAGGTCCTGTGGGACGTGGGATGAAACCTCGGGCCTGCGTCGGCGCTGACGGCGGCCGCTCTCTGTTGAATCCACAGAACAAGAAGGGCACCGAGCTGCTGCTCGGCGTGGATGCGCTGGGGCTTCACATCTACGACCCCGAGAACAGGCTGACCCCCAAGATCTCCTTCCCGTGGAACGAAATCCGAAACATCTCCTACAGCGACAAGGAGGTAGGGCCTGCCCGCTCGCAGCTGCACCCCGGGGCCCGGCCGCAGGCTTCCCCATCTCCCCTCCTGGCTGCGGGGTCCCCAGCCCCTCTTCTCCTGTTGCCGGAAAATCATTTCCTGCCCAGGCTGTGGGTGTTTGGGTTATTGATTTTTTTTTTTATTGTTTTAAGTATTACAAATAGTGATACATATGTCTCCTTTTTTTTCCCCCACTGACCTTCCCCCGGCCTCCCCTTCCCCCCAGTACATGCCTTCACCTGCCCGCCCTCCCCCCGCCCCCCCGCTAGTGTCTTGTATCCATTGGTTATGCTTATATGCTGGTTATTGATTTTTATAGCATTTACAGGAGAATATTGGCATTCTGTTTTCAAAGAGCATCCCTACACCCCCTCCGCCCCTGCCCCCGCCCCCACCCTGCTGACTAACAGCCTGTCAGAACTGAGCCCCAAAGGACAAACAGGTAACCCCAAACGTAACCCTTTCTTATCACTTGGCTTTCTATTTTTGGTGAGAAATTCTCTTGGCATTTTAAGTGTGGTAGATAACTAAACCCTTTCTCTGTGTCCAGCTTGTACGGATGGTGGGGGTGTGAGTGTGAGTGTGTGTGTGTGTGAGAGAGAGAGAGAGAGAGAGAGAGAGAGAGAGAGAATATCAACAATAAATAATGATATCAGACTAACTGCTTACCAGAATTTGAGAATAATTAAGTTTAAATCACTTAGATCAACACTCTATGTTAGAAATCTTAATATTTCTATACAGCATTTCCCAAACACTGTAATCCTGCCTTCATTGGTTTGTTCACTTACTCATTCTTTGTTAGTTTTAAAGGAGTTACTGAGCATCTGGGTTGCCTTAGGTTTTGTAGGGGAAGCAAAGATGTAGGAAATCCCGCCTGAGCCCTCCAGGAAGGTATAGTGGGGTCACGATGGGGCTGCAGTGTGAGGGGCTGACGACGGAGGGGACACAGACGTAGGACAAGCCCTTTTATCCCGGCTCGCGTTCCGTCCTCACAGGAACGCTGCTGGGAGAGAGAGGGCCGTGTTTGGGGTTCCCGTGTCGCATCACAGGCAGTAGCGATGCAGAGGGATCAGGTGACCCGTGTCCGGGGAGTGGGATTGCAGGGCCTGCGCCCCAGGTTCCCTGAAGCCGCATCACAGGGCACCGGGCAGAGGAGCGCGGCCCGGACAGTGCCCAGTGCCACGCTGGCGCCCGCGCAGCCGGGACGCTGAGTGTGGAGTAACTGACAGCTCAGGTGGCCCGCGCAGCCGCCTCCCCCAGGCAGGCTTCCTGCTTTCTCTTTTCTGGGAGCAGCTCCCAGAGAGGAGCACCAGCCCCCCAGTTCCTAATCACATGGTTGCAATCTGCTTGTCCAGGCTTGACGAGACAGATTGAGCTTCTTTTTCTAAAATACGTTTTTTATTGATTTTTTAGAAAGGAAGGGAGAGGGAGAAAGAGATAGAAACATCAGTGATGAGAGGGAATCATGGATCGGCTGCCTCCTGCACGCCCCACCACTGGGGATCAAGCCCGCCACCCGGGCCTGTGCCCTGACCCATGACCAGGAATCGAACCGTGACCTCCTGGTTCGTAGGTCAACGCTCAACCACTGAGCCACGCCGGCCAGGCCAGATTGAGCTTCTTAACTCAAAACATCCTGGCTCTCAAATTTTGGTAAGTCGCCCAGGAGATGAGCATTTAGGGATTTTTTTTTTTTAAGGACTTACATGGAACGCTCCACGTGACTTCAAGCTGTCGGTGTGCCAGGGGAGGGTAGTTTTCCATTTCTAATTTCTATTTCTTTCTTTCTTTCTTTCTTTCTTTTTATTGTTTGAAGTATTACAAATAGTAGTACATATGTCTCCTTTATTTTCCCCATTGACTTCCCCCCGGCCTCCCCTACCCCCCAGTACATGCCTTCACCTGCCCACCCTCCCCCCCCCCGCCCGCCCCAGTGTCTTGTATCCATTGGTTGTGCTTATATGCATGCGTACAAGTCCTTCAGTTGGTCTCTTACAGCCCCCCTCGCCCAACCTCCACTGCCTTCCCAATGTAGTTTGACAGTCTGTTCAATACTTCTTTGCCTCTGTATCTATTCCCCACCATTTCTTTCCTTTAAAAAGTTTTGCCTCTGCAGACTAGAAATGAACATATAATAACAAAAAAAATAATAATAGTAGTAAAAAAATGTTTGAGGCCCAATTTCAATGTCCAACAGTACTGAGTCCCCATCCATTTCTAATTTCATGGAGGCTGTTTACCGCGCATCCACACAGGAGTGTGCGAAAGGCTCCCCAAACCTTCGTTCTCCCAGAACCCCAAGGATTCAAGCGTCCCTCAGGGTGGTGGCCCGACATACCAAACTCTAACACACCCTCTCCGGGGGCAAGACGCCCTCGTGCTCCGTCCTGTCAATAGCTCGCCCAGTAAGGAGACCCCGGACTGACTGGACTTGATAGGAAGTAGTAGCCCGCGTAGTGCTGTAATGACAGCCGCGCTGTCAACACAGCAATGTTGGTTTATTTTAAGCGACTCATCGATTGTCTGTGCGGCCCTGGCAGGGCGCAGAGCCCACGGTTTCCACACAAACTTGTGGTTTTCCCACTGACAGCTCCGCGATTTGACAGCAAGGCCCAAAAATAAGCTTACGAAATTCACAAACAGCCGCCTACAGGGGAGCAGTACCGCTTCTAAATTAACTTGACCAAAAGCAACGCCAAGGATTCTTTTCTGTCCTCGGGCTAACCCGCTGTTGGACAATATCGCCTGAGAGAGAAATACCCGAGAACAGATCTTTCCAAACCTATTTGTCTGCATAGCAGGTGTTTCTTGGGAATGGATATCCGTGGTGTTTTTTTTTAAGTGCATCTTTGAAATGTAGGATCTGTCTGGTCTCATTGGGAACAGTTGAAAACAATCATTGCCACTTGTTCTTTTTAAAAATATATATATATTTTTACTGATTTCAGAGAAGAAGGGAGAGGGAGAGGTAGAAACATCCGTGATGAGAGAGCATCACTGATCGGCTGCCTCCTGCATGCCCCACCCTGGGGATCGAGCCCGCAACCCGGGCCTGTGCCCTGACCAGGAATCGAACCGTGACCCTCCTGGTTCCTAGGTCGACGCTCAACCACAGAGCCACGCTGGCTGGGTGTGCGCCATTTGTTCTTTACACGCTGCCCGGCTGAGTGGTCTGGCCCTGGGGTCTCCCACGAAGCTGCCGCCCGGTCTTTCCTTATCATTCATCCTTCTCTCCCCTTTGATTTCAGGAACCGTGTTTGCCTCTTCCGCTACCGTCTATTCGTCTTCACGCTTTGCTGTATTCCTTCTGCTGTCAGCTTTCATATAATAATCCCCTGTTCAGGCATCTGAAGTGACTCCCTATACGCTGTCACACTGGGTCTAAACCCCTCTGTCTGTCCACCTCTCCACCCCAGCACACCCCTGCCTTCCTCCGCGTCCCAGCCCATAATTGTCTTAGTCATCAAAGAGCCATGTTTGATGTGAGACACACACACACACACACACACACCGCTCATTTGCCCATCTCTGCCTTATTTGTATTGCTTTCCTTGTGTAGAATGTCTTTCTATCCTATCTCTTTTTTTAATATATATATATATATATATATATTTTTTTAATTGATTTCAGAGAGGAAGGGAGATGGAGAGAGAGATAAAAACATCAATGATGAGAATCATTGATCGGCTGCCTCCAGCACAACCCCCACTGGGGATGGAGCTGGCAACCCGGGCACATGCCCTGACCGGGAATCGAACCGTGACCTCCTGGTTCATAGGTCGACGCTCAACCACTGAGCCACACCGGCCGAGCCATCCTATCTTTTAACTTCTGTACATATTCTTCACCAGCTTAAGTCCCTCCTACTCTTGGTAGATCCCCTCTGAATCCCCCAGCACATTGGTGCCCCGCAATGAGGCACGAATATGAGGTGTGACTTCTCCAGTAATTGCCTGTGGTTCGTCTAAGTCCCTGTGGTGAGCCTAAGTCAGGGTCATGACTTAGAGTCTAGCGTGGCCCTCCCGGTGTCAGCCCGGAACTTGGGCCCATCAGGGGTTTATATTTCAGGTTTCTAAGCCCACAATGGTGCTGAGAGCACGCCTTTCAGGATCCTGAACTCCCACAGCCCTGGACTTGCGTCCTCAGACGCCACTAATCCACGTGGTTTCGTGCCAGGGCACGGCGCGGCCTCGTGCTGGCTCTTGGCCGGGGTGGCTGCTGCTGGTGTGAGCGTCCCCGGTTGGCGGGAACATTCCAGGCCGTCAAACCGAAACCGTCTTCCACTTCCTTCTTCCAGTTCACTATTAAACCGTTGGATAAGAAAATCGACGTCTTCAAGTTTAACTCCTCCAAGCTCCGTGTTAATAAGCTGGTAAGTTGAGATGCTGGCTGTTGTGACCGATAGCGATGGTGTTTCTGAGCAATCGAATGCTCTTTTTGAAATCGAACCCACAGCCCACTGACCTACCCGGCCAGGGCGAGAAATTCTTCAATTTTCACGTGGAAGAAGGAATCCGTTCTTTCCTTAATCGTTTGTGTCTCGCTTGACATCTTCCCTTATCCTGGGATCGATCATAAAGATCTTCTTATTCTTCTTTTTTTTAAAATATATTTTTATTGATTTCAGAGAGGAGGGAAGAGTGAGAGAGAGAAAGAGAGAAACATCGATGATGAGAGAGAATCATTGATGGGCTGCCTCCTGCACGCCCCACCCTGGGGACCGAGCCTGAACCCCCGGGGCCTAGGCCCTGACCGGGACTCGAACCTCGACCTCCTGGTTCCTAGGCCGACTCTTAACCACGGAGCCACGCCCCTTGGGCTTCTCCCCTGTGGTTTTTTTTGTCCCCTGGCACATGTGCGGCACCTTCAGTGCGCTGTCTCCGGAGCCGAGAGCGCTAGAGGCCATCGGCAGGGGTTGGGCGCCTCTGTCTACGCTTCCCTCTCAGGCTTCCTGCTGCCCACGAGGGCCCTCAGACCGCGGTGCTGGGGCGTGGGGGAGCCGCAGGCAGTGACGTCGATGTGTGCGTTTACCGTTTCTCCCGCCTCCGCGGCCACAGATTCTGCAGCTGTGCATTGGGAACCATGACCTCTTCATGAGGAGGAGGAAGGCCGACTCTCTGGAAGTTCAGCAGATGAAAGCCCAGGCCCGGGAGGAGAAAGCCCGAAAGCAGGTGAGCAAGACCATGTTTGGGCTGCTGTCACCCGCGGCGGTCCCTGGCCCAGGAGGGGGGGCGTGGTTACGGGCTGACCGGGGTCCTTCGGTCATGGATGACGGGTACTCTTCTTTTATTGATTTCAGAGAGGAAGGGGCGGGGGGAGAGAGAGAGAAACATCAATGATGAGAGAAAATCATGGATCGGCTGCCTTCTGCACACCCCACACTGGGGATCGACCCTGCAACCGGGGCATGTGCCCTGGCCGGGGATGGAACCGTGACCTCCTGGTTCCTAGGTCATCGCTCAACCACTGAGCCATGCCAGCTGGGCGATGAAGGGGACTCTTATTTTATTGCTTTTGAATCTTTCTTGGCTGGTGCCAGCTGTTGGGGTGTCAGCTCTGGAGTTGAGGAATAAACTCCAGTTGCGTATCCCAAGGAAACGTCTTCAGTTACTTCTCCACTCAGGTGAAGTGGGAAGAAATAGCCAAGACTGCCTGTCTCTGCCCATGCATCCATCTCTCCTCCGTCCAGCTGAGCTTCCTCTTGCCTGCCCGTTTCCTCTGCCCGGCTGCTCCTTTGCTCATTAGGTGGTGATGGAATGCATGGCAGCGTTTCTGTGCTGCTGCTGGAATGCTAATTAGCCTCTGGCTGCACTTCCTGCCTTAGGTCAGCCCAGGCGCCCAGCACCCACCCCGGGAGGTCCCGGGAGGTGCTGGGAGCGCCAACCAGCAGACCAGACGGTTTGCATCACTGTTTCCTGCCCGTAGACCTTCTCGACTCCCCAAATTCCACACCCCTGGCCCGAGTCTCGCTGCTGAGAATATTAATTGTGGTTCTGGATGGACTACTAGGCAGGGTAGCAGCAGCTGCAGTCGGATGCCCTCAGGACTCGCAGGCTCGAAGGTGTAATAATTAGTCTGCGTGCAGCTGTCTCTGATTTGGGTCCTCGGGCACGCCTGGCTCCCCACCAGCAGCTTCAGACTGAGATGCCCAGTTGGATCCAGTGCTTCCGACTCTCCATCTCTTAGCTTTCCGAGGTGGCGGGCCATCCGTGTGCCCTGTGGGATGCTTTAGAGGGGGGTGGAGGGGTGGATTGGGTTTTGTTGGACAAAGAGACACTCCTGGGCCTCCGGGCCGCGTACAGGGCCTCCGGGCCGCGGCAGAGAATAGCGTGGATGCCCCCCGGACCTCCCCTGCCTGTAGGACAGCAGGGGCACGTCCCTGGCATCCGGCAGCTGCGGGTCAGGGGCTCCGTGGCCCCTGTGCAGACACTGATCTCGAAGCCGGCTGGGAAACTTAGTATGTGAGGCGAGCGGATGCCCTGACCCACAGCAAACCTCCGTGTTCTCCTCTGTCACGTGGAGCTAATGGTTCTCCTCGTCTGTCTCCGATCCAAGGACACGGCGAAGCCAGAGCGTCTTTATCACTTGCACCACTTGGCAAACGGAGGCCCCTCATTATGGGGGCGGAGACCTCGGGGAAGGTGCCGTGCTGGGAATGGAAGGGGATGGCCCAGGCTTTTCTCAGGTGGCGGGTAATGGACAAGCAGTTACCGCCGAATGGAAGTCGTCATGTGATGGAATTAGAGCACAAATGGGCCAAGCTTTTCATTGACCTGTAAGAGGAAAAGTGGAGAAGAATTTACAGGATTTTATTGCTTGTCTTTGCATTATTCCTCCAAGGTGCAATGCTTTATTTTTTTTTCTGGCTTAGTATTTAGCAAAAGCAACGCTCTTAGAAATCTCCCATTTGAGAGAAGCTTGAAACGAGAAGTGATTAAATGTTGCTTTAATTATTAAAGGGCATAGAATAGCGCAGTGGTCACTTCCGCCCGCTGCCTCCTGAATTCAGTGCATACCGGGCCGCAGGCCCACAGAGCGCAGCGCTGGTCCTGCGCTTGCTCGCCTGATTAAGCTCAGCATGTGGCCCAATTCATACTGCGGCGGGCGGCGATGCAGAAGGCGAGGGAGGCGGGCGCTGGGCTGGTGCCGTGAGGACGGGTGCTGTGCTCCCGCCTGGCTCCCTCCCGTGGCAGGCCTGGCTCAGGGGGTGCCTCAGCGGGGCGCTGTGCCGTGGCTGCCGCAGCTCCCCCTGTGAAATACAACGTGTGAGCTATTGGTGCATCACACAGAACGGTTCCATCTTCTCTGGGGTCCGAGGCCAGAGCGAGCCGTTATTGATGAAATTAGAGGTGTGGCAGAGGGCTGTGTCGGTGAGCAATAGCGAGGTGGCTCATCAACCAGGTGAGAAAGCCGCCTGTTTCGGGGGCTCTGTCTCAGGGACAAGGAACCTGCATTGCGTCCTGGCAGCCGCTGGGCACGGTGTGTGAGAGTGCCCCCTTCCATCCAGGTAGAGACCAGCCGTGGCTGTTGGTTGGTGGTTTCTTTTTTCAAAAAAATATATTTTTTATTGATGTCAGAGAGGAAGGGGGAGGGAGAGAGAGAGAGAGACAGAAACATCAGTGTTGAAAGAGAGCCATGGATCAGCGGCCTTCTGCACACCCCACACTGGGGATCGAGCCGCGACCCCCGCCCCCCCCCCCGGGCATGTGCCTTGACCAGGAATCGAACCCCGACCTCCTGGTTCCTAGGTCGACGCTCAACCACCGAGCCACGCCGCCCAGGCTGCTGTTGGTTTCTTTCCCGCTCCATGTTTTCTCAAGGAGCGTAGTTTGCACCCCGGCAGCTGGTTTAGGAGGACGGAGGGTGGTGGGTGACGAGAATGGCACTGGCTACCGGAAGAAAAGTGTCCCCACAGCGGGGACTCTGCACGCTGGGCATCCTTGGGTTCCCGTGGCACCGTAGGCCGTGAGCCCATGACTCAGTGGCTGCTCTCATGTCCCCCTCCCCCACCCCCACCCCCACCAGATGGAGCGGCAGCGCCTCGCCCGAGAGAAGCAGATGCGGGAGGAGGCCGAGCGCACCAGGGACGAGCTGGAGAGGAGGCTGCTGCAGATGAAAGAGGAAGCGACCATGGCCAACGAAGCGCTGGTGATTCCCGAGGGGTCTGGGTCCCGGGAGGTTGCACGGCGCCCTGCCCGCTTTGCTGGAGTGAGACCTCCCGGGCACCACAAATGAGAGACATCTGCTGTGACATTTCAGCTAAAAAAAAACAAAAACACAAAAACCAGTGCCTTTTCCTTTCAGTGGCGCTGGCAGAGGCAGGTTCAGGTTGTATCTTTGCTGTTGAAAGTATCACAGGTGTTCGCAACCCGGACATCTGTTTGCTTGCTTCTCCCGTTGGCCCCCGCCCCCGCCCCCGCCACCCCAGGCCCTCACCATTCTATTGTCTGTGTCCCGGGGCTGTGACTAGATGCACAGACAATAGAATGTACCAGTTCCCTGGTTAGTGGGATACCTTTAAAGCGGGTCTCCGCGTCGGCACGGCTGACACTGGGGCCAGATCGTCCTTGGTGGCGTCTGCCCCGTCACTGAAGGACGTTTAGTGGTGTCCCTGGCCTTGACCCATTAGATGCTGGTCGCACCATCTTACCCCTCATTGGAGACCATCAGAAATGTCTCCAGGCATCGTCAGGCGTCCCCCTGGGGGCAGGGTCTGCCCTGGTTTGGTGCTGACTTAGAGGGAAAGGAGAACGAGGTGAAGCTGGTTTCCCCCCTCATCAAGCCTCCGTTCCGTGGGGACTCACCAGCAGGCGCCTCCGTGTTGCTGCCATGGGTGGGACCCGAAAGGCCCTTCTGAGAAGAGGAGGGGGTAGCTTGTCGTCTGTCCCCAGGCTGTCGTCCGAGGGGACACTCAGTGGCAGGGCCCCAAGGAATCCGAGACTCTGGTTCTTTTTTTAAAAAAAATATATTTTATTGATTTTTTTACAGAGAGGAAGGGAGAGGGAGAGAGAGTTAGAAACATCGATGAGAGAGAAACATCGATCAGCTGCCTCCTGCACACCTCCCACTGGGGATGTGCCCACAACCAAGGTACATGCCCTTGACCGGAATCGAACCTAGGACCCTTGAGTCCACAGGCCGACGCTCTATCCACTGAGCCAAACCGGTGAGGGCGAGACTCTGGTTCTTGCCGACCCGAGGGTCTGGGCTCAGATCCGGTGGGGGAACGGGCAGGGGATCCCCACCGACGCCCGCTCACGGCAGCCTCCTCTCCAGATGCGGTCGGAGGAGACGGCCGACCTGCTGGCGGAAAAGGCCCAGATCACCGAGGAGGAGGCGAAGCTCCTGGCGCAGAAGGCTGCAGAGGCCGAGCAGGAGATGCAACGCATCAAGGCCACGGCCATCCGGACGGAGGAAGAGAAGCGCGTGATGGAGCAGAAGGTGCTGGAGGCCGAGGTGCTGGCGCTGAAGATGGCCGAGGAGTCTGAGAGGAGGTCAGAGGGGGGGTGGAGGAGGGAGGCCCTGGGCACTGGGGCCCAGGCGGGGAGGGGGCCGCTCGGTCCTCACCTGCCCCGCGCTGAGGCAGAGCGGACTGCAGCTTCCTCAGGCTGCTTCTCTGTCCGGGGCAGGACAGGCTCCTCCGAGGCCAGGCCGGTGCTGCCGGAACTCTCGGCACACAGTTCTCTCGTGGAGTGACGTCTGTCACGCGTGTGCCTTTGTGATGAGCCCTGTCCCTCGGATTCCGTGTTTGCAGGAAAACCATTGGGCGCGTCCCAGACTTGCTTTGGCTGAGGAGACATGAAAAAAATATATTTTTTTAAAAATTGATTTCAGAGAGGAAGGGAGAGAGAAACATCCATGATGAGAGAGAACCATCAATCGGCTGCCTCCTGCATGACGCCCACTGGGGATGGAGCCCGCAACCCAGGCGTGTGCCCTGCCCGGGAATCGAGCTGTGACCTCCTGGTTCCTAGGTCGAGGCTCATCCCCTGCGCCACGCCGCCCGGGCCCTCTCCACTTTTTGCACGTCGGTCGGAGACTACGGTTCCTTGTTTTCTGCCCTGTCCTGGGCCCCTTTCCCTGTGTCCGGTCGCCTCCCCACGTGTGATGCATGATGGGTTGGATCCTGTGTCCTACAGGGCAAGGACCTGCACCCAAGTATGAGGCCCTCACCCTTGGCCTGCCGATGCGTTTCAGGGGATGGGGGTGGGGGGCGGCTGTGAAGAGTCCGTTCTTTCACCTCCAAAGGATCACAAAGAATCCACTGGATTCTCCCTGTGCTCATCCCGCTCTCACCCAGGGACAACGCAGAGAATGTCTCTGGCCCCTTCCCCGTCTCTCCTCCTCCTCCACCAACTGCACCGGTTCGTACCCGACTCTTCTCCCCACGGCTTCCCTGCTCGTCCCGCTTAGATTCGCCAGTTGACGTAAACAATGCCCGGGAATGGTGTCCTTGGTTTGGAAGTTCTGGTTTTGGGTCCGTGTCCCCCCCCGCTCCCCCCCCGCCCCACGACCCTCCACCTTGTTTGTCTGATCTGGTGCCATCCTCGGGATTAACCCTGGTCCCCCCTTCCCAGCCGGGGATCCATTTCTTCACCTTCTGGGGGCAGTGACCGCTCCTCCTTCCCCTGCAGGGCCAAGGAGGCCGATCAGCTGAAGCAGGACCTGCAGGAAGCCCGCGAGGCGGAGCGAAGAGCCAAGCAAAAGCTCCTGGAAATCACCACCAAGCCCACGTACCCGGTGAGCCTGGGGGGGCGGGGGGGCCAGGACTGGGGGGCGCCCAGACCCAGGAACCTTCCCTCCCACCCAGCCCTTCACTTCACCGGGTGGTGCCTGCAGAGCAAGGGGTGCAGAGCCTACGGGAGTGGGAGGGGGGCGTTCTGGGCAGGACACCTGGGCTGCCCTTTGGCCTTGGACTCGTCAGGCACCTCTCTGGCTGTGAAGACAGCAAGCACGAGGGCCTTTTACAGCTCGGAAGTGCTCTTCTTATTCCAAGTCCACGGTCCCACATTGCCCTCGAGAGAACTGGCTCTCCCGTCTCTCAGCACCAAACCCTACGTCACCTTCAACGGCCAGGATGTACTCTGCACCGTGATCCTAGTTGTGGGCAGGGAGACCCTGTGTCTCTCAGGCGACCCCTTGCCGTGCGAGAACCGGCCTCCATCCTCCATTTGGGACAGGGAGGCAGACTGCAATTCAATGGGGTCACAAAACGAATAGAGAAGCCTATTGATTTATTTGTTTATTTATTATTGATTTCAGAGAGGAAGGGGGTGGGGGGAGAGAGAGAGAAAGAGAGACATTCGTGATGAGAGAGAATAATTAATCGGCTGCCTCCTGCACGCCCCCCCCCCACTGGGGATGGAGCCCGCAACCCGGGCGGCCTGTGCCCTGACTGGGAATCGAACCGTGACCTCCTGGTTCCTAGGTCGACGCTCAGTCATCGAGCCACGCCGGCCATACGGGGGCATGTATAAATCACCCATGGGAGCAGACTTTATACCCTACGCTAATAATAAATGCATAAGCCCCGGAGGAGGTCACGCCTATCCACTTTTTAATCCTCGTTGGTTGTACGGATGGACTACAGTTCATCCAACCAGGCAGTCCCCAGCGGATGGGCGCGTCACCTGTTTTCCTTTTCAATTACGAACAAAAACGGCAGGGAACATCCCTGAACACAAAGATTTGCACGTACACGTGGGCGAATGGCGTCAGAGAAGACCGTGGTGGCAGGAGGCGGGGTGGTGCTGGGAGGCGGGGCCCACGCTGTTCCCATCGCCTCCGTGGCTGCCCCGGGGGTGGGGGGTGTGGGGGGGTTGGTGGGTTAGCACAGCAGTGCCCTCTGCTTTTGTGGAGCCCGGACCACCTAACTGGAGTTTCTCATTTCTAGCCCATCAACCCACTTCCAGCACCGATGCCTCCTGACATGTCAAGCTTCAGCCTCATCGGTGACAGCCTGTCTTTCGACTTCAAGGATACTGACATGAAGCGCCTTTCCATGGAAATAGAGAAAGAAAAGTACGTAGTCTTCCCCCTCCCTTGGAGAAGGGGCGGGTTGCGGCCGCGGCCTGTCGCCAGCTCCTGCCGAGGTTTGCTCTGTCCTCACCGCCTGGAGGAAGACTCTCCTAATCAGAAATGAAGGACGACAGGCCAGCATTCCATCTTTTAGGATAAAAATGTTACTTGATTGGTAGCCTGGGGATTACAGTGGCTCAGCACCTCACCTAACATATGGGGCGGGCTACCAGAGACCTCCCAGCTGGCCAGAGAGCTGTTCCCATGGTAACCGAGGGTGTGATAATGTGCTGACGTGGTAATAGAACGTGTTTCCTGGTTGTGTTCTCGGGCGGCTCAAATCTGTGACATTCCATGTTTGTGTTTTTGTTTTTTTAAAAAAAACATGTTTATTGATTTCAGAGAGGAAGGGAGCGGGAGAGATGATAAGAGAGACTCCTGGATCGGCTGCCTCCTGCGTGCCCCACACTGGGGATGGAGCCCGCACCCCGGGCATGTGCCCCGATCCCGGGAAATGAACCGTGACCTCCTGGTTCATAGGTCGATGCTCAACCACTGAGCCATGCCGGTCGGGCTGACATCCCATGTTCGGAACGAGGGCAGAGGGGAAGAAACAGGCTCAAGGCTGAGGAAAGCAAAAGCGTGGGGCAGCTCTGAGCCAAGCCCCGCACGCCTGTTCCCGGCAGCTACGGCTGCTCTGTCCTCCTGCATTTAGGGCCCTTGGAGGTGGATCTGGGATGGAAAGCCATCCCCGCTGCAGAGGACATCTAAATGAGGTCCCCCACCCCCACCCCGTTCCCAGTCGGAGGTAAACAGCCCGCTGTGCCGTGGCCCACCACAGAACAGTCTCCTTGGCTGCCGCGTGCCCCGGGTGTCACGGTGGTTTAGCTTTTATCAGGTTTTATCCCTATTAACTAGCATCAAACTGACATCAAAGGTAGGTTTTCGTGCTCCCGTTTAAGGATGAGAACCCAGACTTAGAGCGTTTAATGAGCTCACCCGCATCACAGAGCCGATGAGGGGCGGAACCCGCGTTCGGCTCCGGGCCAGTCCCAGCCTCTGTGCTTTCCCCTTGTGCGCTATCCTCGGGACAGCGTCTCCTTGGAGTCCAGGGCCCCCCCTCCGCCCCACGCGCCGGGCCCCGGCTCTTTGGGCTTTCGCACCGAGGTACAGACCAAGCCTCTGTCTACAATGGCTTCTGTGGGCGTTCCCCCCCACCCCCACCCCGCCAGCCAGTCGCCACTATGCGGGCGCACTAATAGCACGACAGGGCTGTGGTCAGGGTGAGGTACGTCGGTCCATGTCCTGCTTTTTTTTTTTTTTTACCATTTTCTACTTTCTTACTTATTTCCCGAGCACGAATGGACAGAGTCCCTGTACCAGTGCGGGAATCACTACCGAATATTCCTTTGTGTTAGTGTGGCCTGGGCCACGGCCTTGTGGCTGGAGCCCTTAGGATGGTGCCCGGATCTGCACCGTGGTGGATACCCTCCAAGCAGTGATGGGTTTTTTTTTTCTTCTTCCTGGCATTGGCTGAGTGAGTGTCCATCGTCTTGAAGTGACGACAACCCCACATAGAAGGGATGTGGCCACTGCCAGTCAGAAGTCACGGGAGTGGAATTACTTCTCTGAGAACAGCTGAGACAGGAAGATAGTTTTGGGTGCTGATTGGCTTCTTTCACGTGTTTTGTGTGTGTGTGTGTGTGTGTGTGTTGTGCAGAACTAAAAACTATCTATTGGTAGAGCACTCAGCAGAGTAGAAGAGGGATTTTCTACACTTTTTAAAAATATATATAATTTTATTGATTCCAGAGAGGAAGGGAGAGGGAGAGAGAGAGAAACATCAGGGATGAGAGAGAATCCTTGACCAGCTGCCTCCTGCACGCCCCACACTGGGCATGGAGCCCGCAACCCAGGCAGGTGCCCTGACCGGGAATCGAACCGTGACCTCCTGGTTCCTAGGTCGACCCTCAACCACTGAGCCACGCCGGCGGGGCTCCTACACTTTCTTTTGTTTAATTCTGACCACAGCCCTGCGATCGTTACCCCAATATTGTGGACGAGGAAATAGATTCAGGGCCAGTTCAGTGACTGGCCCGAGCTCCCCGTGGCCTGTGAGTGGCCAAGGAGAGACATGAGCTCCCGCCCGCCCCGCCCCCCCCCCCCCCCCCCGGGGCTTCAGACTCCGGGTCCCACGCCGAGCCGCTTGTAGGTCTGGAGCGCCTCAAGCCTAGCTGCGCCCGGGCCGTGACGCGCGTGTCCTCTCCCCGCAGAGTGGAGTACATGGAGAAGAGCAAGCACCTGCAGGAGCAGCTCAACGAACTCAAGACCGAGATCGAGGCCTTGAAACTCAAAGAGAGGGAGACGGCCCTGGACATTCTGCACAACGAGCACGCCGACCGGGGCGGCAGCAGCAGCAAGCACAACACCATCAAGAAGGTACCGGGCCTCCCCGCCCCCCGCCCAGCGGCGCGGTCGCGAATGAAATGTGAGGGCAGCGTCTGCTTTCCTCCGTAGCCAGGCCTTTCGGCTCCTGTCATGTTTAATATGTCCTCAGTGCCCAACAGGGACTCTTAATCTGCCAGTGACCGTGCCCCCACTGGCTGGAAGGAACGGGGGGGGGGGGGCGGGGGGGGCTTTTCACACAAGCATTTCACGAGGAGATGAATCACGGGGACTGGCCGGGTTTTGATCCGTCATTTAGCAGTAAAGCAATTCTGTCCTTTAAGCCGAGGGGAGTGCTACCCAGGGAGCTGCCTTACTTAATGAGAAAGCAAAAATGAGACGGAGGCCGTTGAGAATAGACGCTCCCGCCAGTCTTTGTGTGTGTGTGGGGGGGGGGGGGGAGGGGGTTGTTTAAGTGGCTAGAACAGAACTGTTCTTGATTCAGAAGCCAAATGCGGAATTTTTAACTTGGTTCGCGCTGACAGGGGAGTAGCTAGAAGAACCTTCATGTTCTAAGAGATGAAACTTCATTTATGTCGCTAACAGCTCCACATCTTTCTCCCCTGATATTTCGAGCTTTGAGCATTTTAGAGGACGTTGATTTCCATCCTAAATAATCCAGCCCAAGAGTGTACGTCTCTGATGCGGGGCCACGCAGGAGGGTCCTCCCCGGGCCCTGATGTCGGGTCCTAACCGAAGCCCAGGGTCAGGTCAGCACTTGGAGGACAGGTGTCAGCAGGAGAAGGCTGCTCGTGGAGTTTAGACGATGATCATTTAGATCTATTTAATTTCCAAAAAATATATATTTTCATTGACTTCAGAGAGAAAGGGAGGAGGAGAGAGAGAGAGAGAGAAACATCAGTGATGAGAGAGGATCATGGATCAGCTGCCTCCTGCACGCCCCGCCCTGGGGATTGAGCCTGCAACCCGGGCCTGTGCCCTGACCGGGGATCGAAGGTTCCTAGGTTGACATTCAACCACTAAGCCATGCCGGACGGGCTAGATAAGTTTGATCTTTTACTCTTTACCTTTAGTCTGTGAGGTGGTCTCCCGGCTTCAGGAATATCTGTTTTCCGTGGTTAAGCTGTAGCTGAAAACGGTCCCTGACGGGCACCGTCGGAACCTGGATTCTCTCTCTGTGACTGCAGTTCATACTGGCACCGGGTAGAGCGTTCCTTTTCGTAGCGTAACCCGGAAGGAAAGACCTCCCCACGTTCCGCATCCTTCTTCCCGCTGGCTTCTGTCCCTGACTGCATTTCCCTTCCAAAGCCCCATGATTAAGCCGTTAGCAAACGGGGAGCTGAAGTGAGGCCAGTGCACAGAGACGTAAAAATAGAGACTGGGCCGGGGAGCCAGCCAGGCCTCGGAGGAGCTGCCCCGGCCCCTCCCTGCCCCCCCCCCCCCACTCGCTCATCTGGGCACCAGGAGCGGCCTTGGGGCTGTGGGGAGCTGGGCCCTCAGCCACGGGGACCCGGAGCACTGAAAGCTGGGGAGACCCGGTTCCAAGCCATGAAAGCAAACCAGTGAAGTCGCACGTGTCACCCTGTCAGGCCTGACTGAGCGTTTTGCAGACGGCACATGTGGCGCTGTTGATATAAACAGGGTTATTCTGTTTTTGTTTTTCTTCATTTTATTTTGCTGGTTTAGCCTCAAGCCCAAGGCAGAAGACCTATCTGCATTTGAGCCCTCCACGTAGGTTGTTCGCAGGTACTCTGTGTTGGTGGCGGCCCTGCCCTCTGTGATACTAACCCGTGCATGAGCTTGCCCGTCTCTGTCCGCAGCCCGCGCCCAGCCCTCCCTGAGGCAGGGGGCGCCTGGGCGCCGGCCGCAGCATGCTTTGAGTCCGAGAGCAGGCGGCCACCCCCGCGGGGCCAGCCCTTCCTCCGGGGCTCCCAAAGGCTGCCTCATTGGGCAGAGCATGTCGATGGGGCTGCAGGACCGGTGGTCCTTTACGTCTTGTGTCACTGTCGGTCTGGAGAAGGTCACCGCTTTTTGTCCAGTCAGGTCTGTCTGAGTCTTGTGTGTTGGTGGCGTACCTCTTAGATAACAGCCCTAGCATGGGAACACGGGGCACGTGCGGGTGTCTTCCAGGCTGGCGCTCTCTGACCCGAGATCCAGGCCTTTGGCGCGGTGACAGCCTCTGAAGACCCGTGGTCTTCCCCGGTCGTGGGATGAGAGGGCTGCCCGCGCTCGCCCCTTTCCCGCCGAGCCTCCCCTTTCCGGGCACGTCCGTTTTTCTTGCCAAGCAAAGCAAACGAGTGGCACAGGGGCCTGATGGGGAGTCCGTCTCGGGGGACCGTCCGTCTGTCAGCGCTCTAAAGGCCATCTCCGCTTGCGCTCCTCCGCAGCCCCGGGCGGGCGTGATCGCGGGGAGCTCACACTGGGACGGTGCCGTGGCCGGCAAACCCCCCGGGCCGGGCAGTCAGTGGCTGTTGGGGGAATTAATCGAGCGATCGCCGCTTTCCATCTGCAACAGCGTGTAGTCTGCTAGACGCGCCCCGGCAGCGGCGGAGAGAATTTATTAAACAGCGCCCGGCCGCCGCCGCCCCTCACCTAATCCCCCACGGTACCCAGGGCGGTCACCCACCTCTGACGGTCACGTGGGCTGTGTCCTTTGGCATCCTCGCCGCGTTTTCTGCCGCGAGAATAAGCTCCTTGGAAGCTTTCTACCAAAAAATGAGATCTGGCACCAATGGACCCTATTTGTGGTTGTTATCCAAGCAAGAGAGGTTAGCTATTAACGTCCCAGACGGATCTCATTATAAGATGGATTCGAGCTGTCGGTGGCTCCAAGAACCCCTGGCATAAACCCCGGTGTGTATGTGATGCTCTTATCTAGCGGCCTCCTGTCTTCTTCAGCTCTCAGACCTCATGTTGGCACTGGGACACCCCAACACCGGGCAGCGCACCCTCCGAGCAGGGGTGACTGGCACTGGAACGGGCAGGCCAGGCGGGTCATCGGCTCCAGTGACCCCCCTGGCACCCAGAGGACCCCAGAAGGGTCCAACGTTGCTTTCCTGGACCGTGGCTAGCACGGGGGCAAAGCAAGCAAAAAAAAAAATACCTTTTCCTCTCAGCCTGTGCTGTCGGGTATCCCCGACATCAGCCCGCGCTGTTCCACCATGACACAATTTCCTCTCTCCTCTCTCCGTAATGATCCGGAGCGCTGAACGTCTTCAAGGGGCCTGCTTCTGACCGTCAGTTCTCGCCGAGCTATTATTGTAGACAAATGAGGTTTGATTTGTAGTCAGATTTGTACTGCTGCTAGCGCATACAAAAGCCTCTCTCTCTTTTTTTTTTTTTAAATGTCTTAATGTGAACTTGTTTTCAAAGCAGGCTGCCAGTCCGTCAAGAATTCTGATGAGTCCAGGGTTCACGCACGCATAGACTTTGGCTTTTAATTTAATATTTTTTATTGATTTTTTTTTTTTTTTTGCAGAGAGGAAGAGAGAGGGATAGAGAGTTAGAAACATCGATGAGAGAGAAACATCCATCAGCTACCTCCTGCACACACCCCCTACTGGGGATGTGCCCGCAACCAAGGTACATGCCCTTGACCGGAATCGAACCCGGGACCCTTCAGTCCGCAGGCCGACGCTCTATCCCCTGAGCCAAACCGGTCAGGGCTGGACTTGGCTTTTAATGGGACTGGAGTTATCGCAGCCTCACCGGATTCAGTAGCGGTAGTTTTCTGGCTACGTGTGAAATCGGATGTATGTTCCACGTTTTAGACTCCGGGGGTCCCTGGGGCCAGGACTGACGGCCAGGCAGCTGCCCACGCGGGGGTGGCTCCGGGTGGTGCCCGCCGCAGGCTGGGGCGCAGGGAGCCGTGCCGGAGAGAAACGCCCTCGGCTTTGGACGTGGGGGTGCCTGGAAGGTCTGGGGCGGAGCTCCCGCCACGAAGTCTGGGAGGAGAACGGCAGAGGCCGGTGGCGGAACCGGAGAGTCCCCACTGCCCCGGCACGCCATCTGTCTCGGTGCACTCCGGCCTGCCCTGGTTTGTGTTGCGTTTTTTGATGGGTTTTGATCGTAGGTTTCCACCAGGAAGGAACGGCGCTGCCTGCCGTGGCCCGGGCGCATCCCTCCTCTTCGCGCTCCGTGTGGCTCTGCCTCACCCAGGGGTCCCCTCGGGGGCTGGGTAACACGCACTAATTCCCAGGGTTTCTCCCCCGGGGTTCCCCGGGTGACCCTGCTCCCTTGGGAATGCTGAGGGGCAGTCAGGTGCCCTGCCCCTTGCTTTCTCTGTAATTCCTACGTTCCCTAAAGGCTCAGCATCCTCGCCGATAAAGAGTCAATAAAATGGCCCGGCCGGTGTGGCTCAGTGGTTGAGCCATTGACCTCTGAACCAGGAGGTCACGGTTTGATTCCCAGTCAGGGTACATGCCTGGGCTGTGGGCTCTGTCCCAATAAGGGGGGCGGGGGGAGCGTACAGGAGGCAGTCAATCAATGATTCTCATCATTGATGTTTCTATCTCTCTCTCTCCCTCTCCTAAAAAAAAAAAACAAAAAGGGCGGGGGGATTTAAAATTAAGAAAAAAGAAAAAAAAAAAGAGTAATTCAAGTGGCCCCTACCAAGGATTATTGCTAGGATTTAATGAGGTCACGCACAGGAAACACTTCGTTCAGCGAGGGCTTAAAAATATGTGAAGAAACGGATCTGCTCATGAGCCTGTGGGCACACACACAACTGCTATTCTCACGCCCGCCAATCGTATTCCTTCCCATGTGTTTGGGGTCCAGACCTTTTCAAAGCCAGAATTCGCTTCCCCGGCTGCTCTCCGTTCTGGGTTTGCAAGGGTGTACTTTTCCCCTCCCGCCAACTCCCTGCATTTCCATTTGGTCCCCCGTTGGTAATCAGTGCAACTGGTTTGGCATTCCCACCGGAAGCAGTGGCCCCGGGGATCAAGCTCAGGCCGCCCTTGGGCTGGGAACCTAGATGCGCTGGTTGGGGGGGGCGCGGTTGATATAGGGACACCAATGCCTGGCACCTGAGTCTTCGGGGTGAGGCGGTGAGGTCCGCGGTGAGGCTGGGGTGAGGGGGACACAGGTGTCAAGGGCTTGAGCTTCTTGCCTTCAGAGCCCCCGTGCTGAGGAAGGGGGGGGGGGGGTGGCCAGCGTGACAGCCGTGCAGCGCACACCGTGGGGGTGAAGGTGCCGCCCCGGAGCACGCACACTTCAGGGCTCTGCTTCTGTCCCCTCTCAGGGGACCGGTCTCACGCCCCCCAGTCCGGAGCTGGACCACGTACCAGCAGGTTCCTTGCAGGGGTGTGTGTGGGGGGGCGGGATGTAGCACTTAGAAAGCCCGTTTTATCCGTCAGTGGTTTGCGCCGCGAAGGTCCCGCTGGGGAAGCTCTGGCCTCTCCCGGATCAGGAGGACATAGAAGTCTCCAATGCCCTCTTCCATTTGCACGGACTTCCCTTGGAGATGCAGAGCTGGTGGAGTGGGGGAGAACACTTAACACGCACGCCGGCGGGGGGTGGGGTGGGGAGGGAGTGATAAGTCACAGGGCGAGAGCCGGCGCGTGAAAGGCGACCCCCGCAATTACAGCTAGCGGCCAGTGCCTCCCCGGTGACCTCTGGTCCGCCTCGGCCGGCCGCCTCAGAGAGGGCTGCCCGGCAGCTTCTGCGGCATTGGCATGCCCCGCTAATGTGTCGGTGGCCCCTGACCCCAGTGCTGGGAGCCAGGGGCTCTGCCTGCTGGGGAACCGGGGCATTGTCTCCTGGCCCATCCTCCGCCCTGACATGAAAGGCCTGTCTCCAGAGCCTTCTTCCCTTTGTTGTTGGAGCGCCGCAGAGGGGGAGGGGAGGAGAAGAGAGGGGGATGGGGCCGGATCTCCTTCCCAGGAGCAGGCCTCTGCCTCTCCCCACCCCCCACCCCCGCCCCTTCCCCCACAGGCACGCATCCCCTAAACTCTGAGCGACCCACGGGGCTTGCAACCAGGGCAGCAATGGGAGCACTTCGTCCCAGACAAACGCCCCGACCCTGTCCCCAAGGCGTCCTTTTCTCTGACTTCATAGTGAGCCAGAGCTGCCCCGCCCGGACTCATTTCCCCAGCCCTTTCTTGTTTCATGGTCCCCAAATTAAAAGAGAAAAGAAAAGAAAAAGGGGAATGGAGTGGGGTAGGGAGCAAGGGTCCGCAAGGAGTACAGAGGCACCGGTGTGGACAGAGAACGCGCAGTGAGCCTGCAGCAGGCGACCCGGACTCCTGGCTCTGCGGGAGGCGCAGGGAAGGCGCTGGAGGCGAGGGCTGGTCTCAGGGGTGCGTACCTCCTCCGTGCCACCTGGCTCGTCCCTGGAGGCCGCCCCGGCCTCGCGGTCACACAGACGAGGCGCCTCTTCACTGCTGAGGGCTGGCGGTTTCCTTGCGTGTTTCTGGTGGCGCTCTAGCTGGAAGGTTCTCTCAGCCTCTTTTCCAAAAGACCCCGGCTCAGTCCGTTTTGGGTCGGGAGACGTTAGCTTCTGGGGACCTTGAGGAGCCGGGAAAGCCCGCCTCGCCCTCCCAGGAGCTTTTACAGCCGTTTAGTGTGTGCGCGGACATCATCGGGCCTCATGGGATGCCGTAAAACATCCCATTGGGCCCCTCCGCATCGAAGATGCGTTTCCCTGCGGGCTTTCCTCCTGGTGTGTTCCTGCAGCCAGGGGAGGGAGGAGGCGGGAGGCAAACTCACTCTGTGGGCTCGAGGTCCTGTGCTTAGGACCCCCCCCCCAATTTCCCTTTCGGATATTGGCAATTTGGGAAAGACATCCGCACGCCCGCACCCTTTTCCCGAAGGTCCGCGCTCAGCGTGCTCGCAGCTGTCCGCCACCTCTCCCCCGCCCCGGTCACCCAGGGAGGTGAATCAGGCCGTGGGTCCGTTTTCCAGGTGGAGGACGGAGAAAGCAGCAAAGGGTCCTGCCCCCATCCCAGGGCAGGCACCCGTTTCCAGGCCTCCTTCTGCCCCTTTCCGGTCCCGACAGGATTCATCCACAAAAGGGACCTTCTCCCTGGCAGCCCCCGACCCCCCTCACACACACACACACACACACACACACACACGCACACAGATAAAGTGGCTGATACCTGATACCAAATTGGATGTGTTCATTGGAATGGCCTAGGCCAGTGGTCGGCAAACTCCTTAGTCAACAGAGCCAAATATCCACAGAACAACGATGGAAATTTCTTTGGAGAGCCATGTTTTTTAAACTTAAACTATATAGGTAGGTACATTGTTATTAACTTAATTGGGGCACTCCTTCAATCGCACCGTATGTGCGCGCCCACCCGCACGTGCTATTTTGTGGAAGAGCCACACTCAAGGGGCCAAAGAGCCGCATGTGGCTCGCGAGCCGCGGTTTGCCGACCACTGGCCTAGGCCTTCCCTGCCACCTCCATTTAGGGCTAAGTGTGTGTAGCGCTCTCCCTGCACACATCCCCAGACGGCATTTGGGTGCAAGCTGTCACCAGCGAGCCGGCAGAGCAGCTTGATCTGGCCCGTGTACAGCAGCAGCTACCTGCCGTCGTCACTGGCCCTGCCGCTTCGGCTCGGCTCCGGTTTGGAAGGCGGGCGGTGGGGGGTATCACGCCCCAGATCAAAAGTGCTGCTGGGAGTGGCTGCTGCTGGATTTGCCGGCCTCCTTTCGGCTCCAGGGCCAGCTCTCACCCCGTGGATCTGTGCTTCCTTTCATATCCCCGACCTCCGCCTCCATACATATGTAGTGGGTGGCGGCAAGAGGAAGTATAGCAGGGTTTCTAGGGCTCGCCTTTCCATGTCACGGCGTTTTTATGGGACACGCAGAGCCCCAGCGCCTGGAGTGATTCGGTTAGTGTCTCAAATGGGTTCAGCCTTGTGGGTCTTATTGTTTCACGTGAATTAGACAGGCCTCTCCCCGCTTCTTCTCTCTTCCCCGGGGACAAGGGGATGGAGGCGAGGCCCCCAGAGACTAGACTAGTTGGAGGAATCCTGATGAGTTTTGTTCTCCTGGCTTAATGGTGGAGCTTCCTCTCTCCCTCTCTCTCTCTCTGTCTCTCTCTCTCCCTCTCATCACTGATAGCCCAAATAGCTCTGTGTCCTCCTGCCCACCCCCCATGCCACCCCACCCCCTTTTGCCTACAGAACCACTTTCTCACAATGCGGCCTGTGAATCGGTTCCCCCGTGTGCCGTGCTGATGAAAGTGTAATTCATTCCTAATCAAGCAGCCTTGCTGCCGCAGGCTCCATGCCAAATACATTTCCTCCCTCCCGTCACTCTGGGAGGCAGTTCCCCCTAAAGGGCTTGGAGAGGAGAGCTGGCAGTGCCCCCTTCTCTCCCCACCGCCCCGTGCTGTGTCCTCCCCGCAGGGGGCGCTCTAGGGACTGAAGCTGGAGGAGCCTTTTTTTTGGGGGGGGGGGGGTGTTAATCCTCACCCGAGGATATTTTTCCATTGAGTTTTAGAGAGTGGAAGGGAGAGGGGGAGAGAGAGAAACATCAATGAGACAGAGACACATTGATTGGTCGCCTCCTGCACAGCACCCCGACCAGGGCCAGTGAACCTGCAACCCAGGTGTACATGCCCTTGATCAGAATCGGACCCAGGACCCTTCCACCCGCAGGCCCGACGCTCCGTCCACTGAGCCACACCGGCCAGGGCCCAGCCTCCTTCTTTTTAAGGAGACAGACGTGTCCCCCGAAGGTGAACTTGCTTAGAGTGGGTGGACGTGCCCGTGTGGTCCCCGCCACGCACAGTCGGGGTGCGTGTGAGGAGGTCCAGCCCCGCCGGGTGGCTCCCTCTCTCCACTTTCACTGCCCGGGGGCGGGGGGGGGGGCGCCGCCGACAGCCGGCAGTCTGGTGGAGAGGTGAGCGGGAGGAGCCGTGACTCTGTGGACACCGGACAGGAAGGAAGGGCCCCGCCCGGCAGGTGGATCGAGCCCCCGTAAGGTACCACCACGCCGTACCCCCCTGCAGCTCAGACAAGAAAGAGAAGTTTGTCTCCTCAGAAGGGAATTGGATTAGCGACAGACTTGAGCAGCCGGCTCAGTCCAGAGAGAACTTAATTCCTCCTGTGTTACGCACGCGGCCTCTTTAATCAGATGTGAAGAGACGGCTGGCAGAGGAGCGGGCAGCCCGGTGTCTGTGAGGGGACTGCGTGTTCCTTCGGTCACGGTAGGGAGCTGGCAAGAGCGCTGTGGCTGGAGGCTGCGCGCGGGCCCGTGGGGTTGGTCGCTTCCCGCGGAGCCGGGCGTGACAAGGGCCTGCGTGGTCAGCCCTGCCTGGATTCGGAGTTGGGGACAGTGCGTGGCAGATGGGGTCACTCGCTTGTCCTGGGGAGGACACAAGCCCCGGCGTGGCTCAGTGGCTGAGCGTCGACCTCTGAACCAGGAGGTCACACTTTGATTCCCGGTCACGGCTTGTGCCCAGGTTGAGGGCTTCATCCCCAGTATGGGGACGTGCAGGAGGCAGCCGATCCATGATTCTCTCTCATCATTGATGTTTCTCTCTTTCTCCCTCTCCCTTCCTCTCTGAAATCAATACGAATATATATATATATTTAAAGGCTAGACCCAGCACGGATGTGGGCTCGTACTCCTTACAGCGTGAGGGGTGGCGGGCAGAGCGGAACGCCTGTCAGCCAGTTCCCGTGAGTGTAAAGAAGGCCGCAGGGCCCTGGCTGGTTTGGCTCAGTGGATAGAGCGTCGGCCTGTGGACTGAAGGGTCCCAGGTTCGATTCCGGCCAAGGGCACATGCCCAGGTTGCAGGCTTGATCCCCAGTAGGGAGCGTGCAGGAGTCAGCTGATCAAGGATTCTCTCTCATCACTGATGTTTCTATCTCTCCCTTTCCCTTCCTCTCTGAAATCAATAAGTTAAAAAAAAAAAAAAAAGCCGCAGGGAGCGTTTCCCTTATGAAGAGCTGGCTGTGTGCCATTCCCTCCGAACCTCTCCCTTCTCGCTCACGATGGCCTCCTGCCTGTAGCTGTCCTGTACATGTGACACTCGGCAAGCTTTCTAGAAAGTGCAGGGGGTGAAGGATCCCACGGGTGAGGAGAGCGTGCCCGGGGGAGATGGGAGGCTGAGTGGAGGCCCTAGTGCAGCTGAGCTGGCAGACTCGGTCCCCTGTGCCCAAGCAGGGCGGGGGGGGGGGGCGGGGGGGTCACTCGGCAAACCTCCCTGCCCTGGGGCCTCCCTGCTGACCCTCCTCCACCGCTGCCTGCCTCCCTCCCCTGCTCCCCCCCCCCCCCCGTGTGAGACGAGACGCGGGGAGGCCGGCTGGCCCAGGAGGAGGGCATGTTCACGTCCAAGATAAAGGATGCCGCGGAGGGGGAAGCAGACACAGGCCGAGGCGGCGACGGGAAAGGTTCCAGCGGCAGCAGGCGGCTCGTGCCGTAATTCCCCCCGACAACAGGATTCCTGATGGAATCATACGGTCAGGGCGAGAGGCGGGGGCCGTGGCCAGCAGCCAGGTCTGCTGTGGGCAGAGGCGGGCGGCTCCCAGGACCCGCGGCGACAGCAGCCCCACGGGCACCCGCGCCGGTGGCTCTGCCTGGACTTCCGCCAGGCCAGTGCACGATGGAGGACTGCGCGCTCCTCTCTCCGAGGCCGCGTGTCTGCGGCGCTTGCCTACGTCTGCGTGGCCAGAGGACTTGACTTTGCTCTGTGCCTTCCTTGGGCTGGGGCACAATTTCTTCTTTTTTTTTTAAATTGATTTGAGAGAGGAAGGGAGGGGGAGAGAGAGAGAAACATCCATGATGAGAGAGAATCATGGATCAGCTGCCTCCTGCACGCCCCCCACTGGGGATCGAGCCCACACCCGGGGCCTGTGCCCTGACCGGGAAACAGAACTGTGACCTCCTGGTTCATAGGTTGACGCTCCACCAGTGAGCCACACCGGCCGGGCTCAGGTACAACTTCTGCTCCCCAAGGATAAGAGGGGAGGCTGAGCCACCACCGTGCAGTGTGGGGTGGGGACTGGCATCTGCCTCCCCTCCCCCGCCCCCGAAGAGGGCTTCGCATCCCAACAAACACATGCAAGTCACTGGCATCTGGTGCCGCCAGAGCTGCCAAACCCTCCCCTGGCACCTCGTGGGGACAGCCAGTGCACCGCTTGGGTAGAGGATCCAGGAATTCTTGGAGCCAACATTGTACACACGGGCAGGAGGCCTGCAGAGGCCCCCAGAGCCTGGGCCCCCTGCCTGGGGAAGGGGCCAGCCCTCTTGGGGGTACCCACTTGCCCTGCCCCAGAGGCCACGAGGGCCAGTGCAGCCCTGCCTTCCCCGGCACCGGCACCGTCTCCTACCCTGCGCTCTGTCCCGCTCCCTGCTGGGAGGAGAGGAGCCAGAGCTGGGGGAAGGGGGGGAGGGGGGAGAACCGTGACGCTGCTGTTAGTAATAACAGCTGTTGAGCTCTGCTGTGCGCCAGGCACGGTGCTGAGCGCTTCCCAGCAATTCCCAGCTACTCCACACATTTCCCAGCTACTCCACACGCTGCCCTGTGAGGGGCGGCCACCACCTCTGCTTCACGGCTGGGAGCTGAGGCCAGAGCGAGTAACCTGCCCTGGACCACCCAGCTGGCCCACGGCCCAGATGAGATGGCTCTGGGTCAAGCAGGCAGCCTGGATGTGGCTGCGGGAAGGGCTGGGGGTAGGACCCTGAGCCCCTGCAGGCCCCCTGTCCCCTGAGGAGCCGGCTTGAGGTCTTCTCCAGGCGAGTGGGGAAACCTGAGCAGAGACTTTGGGTTTTACACCTTTTTTTTTTTTTTTAACTGGAATTCCCTTTACTTTTTTTAAATTATATTTTTATTGATTTCAGAGAGGAAGAGAGAGAGAGAGAAACATCAATGAGAGAGCATCATTGATCAGCTGCCTCCTACACACCCCACACTGGGGATCAAGCCTGCAACCCGGGCCTGTGTCCCGACCGGGAATCAAACCCTGACCTGGTTTCACAGGTCGACGCTCCACCACTGGGCCACGCCGGCTGGGCTGGTTTCACAGCTTTTGACCTAAACTCTCTCCCGAGAGGATCTCTGTCCCCCTGGTTCTCTGGGTCTCCTTCCTCCTCTTTCCCGGTTCCCATCCGGGTTCCCTTCAGCACAAAGCACGTCGTCGCTGCTGGTCCTTCCGGGTTGCATTCAGGGAGCAGCCCGTCCAGGCGCGGCTCCCTTCCAGCGGGGGTTCTGCTTCAGCGAAGCACCGAGCGCCCTCGCCATGCCCACCGGCGCCGGGCTTTCCAAGGCGCTTCGGAAGCTGGTTCCGCTGCAGGAAAGGGCTCAGATGGCTCAGCTGCCTCCCGGTTCAGCTTGTTAGTCGGGAACGTCAAGGCCAGACGATTTGGCAGGATTGAAAGCCAGCTTTCAAGCTGTCTCATGTTGGGCACAGGGGTGCGCCTGTCTTTGATGGGGAAGCGGTTGATTTGGCGCCCCCCCCCCCCGCACCCCGCCCCGCCCTGCGCCTTTGAAGAGCCGCGGATGGTACTGAGGACTTTTTGGATTCAGAGGCTCCCAGAGGTCGAGGGAATGGGCCAGGCTACCCTGTCCCCGAGGTGTAACTCCACAGGAGAGAGGCCCAGAGAGGGCCAGGGTGTCCACGGGGGCCACAAAGCGCGTGGCAGCCAGGCCTCCTCAGCCCCACGTTCCTCTCCCCTTTCCCCGCGCCTCTCGCCTTTCCTTATCACGGTGGCCTGCGTCTCCATCGCTCAGCAGCCGTGGGGGGGGGCTCCTCCTGGGAGCCAAGCACTGACGTAATATAAGTGGTTTGGGGGCAGGTAGAGGTGGGCGGCATGCACTCCGGGCCCTCTCTCCCTGAGTACCCTCCTCCGTGAAGTCCCGGGGCTGGTTGCCGAGCCCACGGTCTTAGCAGGGCACGGGGCATGATGCTCCTGTTTGGGGGAGATCCTGGGACGTGTCCCACAGCCACAGAGTCAGGAAGTTGGGGTTCAGCAGCGCAGGGCGTCGCCAGCTCCAGTGCCTCGTCCTCCATGCAGAGAGCTCCCTCTGGGGAGGCGCTCACAGTGTCTGGGTGGAGCACAGCGCCTCCCCACCCCCCTTCCCCCAAGTGCTCTGTCTTCTCTCTTCTCCGCCCGAACCAGCCCCGCCCGGAAAGCCCACCTCCTGGCTGTGCGTGGCCCCTCTGCTGCCGGGTCTGGGCGAGCCTGCCCTGGGGGCCCTGGGAGCCGGGAGCGGAAGGGACCAGCTCTTGCTCCTCTGGCCTGAGGCTGTCCCCTCGCCCCAGCGGGTCCCCCGGGATGTGGGGACCGAGCCCCCAGCCCCGGGGAGGCGAGCATCCCAGGCCGGCACCATGGCAGATGGCACCCCACAGGGCCGGAGAGACTCGTAGACAGGGACGCGCGAATCTGTTCACATGTCCGGGGACCTGCCGCCCTCTGAAAAGGCGACGCGGCTGACATGTTCCCACTGGCATGCTTCCGCCCACCCGCCATCCCCCCGGCATGTCCTCCTGTGTCACCTCCTCGTTTGAGTTCTGGGGGCCGATCTGGAGCCGTGTCTGGGATTGTCCATCCTTGAAGGTCTGTCTGAACCACCTTCCCTTCCCCTCCAAGCCACCTCGGAGGTCCGCCCACCAGGCAGCCGGCTCCCTGCGAGGCACGGAAGCTGCCTCCCCCTCTCAGCGTCTTCTCTGCTTCCTTGCAGCTCACCTTGCAGAGCGCCAAGTCCCGAGTGGCCTTCTTCGAGGAGCTCTAGCAGGGGACCCGCCGCCCCAGGATCTACTGCCACCTGCTGCTGCTGCTGCTCCTGGCTCCGGCCGATGGCCCGCCGTGCCGGTGGCGGGCTGGGACCCCCGTGGGAGCACGGAACTCTCCCCACCGGCGCCGCCAAGGGGAGCGCCCACCCTCTCGTGTGCAATGGCCTGGAACTGGGAGCCTGTGAAGGTTCCTCCCACGGGGCTCCGGTCCTCCTGACCTAAGTCTTTAAGTGTCTTTCCTCGTCTAAGTGTGTGTGATCCCAAACTGCCTGCGTCAGAGGCTCCCTGGGGGGTGGCTCCCTGCCCAGTGCTGACCCCGGCCCTGGCTGTGAAGTTGGTGAAGTGCACAGGCCCCTGGAGGCCAGAAGGCTGGTGCCCCCCCCCCCCCCGCCCCCTGGTTTCCAGAACACTCCTCTCCTCCCCTGCGGAGGAGCTGGCCTGCCACGAGCTTGCCCTCAGCCCAGGCCCCGCGAGGCAGCGTTTTGGCTGCCAGGGGTGGGATCAGGCACGGCCGCTGTGACTGGCGAAGACTTGGCAGAAGCTGTGATGACGGGCGGCTGCCAGCAGTGGGGCTGGGAGGCCGGAATACGGTGCAGGAACCCGCCCCACACACGACACCCGCGGCCTCCTGCTGCCTCCCCAAACCAGGGTCCGAGGGGCAGGCAGGGGCCAGGGGTCCTCTTCACCCGCTTCGGCCTCAGCCCCTCCTGCTGGCTGGGCTGGGGGCTCCCTGGCCACGCTCTGGTTGGTACCTGGTAGCCCCGCCATGACGGGGGGTGGGGGGACGCCCAGGAGGCTCTGAGGCCCCACACACACTGCGCAGTGGCCGGGACTCTGAGCTTCACTGGCCCCTGCCTGCCAGCAGGCCCCTCCCAACCCATGGTTGTACCTGGGCCCTTTATTTTCTATTCCCTGATGGGCCATACGGGGTCCCTTGGTGCCCCTGCCAGGGCGAGCTGGCACCCGACCACCCACACATGCTGGCAACGGGGCATAGACCACCCTGGGGCCCACCCTGGCTCCCTGGTTTGGGGCCACTTCCGTACCCTTTCTTTTCTCCATCACTTGGTGCTGCTGCTGCTGCTGCGACCCACGGGGCCGGGTGGACCCTCGCAGAGGGGCTGTTGAGCGGAGCAGGCGACCTGCCTTAACCAGGGCACGGGCATCTATTAGAGGCCGGGAGAGGGGCGCGGTGGTCTCTGACACTCCTGTCGTCTGAGACACCGCACAGCCCACAGAGCCTGTTCCCTACAGTCAGGCTGACCCCACAGGAAGCCAGCCCCGTATGTCACCCCGCCCTTAGGACACCCCAGGTGGGACTCCGCGTCCAGACACTCGGCGTGGATGGCGGTGTCGCACGTCCCAGAGACGTGGGGGAGAGCCCTCCCGCGTCTGCAGTGGAAGGTCTGGCTCTTGCGTGAGGCTCTGTCACCTCCAGCTCAGGCCCCGTCGCTGCGTTCCCAGGAGTCCCCTCCCTCCTCACCTGTAAACTCAGCCCTCCACGGTGGCGCGGGCACAGAGCAGGGCGGTGGTTCATAAAGACGCCGTCAGGCTTTTATTGTTACCGTCACGTACCTGCCGGGGGTCTGTCTGAAGTCCGGGCAATGCCAAGCTCTGTGGCCACCGGGGAGCCCCCTGGGGCGCGGGGAGCAGGCTCAGCCAGGAGCACCCGGGCTCTCCTCAGGGGTGCGCTGGTGGGCACCTCCACAGACGGCCGGGCGGAGGGGATGGCGGCCCTCGGAAAGGCCTGGAGCCCCCCGTCGCAGGAGCAGGGCTGAGAGCGGAGCTTGGTTTTCAGAAACGGGCGCCCCTGTTCTTCCTCAGTGCCCATGGTTAGGGCTGGGCGCTCACCCAGGAAGGAAGCCCTGACTCCCACAGAGAGCGGGGGGTCCCCGGCCTGGTGAGCGCATCGCCAGCACTGCTACTGGGTCGTGGGCAGACGCACCCTCCGTGCAGTCGCCCAGCTGTGCCGCGCAGCCCACCTGGTGCGTCCTGAGGCCTCACCCTGCCACAGCCACGCTCTGACCTGTGGTGTCGACGCCATTACTCTCGTCCCCGCCAGGCCCCGCTGGACAACACCCGTGGCATCACAGCACTCCTTAAGTTGGCTGTGTTTTGTGATCCGGGGTGCAGGTTTCTCTCTCTCTCTCTCCCCCTTCCAAATCAAAGGGTGGTGATGGTGTGTTGCTTGCCGACCAGGCTGGAGCCTCATGGCCCTGGGGGGGGGGGAGGGGCGGCCTTGGAGGGAGGCCACCCTGGGGCCAGGCCATGCGTTTCCAGGGGGGAACCCCGTCCCTTTTCAAAGACGTCAAACCCCATGTCTGCCTGTGGGGCCTGAGTTTCGCCTCCGTCAGGGCCAGACCCCGGAAGACTATTTTCTGTTTTGGGAGTTGGTTGTAATTTAAATGATTGTTTTAATAAAAATTCTAAGCTGTCACACGTTTTGTCTCGGGCTTCCTCTGTTGGCTTGTTGCTCAGGCCCATGGAGGTGGCAAGGCCATTGGGCTCGGTGACACCTCCTGGGTCTTTGTTTGTCTGTTTCATATACGTCCTCAGAGAGGAAGGGAGAGGGAGAGAGAGAAACATCAGGGATGAGAGAGAATCATTGGTCGGCTGCCTCCTGCACGCCCCACACTGGGGATGGAGCCCGCAACCCAGGCAGGTGCCCTGACCGGGAATCAAACCGTGACCTCCTGGTTCATAGGTGGACGTCCAACCACTGAGCCGCGCCGGCCGGGCGCCTCTTGGGTTTTGAAGAAGCGGGGCCTCGTCTCTCCCTGCCTGCCAAGGGCTTCAGCAGCAGCCCCGGTGCCTGTGGTAAAGGGACCGCCTTCCCTGGGCTGATGGATGGCAGCGTCTTCACCTGGGAGCCCCCCTCCCTCTCCCTCTCCCTGTGGGGCACTCAGAGTCCGGGAAGGGCCGTGGACCAGTCCCAGTGCCTGTTTCCTCTCCACACCCACCACCCGTCCTCGGTTCCAGACCTGGAAGCTAGGGTGCTGGGTGGGCCATCCCTGCATGTGCTCTGCTTCTGGGTTCCCATCGGGGGGGCTCTGGAGCGGGGAGTGGGGGGAATGGGGGGGACGGTGCTCACATAGCTGCCGGGCCTGGCACTGTCTGTATGATGGACGAGGCCCAGCAGCTGTCACTGGGCCCCACGTCTGCACTTAAGGTTGGCAGCTAACTGCTTGCTGCAGAGCTTGGGGATTTTTGTCTTGTTTCTCTTTTTGTAATCAATACAAGTCCTTCATCGTGACCAGAATGGCTGTAGGATGCCCCTATCCCAGGGCCCACACCCTAAACTCGGAGATGCGGGCAGCACGCGTGTTCTCAGAGCTGCTCGGGGACCGCAGTGCCGCCAGCCACGGAGCAGAATGCAGGGCTCCTTTAAGGAAAACCACCCACCGACATGCACAGACATTTCCAAGAATCTGAGCTACCTGTCAGTAGTTTGTATTTGGAAAGATCATGTTTGAAGTCAAATGAGAGCATTATCAAGTTGGTGAACAATATTCTGTAATTTTAAGCATATAGAACTAGTAACCAATTAGGACATTTTTATTAGATAATAAATAATAGGCAACTGCTTCATTTCCTCAATATAGATTGCGTTGTTCTCCGTGATCGGCAGTAGTTTGATTGCCTTTGTAGTGTGAGCCTGAGACAGACCTTCGCAGAGCTGGGTCATTGGATGCGGTCCAGACCATGTTTTTACCTGAAAAAAAGTTTTTTAAGCCAACCCACAACCCCCCAAAGATGATAATACGCTCCCACAGATCCTGAGGTTTGCATTAAGGAGGGTTAGAATTAATACCACCTGCCATTTGGGTGTGGGGGCACTGGTTGAGGTCTGCTCTGCTCTTTTTTTTTTTTTTTTTAAGTTTGTTTTGACCCAAATGCTGTCACATTCCCTGTGCTGCTTGCAACCTGGTCCCAGGGATCCCTGAGCAGCTCCTCGGACCCCCTCCCAGCCCTTGATCCTCTGCCTGTGGTCCTTGCCCGCCCAGAGCGGAGTACCTGGCAGCTGTTCCCAGGGCTTCCCGCCCCAGAAGCCTGCACTTTGGAGGGACGAGTAGGGAGCCGCCCAGGGGTAAGGAGGAGCCCGCAGCAGGACTCTGGGGGGAAAGGTGTTGGTGGGACCGTGTCCAATCCGGTTTCTTGCGAGTCTGAGGAAGCGACAGCCGAGCCACCCGCACATTCTCCGTCTCCCTCTCAGACAGCCCAGGCGGCCAGGGAGGCCACCCCGGCCCCGGCCTTCCCGCCCCTCCCGGGGCTCCCTGGCACCCTGGCAGCCTGTCCTTGCTGCATTATGGCAGGAGCTGCGGCCTCAGTCCCAGCTTGGGGGCGGGGGGGGGGGGGGGCAGGAGCCCGGAGCTGGCTTCTAGGGAGGCAGCTGGGCCGGGCATCAGCAGCACGGCCCTCAGCACACGAGGACCCACGCTGACTCAGAGGAACCCCACCGCGTCCTTTCCCGGTTTCCACTCGATGCCCATTTCTCCCTGGGATGCTCTCGCCCCAGAATAGCTCCTGGCAGGCTGCCCGGGAGCCTAGGAAATCAAGACATCTCCTTGATTCCGCAGCCGGAGCCGCCGGAGCCCGGCTGGCCAGTCCGCTGAGCCGCACGCTTGCTCTGTGCCACCCCTTCCCTGCAGGGCCAGGCACTGGGCTTCCCGCAGCCTCTGGGCGCTCCCTCTCTGTAAAGAGGGTTGTCAGTGATGCCCCCCGGGCACCTCCGGGACAGTGTCAGGGTAACACGAAGAGCAGGTGCAAAAATCACTCCGATTCCTCAGACAAAAGGGGCGAGGAGAGGTAGCAGCATCACCATTATTTACAAGTGATAAAAGCAGCGTGCGCGGCGACACGTGAAGTCCGTTCTTTGCATCCAGCCACGGGGAGGGCTGAGGGAACCACACGGCTGAGGGGCTCGGGGCCTTCCTGACATGGATCTCAGAGAGACCTGGTTCAAGGCCCGGCTCAGCCACTTGCCCACCCGTGATCCCAGGCAAGTTACCTAAGCTTTGGGCCCAGCAGTGTCTTCATCTAACAGGGGTTCTCAGCCCTAGCCGGTGTGGCTCGGCCTGAAGGGTCCCGGGTTCGATTCCGGTCCACGGCACATGCCTGGGTTGCAGGCTCCATCCCCAGTAAGGGGCGTGCAGGAGGCAGCCGATCCATGATTCTCTCTCATCATTGATGTTTCTCTCTCTCCCTTCCTCTCCGAAACCAATAAAAAAAAAAAATTTAAAAATAAATAAATGAAAATAAGAGGGGTTTTCTAGGGTGTTGTGAGGATGAATAATGCCGGGTCTGAGGAGGGTGGCTCTTTTTCGGGGTGCTTCCTCGGGATGGGGCTGGGGGACACAGGGGGAAGCAGAGAACAGAGCAGGGTTGACCCAGAGGAAGCCCTGGCTCAGAGGGACCCAGCCCACCTGTGGCCCCGCCACAGGCCCCATCCCGCCACCTGGGCCAGAAGCTTAATGAGCCTGCATCTGGCCTGTTTGTCCTGCCCCGTATTTGCCCAGTGCCAGCTGCAAAGCCCAGGAGATGATGGATAACCCAGGTGGGGGCTGCCCGGGCAGGAGGCTCTGGTTTGTCACATTAGCACTCACGGCTCCGGTCGATGATGGACTGGAGGCTCCGGGCGGAAGAGGGGCTGGTGCGCCGCCCTGGACCCTGCCCCTGGAGCCCTTCCCAGAGCACCTGGGCTGTAAGAGCCGACTGCAGGCCCCACTGAGGCTCCACGGCGACCTAATTTTCTCTTTACCACCATAAGGAAGAAGTCCCCGTGGAGCCTTGCCCATTTCCAATATAAATAATGTAATTCCCCTGCCTGCCTGCCTGCCTGCCAGGGAGGAGGGGGCAGCCTTTGATCTGCAGGAATTAAGTCAGTAAACAAAGTGGAGAAGGCTGCTGGGGTGCGGGGGGGAGGGGGGGCTCCTGGAGGCTCCCCCGCTCTGCCATTGGCCCTGAGAGAGAGGAGTCAAACTCCGGCAAGAGGAGTGGTCCAGTGGGACCGCCTCTCCGCCCCCCTCCCCCCCAACCTCCCTGAAGTCTCCCTGTATCCCCAGTGGAGGCCTGAGACATCCTGGGGCCCCCAGCACACACCTGCCCACCCTCCCCGACAACAACGGCCCAGGTTGATGATTCTGGGATCAGCTGCTGAGAAGAAGGGCCCTGGGCTGGACACGGGCTCCCCCACCCCCATGGGAGGGAGAGGTCGGGGTCTGGCCGAGCCCCCCCCTCCCCCCGCCCCCGGTGAGTTCTTATCGCTCCAGCTCTCCGCCTCCAGCTGTGTGGCCTTGAGTAAGTCCCTTCCACTCTCTGGGCTTCCGTGTCCTCCGCTCCAAAGGGCCGGGTTTGGACCGCAGGGACTCTGAGGCCCCTTCCTGCCCCAACGGGTCTTCGAATGGCCAGTCTCTACTGAATTCCTCAGGCTGGCCTCCCAGGCACCTTCTAACCAGTGTCACCACTCAGTGAGCCGAAAGGGAACTGACTGGCCCAGTATCTCACCGGGGCGGCCACAGGCACACGCTGGGCCAGCACCAGGTTCCCTGCCCGGACAGCCAGCCTCACGCTGGCCCCACTCACCTTTGCCACCCACTGGGGAGCGGCGATTGTCGCGCCAGCCCCCCCCCCAAGTTAATGGGAAGGGCGGTGGGCAAAGGGGCAGGCGGTGGGCATCGCCACTCTGGGCTTCCCGCTGCCTCCTCCGGAAGGTAGAGGGTGGGGTGACGTGCATCGCACCATCGGCCGGGCCTGCGGGGCCAGTAACTGTGCCCTAAAACCCAGGGGGACTTCCTTTTGTGGTCCCCTCCCCCTCCCTCCCCCGCCTTGCCCTCCCAGCCACAGCTCTGAGGCGGAATCTATTAAGTCCTTCATATTAGCCAGCAGAGGGGAAGCAACCCTCTTTCATCCTAACTGGAGTGAATTTGCATTAACACCTGGGGAGTTCTGTTTGCCTTGAGAAGGCACATTGCTATTCTGAGCTGCATGCTGCGGATTCGTTGCAGTACCCTTCCTTTATTAATACGGCTGCTCTCTCCTCCTTCTCTTTCCCGGGGAATGGGGCGGGGGGGGAGCAGCTAGGGATGCCAGGGCTCCCCATCCCTCGAAGGAAGGTCCCAGAAATGCCGAGAAGGGGGAGCAGGGGGCAGCTTCCAAGTGGGGGAGCAATTCCCCCTCACACGAGGCTGGCTTGTGTGCTGTCCCCCAACTCCAAGAGGCCACCAGGCTCCACTAAGGCCTCCATCCCAGCCAAACTCAGGGCCCCCGTGGGTCGAGCTCTGCTGAGGCCAGTCCATGCGGCACCGTGGGGGGCGTGGCCCCCTGAGGGGCTCCTGAGGCACAGAAGGGCCCGGGAGATGCAGGTCACTCAGAGATGCTCCTGGCGGGAAGTCACGATGTGGAAGTCACAGCGTTGCAGGTGGGCCTGGCTCAGTGGCTGCTCCATGTCTGTCCCGAGAGCACGGCCCCGGACCCTCCGGCACCAGGACTGTCTTCGGCCGCCTCGCGTCCCGTAGGGCAGTAGCTCATCCATGCAACTTGGGGTGATCACACCCGGGAAATGTTGATCTGGGGCGATGTGGGTGGGGCAGATGTTGGTTTTCAGGTCTCGGATCCGGAGACCCAGGTGCTAGAAGGAGAGCAAGCCGAGGGCAGGAGGAAACCATGAGCAGTGCCCCTGGCCCCGGCCCTCCACTCACTTGCCTGCTAGCCTGTCTGGAGGCCCCACTCCTCCCCCGAGTCCAGACCTGGATGGGACATGAGCCCCCGCCCCGCCCCTGCGGCCTCCTGGGCTCAGGAGCTGAGGGGGTTGAGAGCCCAAGGTGAGCAGTGGAACCTCCCCCTCCCTGAACCCCCACCTCCTGGCCATCCCAGGACATAGGGAAGGGGGGGGATGTAGGGCAAACAGCAGAGGCCAGGCCCCATCTCCTGGGGCTGGGGAGCCAGGCAGAGAGAGGGAGTGAGGGTGGCACAGCCGAGGGGGAGCAGGGGAGGGGGCTCGGCCTCTCCACCCTCACATTCCTCCCCCGCATGAAGGACCCAGTTCCCGCCGACCGCAGGGTCACGGTGCGGTGAACGGGACCGCGGATGCCATGAAGGACCCAGTTCCCGCCGACCGCAGGGTCACGGTGCGGTGAACGGGACCTCGGATGCCAGGCTCTGAGCCGGTGCCGCAGCGAGCAGCGAGCGTTGCTGAAACGGGGCCTGCCGCTGGGGTTACACAGCGTGGACTGGGAGCGCGTGCAGAGGCGGCGGCTCAGGGAGGCAGGGCGGTCATGGGCCGTGAGCAGCTCTCCCATGGCTCCCCCTGCCACTCCCGCACCCCAGGCGGGGGGCTCCTTTCCGGACCACCCTGAGCCCCCTCTCCCAGTCCCCAGTCCGCCGGCATGCAGAGAGGGGCAGGATGGAGCCACGGGGGAGTCCTCCCAACACTGGGGTTCGGGCCCTTGTGGGCTGACAGCAGGAGAGGGGCCGGGGCAGTGGCCTGGGACTTGAGGGGGGGCGTCTAGCTAGGAGGGTCTGGAGGCTGGGGCTGGCATCAGCATTCCATGGGCATCCCGGCCCCTCCGGCAGCCGGCCCAAGACTGGGTCCGTGCCAGGTGCCACGGCTGCTCTCTCAGTGACATTTACCAGCCGGGAGGTGGCCACCCAGACGTGAAATCAGTGCCAGCCCGAGGCTAGCCCACTTCATTAGAGCCGGCTCCGCTCCGCCGTGTAGGGCGTAGGTCGGCAGGTCCAGCCCAGCCCTGCGGCCGGGCTCAGGAGGGCAGGCCCCCACCCCTCACCCCTGCACTGACCCTGTGTGCTGGGGTCAGGGCCACAACAGCCCCCGAGCAGCTGCCCTGGCCAGGCCCCAGGAGCAGGGAAACCCTAGCGACAGGGATGCGCGTTGGCCGGGGCACGCTTGGTCTGCCTCTTAACCCTCAGCAGGCCCAGGAGGGCCACGATCCCCACCGGCCCCCGGTCCTGGCAGCAGCTTCCACTTCGGTCACGCCCAGGCGGCATCATGAGGTGCCACGAGAGCCCTGGCAGCCACCACCCCTCCCATGTGAGGCGGGAGGAGAGGCTCAGTGAGGCCAAGGAACGTCTGGGAACTGGAACCCCATCCTTCCCTACCGCCTGGGCCCATTCTGCTCTTGGGCTTCAGAGGAGAAGCCCCCCCTCAATCCCAGCTCAGAGCAGGTGGGACGGAGCCCTCCCTCTCGTTACCTGGGTGGCCACGGGCCTCTGAGGCGGCTCTGAGCACCGCAGGTGTGGGGGTGGCCTGTCCAGGGACAGAGCCAGACTCTGGGAGAGGAGGTCCCTGGGGGTGAATAGGTGATGCAGGGGAGGGGGGCTTGGTGCATTTGGGGTGCATATGCTCATTTGTTCACGTGCCCCACTTGGCAGTTCCTCACTGAACGTATCGCTAGGGGGGCCGTGGGACCTGATGGGAGGAGAAAGAGCGAAAGTCCTGGGGGCAGGTCTGGACTTCACCTCTTCCCGGCCAGGGGTCCCCGAGCAAGTCACCGCTCTAGCTCCAGTGTTCGAAGCTGGAAAATGGGGTCACCGGTGTCTGCCTGGGATGAGTAAGTGAGACAAGGCACTTCCCCTGCCCAGCACTGTGCCTGGCGCCGAGCGCCCCCCAGTCACCAGGGAGCGTGGCCCCCGTCACAGTCTCATCGATGAAAATTCAGTCCCAGGCCACCTGTCACTTGCAGCGTGCCTGGGGCGAGCAGGTGGCGGGAACCTTCTGCTTGACTCCGCCCCTCCCATCCCCCATCTCCCCATGCCCAGCACAGCACCTGGCACAGGGCAGGGGCTCAGCACCGACTTGCTGAGTGAATGAGTGAGCCTCCGTTTCCCCTTCTGTGGGATGAGGATCTTAAAGTGCCTGCGAATTCAGGTGACATGATGGCTTGGAAAGCATTTGTTTTTATAATTAAAAAGGGGGAGGAGGGAGCCAGACACTTCCCAGCAAACAGCGTGGGGCTGGGAGAGAGCCTGGGGCAAGCTGTACCCCCTCTCCCCGCCTTCACCCCCCCCCGCCCCCGCCAGCTGGTCGGGACAGCTGAGCTGTAATCACCACGACGCCTGGTCATCACTCAACACCACCCCCCCCCCCCCGCCAGCCCCTCCAGCCGGAGAAGCATCCATCAACGTCCCCTTCCCTCTGACGGCCCAGACAACTGGCCGGTCCTGCCTGACTCCGCTGGCCCTGCCCCTGGAGGCCCCAGGCTGCTGCTGGAGGCTGCCCGAGCCTCAGTGGGAATCCTTAATCCTCCCCTCTTCTGGGTGAGGGGCACTGCTGTGCCCCCATTTTACAGATGAGGACATTGACTCCCAGAGCCTCGGCTCAAACAAGGGAGTCCCAGAACTGCCACTTGGTCTGGTTCCAGAGCCTCCCCCAGGCCTCAGTTTCCCCTGAACACGACACAGCTGCAGACTCCCTGACCTTTCCAGCCCCGTGGAGCCTGGTGGAGGGGCTGCTGCCTACCCAGCCCATCCCAGTGCCCCGGGGACAGCGTGATGTATAGGATCCCGTGGGGGGCACCCACAGGTGCGACGCCCACAGGTGCTTGGACCAACCGTCGGGTGATGGATCTTTCCCTCCTCCCCCCTCCCCAGGGACTAGGCTCCATCCGGTCAGGCGCCGTGCCAGGCTGAGCCAGGTCCCCTGCCCGGTGGCCGCCACCCGCATCCTCACTGCTGTGCTGGGGGTCAGAGGGCAGCTCCTCGGCCGCTCATTCAGTCATTCAACAAACACACCTAGGGAGGGCCTGCTACATGTGGGAACACAGAGCACGCATGGCAGACTAGGAAATGAGCGGCCTCCCTCCGGTGTGACCAGCGTTGCCACAGGGCAAAGAGAGGGTGGCTGTGAGAGCCAGAGGGGACTCGGATCGAGGGGCCAGGGTGAGGGGTGTGACGCAGGTGTGTGGGGGCAGGGCAGCTTATACCAAGGCCTGGAAGCAGGAAAGAGCAAGGTATGCTCATGCAGCTGCAACAAGTCAGGGTGACGAAGGCATGGAGATGGGATCGGGAGGGGGCCCAGGGGTGGGGCGGGGCGGGGTGGGACGGGGCCCAGGGAGGCTGGGGTGGGGCGGGGCGGGGTGGGGTGGGGTGGGGTGGGGTGGGGTGAGGCCAGTTTGGGTGAGAGGAGTGAGGTGCCAGGTGGGCATTCAGAAAAGATCGTGCGTCCGCGGGGGAGGGTCTGCTGAAATTGAGGAGCAGGAGAGGGGGCTGGAGGGGTGCGGTGGGAGGGATGTGAAAGACTGTTTGCCCACAGCAGCCAAGGGGAGCGATCATGTTAGCCCCACGTTATAGATGAGGAAACGGTGCTTAAGGCCTTGCCCAAGGGGGAGAGAGGCAGAGCCGCGCTGGAGGTAAGGTCGATGCCCCTCGAACCCCAGCACCCAGGCCTCTGGTCCCAGGACACCCCCCCACCTGCACCGGCACCACCTCCTTCAGGGAGGCAGCTGGCCCTTCCCGCTGCCACAGACGGAAGCCAGCCAAGAAAGAGCACATCATTAAAATGACAAATCCCTTCACTAACTGAACTGGAAGGCCTGTCTCCTGCCTCCGATCCCTCAGGCCCCCTCGTCCCGCTGCCCCCTGGCTGGCAGGAAAGCAGGGCTGGGACCCCTGCCTTGTCCCTGAGATGACCTTGGGTCTCCCGGCCTCCAGCAGGGTCAGGGTTGGGTGAGCTCTATCCTATAGCTAAGGGAAGAGGCTCAGACGGGGAGAAGACCCTCGGCTGGGGCTCCCTCCTTTGCCAGGGGCCCTGCCATGGACCCACCCCTGTGGAGCGGAAGGTGCTCAAGTGACCCCAAAGGCCCCGTCCGACCCTGGGGCTCCACGGCCATGCCCCGCCCCTACTCAGAACAAGTCCAAAGAGACCCTCACCTTCCAGAACAGCGTCCCAGCCCGTGATTGGCTACAGAGCCTTTCTTCGGGGTCAAACCGGTCTCCCATGTTGGGGGGCATTTTCTTGTCCGAGTCCCACCCTGTGGAGGACGGACGGACAGCAGGGGTCCTTCTCCTGAATCCCCAGGGAGGAAACCCTGCGGCCTTAGGCGGGCTGCTGCCCTCAGACCCCCCTTCTGACAAGGGGGGGCAGACCCTGTTGTTTTTTGACTGAGGCTGAGGCCGAGCTTGTGCAGGGCCTGGGGGGTGCTGGGGGAGAACATGTCTCTCCCCACATCCACCCACATACGTCCACGTCTCATCTACGCCTGCGCGTGTGGAGAGGCCCACACGTGCAAAGTTCACTGAGCCACAGACATATGTGCCCTCAATGCGTCCGCCCCGACCGAGCGCCCGCTGGGCCCCGGCCCTGAGTTCTCCAAGAGCCCCAGGTGTTCAGACACAGGTGCGCGCGCACGCCCGGCCACAGAGCCCACATGGGGGCTGCCACCCCCACGTGCACCCTCGCGTGCCCACACCCCCCATGCGTCCACCAGACCTGCGTGTGTGTGTGTGTGTGTGTGTGTGTGTGCGCGCGCACTGGCATCACATGCACAGCCCCCGGGAGCCCCATGTGCAGTCCGGGCCTTCTGGGAAGCGGGGCGGGTGAACAGATGCCGGGAGGCTCCGGCTGCCCAGCCCAGCAGGCAGCCCAGGTTCCCAGAACGAGCCCCCTCTCCCCGTCCCTCCTCCAGGCCAGCCAGCAAGGACATGCCGTTCGTCTGCCCGGTGTCCTGGTCTCCTTGGACGCAGACAGAGCCCACGGAGACGTCTGGCGCATCCTGACTCAGTCCCAGGAACTGCAGAGCTCCCCACCCCGCCCACCCCGCCCCCTCCCTGTGGCCACAGCTGTCCTGCTGTCCTTCCCCACCTGGTGGGCAGCTGCACCCGCCTCTCCCCTTGCCCCCCACCTGGGTCCATCCGTGGGGAGAGCGCTTCTCAGCATCACCGGGAGGGGTCACCTAAGCCCTCCCACCTGCCTTAGGCAGGGCCTGCCTCTCTCAAGACCGCGTTCCCTTCTGAAAAGCGGGAGGCAGGTCCAAGGCCCTGGCCATCTCTGGTTGTGTGAGTCCCCCAAAGGCCAAGAGAGGGGGGTGGGGGTGGGGTGGGGGTGGGCCCGGTGCGGGGAGATACAGGGAGGAGGAAGCGGACTTGTAGGGACAGCGCCTCCCAAGCCAGCACCAAGCCTTGCAGGGTTAGAGGTTGGAGCACCCCTGAGCCTGGGGCTGTGCTTGGGGCGCCGTCTCTCAGTTGATCCTTCCCGCCTCCGCCCCCCCTCCCAGTGGGTGCTTCATTGCCATTTTACAGATGAGGGAACTGAGGCCTGAGGAGACGCCGTGAGGAGCCAGGAGCCCCCAGCTCCCTGCACTTCCCCACAAGAAGGGCCACAGCCCGGGAGCCATGCCTGAGACAACTGGCACTCCCTACCCTGCCCTTGGTCAGGGAGGGTGGCCTTCCGGGAATAGCTCTCTCCGGAGCCAGGCACCTCCCTCTCCCTGCTCCCTGCTCCGGCTCCTGGCTCTGAGCCCACCCTCCGCACTGCCCATCCCTCTGCTGTCACTTCCTGGCAGGGCCCCTGGGCCTTACATCACCTGATGAAGGCAGGCAGAGGCAGCCGGCCAGGCGGGTGGGCCGGGGGTGCCGGGAGCTCTGGGCCCCAGTGCTGGACCGGGGTGCGGCCTGTATGGGTGCTGCTGGTGGGATTTCAGGCACTGCACTGTCTCCTGCCTGTGAACAGGGAGCTGGGCCAGCAGAGGAGGGGGCCCCCTTCAAGTCCCAAAGCCCACCCTGGAGCAGCCACCCCTTGTGGGGAAGGAGGAAGGAGGCAGTCGGAGGCCACGCTGTGACCTGGCTGAAGGGGAGTGTAGGTCGGGCTGAAGGCTGCGCAGGTGGAAGGCACCGAGGTTGAGTATTGGGCAGCAGGACAGAGATCGCCCCACCTCCACCTGCCAAGTGATTTGCTGATGTTGGTCGATGGGGTGCCATCTCCTGACCGAGTTACTGGTGGCGGGTGGGAGTCGGGGCGGGAGAGAAGGGCTCACAGCCAGGGTGTCTCGGCCCAGCCTCAACCTCCTGCCCCTTCAGCCCCACAACCCGCCCTCACCGGCCAGGGCCACCTTTTTAGGGAGCCTCCTGTTCATTCATTCATTCATTCATTCATTCATTCAACATCTATGTAAGAGCATCAGCTGTACATCACAACACAGGGATGCAGCAATGAACAAATTCAGCACCAGGCAGGAGAGCAGAGTCCACAGTACGTTAGGTCGGGGTAAGTGCGAACCAGGAGAGTAAAGCAGGGCAGTGGGAGAACGGGTGTGGTTTTGTCTGTTTTGCGGTTTTTTATTTTTTAAATTAGGATGGCCCCTGGCCCCACAGGGCCCCCTGGTTCACCCCAACCCCACACAGCTCCTCTAATTACACAGCCATAAAGCACAAATCTCTAACGATCCAATTAGTAATGCCATTACTGCTCTGTCCAGGATTAAAATTACCAATTAAACTGCTGTCGATTTTATCATCACTTAGGCCCAACACAACCCGGGCACTGCGGGCCACAGGGGATCATTAGAGGGCCTGGGGTGGGGGGCCAGCTCGGGCCAGGCCTGCAGGCCTAGCTCAGCCCTGGAGACAGATGGCGTAGCCCCGGTCCCCAACACTGGGGACTCCAAAGGATCAGAGCCCCGTTTCCTACGGAAGTGGTGGCGGCCGGGATAGGAGGGGCTCCTGCAGGACCAGCCGCTCCCTGAGCGGCACCTCCAGGCTGGGTCACCCCCACAGTCCTCCTCGTCAAAACGCACCCATCTGTGTCCCCGTCTCTCGGGGCTAAGCTTTGCAGCTGGAGCCTGGGACAAGGTGCTCCTCTGAAAGGGTGGCCTCCACTTCCCCTGCCTCCTCTCTCGCCACCACAGCGCCCTGTGCACACAGGCTCAGCGTGCCATCCTCACACAACGTGGCTGCGGGAGGGCCACTCTGATGAGCTGCTCATCAACGGTCAGCGCTGTCTGTCTCCCAGGTGACACGCAGGGGTCCCTTTTGGGGTCCCTCAATGCCTTGTCTCCGTACAGGGGCGCTATTGGAGTACAAAGCCAGGGCCCAGGGAACAAGCAAGTGGTGGTTCTGCCTCACGGAGGTGGTGAGATTCCCGCCCCTGGAGGTGTGCAAACACAGGCTGTGCCCAGGCCATGTGGCAGCAGGTGGAGGCAGCAGCTCAGGCCTGGGGGAGAGGAAGTGCTGGACCAGGTGCCTGAAGCCAGGTCAATAAGCTGACACTCCTGAGAAAGAATTAGAGGGGCGGTGGGCAGCTAGAGACAGGGAGGCACCTGAAAACTCAGCCCAAGGGGTGTGCTAAGGGCTTCTGGTTCCCGGAACCCCGAGGGTCCCTGTGAGACACAGCTGGAGCAGGGACAGGGAACATCTGTGCTCCGCCTCGGACCCTGGGCTGGGCACCTGTGTCCCTCCTCTCTCTGCGCTCGCCCTGCCAGATAGGTGCCCTTATTCCCAGGAGAGGCACCAACACTCCACATCCCAATGACTTGCCCAAGGTCACACAGTTTCTCTCTTGGGTCTGGTCCCAGAAGATATGCTCATGTTCCTGGGCGGGGCGGGGGGTGGGGTGCCCAATGAGGTTGCAGAGTCCACCCACAGAGTCTGTGCATTTCAGCACCTGGACAGCTCCCTGGGCAAGTGGAAACGTACGCACAGCCCTTCGTGTCATCCAGAGAGATGCAGTGAGGAGGGGACAGGCGCCACGGGAAGTGAGGGCCCCAGTCTCACCCTGCTCCAGAGGTGGAGAGACCCTGCAGGGAGACGCAACTCCTCCCCCAGCTCCCCCCCACCGCCCCCCATCGTAGGCCAGCCAGAGAGAGGGCCTCTTGTGGGAGAGCAGGCAGGTTGGTGGAGCATCTTGTCAAAGGCGGCAGACAGGCAGGGATCTGGAAGCCCAGAGCAATTAGGAGCTGCCTTGCGCCTCGTCTCCTGCCAGCTGTCACAGCTGTCACTCAGGAAGCGGGCCTGGAGCAGGCGCTGGGCCCTCGGTACCCACTGTCTCCCTCCCGGCCAGCAGCCTGGCCGTGCCCCAGTGGTCGGTTCCCACTTCCCAGAAGGGGAGACCGAGGCCCAGAGGGGACCAGAGACAGGGATCTCTGTCATTATCTGGGTGGGACATGCCTACAATCCTCGGGCCCTGCCCAGACTCAGTTTCCCCCACCAGGCCTTCTGCCTCTGGAGCAGTGGTTCTGACCCTGGCTGTGCCTTAAAAGCTACTGGAGAGCTTGATAAAAATGCCCCACCCCAGGCCCCAGCCCAGCCCAGCCCAGCGGGTCCTGGGTGAGTGCCTGTGCCTCCCTCTCCCTGCCAGGTGTTTGCACTCATTGACTCTGCCCTGAGGGCTAGAAGCTTCTCTGCTCCTGTGGCCAGGCCTCCCTCTAGAATCTAGACCACTCCTTAGCTCAGGGGAGTCTGGGTGCCTGGGAGGGAGGACCTGCAGGTCCAGCCTCAGCAACAGGGTGAGCACTGCGCGTGCCAGGGACAGTGAGTGGCGTCAGGCACTGTCACCTTCGGCATCTCACCAGATCCTCGCGGCAGCCCCGGCTGGGCGGTGGCAGCAGCAACCCCACTTTACAGGGGAGGTAACTGAGGCAGGACGGGTGCCACACGGAGGGCACAGCACTGGTAACCGAGGACAGGACTCGTCTCAGCCACACTGGACTCTGAGTCCGGTGCTCCTTCTCCATCAGCAAGTTGCTTCTCAAAGAGCAGCAGGTTCTAGGACCTGCCCCCTTCGTCCCATCTCCTTCTCCTGGGCTCTGCCACCTGCTCGGTGCTGTCTACCCCGGTCACCTGTGGGAGCTTGGGCCTCTAACGGCTCAGGAGGGGGGATGCCCAGGGCAGGGCAAGAGCAGAGCAGACAGGAGCCGCTGGGATTGGGCCTCCATCCTGTCCCGGCTCAGTCTGCCTCTGCAAGTCTATAAATCCCATTATTAATCAAGTGATGGTGTGAGTTTGCCCAGACGATGAATATTTTATTCACCTCCAGACACTGTCCCCAGTGGGTTCTTGGAATAATATTGCCCCCTAGCTAAGGAGCAGAGGCCAGGGCCCCTGCCCTCCCTGGACACCCCTCCCTCACCCCGCTTACATCCTGCGACCCCCAGCAACGCCCCTGCTCAGGCTGGGCTGAGGTCAGCGGTCCTGACATGACCTTGAGCTTGGTGCTTGCCCTCCTCCACTTTGATTTCCTCCTCTGGACAATGGGTTCATTTATTGCCTTATCAGGCTCTGCGTGTCCCTCAATAAATCCACTCTACTCTGCAGGGCCCTGCGGCTGCCAGGAGCTCTCCCTGGTGCTGAACGCGCGTGGTGAGAGGATGCTGGCCTCAGAGCAGCAGTCTCCTCCTGGTCAGGGAGGGTGGGGAGCAAACTGGCTTTGACAGGAGAGGGATCCAGCCCCCACCCCTCCCCCTTGTTCAGGATGGTCCCCACTTCTTTCTCCCTGCCTCCCTACCACGTGGAGAATTCTCCCAGAGTCACAGGTGGGTTACCTCTCCCCCTGTCTCCAGCCAAGTACTAGTGGGTGAGGTCTGTGGAGACCCTTCTTAGGAGGCGCCTGCAAGTCTCCTGGGGACACCCCAGGGAGTGTGGTGTGATGGCAGCAGCACCTTCCCCAGATGGGGGAACGACAGGCATAATTCACACCCTGCAACCACGCCAGCTGCTCCCCCGTGACATGCAGAGGAGAGGACGGAGCTGCAATGCTGAAGGGTGGATGGACGACCGTTTGTTCATTCACTTATTCTCTCACTCACTCATGAGGAAGATGTTCCTCCAGCCCTCTCCCTCCCCCGGCCCGGCCCAGCCCAGCCCTGGGCCAGCTACAGGATCTGGAGGATGCAGACTAGACCCCGCACCCCAGAGCTGAGGGTGGTCCCCTCACACTTCTGAGCTTCTGCCCACCTGGCTCCTCCCTCTGGACTTCCCCCGACATGTAATAAGAACCCCCATCTCCATGCACTGAGCACTGCAGTGTAGGACCCGAGTGCTCACTCCGGGGCTTAGAGGTGCTCCTATTTAACAGGTACAAGGGGCGGGTAGGCACCCAAGGTCATGCAGCCAGCTCTGGGTTACCCTCCTGCTCCTGGCGCTGCCTCTCCCACCACAAAGTCAGACCGCTGTCTTCATGTCCTTCCTCTGTAGAAACTGTCCCCCTCCCCCCCGCCCCCCATTCTCTGCTGCCCTCCAGCAGGCAGTGAGCTGCGGCCTCAGCTACACCGTACAGCCCCTCTCGTCCTCTGACTCAGCGGGGCTTACCCAGGGCTGCCCAGAGACCCTAGAGGTGCAGCCCAACGGGTCCCAGAGGAGGCAGCGTTCCTCCGAGGCTGAAAGGGCAGGGAGAGATCAGCATGGCTCGGAGCCTGGCCCTTAGAGCCTTGGCCCCTGGCCCCACCCTGCTCCCGCCTTGGGCTTGAAGCCCCCCACCCCCACCCCACCCCGCTCCACCTCCTGCAGCTGCCTGACTCCACGTGGGCCTTGCAGGGCCTCTGTCCAGGAGTGGGGACAAAGCCAAACTGCCTTCAGAGGTTCAGAGGACTTGGCGGGTCACACGCACAGCCCAGGAGGAGCCCACGATCCACTTGGGAAGTGGGAGCAGGCAGAGCTGGTGGCATGTGGCAGCCCGCTGGACCATAGCCAGCTCAGAGGGTCTTGGCTTTGCGCCAGAGGAGAGGACAGGACCCGAGTCGCCAAGGGCCTGGGGGTTCGGAGACAGCCCTAGCCGCGGGGTACGCTCCTGCCTTGGGGCGATAATAATCCCCAGTGAGTCCTGTCCCTTTGTCCTGGTGGAGTCTGACCCAGAGAGTAGCCTGGTCACAAGGCAGACAGACCAAGGCTGCGGCCTGGAGGAGCCCTGTGGCCGGCCTGCAGGGCCTGGCCAGGGGAGGTAGGCCCGCCCACGTGGCTTTTGCCTGGTTTCTCTCAGGGATGCGGCGCCATCCTTGCTTCACCTGGGCAGCACGGCTGGGAGCCACAGGAGATGCCTCTGCCTCCCTCCCTTCCACCTTCCCTCCCTCCCTCCCTCTGGAGGGCCAGTACTAACACACCCTGCAGCAGCCTCCGGGAGTTCCCTGGAGCTGGGTTTCCCACCAACCCCTCAGAAAGCTCCAGCCCACCCTCCCTTGGTGACTGAGGACGTCTGGCCTGGGCTGGGACAGCCTGGCCACTCCGTAAGCGCTATCGGAGTGTGCTGCTGCAGCTCACACTCTCCATCAATCTGTGGCAGCTATAATTATTATTAATTCATATCTCCCGGGGGGGATTGTCATGCTAATAGGAAATTCCCCAGAGACCCAGGGAGGCCCTGCCAGGTGCCTCTCATATGTCAACTTCACTTCACCTCATCACTGCCTGGGAGGTGGCCACCCTCCCTTCACAAGGGGGAAACTGAGGCCCCAGGAGGTTAAGGGAAATGACCACGTTCCCACAGCAGAGGTGGGAGATGCAGGATCCCCGGGTGTACCCGGCTCTGAGTTCTAAACTCTCACATCCCCAATCATCTGTCCACCAGCGATCCGAGGGACCTCAAAGCAAACAGCGACAATGGTGGGATGTCGGACCAGGGGCGGGGGGCGGTGAGAAGAGCTTCAGGTGTGGGCTTTTCTGGGGCCTCTTAAAGCCACAGGCACGGGTCCTAATGGGCATCTGACCAGTCCACAGAGGCTGGGGAGACATAAATAGTTGGGGTCCTTCCTGACTCCTCTGCAGGTTTCAGATGCCGTTGGGACCCCCTCCAGAGCCATACCAAAGAGGTGCCGGGGCCCAGCCCAGCCCAGCCTAGCTCAGCCAGGACCACCACCTCTCCCTGAGCTCCCTCTCCCGGCCCCAAGACAGATTAATCAGCGACAAAAGCAGAAACAAGCCGAAAAATGCAATCAGCTTGGGAAGGGCAGGGTCAGGCAGGGCTGTGACAATCTGCTTCCCGCTGGGGCCATTGGCTGATGGCACCAAAAGGGGCAGGGAGGGGGTTTCAAGGGGGCCTCCAGAGGCAGGAACCACAGCTGGGGCCACAGCAAGGCCAGGGGGTCATCGCTTCCCCCACAAATATATACTCACCTCTGTGCATCAGGCCCACGCCACTCTCAGCCCCAGGTCTGCCCCCTGTCCCCCACCCTCACTTAGACTTCTGCCAACCAGTTCCTGCCCTCCCTTCCCCTGCCAGCTCACAACCCGGGTACGTACAGGTGTCCAAACACTCTTGACCCACGCCCATGGGCCTTGCAAACACTTGTACGCACCCTCGTGGGTAACAGACAGAGGCAGCACATGCTACTGCCCTGAACATCTACCACCTCACCCTCATGGGCACACATGCTCCGGGGCCTGACAGGCCCTCACACCGGTCCCTGCAGGACACTGGCCATCCCTCTGTCCCTCAGTGGCCCCCTGGCCATGACACAGACCCCGGCTCCTCCTCTGAAGGCTGAGGGGGTGGGAGCCTGGAAGGAGCCACAACTGAGGCGCTATGGGGAGGGGGAGGGGAGGTCAGCCAGGAGGTCTCAGGCGCAGGGCGGGGGAGCCTTCCCCGACCCGGACCAGCTCCTGCTTGCTGCCCCTGCTTCATGACCTTGCTCAACGCCCTTGTCTCTCAGCCTCAGTTTCCCTACCTTGGAGCCTGTACTGGCACGCACACTGTGATTCTCCCCGAGGTCCCAGCCGCCTGGGGCCGACCTCACCTCACTGCCAGGCTCGGGTCTTGGGTTCCCTGTTCTCAGTGCGAAGGGTTTGGGGGCGGGCCAAGGGGCAGGGAAAAAAAGGGCCCGGCCCACCCCACCTTGATGCTGGTGACTGCGGCGGGGGGCGAGTGATCCTCCGCAGGGAGAGAGGGGAGCCTGCGTAAGGGGAACAGAAAGCCCCAGCGGGCTTGTGGTGGCCCGCAGGGGCCCGCGGAGGGCAGGGGCGGGAGGGGGGGCGGGCAGCGCGGAGGGGGCGGGCGGGCGGCGGGTGGGGGAGGCGGGAGCGCAGCCAGTCCGGCACAGAGCGAGCGAGCGAGCCGGGAGGCGGTGCGAGCCTGAGCGGCGGGCTGGGGGACCGAGCGCGCCAGCGGGCCAGCGGGAGGCGAGCAGCGCGGAGCGCGCGGGGCCCCGAGGAGCGGGCGCGGCGGGTGCGGCGCACGGCGGCCCGAGCGGGGAGGCCCAAGCGGCGCCGCCCCCGCCACCCTGCGGGGCCCGGGCCGGCAGCCCGAGGCGGGAGGGGGCGGCATGGACCGGCGGCCTGGGGCGCGGGGGCTCTAGGCCCCCGGACGGACGGGTGCCACTCGCCTGGTCGCAGTTGCCGCCGCCGGGCCGCCCTCCACAGCTGCGCGTCCCGCCCGCTCCCGCCGCCCCCAGGGCCGCCGCCGGCCCATGAGCCCCGACCTCAAAGTTTGCGGCGGGCGGGCTGGCGCGGAGCCTCCAAGATGCCGTTCCACCCGGTGACGGCGGCGTTGATGTACCGGGGCATCTACACCGTGCCCAACCTGCTGTCGGAGCAGCGCCCCGTGGACATCCCCGAGGATGAGCTGGAGGGTGAGTACCCCGGGACCCCCGCCCGCTGGCCCTCCTACCTGTGCGCCCAGGTGGAGCGCGAGCCGGGGGCGCCGGGGGCGCGGGGCGGTCCGCAGGTGCCTGCTGCCCGGTGGGCGCTCCGGCGAGCAGCTGCGCATGGAGGCCGGCCCAGCGCGCACCCCGGGGCGCCGCGGGGAGGGTCGCCGAGGCGGAGGGGCGGCCCGGCCCCTGCCTGCGCGGTCCCCGGCGCTGCGGAAACTTGCCGGGTCCCGCCGCAGGGTCACGGGCCCGCGCAGTCCGCGGCGACAGTGCGGCAACGCGACAGGTTGGGGTCCGGGTCCGAGCTGCGCCCCTGCGCCGGCTCAGGCGGAGCGCCCGCGTCCGGATCCCCTCCGCGGCGCCAGCCCGCGGCTCTGCGCTCGCATTGACATTCCACTCGTGTAGCTTTTACCATCCAGTCTGCTCGGGCAGCTGGAGAAGGGGAGAGGGCGGCTGCCCTGCGGCGGGGCTGCCCCAGCCCCTCCTGCGGCCTGAGCCTCTTCCGCCCGGCCCTGCGGGGACCCTCGCCCCGGGCTCCCGGAAGGCGGCCGGGGAGGTGGTGGCGACAACAAGTGGCCAGATCCAGCGGCTTGGTCGTGATAACCAAGCCTGGGAAAGGAAAGGCAGGGAGGCAGGGAGGCAGGGACCCAAACTGCCCTCCCACCCACCACCCATCTGGGCTTGAATGGGGACACAGGGGGGGACTTCAGGCTGGGGTCTAGGTGAGATCGCGGGGTCCCTGGATGGAGAATTCTGGGGAGCAGGGAGACCCCTGGCGCCTGGGAGCTCCTTCCCTACTGGGCTGTGGGCAGGTGCTCAGCTTCCACTCCTCACAGACCTCCTGGGGCCCCATATGGAGTGGAGTGGGGGGCTCTGGGCTGATGGGAGTCTCCTTGTCTGTTGTTGGGGGAGGGGCGGAGGTCACCAAGAGGCTGGGCCTCTTTTTGGGACTCTCGGGTCCAGGGGCCTCTGAGATCTGGGGTTCAGCAGGGCCTGGGGGAAGGTTGCAGCCGAGACACCAGCACAGGCAGGGATGATGGGGGGAGCACAGGGGAAGGCATGGGGAGAGGTCCCCCTTATCCCAAACTCTGAAGGGGGCAGGTCTCGGTGGGGGGGGGGGGAGGTGTCAGACTGGCTTAAGGGGAAGATCAAGTGGGAGCAGGCAGCCCCCCTCCCCACAACTGCACCGCAGGCTCTGAGCCACCTGCTCCTCACCAAGTCCCCCCCAAAACTCCCCGAGGCCAGGAGGGCCTTGGAAACGGGGTCTGGTGTCTGATGCGGGCAGGACAGATGCATGGGTGCTGCTGCTGGGTCTCTGGCCTTGAACCCCAAACCCAAATCCCTGCCTTGTCTGGGCTGAAGCCCAGGAACCAGAGCCTCATGCAGGGCCTGGAACAAGGAGGGGGGTATGATGAGGGGCGAGAGGGCAGGGGATGGGGCATACGCTGTGTCTTCCCTAATGTCTCCTCCTGCCAGTGCCCCCTTCTATAGGCTCGCACCCCTTCCTTCCTGCTGGCCACCTTGGCCCCCACACCCTAGGCCAGCCAGCTCCCACCTCGTCCTCTCCCCGTGCTCCCTCCACCCCACCAGGACCCCGGCACTCCTGCTATGGGCCTCGCGAGATCCCGCTTCTCGCCACCTCTCAGCCCCGAAATGAAGACCCCAAGGCAGGGGAGAAGCTGAGAGGAGCCTAGGGTGCAGGGGTGAGCGGGGCGCAGGGCTGGCAGCGCGGGGGCAAGGAGGCCGGGCCGCAGCCTCCCTTGGGCTGCCCGGCGGGCACACTGGCAGGAGCCCAGGAGCATTAGTCACCAGCCACACCAAATGCCCTCCCTGCCTCTCTCCCGTCCTCTTCTCCTGGGCCCCGAGGAGCAGAGGGGCCTGGCACAGGGGGCATCTGAAGGGCAAGGCCCTCTCTGGTGTGGGCAGGCAGGGGTCTTGGAGCAGGCAGATGTCTGGGTGGCCCCAGCCCATCTCCCGGCCCACAGCAGCTACAGATGAGGGCAACGAGCACCCTGAGAGTCCTCCTTCCAGGAGACCAAGCCTCTGCGGGCCCCAGTGATCCTTGAATGCCAGGGCTGTGTGGCCAGGGTGACCATTCCTAGCACAGACGCCTCCCTCCGCCCCCTCCACCTCCCCAGGGCCCCATCAGTGCTTCTGCTCCCCAGGGCAGTCTGGGTAACACCCAGGCCCTTTCCTGGGAGGATGCCCACAGTGGGGGAGCCCCATGTGCCGTGAAGAGGAGCCTGGCAGCTTGGGATGCAGTGCTGCAGACAGTATGTGCCTGGCGCAGAAACCAGGGGGCGGTTAGTCCGAGGGGGAGGAGGACCAGGGAGGGAGGCGGAGAGCTCGGGGTTCAGATGAGTGCTTCCAGCCAGGCAGTGCTGGGTCTGAGTCTCTGCACCCTTGTCTCATGGAGTGACCTCGGCAGTCACTTGCCTCTCTTGCCTCCGTTTCTCCATCTGTAAAAGGGGTTTGGCATTGCCCCTCCCCAGGGCTACTGGTGACAGATGATGTGATGGAAGTGCCCAGTGCGGCCCCGAGGAGCCATGGGGGCAGGACAGACGCAGCAGTAGGGAAGGCCAAGGAGGGGCCTGCAGGGGTCAGAGGCTGGTGTGGAGGGATGGTGAAGGCTCAAGAAGCAGGGATGCAGGGTGTGCAGGGTGGGGAAGGGCTGGGTAGAAGGGGCCATGGGATGGATGGCAGTTAGCGGATAGACATGGCCTGCCAGAGCTGGCCTGGGACCTCCTGCCCTCTGACCCCCCCCCCCCCATGAGAGACTCTCCCAGATTCGCCCTGTACCTCCTCCCTGACATACACACACAGCAGAGGCCCCAGGCCTGCGAGAGCACTGAGCCTGCCCCAGCAGCATCCACAGCCTCGAGCACCTGAGGGTGGGAATGGGGCAGCTCAAGCTGCAGCTCTGTCCTCTGTGGCTGGTGGAGGAGGACGGAGACAGACAGGCAGCCGCCAGGGCAGGGCTCTGAGCCGGGTCCTTGGCCTGCTCAGTGGGACCATGGAGCCTTCATTGAGAGTGGCCAAACGGGGACATTCGGAGAATGGGGGAAGGGGAGCGCCATCCTGCTCCTTTCCTGCAAGCCCAGTGGCTGCCTCTGCGCGGGCCAGAAGCTCAGGGAGGCCAAAGTGATGGGGCACAGGGCCAATGTCTCAGAGCGCCACAGAGGACGACACTGCCCCACCCCCGCAGCGACCTCGGGCACCCCCTCTCTGGACCCCAACTCCCTGACAGAGTGCTGGCATCCCCTGGGGCCTGTTAGGGACTCGGGCCCTGACAGCTCCGTGGGCCATGGGAGGGGGTTGGGGATGCAAGCTGGAGGCATGAGACGGGGGACACTGTGGGCCTGGAAACCCAGAAGCCCTGCCAGCCTTTCCCGGGCCAGGCATCCTCATGCCAAGATGGAGCACAGCAGGCTTCCTCCGGCCTCGTGGGCAGGAACAGAGCGCAGGGTCAGAGCGAGGCTTTCGGGGAACGCGCAGGCTGGGATGTGCTGATGGCAGCAGCAGCGACAGGGAGTGATGACACCCACCCCCACTCAGAGAGCCCCCAGCAGGTCCAGCCTCAGCGATGGGGCAGGAGTCACCTTCCCGCTTCACAGGTGAAGCACTTGAGGCTCAGAGAGGGAACGGCTTTGCATTCCAGCTGGTCATTCAGCTACTGAGCGGCAGAGCTGGCCTTCAAGGCCAGGCCCCCAGGTCCCGGCACCAGCCAACAGGAAGGCCACGTTGGTGTCTGGAGCTCACTAGTCCTCCCTCTCCTCCCCACTCTGCTGTCTGTGCCGTTCTCATTTGCAGTGTCCTGTTCTGAGCCACGCCCGGCCGGCCCTGTTAAGCACTTAACACCCTTCATTTTCATGTTTAGTCACCCCCGGCGCCCCACTGGACAGGTGAGCAAACACTGGCCAAGGTCACCCAGCCAGAATGTAGGAGAGCTGGGATTTGAACCTGTGTCTGTGTGACTTAGAGCTGACTCTCTGGTTGAGAAGGTGGTCCCTGAACTTGGCCTCAGGAGTCAACCGGGGCTGGGGCAGGGCTCTGGGCATGGACAAAAGTACCTAGGCAAACCTCAGCTGTGAGCTGGGTGTGTCAGGGCGGGATGGCGGGAGGGCGGGAGGGACGTGGCAGTGTTTGGATGTATCTGATGATCTTAGGAGGCTAGTCCTAGCTGAGAAATGGCTGTGGGGCCCGTTTGGCTACCGCAAAGTCTGTTGCCTGCCCCATACCCACAATTCCCCTGACCTCCACTGTCTCCCACCCAGCTGGGAGCTTCCTGGTGTGCCTGGCTACATGGCCAGTACCTTCATCTTCCAGCAGAGACTCCCAGGCGACGGAAGTCCCTCCGCAGTCTCCGTACTGTCAGGCCTCTGCTCACGTACCTCCGGGGTGGGGAGCTCACAGCTCCTCAGTGGCTCAGGAAACCTCCAGGTGGGAGGTGGCTCAAGTTCCCAGAATCCGGGGAGCTCCCATCCCGGCTGCTCCCCTGCAGGCTGTCAGGCCCTGCTGGGATGGGTAAGGGAAAGGCTGCGAGTCAGAGCACCTGGGGGCAGCGCAGGTGGGGCTCGCCGCTTCTGTCTTGGCCTGCGTGTCAGCTGGTCTCACCTCCAGGCCTTGGGTGCAGACACCAAGGGGGGAAGAACCTGATGAAGTTTGGGGCCTCGGTCCAAGCCGCCTTGCTGTGTAGCCTGGGACACACGGCTGCCCTCTCTGTGCTATCGTGGGATCAGCAGGATCAGGGAATGACCCGAGGTGTAGGATCCCACAGTTACGTTTTTAGGGGTTCACAGACCCCTAAGGTCAGGCCCAGGCCAGCCTAACCTCTGCCCTCACCAGTGACCTCACACTGACCCCAGACTGTCCACCTCGTCTTTCCGGGCCTCATTCTCCAGGTCTGCAGCATCAAGACATCAGTCAGGGCTCCAAATATGTATGCACGTGCACACCACACACACGTGCACACCTGAGCTCGCTCTGTCTGCTGGCGTCCCGCCCAGGAACACAGCTTGAGCAAAGGCCAGGAGGCTGGCAGGTGAACTGAGGAAGGACACTGGGAGCTGGAGCAGAGGGTGTGAGTGAATCGAGACCCGCTCTCTCCCAAAGGAAAACACTTCTTAGGGCCCTTCCTGGCTGAGAACCAGGGAAGGCACAGCAGGGAAACAGAGGCGGCGCTGGGAAAGGTTAGGACCCCCCACAGTTCTGGATGCCCTCCGTAAAACCCTTGTCCTGACACCGTTTGCACCCATTTCACTGTGGGTAAGCCTGAGGCCCACCCAAGGTCACTCATTGGGGTGCTCATTCCCAGGCTCCCAGCCCGCTGCATTGCTCCCCACCCTGAGTCACCCAGGCCCTCAGGCTGGTCTCCCTCTCTGTACAATGGGGTGAGGGGAGCGACCCCCACACCTGAGCGGGCCTGTGCCTGCTGGGGCCCTTCCACCGGCTTCCCTTTCCCCCAGACCTGAGGCTCCAAGGCAGTCTGTGCTGAGCTGGTAGCCCCGCAAGGCTGCCTCACGTGGCTGCCATTAGCGTGTTAACTAACGGGCTGAGCTGAACTGAGCTGCTGAGCTAGACGAGGATGTGCGTGCGGAATGGGGACAGGGAGCGTGGGGATGGAAGGAGTGTGGGGTGCCTGGCTTCCTCCCCGCAGTGGGACCCATGGCTCCTGCCACAGGGGGTCGCTGTGAGGACGCCTGGAGGGGCTGTGAGGGCCTGGCGCACTGACACGGAGACCCTGGGGCGGCCTCACGGGGTCGGGGGTACCGCCGAGGGCCTGGGCCCCCCTCCGCTGCTCGCTCTGCCCTGAACTGCAGCAGCAGCGCTATGCGGACTCCTGGGCCACCTGCCCGTCGTCTCTGCCCAGACCTGCAGGCTCTGGTGGACTCGGTGCTGGGCTCAGGCTGCAGGGTTGGGGGTCCTCGTGGTCTGGGAAGCAGGGTGTTGGAACAGGAGTGAAGTCCCCACCTGCTCTGCTCCCCACCCAGAGATCCGAGAAGCCTTCAAAGTCTTCGACCGCGACGGCAATGGCTTCATCTCCAAGCAGGAGCTGGGCACGGCCATGCGCTCACTGGGCTACATGCCCAACGAGGTGGAGCTGGAGGTCATCATCCAGCGGCTGGACATGGACGGTGAGTGCCCCCCCCCGCCCATTTCCTCACCCTTCACGGGGGCTGGGGCATGAACCAGGGGGGACCCGCTCCCCCCACTAGCAGCCACCCCCAAGCCCTTGGCTGCTGACAGCCAGAGTGTGAGCGCCGCAGCCATGCCCAGAGGTCAGAGACTCCACCTGTCTTGGTCTGTATTCTGAAAAAATTTTAAGTCAGAAAAGTAGAAAGAAGTATATTCTCAACAGCCCAGGTCTCGCCATTCAAGGAAAGAAATAATTTAGTTGTATTTGCCGCCTGGCACTTTATTATGGAAAAACTCCTAAGGAGCAGTAATGCCCAGTCCCCTCCTTCGTCCCCGAGCCCCCACTTCGCTCCACAGAGAGCAGGTGGTGGCCTGGGCAGGGTGTCCCAGTCCTGAGCTCCATTCCCTGTCTGTGGTGGGGGAACGTCAGGACCCGTCCCCGCCCGTGACAGCAGCAGGGCCTGGGAAGCCACGGAGGTTCTGAGTGAAGCGTCCCCACGTGCTCAGGGCCCACCTGCCCACTACACCTCCACCTCAGTGGAGCCTCACCATGCTTGGCCTCACCATCAGCCCGGAGCCTGGCACGTTAGGTGCCCCTAAAACTGGCAAGGCTTGGAGGAGGGGACCTGCCCGAGGCTGGACAGGTGCAGGCTGACCCTGCTGATTAGCTCTGTGCCCGCTCTAGGTGACGGCCAAGTAGACTTTGAGGAGTTTGTGACCCTCCTGGGACCCAAGCTTTCCACCATGGGGATCCCAGAGAGGTTCCATGGCACTGACTTCGACACCGTCTTCTGGAAGGTATGCTGCGACAGGTGGGACCCAGCGGCCAGTGAATGGTGGGGCCACTGGGTAAAGGGGGTGACCACGTCAGTCTCTGTCCACTGGGCTCCCTGGGGGAGGCTGGTAAAATGGAGCGAGTGGCTCCCAGCCTTCTGGAATCGGGAGGCCCCTCCCGGCTGGGGTGGCTGCAGGCGGGGACCGGTGGCCGTGGTGGCCTAAGCGTGCGTCTCTTCCCGAAGTGCGACATGCAGAAGCTGACTGTGGACGAGCTGAAGCGGCTGCTCTACGACACCTTCTGTGAGCACCTGTCCATGAAGGACATTGAGAACATCATCATGACAGAGGAGGAGAGCCACCTGGGCACGGCCCAGTGCCCCGTGGACGTGGAGAGTGAGTGACTGACACCTGGGACCATCCCCCCTCACCCCTGGTGCGGGCCAACTGCGTGAGCAGGGGAGGAACCGGGGGTTGGCAGAGGGGCCTGGGCCTCCTGGCCTGCCCAGCCTTGTGCCCCTGTGCACATGGGGACCAGCCCATGTGTAGCAATGCAGGCGGCTCCTGATCATATCACTCCGCTGTCTCTTTTTGTCTCTCTCTGGTGCTCCTGGCGGTGGCTACAGCTTGCTCCAACCAGCAGATACGCCAGACATGCGTGCGCAAGAGTCTGATCTGCGCCTTCGCCATCGCCTTCATCATCAGCGTCATGCTCATCGCAGCCAACCAGGTGCTGCGCAGCGGCATGAAGTAGGCACCGCGTGGACACCTCTCCACACCCACCACCGCCTGCAGCCCTTTCCCGCAGCTGCTCCCTGGGCCTCCACCACCTCGTGTACTTCAGGGCCTGGATGTCTGGCAACCCCACCCGCCCTGGCATGGGGCTGTGGCCCAGCTGTAGAGGGCCTGGGGGTGGCTCTGAGGACGGCCTCCAGCCCCGCCAGCATCCTGCCCCTGCCTTGCCCCACCCTGGCCTGTATGTAGCACTAACTCTTCCCCCTGTCCAGGGGCTCCTGGGAGATGAAGGAGGAATCGGTACAGGGCCCAGGAGCTGCTGTGGCCCCTTAGGCAGGAAGGGACCCCTGTGCCCAGGGCCACACGGCTAGCCTGACCCTGGTCCCTGAGGTTTGGGTCATAGGGCAGGGTGTGGACAGCCTCTTCCTGGGGAGGGGGCATGAGGCCAGCATCTCCTGGGCCCTATGCCTTGGCAATGGGCCCCATTCTCTGACCCTCCTTATACTCAAACCCAGCCTGTCACACACCCACTAGGCTGGAGAACCAGCCCATTTCACAGGTGAGAGCTCAAAGGGTCCCCAGGTTTGGCCTCAGTTCCCACATCAACAGGATTTCCAGGAAGAGCAGAAGCTCTCGGAGGAGGTGGCACTTGAGGTGGCCCTGCAGTCCCCCCACACTTGGGTTCCCCCACGAGAGGCCCAGGGCCTGAGGGCTACATTGCCCACCCCCGCCCCAGCACAGAATGCAGAGCTGCAGTATAGTGAGGAGGGAAGCAGGGGGGCCTAGAGGCTACCAGCGGCCTGAGCAGCCCACGATTTCCCATGGGCCGGGGCTCCTCCTGGGCAGACGCCTTGCAGGGCTCAGGCCTGTGCCCGGAAGCTCCCCCAGGCCGCTCTTTCAAGCCCAGGGCCTGTCTTCCTGGGTCCCCCCATTCTCTACACCGACCAGGCTGGAGACCCAGCTCCCAGCCCTGCCCCAGCTGAGCCATGTCACACTCGGCACCAGCTCAGCACGGACAGATTGGGGACCGGGAATGGCAGACCAAGCCCTTGAGCTCTCTCCCCAGATCTGAAGCCGCTTCTCAAATGGGTGATGGTCGCAGCCACACCGGCCCCCCTCTTCCGGCCCCCCAGGGAGCAGGGCAGCGAGCGCGGCGGCCCTGGAGAAGACCTGTCACTCCAGTCTGCCCATCCTCTGACCAGAGGCCAGAGCACGGAGCTGAGGGCACCGGGCAAGGGGGAAGCGTAGCCATATCGCCATAGTGACACTTTATAAACATCCAGCAGGAAGTTTCCTCACCCGTCTCGTCAGGATGTCCCATGAGGGAGGGAGGGTGGTGCTGACTGGCCAGGCCAAGCTAATGGCTTCAGTGGCTCCGTGGGCACCGCAGGAGGGACCTCAGCGTCCCCAGCAGGAGCCCTTACTTTATCTGTGACTGCTGTGGGAGCTGACCCGGAGGGGTCAGGGGGCATGAGGGACTAGCCCCACTGGACACGGGGCTGCAGGGGCCACCCCCCGGGCGGGGGTGCCCGCAGAGATGGAGGCAGCTCCTGGACTGGTGGCCAGCCGACTGGGTACTGGAAGACGGTGGCTCTGATGGGTTCAGCCCTGGAGAGGAGGAACAGGCAGAGGGTTAGAGTGGGGCACAGCCAGGCAGGCCCAGGCTGGGGCATTGCCCTGCTCGCCCTCCTGCCGCCCCGGCTGCGTGGGAGGGTAGACCTTTCTGGAAAGCAGAGCCTCAAAACCATGGCAGACCCTTGGGCCAGCAACCTCACCTCTGGGAATGAGCCCCAGGACAGAGCGGGCTATGGGCAGGGGCTGATGACCTACATATGCACGCCCACAGCAGCGAATGCCACGCAGCCTGTGTAATGAAGACGGGCCCGTGTGCACTGATGAGGAAGGGACCATGATGTATGTGTGAGTAGTAGAAAAAGCAGCTTATACAATAATGTATATAGCATGACACTATTTTTGTTTAAAGATATACAACATATATAAATGCATAAAAAACCCGCAAACAACAAAATGGTCACAGCGGTTCTATCGGAGTGGTGTGATTATGGGTGTTTTGTTCTTTTTAACGTCTTCATACTTTTTAAGAAAAGTTTTAAAGGCACGCAAGCCTTTGACTGCCCCCCGCCCCCCGCAAAAAATACTGTATAACTTTAAAAAAATCATCTCAAGCTACTCCCTCTCCTTCCACCCCTGGAGCCACGTCCGCCCGGGGAGCCCGGGGCCTGTTGGAAGTGCCCGCCTGGTGCCCAGTCGGGGCTGCCCTGTCCTGAGGACACAGACGGAGGTGCAGAGGCAGCTCCCCCACCAACTGTCCCATATTCTAGTCCCTCGGGGGTAACCCCCACTCAGGCTGCCGCTCCAGGGAGCATTGTGGCCGCCGCCTGTGAGCGGTCTGGAGAGGATTCAGGCCTCTGAGGTGGAGCTGAGGGACTTGGGGCAGGAGGCCCAGCAGTTTGCCTCGCTGTACACCCCCTCTCCCCCCTGCCAGCCCCTCTCGGGGCCTGACCGGCTGTACAGAGCCTATTTGAGGACTGTGGGCAGCCCAGGCGCAGCCTCTGGGGCCTCTGGCTGCAAGAGGGGGAAATCCCTGCTCAGCGGCTTGCTGCTTGTGGGGAAGCGCAGAAAGCAGCTCCCAGCATGATTTACGGCTCTGGGAGATTTCATAAACTCCCCCAGCCGGGGAGGCTCCCCAGTTGCTGGAAGGGACAGCCCCAGCTGCCAGCCAAGCCAGGGCTCCCTGCAGGGTTGGGGTGACCACAATTCTTCACAGAGAGCGTCTGATCCTGGGAGCCCCTCCCCATGAGCCTCAGCCCCTTCTTCTAGGAAGGACAGATTCCTGGGCAGCTGGGACTCAGCCCCTGCACGCCCTGAGGCCTCCCAGCAGGAGAGGGGCACCCCCACGTGTGCTCACAGACACAGGCCCCTGAGCCCTTGAAGTGTGCCCTCAGCCCCGCCCAGGGCAGACGGGGACCCTGAGTCGCACAGTGGCCTGTGTGTCCCGTACACAGGGACAGGCGCAGCCCTCATGTTGCCCAGCCCTGGTCTCAGTCAGAAGGAGAGTTCAGGAGGTACGTGGGCTGCAACAGCAGCGCCAGCCCGGAGCGGGGTGCAAAGGGGGAGATTAGGAGGGATAAAGCACAATCTGAAGAGCCAACAACAGAGGGCAGGGACCAGCTCTGGCCTCGCTGGGGGATTAGTCCGCTTGGCTGAGGCCAGCCGCTCCTCCGCCCCCCGCTGCTCTGGGCAGGTCCCTCAGGGTCAGGAACCTGGCAAGGCCCCAGGCTGGGGCCCCACGGAGCCTCCATTCCCCCTTTTACAGGACGGTGGCCTGGCTCCCCTTGAGGGCTCTGCTCAGCGGGGAAAGGGCCCTTGAGTCTGGGTGGCCCCAGGGGAGGAAACAGACACCCAGAGAGGAAGAGGGGTCACCAGACCAGTCCCCACAAGTGGCCCACAGCACTACTACAGGAAACAGTCCTCCAGGCCGGGGACCCTGCCCCCCCAAATGCTCTCATTTGTCCACGTGTCATCCAGCGCCAGGCCCACAGGACAGCAATGCAAGCTCAGGGCCGCGAGGGGAGGCCTGGGCTGGAAGGGGGGATGTCTTAGCTGAGCCTGAGGATGCACCCGACTTTGCAGGCGTGGCGGGTGGGAGGCAGCTACAGGCCGAGGGAAACAGCGGGCGCACGTGCCCCCAGCTCAGAAACACCCACCACAGCTAAGGCGCTGCCAATGGTACTGACATAGAGGCCAGATGGGAGAGGCGAGAAGGTGACCCCACAGGCCGGGAGGCAGGGAAGTTCCACCTGAGGTGGAGGGAGCCCATGAGGGTTTAAGCAAGGCCGGGCCACTGTGTGGTTTAGAAGCTTGCTGGGCTGTTGCATGGGCAAGCTGGTGGAGCAGAGGGGAGGCGGGAGACCAGGAGCGGCCGGAGACGAGGAGCAGTTGGTGTTTGAAGGTCACAGAGAGCCTGCTTCCAGGGCTGCCTTGAGGGTGGGAGACATGGGGAACAGAGCAAGGCCCCCGACAAGGAAGGGGGCCAGCTCCAGTCCCCCTCCCGCCACCCTGCAGGGCAGAGCCCAAAGCTCTGGGCCCAGGATTCCGGTGTCATTTTTCACGAGACCAGCCTGCAGGAGAGGGCAGCAAGGGCACAGACAAGAACAAATGTTCCTCTCCTTCTAACAGCCCTTGTTTCTCAAGGCCGGACAGACCTGCTCTGCCCAGAGAGTAATCCATTTTGGCTCCGCGCCTGCAGGAGGCAGGTGGACGGCAGGTGGACACAGAGAATAAGTGGTTGACGGGAAAGCAGGTCCCCAGGAAGGGGCTGGGGGAGAGGCTCACATCCTCTGGAGTCTAGGGGTCCCCAGTTGCAGGCTCTTTTCCAGAAAGAGCCGGGAGGTGAGCAGCAGGGGAGGAGCACAGCTCTGTGAGCACCGCGTGCTGGGCGCCCAGGCAGCTAGCTAACCCCCAAGGACCGTGGTCGGCAAACTGCGGCTCGCAAGCCACACTCGGCTCTTTGGCCCCTTGAGTGTGGCTCTTCCACAAAATACCACGGCCTGGGTGAGTCTGTTTTGAAGAAGTGGCATTAGAAGTTTCAGTTTAAAAAAATTTGGCTCTCAAAAAGAAATTTCAATCGTTGTCCTGTTGCTATTTGGCTCTGCTGACTGAGTTTGCCAACCACTGCCCAAGGAGAAGTGTGGGTGGAGCGGGAGAACAGGGAAGCCCCCAGAGCTCTCTGGGGGGCCCCCAACCGGCTGAAGAAGCCTGAGGTGCAGAACATAAATCCCTGGATCACGAGGGCCAGCCCCGGGGCCCATATGACTTCTGACAGGACCTGGAGGAAGGGATGGGCCCCACCCAACATTTGCGTCATTTCTGTGCTGTATCTTTTCAAGGTGGGAGGGACAAAAACTTGGCGCAGGTGTAAAACGAAGGTGAAAAACAATGAAGTCGATTGTAAAATAGCCTAGAATGCTCTTGATGGGAACACAGAGAAGGCAAGAAGCCTGACCCACCCCTCTGGCGGTGCCCGAGGGAAGGCCTCACCCCCTAGACTGCCCAGCCAGGCATCCTAGGCCCAGGCCAGGCCGCTGTCCCATGAAGCCACTCCACAGAGATAACTGGGTCTGAGGCGTGGCGGTCCAGGGTTGGGAGCCCTCGGGGAGCTCTGCCAGGGGAGCGGGAGTCCCTGTCCGGTGCCTAGGCAGTTCATGGAGATTGCTCAGCTTCAGGCCAGGGTGGGCTGGCTGGGGTCTTGCTCCCGGAGGGCACGGGAGGAGGGCATGGGAGGAGGGCACGCAGGGGCCTGTACCTGCTGCTTGGGGCCGAGCTCAGACGCTTGGCTCTCTTCTCCAGCCAGTCCTCCAGGTGGCCCTCGGGGAGGTCCGTGATGTCCAGAGGCCACTCCCTGGCCCGCCGCTCCTCTGTGGGGATGGGAAGCAGAGGCGAGTGAGGGGCAGGTCCACCCCCCGTGAATCCCAGCCTCCCACAACACAGCCGGCCCCTTCCTGGGAGGGCACAGGTGGGGAGCCAGGAGCAGCCTCGGGCCTGACCCCACCGTGCTGCCACCTCCCAGGCCCGCCCCTCTGGGCCTCACTCTGCTTCCCCATCGAATGGAGATAAAGCATTGCCTGCCCCCCAGGCCTGTGGAGCTGGACACAGGATGACGCCTGCAGGGAGCCTGGTCCTCGGGAGGAGGCCACCCCTGAGGCAGGTGGCTGGGGGCGCAGCAGGTGGGTCTCAGCTCAGCGGGTGCCGGCTCTCTGACCCTGGGCAGGAGAAGCTCAGCTTTCCCTACTGCTCTTCTCATAAAATGTCCTATAAACACCTTTGCTCACTGAATGAAGACCGAGCAACGGGTGGAGTTCCAACAAGCTGGGTATGAGATGGGCTCAGAGCCTTGGGGGGTGGTAGGGATGAGCCTGGAGGAAAACCACCCCCTGGTAGACCAGCACTTCCTCTGGGCCAGGCCCCGGCTAGCACTGCACGTGCATCGGCTCACTCCATCTCAAAAGCGGCCATATTCACAGGCCAAGACACTGCCTCTGGGATTAAGCCGTGTGCCAAGGTCACAAGGGGAGTAGCAGAGCCAGCTGGGGGCACGCCTCTGCGCCCGGCCCCCTCCCCTCTCCCATCCCTGGCTCCACTAGGTGTCGCCTCCAGCTTCAGGCTTGGAGGCAGTTTCTGACACCCACCCCATCGCCCCAGCAGCTCTCAGCCTACCCCACATGGTGACCATGAGAGACTGGAGGAGAGGAGGGACAGGCAGCTTCCCCAGCCTCAGCTCTTGCACACTCCCCCCAGCAGCCCCCCTACCCCCATCCCCGCCCCTGGTCCCGACTAAAACGCACCTTCCACCTGGATACTCAGCTCCTGCAGGTCTCGCTCGGACATGTGGGAAAATCTGCAGTTGGGGCCAAAGTCACACTGGCCTGCAAGGGGGAGACAGGGTTACTCGCTGCTCTGGCAGGGAGGACCCTGCTGTGGGCTGCGGGTCACTGGAGGTTTAGGGAAAGACCTTAGGGACTCAAGAGTAGCAACCCCACCCCGGAAGAAAAACTTGACTCTCTGGCTCCGCCCACACAAGCAGCCAGAGCCACCTGTCTGGTCCGTCATGCCCGCTCACAACCCTGCGTGGCTGGGGGTCAAACCCACTGACACCTTCCACGTTTAGGATGTGCAGCCTCTGCAGGCTTGGCTCCTGTTGCCACTCGGTGGCCCCAGCCTTGGGAACTACATGTGGGTCCCTGAAAAGCTCATGCTTCCTCTCCATTCCAGGCATGGCCCGCGCTGCGCCCTCCGCTGCTGGCCTGTCTGCTCATTGGCTTGGTGAGCAGCTCCCAGAAAGGATTTCACGGCTTTAATTTGCACCATGAAAGGAGGTCCACAGTCCAGGGTGCTTTCTGAACCTCAACCAAGAAGACCCAAATGTGTCTCCAAATAGCAGAAGATTGGCAGTGTGCTAAGCCAGCGCCACCTCCCAGTGACGTGTGCACTCCACGGGGAGGTCCTGGAGGAGGCCCCTGATCTGCAGGCCTGGGGCCCGTGCTGGGACAGCACCACCTCCTGACCTCGCTTCCCTGGCTCATCAGCAGCTCCTCTCCCCAGTGCTGCGTCTTTACACCATGTCAATCATGGTGGCTTTCATCTTTGCCTTGGCCGCTACGAAGCTCAGGGCCAAGCCCTTAGAGAGTACAAAGGCCCTCAGGGCAGGCGTGGAGGAGACGAATGCTCCTGGCTTTGTCTTACTTTTCCTGCCCTTCTTTTCATCCACCTTGGCGCCTCACTGACCGAGGTTTTTATCTCTAAACCATATGCATCTTTCCTGGCTGGAGACTGAGCAGTCAAATCAACACCTAGCACCCTTGGCTCTACTTCCACACCTTCTGGGCACTGCCAGACCTGCGGCCCCTCCACCCCGGGCTAACTTAATCCGCCAGTCTAGCACCCCCATCGGTGTCTCCAGGGTTACTTGCCATCTCGCAGGTTTGCTTGCTCTGGTGGAGCTGATAAGATCCCAATCTAGGTCTGAAGAACTGAGGACAAGCCCCTAGAAGTCCTTAGGCACAACCCCGGGGAGGACCCCACCAGATCTGTTAGCTGAGGCTCCAAGGCCACCAAGTGGGTTCAGGATGGTGGCCAGGGTGGGGCAGAGACTCTGCAGAGGTCCGAGCAGGCCAGCCCCGGCAGGCTGGCCTCTGGGGAGGGGCAGGGGCAGGGAGGGGGCGGGGCAGAAGGAGAACTGAGTGGGACACTTCACCTGTCAGCAGAAACTTCCTGCAGGGCCGCTTGTTCTGTTCATCCAGCAAGATGGCAGCTGCATCTGTGAGAGGAGAGGGGGGCTGGGCTCAGACCTGTGCTGCACGCAGGTACTCCCTGAGGTCAGGGAAGGGAAGCGCTCCCCATGCATAAAGGGACAACCACAGATGGGCATGCTGGGCAGAGGGGTCTGAGCTTCAGGGGACCTCAAGCCCTCCCACCCCACCCCACCCAGACCCAGCCAAAGGCAAGCTTTCCGGCCAGAGGCTCTGACCTCTGCACAGCAGAATCACCTGGGAGTGGTGGGTTGTTGTGTTCTTGTTTGCTTTTTAAAACCTGGTACCACAAGGCTTTTCTGCCCTGTCTCCGCAACCTCTTAGAAATCTGTAATTACTTCAAAATAGAAAGCTAAAAAAAACCCTGGTGCCCAGGAAGCTCACAGGAAACAGGACGCAGGCCCTGCTTCACGGGCAACACTGCAGAACGCTCCCCGTGCCCTCCGCACGCCAGCTGTGGGCTCTCAGCGCCAGCCAGTCCCCGGCCTCGACAGACTGGCAGCGATCTTTCTGGATACAAACCTTAACCTGGTTTCTTCCGATTTTTCCACCTTTATTTTCATCGTATATTTATGGGGTAAATTTTGTGTGCTTCTTGGTAGGCAAAGAATCAATCAGTCAAAATCTGGGAGTAAGACACGTGAGCAAGGTGCCCTGACTCAGAGGCTCTGGTGTCACCCTGGGCATAGGACACTGCCCAGGCCCCCCAAGGGGTAGGACAGCTGAGGCTGGCAGGATGACGAGCCTACGCAATCGACTCTGGCTGGGTGGCTCGGATTGAGAGGGGACTGCCAGGCTGCCCAGAACCTGACGGGTGGCTCTCAACCCCAGCCACACGGCAGAATCATCGGGCAGCTATTCAAGTACACGGATGCCCCAGCCCGTCCTTCTCAGGCTGAGCTTTCATCCGTCAGGGGAGAGCATGAGAACTGCTCAAAGCTCCCCCATGACCCGGAAGGGCACCCAGCGCTGAGAACCCCGGCCCGGGCCCTGCACAAGGGCCCCAGCTCCTCTGCCTGGTGTTCAAGGCTCCTCGTGATCTGACCCCTTTGGTCCTTCTCGCTTCATCTCCCAACATTAGCACCAGCCCTGATGCCCCGTGTCTGTTTGCTCGTTCATTTAGACATTCATCTGACAAACATTGACTGAGCACGTCCTGTGTGCCAGGCTCCGTGCCAGGATGAGGATTTAGTGGAGAACAAGGCAGACCTGGTGTTTCCTTCCAGTCCAGCAGTCACACTAATCCACGCGGATGTAAAGGGGGTAAACAGCATGAGGCCAAATGACCTGCCCTGGCCGGGGAGGGTGGAGGGTCGGAGGAAACCCTGGAGGAACTCTGCCTGAGCTGAGATGGGCGCCAGGCCGAGGGCAGGAAGGGCATTTCTGCAGAGGGTGCAGGGACTGTAGTGGCCAGTGTGGCTAGAGCTCAGAGGGAGAGGTCAGCCGAGAGACTGGGACTAGGAGCAAACACCAGGGTGATCTCGAGGCCCAGTTCCATGCCAGGTCACAGCCCCCCGGGATTTGGGGGACAAGGCGTCTCTGCCTGACACCAGGGTCAGAGGCCTCCCAGGCACCCCCACTCCCAGACCCCTGCCACAGTCATGTCTGGCCTGCTGAGCAGCCTGGCCACCTGCCCTCATCCGAGCCTGTGAGGCTTCTCGTCTGAAATGGGGAGAGTCAGGGAGAGCTTTCAAAATGCCATGCTCAGGCCCTGCCCCAAACCTGCGTCTGGGGGTGGGCCAGGGGATCCGCGTTGTTTCCGTTCAAGGTGTCTGGGTGATCCTAACTCCAGGGGCTGAGAGCCGCTGCTTTAGAGAATCACTAAGAAAAGCGAATGAAGACACCTGGCATACAGCAGGCACTCAATAAACGCTCACTCCCTTCTTGTGAATTCTGAGTCACAGACCAGGGAACTCTCTCTGTCTCACCTTCTCCTTCCTTCTCAGCTGCTGGGACCCAACTCCTTCCCTCCAGGCTCTGGGCCCTGTCCCTGAATCCTGCTCCCCAGGTCCCCCTGAGACCAGACCCGCCTCAGTTCATTCCAGGAGCTCTCGGTCCCCTTCACCCCACTGCCCAGCTCCCTCTCCCTTTGACCTGGCTCCCAGCTGAACCCCTCTGGCCCCTCCCTCACTGCTGCTCGGTGTGTATGTCAACGACACAGGCCAGAGCAGCTCCTGCAGTGAGTGCCGGGGGTGCCAGGCCTGTGCGAGGTGCTGACAGCCCCAGCCCATTCACCCGTCACAGCTGCTCTGAGCAGCCTTTCCCGGAGGAAGCTTGGTTATTCAGCCATCCGTCCAGCCAGGCATTCAGCTGCCGTTCACTGCGCTCCGCTGCTTACACAGCAGCCGGTTATCACTGTCACATGTAGCTCTGGGCACACTGGCTGCTGCCTACAGCCCCTCAGAGATCACTCTCTCCCTTGGGACAACCCATCCCCCTGACTGTGGCCTCCAGTCCTGCGCGCGTGGCCCCTGCCCTGCCCCCAACTTTACCCCTACCAGTCTTCTCTCCGGCCGGGCCCCTCTCCTGCCCTGAGAGCGCCTGCTTCTGCATGCCCTCTGCCCGGAGTGGTGTGGCTGGCCTTGCCCTATCTCTCAGCAATTGGCTCCAACACCACCTCCTGGGAGAGGCCTTCCTCCCGACCACAGCAGCCCCAGAGCCTGGCAAGGCAGCTGAGAACTGCGCCCCAGTCAAGCTTGCTGGGGAAAGGCGCTCACGCTCCAGTCTGACCTTCGGAGGCCCCTCTGCGCTGGGGGCCACTGGCCCACAGAGCTTCCTTGTCTGATGATAAGAAAGAGCAAAGCGCCAAGGGCAGGGCCCCACCAGCCTGGCGGCGAGCCAGCGGCACCCACCTCGGAACATGTCGTACCAGGCCTTCTTAGCCTTGAGGTGCTGCAGCCCGTTCAGGTGCTTCTTGCGGTTGTGGAGGTTGTCCTGGAAGGAGCGGTCGCAGTAGTCACAGAAGTAACGCTTCCCCATGGCGCCGCGCCAGGTGCTGCCCCTGCCTGGGGGGCACAGAGCATGTCAGAGCGGGGAGGGAACGCCACACCCCGAAGCCCATGCACGCCACCCCGATGGAGCACTCCCTGCGGGCCAGGCCTGGGCTGTGTAGGGAGGCTTTCCAGACACCCAGCACCTCATTTAAAACTCACCACAGCCTGTGAGGGGCTGCCCAGGCCTCATCCCAGGGGGTCTTTTAATCATTCTGATGCCCAGCCTCCACCCCAGGCCAGTTCAAGCAGCACCAGCATGGGTGAGGCATGGGCATCAGCATTTTTAAAAATTTCCATATGTCGCCCTAACCGGTGTGGCTCAGTGGATAGAGCGTCGGCCTTCGGACTGAAGGGTCCCAGGTTCGATTCCGGTCAAGGGCATGTACCTTGGTTGCGGGCACATCCCCAGTAGGAGGTGTGCAGGAGGCAGCTGATCAAGGTTTCTCTCTCATCGATGGTTCTGACTCTCTATCCCTCTCCCTTCCTCTCTGTAAAAAATCAATAAAATATTTAAAAAAAAATTTCCATGTCGCCAGGGAACTACCCCCTCTCGCCAGATGCCACCCTCCACCCTCTGATCTCCTCTCGATTGTCTCTCCATGCCGACCACACAGGCCTCCGCTCTGCTCCTCACGCACGCCAGCCCCAGGCCCACCTCCCAGCGTCTCCACGCTGCTCCCTCTGCCTGCATGCCCTCTGCTCCCTCTGCCTGCATGCCCTCTGCTCCGTCTGCCTGCATGCCCTCTGCTCCCTCTGCCTGCATGCCCTCTCCTGGTACCTGCCAAGCTTGCTCACTGGACTCCTTCAATCTTCGCTCAAACACTGCCTTCCCAGGAAGCGACCGTGACCACTTGACTTAAAATGGCAGAACCCTCCACCCTCCACTTAGCTTTCCCCATTTCCTGCCTCATCTGTATCCCTTGTGAAGTAATAGTTCCTGGTTAAGCTCACTGTCTCTTCTCCCAGCAGGAAGGTAAATCCACAGGCAGGGCTATTTTTTGTTCCGTTTATCGCTGAAGCTCCAGCACCTAAAGTGGTGCGTGGTGCATGGCAGGCAACCAAATAGTTGTTGAATAAGCAAATTAGTTCCCATTTTCCTTAAGGGACGACCGAGGTCCAGTAAGAGGACGTGCCCAAGGCCACACGGCTGGTGAGCAGAAGGTACACCCAGGTCCCCTAAGCCCTAGCCGCCGAGTGTCCTCTTCCACAGCCAGCTCAACGCTCAGAGCAGAGGCCCGGGCAGAACCGCCAACGGCTTCCCCAGGAGAGTGGCTCACATGGCAGGTCCCCAGGCAACCGCAGAGGTTAATGAATGGCTCAGGGTCTGAAGAGCCTCCAGCCGCGGTGACCACAGCCGCTATTCCTGACCCAGGAGATCTGCAGCCCCAGGCCGGGGTGCTTCTCTGACTCTCGGGGCCAACCCTTGCGTCTCCCAGTTTGGTGCCACAAGACCAGAGGAGGCCCGAGTCCCCTGGGGCCGTCAGGTAGGACCTGCACAGGTTGAGTCCAGACAAGCCCCTCCCCCTTCAGGTCCTATATTCTGACCCCTCGTTTCACAGAGCAGGTTCCCGAGGCCCAGCTCAGGCCGCAGCACAAGCTCGACCCCCAGGATCTGGCAAAGAAATACAGAGCGGGGCCTGACCGCAGGGTAGGCAGATGGGGAAATGCATCTTGTCAGGAAGAGGCTGGAGAAAGACCCGAAGACAAACAAGCCCCCGGACAGTCCAGGCGGCCGTGCGCGCTGCCGGGAAAGCGGGCCCGCGGCAGACGGGGACAGCAGCCATTAAGTCCAGGGCTCTAATGGGATTAGGAACAGACAGTCACTCCAAATGAAAACATAAAACCTCTTTTCTCCAGTTACTGCTGAGAAACCACATCCCAGACACACGGACTTGATATATTAAATTTGGCAGCTCTAATACACCCATCTTGCCAATAAACTTATAGGAACTGGGTTGAAATGGTAAGAGACGAATGTTTAACGGCTGAGAGCTAACCCACGCCATTCACGAAGCCTGGAGCGCCAAGGAGCTGCGGCTCTGGAGCGGAGTGGGGAGGGGCAGGCAGAGGAGGGTGTCCCCCTGGGAGGCTGAGCCCAAACGGTGGCTCTGCGGCGGACTCAGCTGGACGAAACCACGCAGGACTCTGAGCAGCCGCTGTGTGACCTTGGGCAGGTCACTGCCCCCCGCTAGGCCTCTACTTTCACTGCAGAAACGGGTCTGACTGGCTGCCTTTGGGGAGTGATACACAGAAATTTGCTTCTCCCAATGAATTACCAACCACAAAAGTAGGAGCAATACAAATGACACTGGCCATGCCCACACTGAGCCAGTGCTCAGTCAGTGTTACCTAGGACTTGGTTTATGGTGCACCTACTGTACTGGCACTAGGTTAAAAGCTTTATAAACGGCATCATCTCAGGACACCCTGTGTGGTGGGACCTGGGACACCTCTTCAGAAGAGGGCACTGCGGCTCCAGTAAGTGAATGACGTAGCCAAGGTCACACCGCCAGCAAGCGGCAGAGCTGGGCTCAGAATCCAGGCCGAATGGCCCTAGCGCTGCTCCCAGTCACTTACAATGTCTCCTCCTGACGAGCCCCACCGCTGACAGCTCTCCTTTCTGAGTCACTCACTACACCCCTGCCAGGTCTCTTCTCAAGTTTGAATCTGGGGACGATGGCGACAAGGATGGGTGAGGAAGACAGCGAGAAGAGAGACCATAAGACCCCAAAGGCAGGCCTCTCCCGCCACCACCAGCCTCCCGGGAGGAATTCTGCCTCCGGCAGAGGCCAGCTCTAGTCTTAGCCCACACCCGGCCACCCAGGGCACCTGCCTTCCGTCCTCTGGGCTCAAGGAAAAGATGACCAACTAGTGGGGACACTGGGACAGAAGAAAGGACAACAGAGAGGGGGTGAGCTGGGGCGAGGGAAGAGCTGCAGCTTGGACTCCTGCGTGCGAGGCCCTGGCTCTCATCCTCTCATTTAGCCCTCACAGAGACCCTCCCCATCGAGGTGTGCTTTCACAGATGAGGACCAGGTTCAGAAACGCTCCCAGTGTGCTCCACGCCAAGGCTAGGAGAGACACTGAGCAAGGTCATTTCTCATCCGCCTGAGTACTGCTGGTGGGGAGCAGCGCGGGGAGCCCCACGCCCTGGGAAGCCACACAGGCCAGAGCCAGTACCCACAGGGGGGCTCTGCCTGACCCAGAACCCTTGCTTTCCCCCTCCCACTGCTCCGTTGCGAGGCTATCACGGGGCAGACCTTTGTGCTGCATTGACATTCTTGGTTCCTTCCATTGTGCGCGGCTCGGGTACAGAGCAAGCGTTGGCACCAGGCTAAAATAAGCCAGCAGCTCAGCTGCGGCCAGGGGCTGGGACACGCTCTGTAATTACCCAGGACTTGGGCTCACCACATGCCGCCCCCAAGCTCACCTGTCATTCCTTCTAATTATGGCGCTGCCAGACCCCAGGTAAACAGCCATCCCCAGCCAGTGGACAGCTTTACTGCACACCCGCCAGGAGCCTGGCGACGTCCCAGCGCCACATATGCCTGCCGTCTGGAGTGGATGGCATCAGAACCGCCCTGTGGGGGTGGCCCGCAGATTGCCCACCGAGGACCCAGCTCCAACAGGAATGCCAAGAAGACCCAGATGTCTTCCCCGAGAGGAGCCCCAATATGTTAGGGGTCTCCCTCAGAGGTCCCAGTGTTTTGTAGCAACTTCACAGCTTTCTCATCCTGACCTTGGTCCATTCCACCCCTGGGAGTGAGGCGCATCCCCTTCCTCCCAGCAGAATAAGGCGGGGGGCGGGGGGGCGCCCACAGCAATTTCCCACTCAGCAGGTCTGGGAGAGGGCCAGGATCTAGGGGGGCTCCGAAGCAGAGTCCACAGACCCCCAGTGGGAGAAATGATGGTCCTTTAAGGTAGCAGGTGACGGACTGAAGAACAGAGGGAGGGACAGCCAGCCTGAAGTCACACTGGTCACCCACGTCAATCCCTCCTCTAATCACTCAACCCAGGTGGGAATCCCATCCCTGCCACTTCGAGGCCAGGAAACTCTCAGCAAACTGCTTACCCGCTGAGCCTCATCTGGAAGAGGAAGGTAATACTATTTGGTAAGATTACCATGAGGATTAAAGCATGCGTGCTCAGTGTTAGCGCTGCGCCCGACATGCTGATGGTGCTCAACACTCATTTGTGGATGTGGCAGCCAGCCATGGCCCGCAGTGTGCTGTGTGTTGTTGTCCCCTTCTAAGCTATATCGCGGTTTTGTGAGACTAAGAGAATAGAGCAGAGGTGACAGTACATCACTTACAGGATCAAGTTATAAAAGGACACTGTGGCTTCCATCCTGGTGTCTCCCCTCCTCTAATCACTTGCTGTGGGGGAAGCTGGCTGCCATATTGTGGCAAGGAACTGAAACCTGTTAGCAGTCATGTGAGTAAGCTTGGAAGTGGACCCCGCCAGCCCCAGTCAAGCCTTCGGATGAGTGCAGCCCTGAGCTTGAGTGCAACCTTCTGGGACAGTCTGAGCCAGAACCACCCAGCTAAGCCCCTCCCAAATTCCTGAGAAAATGTTTGTTAATATTTCTCTCTCTCTCTCTCTTTCTTCCTCTTCCCCCTCCCTTCCACTCTAAAAAACAAAACAAAACAAAACAAAAACGATGGGGAAAAAACTCATCAGACAGTATATATAATGCCACTATTTTAAGGAAAAAGAACCTCCCACACTCACACAGAGACTAGAGCAGACACAAAATATTTACTGCGGGAATGCCTGGATAATAGGGTTACGCACAGGATCCCTCCCCCCCCCCCCCACTTTGTGTTTTTCTATTATTCTGTGTCTTGACATTTAGCATGTCTTGTTTTTAAGTGTCCCCCAAAAATTCCCTTAAAAAGTGGGAAATTGGTCAGGCAGGGATAAATCCCATTCCTCCTTCCTTAGGAAATGCCATGGATGGTTCCAGTGACCTGGTTCGCCAGGATGAACCTGGAAAGGGATCCAAGGGAGACGTTTCCCTCGGTCCCTGGCTGAAGGCTGACAGGGTGCGCCCTGATTCTAAGCAGACCTGGCCCAGCGCAGGCGGCTGAACCCGAATCGGGCTCCAGGGAGCCGCAGGCTGGAGACACGGTTTCTCGTCAGATAGTTACAGGTCTCAGGAGGCCAGAGCTTCCAAATAGGAAAGGTAAAAATAGTCTGAAGGAGGCTCCTGCACCAGATACCCAGGCTCACAATGGCGTGTGCCTTCCCCTTCTCATCCCCTCCAGTCTGGGCTTCAAATCCACTCGACCCTCTGCTAGCACCAAGTCAGGTCTCTCTTCCTGACACCTGGACCAGCCTCCCCAGTTTACCTGCCCTGGGCAGCATCAGGCCAACCCTCTTAAAATAACTCCTCCTCCAAGTTCCCCATGGCTCCCTGTGTGGGGTTTTGACAGATGAAGTCTCCTGGGTCAGATCTCCAGGATCCGGACCCAGCGGGTCTGGAGGGGCCCAGAAATCTGCGCTGTAACCAATGAGTCTAGCACCTGCTAGGAGGTACCCACTAAGGAACAAAACCCCGGGGGAGGCTCACTGACCTCTCCATCCCTGCATCCAAGGCAGCCTCCGCTAGGGGCAGTGACCCTGGGGAGACACAGCCCCCGGTTCGTGTCCCAGTCGCCAATCGGTCAGCTTGCTGAAGTGGCAACCCCGACTTGATTGGCATTCACTTCCATGAATAAAACTGGTTTTCCTGCTGGCTAGGTGTCCTGCCACACTCCAGGAAAATTTAGACTTGCAAATAGAGGGAGTAGAATAAATCAAACTCTTCCTACAGGGTGGGGCAAGGTGGGTTTACAGTTGTTCATACGGAAAATAATACAATAATTAATAAACAATAATACAAGGGAAAACTCTGTGTTTCGTGTCCTCACAACTGTAAACCGACCTTTGCCCCACCTGTACTTACGTTCCTGTCCTGAATTTAGTAATGGTCAGTGCATACTTGGTATTTGAAAGGATCAGTAAAACTGAAAAGAATGTGACATGCTGAGTAGATGACAGATAAGCAATGTGATTCCAATTTAAAATATAAAAGTTAAAATATATAGCTAGGTAATTGATAAAATATATGTCAGTAATGGACATTAGACTTGTGACTTTAAGTTAAGAGGTTAGCAGTGGTTGGAGAAACTGATTACATATGAGGGTCTCCTGGGGTGCTATAATGATACTAAAGATGCCCCCCCATATCCTAATTTTATGTCAGAGATGTGTTTTACTAGCTCCCCAGACTGAGAACCAGTGGCAAGAGAACTTGACTGTCTACTAAAAGCACTGAACTGTTTACAAGAACTTGAAATTCATTGTCTATAGGTTTCATTTATTAGATTTTTTAGTAACTGTTTAAGTATTCTGGGGAAATTATGCTTGTTAGGTTATGTATCTGAAATACTTAAAAAGAAAATCAAATATATCACACTTATAAGTGGAATTAAATATGCAAGGGAATGCAATTAGGCTGTTAATAGGGCTGAATGTTTAAAGGGATTTAGTTTGTTCAACATTACTCAAAGGAAAAGGTAAGGTCATTTTTCTTTTTTTTTTCTAGGTTTATGTATAGCATAATAATTTCCAAGTTGAATTTGGCGGCTTACAGAACATTAGGTTTTTAAAAATTGTTGCTCCAAAGAGAATTAACTAAAAAGATAAAAAATAAAACAAGCCACAACCTAACTGTGTCTTCCCCACCCATTCCACCTAAAATAATTCCTTCCTCCTCTGAACTTCCCAACAGCCAGATTTGTTGTTAGCAACACATAAGTCTTCTTTCCCACAGCGCCCAGCAGCCTATCCCAAGGGGCTACTAGGTTGCTTTGCAAGTAGAAAATAACCGTAGTAAGGATCTACAGCATCTCACATTTTTCCTCCCAGGCCTCTACTCGGGCAGTACTGCCCGGTTTCCAAGCCAGCTCCGGGCCTTAAATCCAGTCCCTGGTTTTCAATGCCACACCTATGTCAATGGCTTTTCTCTCTGGCCCAGACCCCAACTCCAGAGCCAAATCCCCATTGGCCTGTAGACGGCTCCACTTGATGTCTAAGGGGCAGCTCAAACTTAACTTGACCAAACAGAGAGCAGCCAGAACGAGGCCATTAAAATGCAAATTAGAGCAGGTCACAACCCAGCCTAAACCAGTCAGGGGCTTCCTAGTGCAATTAGGAAAACATGAGGCCCCTTACCACAGGCTACCAGGCCAGAAGGGAGCTGCCCCAGCCCACCCTCAAACACCCCAGGACAGCAGCAGCCTCAGGCCTCAGCAGCAACCTCTTCCTTATTTGACGTCCTACTATTCGCTCAAGTCTCTGGCTAAGTGTCACCCTGGGCACCCTGGCTACCATAGCCAACCCGTGTTCTGCTCTTCGAAGCATTACTGGTTTGTCATTGCTGCTCCTCCCCACCCACCCGCACGCATGCAGCAGAATGGGTGCTCCTTGAGCAGCGACTGGTTCACCGCTGAGCCCCCAGCGTCTGGCCCAGAGAAGGCGCTCGGAAAAACCTTTGTTGCCCTGGCCGGGTGGCTCCGTTGGTTGGAGCGTGGTCCTCCTGTCCGTGAAAAGGCTGAGGGTTCGATTCCCAGTCAGGGCACATACTTAGGTGACGGATTCGGTCCCCCCAGGCATTAGATGTTTCTCTCTCATTTATAGGTGTCTCTCTCTACCCCTTCCTCTCTCTTCTAAAAATCAATTAAAACACAAACACACACAACATCCTCCGGAGAGGATTAAAATAAGTAAGTAAATCCATAGAATGAATGAATGAAGTATTTGTTGACGGCCGGGCACTCCAAAGCCCCTGTTCTTTCTATTCCCAAGTAAGAATGAATGATGGTGTCAACCCTTGCGGGCCAGGGTTCTCGGATGTGAAGCCCAGAGATGGGGGAAACAGGAAGAACCGCCCTTTCCCCTGAAGTCGGGCAGATGGGTTCAGCCCCCAAGACCTGACTTTTTGCCACAGGCTCCAACTTTAGCCCTGAACTTGAAACTGACCGAGGAATCGGGGACTAGAGATGAGCCGGGCACCCAGACGCCCAGGCCCCTCGCTCTGCTCTCTACTTCCTACCCCGTTAAACGGTGCGGCCCACCGGGAGGAGCGCGGACTTGGAAAGAAGAGCCCAAGTCCTCCCGTGAGGGACAGGAGACTAAACTCAACCCTCCTCGTCCCGTAAAGAAGGTACCTGGCTCGGCCGGGCCCGACGGCCAAGCGCTCCTCCTCCTTCGCCCTTGCGTTGCGAACTGCTTGCTGGGATTCGTAGTCCTTCCTTAGGTAGCAGTTCTCGCTTCCCAGAAACCTTTGGGAATTAAAGCTGCATCACCATGAGGGGGGGGGAGAGGCGCAAGGGCTTCTGGGTGTTGTAGTTAGAAATAGTCAATCAGCAAGAAATGATTGAGGAGTAAAATTGTGTAATAAATATTACCAAACAGTTTGGGCTGCTGTGATCTGAACCTTATAAGACTTTTGTCCCGCGTAAGCCATCCGTTACCTCCGTCATTCAAAACGAAGAGTACGGAGATTCAGAGGGACTACCTGTCCCATAAAGCACTGCACGTTGAAGGCCTTTGGAGAGCAAGGTCGGCCGCGGCGCAGGCGCGGTGTCGCGACTTCGGCAGTGGGTGAACATGGCGGCTCCGACGCTAACTGGGAAGCTGTATTCCCTGCTATTCCGCAGAACCTCCACCTTCGCCCTAACCATCGCCGTGGGTGCCCTGTTCTTCGAGCGTGCCTTCGATCAAGGCGCGGACGCGATCTACGAACACATCAACCAGGGGGTGAGGGCCTAGGCCATCCCTGACCTTGGGCCCACCTGAGAGTGTCAGTGGGAATGGAGGTGGGACCGGACGCGGTATACCTTGACAAGGAAGAGGGGTAAACCCTGGGCGTCTTCTCTCTGTAGACTGCCACCTGGCCTTTCTGCCGGGTGTGAATCCTAAACCGTTAAGCGAGGTCAATAGATTCCACTTTGCAGGGCGTTGAAATATTGCGATCGCCCACTTTTCCATGTGCAGAAGCCTAGTCAGAGCAAAGGGCTCACTAGGGCTGCAGCACCGGGAAGTCAGGGCTGGGACTGAACCCCCTGTCTCCGCGGAGGGTTTCAAGGGCAGATTTGAGCGGTGGACGATCGCGAAAAGGACATCTCCTTAGACGTCTGCCTTTCCAGATGGCGCTTTCGGTGGCCAGGGCTTTCCGCGCAAGCAGCGTGGTGTAAATTATGGTTCGGAGCTGGGGCCGTGAAATCAGAGAGCCCTGCATGGGAATACTGGGCCTCGCTCGGTACTTAATAACCGTGACGTTAAGCTGGGCAAGTTTCTTAACGTCTCTGAGCTTCACTTGCACCAGTGAAATCGATCACAGTAACCACCTCGGGTTTACTGTGAATGTTATTCGAGACACAGGCAAGGTGCCACAGTGCCTGCTGGGTGCTACCACTCAGAAAGTAACACTTGTATACCCAGGTTGCGGGTTCCATCCCTGATCCCGGGTGGGGGTCGTGAGGGAGTCAACCTACCAATGTTTCTCTCTCACGTCCATGTTTCTCTCTCTCTCTCCACCTCCCTTCCTCTGTCTCTAAAACACCAACAAAAACATGTCCGCTGCGCTGACCGGTTTGGCTCAGTGGATGGAGCGTGGGCCTGCGGACTCAGGGGTCCCAGGTTCGATTCCGGTCAGGGGCATGTACCTGGGTTGCGGGCACACCCCCAGTGGGTGTGCAGGAAGCAGCTGATGGATGTTTCTAACTCTCTATCCCTCTCCCTTCCTCTCTGTTAAAAAAACACACACACACCACGCACAAAAACATGCCCTCAGATGAGGCTTTAAAAAAAAGAAAGAAAGAAAATAACATGTTACATTCCTCAGGAGAAATTGGAAGCGTAAGGTAGGGAATAAGACAGGCACAGGGCTAGGGGGTGTGCATACTTTATATCATTATGGCTCATACGCGGGCAAGTCCTGTGCAGATAGGCCTGTTCCACCATTCGCTCTTGTCTGTAACGCACAGCTGTCTGACGATAGAGGGTCCAGGCAGGCTCTGTTCGCAAACGCGGTGTGGCCTGTGGCGGGGCCCCTTTCTGCCCCTGTAAAGCTACTACCACCGTGCCAGCTCCTGCAAGCAGCCAGCCATTCCCCACGTTTGGGAAAGACGTCTAAGCATGTTGTCATCACTTCTCTATTTTTAGGAATGAGGGTCCAGCTAGTCCCTGACCCAGAAATCACAGGTCTGAGGAAACGGAGAATGGCTCCATGTGAAGTGTTTTGGGGACTCGATACTTAGGATCCCTTAAGTAATACCTAGAGTTGAAGGAGTGAACCAGCTTCCAGGCTCTGTTCCTTAATAAGTGTACTTTGGGGCGGATCCCTCAACCTCTGTACCTCAATTTCCTATAAAAGCAATATCGTCTTTTCCCACTTACTTCACATGGTGCTTGAGAGCATCGAAGCATTTTTTTCTTTTTCATCCTCACCTGAGGATAGGTTTTAATTGGTTTTAGAGAGAGAGGAAGGGAGAGAGAGAAACATTGATCAGTTGCCTCCCTTCTGGGGAATGAACCTGCTGCAACCTGTGTCCTGATGTCTGTTGAACCCATGACCTTGCGGTGTACAAAACGACGCTCCAACCAACTGAGCCACACCAGCCGGGGCTCCAAGCGTTTTATAAACATTAGGGATGTGTGACACGCCCCGTATTGCTTCCAATTTTCCCGCTGCAACTGTCGGGACGTGGGAAGAATGTCTCTCAAGCTTGTTTTAGGGACCAGGGCCGTGGGGATATAATGGTAAAACGTGAGGGGCGAAACTGGAAGTTTGTGGCTTTTGTCTTTAAAATGCAGAAGCTGTGGAAACACATCAAGCACAAATATGAGAACTAGTTCCTCGGAGGCGCCCGTCAAGGCCAGACGGACCAGGTCCCCCGCCAGCTGTTTGCCCGGAGCCAGGGCCTCGGCGTGAGAAGATGCTCACAGCTCTGTCCGCGGACCACGTTTCGCTGTCGTTACGAAATGCCTTCACCTGACAGACTCTTCCCTTGGGCTGTGTTTGAAGTATGATTAGTCAGCGTCATCAGCGAATAAATGTTAGCTGTCCTTGAGACCTGCTTCCGCACTGGCGCTTTATTAACTCGACCCGGTCGTCGCTTGTCAGTTACTTGGGGCCACTTCAAAGCCCTCTGCAAACTTCCGGAGGGCAGCGCCCATCATTGTGCGTTTCCCATTAACTCCCAAAGAATCCTGGTTTTCAAAACATGAGCTAGAGTTGGAGACGTTACCTTCAACCTCGTCTTCGAAACCGGTGATTCCGTTCTTAAATCGTGTAGAGGGGAGCTAACTGGCGTGGCCGTGGGGAGGCACTATGGCCTTAGCTGGGAAAGTAAAACCCTGGCCTGAGCATCTCGGGGCACCCCAGTCCCCAAGAGCCTAGTCTCCATTCGGCCTTTCACTTGCTGTGTGTCTGGGCGAGCTGCCATACTTCTCTGGGCCATGACCCATCTGCTGATTGGATTAGTTCACAGCTCGAAGCCTCCTGCTAGAGCTCTGCCCGCTAAAGAGACTGGTTTATGACGGTACCCACAGGTTTGAACCCTTACTCCACCAGTTCTAGTTGTGCCAGGGAAAAGGCTTCTTTTATTGTTTATGTTTATTGATTTCAGAGAGGAAGAGAGAGGGAGAGCTAGAAACATGAATATCAGTGATGAAAGAGAATCACTGATGGGCTGCCTTCGGCATGCCCCACATTGGGGTTGGAGCCCGCAATCCGGGCATGTGCCCTGACTGGGAATCAAACAGTGACCTCCAGGTTCATAGGTCAACGCTCAACCATTGAGCTATGCCGGCGGGGCTGAGCTGAATTTTGAAAGGAAATTTCAGCCAAGGAAAGATGAAGAGTAAGAGCGTTCCGGGAAAAGACAGCAGTCAGTGCGAAGCTTGGTTTATCCACTGAACTGAAACGAGGGAGGGAGGGAGGGTCAGGCACTGTGTGGCCTTGTCGGCTGTGCTAAAGGAGCGCGGGTTTTATTCTAAGATGGGGAAGCCCCTGGAGAGTTTCTGACCAATCGCTTACATTTGTCAGCTGCTTGGGATGAGCCAGGCATTGTATTAAGTGCGTTGCAGTTTCTCTGTCACTCAGTGTGAGCAATGATCCAATAATCCATATTGGTATTACCGCTGAATGGCTCGAGTGAAGTGTAAAGAGCACTGGTTTTTAAGAACGGACGATCCTGGGTTAGAATTCAAGCACCATCGCTCCCTGGCTGTGTGAACTCAGGCAAGTTACTTGCCTTCTCTGAGCCCATTTCCCCATCTGTGAAATACCCGCTGTGAGAGTGCACAATGGCAGCTACGACTCCTTATTTCTGGGGATGCTGTCGTCTTAAAGGGGTGTCAAGAGGAATAAGGGTCACTGTGCAGTAAATCTTTCCCCGTGGACTGCTTCCTTAACCCAGCCAGAGGCTACCCAGAAGCCTAGGTCCTGCAGGGCTGCCGGCCAAGGCTCAGAACTCCTCAGCTCTGGGTGGAGTCCAGATTGTCCTGGCAGCTCAAAGAAAAAAGGAAAGCCCAGCCCTCAGAACATTCTAGGCTCGTCCCTGGTGGACACGATGCTGCCTATCGCAGGCTGGGATCCCTGGGAAACAGACTCTTCACTGCACAGGGAGCTTTAGTAAGAAGTGCCCTGGGGGTCAGCGAAGGAAGGGAAGGAAACAGAACTGGCAAAGGGAGAAGACAGATGCAGGCGCAGTCTCCGCGGAGGCCTCTGCTGACCCCGATCTCCAGGGAGTTCTGAGAATGGGATGACCTTTCAGAGCTGTCTGAGCAGGGTGAGAGGGCAGCCCTTTTCAAACAGATGTATATATTTTAAATATATTTGTATTGATTTCTGAGAGGAAGGGAGAGGGAGAGAGAGAGAAACATCAATGATGAGAGAGAATCATTGATTGGCTGCCTCCTGCACGCCCCCCACAGGATCCTGGTGTTGCAACCTGGGCATGTGCCCTGACCGGGAATCAAACCGTGACCTCCTGGTTCATGGATCGACACTCAACCACTGAGCCACACTGGCCGGCGAGAGCAGCCCAGTACAGTCCCGTCTGTCACCCACTGAGGCTGCTGCCTAGGAAGGAGGCAGAATGGGGCAGGGCAGTTCTTGGCGTGGCTGGCCTCTGACGGGGCTGTTGGCCGACAGCACTTCCAGCATCCCACTCCTGTGGGGGATCCGGGCACCAAATCTGAGCATCCACCACACCCCTCTAAGTCCTTCTCAGGCCCATGAGAATGGATTTGCAAAACAGAAATAGCTAGATATGCTTTTACTTATTAAACTCAGAAGGGTTTTGTTATTGTAATACCTGTCGTGAGCAAAGAGATGCGGTCTGGTCATCCTCAAATCCTGCTGGTGGGAAGGCCAACTTGACCGTCAAAAACTGTGACCCAGCGCAACCAGCATGGCTCCGTGGTTGAGCGTCGACCTATGAACCAGGAGGTCACGGTTCAATTCCTGGTCGGGGCACAGGCCCCGGGTTGCAGGCTCGATTCTCTGAAGGATATGCAGGAGCTAGCCAGTCAAACGATTCTCTCTCATCGTTGATGTTTCTATCACTCTTTCCCTCTCCCTTCCTCTCTGAAATACCAATAAAAATTTTTTTTTTAGAAAAACTTTGACCCAGCAATTCTATTTCTAAAATTTACCCTGGGAAAATAACCATGGGTGTGGATGAACATGTAGCCAGCAGGCTGGCTGCTCTTTGTAGTTTAGTAGCAAATGACGAGGAAGAACCCAGGGCACTGGTATAGTAGAATACCATTAAGCCCTTAAAAAGGATGCAGCCGAAACCAGTTTGGCTCAGTGGATAGAGCGTCGGCCTGCGGACTGAAGGGTCCCGGGTTCGATTCCAGTCAAGGGCATATACCTGGGTTGTGGGCACATCCCCAGTAGGGGGTGTGCAGGAGGCAGCTGATCGATGTTCCTCTCTCTCATCGATGTTTCTAACTCTCTATCCCTCTTCCTTCCTCTCCGTAAAAATCAATAATATATATATGTATGTATGTGTGTATGTATGTATGAAAGGATGCAGATGAGAAATGGGGAAAACGTTCGCCATGCCTCACTAACTGACACACTGGTGATAACAGCATGTGTCTGTGGTGAGACCCCTTTTGTGTGTGTGTGGAAAACCAACGTGTATTCCTTTTTCTGGAATAATGCTAGAAGGATAAGAACTAAAAGCCCAACTGTAATTATGTCCAGATGGTAGGATTCTGGTGGTTTTCTTCCTCTCTGAGCGTATTACTGCTTTTGTAATAAGGAGAGGGGGGAAGCAATGTAAGTGATGAGAAAGAAATAGATTCCACCCTGTAACTCAGCCAGCCCTTCCAATTAGAAGCGGCAAGGACTATCCTACAAATGAGTCTGGAGTCTTCCAAGGGAAGAAGAGAAATCAATGAATTTAAAGTGTCTGAGCCGCCCTGGCCGGTTTGGCTCAGTGGATAGAGAGTCGGTTCGATTCCGGTCAAGGGCACATGCCCCGGTTGTGGGCTTGATCCCCAGGGTGGGGCGTGCAGGAGGCAGCCAATCAATGATTCTCTCTCATCATTAATGTTTGTATCTCTCGCTCCCTTCCTCTCTGAAATCAATAAAAATATAGTTAAAAGAATTAAAAAAAATATCTGAGCAATGTGCAAAGTTGGAGGGAATACAAATTCTTCAGGCAAGATGGAGGTCATGGCAGCTGCTTGAGTGTTAGTGAGGGACGGGCACTGTGTACCAGGGACAGGCACAGTCCTCACAGGAGACACACACACACACACACACACACACACACCTGCCTTCTCTGGACACTCACCCAAGGCCCGGCCCGGGCTGGGTGCTGTTAACATGTCCTGCGTCCCTGGATCTTCATGCTGAGATGGGCGCTAAGCTCCACCCCATTTTACAGGTGGAAGTGATGCTCAGAGGTTAGCGCCTTGCCCAGGGTGACAGCCAGTGAGAGTGGAGTGGGACAGCTGGCTCGAGGCTACACCCACATGCACGGCTCCGCACCCTGTAAAAACCGTTTTTCTCTTTTCACTGGGGCCTTAGCCTGAGAGACTTGGATTTATGCACTGACTGAATGTCAAGGGCAGACTCCAGCCGGCCTCAAGGACGAGGCGATGATGAAATGCAGAGGATGTGCTGGCCAGGAGCCGTCCTGCCGACAGTCTGAGTACAGGGGTGCTGCCCGCCTCCTTGCTGCCTAGAGCCCTCCTCAGCGGCCCTTCCTCCTCCCTGCGTCCTTGGAAGGCTGCCAGATCAATGCCCCTGCTCAAGCACCGTCAATGGCTCCCCACTCCCTGCAAGATCAAGTTCAGATTCCTTAGCCTGACATTTAAGATCCAGGCTACCTCTAACTGGGCTCCAGAAACCTTCCAGCTAGGATTGCTACTGTGGGTCCCTTTGCCCGCCCATCACGTGCCTAGGCATGGACTGTGGACCCGGGACCTGCCTGCCTTTGAACTCTAGCTCTGCTGTTCTCAACCCAGCGACCTGGGGTGGGCTGCCTCCTCTCTGTGAGCCTTGGTTTCCCCGTGTGGGAAATGGGGTGATAATAATAATCCACAGACGGTATGTGAGAGATGCTTGCGGCGTGCTTAGCACAGGCTTATTGGCCAATGTCGTCTGCAGCGAGTGAACTAACAGGGGCTCCCTGCGTGGCCTTCAGGGGCCAGTGCAGAGCTTTGGGGATGACCGTACAGCGGAATCACCCAGGTGGCCCCCACCCCACACCCCTGCTGTTTAAAACCATGTTCCCCGACATCCTTCCGTCCCTCGAGGCCCACTCACTTTCCTGTGACCCCCCCCTCCGTGTCCGCTGGCAATCTCATTTCAGCAGCTCTGACACGGTTCAGACCGCGGCAGCCACGTGCCATCCATCCGCGGGCAGCCCTTATCTCCTCCCCACACCAGTCGCCATGAAACCCCGCCTCTCCGCTCTGTCTCCCCTCCTCCCTGAGGTCTGGGCAGACTTGTCTCCCTCCCACGCAGGTCTCCCTGGGGCTGCGAGTCCCTGTGCCTCCTTGTCGCCAGGGCTCCCTAATGAAACACCCTCTTTCCCTGGGGTCCTCCCAGGGGCGGCCCTTCCTCCCACAGGCCGACAGGGGAGATGGGCAGAGGGGAGATTTGGAAAATACATTCTGCTCGGCTTCCTACTGTCCCCCTCGCCCCTGTCCCTCTGTCAGCGGAACAGCTTGATTATATCAACAGAAGCGTGGCGTTTACAACAAAGGAGGTGGCCTGCCCTCCTTCCCAGTCTTTGTGGACCACCTGTGGAGTATGACAGCTTCCGGCTCTAGGGGGCAGGAAAGCCCAGGTCAGCAGAAGGTGGCCGAGAGCCAAGGGAATTAATTCGGTAGCTGTTGTGTTTGTCATTCAGAGGCTGGCAAACTCTGGGTTTGAATCCTCAGCCACAAGCTTGTGTGCTCAGCCACAAGCAAGCGACGGAACTGCTAAATGAGGGTTATAATCACACCTGTCACCTGTCTTCATTCAAGGATTCAGTGAGGTGATTCCCAGTCCCACAAGGCTAAGCAGGTGCCTCCTCGGGGTCCCCAGGGCACCCGGCACACACTAACCAGGCCGGACGGCGCCTTTTTCTCTCTCCACCAGGCCACCCTGAGCGTGAGAGGTGAGGCGCACAAAGCAGGCTGGGGCCTTGGCAGGCACCCCGGCCCTGTGGGCAGGGCCCTGTGTTTCACTGGGCGGCCTCACGGTAGGCCAGGACCCACCTTATGCCAACGCCCTGCCAACATCTCCCCTTTATAGATAAGACACTGGGGAGAGGGAAGGCCACCTTTTGCAGAGTTGCAGAGCCAGGAAGAGGCTGAGGCCAGCTCCCTTCTCACCCCAGAACCAAGCCCTGCTCTGAATGACAAAGGCAAAACAGGCCACTGGCCATTCAGGGCCCTGATCCCCAAGGAGAAGTTCTGGCCTGGCCATTGCAACCCAGGTACATGCCCTTGACCTGGAATCAAATCCGAGACCCTTTGGCTCAAAAGCAGATGCTCTCACCACTGACAGACCAGCCAGGGTTCTTCTCTCCTATTAGAACAAGGTTCACTACTTTTATTTTTATTTTTAATATATTTGTAAATTGATTTTAGAGAGGAAATACTAGGTGTACCAGTTAATAATGCGGATTAGCTGTCAACTGGTTAAAAACGCGGATACCGGTTAAAAATGTGGATTTTGTAATCGAAGAAAACACAGTAATTGGGAGATGGGGTGAGGATCCGCAGGTAAACTCTGCAAGTAAGATCCCTAAGTGCCCAGGAATCATGAAATCGGTCCGCATCCCGCTGGGGGCCCCTTGGCTACCAGGCTCCTCTGTGAAAACCACTTTAAGGAGGAGAAAAGCGTAATCACTGCTTGGGATGCCAGCACACTTCAGGGACATGTCACCGTGCTGAGGGTGGGCTCCTGCAGCCAGAAAAGCATGCTCTCATATTTGGAAAACAGGAATTAAGTGGCCGCTGTTTTTGGAATTCAGGGCACAGCAAGTGGAGCTTGGCACAGCCTCCCTGGCTGGCAAAGATCCACAGGAGCCCTGTGGATTCTTAAGCGGGGGAAGCTCCCTGCCGCCAGGGGAGGAGGGAGGATCCGAGAACGCAGGGCCTGCGACTTGGGGAGGTTCGGAGGTTTACACAGGTTAGAAATCACGGCCTAGCTGCCCTTTAAGGCTCTCCGCGTGCTGCCAGTCTGTAACATCCTCTCCATGACTCTGGATCGTGGGAAGAGAATTCCCAGTATGATGTGGAGTCAGAGTTTTGTGCTCATTTTGAGACACGGCCACCCCCACCGCACCAGGGGCTGCAATGGGCTAGTTCAGACTGGTTTGTTAACCTTGGTTCAAGCTAGGGCTGCTCCGGCACCTATAGATTAACACTGATTTGTTGTTCCACTTATCCACACATTCACTGAGCGAGTCTTACATGTGCCCTGACCGGGGATCGAACCTGCAACCTCGGCATATCCGGACGATGCTCCAACCAACTGAGCTACCCAACCAGGGCAGCACCTACCGATTTAGGGAAGACCTGACCCCGGGCGGCCCCTTGCTCTAAGGGGTGACCTGGGGAGCTCCACATGGGCCTTGGCGCCCTCTTCCCCTCACTCAGGATGACCCTTTCCCAGCGGGGTTCCCTGGGGCTCCCCAGCTCCTTCTAGCCATCCATAAGCATGTTCTGGGGTCCGGCACTCCCTCCTCCCCTCTGAGTCCTCTTGCCCTCCTCTTTGATGTCATGTTCCTTTCAAGGTAGGCTCATTCTCTTGCGTTGTCCTCCTCATTTTCTGTTCTTCCCACTGGCTGCCTCCCCTCTGCTTCCTGGCAAAACTGGGGCAGAGCCTTAGCCTGGTTGATCTTGGCTGCTGCCTGACACTGTGACCACCACCCTCGGCTTCTGGAAAGTCTCGTGGCTCTCGGCCACTTTCTGTTGACCTTGCCTACTCACTTCTTCATTTATTTATTAGGACTTAGCCAAACGGTTACTAATAATTTTTCCAAAAATGTCTTAACATCCAGATCCCCCTTGGACTGTAAACTCCATGAGGGTGGGGACCAGGGCTTTCTCACACATGCCTGTGCAGCGCCTGGCACCAGCAGATCTTGGTGAGCGTGTGCTGAGTGGACACACTTGTCCTCCCCTCCCCTGGCCCTCCCAGCTGGGCTGAGCACCCATGCCCAGGCCTTGAGGGCAGGCAGCAAACATTCAAAGCTAATACTCTGGCCCAGCCCGTGTGGCTCAGTGGTTGAGTGTCGACCTATCAACCAGGAGGTCAGGGTTTGATTCCAGGTCAGGGCACATGCCCGGGTTGCATGCTCAGCCCCCAGTAGGGGGTGCCCCAGAGGCAGCCAATCAATGATTCTCTCTCATCCTTGATGTTTCAGTTTCTCACTCTCTTCCTTCCTCTCCGAAATCAATAAAAATATATCTTAAAGGAGAAAAAAAAGAACGTGGGCTCTAGGGGACAATCCTGGGACTGAATCCCTCCTTAGCCACTTGCTAAACGTGCGACGTTGGGCAGGTTGTCTGCCTTCTCTTAACCTCAATCTTCTCACCTGTGTCTGAGAATTAACAAGATCATGAAAGAGCCCAGTGGACACTCTGGTCATGTCAGTCCTCAGTAAGTACCTTTATTTTCACTACAATTCATCATGGTCTCATCATCATGTTCGTTCATGCACACTCCCTTCCAGATTTGGTCTGTATGCAAACCTTTTCTTTCTCTTTCTTTCTTTCTCTTTCTTTCTTCCTTCCTTCCTTTCTCTTTCTTTCTTTCTTTCTTTCTTTCTTTCTTTCTTTCTTTCTTTCTTTCTTTCTTCCTTTCCTTCCTTTCTTCCTTCCTTCCTTCCTTCCTTCCTTCCTTCCTTCCTTCCTTCCTTTTCACCAGCATGTATTCTGCTTCCAAACTTTAAGAAACATTATTCTTGAATATTTAGTTTCCCATGTGGCTAGCATCGTTTCACTGACATCATATGAAGGGGATGTTCCACACCTTCCCCCCGCCCCTGGGCATTTTTGGTGTTTTTTTTAAAAAAAATCTTTATTTCCTCCCTGTATTATTTACCCCAAGCTCTTGGTGTAACAGGGACAGGCAGGTTCTTCTTGACAACCACCTCCTCCTCCAGCTGCACCTGCTGGCTCAGGGGCCCTCAAAAAGGCTCTGCATGCAGGCCCTGCTGCTAACTCACCCTGCGCTCCGGGCAAGTCCCTCCCGGTGCTCCCGGCTCCCTTCCCGTCTATAAGCAATGACGCGCTCCGTCCACCCACTCACAGCACAAGCTTTGAGGACAGGAGCACTGTCCAAACAAACATGCTAACCATCACTGCCACTCGCGGACTAGTAACAAACACAAGGCTCTCTCAGAGGCACAAGGTCTCAAAAGCTTCCTGGGAAATGCCTGTCAGCGTCATGCTCTCTGCCAGGGACCAGAGAAGGCACCTGAAAATTCTTGCTTCAGAAGCAGGAGTGGTGGGCCCCCGTGAGGCAGCAGGCAGGGTTCGGGGCCCCCATCCCACTTCACTTAGAGCACTTGTGCCATTGCCCATCTTAAACCTTGGGGCTGCCTCAGAGGATTTAATGGGCACCAAATGTACACCATTCATCTGGGCCAGTGTACCCACTTTACAGATGAGAAAACTGAGACCCTCTGAGGTGAAGGCGTGTGCCTGCCAGCACCATTCTGCATGACCCTGAGCTGTTTTCCAAGCATCCCTGAAAGGGTGCCCTCAAGATCTGAAATGAGAAAGCATGCAGATCCTCCAAGGAGGCTAGGTTTGACCTGGCGGCACGTTCTGGAAAATTAGAAAAATCCCTTCTGTCTTCTCAAGGCCTTTAAACCAGGAAGCTGGTGCAGCCTGGACACCACTCTGGTGGTCAGGAGGTGCAGACAACAGAGTGAAAGTGAGAGGGGCCAAGTGAACAGCAACAGATAGGACATGTAAAGGCCGGGAGCTCCCTTGACCTGCCTCCCTTTGCTCCAGGGACAAGCTGGGTTGGGGGCAGAAAAAGAATGGCCCTGTCCTGGCCAACGCCTGCAGGAGGAAGCAGTCTTCCTGCCGCCTGCCAGGATGGCCGACCTGGGCCTCATCTCAGCTAGCTCGGCAGCGCGAGGGGAGGACACCACCCCCATCTCAGCGCCGCTTCTCCAACACACCAAGGGAACGGGCGTGACGTGGGAGAATGGTTATCGATTTTCACTTGAGCGGGCTGACGGCACAAAACCAATTTGTCAGGGGCCTGTCTGCCTCGCCGCTTCAGAGGCTCATCCTGACCACATGCCAATGAACTGTCCTGCCAACCAGTGAGTCATCAGGGTCCAGCTGGGCAGGGGCCCTGGCTCCCGCTGCTGGGATCGGCCCAGCAAAGGCCCCTCTGCTGACCCGCCATTGTTCAGCCACATTCTGAAGGCCCAGGAATCAGGGTGACAGCAGCCGCTGCCACGCTAGGAGCCAGCTGGCCGTGCCTGGGAGGGGACTCTGGGGAACTAGGCCCAAGTCCCACTCGCTCCAACAGGGCTTGGCAGGAACATCCTCACTCGCTTCTTCTGATCTCCGACCCCTCGCTTTCGGAGGATGTATGAGTATACGCACAACCAGGAGGCACCAAGTTCTGGTCCCGGCTCTGCAGCTGGCCCAGTGTCCTCAGGCCAGCAGAGATGGAGATGACACCCCCCGGCGGTCTGGGGCCTTACAGAGTTCAGGGGTCAGTCTGCGTGTCCCTCCCTTTCTCCCACTTCCTAGCTATGGCCCCGGCAGGCACTGTCGGCTCTCAGTGCCTCGCCTTCCTCATCTGTGCTCTGGGGCTGACAACGGGGCCTGCCTCCTCGGGGGCAGGTGGTGGGGACTAAAGGGGAACAGGCAGGACTGCAGGGCCTCACATCCCGAGTCCTTTCTTCCACAGCAGGAGCGGGAGGTGCAGACAAGGGAGTGTGTTCTCAGGGACATACCGCAAGGCAGAGCGACACCGGGAGGGGTGCAGTGTGAGGCAAGCACGAGAGGCTGATGGGAAGAAGCCGGTGACGGCCTGCCCTCCTCAAGTGGCTGACGGGAGGATGGGACACGGGGAGAGTGGGTCATGGGCACATCACGGATGACTGCCTAAAAGGGTCAAACACTTTATTCGCAGGCCTTTCGTTTTTGTTTTGGGATAGACAGGTTTCCTGCCGTCCCCAGGAAAAGGGAGCGGTGTCTTGCTGCAAGAGGTTTTGGGGGCTCGCCTAGGGGCGCTGTCCCGTCCCTTCTGCCTGCTGCTGGCCCCAGGGGCTCCTCTGCTGTGGGCTAAGGCACTGTGTGTTCTGCACGAGGGTGCTCACGGCTGGCTGGTGGACAACGAGGCGGCCTTCTCAGGGGCTGCAAAGCTGAGGCGGCTGAGGGGTCGCGTTGAACTTGGGCCTCTGGCGAGGAGGCCTCGAGCTACGGGAACAGGCCGGCGGGGTTGGCACCGCGGCCTCCTCGCTGGCCCTGGCGCGGTGGCTTCAGGACGGAATCATGCCTTTATTTCTCTTGCGGTCGGCCATGGCTCTCCGGTTGTGATTGGCTCGTGCAGACTTGTTCGCCTCCTTCTTCCTGCGTTCCTGGGTTGTCTCGCGGTTCTGCCCGTGGCCCCGGGGGTTGCCGGCCACTGCTGCTGAGCTGTCGTGTCGGTACCTGAGGGAGGGACAACCCATCCCCAGGAGAACCATCAGCCGGAGGAGCTCCGCCAGGAAGAGCCAGGCCTTCCTTGAAGGTCCCTGGGGAAGGGCACGCAGCTGGGCCCGGCCACCCGTGCCCCACCTCCCAGCGGGAGAGGTGGAGCCTGGCAGGGGCAGGGCTCTGGGCCCTGGCAGCTGTGCCTGGTGACTGCTCTTCTCGGAGCCTGGCCTGCGGATGGGACCCCGGCTAGGCTGTGAGGAAGGGCCAGCTAGTGGGCAGCCCACACCAGGAAAGGAGGAAGGCCTGGGGATGGTGGCCGCCCAAGACCAAGTGCCTTTCTGGGCTGTGTCACATGTTAGCCTGCCTGACACCAGCCAGCAGGCTGGACACATCGGGCTCTTGCACGAGGTGACACCCTCACTCCTTCGGCGTCTTGTCGAGTATCGGGTATAAGGGTGGGCCGCAGAGCTGGGCCACCTGGGCTTCCCGGATGGGTTCCCTCCCACCAGAAACGGCTCCTGAAATGCTCACCCCTTCCTGGCGAGAAAGGCCATGCGCCTGGCTTCTGCCTTTTCCCGTAGCACCGCAGGGTCCTGCACAAAGTGGTCGGGCTGCAGAGAGAGGGGGAGAAGGAATCACGTGTCGTCCCAGATCCCCAGGCTGTGGTGAGACGGCACTGGCTGAATCTCGTAGATGCCTCCATGCCAGGGGAGCCACAGCACGGCAGGGCCAGGCCCCAGAAGGCCTCCTCTGTCCCTTCCCCAATTCCCCAATGGGGAGGCGGCACAGGAACGGAGTGAGGGTCCTGGACGGCATGGTGGGGGGAGGGGGGGCGACCACAGCTGGAACATAACAGTGATAAATGGGAGCCATGCAGGCTGCTGGCCTGGCCCTGGACACATCTGAATTCATCACCCTGGGCAGGAGGTCTTGGGGGACCCAGGGGTCCTGGGCTGCCCCTCCATTCGACCTGAGCATCACCGCTTTTCACTGTCCTATATGTTGAGGTCCTAGTTAAGATTCTATTTGAAGAAAACATTTAGCTGCTAAAAAATAAAATTTTCAAACCCACCAGCCCAGATGGCCTCCCAGGGCCCCTGGGCTCTAATGCTGCTCTGATTTTAGGAATTGCCATCCTGAGCACGGAGGCAGGCAGCGTCCTCTCCCAGCCCCAGGCTCCTGGGCCGGGGGAACCCAGCAGCTCAAAGGCCCGGCCTCTGATCCATTTCCTGGGCCCTCCCTGGGCAGTGGAGGCGAGGCCTAAGCCAACAGCTCTCCGAGCAGACGTATGGGCCTGAAGGTGCCCTCTTCTCCCAGCAGTGAGGCCGGGGCTGCCTCCAGGCTGACAGGAGGGGGTACAGTGCTCTCCAGTTGCCCTTTAGAACTGCACCCTCCTCCCTTCGTCTGCCACCTGCCGAGGACGTACCTTGGGGGCCTCGTCTTCAGCGTCCTCCTGCTCCTCGTCATCCTCCTCCTGCCCTTCTGTGGGCACTTTGGTTCTTAGCACTTGAGGGATGGTGAAGGGCCTGCGGTTTAGAGAGAAGGTAAATCAAAGACAACATTAAACTCAGAGCCTCGGGGCAGAGGGAACTGGGCGGGTGAGGGGCCTGATGGGAAGGCTCAGGGGGCTGGGAAAAACCGAAGTGCTTGTCAAGCCAGCTTCGCTCCAGCTCCTGGACTCCCTGAGGGCACCAGGTCTGATGTACGGGCTGGGGGGGCTGAGCTTGGGCTGGGGGGGCTCTCTAGTTCAGTTTTCATCTGTACTGGGTAATCTCCAGGTAAACGCACTGGGAAAGGCGTTATACAGTTAAGAACGATGTGAAACTACGATATGAAGTTAAATTAGGGGACCTCCCCCGAGGGTGGGTTGGACCAACCAGCCAAGGGGGTGACTGGGGCTGGAGAGAGCACTGGACTCGGAGTTTGGGCCCTGGTTCTGCCACCGACTTGCTCATGTGATCAGGGCCTTGGCTTCCCCACCTGTGTAAACAAGAGGCTATGGGAGAGCCCCAGGAGCCCGGAGGCCACTCTGCCCCTGGAATGCCACCCTCCACCTGCCCCGTGGCCTCACCTGCGGCTGATGAGCTCATCATCGGAGTCGGCATCATTGGCGCCCACCTGGTTGCCATCATACGTGTCGTCATACTCATCCTCATAGTCATCGCCGCGATAGGACAGGCCCTCCCCTGGCTGCAGCGGCACCTGCAATGGCGGACGTGTGGGTCAGAGGGGCCCAGGGCCGCTGGTCTCCCCAGCCAGCCTGCACCCCGCGGCCCAGGACACCTACCTCCTCCACCACCACACTGTACTGCTCGTAGCGCTGCCGCTGCGCCGCCACCTCCCGCTTGTCGTTCAGCAGGCTCCTGGTGTTCTCCTCCTTCCTGGCATCGAGAGGTAGCAGCGAAGGGGAGAGGAAAGGTACATCAGGCTCTGAAGGCTGTGGCAAGGGTCCAGAGAGACTGTGGATCCCTTCTTTGCTCCTCAGGCCAGCACACACGGGGACAACTCATATCGAGCCCTGGCGGGGCGTGGGCAGGTGGTGCCCATGTGACCGGGCCCAGCACTCTCAAGGCACCCCAGGAGCAGTTGTTGGAAGATAAATCACCGCTGCTGGTGCCCATGTGACCGGGCCCAGCACTCTCAAGGCACCCCAGGAGCAGTTGTTGGAAGATAAAACACGCTTTAACCAGAAAATTCCCCTTCGAGGCCTCCACCCCAGAGAAACGCTGGCTGTGTGCACCAAGAGGTCTGGCTGGGGATTTTCTGTTTTCAGCATCGTTTGCTAATCGTGAAAATGAAGAGCAACTAACGCCCATCCCCAGTGAGATGGCTAAATGACCTGGGCCACATCTCTACTACCGAACGCCGGGCAGCAGCTCTCAAGAATGACGTCGATCTGCTTATGCTGATGGAGAAAGAATTCTGAAGAGGAAAAAACCCGGCCACAGAAAATGCATACAGCACGATCCCATCTGTGTAAACAGTGAAAGCAAGTACGACCGTCTGTTCCTGTGGGCACGTCTATACCTGTGTGTGTAAACGCACAGAGAGGGGCAGTGAGCCCCCAACCAAATGACATGGGGACAATGGGGACTCCTGGGAGGGCCTGGGGTTGTTTGAATCTTTTAAAACAACATTTAAGAAAGAGCAAGGCCACATGTGGCTTTCCTCCTGAGCTCAGGGGAGCCCCAGGGGATCTTGGGGTGTGAGGGTCAGAAGGGGTCCTGACCTCTTTCTTTCACCCCCACTTCACCATGGCGGCCTTCTCATTGGCCTGTGTTCAGTCTTGCCTGTCAGATCGCATGGGGGAAAGTGCCTGAAAGTCCCACTCCTCGAGGAGGCGACAAGGGTGCAGGGGAGCGGGGGACTGCCCGGGCAGGCCATGAGCTCCAGCACAGCCAGTGGGGACTCAGGCATCTTGATTCAGAGCTTTGCAAATCTGTAGAAAAACCTGGCTTGTCAGACACAGAGGCCTGTGGAATGTTGTTCTGAGCCCTGCAGGGGAAAATCAATATGAGATGCCAGGCAAGAAAATCCAGCTTAGCTGTGAGATCAGGCGTCTGGAACGTACTAAGGGGAAGGGTGGGAGTGGGAAGAGACACAAGGCCACATGCAACCTCCATAAAAACCTTCTATTAACTGGCTTTTGATACAAGCAGGGGTAGGCGCCTGCATCTGTGGGGCTGTCTGCTGCGGAGCCTGGGGCAGGTCAGGCCTGTAGCCTCCAGTGTAGGCTTGGACTTCTCTCAACAGTCTTTGCTAAGAGCCTACTGTGTGCCAGGCAGGATACTAATACTGAGCTGGGGAGACATTCAGGAAAGAGTAAGCTATGGGTCTGACTTCATGGAACTCACAGTCTAGTGAGGGTGATGGGCAAATAGCAGACAACATGAAGTGTGCTGCATGGAAGCTGGGATGTCTGGGAACTCAGAGAAGGGAGTTGTGAACTCTGGCTGAGGGGGGGTGGTCTAGCTTGGGGTCTGGGGAAGGGGTAATGGAGGCTCTATGGTGGGAGGGCATTTGATCAAGACAAGGGGAAATTCCCCATCCACAGAAATACTTCACCTCACCAGGAAAGGGGCCTTGTGACCTTGGCCCTTACTTGGCTCTCGTCGCCAAGCTGGGGGCTGGAGAGGAAGTGACAGGGGCCCAGCTTGCCTAAGTGGTTGGTGCCATGGGGAGGAGCACATCCACTGGTTCCCACATTTCCTGAGGGCCTACAAGTGCCAGGCTCTGCGCTGGGCCAGGGGACCAAGGGTGCATGAGGCGTCACTGTCCCTCTGCCACCCCATGGCTCCTGTCCACACTGTCCCAGGTCCTGGGAGGCAGGGTGGTCGTTGTACTGGTGGCCTCTGGTTGTATGGCTCCACGGCCGGAACGAGAAGCCTGGCAAACTTGCCCATCCCAGCTGGGCCCTGGCAGGGGACACAACTAGGGACCGAGAAGCCTGGCGCCCTGTTGATCCCATCTAGGGAGGTGTGGCTTTGGCCACATGACCTCATTCAGAGTCAGGAAGAGCACAGACTTTTTGGCCCAAGAACCTTTTTGGGGGAAACATTCATCATCTTTCAGCACCACTGTTCAGTCCAAAGGCGTTAGGGGACCCCCCTGGAACATTCTTTCTCCTTCACTGAGCTGTGATGTCTCTGCAGCATCTGTGCGGGGTGTCTGTCCACCAGCCACCTTCTGTCTCATCTCCACCCCTAACAGCTCCTCCTTTTGTTCAGGTCTTCCCACCCCTCCCCCCACTTCTTCTGAATCCCTGGGACCCAGTTCCCCAGTGAGAAGTGGGGGATTCTGGAGACTTCTGGGAAAGGTTTCCTGGTCTCTGAGAGATTCGGGAAGACCTGGTCCAGAATGCCTCTGGGCACTGTCATTTCTGGAGTCATGGATCACACAGCAGCAGCCACCCAGTGGCCTTGAGGGAGCCAGCTCCCCGAGATGGAAAGGTGCATCCTTGAGGATGTGGCTGCCACAGGTGAAGCCTAGACGGCCCTAACCTGCAAGTCCTTGTCATGCAAGGGGACAGATTGCCTTCCTACTTGAGCCACCGAGTGCCTCCCAGATGACGAAGAACACAGGCACATTTTAATTCAATGTGACCTGCCCTGTGCTACTTAATTTCTCCTGTGGTCCTGAGGGCAGGGCCAGGGCCCTGCGTCCCTCTGCCCCGCCCAGGTTAGGACAGGTGTCCCCACCAAGCCCCTCACGCCCCTCCCCAGCCCCTCTCCCCCTTTATCACTGCGGACTGCATGGCCTGTCTTTCCCACAGTCTCTGTGCCATTTTAAGGCGAAGCCTGGGTGCCCTGTTCACGTCGTCTCCCTACTGTTTAGCTCGGGATCCAGCGCTAGTAAATTGCTTAATAAATATTTGCCGAATGAATAAATAATGAATACACGGAGAAAGGCTTTGCCTCTGCAAACCTCAGCCCTGAGCTACCTGGGACAATGAGTTCAGTAAACAGCTGCCACCCAGACTCTGCCTGGCGGCTGGCAGCGCCCGGTGCGCAGGGGCGCAGCCCTCCTGTCTGCCCCTTGACCCACAGTCCAAGCTACAGAGGCTCATTCTGGCCGGGAACAGCGGCCACTGAAGCAGGAGACCATTTCTGGCCTCAGATCTGGGGATGTTGCAATGTGTGTGACTAAGCAGATTCCAATTGCTTCCTGTCCAGCCAGCCAGATAACTTTAGAGCCGGCCTGTGCCCGCTCTCCAAGCACTTGGCCAGCCAAGCTCCCCGCGGCCCTGGGGAGGGGCAACAGCACGGCGCCTCACTGCAGCAGCAGCTTGCGATTCTGCCACTGGGGATCCTGTCGTAAGAACAGGGCAGGTCCCCACCCTGTCTGAACGGCACTGTCCCCATCACAGGGCGGGGGAAGGGCAGGCTGCACTCGTCCACCGGGGCCCAGATTTCTGGATTTCATGAACCACCACCACTCAGGGCACTGGGAGACTGGCACAGTGTGGTGGTGAACATCCTGTTTTTGCCATTCTCTCCTGTGCTGTCCTCTCTGCCACCACAGGTGACTCTCAGTCCCTCCCATGGGCTCCCCTCCCAAAGTCAGGTGATCTTTCAAAACCAAAGTAAGTGTCCTGGCTCGTGGGAGCATCACCACCTCCCCGTGGCCTCGGGGCCGCTGCCCCGGCTGTTCTCTCTGCGTGGAAGCGTCTCCTTCCCCACTTTGCACGGCCCCTTCCTCCCCTTCCTCTCCTGGTCCCCAGTCATTTCCTGCCTGGATTGATCGAAGCCCCTGCCGGAGGCTTGGAGGTCTGCGCACTCCACCTTGTAGCACTGTTATGACTGACGTGACGTTGCTGTTTGATGGATTGATTAGCACAAACTCACGGGGGCAGGGGCCATGTCTGTTTCACTCCCGCTACATCCCAGCACCTAATCAATCCAGGGCCTGGGAGGCCATAAGCGCTGGGCAACTATTTGTTGACTGAGTGAATAAATCGTGAATGGTCTTTCAACGCCAAAATGTAGGAAGGCCATAAACTAAATACAGTGTGGAGAAAGGCCTTGAATGAAACACGCTCGCCTCTGGAAAGCTCCCTCCGGGCGGGTCCTTACTTTCCTCCTTTGGCCGCAGACCGGAGAAGTCAGGTCTCGGAGAGGCTTTCTAGGGGGCACTGCCCAGCTCCCCATCGAGGCCCGGCGGCCGGCATATCCGACAATGCAAGGCAAAGGGAAGAGCTTGGGCCCCTCTGGCCTTCTGCTACCAACGAGGAGGCCTCCTGAAAACCACCTGTGCAGAGCCGGAGCCCGAAGTATAGTTTTTTGTGCATTTTTTGTTTTGTTTTGTTTTTGCTGCTGCTCCAAAATGGACTTTTAACTGTTGTGATGATTCTGAAGCACAACTTTAAGGAACCCGCACCCAGCTGAAAACGAACAAGGAAGCACACTGGTCTCGGGCGGCCGGGAGCCCAGTTTCCTCAAGGTGAAGCCCATGGTCTCTCTCGCTTTCTCGCTGCGCTTGCAGAGCTGGGGTGCCTGCAACCCCGCAGCCCACTGCACTCACCTCCTGCCCTTGTGTACCCGGCTCAGGTCCACCGAGTCCCTGCTGAACACGTCAAACTCATCGTTCTGGAAGACGTTGTGACGAGATGCCAGCAGCGGCGTCGGGTCTGGCTTCATCTGTCTGGGGGGAGGGGGCACAGAAAGCAGTTTCAGGGGGACTTGCCAGGTAATGCCCACCTGTACCCCACTCCCCTTTACCACTCTCCTTCAACAGCCACACCTGGGACACAATCTCAACACCTGCCCTCTCTGGCCCCTGCCTGGAATGACCCGCACTTTACCCAAAGCTCCCCCTCAGTCCCGCTTCCCAGTCACACAGATTTTCTTCAAAGTCCCCTCCCTCGTTTGCTGCTCACGACAGCCCTCTGAGATGGGCAGCCAGAGATCACTCAGCCTCTTGGTGCCTCAGTGGCTTCATCTGTAAAATGGGCACAAGGAGGCTGAGAAGCTTGTCCCAAGGCAGAGCTAACTCCATCCACTTGTTTGATAAACATCATTTGCTCATGGGAGAAACACCCATTCACGAACTCAGTCTTGCTACCCCACGGGCTCTTAGGGAAGCAGTGGGCCAAACTCAGAAAGGGCCGCTATGGAGGGAGTGAGAAACTCTGGCTGTGCTTCCTCGGGGATCTACTGGGAAGTGGCAATGCCGGGGCAGGCCGGTCCCTGAGGAGCTCCGCAGGGCTCAGCAGCCCCGCTCACATCCCGTGTGCAACCCTCTTCCCACAAAGTGCGGCGGGAAGTCCAGCTGTGCGTTCTGCCCTACAAGGGCCTGTGAGAACCTCCTCAGGGGACATTAGTTTCAATGGTCGGGAAACACCGCTCTGGGGGGAGAGCAAGCAGAGTCCTGGGACACGAGGGAAGCAAGAGTGGGGCGCAGAGGAGCGAAGGCGGGGCCCTGACAAGGCCCGCAGAGCACCTCTGGCCAGGCCCTGGGCAGGCGGGCGGCCAGGGGCCTCCTCCCCGGGCTCCCCACCTGTCTAGGCTGCGGTCCAGCTGGCTGAGGGCAGGGGCCAGCCGCTCCTCCAGAATGTTGTTGATCACCTGCTCCGGGTCGTAGCCATAGTGCTCCAGGCAGGCCAGGATGAAGCCCTCCCCGAGGTCTGGGAGCAGGTCCTTCACCTGGGAGATGAGTGAGTCCAGCTCCACACCACTCACGGGGGGGCCCAGGGTGGCAGCGGCCCCCAAGCACTGTGAGAGAGCCAGGGAAGGAGGGGAAGGTGAGGCCAGGTGCCTGCTGGGGCAACAGGCCCCAAACAGCACTGGGCCGGGAATCCGGGGGGGTGGGGGGGGTGAATCCTGGCCCCTCCTAGCCATAGGCCCTCCGCCAAGTGCCTCACATCCCTCCGAGCCTCCACGTCCTCCCTGTGGGAAGGGCTCTAAGACTGACCAGCTGAGCTGCTTCTGGCCGTGCGGCCTTGGGAGGTGCTTCTCCCCGCGAGCCTCAGCCTCCTCCTCATAGACAAGCACTCATATGCCACCGCCTCAGAGGTGGCTGCCAATGGTTTAGGAAATAATGCACATGGAGAGCCAAGCACAGAGCCGGGCACCGGCTCGCCTCTCCATGAACAGCCTCGGCTTCTACTAACCCAGGTCCCTTCAGCGCTAACCAGTTGGCAGCTGGCCATGGGGGGACAGCAGCCTCCAGTCCCGGGCCGTGTGCCGATGCTTCCCTGTAATTAGATGCTTTTCACTACGGGAGTCTGTTTATAGACTGCTTGATGTGGCTTAATTTTGTTAGGCTTTTCATTTACGGAAATTCCCAAATAAAAAAACAACAAAACCTTCCATGACTCGCATAAGAAGCCAAATGGGAAGGAGGGTGGGAAGAGGTGGAGGGGACTGTCGTTCCCCAAGGCCCCGCGACAGTGCGGGCACCTGGGCTCTCAGAAGCAGGGCAGTGTCTATTAACGAGGCGCCGAGGGCCGGCCACCTTCAGCGAGCTCCACGCAGCAGCCCTGGGAACCCTCAGGGAGGCGGGACGGCGGCGAGCCCCACCTGACAGATGAGGAACCAAGGCTCAAAGTGGGTGACGCTGCCTAAGGCCACGTGGCTGGCGAGGGGCAGGACCCGGATAGACCCCTAAGCTGCCTGACCCCAGAGACGGGGTGGTCTTAATCCCTAAGTCACGCTGCCTCCAGACACACGGGCAGAGTCCTGGGCCCAGTACACCCACAGGCCTGGTGGTTCTGGAAAAGCCTGGAGAGGCAGCACGAGAGGAGAGGTTCCCACCCGGGCTCAGCGGGGCCTGCGGCCCTAGGGAGGCTTCCGGGGACCAAGCAGTGAGACCTGACACCGCACCAGCTGCACCCGAGCGGCGCCACCGGGACCTGCCCAGAGGATTGCTGCATCTGATGGAGGGGAAACAGAGGCTTTGACAGCTCAGGAGACTAGCTCTCCTTACACCGGCCCAGCCCGCCCAGCTCAGGACTCTCTCTAAGGCAGCACAGGCCGGCAGGCAGGCCGAGGCTGCCCATTCCAAAAGAAACCTTCCCCCTCTCACCCACCAAGGTCAGAAACCAAGAAGGGAGGCTTCCCCTGCCCCAACCCCTCAGATGAGGACAGGAGCGGCTGCCACTGGGAGGAAGCGCTACTCCAGACACACCTCCTCCTCCTCCGAGTTCTCTGGGTGTAAAGCCGGTCCACTGACTGGCTCCCTGGTCGCCACGACGCCATTAAGATCCTCGGCCACTGGGGGGTCTTTAGCGCCTGTGGGTTTCCGTCGGTCCACCCCTTCCCATGCACTCTCAACCGCCTGGAGGATGTAGGCAGCCCGTGTCTCATCTCTGAGGATGTGTTAAGGGGTCTCTCTTGGGGACCACAGCCTCTCTGCTCCCTCAGCTCGGAGGCAGCTTCATTTCTCAATCCCTCCCCAGCATCTGATCACATGGCTTCTGCCAGGGCTGTCTGGGCCGCACCCCGGGTGGCATCAAGGCCCCTGGGCTGCAGGAGGAACCGGGCTTGGGCCCGGGCAGGGGTCTAGGGGAAGCCAGCTGCCTGTGTGTTCTCGGTTAAACCTCCCTCTGCTCCCCTGGGCCGCAGCAGCCCATGTCTGGCCTGGCCAGGCCAGGCCCCATCCCGGAGCTGTGAGAAGGATACAGGGCGGACGAGGCCTGCTGCAGCAAGCTGATGTCATCGGCCACAGGGAAGAGCGCATCGTAGTCCCGGAGGAACCTGCCAGACAGACAGCAGATGGGAGGGAAGGGCTGGGGCCACAGGGGCACTGGCCTGCTGTGGGCCACTCCCCGTGTCTGCTGCCCAACCACCAATTCCAGGACCTTAGACCGTGGCGATTACGGCAGGGACTCTGTTATGCAAGGTCTGTGGGGACTGATGAAGCACCGTGGGCCTGTCCCACTGCGGATCCCAGCTCGGCCACACTCACCTCTTCTCCTGCAGCAAAGAGCTGAAGATCTGCAGGAACTCTTCAATGAAGCCCTGAATGTTGTCACAGCTGCAACAGGACACCAGGGGAGCTGAGCTCACGCCACACAGATGAGCTGCAGTTGCTTCCCGCCCGCCCCGCCCTGCGCAAGGCCTCTGGCCAGTTGGAGGAAAGAGGCTTTTTTTTCTCTTCGTTTCCCTTCCTGCTCAGCAACTCGGAAGCAGGAGAGGGGGCAGATAGTGAGGGCGATGGCCCTGCCGGGCTGGGGGTGGAGGCTTTCCACCTGGGGGGGCGGCGCCCAAGGGCTTACCTGCTTTCTAGGATGGGGAGAAGGCAGATCTGGTACAGGAGGATGTGAAAAACCTCCAGTAGCTTCTTCCTGGAGTGGGACAGCCTCTGCCACAGGTCACCTAGCAGCCTTTGAAGGCCAAGGGGAAGGAAGAAATAGAGATGTGAGAGACTAACAGGCACGAGGGAGCTTAATCCCACTCCAGCCAGCTCCACCCCATGCACACCCAGGGCTGAGAAGGCCTCACAGCTCACTGCTGGCAGCAGCTGGGAAAAGGCTACAGTCTCGGAGAGGCGGGCTGATCCCAGGGTCCCCTCTGGTTCAGTGGGCCCTCCCCAGCAACCGCTTCGAGCCATTAGCAAGAGCTTAGAGCAGCAGCTGAGGGGAAAGGGCTGCGATGCAGGGGCCAGGAGGCTGCTGGGTAGGGATGCACCAGCCAAAGGTGCATGGTCCTTGGTCCCACCTGTTGCCTTGGAGATGGGGATGCTAAAGCAGGGCCTGTGCTCAGGCTTCTCTCACCCTAAACACCACCCAGAGTTTTGTCCCCGCCTCACCTGCTGTCTTCAAGCCTCCTCTTCTTAATTGCAGACTCCAGCTCAGGAATTGCTATTTCGTAAAAGGAAGCGAGTCTGTGGAGGCACACGTGGGTAAAAGGCTACATTCGTTCATAAACACGCCACTTTGTTAGAAAAGCACAGCAAACCCAAGGGAGTAGGAAGGCGTATTTCTTGCTCCCAAGTTACCTCCACAATTTTCTCAGCTTCATTTCTCAATCCCTCCCCAGCATCTGATCACATGGCTTCTGCCAGGGCTGTCTGGGCCGCACCCCGGGCGGCATCAAGGCCCCTGGGCTGCAGGAGGAACCGGGCTTGGGCCCGGGCAGGGGTCTAGGGGAAGCCAGCTGCCTGTGTGTTCTCGGGTAAACCTCCCTCTGCTCCCCTGGGCCGCAGCAGCCCATCGCTGGCCTGGCCAGGCCAGGCCCCATCCCAGTGCTGTGAGAAGGATACAAGATTGTCCCACTGTGGCGGGTCCCAGGAAGTGACTAGCAGCTACGTCTCCCATTCAGATGGGAAACCATCTGATAGGCTCATTCTAACAGAGCAACGCGACGGCCACCCAGGACTCACTGAGGTTTCAGAAACAAACACAGGCCACTGTCTTTTTTGTGCTCAAAACTTCTAGCCGCTGCCTAGTCCTCAGACATCAAGTCGTAACTCCTCTCTCTGGTTCACCCTCACCTGGCACAGCCTTGCTTCTCATCACGGCAACTCACACCCACACCTTCCCAGGTGGAATCTAAGTTCTCCATTCCAGCCACACGCTTTTTTTTTTACCCCTCAATTAAGCCAGCCACACGCTTCATCATCATGCTCCCTCCCATGATTACTCCTTCCCAGAACTAGATGCCCAGCACCGGAACACGCTGTCCTTGGAATGTCAGTGCAGCCACCTCTCTTCTGTAGAGCACTTCTGTCTGAGCATCCTCGCTTCCCAAAGCCAGAAAGGCAGACTATACACTGAGTGGCCAGATTATTATGCGTTCAGAGATCCTAATAATCTGGCCACTCAGTGTCTATCCTATATAATAAAAGGCTAATGTGCAAATTGTCCCCTCGACCAGGAGTTCGACCAGCAGGCAGGCCGGCCAACCGCCCATGTCCCCTCCCCCTGGCCAGGCTGGCTGGACCCCACCCATGCACGAATTCATGCACTGGGCCTCTAATACACACACACACACACACACTGAGTGGCCAGATTATTATACGTTCAGAGATCATAATAATCTGGCCACTCAGTGTACGCCTGAGACAGTGTTGCATTCGTAGCACGTACTCTATGAATGTTTACAGGCAAATGTTTGTCAACTGGCTGATTTCTGGCAACTTCTAGCCGAGTGTAATGCTGCATGCAGCCGAGGGTGACTAGGCCAAAAGAGGCAGGCCTCAGTGGACCCAGGGGATGGTACGCAGAAGACAGAGAGGGCGTTTTGGCCCCGGTGCAGGTGTTGCCAGGATACACTGCCTGCGGGAGAGTCAGGTGGAACAATTCCTATGGAGGGTGATCTACCAAAATGTAAAATGCACAGAGCATCTGGCCCTGCAATGCTACTTCCAGGAATTCAGTCCTCAGAAATACTCGCGGAAGTGCAAGATGGGTGTGCAAAGTTCTTTTGTTTTGTTTTGATGATCTGCAGTTTTCTTTTTCGATTCCAGTTTACATTCAGTATTATTTTGTATTAGTTTCAGGTGCACAACACACTGTTAGACAACCAAAAAGTTACTCTTTATAGCATTTCCTTTGTAAGAGCAAACAACGGGGAAAATCCTAAAGGTTCATCTATGGGGTCTGGTAGCCCATGCAATGGAATTCTATCTAGCCAGACCAGAGAGTGAGGGTGCTTTATGCACTGACATACATGAAATTTACAGGTACAATGCAAACAGCACACAGAGCACTCACATGCCAGCACTACACGTTTAAAGGGGGCCGGGTGATATATAATACGCAGACTTGCTTATACATGCCTATTTATATGCCTATTTCTGGAAAATTCCACATAAAAACTAAGGACAGTGGTTCTGCATGAGAAACAGATTAGAGTAGGGGAGAGGGAGACGTCACTATGTATTTCATACTTTTTTGGGTTTTGGACCGTGTGCGTGTCTCATTCATTCATAAAATCAAAGGACAGAGAGAGAGAGATTCAGGTGCACTCAAGTGCATCCGGAAGAGGAAGGAGAGTTGTCATGAGAGGGACTAGCGAAGCTGCTGGGTGACTCGTCCCTCGTCCCTGGCAGAAAGTTCTGGGGATGAGGTCATGCATTTGCTCAGTGGGCGTGCCTGGCCTCCAGCACAGTTGAACAGGCTGGGCCGGCCCCAGGCTGTGTGTGGGTCAAAGGCAGTGTCATTTGGCAAAAATGTTTCCCTCTCTTCCTCCCTCACCCTGAGACGCCCAGCTGCTCCCCTGCCTCCACTGTCCCTCGCGGGAAAGTCCGTTCGCCCAAAAATGAACCCCAACGCCCAAGACCTTTTCAAAAGCTACCTGCGCCGCATTTGGGGAGCTGCTGTAAAGACATGGGAAAAAGCCCGTGAGAAGTGAAAATAAGCCGGCACCGAAGTCTAAGGATCACGTGATCTACCAGTGATTTCCATTTCCTACCTTCTGGGATTTTCTCAATTCCTACAAGCACATGCCAGATTCACCATGAGAAAAGATGCCTTTCCAACAAAATGGACAGCTCCAGTCCCAGCCTAACCCCTTTCTTCGTTCAGAAATGTTTATTCTAACATTCCTGGGGAGGCTGATCAATCCTAACATCTGATCGTCGCCAGCTGAGGTGACCCAATACAAGTCAGGCACCACTGCCACCTCTAGATAAAAGTCTTGTCTCACGGGTGAGTAAACCACTGAACGGCCTGGCGGCTGGGCGGACAGAGCTGGACAGCTCCCGGAAGCTCCTTCAGACAGTGGAGAAAGATGCCTGGCCAGAGCAATAGCCAGAGGCCAGCTCCGCAGCTGCCAGGCCACGTGCAGGTTACCAGCCCACGCCCTGCACCCCTTTCTTCCTGCACCAGGAGCAGGTGCCCATGGTGCTAAGGGGGCAAAGAGGGCTCCCTCCCTGCTCCATACCCTCTTCCACCTCTCCCTTTGTCCCAACAGGATCTTCCTATGGCTTCTTTGGATAAACCCTTCCAGCGGCTCCCTTCTGCCTGCAGAATAAAGGCCCGTTCCCTGGCAGCGTGTTCAAAGTGCCTCTCAGTCTGACTTACCCAGCTTCCCCCAGAGCATCTCTGTTGCCCACCCTGTTCCCCTGGTCTCTCAACCCCCGCCAGGCGTCGCCCTCCACTCTCTGGCTTTCCCAGGAACACGCTCTGGCCTTCGAAGGCCCCACTCCACCGGCCTGGCCTGCCCTTTCTGCCAGCGCAACCTTTCTCTGTCTGGAAGGTTCTAGTTCAAACCTTGTTTGAGGATCTCCATGAGACCTCATACTTCACCAGGCAGAATTCTGCTTCCCTCCTCTGTGTTCCCAGAGCATTTCATAATGCAGCCACAACAGCCCGCCCACGTGTAAACGTATCTGCTTGTCTCCCTGCGTGTGTCTCTGCCTGGACTAGATGCTGAGGTCCTCAGACCACTTCTTGTTGTCTATTACTCCCGCGCGCCTGCCAGGATAGGGGCCTTGAAATCAGAGAGAACTGAATGGAATTGCCCTGTTCTTGGTGGTTATTTCCCCCCTATCCTTGGAGTGCTTCTCAGTGCAGGCTCCACACCAACAGGAGTCTGGTCTGTCTTCTTTACTGCTGTGTCCCCGGCTGGAGTAGGGCTCTAAGCACCCACTAAACCCTTGCTGAATGAGGGTGTGAGCTAGAAGCTCTACTTCATCCGCCAGAACGATCGCGGTACCTGTAACAGAAGTCGTGTTTCTGGAAGGTTTGGCAAGCCAACGGGAAGATATCCAGAAAGGCCCAGAGCGTAGTGCAGGTGTCACAAAGGTAGAGAACAACGTCCTTTAACTCCTGTGGCCGAAAGTAAACACTGCGTTATTCTCCTCACCCCGTTACAGCACTGCAGAGGGTAGGAGACAGAGCTGACAAAGCCAGGGGTCCCCAACAGGCAGGTGCCTTGCGGTGGGAGGAGAGCACGGGAGGTCTGGGCAAAGCCCGGCTGGCCCGTTTCTAAGAGCACAATCCGGGCGAGTCACTCCACCTCCCTAAGCCCCGGTCTGGCTCCCACAGCTCCCACGGGCGTACACCCCGCGGCCTCTAGGTTTACTTCTAGCTCCAGGATTATAGCGTTCTCTCTTCTAAACTGAAGGAGAATCAACCCCTGAATCTGACACAACGCCTGTGGTCCCACACAGAAAGTGCATCCCAGTGAGGGCAAGAACTCCAGCCCACTCTTTTCTTACATTTTGAAGAGGGTATTCAGGATCGGGAGTGCTTTCTCATACACTTCCTGATCGTCATGACAGCTTATGAGCCGGCAGCTGTTAGAATCTCTATCGTGCAGACAGGAACTGGAGGTTCAGAGGGTTAAAAAGGACTTGCTCCCACAGCACCTGGTGCGGGCACCCCTTTCTGAAACATCTAATGCCTGTTTCCCAGGAGACCACAAGCTCCCGGCGGCAGCTCCTGGCTGCCTCGTTCCTGCTCTGTCTCCGGTGCTAACTCACCTTCTGCCTGTCCTCTGCAGGAGACTCTGCGTTCCACGGCAGCAGGCGACATGTCTGCTTTGGCGCACTGCCTTACTCCCAAGGCCCAGCACAGGGCCTGGCACATGCCAGGGGCTCCGCAGTACAAATTCACTGATGAATGAACAGCTCAAACGAATGAGCCTGTTGAACTGAACTAAACTCCTGGCCCCTGAATTCTAGTTCCCTGTTCGTTCCACTACTCCCTAAACGAAGCTGCCAGAGCAGAATGAAATCTGCCGAAGTGCTCTTAACGTGACAGGAACAGCTGCTTATGGAATGGGGGAGAAGGGACCGTGAGCAGGGCAACCTCACCAGGAGAGGCATGTCACTGGGGGTCAACCGGCCCCTCTCTTCAAGCTTCTGGGGTGTGGAGCTGGCCCCGTCCCCTTGCAAACCGCTGTGCTGGAGGATATTGCTGAAGACCTGTGAGACACAGAGGTGACTCTCCCACCAGCTTGAACCAGCAGCTCGGACCCCTGCCTGCACCAGGGGTGGGTTATCTGAAACTGCCGTGGCCTCGGGAACCTATGCCAATGCTCCCAGGACACCAGCTGAGACAAGGACCCGCTCAGAGAGCACGGTCAGGGTGGACACTGTGAAACAGAGATGACGGGGGATTCTCTTCACAGGATTCCGGTGAGGATGGAAAAGAGAAAACGTATGTAAAGCCTCCAGAATCATGCGGATGTTATCCGACTGGAGAGGCTGGGCAAGTGGACGGTAATATTTGAGATACACATTCAGTAATAGCCAATGTGTTTTTAGATCCCCTGTAGATGGCATTTATGGAAACTATACTGAAATCAACAGTGAGGGGGAAACAGCGCCGATGGTAAAATCATGTAAATGGCTGACTGACCGTGCCATCTTTAAGTACGCTAGTGTCCCCCAGTGCCGATACCAAAACTCACAGATGTTCCAGTCCCTTATATAAAGTGGCGTTGTGTTTGCAGATAACCTACACCCATCGTCCTGTATACTTTAAATCATCTCTGAATTACTTATAATAATGCCTCATCCAATGTAAATGCTATATGAATAGTGGTTATACTGTACGGTTTAAGAAGTGACAAGGGAGCCGAAACCGGTTTGGCTCAGTGGATAGAGCGTCAGCCTGTGGACTGAAAGGTCCCAGGTTCGATTCCGGTCAAGGGCATGTACCTGGGTTGCGGGCACACCCCCAGTGGGGGGCGTGCAGGAGGCGGCTGATCGATGTTTCTCTCTCATCGATGTTTCTAACTCTCTATCTCTCTCCCTTCCTCTCTGTAAAAAATCAATAAAATATATAAAAAAAAAAAAAAAGAAATGACAAGGGAAAAAGTCTGTCCATTTTCAGCACAGACACAACCATCATAGGCCTAACTATTCAGTACACAGCAGCAACAATGCAACATTTAAAAAAAGATGTTTTCGATCCATGGTTGGTTGACTCCCCAGATGCAGACGGATACAGAGAGGCCAAATGTATTCTAAAAGTTACCATGAACAGGGAACTCTCTTGGTGATGGGATGGAATCAGAGGGGAATATTAATCTTCTCTTTCTGTTTTTTATGTTTCCCCATTCTTTATAATGAGCATTATTATTTCATGAAATGATTTTATAAAACTTTATAGCTCTTATTTGAGAAACCTAGCTCTCTAGAGGGGTTCTTAGCGGCTTATGGCTGGCAGCAAACACACAACGCAATCCAACCTCTCTGTCCGAGTGCGGCACTTGACGCCCTTAGAGCTCAGTCCTGTTGAAGGGGGAACGAACAGACGTGAAGTGGTGTGTGAGAAGCAGGACGTGAGACCTGCCGGGGGTGGGAGGGGGGTGGGGAGTAAACCTTTCTCCCAGCCTCAGGAAAGTCAAGGTCACCATCAGGTGGGGCGGGCTCTGCTTCCCCAGCGTGGCCTCCCCGGGGCAGGGCTGAGAGCCGGTACCTGAAGGATGGTGGGCATGCTTTCATCCAGGTCATTGTAGTAACTTGGCTGCTGGTTAAAGATGTTTCCTGAAGAGAGAAGCGAACGGTAGAAATTGGGAAGAGTGGGGGCGGAGAGGGTATGTTACAGAGGGTTGCCAGCAGGTTCTGTGACCTTCCTCCCCTTTCCTAAGCCTGCCTGAACTAGAGCAGCCCTGGCCCCGGGCCCTGCTGGCACCCAGCTTTGGCCCAGCCTAGAAACTTCCCAGGACGGGGGAGGAATTGTGTGGTACAATTTAACCTTTTCAGCACCTCTGCCTAGCGAATTACGTAAAAGGCCTGCCCGGGACAGACCAGCTCGCCTGCCATCCCCAGGGAGGGATCACGCCTGGGCACTGTGCCTTACGTGACAGCATCGGCTTTGGACGTGGAGTTAGTCACCCAGGAAAATTAGGAGATAGGATCTCTTTTCTCAAGAAATCTGGATGCCAAATCCAGGATTCTTGCCAGGCCACGTCTTCAATATTGTGAAGGAATCGAAGGAGACATTTCTTTGGAAAGTCACCCTCTGCTTGTGAATATGTTAGCCATGCCAAGCGATCCCACTCCAAGGGGAGAGGCCTGGAGGGACACGGCACCCTCCCCATTCCTGGCATTGCACCTCCTCCTTTGCACCATCCTCAGCCTCAGAGAGCAAGCCCTGTCCCCTCCTTCGCTAGGAAGTGACTCCCATAAGGCAGGTGTCACCTTCTCCAGGCAGTATCTCCTGACCCAGGCATCAGGAGATAATTCCCAGGGCCACACCATGGTCCCCTCGAACCCGAACGACCTGGCATGAGGGAAGGCACTCTCTCAGATCTTTCCAATGCTCAGGCCTGGGTAACAGGGATTTTTATAAGCATCAAAAGAGAGCAGATTTCACAATCTACCCTTGGGGACTTTGAAGTCCCTTTCCTCTCCTTTATCTGATTCTGATGATGGTGAAGAACTTTTGATCTCTCTCTCTCTTTTTTTTTTAAATATATATTTTATTAATTTGTTACAGAGAGGAAGGGAGAGGGATAGAGAGTTGGAAACATCGATGAGAGAGAAACATCGATCAGCTGCCTCCTGCACACCCCCTACTGGGAATGTGCCTGCAACCAAGGTACATGCCCCTGACCGGAATCGAACCTGGGACCCTTGAGTCCGCAGGCCGACGCTCTATCCACTGAGCCACACCGGTGAGGGCGAAGAACTTTTGATCTCTTAAAGAAATAATTTAAAAGGTATGGGACAGCACCCTGGCACGTTTGGCTCAGCTGGCTGGAGCATGATCCCACGCACCAAAGGGTTGCGGTAAAACCACACGGGAGGCAACAGATCGATGTTTCTCTCTTGCATCAATGTTTCTCTCTCTCTCTTCCTTTCTCTCTCTCTAGAATCAATGAAGGGCATATCCTCAAGTGAGGATTTTAAAAATAATTAATAATAATAATAATAAAAACACGGGACAGCAATGGCATCCTTTGAAACGTGTTCCTCAGCCGAAACAGTTCAGAAACCCAGGGTGAAGAGAAAGCACTGGGTGTTTGGAACTGTGTCCTACAATTTCAAGGTGAGCAAGACTGACGGGGTGCCCGGGGGAGCACCTCTCCATGCAGGACCCGCTGCCGTGAGCTGTGATTCAAAGGGCATTGTTCCCTCTGTCGCATCCCAACAAAGCTCCTGTCTCTGATGGAGCCTTCCAGCCCACTGCCTCCGGACAGGATCCAACTGCTGACGTCATTCCTTTCACAGCTCAGAGAGTCCTCTCTGAACTCTGCCCCTGTCTGTTCTCAGCAACAATGCAAATCATGTCATTTCTGAGGCGGCCCCATCATCCCTGAGGCAGGGAGTGGCAAAGAACAAGAGCTTGAGAGTCAGGCCTAGGTGACATAAATCCCAGCCTGGCCACTTACTCGTCACGACCTCTGACATTTGAAGCTCAGTGTCCTTGTCTGTAAGTGGGAGGTGACAGCACTGTATCACAGGGCTTGTGAGGATCAACTGAGATAACACGAGGAGTGTCAGCCCCCCAGTGACCACTCAGAGACAGGGTAGCTGTCCCTGCTGCTCTTCCTGCTATCAGCTTCCCCATTCCTTCAGCTGCTTAACACACAGCCTCACACGAGGACTCCAAGACCCTCGAGGAACCATGTGGGACACATTTCTGTCTCCCCGCCCCCATCGCCACTCATTTCAGAGTCGACACACATGTATCTAAGTCATTTCCAAGCACCACGCCCCACTGCTGCTCCGAATCCCCCCCGCACTCCTCGAGGTGCCCACCTCTGGAACCTCCGGTTCGATTTATGGGGCCATCTCCGTGCACGCCCCCCAGCCCCACACCCTACACACCTATCATCTTCTTGAGCAGCGGCGAGTTGCCTTTTCCAAAGAGCACGCAGAGGTCCAGGATCTTTGGGATGTCAAACAGGAAGTTGTTGTAGAGGATTTCTCCAAACGCAGAGGGGGAAATGAAGTGATCCTAGGAGCAGGGCAGAGAGAGGCTGAGAGACTGTCTGAGTGCAGGTGCATTGCAGAGTAAGAGCAAGCGCACGAGCAACAACCTCAGGCCCATCACAGGGGACTGGATGGCAAATGAGGCTCCATCCGCACTGTGGACACGTCTGAGAGTCCTATGTTGACCTGGGGCAACAGCCATTTCATGTAAAAAGAAGCAACAGTACAGGTGCTACAGTTGGTTGGGGATTCATTCTAAAACAGTTATGGACGAATTACCAGGATGTCTGGGATCACTTTCAAATACGCTAGAGAAAAAAAATCTCTGGAGGAGAGAGAAAATGAGATCGGCAAAATGTTGATAATTGTTTAAGTTGAGTGATGGGTACATGGGGTTCATTATGCTTTGGTGATTTTTGAAAATTTCCATAGTAAAAAAGTTTAATAAACCCCACAAGATCCTATTTTTAAAATAAATACACACACACACACACACACACACACTCTCACACCTCTCTACGGAAAGGGAAAAAAAAATTTCCCTAAAGAAACATGCACCTTGCCCTAACCGGTTTGGCTCAGTGGATAGAGCATCGGCCTGCGGACTGAAGGGTCTCAGGTTCGATTCTAGTCAAGGGCACATCCTCCGTGGGGGGTGTGCAGGAGGCAGCTGATTGATGTTTCTCTCTCATCAATGTTCCTAACTCTCTATTCCTCTCCCTTCCTCTCTGTAAAAAAATCAATAAAATATATCAAAAAGAAAAAAAAAAAAAAGAAAAGAAACTTGCGCCTTAACAGTAGTTACTGGGGGTGGGGGAGGGGATTTTGTAAGTAATCCTCACTATTGACAAAATATTTCTGTAATGTTTGTATTGTTTAGAGACAGTATTAGTACTATTATTTATTGGTTTTAGAGAGAGGAAGGGATAGAGAGAAACACTGATGTGACAGAGAAACACCAATCAGCTACCTCCCGCATGTGCCCCAACTGGGGATGGAACCCACAACCTGAGTATGTGCCCTGACCAGGGATCGCATCCACCACCTTTTGGGGTACAGAATGACGCTCCAACCAACCAGCCAGGCAGCAGCATTATTATTTTTAAAACTGCGGGGTGGGAGGAGTAAAGGTTTTGAAACAGCACGTACAAGTTACTTTCAAAAACCAGAATCAGTATTTTCACCCTCTGACGCACAAGAAAAGGCAGAGTCACGCGTCAACTGGCAAAGGGCCCCTGGCTCCATTGATGAAAACACTGGGTGTAATGCAGCCGGACCGGTGAGCTAGAGGATAAGGGAGGCGGCACAGATTTCTTCCCCAACAGTGGGAATAAAGGCAGAGCGGAGACAAAGAGGAAACTCGATACTTCCAGAGCCTTCCTTCCCAGGACGGAGAGAACGCACGCACGGAGGTGTTGGGTGTCGGCGGTGACCTGTCACGGGACCAGGGGCTTACTTTGGATTCCTTGTGAGTGGACATGCGGAGGAAGGTGAGAAAAACGCTGCGATGGAGACGCTTCTGCATGTCCGCCACCTCGGGGGCCGGGGCCACCCACTCGTCGAACTTTCGGGGCACATAGTGCAGGTAGGAGTCCAGGCACTTCTGCAGGGTCTCATCGAAGATGACCTAAGCCAGGCAACGGAGGAGAGCAAGGGTTTGTTCCCGGCACCCAAGGGCTCGTGGGTGGACTGAGCAGGGGCTCGTGGCCGGTGGCCAACACTCCACCCCAAGGGACTCAGAAGGTATGAATGAGCGAGGGCTACACACACGTTTCTAAAAACGACACGTGGGAAGGTGTTGTATGAACATCATTAAGATTGTGATACAAGACAGGGCAATCCAAACCCCAACTTCCTGTTAAGGATCCAGGGAAAAAAGGAGAGAAAAAAGCATCTCCTAGGAGGAGAGAAACAACAACAGAAACCAACCAAACAGCATGGCATGTGCGTTGTCTTAGCGTTAATTTTGAGAGAATGTTACCTGGCACCAGAATTTAGCGTGAGGCAAGGCCAGGAGCCAGTCGAGGTCATTGGCTACGAAGGTGGCGCGCTCCAGGTACTCCTCCACTAGGGCGGGAATGTTGTCTTTAGGGGGCGGTTTGTATAACACAAAATACCGGTCTGCCTTCTGCTCGGGGTGCTACGGATCCAAAAACCACGTGTTAACGTGGCAGAGGTTAGTCAGCGAGGGCCCATCTGCCACCCCACAGCAATGACAGCACGTGGCTGCTCCAGCTGGTGACCCTCCAAGGAGCTTTGAAGCAGAAAGGACCAGGTGCCTCTAACAAAGGGGCTCGGGTGCTTGCGTCCAGAGAACACCAGGCGGGCATTAAAAACCATGTTTTGGGGAGAATATTTTCATCACAGGGGGAAAGGTTAAGAAAAGAAAAAGCCGGATACGAACCTCTCTAGTTAATATAATCAGCTTTTGGATTAAAAAATAAAGCAGACACTAGATAGATAGGTGACAGATAGAAAGATAGATAGATAGATAGATAGATAGATAGACAGACAGACAGACAGATGTAACACAGTCACATACAGGCTAAAAAATGAAAGTGTGTGGGGGGCACACTCTAAAGCTGATAGCGGTTGTCTCTGGTGGGGAGATTTTGACTTGAAAATGCTTTCCAACTAAAAAAATGAAGATGTATTACTTTTTAAAATTATTTGTTAATTATAGAAGTGAGACCTGAGCAGCTTTTCTTTCGAAGTTTCCAACGCTGCGGAGAAGGTGGGCTGCCTGAGACCACACCCCCGTCCCCGTGTCCGTCAGGGCCGTGAGCCTCCTTGCAGGCCTTCTCCAGGCCTTTACGTTACAGTGCGCCCACATCAGGTATTTGTTTAGATGCTTCCTCACACAAATGGTGCTATTCTAGGTGTACTGTGCTATAGCCATTCCATAATCAGGAAAAAACACCTCCGTCACTTTTTTGTAAAGACAAGATGCTAGTCGAGTTAGTTGCAGGTCTTGGCTTAGATTCACAAGTTCCCTCTTCCGGTCCCTGCCTTGCCGTGAACAGTCCCGACTTTGTTCACCATAAAGGAGAGCTCAGTTTTCTCCTCTGACTACATAAGGGCTGCTTTCTCCAGGGGAGATGGTAACAGGAGGAAGACCAGGCAACATCTCAGCTGTTAGCAAACACACCCACCCACTTCCAGGTCTGTCAGTCCGGGGGGGGGGGGGGGGGCAGGAAAATCATGATGATTGCTAGTCTCCTTGACAACCACCTATGCCTCCCTACTGCCTAAGGCAAGTTTTCAAACTGTGGAGTCCTTGGGTTCCACAGGGATTCCTGGGGGGCCGGGGAGGGGCCTCTCGTGGGTGGGTCTTTAGGACCCTTCCCATGTAGATTAAAATGTCTACAGCGGGGTTCCAGGTACAAATCTTTGGAAAAGGAATCCTGCTGACTGAACCCAGTTCAAAACTACTCTCTAAGGTCTAAATTCATCTCCTTGGTTTCCCGGCTTCCCCAAAACTCTTATCTGTTTGACACCTCACCTCTTAGGTCATTGCTCAGGCCAGGTTACTCACCCATCCTCCACTCCGAAACAGACACCCCCTCCCCCCACCACCATCCCAAGATTCTACTGTCCTTACCATCCTACAAACATTGACTGGAACCCTGCGGTGCCACGTGTGGTGCGGCACATGAAGAAAAGCACCTGCGTGCTCAGAGACGGAAGATGCACATCTAAGCCACCAAGAGAGCATAAAACAGAGCAAGTGACAGCTCCGGCCTGCCACAGGGACCGTGGGAGTGCAAGAGGGATTGACGATGCTTGGAGGACAAGGGCCAGCTCACTCACTCCCCAAAGCAGGCAGCACCTGAGTTGGGCCTTGGAGAAGGAGAAAGAGTTTTAGAATGAAGAAACGGTATTTTTACGGAGGCATAAAAATGCGCCATGAAAAGGAGAGGGCACAGATTGCGCTGGGTGGTAGGAGATGGATGTGGAGGGAGAGAACACTGGAACGATGACACTCAAAGCCACTGGTTATCGCGGGCCTGTCCTGCGCCTGCTGCTGCGTAGGGTTGTAGGTTTGTTCCCCGTCCCTTCTTTCTTACCTACAACAACTTCTGAAAAGGGAGATGGCATTTTTGTACAGAGGAGGAAACAAAGACTCAGTAAGCTTCAGGAACTCTGCCAAGGTCACATGGCTAAGGAGGCAACTGAGGCAGCATGTGAACCCATGCTTACACTGCAGACCTACTAAGTGACCTACGGTACCCCTGTGCCATCCTGGTCTCACTGCTTGTCCTTGTGAGGCGATGAAGGGCCAGATACTGCTAAGGTCTTTGAAGAACCCTGAATGCCGAGCTCAGAGGAGGGACTTTATTCCGTAGGAAATGGGGGCCACGGAAGATTTCAGGGCAGGGAGCGGCAGACCCCAGCTGTACCCTCAGCCTTCAGAGCTGGCTTAGGTCCCACTTGGTCAAAGGAGCCTTTTGGACATTCTCTGCCCACCAACCTTTTTGATAAGAAACCGTATGCACCGTTCTCCAAATGCTCTACTTACATGAGTCTTGTCTTCCTCCAAAGCTCACTCACCCATTCGGGCCCAAGACTTGCTTTGGGATATTCAACAGCACCAAGTATGCACGGTGCACACAGTAGGTATTCAATAAACATTAGCGTGACCCATCACCCTGAAGAGGCGGCATGGTGGCTGTCCCTTGGCTAGAGATCTCCTTGTCCCACGTTGGGACTAAAGACACAAGTACAGGGTGGGTACAAACCCCAGGACAATCTTTTAGGAGCTTCCAGCAGCCAGCAGGGTGACCCTCTTCGGCATGGCCAGCAAGACTACTCCTCGATCAGGCAACTGTCTCCCTCAGCTCATCCCTCTTCCCACTCTACTCCCACTCAATGCTCCTGTCACGGTCACTTATCACCATCATTACTGAGTGTTTACTATGTTCTAGTACAGTGCTAATTCAGACGTCTCATTTAATCCTCGCAGCCACCCCACAAAGCTGGTTCTATTATTACCCTTTTTGGATCCCGAGGTATGGAGAGGTTACGTAACTGGCCCAAAGTCACACAGCCAAGTGTGTGTGACATTTTACTCAAAGCCCCTGGGGTACTGTTTCCACTTCAAGTGACTGGTGGTTGGTGCAGGAGTCAGGCTCTCTCAAAACAGCAGGATCTCTCGGGTCCTCCTGCCAGGCCCACCCTGTGCCCATTGCTCTGCCTGGCTAACGCTTATTCATCCTTCAGTACCCAGGTCAGGGTCTCCCTCGTTTAGGAGCCTTCCCTGGCTGCGCATGTCCTCCCACTGCTCCCGAGGCCTCCCTGCCTACACACCCCGCTTTGGTCTGCATCAGCAGCCTGGACTTCCTCCTACCACCACCCTGATCACACTGCAGAGAAGCTACTGGTCGGCTTTTCTCTCAGAGCCCGGGCAGCTCCAGGGCAGAGACCATGTCTTTCCTCTTTGCAGCTCCAGTGCCTGTCACAATGGCTGCTGGGGTCCTTGACTCATTTACTGAATGCTCCTGGCCCCGGGAAGCCAGAATGAAGAGAAGGCACCAGGTCCCTGCACTCCCGGAGCCCACAGTCTAGCAACCCTGGTGTTCGGTGTGAGGGGAAGGACCGAGGTGGAAAATCAGAGCCAACCACTCAAGGAACCCGTCCCCACCAGTCCTGTCCCACAGAACTTGCTGCAGGACTGGAGCTGCTCTACATCTGTGCAGGCCACCCCTGACCCCATGGGGCTATTTCAGTTTACTTTAACTAAAGTTAAAATACATATCCAGTTCTTCAGCTGAACAACCCACATTTCAAGGGCTCAATCGTTATTTTTGGCAAATGGCTACCCTATTGGACAGAAGAGTTTTCGATTTTCTGATAAATATCCTCCTTACATAAAAAGGTTATAAAAAAGAAACAAGAGGTTTTATAGCAGAAAGACGATGGGTCTGACCTCTAGGGTCAGCCTAGCTGGATACCCAGCCTGGCTCCCCTAATTTCCTATTTCGGTGACCTTGAACTCTGTTTCCTCATCTGTAAAATGCGGACAACCAAAATACCTACTCATTGGTCTATGGTGCCACTTAAAGAGATAATACAGGTGAAGTGTTTAGAAAGCTTTGGCCCAGCGCGAGTGCTCCGTGACTCTTAAGTACTATTAATAATACTCTCGGGAGCAATGGGAGGGCATGCGCAGCCTAGACAGTAGTTAGGAAGTAACAGGAAGCCATTCAGAAAGCAGGAAATAGAACACCAAGCTCTTGTTTCCCACGACTTCGCTCAAGCCCCGGGAAAGTACTTCCTCCCACCTTGCACGAGTAAGCTCATATTCTTGGGAAAACAGCAAGTGGGCAGGGGGACTCCAGGCCCTCGGTCTGTCTCCTTCAGCAGCCTGGCACCTCCCTGTGGCTCTAATCTCCCTCTGCAGCTGGTAATTGGCATGCTCACAGCCTCCTTAGTTTTCAGTCTCACAGGCCCTGCCGAGTCTGTATGTGACACTTCTTAGCCCATTGACGTTGAGATCAAAGACGGCCGGACCTCTGAAACCAGTGCGCCCCCCCCTCCCCCCCAAGTGTGGATAGCAGCTGAGATAGCTCTGAAAAAGGCCTACCTGAAACCTGAACACCTCCCACAGGGTCAAATGCCCAAACCTGGCTTTGGGATGGATCCATTTCCAGGCCAGCTCAGGCTAGCCAGAACTGCCCTCCGACTCTGATTCAAAATGAAGCGCTTTGAGGGAAGGTGTGGGGAGGTGACATGGAAAATACTACTCAAATTCAGGCTGCGGCGTGGAACGGAAACTTCTGCACTGGGCCTGGAAGGACCTACGAGTGTCCCAGCTACTGAGTTACTGGCTGTGGCTCTGCGGTCCTTCTTGGAGCAGATAGGGAAGGAATTTACTTCGCACTTTTGAAATTGCAAGAATGATAATATCAGTCCGAAAGGCCTCAAGGCACCGGCTCACCAGCGCTGGTGATGTCCTCAGCTTTCCTGTCTTCGGGTCCTTGTGGGTGATCTGGAGTTGGTCCAGGGGCAGAGCTGGCATTGTGCTGCGTGACCCTCCTGAAAGGAATATGGATGGGAAGGAGAGAGCAGACACATAGGCTCTGGGTGCAAGGGCCTGCTCTGGGCTGATCCCAGGAGCTGCAACCGCCGGCCTCAAGGGACTCCTGATGTGGGCCTCACAGGCCTGGTCCCTGCACTGATCCAGGCTACAGTGACTACACACTCCCCTGGTGACTCCCATACACTCCCACCCTTTGAGGACTGGCTAAACGTGCCTTCATTGTGATCTTCATTGCGGCTCCAGCTCCATGCCCTCCCTGGCCTGCGAGCTCTGTGAAGACAGTGCCCGGGCTCTCCTCCTCTGGCTAACTTTCCCATGACCAGCACAGGCCGGTGAGAGGTGGCCTCATCCCAATGTTTGACGAACAACGGAACAGGACACTTTTCTTATAATTCCAACCAGATTTTAAGTCGTTTGAGGGTGAAGCCATGGCCCTTTCCTCACTTGTCGAGGGTGTTAAGATTTTACAACCTTTCTAGGCATCAGGGAAGAAGGACATGGATGAACAGAAGGATCAAGGAGGATGACAGAATTCACAGAAACTTGCTAAGTACAAGCTCCTTTCGACAGAGGCCCAAATCGGCTCAGAGTCAGTGGACGGCAAATCGCATGAACGGCAGATCGCACGTCTTCTGTCTTTCCATCCAATGCTCTTTTCACAATACCACGTGACCTGACCCACAGGAGGGCTGTGCACATTGGCTGTATCATGGAATGAAGTGAATTAGGCCCTTTAAAAGACACGCCATAAAAGGTCAGCACCATCTCAATGACAACATGAAGACATACTAAGGCCGGGATGGGGAAACCATCACCTCCTGAGCCCTTTCAGAAGAGCTGAGGGGCATGATCATCCAAGAGTTACATGGACTGTATATGTATACATGGATGTCCAGACCTCTGGGATCAGGCCAGGGCCTGGTGTTCGGAAGACACACCGATAAGGCAGGGTCTCCTCCCTGAAGAAGCTCACGTCCAAAAATAATGACAAGAGCCGCAGGAGCAACATGCTTATCATGTGTTGGCAACTCTTTCTCGGCATCAACTCAGTTCACACATGTTAACTCACTTTGCACGTATTGATGCTCTTACCAACTCTAAGGTATCTTCACTTTACCAACGAGGAAAGAGAGGGTAATAACGCTAAGTGTTCAACACAGGATTGGTGTAGCATAAGCACTCAATAAAGTGACCTTGTTATCATTCAAGTCCCGGCCATCGGCAGAGCGCCCTGGGCTTCTTCGCTTACTCAGCACCGACTGCATACGTGCAGGGTCCTGGGAGGGTCAATGACTATGCTTTGGCGTGGCTAGAGCTGTAACAGGAAATTTGCCAAACAAGCACAGCAGAGAAAGGCAGAATGCCACGTGGTTGTGGAAGGGTCGTATGACAAGATGGGAAGGAAGGGCATTAAAAAGCAAAGAGCGAGCGTGAGCCAAGGCTCAGAGCCTGTGGTTTGAAGGAAGGGGAAGACATGGGTGGAAATGCAAGGTCAGGGAGGGGATGACAGACGTAGAGCGAAGATGCTGGATAGGAAAGATGGGGCCAGTTGTGGTTTTTTTAAGCCTTGAATGCTATGCTAAAGATTTTGGCTTTTCATCTGAAGGCAGCGAGGAGCCATTCAAGTAGAGGAGAGACACGCTCAGAAAGAGAAGACAATAACCTGGTGGCAGGAGAGACCTCCCAGGAACCATTGGAGAGCAGAGTCTAGGTTAATCCTCTCACTCATCCACCCAAAGATTTCTGAGCACCTCGTATCCGGGCACCGAAGCCCGCAGAATGCTCAAGTGCACCGATAACAGGCCTGTCCTGCCCTTCACCGAACTTAGTCTTGAAGGGAAAGACAGCAATGAGTCAAACAGTCATACAAACAAGTGAATCTCAACACCGTGACGTATGCTATGTAGGTCAGGCCCCTGCAGCTGTGACAGAACTGACGGGACAGAGGAAGGCTGTCAAGGAAGATGTGCGTTTTCCTCTCAGGCATGGGCAGAAACTAACGAGGCAAAGAACGAACTTGAAGTTTCCAAAAGAATAAGGACAACCATCATGACGATGTCTGTGCCCACCACTGCAACCCCTGTGCCAAGCGGGACAGCAACGCCAAGAGTTAGGAAAGCACTTCCTTTAGAAGGGGAGCTCGGTGCAAACACCAGTTACTGTAAGGCCGGGACGCATTCCCAGAGCTACCGCTGCCTCAGTTTCCCTGTCATCACCCTTCTGGTCTCAATTCAACACGACTCTCCTTTAGGTACCAGACGGTCCTATCTCAAGTATTCCCTCCCCCAGCTCCTGTCCTATATTTAATGTTCTTGCGCCTTTACCTGTCATTGACTGTCTCCTCCCACTAGACTGTGCACTCCATGCGGGCAGGAGTCTGGTCTGCCTTGTTCCGTGCCTAGATCTGGGCCCGGCACGTAGGAGAAACGTGACATATATTTGTTGAACTAATGAATGAACCCCGAGGAAACTGGACGATGCGCGGTCCCCTCACCCCAGGATGAAGTTGCGGGGACCGCGACTCGTTCAAGTCACTCTGGGGCCGAGCCTCGAACCCCGATACTTTCTGGCCTCGTTGGGGTAAGGGGGCGACTCCAGGCCCCTGGGGCAGCACAGCCCATGCCCTGCCGTGGAGACAGAGTGTCCCGAGGCACGGCCGCGGCTCCTCCCAGGCCCGGTGCCCCGCATCCAGCCACGGACTCACCTCGGCGGCTCCACTACCGGCTCTGTGCCGCCGCCACCGCCGCCGCCGCGGTCCACGGTGACAGCTCCCAGTAAGCCGGCACTTCCGGGGTCAAACGGCGATTCCGCAGACAATGATAGGAAGCCTGGACCCGGCCCCGCCCCCGGCGCCAACTGCCACCAGGAAGCCGGGGCCGAGGCCACGCCCCCAGACTTAAGACTCCGCCCCCACAAGGACCGGTCTGACTGTGGCCACACCCTCATCCCGCCTTTCTCCCTGCGGATGGAAGGTAATATTAGGTTGTGATTCCACCTTTTGGAAAATCCAGGTAGAATGCTCAGAGAACCACCCCTCCTGCTTCAGTCCGCGTGGAGTAGGACAGACTCCTTAACCAGAGTGGAGGGGTATGCGATTGTGTGAGTTCTCTACTCCTGTGCAACAAAATTACCCCCAAACTCAGTGGCTTAAAACAATGCCACGCACATAGTAGGTGCTCAAGAAATTTTAGAGAGGAGGAAGGGAGGGAGGGAGGGAGGGCAGAAGGAAGAATCCTCCATCAGGGTTAACTCTTGTATTCCTTTCATCTTTGTTTTCTCCCCCTTTGCATGGAGAGATGAATGAGAAAGTGACCTTCTAAAGGCGGCATCCTTGTCTGAGCTAACATATGTCCAACTGGAACTAAATTAAAAAGCAATTCTGGGTATTAATCGTTTATTGTTGTACGTGGTTCCTGTGGGTTAGGAATGAAAAGAAAAACAGTTGCTGAAGGATGAGCCTTCAGCTTTGTCCTATTGCACCGTGCAAAGCATGTGTGTTCTCTGCAGGCTCCCCTCAGTGCTGGGTGCACTGGCTCCCACAGCGGCTTCACCACCTCTGGCTCCTTAGAGCCACAGCAGCAGCTCTCTCCAGGTGGGGGGAGGTTTTGGTTATTGTTTTCCTTGGTGGATTTTGTGTTTTCTGTTTTGATCATGTATTATTTTTATAATTGGAGAAAATTTGCATACTTTAAAGTAAAAAAAAAAAATAGGGAAGGGGGCTGCTTGAATATCCCCACATCATAGCCCCTGGCTTTCTTCCGAGGGACCCATCCAAGGGCTCCAGGCGGAAGCAGCAAGGCCTCCATGACCTAGCTCTGGAAGCCACCCATCACCCCCTCTGTTGGGCATGTAGGCTGGCCTTGGTTTGGTGTGGGAGGGCACTGCACAAGAGCCTGAATATCAGAAGACGACATCATTGGGGCCATCTTGGAAGCTGGGTACCACATCAATTTAAGATGAGCCTTGCCAATTGGCATATTCCAAACCCTCAGTCATAATGATTGAGTGAAAAATACATACATAATCCAAACTTACCCAATGATAGCTAATTCCAGGATCTTTATTGGAGTCGAAGTGAAAGAAAAGCTCTCGTTCTGATGAGGTTGCTAGCAGTAGGAATGAGCTAAGCCTGGAGCTGACAGTAAGCCTGCCAGAGGCTGCTACTTGGCACTCGGGAATGAAGCTTACACAAAGGAAAAGAGAGCTAAGGAAGGAAATAAGCAGGGGAGAATGAAAGAGGACATGGCATCATTGGATCCTTCGATCTACGTGCACCTGAATACACCTGGACTTTTCCTGTTTCGTCTAAGCCCGTGGTCGGCAAACTGCGGCTCGCGAGCCACGTGCGGCTCTTTGGCCCCTTGAGTATGGCTCTTCCACAAAATACCATGGCCTGGGCGAATCTATTTTGAAGAAGTGGCGTTAGAAGAAGTTTAAGTTTAAAAAATTTGGCTCTCAAAAGAAATTTCAGTCATTGTACTGTTGATATTTGGCTCTGTTGACTAATGACTTTGCCGGCCACTGGTCTAAGCCATTTTGAGTTGGGTTTCTGTCCTTAACACAACTTCTAGATGCTGAGTCCTTCTCGTGCCACACTGATCAGAACCCACTGGGACAAGAGGAATGAGGTTGCTAATTCATGACCAGGAGTTGCTGGTATCACAAGTCACTACATAGTGATGAGAAGTCAGTTTATGGATTGACCAGGTCGGTACACCTTGAATATCGACCAATTGGTATCCTTTAACTAGACCATGGGTGTTTAGGAGAGGTACATGGTGAAGGGCATGGATTGGTAGTAGAGTCTGAAGACCTGGGTATTAGTCCCAGTTATACTTCCTATTCACTGGGTAACCTTGGACAAGTGGCTTAGCTTTACTGAGCCTTCATTTCCTTATCTGCATAATGGGAACAGTAATACTTGGTCAGCCTAGCTGTCCACTCAGCAAACATTAAGAACCTACTATGTGGTAGGTACTGTCCATAAAGCAATAAAAGACTTTGTTCTAGCCTTTAAGGTTTTCACAGTCTTGTCAGAAATATGAATAAAACATGATTTACAACATGGTTTAACATATATGTACATGGTGGGATAGATATACACATGGGTGTTCAGAGGTCATAAGGGAGAAACCGCCTCAGATAGTAGTATCTGCATTGCCTTTCGTTCATTTTTTTTTTAATTAAACATTTTTATTGACTTCAGAGAGGAAGGGAGAGGGAGAGAGAGAGAGAAACATCAACGACGAGAGAGAATCATTGATCGGCTGCCTCCTGCAGGCCCCACACTGGGGATCAAGCCTGCAACCTGGGCATGTGCCCTGACTCATGACCGAGAATTGAATCGTGACCTCCTGGTTCATAGGTCGACGCTCAGACACGGAGCCATGCCAGCTGCTGCATTGACTTTCTGAAGAGGATGCTATTTAGTCTGAGTTTTCCGGAAATTTGGGGACCGACAGGTTTGGGAGAGCTCGGGCAATAACGAAGTATCTTCCTGAGAAAATGAAGTAACAGCCTGAAATCTCTTTGCAAAGTGTCCCATAAACATACTAATTTCATAACCCACGCTGTCCCCAGCCAGGAAATGCTGTCCCCAGCAGCTTTCGGTTAAGCCCAGCTTTCTCGCAGTAGGCCTCGGCTCCATGTCTGCCCAATACCCTGCCCTCTGTCAGGTTCATCAAAGCTTCTGCTGACTCCAGAGGAATCCAGAGAATGATCACTGCAGTGAAAGTCTCAAATCACCCCCCAGGGCCCCGAATAACAAAACATCTGCTTGTCATTCTCCCTTACACCTCTGGGTCTTAGTGAGAAAGCGGCGTTAAATGGTGATAATGAGAACTTAAAAAACGCCGTTTCCTGGCTTCCGAGAAGGGAGGCTTAATTTGAAGGCAGCTAATTATCCTCTCATTATAATTTACAATGAGTGCTAGGTTGTCTTGCCTGCTGTTGCTGGTCTGTGAACAAAAGTCGGAAAAATTGGGGTGGGGGGAGGGGATGTCCAAGTGAACACGTTTTAGAAAGAGGAGGCCGGAGAATCCCCAAGTCAAAGTGAGAATCTTCTCGAACATGTGGTCCAAACCTCTGGTTTTACAGTTGAGGAAACCGAAGCCCAGGGAGGGGGTGGAACTCGCCCCCAGTCGCCCAGTAGCTGGCGACGGAAGTCTCCGCGCTGGCCCCCGCCTAGACCCCGCCCAGGGAGATGAAAGGGGAGCTCTGTCTGCCCCACGCAGCTAAGAGACTGCGCTCAGACCACCCATCAAAGTGGCAATTGGCACGTCCGTCCGAGCCTTCCGATAATCACCAGTGTGGGACGATGGAGCCACGGAACCAGGAGGTGGGATCATTCCTCCAGGCCTGGGACAGAGCGGGGCTAGACAGGAAGATCGCTTCACTTCGATGATAAACACTTTTCATGGGGTAGCATCGTGGACTTTTCATGCAGGATCGGCATGGAAGAGCTGTCAAAAGGCAACTGCAGCTTCTGGTGATGGGAAAGGTTCATACTTGATGTTTTTAACCATCAACCCTGGGTTGTAATGTAGTGGAATAGTGCCAGCTCTTTAGCTTTTTTTTTTTTTTTTTTTTCTCCTAGAGAGCATTGAAAGAAACTCCTGGAAGATATGCCTTGACCATTATGAAGTGGGGGAACCTAGCCTTCCCAAGTTTCTAGCTGTTTATTCCCCGGGCCGCGCACAGTCCCCAGAAGGCTCCAGAATGCAGCTGCTCTGACCAGCTCGTTTCTTAAGTGTCCTGGCCTCCTCACACGGCAGGGCACTGGCGCATGCGGCTTCCTCTGTCTGAAACGCCCCCAAGCTCCCCTCACCAAAGGGAAGCCTCTTCATCTCTTCCTTCTGCAGGTGATGGTTGTTCCCCTGACACGCACGGCCCCAGCCAGCTCCCTGCGCGTCCCTGTGTAGCACTGATCACAGCTCATCATCTTCTATGTTTTTGCACCTGATTAGTTAATCAGCGACTGCCTCCCTCATTAGACTCTGCCTTCTGACAAGTGAGGGACCTCCCTCCTCTGTTTTGTTCACCAGCCTTATCTCCAGGTCTTAGCTTGGTACCTGGCATCTAACAGGGTGCCATGAATATTTGCTGAGCGAATGATTGAATCAAATTACTAAGATGATCTAGACCAGCTCTTTCGATGGCAAGTAAAGAAACCATGGTCCAGAGCTAGGCAATGACTCACCCAGGGTAACACAGGCATCGAATAGCTTCTTGCTGAGGATTCACTTCCTTAAAATAGCTTGGCATCTCGGACAGGGCTATTTTTTAGGCAAGGTTCAGGGTCTCAATTGTTTTTGATTTCCTGGACAATTGTAGCTCCTCCTCCTCCTCCTCCTCCCCCTCCTCCTCAACTGAGGATATTTTTCCATTGATTTTAGAGAAAGTGGAAGAGAGAGAGAAAGACAGAGCGAAACATTGATATGAGAGAAACACATCAATTGGTTGCCTCCTGCACGCACCCTGACCAGAGCCCGGGCCAGGGAGGAGCCTGCAATCATGGTATGTGCCCTTGACCAGAATCAAACCAGGGGCCCTTCGATCTGCAGGCCGACGCTCTATCCACTGAGCCAAACCGGGGAGGGCTGTAGTTCTAGTTCCTCCTTTTTTTTTTTTTTAAATATATTTTATTGATTTTAGAGAGGAAGGGAGAGGGAGAGAAAGTTAGAAACATCAATGATGAGAGAGAATCATTGATTGGCTGCCTCCTGCACACCCCCTACTGGGGATCAAGCCCGCAACCCAGGCCTGTGCCCTTGGCCAGAATCGAACCTGGGACCCATCAGTCGCCGACGCTCTATCCATTGAGCCAAACCAACGAGGGCTGTAGTTCCTCTTTTTGACAGAAAGCTCCCTGTAAGGCAGGAATTCTAAACCTGGGTCCATAAAGTGGCTCCCAGGATCTATGCACCCCTTGCATTGTACACGGATATATTGGGGAGTATTTTCCAGTAAAGGGGCTGCAAGACTTTCATCCAAGCCTCAAAAGAGCCACATGCCCACAGTGCTAAGAACCACTCCCATCAGCTCTCTGCTGAATCGCTCTTCCCGTTGAGCTAGAAAAGCCACACCATGGCCCGAGAAGCTCTGGTGACAGAAACATGGCTTAGTGTGAGCCTACGGGTAATCAATGGTCAGGGCTAAGCGGCTAGCACATGGGTCAGAGAGAAACGCTTTTCAGCTTCAGTTGGTTGGGGTTATCAGAGAAAGTTTCCTGGAATAGGTGCCAATGAAGCTGGCTGTAATGAACTGTGAAGGTTAGAGAGGCTGGAAGTGGGGTGTGTGTGTGTGTGGGGGGGGAGATAGGGTCCTGAATTCCCTTCTGGGAACCCCAATGCCCTCCCTGTGCTGTAATCTAAACTATCTAGTATCAGGGTCCTTGGGGTCCAGACACCAGCCTGGCTGCAGAGTTTCTCTCCCCCTCTCGCTTTAGAAGGCACCGTGGGCTGCTTTGTGACGCCAGCGGCCCTTTGTCCCCTCTGTTGAATTATTCATCCTGAGAGATGAATTATTAATTTCCAATTTTGTATAGCAAATGCCAGCCAACCAGGTAGAAATGGGGTTGGTATTCTGGGCAGGGAGCCACAGACCTCCCCAGGTGCCCTGAAGCACAGGCCTTCGGGGCCAAGAAATTATGCAAGAATCTGCAAGGGGCTCACCCTGGAATGTATTTCATTGAGGGTGAAGTTGGCACAAGAGCATGGTGCCCTGAAGTGGCTGGGCTCCCTCCTCCCCTGGCTCCCAGGCCCCTTCCCCTCCTGGCAATCCCGACTGCCTCTGGTGCTGGGCTGCACGCTTGTCCAGAGTAGGCTCAGCTGTGTTCAGCAGAGTTTGAGTTTTTTGAGTTTGATTCTGAGCCTAGAATCCTGGTGGCCCTGGGTTAGTCACATAGGGATTCTAAACCTCAGCACTATTGATCTTTTGGCCAAGATACTTCTTTTTGGGGGACAGTTCTATGCACTGTAAGATGTTGAGCAGCATTCCTGGCCTCTACCCCCTACATGCCAGCAGCACACCTCCCTCTCCCCCGAGTTGTGGTGACCAGAAAGGTCTCTAGACATCGTCAAGTGTCCCCTGTGGGGCAAAACTGCTCCCACTTGACGGCCGCTAGGTTGGTTCTGTCACTTCTTTCATTTTTTTTTTCTTTCTTTTTCTTCATCTCATCTGTGAAGTGGGGATCCAAGTAGCGATTACCAGGGTGAGATGATGATGATGCCCTGAGATCCCATATGTGAAGTCTCAGCGTGTTTGGAGTCTCCTCCTTGGGACGTTTCTGTTATACGAATTGATGGTTCTCTTTTATGCTCAAGTCCATGACGCGGTCAGGATTGTGTTCAGCTGCCAGTAACGGAACATGCCCCTTAAAGTGGCTTGGACCATGAAGGGCAGTGATTCACATAACTGGAGACCCAGAAATAGGTTGAGCTCTTAGGTTTGGTTGATTCAGCAACTCATCCATGTCCTCATCCTCTGTCTCTTTGCTCTGCCATGCAACCGTGAGGGCTCTGACGGAGGTGGGTTCACTTCAGAGTCTGAGGACGGCCTCCTACAGCCATTGGCATCGTGGGCTTTCTTACTAGTATTGACTTCAATGCCAACAAGAACACATCTGTCCCTGTAGTCCAAACCAGAGCCCTTCAAGTCTCACCCCTGCAATTTGGGATGGAATCGCCTCCCCCAGGGTGTGGCTGTGTAGATACCTAAATGCACCTCTAAGCACCGACCGGATCCAGCGACTCTTCCTGAACCAATCACTGTAGCTGGAGGGGAAGAACGGACTTAGTTGATTGGATGAACCCGGAACTTGACCAACCCTTGGAGTGGAGGACATGGGAAGATGGGGAGGTCAGCCTCACCCAACCACAAGAACTGACAGTGTGGGGTAGGTGAGGGCTTGGCTTCCCAATCCCCAAATAGGGATGCTGCTACCAGAAAAGGCAGAATGGATTCTGGGCGGGCAAGAATGAGAGGTGTCCATTGTCTGAGGTCAAGAGAGCAGCTGGGGGTGGGGACATGTCCGCGTACCTGTAGAGTGGACCAGACATCTGAGTGTAGGTCTTCAGGTGCTCTGGGGCTCACCTTTTATTCCAACCAGTGATGGATGCGCTCAGTTGCAACTGGACAACGCCTCATCTCTCTCACTTTATGCCTCCGGGGTGCGGTACCTGTGAGGCTCATTACTTAGCATGTGCGACCTGGAAGTGTGAGATGGTAACCAATGGGAATGGCAGCTGAGGGCCAAATGCTTCCTCCTTTATTCCTCAGAGTGGATGCTTCCAGGGTGTATTTCCCAAGGCATCTCAGCAGGTCCTGAGGAATCGAGCCACCCGTCACCCAGATTGGAGCCCCTCACGGCCCACCCTCATTCTGGCTCCTGCTCCTGGCCTGTCTTTTACTCCTACTTCCTGGGGCCACTTGCTAGATAGACTATCAATACAGAAGCGTTTATCTCAGACTCTACTTTTGGGGGAACCCAGGATAAGTCATAGATTTTTAGGTAGTCTAAGATTTAGATGTAAGCCTTTATACTTTTTAGACAACTTGTGGACATTTTTAAAAAGTCAGTTTTGTGTCTTTAAATTGGCCTCCTGCCTGGTGGAGAACACCTCAGATTGGGGTGTTCTCAGAAGACACTGTATCCAGGGGTTGAAAAGTCAAGACTGGTTTGGCTCAATGGATAGAGCGTCGGCCCATTGACTGAGGGGTCCTGGGTTTGAATCCGGTCAAGGGCGTGTACCTTGGTTGTGGGCTCGATCCCCAGTTGGGGGGGTGTAGGAGGCAGCTGACCGATGTTTCTCTCTCATTGATGTTTCTAACTCTCTATCCTTCTCCCTTCCTCTCTGTAAAAATCAATAAAATATATTTAAAAAAAAAAAAAAAAAAAGACTCCCCTTGTCCAGATACACCAAGGTTTCAGGTTCAATCCCTGGTCAGGGCACGTTCGAGAATCAACCAATGAATGCATAGATAAGTGGAACAACAAATCGATGTCTCTCTCTCTCCCTCCCTTCCTCTTTCTCCCTAAATTAAAAATTTAAAAAGAAAGTCCAGACTCTTGAGATCCAGTGAGCCTCAGGCCTTTCCTGGCAGGGGGGCAGCAGCCTGCCAGCTGCTGTGCCCCGGGTGGGCAGGCAGGCAGGCAGCAGGGGCGACCCAAGATGAACTGCTCCCCGGGGAAAGCTGTCAGGAGCTGACTGCAGGCCTTGAGAACTTCATCAAGATATCCCCAGCCAAAACCAGAAGCCTGCCCTGCCTCCAGCCGAACCCCTGTGATTCTGACTAACGTGCCCGGACACCCACGTGCCCCTAACTCCACTCGAGCATCAAGTGCTCGCTTGGGGTGGCCTGCCAGTGACAAGGCACCAAGCAAGCAGCCTTGGCGGAGATCGTGAGAGGGCCCTGGACAGCGGGCCGCCTCCCTTTCCTTTGCTGCCTTGTCTCTCGCCCACTGGCTGCAGACATATGTTGCTGTGTGTCTCTGCTTCCTGCACCCCCCGAGCTCAATTTCCTCTACCCGTACCCACTGACAATCCCTGACACTGTTCAGATGAATGCCCTATTTTCTCAGCCTCCTGGCTGCCGCCCATTCACCTACTGTGCCCCCCTCCTGGTGGGGCCCTCAGCCACCTCTCCTGGGCACAAGCCTTGCTCGTTGCTGCCAAGGAAGCCAGCAGCCCGATGCGTTTGCCTTTTGACAATCCTCTAGCTCCCCGACAGAAAACCACAGCGGTGCCAGAGGGCCACGGAGGAAGCCCCGTTTGTGCTTGTGGTCAGGATTCCAGGGGAACTGCGAGGCAGGACCGCATGGTTACTGAATAGCCCCAATCTGACTGCGTCACCCCTCGGCTTCATGTTTTTCAGTGGCGCCCCCCTGGCTGTTCAAGGGCCTGTGTGGGGCACTTAAGCCTCTCAACCTTGTCTCGTCTTGTGCCACAACTTCCCACGATTGAGCCTATCGCCCATGACCATCCCACACTCCGTCCAGCTCCCATGCCTAGGCCCAGCTGTTCCCACTGCATAGGATGCACTTCCTACTCTTTATTTTTATTTTATTGATGTTTTTACAGAGAGGAAACATTGATGAAAGAGAAACATCAATCAGCTGCCTCCTGCACACCCGCCACTGGGGATGTGCCCGCAACCAAGGTACACGCCCTTGACTGGAATCGAACCTGGGACCCTTTGAGTCCGCAGGCCGACACACTACCCACTGAGCAAACCGGTCAGGGCTGCACTTCCTACTCTTGTTCCCCTAGTACCTGACTTGCTTTGAATCCATTTTCAGCTTTCAGCTCACTGACACCTCCTCCAGGGAGCCTTCCTTACTTTTCCAAACTGAGTGAGGTTCCTCCTATAAGCTCCCAAATTTCCTAAAATTAGCACATTGCCCGGTACCTACATCTATCTATGTGTTTGTCTCCTGCAGCAGGCAATGAATAATTCCTAGACATTTAGGAATGTATCCCTAGCTTACTCATCAATCCCTCTGGGCCAACCACTGCGCCTGATGAGAGAAGGTACTCAATAAGTGTTTGTTGAGTACAAATTAGACTTCAACGTGTCTAATAATTTGAGCTTCAGAGGAAATGAGATCTTAGGTTTTATATAATAACCAAAAGTAGAAAAAATAATTCATGTGTGAGTGCATGCTATTTCTACGCTTTTATTTAACATTACAGGACCAACCTTTCTTTCTCTCTTTTTTTTTTTTTTCCCATCTTGGAATCGTGGCCTTCGGAGTTAAAAGGAGATTTAGAAGTGGTCCCATCCTTCCGCTTCGTTCTCAGAGGCGCTGAGTCCAAAGTGGTGGCTGGCCCCAAGTCACCCACCAAAATGACAACTCTAGTTTCCTAACTTCCCGACTGACGTGGGATGCCACCTTCCTGCCCCACAGCCCGAGCGCTTTCCTGAGGCGCTTTCTCCACTTCGGGATCGGAACAGGAAAGCACTTTGAAACGAGGACTCTGCAGCACCAACGGGTCGTAGTTCGACTCGCTACAATCCCTTCTTGAGAGCCCAACGACAGATCAAGAACTTGATACTTCCTCTGGACCTCTCACCACTGCTGGTGGGCGGGGCAATGGAATTGGTACAACCACTTTGGAAAACTGGTTGGGACAAGTTTTTCCCAAAGCTGAACCGCCACCTCCTCTAGGACCAGAAATTCCTCTCCTACCTCTGACTCCCATCAGAAACAAGCCCTGATGCCCTGGCCAGGTGTGCTCAGTGGTTAGAGCGTTTGCCCGTGCTCCAAAGGGTTGCAGGTTGGATTACCGGTCAGAGGCACACACCTGGATTACAGGTTCTGTCCCGTACGTGGAAGGCAACCAGTCTGTTTCTCTCTCCCTCCCTCCCTTCCACTCTCTCTGAAAATCCATGGGAAACATATATTCAGGTGAGGATTAACAAAAAACACTTTTAAAAAAAGAAATGAGCCCTGACCGGTTTGGCTCAGTGGATAGAGCGTCGGCCTGCGGGCTGAAGGGTCCCAGGTTCGATTCCGGTCAAGGGCATGTACCTTGGTTGTGGGCACATCCTCAGTGGGAGGTGTGCAGGAGGCAGCTGATCGATGTTTCTCTCTCATCGATGTTTCTAACTCTCTATTCCTCTCCCTTCCTCTCTGTAAAAAATCAATAAAATATATTTTAAAAAAAGAAATGAGCACCTAGGTCCATCAAATGGCATATACAAGAAGGGTCATAGCAGCCTTATCCACAGCATCCAAAAATTGGACACAATGCAAGTGCCATCCACAGAAGAAGGAGAAATATTTGTGATAGACTACACAATAATGAAAAACAGCGAATCTCTACTACATGCCAAATCATGGATGAAAGGGAGAGAAGCCAGATGTCACAGAGAATATGCTGTATGATTCTATTTATGTCCAAGTTCAAAATAGGACAAACTACTTTATGGTGACAAAAGTGGTTATGTCGGAAGGGGGAGTTGACTTAAAGGGGGCACGGGGGACACTCTGGGGCTGATAACACTTTCTATCTTGATAGAGGTGTTGGTTACATGGGTGTTTCATACATAACCTTCATCAGGCTGGACACCTAAAATTTATGTGCTTTGGCCCTAGTCGGTGTGGCTCAGTGGATAGAGCGTCGGCCTGTGGACTGAAGGGTCCCAGGTTCGATTCCATTCAAGGGCACATGCCCAGGTTGCGGGCTTGATCCCTAGTGGGGGGCATGCAGGAGGCAGCCGATCAATGATTCTCTCTCATCGTGGATGTTTCTATCTCTCTCTCCCTCTCCCTTCCTCTTTGAAATCAACAAAAATATATTAAAAATCGATCAAAAATAAAATTAAATAAAAAATAGAAGATTTATGTGCTTTATATGTGAAATAAATTTTTACAAATATATGGTACTTCCCAAACTGGTGCGGTCTGAATAAGGCCTGTAGTCTTGTCGATTGCATTGTGCCAATTAATTTCCTGGTTTTGATAATGCGTTGTAGTTATCTGAGGTGTCCCCACTGGGGAAGCAGGGTGAGGGGTTCACAGAACCTCACTCTACTAGTTTCCAAACTTTGTGTGAGTCGAAGTATTTCAAAACACAAAGTTTGAAAAATTTGTATGATCTCAACTCTCCATTACAAAATCAGACAGTAACCCTATTACTTTTTCACTCACACTTGTCCCTTCCTTCAGCCAAATTTATAAATCAAATAAATTTCTTTTCTAAGTGGTTCTAGAAACCCTCCTTCTTTTTCCCTCCTTCTCTTGAATATCAGTGAACCTGGCCTGTCCCTCTTCCCTGCCCCCCTCTGCCTGGGTCACCCCACTTCAGTGGATGCCTGCTCCAGGAGGGCATCGCCATAGGATCTTGAATCCAAGGGCCAAGAAGCCTAGAATTCTTCATTTCGCTCTCCTCCCCGGACCGACCCCTGGTGACCCACGGCCAGGCCTCTAATTTGTAAGTCTGGGCTTACCTGTTTGGAAAATGGGTTGAATAATAAATGCCTCCCTCACCAGGGTGTTGAACTTTAATTACTGTTTGCCACACTGCTTGAGATGTCCAGATGAAAGGCAGTTTTAAAAGCCCATGTTACTGGCATTAGTAATAAAGCTGAGGAATCTGTTTATGGGTTTGCAAGGTTGTCATAAATGGGGGGAAGGGGGCGGGGGCGGGAAGGTTGCTGTTATGTGGAAAACCTTGCCCAAAAAGCAGCCACAGAGCCTGGTCGGTATAAATAGCAAGAACATGTTGTACCTCAAACAGCTTCACAAATTTCACATTCTTCCGTGCCGCTGAAAAGATAGAACCCACACTTCCCCACACTGAAAACAAGGCGTTACCTGGGGTTAGAAGGCAGGGAATGCAGGAGCCAGTTTTGGGCTGAAAACCATTCTCAGCTCTCCTTGCCACTGACAAGAAAAACGCAGTGAAAGCACGGGGTTCTTTATTTTTACCATCAGTGCTTTGGTCTTTCCTTTTGCATTTGATCACATTTCTACCAATAGAGCAGCTAGCTAATAAGGACTTGTAGAAACCTACCATTTGTTGTGTGCATGTGAGCACTTTTTAAAGGGAGGTTAGGATAAAACAAAAAGCCAAAACTCAGCCCCTGCCCTTAAAGTGTTTACCATCAAGCCAGAAGATAAATAGGAGTGAGCGGCCTATATTTAGGATTTATTTCATGGTGCCCTGTTATTAATAATAACCGCCCCCTTTGGAGTGTCCAAAGCCCTTTGAAATGCATTACTTCATTGGATCCACTGACAATGCTGGGATTGCAAGCTCTGGCTTGAGGGTGGGAAACCTCAGAGAGAAGTGACTTTCCCAAGGCCACACAGCCTACACGTGATGGTGTTGGGACTTGGACTTAGTCTTGGGAATTGGCAAGGTCTAGAGCAGCGATTTTCAAATGGTGTGCCACAAGAATTTTTAAAACGTGTCATTCCTAACTAGTCAGGGGCACTGACCTCTTTGCCTTTACATTGTTAAATAAAAAAAATGACAACAATAGATGTCTAATGTGAATGAATCAAAATTATATCTTTTCTTTTTCGGATCGGCAAAAAAAAAATTTTTTTTGGTGTGCCGCAGAATTTTAGTAATGAGTTTAAGTGTGCCATGGCATGACAAAGGTTAAAATCACGGTCCAGAGAGAGGAATCTAGTGGAAGGTTCTAGTGTTCTTTCCACTGTACTGCCACTCCTGGTAGCTACTCAAGGAAAGCCCTGGCCTTTTGGCCGAGGTTCAAGGCCAGCCTACACCAAAGACCAATGCCACATAGCATCTGATCAGAGGGAGGACTGGTGCAGAGGTTAAGGGTATGCGCCTCGGACTCAGAAGCTCTGGTTTGATTCCTGTTAATTGCTATGTGCGTTGGGACAAAGGACCTGGCTTTGCTGAGCTTTAGTTTCCTTATCTATTAAATGGAGATATAATGACACCGTTTTCTTCTTCACTAGGTTCTGTTAAAAGAGAATCTATGGAGAGCACTCAGCCCAGTGCCCCGCCCACACACACACACCCCAGATTGGCTTTGCTAAAGGTTATCAGGTTGAGACCTTAGTACCCAAATGAATGGTAAATGGTACCTTCACCCCTGAAAGGAACCATCTTGGGCGAAGAACTCAAATGAATTAAAACAAACAAACAAACAAACAGCCCAACTTTTATTTTGAGATAATTGTAGATTTACATGCACTTGTAAAAAATAGTACCCAGAGAGATCCCCTATGTTGTTTATCCATTTCCTCCTCATGATAATATCGTGTCTGACTAGAGTACAATGTCACAACCAGGAAACTGACACAGTTGACCCACGTTGTCTGTATTTCGCCAGTTTACATGCACTCATGTATGGCACATGTGTGTTTAGTTCTATGAAATTACACCACACGTGTAGGTTGGTTTGACCACCACCTCGATCAAGATGCAGAATGGTTCCATTGTAAGGACCCCTCCTGTAACTCTTTTAGAATCACATCCTTCTCCTTCCCTCTTCGTTTCCCTAACTCCTGACAACCATACCTCTCTTCTCCAGCTCTACAATTTTGTCACTTCAAAAAAATTATATATGTATTCATATATTCTAACTGGATGTAGCCTTTTGAGGTTGGCTTTTTTTCTTTCAGCGTAATCCCTCAAGATCTCAGGATGACGTCGCAGGTATCAATATTTCCTTCCTTTCTATTGCTTCATAGTGTTCCATGGTATGGACGTAGCAGCTTGTTTTACATTCACCCGCCGCAGGATATTTGGTTTGCTTCCAATTTGGGGAAATCGTGGCTAAGGCTGTGAACAATCACGTACAGGTTTTTGTGTGACCATCTTTTCATTTCTCTGGAGTAGGTGCCCTAGAGTATGATGGCTGGCCCTCGCTGGTTTGGCTCGGTGGATAGAGCATCGGCCCGTGGACTGAAGGGTCCCGGGTTCGATTCCGGTCAAGGGCACCTGCCCGGGTTGCGGGCTTGATCCCCAGTAGGGGGCGTGCAGGAGGCAGCCAAGCAATGATTCTCTCTCATCACTGATGTTTCTCTCTCCCTCTTCCTCTGTGAAATCAATAAAAGAAATATTTTTGAAAAAGAGTATAATTGCCGGATATTGGCAACTGTCTGTTCAGTTGTGTCAGACACTGCCACGCGTTGGGGCAGAGCGACCCTGCCATTTTCCATCCCCGGCAGCAATGCTCCTCTGCACCGTCACCAGCATTTAGTCTTATCACTATGGCTTACTGCAGTCATTCCGATAAGCGTGTCGTGACATCTCCCTGTGGTTTCAGTTCGCGTCTCCCTTCTGACTAGTGAGGCGCCTGCTCACGTGCTCATTGCCATGTGTGCACTCTCCTCCACGAGATGCCTGTTCGTGCCTGTAGCCTGTTTTCCCATTGGATGGTTTGCCTTTCACCGCTGCGTTTCAGAGTTCGTTGTCAGAGACGTGGCTCACAGGTATTTTCCCACAGTCTGTAGCTTGTCTTTCCATCTTCTCCACAGGGGCTTTAATGTGGTCCAACTGAGTGAGGATCGTTTCCTTTCATTGGTTATGTTCTCGGGGTCAAGTCTAAAACCTTTATGCCTAGCCTTAGATCTCAAAGATTTCCTCCCCCACCCCATAAGAGTTTAATAGTTTTACATTTTACATTTAAATCCGTGATCCATTTTGAGTTAAATTTTGGATATGATGTATGGTTTAGGTCAGTGGTCGGCAAACTCATTAGTCAACAGAGCCAAATAGCAACAGGACAACGATTGAAATGTCTTTTGAGAGCCACATTTTTTAAGCTTAAACTTCTTCTAACGCCACTTCTTCAAAATAGACTCGCCCAGGCCGTGGTATTTTGGGGAAGAGCCACACTCAAGGGGCCAAAGAGCCGCATGTGGCTCGCGAGCCGCAGTTTGCTGACCATGGATTTAGGTCAATGTCTTGCGTTTTGTTTTTTTTGTTTGTTTTTGTTTTTGTCCATGAATGTTCAATGACTCCGGTACCATTTGTTTGGACCGCCTTCTTCTAGTGAGTGGCTTTTACACCTCTGTCAAAAATCAATTGGGTGTATTTGTGTAGATCTACTTTTGGGCCAAGATCCCAGAGCAATTTTGATTCAAATATTGAACTTGGGTGAAAAAAAAAAAAACCCCACAAGAAATCAATCTATACAAAGACTGAATGAAGACCAACGCGAGAAGCACTTATCAAACAATCTAATGCTCTGTGTAATTAAGTGCGAAAGCGTAAGAAATTGACTGTGGGTACCCTGATCATTCAAACATGGACCCAGGGAAGTGGCCCAGAGCAGCAGAGTGTATGGAAACGGGCCCTGACTTCGAAGCCAGGGAGACCTGCAATTGGACTGTGATTCCATCTTTTATCACCTGAGAGCCGCTGGGCAGGTAAGTGAGGTGCCAAGCCTCCCGGAGCCTCACCTTCTCTACTGTTCAATGGCGATCCTGTCACCTGCCTCACAGGATTAGTTTGTGGACTAATGAGATGGGGGGACTACGCTGCGGCTAACAGTGAACTTGGTCCAAGTCGCTATCTTAGGGACAGATAGGAGGTAAGCGATGGTTTGGGAGTGTTACCTCGTATTCTCTACCATACTCCTCCCAAACATCCAAAGCAAACACGCACTGTCAGTAAAAGGTGTGCTTGCTATGCCAATGTGCCTTGCAAATGCAGCTTGGAGACATTTCTCAGCCCCTCTCTTCAGCCCAGTTCCTGCTCTCAAACCCTTCTCTTGTAGAAATCGCAGAGACGCTACAGGTCTACAATGCAGGTTGGGCATCTTTTCTACTGCGCATCAGAGCTGCGTGGTTTTGTCCTCAGGACTGGCATCCAAGGGTCCCCATTTCAACCTGGTCTGGCTACTGACCTCCCCGGGAAAGGAGGTTCATTTTCATTCTTTGGACAGCAGCTTTTCCCCTAGACAGCGGATCAAGCTTAGTACCTACCTCCCAAGGCAGCTTAGGAGGGCCAAATAAAGGAATAAAAAAATAAAATCACAAAACGGAGAATACATAGTGGATCTCCTCATACCTTAATGTGTTGAGCAGGGGTTGGTAATGGCTTGGGCCCAAATCCTACCCCTGCCCCCCTCCCCCCCCCCCACACACATCTATTTTTGTATGGTCTGAGATATCAAATAATGTTTGCATTTTGAAGGGTTTTTAAAAGAGAGAAAGGGAGGAAGGAAGGAAGTTAGGAAAAAAGGGAGGGAGGAAGGGAGAAAGGTAAGAAAGAAAGAAAGAATATGCCATAGAGTCATATTTGGTTTGCAAATTTTAAAATATGTACTACCTGGCCCTTTTCAGAAAAAGTTTGTTGGTCCCTGTTGTAGAGATAAAACTGAGGCTCAGAGAAAGGGAGGATGTCATATCCTTGAAGTGATATAACAAGGAAATGGTCAAATTATGCATCTATTCATCCGCCCAAAATACATAGATTGGACTCCCTTTATATACAAAAACATGGCACAGTTAGTATAGTATTTCCCAAAGTGGGTTCCAAGGAGGGTTCCCAGGAACAACAACTCCTTAGCTCAAATGAGCTCTGGGAACTCTGAAAACTCCACAACCTTTTCTTATGGTCACTATGTACATCCGCATATCAAGGCTTTGAGAAGTCCTGCAGCAAAGACAATAACCTGATCACCTTTGTTGAAGTCATCATGTCCTAAATTTATTGAGCTGGAAAACCCTTGTTGTGTCCTGTTGAATTTGATGATAGCTATGCAGTATCATGCCTCAGAAACAAATTCTGAAATCGTAGGCCCATCACTTGAAAGCTGGCCCAGCCATTTCCTTGCTTTCAGGACCCCCGAGCAAGTAACCCAGCCTCTCTGAGTCTCATTGGTGGAAAGTGAAGACTCATTCCCACCTACCTCTCTGACCCCATTTCCTGCTTTGAGAGCCAGATTTCCCCCACAGAGGCATGCTTGGCAATTTTCCATGTCATTGGGCTGGCGTTAGAGAATGCTAATGCTTTATTTATTTTTTTCTCTCTGGTTGGATATAATTTTGTAATTTCCCAGAAAAACGGAGGCCTCCAGATCACACCAGTGCACTTGGATGCCATGGATGCCCTAGTAAAGGGTGATGGTATGGGTCAGGTTCTAGAACACTCCACCTAAAAGAAGTCAAGAACGTAGGGCATTTATGGAGACAGATGGAATACAGCCAATAAAAGTATCTGTCAACATCCAGAGACTGGCTGGAACGGGCCTGATTATTTCCTAGAGGTGCTGATGAAGGAATTCGTAGTATTAGAAGAATGCAGCTCTTATGGAATCCAGCCTATACTCTATGATTAACACAGCATTAAATCATAGAAATTCAGCAAGATTCCGGTCTTAGAATGGCAAGCCTGCCCCAGAGAAAGATGCCCAAATAAATCTCTGCTTCCTCCAATTGGTTGGTTCAGTGAATAAGTTGGCTTGCTTTTGCCTGCGGGTCTTTGCGTATGCTGTTCCCTCACCCCGAGTTGCCCCTTTTCTTACTTTTGCCTAATTCACTGGTACGCTTCCAGTTTCTGCATCACTGTTGCCTGGACCCCTCTAAGACTGAGGTAGGTTCCCTACCTAACCATTGCCATACATCCTGTATCTTCTCCATCAAAGGACTTACCTGGCCTTCTGTTGACTCTGTCCTGCCACCTGGATTCTAAGTCCCAAGAAGGCAGGGACTGGCTTTGTCTTGGTCACTGTGGCATCTGCAGAGTCTGGTGTGGTGCTAGACAAAGGGATGACTCAACAAACATTTGCAATAAGCAAAGAGATTCACTGAGTGAGTGTGTGCACTCTTTGGACTCCTTGATTCTCAGACACCTTGGGGAGATTGAGGCAGCTCAGCAGACTCCCTAGAGCCGTAGTCGGCAAACTGCAGCTCGTGAGCCACATGCAGCTCTTTGGCCCCTTGAGTGTGGCTCTTCCACAAAATACCACGGCCTGGGTGAGTCTGTTTTGAGGAAGTGGCGTTAGAAGAAGTTTAAAAAATTTGGCTCTCAAAAGAGATTTCCATCATTGTCCTGTTGATATTTGGCTCTGTTGACTAAGGAGTTTGCTGACCACTGCCTAGAGGTGTGGATGGAGCTGGAAATGGGACCAAGACCCTCTGACACTAGGTGTGAGATGCTGCCTCATACCCCTTGACCACGTCTCAAATAATTGACTTCCTCCCTACCAGAGTGTCCATGGCCTCATTCTAGTCTTTCTATTTTGGAGAATTATTTTATAACAAAGGGGGTCTTGGGGTAGAGCAACACTTCTCTCATTCCTAGGAGTAGGAGAAAGGTGTGCTTTTGGACCCTTGGATTTAAATGAGTCAGCAAATCCCTGTTAATTCTCTTCCCTTGCTGGGTCTTGTCTGCTTCTCATTCAGCAGAGGAGAAAGCCAGCCTGTGTCACCCATGATTTATGCCCTGCTGTTTGCTCTCTTCCCCTAGAACATTAAACACCCTGAGCAGAGGGGGATGAGGAGGTAATCTCAGGATGCCTGGCTGCCAGACGGGTGTCTGGGCGGGCTCTCTGCTCCAGTGGGAAACGAGAGGAGGTTGAAACGTGAAAAAAAGAAACAAGAAAAAGAAAAAGACCCATGGGGCTCCTACATAAAAGGAACAAGGGAGCCTCTGTTTGCTTCAACCTCTGCAAAACACATTGGCCTCTGAGCTGAGAGACCTGGGTACTTGCTTCACTTGTTTGCTGAGCGCCTTTTGGGCAAGACTTTCCTCTCTCGGAGTCTCAGTTTCCCCCGGTTGTTAAAGGAGGGTCTGGAAGGGTTGAGCTCGCCACTGCCTCAGGGATCTGAATGAAGCTAGTTGGTGCGGAGGCCTTGCGTGGAGAGAGGAGCGTAGTGCAGTGGTTAACCGTGTGGACTCCAGCTTCACCTCCCACTGGCTGTGTGGCCGTGGCCTTGGGCAAGCTCCTTGCCTCTCTGAGTCTCACCTGCATGAGTGGCTGAGGACTAAAGTGCCCATTGGTACTGGCACCGAGCCAGTGCTTTTTTAAAATATATTTTTATTGATTTCAGAGAGGAAGGGAGAGAGAGAGAGAGAAACATCAATGATGAGGGAGAATCATTGATCGGCTGCCTCCTGCACACCCCACACTGGGGAACAAGACTATAACCTGGCCCTAACTGGTTTGGCTCAGTGGATAGAGCGTCGGCCTGCAGACTGATGGGTCCCAGGTTCGATTCCGCTCAAGGGCATGTACCTTGGTTGCAGGCACATCCCCAGTAGGGGGTGTGCAGGAGGCAGCTGATTGATGTTTCTCTCTCACCGATGTTTCTAACTCTCTATCCCTCTCCCTTCCTCTCTGTAAAAAAAATCAATAAAATATATATAAAAAAAAAACAACACACCACCACCAACAAAAAACCCATAACCTGGCCATGTGCCCTGACCAGAAATCGAACCGTGACCTCATGGTTCATAGGCCCACGCTCAACCACTGAGCCACACCAGCTTAGCTGAGCCAGTACTTAATAAGAGTCAGCCTGAGGTGGTTCCCACGTGTGGCCTTGGTGTTTCTCTACCTGAGCTCCCTGCTTGGGGCCTGGCTGATGGGGGCAGGGCATCCCCGCCGGCACTTGGAAACTCTGGGCAGAAGGGAGGAGGAGCTATTTTCAGTGGATTCTGGTTCTATTTGTGGCTGTGAGTTGGCCCAGGCTGCAGGGGAAGCTTTCGGTAGAGCAAGCTGGGTTCTGAAACGGGTGTATTGTCTAACATCAAGAGGGCTAGGGAGAGGAGAGGGAGGGGGAAAGGGTCCCAGGGTCCTCCTCCCTGGCAATCCCTTGCTATCCCGTTCTTGTCAATTTCATCTCCTCGGCCTTCTCTGGGGGAATTAGGAGTCGCAGGACCGGCCTTTCCAAGGCGGATTTAGTAACGCGGAGCAATCCATCAATCCATCAACGTGGTTAACACAGTGTTCCCAAGCACACAGCACTGGTTTTCTCAAGCTGAGGCGAGATTTGTATTCCTGGCGGAAGTGCGGCTTATTTGTTAAGGCGTGAGGAAGTTATTGATCCAAGTGTAGAGGAAGCACTCTCATTTCCCACTGGACCCTGGGGCCGTACCTGGCCACAACCCTCCTGCCCCCAAGTCCCCGCCATGTGACTAAGCAGCTTGCTTGACATGTTCACTTCTCTAGGCCTCAGTTTCGTCATTTATTGTAATTTGGGGGTGGGGGACCTACCCCGGAAGGCTTTAGGAGTTCTTGAGTTCTTTCCAGCTGCAATTCTCTGATGCTCTGATGCAATAATCAAACAAGGGAAGTCTGATCCTTTCATCAGAGAATGGTCGGCAAGACTGGGAGGCTCTGAAGAGGAGGTGACCTTGTACCCTGTGATTTTCCGGATGGGAAAACTGAGGCCCCGAGGGTGGGGTCAGGTCAGACAGTGAGTCAGCTGGGTCAGGAATCCAGGCCTCTTACCTCCCATCGCAGCAGGCCTTCCCTGACACTGGGCTGCCAGGCACCTCTCCCTGGGAGGGGAACAGGGTGGAGGCGCACCGACTGAGCACTTCTGTGCCTGTGTTAACTCATGTAACCCCCCCAGTCATCCATTTTCTGGATGGAGTGACCCACATAGTAAGGTCTGGTGGCAGGTCTGCCTCATTAAAAACTCAATCACTATTTGAGTGTTTCCCCAAATTCAGTCATTTGGATACTATCCTCATTCATTAAAAAAAAAAAATGTTTTAATTGATTTCAGAGAAGAAGGGAGAGGGAGAGAGAGAGAGAGAAAGAGAGAGAGACATCAATGATGAGACAGAGGAGAGACTCTTTGATCGGCTGCCTCCTGCAGGACCCCTACTGGGGATCAAGCTGGCAACCCAGGCATGTGCCCTTGACTGGAATTGAACCAGGGACCCTTCAGTCCACAGGCTGACTCGCTATCCACGGAGCCAAACCAGCGAGGGTCCTCATTAATTTTTGACATAATTAGCTTTGTACTAATATTCACTTCATGTTTTTCTTTAAACCAATTCGTAATTTTAAGTAAATGTAGCTTCATCCTAAGCAAAGAGATCTGTGATACTAAGCTTGATCTGTTATACTTTTCCAAATATATATATTAAACATAACTATTTAAATTTAAAAAATCCATGCACCGACTAAAAAATGTCTTTGGGGTTGAGACATTCCAATGAATACTTTAATTGGTTCTCAAACTTATTGGTTTCTTTAAAATTACTGAGGTCCCTACAGAGCTCTTGTTTATGTAAGTGATGTCAGTTGATATTTACCTTGCTAGGAATTAACACTGACAATATATTAAATGATTTATTCACCTATCAAAATAACATGATTGGAAACTTATGACATTAGCACAGTGCTCGGCAAACCGCGGCTCGCGAGCCACATGCGGCTCTTTGGCCCCTTGAGTGTGGCTCTTCCACAAAATACCACGTGCGGGCGGGCACGTACAGTGCGATTGAAACTTCGTAGCCCATGCACAGAAGTCGGTTTTCGGCCTGGGCAAGTCTATTTTGAAGAAGTGGCGTTAGAAGAAGTTTAAGTTTAAAAAATTTGGCCCTCAAAAGAAATTTCAATCGTTGTACTCTTGATAATGAATTTGCTCTGTTGACTAATGAATTTGCCAACCACTGCATTAGCATAAAACCATGTCTTTATGAAAAATAACTACTTCGCAACACAAAAATTTAGTGAGAATGGCATTGTTTTATGTATTTGCAGGTCTCATTAGAGTTTGACTTAATAGAAGAATTTTGCATTCTCATCTTTGCTTCTGCATTATCTGTGGCAACGTGTTTAAGTTTAAATAAATGAAGATAATCCAGCCTCATACAATTAAGATAATTGTGGTTATTCCTATTTGGTATCACACTAAAACTTGATAAGTGGTAGTTTCTTAAAGTTTAGTTGCATAGATTGGTAGGAATTATTTTGTTTTTGTACTCTGAAACCACTGATTTATCTTGCACTTTGAATGGATCTTTTATTCAGGCATGATTTGGTAACTTCACACACTGGTCATTTGGAAAATATTGGTTCACTGGGTTATGCAGCTTTTTCAAACGTTGGCACATTTCAGATACAATATCAAAAATGGGCTTTTGCTAATATCACCACAATCTAAGCGGTAAAAACATCAGGGATTAGAAAATTGTCACGTTCATGGTGGAACATTCAAGTTTTCCAAAATTGTAATTAAGCTAGAATTGTACCATTGGCAACAAATACTGTCAGCTGTTTTACTTCACGTGACAAGTTCATTTCGTACATTTGAAAGAAACTGCCTGCCGAATGTCCAAGTCTGGATAACTGTAGTCTGCATGTTGACCATTCTTTCAAACGAAGTAAAAATAGGGTTGTTGTTTTTTTGTTTTTTTTTCACCGTTCCCCCCCTAATAAAAGAGGCCAGTTCAGCTTGCAACTCGAACACTCGCACACATGCTTTCTGTGTGGGGAGTAACTGATGAATGGGTACAGGGTTTTATTTTAGCGTGATGAAAGGGTTTTGGAACTGGGTAGAGGTGGTGGTTGCACAAGGTTGTGAATGTTCTGAATGTCACTGAATGGCTCACTTTAAAATGGTTCGTCTTATGCTCGTTGAATTTCACCTCAATAAAACAGTGAAACAAAGTGCTTTATGCGTAATTTCCATCTAATCATAGAGACTATTAAAGACTTGTATTCCAGAGGCCTAGAGTTAATACAATTAATTTTCTTTTACTGCTTGGTCGAGGACATTCTTAAGTGAAACCAGCATTTTGTTGACTGCCAGAGCATGCCAGCGAAGGGGATAATGGCTGCCAGTACAGATGGGTACCACTGCCTGGATTTGTGGCACCGATTTTACCATCGTCAGTGCAAATGTTAACATAGCTAAAAAAAGAAAAGAAAAGGTAAATAATTTCTTAGTATTATTATTAAAATAGTTTGGATCCACCTGGGTCTCTGAAAGAGTCTCAGGGCTCCCTAGGGACCCGGGGACCCCACTTTGAAGCCCCTTGCTGTATGCCGAACTTGAGTTCAGCTGACCCACCCCAGCAGTAGGGCTGCAGTGTGGATCCTTAAAAAAAACACACAAAACCTCTGGAAATTTGAATCACATCAACGTGGGCCCAATTCTAGTTGCCATCTGACCCGAGGGCAAATGGTTTCTCGAAAGCTGAGAGTCCTGGTTACCCTGTCTGCTGGGCTGGGAGGTCAAGGAGATGATGAGGGGTTAGGAGAGGCCGGGGATAATCCACCCAAAGCACCCACTGAAGGGGAAATGACTTCGGTCATTAAGCAGCAGGACCAAGTTTTGAGAAGGTTGCATTTTGGAGGCTTGAGGGACTCCGCCTTCCAGGGGCCCTGCTTGACCTTGGAAACCTCCATCACTCAACCTTCCATCTGTCCTCGGCCACTTCAAAGAGTCCCTGAGCAGCTGAAGAACAGTTTCAGCTTTGAAGATAGCAGGGGGGAGGAGGCTGAAAGGGTAGCAGGAGGAGGGGAGGGAGGTCAGTGGGGTCGAGGGGGCCCCTCAGGGGAGAAATAGGGCAGCAAGAAGCCCTCTGAGCCTGAATGCGTTTTCTGTCTTTTTTTTTTTTCTTTCTTGACTCATCACACAAAGTTTAGGGCTTTGTTTTCAGCCCAAGCCCCCTCAAATGCCATCCATTGGTCTGACTTGTTGTAGGGCACAAAAAAGTTTTCAAACTCATGTGACGTGAGGAATGCAGTGATTAGAACCCCACAGGGCCAACGGGGACACGGAGGCACAGGGAAGGGAAATAAAGAACAAGTGGAGGCGCTAAGATTCAAATTTGTCTTTAGCTACAGAGCAGGCTTCCTTCCCATTGCTTCTTGTTAGGCCCTTTCCTCGAAGTGAGTTTTCAAGGCCAGGCGTCAGTTTCTTATTTAGAGACAATCTACAAAGACCTGCCTTAACAGCAAGCAGGCGGGCAGCCGTGGGAATGAGGTTCAGTATGAAGTTTGAAAGCATGCTCTGGGAATCAAATCATCTGAATTCAAATCCCGATCCTCATATGTAAAATGAGGGAGAGTAACAATACCTGCTAATTGGGCGGTTAAAGTGACATTAGCTGCACATGTAAAGCACTCACATCGGGTCAGCACATCTTAAGGTTCAATCCATGTTAGTGATTCTGAGAACAAAGCGGCACAAGTAACGATTTTTTTGGGCACAGAGAAACACCTCTTGCGTCCTATATCTTAGTTGAAGATTCATTTTAAAATTCCTTAGTCCAGATTAAAAATAAACGTGATCGTCTGCCTAAAGACAGGTTAAAGTGATATGCCAACAATGCGCCCTCTCCTTGCGGTTCCCTGGGGAACTGTGGGATTGGCTGAGTGGATTCCAACAGCCTATTGGCTGAATCTTTGTCCTGGGCCTCCTCCTTGGGGGAGCTGCTCTGGAGTCAGGTGCTGGCTTTGATCCAAGCAGAGGCCACCCAACTATAAAAACCCATCCGCCAGCCTTCGCCTGAGCGGAGGTTTGGGTAGCAGAACTTGTGCCCAGAGGAGATGGAAACTGATGGGAACCTGGAGGAACAGGTGGGAAACCATGTATTTTATTTGACATTCATCTATCCTGGGCACTTACTATTTCCTCTCTTGTTCCATGAAGGCTATAATCATATAACAGAAAGGGGAAATGAGGACAAGTGAAAATAACAAATAGAAGTGCAAAGGTGCAAAGGTGAGATGGGAAAAACCACCGTTAATATGTGGGCCTCACCCCTGCCCCCCCCCCCCAAAAAAAAAAGGCCAGCAGTAGGCCACCACTGAGCTTCAAATATAGCCGAGGGCTTTCTGGAAGCCAAGATGAGATGATACACAATCAGCCTGCATAACAGAAAGGAAGAACATCTGTTTCTGTGAGAGGAAAGCAGATCCTTTCCTAACTTTGAACTCGAATGAATGTAATTTCTTACTTGGGACCTTCTTTCAGATGACGATGCCACAAAGTGGACAGTAAGGCATAATTTCTGTTGTCAGTTGGCTTTGGATTCGAATTTTGTTTTAGTTGCAGCTATTCTGGGCTGCAGTTTGTTAATCCGTAAAATGGAGATAATGATAGTATCTACATATTCAAGCTGTGAAGATTCAATTAGGTGAACTGTATAAATAAATATTAGCAAGTAGTTAACCAAGAAATTTGGCTGCCCATCACTTGTCATGCGAGGTTCTAGATACTGGGGATAACAAAACAAACAAGATCCTTATCTTCAAGTAGCTTTTACATTGTAATGGATAAACATGATAAAATGGTTAAATCATTGCGGAGAGTACTGTGGGGGAAAAAAACATAATACACCAAATGCAAGGATAGATTTCAGGCATTTTCCATCAAGTTAAGGGTGTAATGTAAAAAAGCACCTCTGTGGAGGTAAACCTGTTAGGGCCTGAGGTAATTCAGTCCCGGGATGTAAAATTCTGCAGGCTGTCTTGGATGGGTTACAATATATATTATTTTTGTTCGCGCTCACTTCATCCAGCTGAGCTTTAGTGGAAGCAGTTTGAAATGGTATATAAGCGGAACCTTGAGTACACTAAACTTACAAGCTTCTATTAAATTAGCTTTAATACTGGGTGCTGTCGTTCTAGTTCCCTGGTTAAGTAGAGTGAGGCGTTGTCTTGTCTAGAGAGCTATAGAGGTACGAAAATCTGCCTCCCCCCAAATCGGTAGACCACCTGTTTGTCCTTCCCTCTCCAGCTGGGCTTCTCCGCCAGCCTTTCCAGCGCCACGGGCATGCCTACGCTCCGAGGCCCCGCCCACCTCCAGGGGGGCGTGACCAACGACAAGGGCCCCGCCCCCTCCCAACCCTCGTCGGCCCGCCTTCTTTTCCCGACCGCCAGCTGAAGGCCCGAGCGTGCGCGCGCGCCCCCGCGCCCGGCCCGGCGTCGGGAGCGCGCTCTGTGTGGCCGCTGCCGCCATGTTGTTGTGGTTGTGAGGAGGAGGCGGCGACGGCGGAGGAGCACCCCGACGAGACGCTCCAGCGGCCCAGGCGCTGCCCCCCGCCGGCCCTGGCTGGGAGCCTCGTGGGGTGGCGGAGGAGGCCGAGCCGTGGCGGGCCTCACCATGTCCTGCCGCCCGGTAAGGAGCCCACCACCGCCCCCCCTTCCGTCTCCTCCGGGGGTGAGGAGGAGCTGGAGGAGGGGCCGGCCTCGGCCAGGGAGCGGCGGCTGTCACCCTCTGGAGGAGGCGGTGGCCCGCGGGGGGCTGTGGACGGCGTGCGTGGCCTACGAGAGGGGTGTTCTGGGCGGCGGCGGCGGCGGCCGCCAGGGGGAGGCGCGGGGAGTGGAGCCCAGTGGCCCGGCTCGGCCCGGACCCTCGGCGCCAGGGAGGCGGGCTCCCGGGGCCGGGGCGGCCTTACTGGACTTGGCGGGACGGGCCCTTGGGCTTAGGGGTGTGAAGCGCTACCCCCAGAGCGTCCGGATAAATGCCCGCGGGAGGTGAGTGTGCACCGCTCGCCCGGATCGGGCTTTTGGGAGCCCACTGTGGCCAGAAGCCAGGGGAGCCCCCGCGGCGAGCGGCGCGGGCCTGGGACTTGTGGGAAGGAGGAGTGGCTGCCGGACTGTGTGGCAGGGCATCCTCCGGACCTGGGAGTACTTGGGTGGGAAGGATGGTTCGGAGGCGGCCGCGGAAAGCTCGGGGAACACGGGTCAAGCCGCTCTGCACAGGATGACAGTGTTCTTGCTGAGGTGGAAACGGTGCTGCCTGCTCGGGATTGCACTGCGGGCCAGAGGCCCCCTGCGATCTTATTGTTGCTTGTACTCCGGGCTGGAAAACTTGACCTCGAAGTGATGGGGTAAATAATGGGGCCAATTCCACTTTAATAAACTCCTCTGGGGTCTGCTGACCTCACCTGTGCGTGTCCCACATGAGCCACAAGTTAGGGATTGATGTTGAGGTGGCTTTTCTAGCGTGAGACCTGAATTCTTGACTTTTTTTTTTTTTTTAAGTGTCTCGATAATTCACTTTGTTATCCGATAGTATCTTTTTTTTTTTTTTTAAACAAAGAATGAAAAGTGCGCATACTCTTCTAGTTGAGGTTCAGCGTAGTTTCTCATTATGTGGACGGTAATTCCATGGGGGCCTGGGTTGGATTACACGAGATGGCTTTTTTTTCTTTTTTTAAATGTAAAATGCTTGTGATTTGTACATGGAGAGGTGAGGGGGACCTCTCCTTTTCAGATCCAAGGCCCTTGCTGTAAAGTCAGGCATGTTGGTGGGATGCCGGAGAAGGCCTGTGACTTGGGTGGGTAGAAGAGCGCGCAGAATGACACTGTTTTGAGTCAGCCCAGCCCAGTATGTGATATTAAACTAAAATTGGAGCGTTCTAGAATTTTAGATGGGCCGCCTAAGAGGGCCTCTTTCAGCTCCGATCACCTCCCTCGTTTTCAGAGGAGCCAGGGCCCTTCATGGGATCAGCACCGAGGTGCAGCCCGCCATCGGAGGACCCCAGTTTCTCAGCTTGTAGGCCAGGTTCTCTAGCTCAGGACTTCCCTAGTTAAACACCTCGGTCATCAGAAATAGGATAAACGGCCTGAAATGCGGATTCCCGGGCCTCCGGCATGGGACCACGTGAATGACAGTCTCTGAAGGAGGGGCCTGGGACTCGTCCTTCCAGAGCTCCCCGAAGGATTCTGGGCAGCCAGGTGTGGGACGTTCTGCTTTAGGGCCCCCTATAGTATTCCAGGTGATTCTCATGAATTCCAGCTTTGGTGAGCCTGCTTGTTTTGTTTATAGATCTTTAAGAATTTGAGAGGCAGGGAAGAAGGGGAAGCCAGAGAAACTCAAAACAGAATTGACCATCTCCTAAAGTTACTTGCGCAGGTGTTAGGAGCGCACTTGGTAAGTCAGGTACTGCTCCGCTGGGGGTGCATTCAGGGGAACATGGAAGTACCTAGTGGAAAGAAGCAGAGAGGGAGAGGCAGTAAGTCTGCTTCTGGCTCACAAAGTGGTCCAGGGAAGGTGCTTCCCATCATCCCAAATCCTGGCCGCTCCTAGACCATCTGGCTCAAGTTTCTCGTGAAGTGAGGGGAAGTGGGTGAGTTAGCAGTTTTTTGAGACGAGGGTTGTGAACCAGGAAGGTTTATTGTGAAAAGTCCTTGAGGTGTGCCCAGGCCAGGAGGAGTGGTGAAGGCAGTTTTAAATCTCTTGTAGTTCTGGTTGACGCCGCATGTGGTGAAGTGGCATGCCGAGCCGGGAAGGAGGTATTCATGTTGCAGAGGGGGAGGGGAAGCGCACCCAGTTGTGCCTTACGAGAGCCGTGTCTGCTAGCTCCTTGGTTTCTGCAGCACCTAGCTGGAGTTCCCGCTAATCCGCCCTCAGGTGTGTGTTGAGTAAATGAGTAGTATGGAGATGGGAAAAAAAGCTGTTAAGGTGGTTGATAACGTTAGTTATTAAAAGCTACTTGATATCTTTCTTGCATTGGAGTGAAGAGCCAGTTTTTAGCTCAGGTAGTTTGTGACTTTGAGTTCTTCAAGAGATTGTTTTTCTAAAGACTGTCATTGGACACTATCCTATCCCCTAGTTTTTGGATCTTAAATGTGTCTTTAAAAAAATGTCTTAAATTTTTTAGGTGTTAGTGACTTTTTTAAGGATCACATTTTATTAGATGCAGAGACATTTAGAATAATGGGAAACCGTAGATTGGCGGAGAGTTTGTGTCATTATTTTTTTAAGGATGTTTTAAAAATATATTTTTATTCATTTCAGCGAGGAAGGGAGAGGGAGAGAGAGGTAGAAACATCAGTGATGGGAATCATTGACTGATCTCCTCCTGCACATCCCCTACTGAGGATGTAGCCTGCCACCCAGACATGTGCCCTGACGAGGAATTGACCTGGTTCATAGGTCCATGCTCAACACAGCACACTGGTGGGGCTGTGCCGTTATTAATCGACTACGTGATTACTGTTGGAAATGTCACATCTGGGCCGCAGTTTTTTCATCTATACAATTAAAGGGTTCTATTCCTTGATCTCAAGTAGTTTCTTCAGCTTGATTCTCCAAATCTTTAATAATCTGTAATTAATTTGGTATTCATCTGAAAGGTACCTGAGCCTTTTTAACTAAAAAAGGAACATTCTGCCTTGGATTCTGCCTTAAAGTTTACGAGTTTTAGATGTTGTTCAAAAGTGCTCTGGAAATTGAGTGCGTGTTGCAAGTATTAATGCAGAAACAACATGCTTATGCTGTTGTAATTCACTTAGTGATGAAATCAAAACGGATTTCACATAGGGAACTTCATAATTTCGTGTGAAGCCACAAGCTTAAGAATGGTTTTGGGGGAAGTTTGTGCAAGTTATGTGGCCAGTTTCTTCCAGACCACCCAATTCTGTAATTTTCTATGTGAATATATATGTAATTTTATAATCAGTGAAACGTTGACCAAAGACAGTATGAAACCAAATCTGTATTGACTTGAACTAGGATTCCCAGTAAATCAAGAGGCCACTGAAATTGTTAACATTCATTACTATTTTTTAATCTTAATTTTATGATATCAATATTGGTATCATGCTTTCATCTTCACTTTTGTATCTAGAAATTTAACATAACCTTTTAAGTTCACATTTGTATCAGATGTTCAAAATGAAAATAGTTATAGCATGAGCGTGGATAAATCAGTAAATTCTGGGTTCAAGAGTAGGTTGTGCTCATTAGCTGTGCTGTTACTGGCAAGCCAGGTAAGGCCTGTGAGCGTCAGTTCCCTGGTTAGTGAATGGAAGAATACCAACCTCTCTGTCTGGGTGTCGGGGAGGATCAAATAAAATGATGGAAAGCAATCTAAAAGTATAAAGGGATGATATTAGCATCTTCCTGTGGTAGGATCCTCTCTTATTCTCTTGGAAGAGTTGGTTTGTGGAGCAATGGTAAACTTGCTAGGCATTCTCAAGTGCAGATTTTACTAATGTAACTGATACGACAACAAAAGATTTCTGTTTCTGTGCTTCGCCTGGAGAAGCCTTTCAGCACTTGTGTCCCCTCTGCCAATAGGAACCGTCAATGTTGCGGGAACTTCCGAAAGATGGGGATGTCTCACCTTCGTGCCAGGCTTTGCACTTGGAGTAGACTTGCTGGATCTCACCCATGTTGTGTTACAATGGAACTGGGGTGGAAGGTGGCGGTCAAGGAGTTTAGTACATTCTGTGTAAGGTTGTAGTGCTATCTTCTCCAAATGGCAGGTGGCAACGCCACAGGGTAATGAAATAAATATGGTGATTTAAAGAAGCATTAAGCCCTGGCCCGTGTGGCTCAGTTGGTTGGAGTGTTGTCTCGTACACCAAGAGGTGGTGAATTTAGATCCTGGTCAGGGCACATACCCAGGTTTGGATTCATCCCTACTTGGAGGCCCATACAGGAGCAACCGATTGTTATTTTTCCTCTCGCACAGATTAATAAATAAAAAAATAAATAAAGCATTAAAAAAAGAAATAGAAATATCAGCACATCGCAAGTGGTGAAAGTATGTATTGATTTGGGAAACTTGTTTATTTTTTAAATATATGATTATATATTTACTGTATTGCAAGGTAAAGTATATTTTTCTTGAGTTGTGGTAAAACTTTGAAGGACTTGCTTAAGGGCAAGGTACCTAGACTTTATAGTTATGATGACTGTCTGTAAGGCATAAGACAAATGAAAAACTATAAGGAAATTGTGAAGTTGAGTTAAATTAAAGCTACAGTATTCTTTTAAAGGTGAAATATCTCATAACTCTGTTATAAATTGTTGATCTAATGAACAAAGGTCAGACATAAACTTACGCTAATATTCTTACTCACTCTTTCCTTTAGGTATTGTCTTGTTGCTGACCACTACAGATCATCTTGGATATGTCCAGGCGTGGGTCTATCATGTGCCTGTTTGTGTCTTTACATAATGTTTAGACTGATTTCATTATGAGAGATAGTAGCATGTAGCACACTTTCCTGATTTAATTTCTCTGGGCTCTAAATTTAATTTATTTTGTAGCTAATGCTCTTATAGTTTAGTTGCAGAAGAGAAATATAAATTCATTTAGCCCTCTGAATTATCCACCGATTGATAATCTGACAAAATGTAAAGAATTAAGTATGTTGATTAATTTTACATTTGGAGAGAATTGGTATAAAGATAAGGAAAAAGTTTTTAGAAGTGCCCTAGGGCAGTGATCGGCAAACTCATTAGTCAACAGAGCCAAATATCAACAGTACAACGATTGAAATTTCTTTTGAGAGCCGAATTTTTTAAACTTAAACTTCTTCTAACGCCACTTCTTCAAAATAGACTCGTGTAGGCTGTGGTAGTATTTTGTGGAAAAGCCACACGCAAGGGGCCAAAGAGCCAAATGTGGCTTGCCAGCCGCAGTTTGCCAACCACGGCCCTAGGGGAACAGTAAGGAATTTTAAATTAATCCCATTTAAATTTCAAATTTTAGAAAGTGTTATTTTATTTTATAAAAGCTACAGTACATACTCAGTATGGAAATTAAAAAAAAACTACAAAAAAACAAGAATTGACATAACCCAGGAGAATTAAAAAAGTAGAGGTAATCCATAATCACACTTAGATATAATAATTTGGTAATTCTTTTTCTTTTTTTTTTATACATTATCTACAGAAATACTTACACAACAACTTTCCATGTCAAATAGATGTTGCTGTAATGGGTGTTTAGTGTTCTGTGATATGGATGCATCATAGTTTATAGCAGTTCCCATTGGACTTTTTTTATATAGTTATGCTATTTCCTTAGGCTAAATATTTAAAGTGGGCTTATCTGGTCAAAGGGTGTGTATTTTAAATGTGAATATACTCATGGTACTGTATTGATAGATGTTTATTTTAAAGGTCCACCAACAGCGTACTAGTGTCCAGCTCCACATGTTGTTGATAGTGATTTATCATCCTTTAGCTTGGCGGTGGGAGCTTAAGATAGTTCGTTCTTCTGTTGGACATCCGGTTTTAGCCTTCACAGCTTACCTCTGTGGACGGGGCAGGTAAAATGAAAGTGTGGTGACAAGGAGTGCTTTAGTGGTCTCAACATTTTGATGGCTCATCCCAACAGTAAAAAAAAAAATTTTTGAGCATTAATCCTCAATCTTTAAGTACTTATTTAATTGACCAACAATATGTATAGTAACTGGTTATTGTGTACCTTATAAAATATACCCCTCCTGCCAAAAAAATTAACAAGGGTGAGAATTAAAAATAAAGCTAAAAAAACATTTTTCTCCTTTACTCCAGTGGAGCTTCTCGGGTACTCCTTGAGGTATATTACACTCTGCTGTGGATATCACGGCTTTAGACTCTTACGATTTATTGTTGGGCTTTCATGGATGATTTTTTGGGGGGCATTTCCACTAGCTCTGCAGATGGTCCAGCCTAGTTGGATTCTGATAGTCTGTCTTTAAAGTGTCCCATGCTGTTGAGAGTCATGTCTACAATAAAGGCCAACATATAAACCTTGCTCATAAAGCATCAGTTTGATACCTTTTGTCATTGTTGAGGTGACTGCATTTAGAAAAGGGCAAATAATAGGTAGGAAACATTCTAAGTAAGTATATTTCTCTTAAACGTGAAGAGCTGATATTGCGTAGAGTGTGTTTTGTTTTTTCAGAGAGAGGAGAGAAACACCGATGTGTTGTTCCCCTTATTTATGCATTCATTGGTTGCTTCTTGTACGTGCCCTGACCGGGGATGGAACCCGTAACCTTGGCATTCTAACCAATTGAGCTATTCAGTCAGGCCTAGAGTATATTTTAAAATGCCTATGCTTTATGGAAAGCAGTTCAGTTATAACATATCCTTATTTTCTAAGAGCTTAAGTGTTAGAGACTGAGTAAAGGGATGAATAATTGCTACTTGCTTTCCTTTGCTTGCAAAGTACCACAATTAACCTGTCACTCTAATTCCATTTGGAAGAGCCTGAGCCTTTAACTTTTAAAAAATGGTTTCTCAGGCCAAACTTTCCATGATGAATCTTAGATTAAAAGGAATTATTGCTCAGAAGGGAAGGAGTTGATGGAGGACTAAAATTTTTGGAGAGAACAGCTTTGAGGAATCTCAGAATACCATACTTCCATCTTGGCTCTGCCTTCACCTCACTATATCTTTGGGCAAGTTGTTTAATTTATTTCGGTATCAGATTTTTAAGTTTGAATAAATTGCTTTTGATTTGCCCTACCTCCCCCTGTAAGTTATGGAATCAGGAATTGGTGCTTTTGCACTAGAAAAATGTCTCCCTTTCTTCTCCCATCTTGGGGAACTTAATTTTAGTTATTTTTCTTATGGGTTGTTGTCAGAGAAAGATTTTTGAAAAGAGCAACTCGAATGATTATTTTTTGCCAGTTAAAGAAATGATACGCTGTAATTTGTACTGAAGATGATTGCTATATACCGTGCTTTGGAAAAAAGTCCGGGGATCCCTTTTTACTTTTAAGTAGCATACTTTATAAGTTTTTTTTCACATTTTTTTAGAACCTCATGAAGATTTGAGATGTTGTGACTCCTTTAGGGGCTACATGCCTAATGTTTGACATCATATTTAAAGAGGTAGATTGTAATCCCTGCAGAAGTAGGAACTGATGGCTGTTCTCCTTCACTTCCCAGCACTTAATATACTGGCTCGTATACAGTAAGCTATCAATATGGATGGGCTGTTTCAACTCTTACATATTTATTTATATCTGTAAATAAGTTATGGCATTGTAAAACCAACACTCACCAATTTCTGTAGGTTGTTCCTTCATCTGATGTGCACAGGAAATGTTTTTGTGGCAGAGGTTATTAAGTTTACATTAGCCTTTCAGATACCCTTTTACTTTCTATTAATGATAGTTTCCGGGTGACAAAAAATCAGTCTTGATATAATAATTACTTTTAGTCTGTGTGTCCCTCCTACCGGCAAGACTGAGTATATATGTGTGTGTATTATTTATTTATGTAGTAGACTGCTATTTAAAAGAAACATACTCATTAGTCTTTGGGTATATAATGATTCTTGAAACATGGACACCAGTTTGCCGTGGGGTGAATAAATGAAAAGGAGCAAGTATGATTTCTTTCACTTGTCTCATTCTCTCCAGTTCCCTGTACACATGGGTTTGGCTTACTGTGAAAATGCTGAAGAGAATTAGTCTTTCAAAGAACTAGTATGTTATTTCCCTTTTGTTTTGCTGTACTTAAAGTCCCGTTTAGTAAGTGAAATAATACTTTTATACATAAGAGGGACCTTGGAAAGACAGGAATGGACATACTGATAATGATAAATTTCTGGCTGGTGGAATAGTGTGACTATTTTCTGCTTCATATTCCTTCCTCTGTAAAGTCAATAAATAAAAATGTTAAAATATACAATTGAATCCCTTTTGTACTCTTAAATCTTATTTACATTATCCAGAGGTTATTTGTGTTTCTTAGCTTATGCTCTTACATTTATCCTACAAATCTGTGTGTATTTAAAATGTAGTATTACTGTGTTTCAAATATATATGGTACCTTAGTACAGTGATTTTCAACCAGTGCGCCAACAAATTTCAAAACATGCAATACCTGACTATTTAGTCAGGTACACTGACCTGGTTTCCCTTAGATTGTCAAATAAAAAGTGACAACAGTCAACACAACAATAGCCACCCAGTGTGAATGAACGTTTTTATTGATTTTAGAGAGGAAGGGAGAAGGATAGAGAGATAGAAACATCAATGATGAGAAACACCCATTGGCTGGCTCCCGGCACTCCCCCTTACTGGGAGTTGACCCGGCAATCCTGGCATGTGCCCTGACTTGGAATCAAACAAGCAGCCTCTTGGTTCATGGGTTGATGCTCAACCACTGAGCCACACTGGGTGGGCCATTTTACCTTTTGAAGTTACGATATAAAATGACCATACAGAAGAGTGCATAAATAAATACGCTGTATAGCTTAATGAATTTTAAAAATGAATAACGCGGAGAGCTTTTTTGGTATGTCATACCTGTGTCTTATCAGAAGGGAAGGAGTTGATGGAGGACTAAAATTTTTGGAGAGAACAGCTTTGAGGAATCTCAGAATACCATACCTCCATCTTGGCTCTGCCTTCACCTCACTATATCTTTGGGCGAGTTGTTTAATTTATTTCGGTATCAGATTTTTCTATGCAAAAGGATAATACCAAATCTTTGCAGGGCGATTAGGTGCAATTCAGGTAAAAATGATAGGAACATAGAATAGTATTCCTACCAGTTGGGCCTTTAGGCCATTGAATTTAGGTCTTTTACCTCATAGAGCAGAATTATGATATACAAAGGTAAAATGATTTGTCTGAAGACACACAGTGGATGATTATTAACATCATTCATTTGTATTAGCTTAAAACTTCCCGAGGCTTACATAAATATGCCAGGCACTATTCTAAATGATTTACATGTAGTAACTCACTTAATTGTCTGGGATTATGCTCAGAGGTAGCTAGAATTACAACAGTGTCACTGAGGTGGAAATGGTGGCAAATGCGGTTAAATGACTTGCCTAGGTATTTGAGTTCTTGAATCTGAACTTTTAAAAAATATATTTTTATTGATTTCAGAGAGGGGGAGGGAGAGGGAGAGGGAGAGGGAGATTGAAACATCAATGATGAGAGAGAATCACTGATTGGCTGCCTCTTTGTATGCCCCTTATTGGGGATCCAGCCCGCAATCTGGGCACGTTCCCTTGACTGGAATTGAACCTCGGACCCTTCAGTCCGCAAGCCGACGCTCTATCCATTGAGCCAAAAGGAGTAGGGCTTGAACCTGAATTTTTATTTTAACTATTTTGCTATAATGCCTAATTAAGTAAAAGCACTTAAAGATTTTAGACGAATGTTAAAAAGGTTTTGTGAAGTAAAGTTTTGGCTTTTTGAAGGCAAATTGGGAGAGTAACTTCATTTGTTGTGACCATCATGGTTTTGGGAAAGATTGATGTTAGTATTTATGACTTGGGTTTTATTCCCTCGACAAAGCTATAGGTAGTTTTCTTTTAAAAGGTACTTTTAATCCTAAGGGACTTTATGACTATTTCACAAATATAGTTTCGATTTCTAGGCAAAATGTTAATAGAAGGGAGTTTTCAAACTTGGAAGCAGATCTAACAAGGGTTAATGTTTCTTCTTTGGTTGCTTAAGTAGCATCTGGTCCTTGTTTTCAGACCAATAATTAAGATTCTATGGTTTAAAATTTTTTTAAACTAAGGTATAATTTATATACAGTAAAACTCTTTGAGTACAGTTCTGAAAGTTTTGGAAACATGATTTTTTTTTTTTTTTGAGAGAGAGACAGAGGCGGGGTGAAGGGCGGGGAGAGAGAGAGGAAGGAAGGGGGAGAGAGAAACAGAAACATTGATTTATTGTTTCATTCATTTATAAATTCTTTAGTTAATTTTTGTATGTGCCCTGACTGGGAATCAAACTCGCAACCTTGGCTTATCAGAATGATATTCTAACTAACTGAGCTACCCAGCCAGGGTGGAAACACTGCTACAATCAAGATAGAGAATAGTTTCATCACCTCAAAAAAATTTCTTCTGACCCTTTGGAGTCAGCCCCTTCTACTGCTCTGTGTGTGTCTGATAACTACTGATTTGTTACTATAATTTTGTCTTTTCCAGAATTTCATATAAATGGAATCGTGTACTATGTAGCGTTTTGACTCTGGCTTCTTTTATTTAACATAATGCAGTTTGAGATACCTATATTTTGCGTGTCAGTTACTACTTTTAATTGCTATGTAGTATTCCTGTAGGATGTACCACTTTGTTTATTCATTCAAGCTCATTTGAATTGTTTTCCAGTTTTTGATAACTACAAATAAGGTGCTATAAACATTCATTCACACATGCACACACACGCATGTGCGTGCCCAAGTGTGTGTTTTTTGTTGTGTTTTCTTGTGTTAATTTTCATCTGAGGATATTTTTTTCATTGATTTTTTAAAATATATGTTTTTATTGATTTCAGAGGGAGAACGGGAGAGGGAGAAATAGAAGCATCAATGATGAGAGAGAATTATCAATCAGTTGCCTCCTGCACGTTCCCCATTGGGGATTGAGCTGGCAACCGGGCATGTGACCTGACCCAGAATCAAACCATGACCTCCTAGTCCAGTGGTCGGCAAACCATGGCTTGCGAGCCACATGCGGCTCTTTGGCCCCTTGAGTGTGGCTCTTCCGGCCTGGGCGAGTCTATTTTGAAGAATTGGCATTAGAAAAAGTCCAGGTTTAAAAAATTTGGCTCTCAAAAGAAATTTCAGTCATTGTCCTATTGATATTTGGCTCTGTTGACTAATGAGTTTGCCGACCACTGTGACCTAGTCCATTGATTTTTTTAAAGATATAGTAGGAGTGGGGGAAAGAGTGAGAGAGAGATTGATTGCCTCCCAAACTCACCCAGACTGGGGCTGGGGAATTGAACCTGCAATCCAGGTATGTTCCCTTGACCGGGAATCGAACCCCAGACCCTTAGGTGTGCTGGCTGATGCTCTCACCACTGAGCCACCATGGCCAGGGCACATCGATTTTTTTTTTTAATGGTTTTAAAAAAAATAGGGTGTCTTGACCTGGAAAAGCTTGTAATTTTCAGATCATTGTAAATTGCTTAGTAAACTTCACCCCCCAAAAGTCCATTCTGGAATGGGAATAATTTGTTATATAAATAATCTTACACTAAATCATTAAACTTTTTAAAATTTAGGCACACATACTTAAGTCAATGGATAAATTTAGTTATAAAACATTAGTGCATAATTTCGTACTATGTTTTTAGTAGCTTTTGAATTGTGAAATCTTGACTTTCTTTTGTTCTTCTAAGTAGCAGAATTAGGTTATGTAATTAGTTATGAGAAGTCTATAAGTAAAACAGGTTATTAGCACTACAGAGTTTCCTCTTCCTCTCCTCCCTGCCCCCAAGTTGCCTGGAAGCATTAACATTGGCAGCCAGAGTTTCATGTGAACAAGACATAAGACATGTTTTGTGGTTTATGGTTGATTAGCTACTTGAATGAAATTATCCTCTATTCCACTGCAGTGAGCTTTCTTTTTCGAGCAATATAAGGCCAGAAGGAAGAAATGGGACCCTTTTCTTTGGAAAAGAGATTGCAGGCAGTTTTTGCAAGTTACAGTTTTGAAGTTCCAATTCTGACCCTGCAGCGAACTCCAGAGGTGGTTTGACATGTTCGAGAATAGTATGTGTGTTTGTATTTCTTTGGCATGGTATATAGAGTCTTAGTTTAAGCCTTTCAGATTTTAATGTCTCTTATGATTTAGATATTTGGTGTACAGAACGTTATTTCAGCAATGTACATTTCTTCTGAGTTAAAGTATTCAGAAAAGTGAATATTGCTTAGAACCAAGAGATATTATACTTCAATTGTGATGATTTGGTAAGTGGAAATCTAATTTGTAGGCTGTTATGTGTCTAGCTGTTTTACATGGAAATATTGACCTGAAGATCCCCTATTTTGATAGTAATGGGGATTGCAAATTAACAGTCTTCTGTATGTGGCCACTTGAAATGGACAAGCTTTAGGCTTGTTACTTTTCCTGAGACTACAATGGTGGTGACATAAGTCTAGAATTCCAGAATAGAGTTACCAAAATAAACCCTGGGAATATGGAGGTAGCAACTGTGGGACCTGTGTTACAAATAAATTTTTAATTAGCTCTATTAGTTGCACACTTTATTTTCACTGCTACCTTGTGAAGCAGTAAGGGCAGGCCATATTATCACTCACTTTACAGGTGAATAAATTGTGTTTCACAGCTGTCAGTCTTGTCTGAGGTTGCACTGCTTGTGAATAGCTGAACTAGAACTTGAACCTAGATCTTCTGATGTCAAGTTTAGAAGCTCTTTCCTCTGTTGCAGTTTAACATGGTGATTAAGAGCTCATGCTTGGCCCAGGCAGTGTCACTCAGTGGTTGAACATCGACCCATAAACCTGGAGGTTACGGCTTGATTCCTGGTCAGGGCACATGCCCAGATTGCGGGCTCCATTCCCAGTAGGGGGCAGGGGTGTGTGTGCAGGAGGCAGCCGATCGATGTTTCTCTCTCTCCCTCCCTTCCTCTCTAAAAACATATTTTTTTAAAAAGCCCTGGCTGGTGTGGCTCAGAGTTAGTGTGTTGGCCCTCAGACTGAAGGGTTACGGGTGTGATTTTAGTCAAGGGCACGAACCTTGTTTGCAGGTTGGATCACTGTCCCTGGTTGGGGATTGTGTGGGAGGCAACCAATTGATGTGTCTCTCTCACATCTATCTCTCCCCCTCCCTTCCACTCTCTCTAAAAATCAGTGGGGGAAAAATGTCCTTGGGCGAGGAGTCACAACAACAAAAAGCCTCGGGTTTGAATGGTGGCTCCACCACTAGCATGATACCTACCTGTGATCTTAGGCAAATGGTTGGTTTTCTCTGTTCCTCCGGTTTCTTAGCTTTAAAATGGGGACAACAACATGTACCTCTTGGGGCTTTCGTGAGGGAGGATTGGCCAAGTGCTTATTACAGTAGCTAGCCATTAGTCAGCACTCCATGTACTAGGATACTAGTTGCAGTTATTGCACTGTTACTGGAGTGATAACAACACAGTAGCAACACCTGCCTCTTCCCACAGGGCTTAGTGTTAGAGTTGAAATAAGGTAAATGCAAGGGGAGTTGGATTTTGGCAGAAAGATGGCAGGTGTGTGTGTGTATGTGTTTCTGACTTTTAAACATGTAAGCAATTGGACATCAAAGTACAAATATGTTGGTTGGAGCTTTATAGGGCAAGACTGCGAAAGGATGATCCGTGCTGGAGGTGAATTTTAGATCACCGTCACAGATGGTGGATGGGAGACGTACTCTGTACCAAGATTTAAACAGCACCAAGTTGTTGCTCTCTTACATATGGTTCTTAGAGCTATTTGTTACATAAGCAGTAAGAAGCTTATACATTTTCCATTTTTAGTGGTTACACAGAATAATAGAGAAACTTATCAGCGCATATCTTAGTGTAAGTAACGGAGATTCATAGATTATTGAATACTTCTTGAGCTCTTTCACCATGTGTATCACTCTGAAGAGTTGGGGAATTCTGAATCATAAATTAGAGGATTATGCCATTTGGTGCTTGGATCTTGTGTGTGGATAAGGTATTCTTGGCATAAGATACTGTTCTTTTAAGCATTCTAAATTAAATGCAACTTGTTTGAATTTACTTGTTAGGGAATACCTTCCCTTTAATATAGCTGCTCTGTAGAATTATATATTTTATATATTCAGTGTTTTTGAATTGGTAGTTATTGTATACTTACACCTTTTCCTCTTTGGCTATTAAAGCAACTTTTATGGGTTTTTGGTGTATGCTTTAAATTTATACACTAGAACATACATGAGAATATTTTAGTGATAGATTTCTCAACCTGTAAATCTGTATGTTACCTTTTTAAAAGTCATTCTATATCCTTCTACTCTCCAACCTGAAACAAGTTTTCAGCATCTCAAAGTCCAGATTCATCTTGAACATTTGCTCTCATGTCAGTCTTAAGGTTTATAGGCACAGCTTTGGTGTCTTCGAAAGAGAAGAATACCGCACATGAATACTTATTTTTACTTTGTGTACCCTGGGAGCATTATCACTGTCCGTTATTTTGTTTTATTAGGAGCTTTTCCCCTTCCTGCTCTGTGGAACTACTTTACTTGTACTACACATGCCCCTTCTCCATTCCCAACAGTGTTTTACCTTCTCAAAACTAAGAATTGTAAAAATTTTTATTAGTGGGCTCCTCTAAAAAGGTACAGTAGAAAATATTTTTCCCTTCAGAGATATTCCATGTAGCTTCAGAGAATTCTTGGATATCTTACGTTTTTGTTAACTTCAAAATTCTTCAATTCACTTACCTGATACAGAAAATAATTTTTCCTTCCTTAAGGGCATAATAAAAAGCTTTTAAATGTACATATTAGCATAAACTCTACTTAAGCAAAATGATCAGAAGATTTTACAGGACGTTTTTTGGATTCTTGCACATAGAGAATCTTTTAACATAATACTACGTAAAACCCCTTCTTTAAATCATGTGATTGGCTTTGATATACACTTTGAGGGACTCTTTTGAAATGCAGTGTTTTGGCCATCATTTCAACTCTACAGAAAATATGGTTCCATGATAAACTTAACAAAAAGCACATTGGCAGCAGGCCAGAAGCTGACTCACCAAGGAGTAATGATAGACGCTTTGAAGGGAATGGTCTATCCCAGGGTCCTATTTCAAAGCTTCATGCTATGATTACATCAAGTGAAAGGCAGCCAAGAAATCAAGATGAGATCTTGCAATACCTCCTGGGAATAATGGTAGGAAGACTTCCATAGTAGTATGCAACTAAGGTGGTGGTGGTTGCTTTTTTCCTAATCACTCTTGTAAAACTTGGAGATGGGAAACAAGGTGAGCATTTAGAATAGTGGTTATTTTTGTGGGGCTGCAGTGTTGTTTCCTTCTTGGGCCTGAATGAGAATAGTCTTGTAGTGACTAAGGGTTAACTCAAGAAGCTCAATGCTGTATCAGTTTTCTAGAGCTCAGGGAATATACTTAGCTCAGTAGTAAGCACAAGTATCAAGTTCATGTCAGACACTGTAGCTACTGTTTCCTACTTGAACAAACCAGAAAAACCAAAGCAAGACCAGAATCAGTTCAGTTTTGAAGAACAGACCCTTTGCCTACTCGCATTGCACATTTTAGGAGTAAAAATTATACAAAGGTGGGCTTGGCGTCAGAGCTGTGAAATAAGTAGTATTAACTCTGTTTTCGTGGATGAGAGTGATTGCTGTTCCATTTCCAAATTCCATATCATAGCCTTAAGTTTTTCTAGGTGGCAGATTAATCTTTATAATCACTACCAAAGATCACTTAATGTTGACTCTCTGTAGAAAGAGTTTGCCCTTTTCATGTTGTTGAAGGTTATCTCAGATAAGAAAACACTTGAATAATCTAAAAATTTTTTTTCATAGATAAGTGAATATGCCACAGGGATGGATTGACCCACTTTTTTTTATTGTAGTACTTTCTGTTTCTCAATAAAAATTGTTGAACATGATAGTTCTTTCCTATTGAATATCGTGGAAGATTGCTTTTAGCTATTTGCTATAGTCTTCCAAGCGTATTTAGGAATGAAAAGTTAGTTTTCAAAGTGCTGTCGTTTAATAAGAGCTTTATCCAGAGTGTGTCTCTCAAAAGTTAAAAGTGTATTTCTTTAAAGGAAATATTTTTTATTTCAGAGAGGAAGGGAGAGGGAGAGAGAGACAGAAATATCAATGATGAGAGAGAATCATTGATTGGCTTCCTCCTACCAGGGACTGAGCCCCAAACCTGGGCATGTGCCCTGACCAGGAATTGAACCATGACCTTCTGGTTCATAGATCAACACTCAAACACTGAGCCTTGCCAGCTGGGGCTGTATTTAATTCTTTATAATAAACTAGAGGCCTGGTGCACAAAATTTGTGCACTTGGAGGGGGGCGTCCCTCAGCCCGGCCTGCTTGGGACGAGCCAAAGCCAGCAGTCGGACATCCTTAGCGCTGCTACAGAGGTGGAAGAGGTTCCCCCTACTGCCGCTGCGCTCACCAGCCATGAGGCTGGCTTCTGGCTGAGCAGCGCTCCCCCTGTGGGCGTGCACTGACACCAGCGGGCAGCTCCTGCATTCAGTGTCTGCCTGCTGGTGGTCAGTGCGCATCATAGCAACCAGTTGTTCCGTCGTTCGGTCAATTTGCATATTAGCCTTTTATTATATAGGATAACTATACATTTGCTCCTTGTTAAGAAATAGTGTCATTTTTCTCTCTCAGATTAAGCTGGAAAGGTAAGAAATTAGTAGAAAGTGAGCCTTTTTCTATGTCTTATAGGGTACCCAGGTCATACTAAATTTAGGTCAGTTGTTTGAATTGTATTCTGAGTGTACTTGAAGTTATGTAGAACAGAAACAGCTTGCATGGGACTGGAAATACTGAAAAGATAAAAACTAGTTGGTAGCAAACTGCATCAGTTAAACAGTGATGGATCAGCAAGGACTTTGGGGTTGCTGGGCTTGGTTTGTAACACTCAATTGTTTTGAAATGATTAGCCGTGAAACAAAGTAATTTAAAACTTAGATATGGTAGGAAATTTCAGATTACTTTCCAAAAAAAATTTTAAAAAGTCTTTTAAAGAAGGAAGCTTTTCTCCAGAGATATTTAGCTCCTTGAGTGCTGCATGAATCTTAGCCATTGCTGTGGTGATTTTTATACCCACCACCAAGTTTAATTTTATTCTTTAGTTTCAGATTTGTGCCATTACTGAGTGAATTTTCAAAGTGAGATTGCTCTGTTTCTTGCTAAACTACCATATATACAAGCCCATTAAATTGACCTTTTCCTCTTTTCCCCTGTGAGTTTAGAAAAGTTCTTCAATTTTAGGTCAGTGGTTCAGTGCCAGAGGTTAGCTTTTCTTATTTTCTACATTTTGAATTATATCTGGTGGATAATTAATTTCTAGATTGTATCCTGAAGTCAGATCTTTTTGAACATTAGGAACATTCCAACACTTATAGTGCTAGTGAAAGGAATAGAGTATTTGGTTTTGTTTTTGAGGCCCTTGCATTTAATTCATGGTATCGAAATAAATGAACTTACAGATAGTGGCAAGTAAATTTTCATTTATTCATCATGGTTTCTCATTCCTCATTTTCTGGTTACTTAAGGATTACTAAATGTGTGTACCAGGCCTGGCCAATTTTGTACCTATCCCACTTACAGTACTAATTGGCATTTGACACAAAGGGCCAGTAGGTGTTCTTCTCTGATAATGGTACACAGACTACAGGAGCCAACTGTCAGCTTTCTTCTGGGTTTGTGAAGCTGGGACTGCCTCTAGCAGGAGTCAGGCGGTCTGTCTACAGTGGGAGAGAATGAGGCCAATGAGGAAAGAGAAGCATGAGATAAAGAGATGGATCCGGTAGCATTGAGCCTTTGAGGCCCTGCTGCCTGAAGTTCATTCTTTGTTCCTGTGTACCACCTCGATACCCTCTGTAAGCAAGTCAGTTCTGATTTTAAGTGAGCTTGGGTTTCTTTCACTTACAATTGAGAATTGTGACATATCTAATGCTATTACCTATTACTGTTTCTACACTGACGCTAGGTATTTAAAGATAGCTTGAGATTTAATCTCAGGATAAACATTTAATATACATAGGTGAACTCGCTTCATATATGAATTAATCTTCAGAATCAGTGGAGTGAAAATAATGAAGTATCTTCCATTTTCAGTGGTCTTTGCTTAAAGGGAAAAGTGTTTATGATGGATAAAGGGTGGATCAGTATTCTTTTCTAACCATTTATACCTATTCAGTGTAGAAGTTTCCTTTAAAGAGATGATCACCACAAATCAGTAGAAGGCCAAAGAAATAAAGTCGTATTGTAGTCATAATGTCACTGATTAGTCATAAATATCCTCTTTATATTCTGACAGTGAACGTGTGGTAACCTTATAAAAGGGTCAGAAAGAGGGAGGAGGAAAACTGAGTGAAAAGTAGAACAGAGAAGAGGAAGTGAAGAGGTGAGATATATATATAGTAAGCTTTATTGAGCCACTAATAATTGTTGTAGGTTCCATGAATTGTCTACTTCTGGATTAGATGATGGGCTCCTGAGAAATCAGTGATAGAGATGAAGAAAAATCCTAATTTGTTTTCTTTAGGCTGAGGTTAAGGTTGATGTGGTGAATAAGGAGCAGCTTTCTTATCTTGCTTAAGCTGTTGGCATTATGTTGTCTTGCAAAATCTCTCTTACTGACCCTAATTACTTGAGTGTAACACATTAGGTGAGAATAAAAAATGAATACTCAAACTTTCAAGATTGTTGTTTTGGAAGCCTTTGATGAATGGGATTAATGTGTGGGAACTGCAGTGAACATGAACTTGAAAATATTCCAGTCCCAGCCCTAGCCAATTTGGCTCAGTGGCTAGAGCATCAGCCTACGGACTGAAGGGTCCCTGGTTTGATTCTGGTCAAGAGCACATGCCCAGTTTGTGGGCTCAATACCCAGTATGGGGCATGCAAGAGACAGCCAATCAGTGATTCTCTCTCATTATTGATGTTTCTATCTCTCTCTCCATATATATCCAGCCCCAGAGTAAACTTGACCCTTGGCAGGAATGTGGTAAGCCAAGTTTGAGATGTCTATGCTACACTATCCAACTTTTAGCCTAATCTGTTTTAGCTGGCTTGCCCTATGTAAGTAGAAACTTCCTTTAAGGCTTTACTATGTGTTAAATGCAGTTCATGGATCTCCATTAAAAAGTGTCTTAATTATACAGATCCTCATGGTAACCTAATGCATACATTCTGAGTTTAGATTTACAGTAAAATGGTCTGTATCCCAAAACATGGTTCCACCAGAAACTAATGGTTTGATGTCGGGCAGGTCATTAACTTCTTAGCTCTCTAATCTGTAAGATTTAGGAAAAATAACTTGCCTTACCCGGAGCACGTGTGTGTGTGTGTGTGTGTGTGTGTGTATACTTTGGACTTTTTTTGCTGTCAAATGGGGGAAAATATCAGCTTAAATGAGGTATAATTTGTACAAAACACAATTCACACATTTTTAACCATGAAGTTTGAGTTTTTATAAATGTATTAAGTTGTATAACTCCATTTTATCACCCCAGGGATTCCCTCGTGTCCCTTTGTGATCACTTTCTTTCCTCCATCCCTGCCTCTGGTGGATACTGATAATGGTAACTATTATTTGCATTTCCCCCCAGAATGTTACAAAAATGGAATCATACAATATGTACTATTTTGTTTCTCCTCTCTCTCATTTAGTATAATGCTTTGCTATTGATTCCTGTTGTTAAAAGTAGTAGTAGAGCCCTAGCCGGTGTGGCTCAGTGGATAGAGCGTCTGCCTGTGGACTGAAGGGTCCCGGTTTCAATTCTGGACAAGTACACATGGGGCTCGGTCCCCAGTAGGGGTGTGCAGGAGGCAGCTGATCCATGATTCTCTCTCATCATTGATGTTTCTGTCTCTCTCCCTCTGCCTTCTCCAAAATCAATAAAAATATATTTGTGAAAAAGTAGTAGATTGTTCTGTTTAATTGCTAGTTAGTGGCTGCTAGGAATAAAGCTCCTGTGAATGTATACAGGTCTGTATGGGCATGTATTTCATTTCTCTTGGTTAAATACTTAGGAGTGGAAATTGCAGGGTGTATAGTAAATGCATGCTTGCAACTTTATGAAAAACGGCCGAACTATTTTTCAAAGTGGCTATACCATTTTACATTCCCATTAGCAATGGGTGAGAATTCCAGGCGCTCCGCATACTTGTTAACACTTGGTATCGTCAGTCTGTATTAACTTTAGCTATTCTTGTGGGCCTGTAGTATTACGCTGGCATGATTTTATTTTGTGATTTCCAGGTGATTAGCGATGATTATCTTTTGATGTGCTTACTGTGATTCATTTATCTTTTTCGGTGAGGTGTCTTCACATTTTTTGTCCATTAAAAATTTGTCTTTTTGTTTACTGTTGCTGAGTTCTTTTTGTATTCTGGATATGAGTTCTTTATCACAGGTTTTGTAAGTCACATGTTTTGCAAATATGTTTTTGTAGTTTGTGATTTGCCTTTTCATTTTCTTAATGTATCTTTCAAAGATTGAAAAACTGAATTTTTATGAAGTCCAAGTTACTGATTTGTTTTTTATTTTGTAGTTAATGTCCTTTATATCCTATGTAAGAATCTTCTCTAAATCTAAGCTCACTGATATTTTCTTAAAATTTTTCTGGAAGTTTCATAGTATTGTGTTTTACACTTAGGTCTGTGAGACACTCAGTCTGTTTAATGAATGAGATAAGGGTTTAGGTTCATCTTTTTCTATACAGATATCTAAGTTTTCCTATAAGCATGGCTTTAACTGCATCCCTCAAATTGACACAATGTACTACCATTAAGTACAAAATATTTTCTAATTTCCATTGTCTATTTTAGCTATGGGTTATTTAGAAGTATGTTTGATTAACAAATATTTGGGGTTCTAGATAGCTTATTGTTAGTGATTTTTTTTTTTTTTTAAGAGAGGAAGCGGTGACGGGAGAGAAGAAGGCGCAGAGAGGGAGAAAGTGAGAAACATGGATGTGAGAAACATTGATGGTTGCCTCCTGAACTTGCTCTGACCAGGGATTGAACCCAAAACCTAGGTATGTGCCCTGACTGGGAACCGAACCCGCCACCTTTTTGGTGTATAGGATGGTGCTCCAGCCAACTGAGCCACGTGGCTGGGATTTCAAATTGTTTACTTTGAGATTTCTTTTGCAGCGATGCCTGTCATGGTGAATGTTTTATGTGTCCTTCAAAAGAATATGTATCCTGCAAGTAGATTTCAGTTATTGGTTAATAAGAATTAGCGTATTTTATATATTTACATCTTATTTTTTGTTCTGGGAGTTACTGAAAGAAGAGCGCTAACATCCCTACAGTTGTGGGTCCAGTTCTGTTAGCTTTTGCCTCACGTGGGAAAGGTTAAAGTCGGCGGTGCGCAGGCAGGCCAAATAGCCATCTCAGATGGTGATTAAAGGGAAGTTTAGTTAAGGAGACGGGGATGGGAGATGGGACTATCCAAAGGGGGACTTGGAGGCAGGCTCAGGGAGTTAGCGGGGACAAGCTGCTGCTGCCCATGGCCGCCCTGGTGGGACGCCTTAGGGGTTCGGGGACATGTTCTGTGGGGGCAGGGAGGGGATAAGGGACATCTTAGGGGTTCGGGGACATGTCCTGTGGGGGCAGGGAGGGGATAAGGGATGCCTTAGGGGTTCGGGGACATGTCCTGTGGGGGCAGGGAGAGGATAAGGGATACCTTAGGGGTTGGGGATATGTCCTGTGGGGGCAGGGAGGGGATAAGGGATACCTTAGGGGTTCGGGGATATGTCCTGTGGGGGCAGGGAGGGGATAAGGGACACCTTAGGGGTTCGGGGATATGTCCTGTGGGGGCAGGGAGGGGATAAGGGATACCTTAGGGGTTCGGGGATATGTCCTGTGGGGGCAGGGAGGCGATAAGGGATACCTTAGGGGTTCGGGGACATGTGCTGTGGGGGCAGGGAGGCGATAAGGGATACCTTAGGGGTTGGGGGACATGTCCTGTGGGGGCAGGGAGGGGATAAGGGATACCTTAGGGGTTCGGGGACATGTCCTGTGGGGGCAGGGAAGGGATAAGGGAAGGGCACCAGAGTGCTCCTTGGAGGGAGAGCAGCGCACTGAGCGGATTCATCTCTTTCTTGCCAGTGGAAATCTTAGGGAGGTCTCAGGGGAGGGTCTTAATAGAATATTCATCAGCTTTCCAGCTGTGCTCTTTCAGGGTCCTGGTCAACAGATGCAGAAAGAAGCCTTCTTGGAGTTTCCCTTACCTTTCGAAAAGCAAAACTTTTGGGAGTGAGGCTGCTATGAATCTCCTCTCCAGGGAAATTTCATGGCCATGAAGAAAAATATGGATAAGATCACATCTGCATAAAAAACATTATGAAAAACTTTCAGCCTGACTGGTGTGGTTCAGTGATTGAACATTGACCTATGAACCAGGAGGTCACAGTTCAATTCCTGGTCAGGGCACATGCCCGGGTTGCAGGCTCGAATCCCCAGTGTGGGGCGTGCAGGAGGCAGCTGATCAATGATTCTCTTTCCCTCTCCCTCTCTGAAATCAGTAAAAATATATTTTAAAAAACATTATGAAAAACTATCCTGCTTATTCCCCTAGAAACCCATTTAGTCCGTCATAGATGAATCTTTTAGAAATGCAAGATTTTGTAGGATGAGTTTTGAATGAATTAATGTATTACATTTTGCAGGCAGCCTTTTGCAGCAGCTGTCCTGACTTAGCCAATTTCCATGTTCTAATGATTTATGGAGGGATTTTATGTAAATTAAGAAATATTTAGCCTTTATAATAGGACTAGAGGCCTGATGCACAAAATTCATGCAAGTGGCTCAGCCCTTGCACCCCTGGCTTCGTCTGGAAGGTCGTTCGGCTGTCCGGTCTAATTAGCATATTACACTTTTATTATAGATTGTAAACAATACCCTGGATCTACTTTACCAGTTGGTCTCTAATGCTTACAGTTGATAGCTGGAACTGTTTCACTGGCCTCTGTAACCACAGTATTTTGAGCTTTAAGATATGATGTCACTATTTAATTATGGATTATTCTGTTCTTGTTCTGTAATATCCCAACACCTTTAGTAAAGGATTTTGTATTGGCTTTCACCAGCTGCTATTCATTAAAATATGGCAACAATAGGACTAGCCTCTTAAAAATCCGTTTTAACATTAGAAGTGGAAAGGTGATGCTAAGTGACTTTTTTTTTTTTCATATGAAGGTGGTATTAAGAACACATAGGAGGTATTAAGTTGTCATATATATATTGCTTAAATAAAATTGTGTGGCCAAAGGTATCTCTTATAGTTGGATCATTGTTTAGGATTACAGACTTCAGTTTTCTTTTCTTAGTGATATTATTTTCTCCCACTCCTCGTTACTCAAGAAAAGATCATGTAATATTTTAAAAATTGTACTGGGATTTGCATTAAAAGTAGCAGCCAATACCTGGCAGACTTCATAATCATAGCATGTAATTTTTATCTAATTTTCACCTACTGAATTGGATATCTTTGTTCACCAGAACCTTTACTTCACTGGAACGAGTCTTCATGTCAAATTTGGCATTATTCAATAGAGCTAGTATTTAAATATTGACAAAAAGCGTTAAATAATTCTTATTTTATTGAATACTACTAGGTAAATGATAGAAGGTTATAAAAATATTATGCATTTATTTAATACCTGTTTTTTTGCTTCCCTTTTATAGCTTTTATGTCTTGGTAAAAAGTCACTCTATGGGTAAATTGACATATTGTGTCCATGATTATATATGGATAAATAAGATTTTTGTGTAGCTTGAAGATTTTTATGAGTTAAACAGTATTTGCTAACAGATTAAATGGGAGTTGAATAACTGTCAAGGGATCGTTTGACATACTAGTAGGAATTTTCTTATTTATCTTGAAATTATAAAATACTTTTTCCCATCTGAAATCATTCAGTGTCTTATGTTGCTAATGCAGAGTTTGTGTTTCAGTTAGAAAAGGTTAGTAATTGATTAGTAATTGCTAGTGTTATTTGGTATGATATGTACCTGGAAGGAAAGTGTTAGGAGTATGATGTATACTTGTGCTATTTAGAACTTTACATATATATTTCTTTCTTACACTAATCTCCCAATGGATGCCAGAATAAGGTTTTACTTCTTAATGTACTGAAAAAATAAGTCCATGATATTAAGTAAACATCGCTAAATTGGTGATATTTTAAATTAATCCTCACCTGAGGATATATATTTTATCATCTTTTTTATTTTAGAAATGCATTTTTATTACAAACAATAAATACATTAAGGATCACAGTAACATTCTGTGTAAGTATACACCCAAAAAAATGTTAATTAGGAAATATCACCAAGGAAGACTTTTCTTAAAAATGACTTTAAATCCATTTGCAACTCTTTATTTTATTATTTTTTCTTTATTGATTAAGGTATTACATATGTGTAATGTCCTCCCACCCCCTACTCATGCCCTCACCCCCCCTGGTGTCTGTGTCCATTGGTTGGGCTTATATGCATGCATGCAGTCCTTTGGTTGATCTCTGAGGATATTTTTTATCCCGTTGCTGTTTAGAGAGAGTGGAAGGGAGGAGTTGAGCCAGAGAGAAACATGGATGAGAGAGAGACACATTGATTGGTTGACTAGTTGCCTCCAGGCATCTTGAACCTGAGACCGTTCAGTCCGAGAACTAACTCTCTTAACTACTGAGCAAAACCGGCTAGGGCTAAACTGATTATATAATTTAAAAGAACTTCTATATGTTCTAATTAATTTTGAATTTGAAGCAGGTAGGAGCTGTCTGAAGCATTTCCTCTGCCTTGAAACATCTTCCTCTTTTATATCTTTGCTTGTTTCTTTTAGGGGACTTGGTTTAGGCTTATTAACACAATAAACATTTACCAAATGCTGCCTATTACTATTACATGTAATGCCCCTAGGCCTTGTGGATGGAGTGGTAAAAACAAGATTATATGGTCTCTGACCTCATTCAGTTTATTGCCTGTCAAGGAAAAGAAATAAGCATAGGAGTTGGAATTATGCTGAATGGTTAAGATAGTCTTCTACTTTTTTTTTTTTTTTGATACACTGGCGGTTTTACCAGAATCTGTCTGGAAATTCTGTCAACTATTAATTTAAAAATACATATTAAGGGAAAAGGGAATTTTAACAACAACAAAAATGCTATTGGTTGTGGAATCTAACAAGTAGATGTACACAATATTATTTGCCTTTAAGAATACAAAGAAATTAATTGCCTTTTTGTACGGTTAGTTGAATTGCCTAATTTCTTTCTTCCCCACAAGAGACATTTTAGTATCAGGCTACAATCAACAATTATAACCCTTAATGTTTTGGGAAAAAATATCATATGACTAACTACATAGTTTTGCTAGTAGTCACTGGGTCATTAATTAAGTTTCCTCATTTTGTGCTTCCTGTCCTTTCTCTTTTCTTCTGGAGGAAAAATAGTTTTCTCTAGGCCCCCCTCTTCTTAATTCTTTAGCAGGGCACATTTTTATACTTTATGCCCAAAATGTACATACTTAAAAGTAATTGACATTCTGTCTTGCCTTGGATTTCCCATTGACACATTTGGTGAAGTGGTTTAAAGTGTCCCAATTTGAAAGCAAAAGCTAGCCATGAAGGGGGAAAGGGAAGTTTTGTCATCAAGGGATTATTAAAATTGTAAAGCAGTGTTACATGCCCAATAAAACATTTGGCTCTTGAAATTTAATAATTTCAGGACTATTACATTTATTTTTAGGCATTTTTCTAGCCTTGGTTTTAATTGGTAAGAAATATTTTTCTAGATTAAACTCAACCCAGTATAATTATGTTTACAGTATGTTTCAGATTCTAACTTTATTTAGGATACTGGTTGATGACCTTATAATATGAATTTTGTTTTACCTGTGCTTTTCTTATTCTTAAGGTTTAAGTCATTTGCTTTAAAATTTTAAATCAGATAACTCAGGAACTCATTTGTTATTCCTCATAGTGAAAAAAAATTTTACATCATGGCATATAGCTCTGAGTGATTATTTCTGCTAATTAAACCATCTATAATAGGCTAGAGAAAAGAACATTTTATTGGGGTTTTAATATGTAAAAATAAGCCCATCAGGAAATTTATGCCTAAGATTAAGATTTTAGGAATAAACAAGATATTTCAACTGAAGTCTAGATAGGGGACTTTACTGAATTTGTGTGTTCAGTTTTGGTGCCTACTTGTATTTAGAATATTTGAATGTTGTGTGACAGTCATTTGCATATTTGTCTTGCATCTGTATAACAAAAATGGTTGAAAATTAAACTTTTTGAATTAAACTTTCACTTATTTGTATCTTTCTTTCTTTCTTCAGGATCTTATAATTTTTTGAGTACAGGTCTTTTACCTTACAGGTCTTTTAGGCTCTACAGCAGCGGTTCTCAAGCTGTGGGTCATGACCCACAGGCTGAGAACTGCTAGCAGGGTCGCCTAAGACCATCGGAAAACACAGATATGTACATTACTATTCATAACAGTAGCAAAATTACAGTTACGAAGTAGCAACGGAAATAATTGTATGGTTGGGGTCACCACAACATGAGGAGCTGTATTAAAGGGCCGCGGCATCGGGAAGGTTGAGAACCACTGGGCTAAGGAGTGGGAGTAGTGTGTGGAGAGTAGTGCAGGTGAGGACCGGGTCATTCTGAGAGGCACCTAGATTGGCTTCTGTACAAATAACCTTCTCATTTCTTTTCCGTTAAATACATTTTAGTAATTTTTTTTCTTAGCGTTTGATTTTCCATTTATTTCTAAAAGCCTAAATTGTGTGTGTGTACTTTTAAAACCAACTTTAAGATATTTGTGTATAACAGAAGTAACCTAGTATAATTTGCCAGATGTGTACATTTATAAAACCATTATCTCATTCAAGATATAGAATATTTCCATTGCCCCAAGAAAGGTTCCTAATGCTCTTTTACAGTCAATTCTCCCCTTTGCCCCAGCAAACCATTGATCTGGTCACTATAGATTAGTTTTGCCTATTACATAACTTTATAAAAATGACCATTCCCAGACCTTTTATGTGGACTTCTGAGCTTATGATTATATTTAGCTTGTTATTAAGAAAGTGAACTTTAAAAAGGATGAACTAGTTGCTGGCTAAAATATCTTTAATTTATTTAGAGTTGAGAGTAGTTTCTGAATGGCGACCTGCAACTTCACTATTTAATTAGAAAAAGATTTTGTTTTAAATTCTGCAGTGGAAATACTGACACAACAAGGTTAACAGTACTTGCGTCTCTGAAAGGAGATAGCCTAGTGGAATGAAGATAGCAGTAGTTGATCTGCCCTATCTATTTCCATACTTGCCTCTTAAATGTTAGTTTCTTTGTCCGCTGTATTTACCATTACATACATTGCTTTTGGTTTATATTGTCTTATACATACAGACGTTGTTTTGATAAAGGACAACATCCCAAATAAGTGTTTAGTTTTTGCCAAAGCTGTATTTTTTAAAAATAATTTTCCATTTTTGTAATTTCCTTAAAAGGGGAAAAAAACCTTTCCATATTTATAATTTTTATTTTCAAATAGATTAAGACAGTAGAGGTGAGTGTATCTAATTTGATTTCTAGCCCTTTTGCAAAAACAGTTAATGTTATGGATTCATCAAGATTTTGTTACTTGGTGGGAACTCCTGACAGCCAGCTCTTCTTTCTTTGCATGTGCCTTTATCTCATTGCATTGCACACCTTCTACTCCAAGCTCTGCAATAGTTGTTCTTCTTTAAAAAATACCCATCTCAGTGGTATGCTCATGTTAATGAAGATTATAGGGGCTGGTTTAAATCTTGAGTGCCAGTGTAATCCCTGTCAGTCTTTTGTGTTAGTTTTTGGATTTAAACTGAGAACTTCTCTGTTCTCTGAAAGTACTTTCTGTTTGTTTTAACGTTTTCTTTAAAATTGAGAAATAATATACATATAATAGTGTAGTAACCTTTAAATTAAATCTTGATAACTTTTTACATATGTATAGACCCATGTAACTACATCCAGATTGAGGTAGGACATTTATAGCTCTCCTCCACTGAAACTTCCAACCTTGCCTAGTCAGTACATACTGTAAAGAGAAATCACTATTTTGACTATAAGTACCTTTGTTTTTTAGTTTTATAGTAAGAGTTCTTTTTAAAAAGTTTCTTTTTTGTTTTATTTATAAATTTACTAGAGCACTGGAGTGGCATTCTTACCCTGTTATTAAAGTTACTGGAGGCCCGATGCACTGGCTTCCTCTGGCACCTGGAACCTGGGCTTCCCACGCAGCCCCAGCTTCCTCCGGAAGGTCCTCAGGTCTAATTAGCATATTACCCTTTTATATACTAATAAAAGGGTAATATGCTAATTAGGGCGGACATCTTCCAGACGACCACCTGGAGGTCCTTCCAGACAAAGCCATAGAGGCTGCCTGAGGCTCAGGCAAGCCACGGATGGTGGCTGCTGCTGCCCAGGGCCAGCCTGAGGCTCAGGCAGCCACACCCAGCTGTGAGGCCCGAGGCTCAGGCAGCCATGGTGGCTGCCAATGGCAGCAGCAGTGGGGTGATGTGGGCAGCGCCTTCCCCTGATTGGCCAGGTCGCCTCCGGCAGAGGAAGGCCAGACTGTAGCTTAGGTTGGGGGCTGAGGCAGAGCTGTTTAGGGGTGATCAGGCTGGCAGGGGGTAAGGTAGGGGCAATCAGGCAGGCAAGCAAGCAGAGGCAGTTAGGGGCAATCAGGCAGGCAGGTGAGTGGTTAGGAGCCAGCGGTCCCGGATTGCGAGAGAGATGTCCATCTGCTGGTTTAGGCCCGATCCCTGTGGACATCCCCTGAGGGGTCCCAGATTGGAGAGGGTGCAGGCTGGGCTGAGGGCCCCCCCCCCCCCCAATGCATGAATTCCGTGCACCGGGCCTCTAGTTAAAGGTAATAGGATTGCTTGGAAGGCATGGAAGTGAGCAAAGTAAATTATATAATTCAGGTTATTAATAACATCATTCTAAGGTAGTTTTATGCAGCCTTCCTCATGCTTAGAATATACTTTACCTAGGACTGGAGTGCAACCTGCTTTTTCATTGGTTGTTGTCACCAGGTATTGCAGCATGTATCTTCACATAATTTTGAACTAAGGAGGTACTAATCAGACTTTAGTCTGTTAATGGCCTTTATACATGGATACTGTAAAGTATCAAGATGATACTCTAACCCCAACAGAATTTTCACTTGTCCCTTATTGCCACCTCCTGCAGAGATGATATACTTATACTTGTCCAAGCCACATTTATTCTCCTGTCCGCTTTCCCTGTAACAGTACACATTGTTAGGGCAATTAATTTATGCATAAAGACATATTATGTATAATATCTCTGGAAGTGAGTAAATTTTTTGTGAAAATTAAACTCAGGTCACTAAAATTCTCGGCACACATCTAAGCAAATGAGCAGCTATCCATAGTGGAATACTCAAAGAAGGTGTTCGTTTTCCACATGCCCTGGCTGGATATTCTGGAGCCCAATTTTTTTTCTTGTATATGTAACTTCTGGAGTTTTCTTTTGTTACATTTGCATTTTAATGTAAAATTTATCTTTTCTTGATATCTAACTTCCAGAACTTTATTATACACCGTCATATTTGTAGAAGTTGAAAAGATCCTATCATTGTTTTAGGGGACAACTGCATTTAGGTGATCATGTCACATCATGGTGATATGTCCATTCTATCCTGGTATTTTTAATTTTTGGCAAACATTTATTAGAGTAGACAGTGTTAAGTACATTGGTATTTTAGATTATAGAAGTGTACTAGTTCTTTGACCTTGGACAACTTACTTAATCCTTGAGAGACTTGGAGGCATCATTGTGAAATAGGCTAAGTAGTACCTACCTCAACAGTCCTATGAAGATTAAATGATATAATGTATGAAAAGTATGTAGCTCAGTGATTGGCTCTTCATTTAGTAAATTCTAGCTTTAAAATAAAAAGATAATGGTATTTTTAAAAAATATATTTTATTGATTTTTTACAGAGAGGAAGGGAGAGGGATAGAGAGCTAGAAACATCGATGAGAGAGAAACATCGATCAGCTGCCTCCTGCACACCCCCTACTGGGGATGTGCCCGCAACCAAGGTACATGCCCTTGACCGGAATCGAACCTGGGACCCTTGAGTCCGCAGGCCGACACTCTTTCCACTGAGCCAAACTGGTTAGGGCAATAATGGTATTTCTTCAGTTTGATTTTAACGAAGTATTTATATACTCTTTTAGACTAGTTTTACTAAGCCTATATCGTTTTATTATAGTATTTAAATAGAGTTCTGTATGCAGTATTTTAACTGTTGTTTTCTTGTGAACTAAATAATAGATTCTTCTATAATGAAGACCTTTTAAGAGTTTTTTAATGTATATAGTTGATCATTGATCAACACGGGTTTGAACCACATGGGTCCACTTATACGTGAATTTTTTTCAATACATATATTGGAATTTTTTTGGAGATTTACAACAATTTGAAAAAATGCAGATAAACTATGATTTTCTTAACTTTATTGCAAAAATGTAATATATAATGCAGCATACAAAATACGTATTAATTGGCTATATATGCTATCAGTAAAGCTTCTGGTCAACAGTAGGTTATTAGTAAAGTTTTGGGGGAGTCAAAAGTAATGTGTGGATTTTCAACTCTGGTGGGGGTCAGAGCCTGTAATCCTTGCGTTGTTCATGGGTCAACTGTATTGGTTTATTCTCCAATAATCCTATGAGGCTGTTTTGCCAGGGTAGATAATTGTATTTCTTTTGAAAGCTCAAGAAACATACCTAGAGAGTGTGTAGTTTAATTATTGATATATGACAGGGCATTTATTAGCCAACGTTTATGTGATTACTAAGTGCTGGTACACTTCCAATTGCTTCTGTGTATTAGATCACTTAATCTTTACAATAACACTATGAGATATTGTTGCCATTAGAGGCATGTTAATGACAAATGACCTGCTCAAGATTACAGAATAATAAATGTCTGAATTAGGCTTTGAGGCAGGAGGGTCAGGCTGACTCTAAAGCTGTGCCAGAATGCCTAAAAACGAACACTCTTTAAAGTGCTACAGTACATTTTAAATTCTTAAACACGAATGTTCCTTTGAAGGCTTTGTTAAAAACAGCAGAAACTGAAGTGATACTGCAGAGTCAAAGCAGAAACCATAGTCTTCCACTCTGCCACCAGCTGTGGGGCATAAAATAAAGGGAGAAAAACGGGGGATCTAATCTTAAATTCTGACTTCGGCAAAATAATATTTACCTGTCTGATTAGATTTACTGTCTGATAAAATAATTCCTTCTGTCCTTGTATCCTTTTCCGGGGGAAATTTAGAAGCTGGAGACAAAACCAGCTGTCTATTCTGAAATCCCTTAGATCAGTGGTTGGCAAACTGCGGCTCGCGAGCCACATGCGGCTCTTTGGCTCCTTGAGTGTGGCTCTTTCACAAAATACCACGGCCTGGGCGAGTCTATTTTGAAGAAGTGGTGTTAGAAGAAGTTTAAGCTTAAAAAATTTGGCTCTCAAAAGACATTTCAATCGTTGTACTATTGATATTTATTTGGCTCTGTTGACTAATGAGTTTACCGACCACTGCCTTAGATGGATTTACATTTCTTTTTATTCTGTAGTTTACACTTGTAATTTGGACCAAAATTATCTGATTTAAGAAAAATGAAGATTCCTTAACTTCTCCCCTTTTGTTACCGTATGATCCTAGCCCCATATAATAATTTTTTTCTTGAAAGTCAGATTATTTGGGTATGCTTGGAAACGTTTAGGTAGCTGTCTCATTAAGATACGCATCACATGGACCAAATTGTCTCATCCGGTCAGCTTTTTGATTCCTTGTCCTTAGTTTTTCTGTTGTGCTGGTACCCATAACAACACAAACTTAAGAGCCCAGTAATGCGGGGCAAGTAGACTTCCTTCCTACCCCGGAGCTTTTTCCTGTACCAGATGCCAGCTCTGAGGATAGTGAACACGGGCGTTTAATAAAAACCTGGTTTCCTGACTTTATTCCCTTAGATTAGATTGTCTCAGTGCCGAAATAGAGGTTTTAAGAAAGTGGGTAGAAAGCAGTGCCCAGCTTGAGGATATTTAATACATGTTCAGCTTTGTTAACATTGCAGAAAACGTCAGTGGCTGTATTGTTACTATTTAATAATAATAATTTGTAGTAAAACTTTATGTAATTGACACCAAATTTTCAATTTAATAGCTGTTTATTTGCCTTGGTAAATTCTTTATTTTTTATGAGAAATATCTTACATATATATTTTTAATATTTTATTGATTTCGGAGAGGAGAGGGAGATGGAAACATCAGTGATGAGAGAATCATTGATTAGCTGCCCCTTGCATGCCCCACACTGGGGATTGAGCCTGCAACCCAGGCCTGTGCCCTGACTGGGAATCGAATGGGGACCTCCTGGCTCAGAGGTAGATGCCCAACCCCTGCGCCGTGCCAGCTGGGCCTGCTGCTTTTTACATGTGTCTCCCTCCCTCCCTCTTAGACATAACTAACCACTGTCCTGGCCTTTATCGTAATCACTGTTGGCTTTCGTTTGTGTTGTTACCCACGTACGCATTTGTAAACAGTACTTTAGTTTTACCGGTTTTTGAATGGAATCGTACTGTATATGTTTTCTATTTTGCACATTCCTATGTATTATGTTGATCATTCATTTTTATTGCTGTTTTGTACATTATACAACATTTTGTTTACCAGAGAGCTTGAATATTCACATTATTCCTTCTGTTTCTTTCAGACATTAGTTTCTTTGACAAACTATTTTCATTTTGGGAAATGCAAAGAAATATATGACTGGCTCAGATTGACTTGGAGGTGTGATATTATTAATAGTTATAGTTATGTTCACGTGCTTATTGTAAACTTGATCATTCCAATTACTTGTTTATGTGGATTTTTTTCATGGTGAATTGAATAGTACCAAAGTTTTTAATATATAAAAATATACTCCATAATGTAGATTTATATTAGGCTGTATGTTTGAGAACTTTTTCATCTTGTTTTAGAGAATATTTTACCAATATTTAAATATATTTAGTATGAATATAAGTAAGTGCTTTTTTAAGAAAGGAAACCCCTTCCCCCTTCTGCTTTATGAATTAAGCAAAACGATAGTTTGAGAATTTTTAAAATTTAAGGTTTGGTTTTGTTTTTAGTGTGAACCTATGACTGACTAGTCTGAGTTTTTCTGAGTTGTTAACTTAAGTGCAGCCATGAAATAACAAAACAAAATTAAGAAAAATAATCAGTTGAGCTTATTTCTTTTTAGTCCCTCTTTTCCTAAGTAAAGCATGTTGATAAATTCTACTTTTTGACTTTCACTGCAAAGTTCCTTTTCTTCCTGTATTTGGAGGGCAGTCACATGTGTCCTTCTGTTTACATGAGATAAACATTAGTAGTTTAAAAGGGTGGGTCAGTCTTTTTCTGGGGATCTGTTGAATTGTATGGTTTTAAAGGGATTCTAAAGATGGTGTTCTGGTCAAGGCAATTTCTCTTTTTTGGCTATTTAATAATTGAGGCGAACTGCTTTAAAAGAGTAGGTATTTGAACTTACCATTTTAAATAAAGCCTACATTATAGTGTGTTATTGAAGATTATTTGGGGGTTTATTGGCTTGTTTTAAGAAATGAGTAACCTCTATCTAATTGCCAGTATATAAATTTTAACTAGGCCAGTAGGAGAGTGGGCTCTTCATTGCATATAGCCTCTGCTATTTGAATTTTGTCTCTTTCCTATGAATGTACCTATTGGCTAGCTAAAGTGGACAGTTTTTAATTAATGATGACAGCAGTTTAAAGTTCAAATCTGTTTCTTCATTGTTAAATTGTATGCTTAAAGGATGAATATGCATTTATATTCAGCTTTCTGGTCCTTGTCCTTTTTTTTTTGTTGTTCTTGTCCATTTTGATGCCTGTTAACTCTGAATAAAATGAGTGGAGGGTACCAGAACTTTGAAGAGTATTTATAGATGGAGAGAGGAACATTTAAGATTTCTAATATGTAATATTAATATACTAATAAGCAATGTGCAGATTAGCTAGGTTTGGGATAATACTAATAGCTGTTTTTTGAATATAGTTTACTTTCAGAAAATACAGTTAAAATTTTGTTCTTTAATCAGTAGGAGGCAACTTAACAGAGTCTGCAATCTCATGTTAAGAGATAATCATATGACACTAGAGGCCTGGTGCACGAAATTTTTGCACTGGGGAGCGGGTTTGTTGGGGGGGCATCCCAAAGCTTGGCCTGCACCCTCTCGCAGTCTGGGAGCCCTCAGGGGATGTCCGACTGCCATGAGCCCGGCTTCTGGCTGAGTGGCGCTCCCCCTGTGGGAGCACACTGACCACTAGAGGGCAGCTCCTGTGTTGAGCGTCTGCCCCCTCGTGGCCAGTGCACATCATAGTGACCGGTCGTTCCACCGTTCAGTCGATTTGCATATTAGCCTTTTCTTATATAGGCTGTTAAGAGCAGAAGCCATTACAAGGTTCTCTCTCCTCTCTCTGTCCTGTCTCTCTCTTCGATTTAACCTGTGGAGTGCAGGGGAAAACAACTTACTTCTTTTCTCTTCACCAGAGGTTAACAGAGAGCAAGTAGGACATGAATGAGTGTGCAGGAATTTGCCTTCTCTTAATTTCCTAAAGGTAGACCTCAGAACCAATCAAAGAAACAAAAGTCAGGAAACATTTTTCCCATGCTGGAGCAATAATAAATATTGAACTACCTCCGGCACTTAGATAAAATGATCTTGCTTGGCTTTTATTTATTTAAAAATTTTTATTTATTGATTTTAGAGGGAGGGAGGGAGGGAAGTATTCAGAACATCTCCCACACTAAGAAAAAAAAGTATCTCCATCCCCATCTCTCCCCTCTCCCCACCCCCCAAAAAAATAAATGAACCACTCATGTGGTCACAGAATTACCAAGATTAATCTTTGGTCATTATCTATTGAAATGGAGATTTTACTTGTTACAGTGAACATTATCATAAGTGTTGCCGGTTCAAGAGACTTATTACCAGTAAAAGACTTTTTGATAACAGAAATGTGATTATAACATGGAGTTCAGCTAATGGTTTCTGACAACATACTGGATTTTGTTTCTCAAGTAGAAGGTAGTGGTTTTTGCTTAGGAAATGATAATATTTCAGCTGTTTATCTCTGTCCTGCAGCTGGCAAAGGAATGCAGTACACTGATGATGATTTTGCATTTGGGATCCCTGAAAACTCGCAGACTTTTCTACCAAAAGAGGTAGAAAAGAGACATAGTTCTTTTTTTTTTTTTAAGTCATTGTTTGGAGATATCACTGAATCAGGACACTGCCTCCATTTCATATTTACTATTCCTTTTTTATCTTCAAAGCATGATCCTAATAAGTAGTGGGGGAGGCACACGGAGCCATTCAGCCCTGTGAGAATATTACAGTTGACTCTAGGACTGCAGCTCCACTGCTGCGTCCCCAGTGCCTAAAAGAGTGCCTATCACCCACAATATTTGTCACACCGTGATCTCCACAACAGTGAATTTAGGCTAGGTGACTGCATCTGTACTTTTTGAACTTTCCTTGTTTCTGTCTTCATTTATAGTTCACTTCAACAGCAAAGCTTTTAGGAAAGCTGAAGTTTGGGCTCCTGATCAGGGAAGAAGTCTCTAAGCCACAGTGGTTTTATTCAGCTGATAAAGGCTTGGGTTTTGGTTACTGCTGGTGATTAATAGTCTTCCCATCATGGGATCAGCCTATCCAGCATACCGCAGAAGCCTTGTTTGGGAAGGTCATATCCTCCCTCAGCTATCTGAAAAGTTATTAGCATAAATGCGGAAACGCCAAAGCTGAAAACTTGCCCCAAATAGTGACAGTTGTGCGGCTACTACTTAAAATGTAACACTTCCGGCCCTGGCTGGGTGGCTCGGTTGGTCGGTTGGTTGGAGCATCGTCCTTACACCAAAAGGTTGCAGGTTTGATCCCAGTCAGAGCACAGACCTAGGTTGTGGGTTTGATCCCTGGTTGGAATGTGTGCAGGAGGCAACCAACCGATGTTTCTCAGAGTGATGTTTCCCTCTCTTCCCTCTCTCTCAAACCAATAAAAACATGTCCTCGGTGAGGATTAAAAAATAAAAGACCAGTTTCAAACCTCTGAATTATTTTATATTGCCTCTGTACTCAAGTTTGCTATGAATGTTTGTCTGAGAAGCTATCAGAGTGATGCTTTATTGATTGAGGGAAACATTTAAATAGGAGTAGCTGTAGGTTCCTAGAAAGTTTGTGTAGTTCTGCAGTTTCTAAAGGCATGCTGAGGCCTGGTTGCGTCCATTTTGTGGACAATTAAACATTCTAAAATCTGCAGTTGACTAAATAGTCCACATTGTATCAATTTTAAAGATAATGTATTATCCTGGCATTCTAACTTGTAGAGAAAAGTCTTGTGGGCAGATCTAAGTGGTTTAACTTGATTCTTAGGATATTTTTCATAAAAATACTGGTTTTTCTTTTGCAGATTTTCTTGTGAAACCTTCTAGTAGAAAAAGTTCTTGGGACGAAGTTCTTGGTAAGTCTCCCCTCCCGCCAACTGTGCTGTTTTGAGGCAGGTAAAACGAATTTACAGATTAATTTGGGGCATCTGTTTGTCCTTGTACACAGTATGTACATAATTATTGAATGAGCTCTTATATTTTCACTTTAATGTTAAGTCTTGAAATGCTTTTTCACTGGAACTCAAGCAAGATTGCTTTTTTCATATGTAATTGTGCCATAATATAATATACTGTGCCTGGAAACTTGTATTTAAGTGGAGATTGAATGAGTTGTAGCCCATTTTTTTTTTTTTTTTTTTTTTTAAATAGAGTGCCCTCTACAACAACATGAAGTTCTTTTAAATTGGAACTTGGTTCTTATTTTGAATTTTCTTAAATTGTTATATATCTGCATGAGAACCAAAGCCATGTTACTAGACTTAGTGGCACTAATTTGATTTTTAAATAGAAAACAACTTCTAAAAATTTGTTAGCTCTGTCTTCAGTGTGGATATTAATCCCAGTCCTGTCCTTTTCATAGACCTGTGTGTATCTCTTACTGCCTAACTCTTGACGACTGCCTCTTGTTTCTGCCATCTGTTTAATCTAGGAAATTATAATCTAATATTGTTGAAAAGAGAAGTTGTTGGGTCTAAGTTTTTAGATTCAAGTCATTTTCTTGTTCCAGAACCTTGAACATGGGATTTTAGGCTCTTCACAAGTGGGCTTTAGAAATACCTCCTTCATCAGTCACTGCAGGAAACAAATGCACAAGGCTGAAGTGTGGCTTAGCACACAGGGGAACATCGGCCTGCAGGTGTTAAAACTTCTGTAGAGCCTTGCCCATGTGACTCAGTGGTTAGAGCATCAGCCTAAGCCAGAGAGTCATGGGTTTGGTTTTCAGTCAAGGGTACTTTACCTGAGTTGCAGGTTCGATCATCGGCTCCTGTGCCTGTGGGAGGCCATCCATCAATTAATCGATGTGTCTCTCTCCCATCGATGTTTCCCTCCCTCTCCCTCCCTCACTCCTCTTCCTTTCCCTTTCCCCCTTCCCCTCCCTCTCTCGCACTCTCTATAAAAATCAATGGAAAAAATACCTTCGGGTGAGGATTAACAACAAAAAAACCTGGTAAAAGTATTAGCACAGTCTGTGAATTTTCAGATGAATATAGACTATAGGGGCAATAAGGCAATTTTGCCTACTTAGCCAGTTCAGTTCCCACAGATAGGGGGATCCATTTTAACTTACAGATAAAACATTTTATAATATTACAAGAGTATTGTTTTTGTACTTGCATGTTGGTTTAATTATTATTACTTTATTATTTTCATCCAAAGCTTATAACATTTTTCATTTTACTAGCAACATTAGGAATATGAGCCTGTGCTATTTTTTTTTTTTTGCCCAAAATTCAGGAGGATTTTCACAAAGGCATATGGAGTTTGCATTTGACTAGTGAGAATTTCCTGGGTAATATTCAACATTTTCTTGGCTGTCTCTGGTCAGGCCTTTGGGTCTGTGTATATGTAGTTCCTTTAATTGGAGTATGGTCGACTGGGGGAAAATTGATAATTTTGTCCCTCTCTTTCCCCCCTTTTAAAGATCCAGGCATAAAGGAAAGAAAAGCTTTGCCATAAACTGAAGAAGGGACGGGGATCTCTCCTCCTAATCTGGGCCTCCTGTCATGGTAAGTAAATAACAAGCAAATAGCAAGAAAATTGGAATTGAACTCTATCCTGACAAATGAACATTAATACATCACAGTTACCCATTTTTGTTGTAAGGAATCATTTCACTTTTCCTATTCCAGAATTCTTGTCTCCTTTCTTTTTTTGTTTACTTACTAGTAATAATTATAGAATATTCTAGTGTATTAAAGCCGTTTCATTTCTATCAGATATTGTCTCCCTGCAGTCAGGTAGTCAATGGAGTTAAGACTAAAACCCATGATTCTTCAACTCCAGGTTTCTTCCTTTTCTTGGAAGCAAGGTATGAAAACTGTTTGAGTGTGTGTAGAATTATGATAGGGTCACATATTCTTTATGAATTTACCTATCTGGATAAAAGCAATGCCCTACCTTCCCCATCTTATTTAAGGCAGTATTTTTATCCCAGAGAAGGTAGAGCAGCTCTGCACACCCCTGCCCACATCTTTGACTACAAAGAGCATGGATTTTTAATGGACATTTCAGTGACTTGTGGGCCATTTAGGACCCAGGCCAGTCTAGGCAGAAAAGATGCAGCAATGAGTCAGCCACATTTCTATCAACCCTGAGAATAGGTAAATAGAGCTTTAAGACTTAAAAAAGAACAGCCCTCTGTAATACTGTCCTGCTTCTACCTTGTGATATTTCCTAAATGCAGACTGTTTCATGCTGGTGCACAAAAAAGGAATTGAAAAGGTCATATTAATTTCAAGCTTCATTAGGGACATGGATGGAAAATGCGTTTCAAAATTAAAAACAAGCTAAAACAGAAAAACTAGTTGTGCAGAAATTCATATTAAGAGGAGGAGAGGTAACTGCTCTCATCTCAAGCGGGGCCAGGTTTTTCCTTAGTTTATGGGTATAACAATGTATCTTAGACCCAAACACAGATGAACTTTTAATGTCATTTTTCTAGATCATGTTTTATTGGTTTTCCCATAGGTTTTAATGAATTGATAAAGTGTTTTCTTGGTATTTATATGGTATGCATGCCAGTGCCAGTGCATAGCAGAGGAGCTTATTAAGGCAGCTCCGTTCTGTGCTGAGGTGTTGTCCTTCGTTGGATTCCTCATAGCTAGCAACAACGTGGCCCTCATCCTGGTGCAGCTGGGGTCTCTGCCTTGGTGGTACAAGGTGCCAGCAGTTTTACCCACCAGTTCTCTTTGCACTGTTACACAAATGGCATACAGTGAGAAAGGCAAATAATGGTTTAGTATTGTGAAGGGGATTCTGACCTCCTAGAGCCCCTTGAAAGGGTCTCAGAATCTATAGACCTCACTTTGAGAACCACACTAGTTAGAGTATTATGGTTTTAAGATTAGGAGAGCTCTTCGGTAAAACTTAAGTTTTATTTATAGGTAGGGTTTTGTTTCCCTCTTTGAGGAGCTAGAAATAATTGTTGGAATTGTGATAAGTAGCATATGCAGAAATGTCCATCCACTAATTAGTGATTATAATTTAGTGCTGTCAGCTGAGCATGATATGGCTTTTGATGTTACAAAGTTTGTGTAAATAAATTGCATCATAATTTATACTCAGACTTTCCATTATATTGCTTTTCTCTCCTGTCTTCCTATACCATAAAGATTCATAATGTAAAAGACTATTTTAATGCAAGTTATAATTAGTTCAAGTGCCATCTAGATTAGAATTTATTGCTGCTTTTTTTTTGAAATTGCCTTAATAGAAATAAATCTATTCTGTAATATAAGACATACTAAACTAGGGATAGTGTTTTACACATGCTTTCCATTTGGGAAATTTGGTTCTTACGCTTTGCATTTTTAAGAAACTTCTATTACGGAAATTATACCTATAACCAAAGTAGACACAATGGTATAGTGAACCCCACTCCCCCAGTTTCATCCCTCACCCTCATGTACAATCCTGTTTCATTTAAGCCCCATTCATTCCTCCTGACCTTTCCCCTCCTGATTATTTTGAAACAAATTCCAGTTATCACAGCATTTCATTCCTAAGTAATTCAGAATGTATCTTGCAAAAATAAACATTTAAGGTAATAAAAAACAAAACTATATCTTGGTTTCTCTTATAGGTAATGTCCTAACAACTTATTACTGCTTAATATAAATGCTCTTAACCTCGTTGATTAAGTTTTTTTGTGTGCATCAGTGTGTTTTCTAAGCAGAGGCGCCTAATATATATCAGCTGGAACACTTTGGGGATTAATATTTTTTCCTTGAGTTTTTTCCTGTTAACTTTGGTTATCAGACTCCCATTGTGATCACACTATTAAAACATGGCAGGAAAACCAAACGTGGGTGACCGGGAGTTTTGGAATTATTTAAAGGTTTGTTGTGTGTGTGTGTTTTCAGGATGAAGAGACTCGGCACAGCCTTGAGTGCATCCAGGCCAATCAGATCTTTCCCAGGAAGCAGCTGATCCGGGAGGATGAGAATCTTCAGGTAAGCACAGGCCTCTCTTGACTGCAGTATTTAGCATCATAGTAATAATGGAGTGAGCTAGTGGTTTGATGTAATATACCATATAATACATACCTTTTTTCCTAAGCGAGGCACATAGTAGAAATACTGCTGGAAGACATCTTTCCTTTTAGAAGGACTTACTTCCTGCGAATGGACTGTTTGAGATGTTCATCTCTGTGTCATTCCTTCAGTAGTCTAGAATTTGAATAACTAGGTATATTCGAATTATGTGGACTTAAACCCAGACCTTACCCACTTAGGTATGTGTTCTAAGTTTGAGTAACAGAGGATGTTTCATCATCCATTTATCTGACCTGTGTTTGAAGACTTTGATTTACTGCTTCAGAACTTTGAAGGGTTTCTGCTTCCATTTTGAAGGTTCCTTTCCTTGAACTTCATGGAGAAAGCACAGAGTATGTGGGCCGTGCTGAGGATGCCATCATTGCCCTTTCTAATTACAGACTTCATATCAAGTTCAAGGAGTCTCTTGTTAATGTAAGTGATTACCAACTAAAGTAGATGGAGAAGGAAAGTAAGAAAACTGGTTAATGTTCTCAGCAAGAGGAGTGTTGTACAGGGTTGGGTGTGAAAACACTGTGCTCTGTTTTTCTCTCAGTTTAGCATCCAAGTGACACTAGCTTATCAAGCAGGTGTAATGCTTGATTTAAAAGGATACCCATAGTTGTCAGCTGAGGTGTCCATTGTTTCGTATTACTGAATTGATTTGCCTTAGGTAATTCTGTGTCATTAAGTTTTATAACGGTGCAAAGGCTGTATAGACTTTCATTCTCCAACCTTTAATAGTTAACTACTGCCTCAGTTGAGATAATTTCCTGGATCTTAATGTCAAATGATGAGATGTACTTAGAGCTCAGTGCAGACTGTCATAGGATGAAGTTGGTCTAATGGCTCCATAGTGGTATAAGTATAAATGTTGAGTACAGTGTTTAAGTGTTGAATGGACTATGTATTCCTGAAGAAAAGGAAGGCTCTCAGTCCATAGAGTGCATTTACCCTGGTTAGCTGTGAGGGTACGCTGAGTGACTGGTTCTTCCAGTACACTGCCATTATTAGCAGTCTTCAGTTACTGTGCCTTTCACCACGAAGGCACAGACATTTGTGTACTCCCACCACACGAATGCCTTCTTCTCTCTTCATTTGCCAGCATTGTGCCTTTCTGCACTTTGGTTCTAGCACAGAGAAGTGTATATGACATCATTCACATCGTGTGTTTTGAGGCTCGTTTGGGATTTTTTTCTATCTGTCACTTAAGTTTATTTTTTTCATTGATTCAAAAGTTATCCAATTCCTTCATCACATTCTTTTCTGTGTGTGTGTGTGTGTGTGTGTGTGTGTGTGTGTGAAAAGACTCAAATGGCTGCCATTTTCTTTATAGTCGGCATTTATTATTTATGTAGTATTTATTATTATTCTTTGTAGTTAAGCGTTTCTATCCAGGAGCCATTGTGGCCTGAGTTCCTTCTGGCTTCTAGATTTGGGCTACTATCTTAGCTGTTACATAAGATTTCTGCTTGTCAGCTATTAATACACATTGGATTCATCAAGGAAAGAGGCATGCTGCCCTAACCGGTTTGGCTCAGTGGATAGAGCGTCGGCCTGCGGACTCAAGGGTCCCAGGTTCGATTCTGGTCAAGGGCATGTACCTTGGTTGCGGGCACATGCCCGGTGGGGAGTGTACAGGAGGCAGCTGATCGATGTTTCTCTCTCATTGATGTTTCTAACTCTCTATCCCTCTGCCTTCCTCTCTGTAAAAAATCAATAAAATATATGAGAAAAAAAAAAAAAAGGAAAGAGGCATGCTGTGCTTTCATACCCTACTGCACTGTGTTCAGGAGGGTCCATTTGGAATTGCATAGTTGTCATAGGAGGGGCCAGGATAGAAACTCTTTTAAAATCCCAGCAACCAGAAATTCCCCACCAGCTACTGTGAAAGTAATGAGAGTAATACAGTAGTCCCCCACGTTTTGCAGTTCTGCTTTCTGCAGTTCCAGTTAGCTATGGTCAACCGTGGTCTGAAAATTCTAAATGGAAAATCCCAGAAATAAGCAGTTCATATACTTTGCCTGGCTGGAGTGGCTCATTTGGTTGAGCTTCGCCCTGTGCACCAAAAGGTTGGTGGTTCGATTCCTAGTCAGGGCACATACCTGAGTTTTGGGTTCCATCCCTGGTCAGGGCATGTACGAACGTACAAAAGGCAACCGATCTCTTTGTCTGTCTGTCTCTCTCTTTCTCCTCCCTCCCCCCTCCCCCCTCCCCTCTCCCTCTCGTCTTCTAAGCATGCTCTCGGGTGAGGATTAAAAACAATAATTCGTAAGTTTTTAGTTTCACACCATTCTGAGCAGTGTGATAAAACCTTATGCCATCCTAGATGGCCCTGGAGTGCAGGAGTAGCTAGCTGTGCTGGCAATTGGGATGTGCCAAAGGGAGGCCATTAAGTGCTTCCTTCAAGTGAAGAGGTATGTACAATAGTCCCCCTTATCTATGGGGAATATATGCCAAGGCCCCCATTGGATGCTTGAAATTTTGAATAGCACTAAACCTTGTATATATGTACTATGTTTTTTCCTATTCATACATACTTCTGATAAAGTTTATAAATTAGGCACAGTAAGAGATTAACAACAACTAATAATAAAATAGAACAATTATAACAATATATGGTAATAAATTGGGGCCATTATTAAGTTAAATAAGGGTTACTTGAATACGAGCACTGCAATACTGCAATGGTTGATAACCAAGATAGCTACTAAGTGACTAATGGGCAGGTACCACACAGCCTGGCTAAGCCGGACAAAGGGTAACTCACATCCTGGATGGGATGGAACAGGATCGCACAAGATTTCATGACAATACTCAGAATGGCATGCCATTTAAAACCAATGAATTGTTTTATTTCTGGAATTTTTCATTTCATATGTTTGGACCACGGTTGGCCCTCGTGGGTAACTGATTTCACAGAAAGCAAAACTGCCAATGAGGAGGGGGCAGAAACTCTGTGCGTATGGGAAAAAATCATAGTATACATAGGCTTTGGTTCTAGCTGCAGATCCAGGTATCCAGTGGGGGGAGTTTGAGAGCATATCCCCCACAGACAAGGGGAGACTACTGTAGTAAGTAGAATTGTTCAATTTAACTTTGTGTTAAATGGCTGGAATCGATGAAATTCTACTTAAATTGCATGTGGGTATGATATAGTTTCATATCATTGCGTTTTTCCATTCAGTCCCCTATTTCTCAGGTTGTTGGTTTATGGCCAAGTATTTTAGGGACTATTTTTAGATCTATTCTGGAATAGGGTCTGTTGGAAAGAGAGCATGGATTTGATCATGTCATTCACCAGCCTAAAGCCTTTCAGTATTTCTTTACTGCTTTTAAGATAGAACTACTTAGAATGATGTCAGGGTATTTGGTACTTGGTCCCTGTCTGTATTCCTTCTTCCCTTGGTGATAATAAAACGAGTATATCCTCCTTGGACTATTCAGCCATAATCTCACACTCTGAGTTCTCTCTCTTCTCTCCTGCCCAGGGAACTCTTTTTCATCTTTCAAAACCCAAATCAGGTGCTAACTTCTGTGCTGTCTTTCTCAGTCCCAGCTCCTCCCTGGCAGTGTATTACACTCCTGGCTGCTTTTCTGTAGCTTGACCACACTTTTACAACATTTACCAGATATGTTGAAGTTTTTTGGTTATTCATCTTTGTGTCTTCAGAATCCAGCATATCTCCTGGTACCATGATATTCAGTAAATACAGTAGTGGGCAAAGTAGGTTTACAAATAATACGAATAAATAATACAATCCTATATAATAAAAGAGTAATATGCAAATTGACCATCACTCCAACACACAAGATGGCTGCCCCCAGGTGGACACAAGATGGCCAGCAGGGGAGGGCAGTTGGGAGGGACCAGGCCTGCAAGGGAGGGCAGTTGTGGGCGATCAAGCCTGCAGGGGAGGGCAGTTAGAGAGCAGTTAGGCATCAATCAGGCTGGAAGGGGAGTGGTTAGGGGGTGATCAGGCTGGCAGGCAAAAGTGGTTAGGGGCAATCAGGAAGGCAGGCAGGCGAGCAGTTGGGAGCCAGCAGTCCTGGATTGTGAGAGGGATCCCAGATTGGAGAGGGTGCAGGGTAGGCTGAGGGACAACCCCCCCCCCCGCCCCGGCATGAATTTCGTGCACTGGGCCTCTAGTAATAACATAATAATAAACTGTTCTGTGTACTGACAACTGTAAACCTACTTTGCCCACCCCTGTATTATGTGAATTAAAGTTAATATGGGCTTGAAATGGCTATTAGACCATTTAAAAACCCTTTGTAGATTTAAAGCTCATTTTAAAACAACATATCTGCGTGATAGGCCCATGTCAGTGTCTCTAAGGGTAGCTGTATAAGTGGGTTGTTTATTGTAAATGTTGGTCCCTCTTTGTGACTGAAAGATAGGCTTAAGAAATTTACCAATGTACATACTTTTGACGTATTTTCTCACCTAAAAGTGTTTTCTCAGATAGCATTATAACCCTCTAAGGCAGTGGTCGGCAAACTCATTAGTCAGCAGAGCCAAATACCAACAGTACAATTGAAATGTCTTTTGAGAGCCAAATTTTTTAAACCTAAACTACTTCTAATGCCACTTCTTCAAAATAGACTCGCCCAGGCCATCGTATTTTGTGGAAGAGCCACACTCAAGGGGCCAAAGAGCCGCATGTGGCTCGCGAGCCACGTTTGCCAACCACTGCTCTAAGGCATAGAGTCTGCATGTGACTTAAAAAGCCCAATATAATGGCTGTCTAGAAAAATGATTGTGCAGAAGTATTTTGGTATTGCAGTGACTGTAAATACTTCAGATTGAAAGAGACTATGACTTCTCCATACAAATAAACTACTTGCATCCCGGCTCGTGCTAAGGCTCCTAAAACCTGTGGTTACTCTTAAGAAACGGTGGCTCCTCCTGCTAGGTGCTGGATGGAGACTAGAGAGTTGGTGGGGTTGCCTCTCCCTCCCTTTCTCCCTCAGCAGATAAATATTTCAATCAAATATGTGAGATCAAGAGACTCCCTTTGAAGGTTATTCAAATGCATTTCAACTGTCAAACCCCAAAATGTGCCAGAATATATTGTGGCATGCCCCAGTTTGCATCATTTTGTATGTTTTCAAATCAATATATTTAGTACTTTAGAAAACAGTTTACTATCAGGTTTTAAATAGCAACCTGATATTATACTTAAAAAGTTTTTTATTGTGGTAAAAATTAGTATACAAGATTACATCTGTTACAGGTGGTACAACATTATAATTTGGTATTTATATATGCCACACCACTGTAAAACTACTTACTATTCATCACATACATTCTTTCAACTTCACAGCACATTGAGTGAAAGTCTTAGACTTAGATGCCAAAAGTATTGTGTACTATAATTCACACACATTCACTGGATATCCAGTTTTACATTTCTAGGGTAAAGAACCTCTGGGGTAGAGTTCATTGGTAGTGTTTAAGGTATGAATTGCCTCCATTCTGTGCTTTGCCCAAACTGTATTTTTACATATGTACAAATATATTTCCTTGATGCTCAGCTGATTTATAAACAAATAAGTGTTCAAGTGGAATTCATGGAAGTCTAAAACAATTTTTGTGTAATTCAATAGACTGCCTCTCAATCTACTGCTTCTGAAGTCCCAGTAAGTAGCATGAGAAACCTAGGCGATTTTTGCACATGTGCCTGAAACAAATTGGTTTTGAATGTCAGATGCTCACCTTGCAAGTCAGCAAAATGTGTCCATTCTGCATGAGTCCCTTCCCTCTTACTAGACAGTGTTCTAGTGGTACCTATAATGAGAACAGTGTGTGGGGTGAGGAGAAAGCCCCACAGCTTGTACATTAGCTGATGGAATTGTGACCTTCAAAAAATGAATTTTTTGTGAAATCAACATTAGTATTTAAAAGGACATTAAATTTCTGTTTCTAGGATGTCCTAATGCTTCTGAGGAAAAAGGTGGAAGTGTAGCAGCTGGAAACACCTTTCTTAGCATTTTTTTTCACATTGTCTGACTGTAGTACATCAAAAATCTTTCTTCTCCAAACATCAAGAAGAAGTTATTATTAACACTTAATACGCTTTGCTTAGCATTCATATGTCAGCAGAGGCATCTGACATCAGTGCTGGCAGAGTAGCTGATAAATATCAAAGGAGAGCAATAAAAAGTTTGTGTCTTTAGCCTGTGACAGTCTTTTTAGGACTGGTTTTTAAAGCATGAGATTTAGTGCCCGGATATTCCACACTTTTAGTACAGATTTTGGGTTTAGAATCATAGCTTTATTTTCACTTAGTAACTGTCATTTTTACTTCAAATGTACATACAAGATTAGTACTTCCCATCCAGGCTATAAAGGGGGCATTTGTTTTTAAAAGGTAGGAATTATCCCGCTTTTAAATTCTGGTGCTCAGAGACAGTACACATGTGCACGTGAGTGCGCGCACACATCCCAGAATGGGGCAGCACTATGGATCTTGAATACCTGTGCATGTCTATTAAGTCTTTAATTGCTGCTCTCCTGCTTTTTTGGATTGACGCTCTTAGGAGTTTTGGTGTTCCTGATGTAACTTCTGGTCTTTTGAGAAATCGATTAACAGCACTTTGTGTGTTTGGTGCATTGTTTTGAGCATGAGTTTGGTGAAATTCGTAAGAGGAAGAGCACTGTAAAGGGAGATAGCATTACCTAGCTAGACGACAGAGGAAAAAATAAAAAGTTAATTGCTCTAAAACATTTGAATCAGGGAGCTAGAGAGGATTTTAATGTGACTTTAGATTTCTGACTGCTCTTCACATGGGTAAAATTGCCTCTAAGGAATCTTGGTTTAGATTCTGTTTTCCTCTTGAAGATCCCCGAGAGAGAGGCCTTAATTCAGAAAGAAAAACAAAAGTAGAGCGCATACAGAAGGGAAGTGCAATCTTAAAGGAAGAAGCGCATCATATACATAATGAAAGGAGCCTGGACTGGAGGACTGACATGGATTTCTGTCCTGAGTCTGTCACTAGCGTACAGCGCAGTGGCTAACCTGTCTGGGCTGTGAAATGGTCTGGCTCTTGAATCTGTAGTTGTTTGCCTATGAGGTTGGATAGTGGGTTTGTGTAGTTAACAGAAATGGTGAGGAAAGTTGGGGAAAGCTGAGAAACCTAAAGCGATGGCGTGGGCCTTAAAAACTGCAGAGAAACTTAGTATGTTTTGGTTGGAGAAATGAAGAGGAAAAGAAGGCCAGTTCCGTCTTTTTAGAAGAGGAAGCACTGTGGAAGGAACAGTGAAGACGGGAAAATGAGGTAGGAAGTAGAAGAAAAAAGGAAGATGTTCATTTGATATCACATCAGGTATTTCTCTATATATGTTCCTGTTCCTGCTGCATATTAAACTTCACTGCATGTAACAGTCTGCATGAGTCTTAAAATCTGCTCTTTTAGAGATCTATGATTGAGTACGTGTGGTATATATACACTGGTGTTTCTGGTATCTGCATATTAGCAACCAACATCTTTATTCTTTTCTTTAAATTTGTGATGTTAACATGAACATTTGTGTAACATGCATTTTAGGTAGCACAGTTTTTACATGCTCTGAGATGTTTCATTATTTTTATTCTGGAAGTCTGGGCATAGGCCCTTGGGCTCTGGTCCAGTAGGAGGGATGTAAAACTTACCTGTTCTTTGTGTCTAAATAGCGCAGGCTGGTGTCCACTCTCTCCAGCGGCTGCTAAGAGCATTAATTGGTTTGGTCGAAGGGGACCTGGGGTGCAGGTACTGCTGAGATCACAGCCTCTGCACTTGGATTTGTAAAGCTCACTCACTGCACCCCAGGCTCTTCTCATTCCCTTCCCATTCCCTGTACCTGGGAATTGCTAAGTTGTGACTCTCTGAGGTTCAGAAACCACAGACTGGTGGGAAGCTCATCTAAGGAAGTCTGGAAGCAGGCAAAATTTTAGTTGGTAAAAATTTCGAAGGTTGAGATTAGAACTCAGACCTTTTCATGATCTCACTTATATGTGGAATCTAATGAACAAAATAAACTAACAAACAAAATAGATCCAGAGACATTGAAGCATGCAACAGACTAACGTATTTCAGAGGGAAAGGGAGTTGAAAAGAGATTAACCAAAGAATTTATATGCATATATGCATAACCCATGGACAGACAATAGTGTGGTGAAGGCCGGGGGGGTGGGGGGAGCGGGCTAGAGGGGTCAATGTGGGGGGAAAAGAGGGGACATCTGTAATACTTGAAATAACTCAGGCCTCTTAATAGTCAGTCTTGCAGACACTTTTGCTTTTCTTTTGGGGCTGAAGGGGGTTTTCAAGCAATCAAAGGGGACCTGGGGTGCAGGTAACTGCTGAGAAAGCAGCCTCTCCACTTGGGTTTGTAAAGCTCACTCTCACTGCAAAGGGGCGAGGGAGGAGGTTATCTAAAGAAAGGAAAACAGTATGAGTCTGTTACAGAGTACTGTCCTGAGAATGAATCAGTGTTCTCATCTTAATCTCATATTCCTCCTTCGCAGTTTATTCTTACTAATACATTGTTATTATTGTTTCCCTTCTTAGATGTACAGGTCTTGAAAGAATTTTTAGCTGTATCAGCTCCAGTTTCTCACAGCACCTTGGGGTTAAGGATTTAAAAACCGAGGGCCAGTGCTGCTTTTTTTCTCAGAACACAGGCAAGATTTCATAGTCTTTCTCTTACTCCCAGTCCTATTCCAAGTGTAAGCAAAATTTGCAGGTTATAAACTTAGAACTAAGCAGGAAGGCCCTGGTCTTGAGTAGAAACTCCCAGCCAGTATCTGAACATTACTGTTTTGCTTTCTTCTCTTTTTTAAATCCCTGCCCCAGTTTCTGTTTCTCTGACCTAGACGTCCAGCATGGGGCTTTTCATTCTGATGCCCACATCCTTGTTCTAAGAGTTCTCTGATGACTTTGGCGGCTGCACGGCAGGACAGGGTTTCCGAAAAGGCTCAGCGAACATGAGGGCCACCTTATGCAGCAGCATTCCCTGGTTTCTGTCTGTGCGGGAGAAGACTGCCCCCCTCTTCTATGCTAAACACGAATTGTTTGGATGCTACTTGCAGCTCCCATAGCCATATTTTGGCTAGCATGATACAGTGTCAGAGGCAGTGGTCTGACCTTTTCCAAGGAGCAAGAGTATCCACGAGGCTTTATCAGGCTTTCTTTAGAAGCTTCGAAAATTGCTTTTTGAAGCCAGGGGTTGAGTCAGGATGAGTGGAGGGAGAGGGGGAGGAGTCTCATGTCAACTTGAGGATTTGTCACCCTGTTCATGTGCTTTCCCATCCTGTCTCCCTTCTTTGCTTTTTACTGTTGTATTTACTCCTGTGTTCATTCAGTAGAGTCTGCTGACCTGATTGGCAGGAAGAAAATCCTTCTAGCTTGCTCCTATCTCAAGTCCCACTTGGCAAACAGGGCTCCTCAGCTGGTCTTTTAAAACAAATTAGACCTCGCTAGTTTTAGGACCTTTGCCCATCCTTCTCCTTGATGGCCGCAGGTCTATTTTACTGAGCAGAAAGCCTGGCCAGCATCTACCGCCCTGTCGTCTTTTCTTTGCAACCTGCAGGCAGTTTAGACTTGTCTTTTTCAGGATGCTCCTTTGCTGACTGACACAAAGCCACAAGCTCACTTTATGATTTGGGGCAAAGGACAAGTAGGCCCACTAGCACTTGGATCTACAGTTCTTTTCTGTAAACAAGACAGGATTACTATTCTGGTTCCCTTCAGCTTCTGTGTCATTACAAATCACAACTGGCTATAGCTTCTCAAATAGTACTCAGTGTTGAGCCTGTGAGTTTGATGCCTGAGAGATGACATATTTCCCCATTCTTCCAGAGCTGGTGTCTCCTCTTCATGACTTGTGTTTTTGATTTAGAGAGAGAGAAAGGGAAGCCCTAATTCACCCAGTAGTAAAGCACTGGATTACTAGTGATCCAGATAAGTTCGCAGGTCTGTTTGCTCCTTTCCCTGGTGGGGCTTTCTAATCACTCTTGTTGGACACGTTGAAGAACTGCCGGGTCAGTGCCTTTTTACTAAGGGGACTTTATCTCTTTCAATTGCAGGTTCCATTACAGCTTATAGAGAGTGTTGAATGCCGAGATATATTTCAGCTTCATTTGACTTGCAAAGACTGCAAAGTTATCAGGTATGTGGCATGTTTATGCTGCTGTTCAGTGTGGAAAAGACTTTTTAGAGAATGGATTCAGGGTTTGTTAACAGAAAAAGAGCTTTTGAGGATCAGCCTTGTGGGAATATTTTTCTCAGTAGTTAGTGTCTGCAATATTTTAGGTTACTTCGCTATTTGAAAGGTATTTTTAAGTTTATTGGGAAATATTTTGAAATTTACAAAAAATGCAAAAATAGAAATAGTACAAAGAACACCTGTATTAACATTTTACCCCATTTGCTCTATCATTTGCAGGGGCTGTGTGTGTGTGTGTGTGTGTGTGTGTGAGTGAGAGAGAGAGAGAGAGAGAGAGAGAGAGAGAGAGAGAGATTCTTTTACTGAACAATTTGAAAGTAAGTTAATATAATCATGGCTCTTCATCTTGAAATACTTCCATGTGCTTTCCTAAGAATAGGGATTTTTTTTTAACATAATCACAGTATCGTTATCAACTTCACTATTTTACACTTACAATACTCTTATCCAGTCTACAATCCATATTCTAAATTTGTTAGTTGCCGTGATAATGCCCTTTACAGCATTCCCCTACCCCACCTGGCTCAGAACAGAATCCAGTCAGGGTCAGGTACTACATACAGCTGGCATGATTCTACAGCCTTCTTTAATCTGGAATGGTTTTCACCACCGTTGTCTTTATGACATTTTTTTTCTTTATGACATTTTGAAGAACACTGTCTTTTCATAGACTGCTTCTTATTTTGTGTCTGCCCAGGGTTTCCTCCTGATTAAATTGAGGTTGTACATTCTCAGCTGTTACACTATACCCATGAGGTTGTGTCCTTTTCAGGGTGTTGTGTTACGTCTGGAGGCAAACAGTATCCATCTGTCCCTTATTGGTGATGTTAATTTTGATCACTCTATTAAGGTGTCACCATAATTCCTAAACTTTCTCCCTTGCAACTAATAAATAGTCTATGGGAGGCACTTTAAGACAATGCAGATTCTTGTTTCTCACCAAATTTCCCCAAAGATTTAGCATCCATTAATGTTTTTATCTGATCTAATCTTTATTATAATGGTTGCAAAATGATGCCTGAAATACCTTTTTAAATTTAGTAGCTCTGCAAGTTTTAAATTCCCCAAGTTTTTACTTTATCTCTTTGACCTGTTCTGGAGTGCCAGTAAACATTGTGTGCTAGCATGTTGATGAGCTACATTGATTGGGACAAGGGAGAGGTTTAATTGACCTTCTTGGTTTTAAGGTAAATATGTACAGTTACTTTTTCGCCATTGAGATTTGGCTTGCTTTTGATAGATACTGGCTATAACTCACAGTTTAAAGAGCTTGCTTATTAGTTACTCGATTTTAAACATTGCATCTGAAAAGGTAAAGTATTTTTACACTAATTATTTTAACCTCTTAGTTATATATTCTAAAAGTTGCATTTGATAATAAAATTTTGTTTTCTACATGGTAATAGCTGAATACTGTAATGTAATATCTCTTATTTTGGATATAAAGTTGCTGATTTATTCTAATTGCTAAATAGACAGATTTTGAAATTGTTCCCTAATTGGCAAAAAGTATTGCTGTGATTTGAGCTCAGCCTAACATATCATAACAGAACAAAAGGACTTCTCTAAACCTATTTCTTGGGAGGGACAACTATAAAGCTTTGATAGAAGAAATAGAATGAAATTCCACTCATGGAAGAGAATGACTGCCATTTTACTTTAATAATTGACACTCAGTCTAACAACATAAGTCTCCCATATGTCCAGCTTTCTTCTTCTTCTTGACATTTTACACCATTGGCTAAAATTTGTCGGCCTGTTTTTATTATAAATGATAAACATGTGAATGTCCACTTCTAATGCTTTTTTTACTGTAGTTATCACCTCATCATGAGTAAGCACTCTTAAAATGTGGCTTTTCCTAGTTTTTATTGTTATCCGTCTTCTGATTACATCTGTACTTGTTTCACTTTACAAAGGTGTCAGTTTTCAACTTTTGAGCAATGTCAAGAGTGGCTTAAGAGACTGAACAATGCAATCCGACCACCTGCTAAAATAGAAGATCTCTTCTCATTTGCATACCATGCTTGGTGCATGGAGGTTTATGCCAGTGAAAAAGAGCAACATGGAGACCTGTGCAGACCAGGTAGGCCTCCTAAACGATGCAAATAGCGGCTTTACGAACTGCTACGTGAGGTACCCTTAACATGAAACAGGACTCCTAAGCAGTCCTATAGTCAGTCACTCAATGTATATTTTATGTAGCACTTAGCATGTGCCCATCATTCTTATAAGCTGAGTAGAACACATTTCCTGCCTTTCAAGATTTGGCATCACAATCTACTGGGCTTAAAAACCAACTGTATAGTAAGGTTTGATGGGTGATTTGGAAGCCTAGTAGGAAGGAGCCATGAGTATTGTATACAGGTCTGGGAAGACCTCACGTTAGTAGTGGCTTTTGAGTAGGCTTTGAAGGTTGGGTGAGAGTTCATCGATTAGAGAATGGGGGAAAGAATGATAGAGCAAGTAGCATGTATGGAAGTGTGAGATTAGGCCATATAATAGGGGATATAAAGATAGCATTTCACTATCTTTGAATTTTCAAGCCATAGGTTACCTGTTGTCACCCCTTTCACCCCAAGATGATGAAACAGAGGTCCAGGTGACTTCCTTCGGGACAAACAAAAGCTGAGCCTGTACTGAAACCCAGACTTCCTGACTCCTCATTAAATCTTTGTCGAATTTACTATCTTTCTCCCTCAGAAATGGCTTTGACTGAATTAATGTTATTTCTCCATGGAGTTGTCTGTGAACTTGATGTTGCTATAAATACAACTTTTCTGGTCCAACATGCAGTCTTCAGTGTATCCAGTTTGGGAGCAAAGTCTTGAATTCCTAAGCAGTGAAGAGATGAGTTTTCTTCCAATAAAGTTTACTCTTGGGATTTTTTTTTCTTTAAACCTCAGTTTTTAATCCTGAATCTTCAATCTTAACAATTCTGCCCTGGCTCATTTTAAACATTTGAGGCTACTCTAGCTATGTGCATTTTTTTTGTTTTTGGCTCATTCACTGGTTGAAGTCTTTGGTTTATATTCTTGTTTAAATAAAATATAGTAACAAACATAAGCATCATCTTATTTTTAAAGACGCTTTGATATGTATTTTTGTTTCGCCCTTATGATCTGCTCATACAGACAGGATAGGCTGATATTTTTGTTTTGGGAGCTAAAGGTGAGACTCGGAGACATTGCCTGTTGCCAAGTCCCACTGGTAGGTACTGACAGCACTAGAACTTAAACCCAGTTGTCAGCTATTGAGAACTATGTGGGGTGCTGTGGATACAGATGACAAACAAACCCCTGCCCTTGTTGAGCCTGAAGGAAAGCCTCAGGAATTTAAGCTTCCCACAAGTCTGGTCAAGGCCAGTGGAATCCAAAGTCAGCAGCAAGAGACCACACCAACCTTGGAGGTTATGAGAATGTGCTTTAAATTGTCTCACTTCACTCCCTCATCCATTGCATCCTTCTTTTTCTTTTTCCTCCTTCATTGAGATACCATTGTATTATTTTTTTGTTTTGTTTCTTTGTTTCTGGTTCTTTTCAACTTTTTGTTAAAGTTTATACACAATGAAATGCACAAATCTTATGCGTACATTTGATTTGACTCCTAACTCCAAAGGCATTCCCCTAGTTTTGGATTGGCAGCCTTTAGTTAACAAAGCTTGCTTTCTCCTTCCTGAAACTGGAATTTCCTCATCTTTTTAGATGATTTCTTATTCCCTTGATAATTTTATTCCTTTGGACTTGAGTCAACTCTTAGGATATGCCTAAGATGTGCCAGGTCAGAACGTCACTGTGGTCTTTTAGTGATGGATGGCTTTGTCCTGAGCTGGGATGTCTTCGGTCCTCAGGTCCTTCCTTTCTGATGTTATTTCGTGTTCTTTGACCACCAGGCCTTACAGATGTCCATGGTACCCTCTGTCTTTCATGGATTTGTGATGGATAGAGGCATTTGGTGGGTAACGTACTAGACTTAGGAATTAGAAAAACTGATATCAAATCTGTACTATTTAATTAAAAAAAAAAAAAACTGGGTAAGCCATTTATCTTCTCTGTACTTTAGTTTCCTTTGTTCTTCAGACTGGGACCTTCTTCTTCCTGCCCAAGCTGTTCTGGGCACCCTGAAGATCAGATCGGTTATGCTCGAGCTCAGTTCAGTAAATGTTTGTGTACCTCCTATGTGCTATGCTTGTAAAAACATTTTGGAAATTATGAATATGCAAGGTGATGCTGTGCTGTTGTAACTAATTGGTTTGTACTTCTATAAGTAAAGGTGGTATTTTGTTTCCTCCCAGTATGTACAGTCCACATGGAAGTTAAAACCATTGAATTAAACTGGCCAGGGCCCGTTTAGTATCCTTGATGGTCACTGTTCCATGCAATTTGTAGACAGATGGCACCCAATTCAGATAGCTTTTTTACTATTTGGAAGTCTATATCATTTTCCAAAATAATAGATTCACCTGATTATTTCTTCCTGCATTGCTGAGCCTGGTCTTTTTATAGCTTTTCTTCAGGAGACGTATACCTGCTTTAGTTTAAGCTCAGGAAAAGCAGTTTCAATGGGAAGTCGTTTTATAGAATTGTTCTTCATTCCCGCAATTGCTGTTTCCTATTTTGAAGCTCCTCTCTCAGGGAGAGCAAAGCTTTATACTTTGATCATCAAAGCAGTCCTGTGCTGCTTTTGTGCTTTTATTATTGTAGTTTCTCCTGCTTAATGATTTTTTAATAACATTACTGCCTTAGGACTCTGAGTTTTAAAGGAAGGAAGTTATTTCAGACTTAATGACTTTTATATTAGGTTCGTTAATGCCTTTGTTTCTCACTGTCTTAAGGAAGAGAAAGCCAAATTCAGTAGGGCACGTGTAGACGGGTTAAACATACTTGCGTGGCTATTCTTACAAATGCTTATAGCACTTTCCTTGGTGGTATGGTGTTTCCTGAGATTCCTGGGTACTGGCAGTTACAGTTCTGTTTTCTTTTATCTGTAATTTCTGTAATATATAAGGCTCTGAAAATGGAATGATTTTTCTTATTTTATTTGGTGGCTTGAACTGATCTGAAACTATTTTTGCTTTATTTATCTCAGTATGAATGCTCTATGCATTTCATTGTAGAAATACTAATGTTTGATTAAGTAGACCCTATTTAGAGTGTTAACTTAATATTATAATAATATGTATCATTTTAAAATCCAGAAAATGTTCAAGTTCTGAAATCTGGCCCAAAGGGTTTCTTTCTTTTTTGTTTTTTAGTGTTTTTATTGATTTCAGAGAGAGGAAGGGAGAGGGGGAGAGAGAAAAACATCAATGGTGAGAGGTAATCATAGATCAGCTGTCTCCCACACGCCACCTACTGGAGATTGAGCCACAATCCGGGCATGTGCCCTGACCAGGAATCGAGCTGTGACCTCTTGGTTCAGGGGTTGATGCTCAACCACTCAGCCACGCTGGCTGGGCCTGGCCCAAAGGGTTTCTGATGAGTTGTAGATCTGTGTTACTGTTCTTGGTGAACTGCTGATGTCATTTCTTACGTATACCCTCTCTGAGCGTGGAAGCAGGTGCGCAGCCAGAACAATGGTAAGAACATGGGTTTTGGGAGCAGATGGACCTGCCGTAATACCTCTCTCAAGCTTCCCTTTTGTTCTCTGTCAAATGAGCTCAACGCTAACTACCCTCAGACTTGATAGTAGTGATTAGATGAGATAACATACTTCTTGATAAAAATGAATGTCTTTATTCCTCAATTTAGTCTTATCCTGACAGGGATTTTTAACACTAAAACCAAATATATGCTGTTTTATTTATACAATACCTATCGCCTACTGAGAAGGGTAGCTACACTTTTATCCTACCTATTTTGCAAAATGGTATTCATTTCCTTTTTTCTGCTATCTTTGGTTTGTAGGGGAACATGTAACATCAAGGTTTAAAAATGAAGTGGAGCGGATGGGTTTTGATATGATCAATGCCTGGAGGATTTCCAACATCAATGAGAAGTACAAGTGAGTTGTATGGGTCCCTGTGGACTGTGTTTCACAGCCATTGCCTTTGCAGAAACCCCATTGCTCATGTGGCAGAACATTTGGACTTAGGCTTTTTCTTTCAAATGACACTTATTTATTAAATCTAAATGCGTGATTTTCAGAGTTCTTCTTTAGTCTTCTGTTCCCATTGCTGTTACTGAAGTGGAAAGTGATCCTTACTTAATAGGATTCTGGAACCTTCCTTTCTACCCTCTCCAGGTCTCTGTGCTTCTTGGCACAGGCATATCTAGATAACAGTGTTTATGAGTAGGCAGGCAGTTCTCATCACCACTTGACATCACATTAGAGATAGGATCAGTCATCTCATATGCAGAGATAAAACACTTAGGAGTAGTCTTTATGACTAATTTTACTCCACATTCTATGAAATAGATATAAGTATTCTATATTTAATATATGTGTTGATCTAAAACTAACTTCACAGCTGTGATAACATTTAACCATTAAATATTAATGTGACTATTATTAAATATTCTGATTAACTGTTTCCTTAAAAGGTATACATACTTTGGCGGTGGAGGTCAGTTAACTTACATGATGTTTTTGAGCCAAATTTCTCTTAAAACGAGAGAATTGTCTAGGATATTTAAATTAATACATCCTTCTCTTTAAGTTTTCCTATAGCAAATGGCTTAGTTATACTGTTGTCCTTTGAGCTGCCTCAAATTATGATAGCAGTTTTCCTGGAGTATTTGTGGCTAGCCATCAGAGCATCTCGTTTTTTATAGGAAAAACTACAGCTAATTACTGTACATAGCTCTTAACATGGACCATGGCCAAGAAGTTAAGAACCTGGGGTGCTGTGAAGAATGGGGAGCTACAGATCTGTCGTTCTTATCACATGTCAGTGATAAAGTAGAGAATGGAAGTGAAGATGAGAGGGGGCTTCAGCGAGCCTGAGGCAGCTACCGGCGTCTCTCCGCTGACTCGCCCTTCCTCCTGGAAACTGCTTCTCTGTGATGAGCAGCTAGTTCTTGCTGAAGAGCTGGCTGCTGGGTGTGTTTTGCTGTGTGTATAGGTCAAGGGACATAATGATCAGGAGGTAGAGTGAAATAAAAAGACCTGTGAACTAAGCAAAGCTCATTGAAAATTGAGTTCAAAAGCCATTGGTTTTCAAAAATTCCTATTTTATATGGGTTTTAAAAATTATTACTTCTTGTCTATGGTCTATTTCACCTCAAAACTAGTCTTCAGGAAATTAAAAAGGTTTTCCTACTATAAAAATATACTTTAAATTTAAACGAGAGACAATGAATAATAATGATAATGGTGTGTACCAGGTTATTTTAGGCGTTTGTGGGTCGCTGCCAGGAAGTTTACAGAGCTACTCTTGGTCATAGACGTTCTCCTGGCCCAGTGGCTTTTAAATTCTTATGCAGGATCTTGTGGAAACTGAGAATGGGGGAGAGAGTTAGTGCAGAACGTTCAAACCCCGCAATTCCTAAGCCACTTTGTGTTTTTTTCTGCCTCTTTCCGTAATGCAGAGGATAGTTTAGGGCGGGGTGGTGGTGGTGTAGGTGTAGATGTAGGTTTAGTAGTAGGAATAGTAGTAATATGTGTATATTAGGATTTGGCTGAAAGGTCTTAATTACATTCACTGTTGAAAAAGGCATATTGGGTTACCCATGGAGAGACAGCAGATTGTCCTGGAAAAAAAACCTCTCAAATACTATTTCCTAGGGCACCAGCTTGCCTAGCATGCAGCTGCTAGCATCTTCATGAATGGAAACAATGTTTTTTCCCCGAGTGTAGTTTGTTACGAAGTGTATTTTATAGAAGTTATCATTAATAGCTTGTTCTCATTACTGACTGGGCTAAATGGGACTGCGATTATATATGCAAATAAGACTAACCTGTGCTACTATTTGTACATACCCTTTGCTGCATTTGTTATCTTTAATTAGGACATCCTATTTGGTTCATATCAGAGAATACATTATCAATCCTATGAGGTCTCTGGAAACTTGGAATTGTGGGCTCTTGGCCTTTTTTATGTTTCACTTTGACAGAAGCCTGAAAGACTGGCGGGGGAGGGGTCTGGTAGAGGTACCACAGACTTGCACTTCTGTAGCTGGCTGGGCACTTGCGTGTGAGAAATGACTGTGTGTCTGTTACAACAGAGTTAGTGGAGTGACTGCCTCTCAGCTCCCCTTTTTTTCATCAATAGTTAGACTGGCAGATTCCCAAAAGGCAGCGTCAAGGGGAACAATCCAAGACTGTGTGTATATACAGAAACACTTGAGGCAGCCACTCTGCTGAGCAGGCCAGCACGCAAGTAATGCTCCTCACTGCCGTTTAACTGACGGGGGTAGCTTGATCAGCATCCTTCTGCTGACTCACCTAATGCCGCTCCCTTTTTCTACCTTCCTGTTAGGCTGTGTGGCAGCTATCCACAGGAGCTCATAGTGCCTGCTTGGATCACTGACAAAGAACTGGAAAGTGTTGCAGGCTTCAGGTCCTGGAAGCGCATCCCTGCCGTCATCTATAGGTAAGCAAGCTTGGCCTGCTGCCCACTGCAAGTGGGCGCTGCCTCTGAGGCTGCTCACCTGGGAAGGGAGGTGAGGAGGCCTCAGGAAACTTTCCAGGCAAATCGGTGCTTCCTTAGTGCCAAAGCTGCTCTTTCAGTTACACACCGGTAAGGACTGCACCCAGAACACTAGCTGATCACAGTAAATTAACTGTTAAAAATTTAATAGAAAGCTGGCTGGTCTTGCTATTTTAAGATCCTTTTGACATTCTCTGGGAAGATAATGTGCTTGCTGCATTCGCTTCGGATGTTGGCCTTTGGAACGAGAGAGGTGAGTCCTAGAAAGTGAGAATTGGGAGCAGAGTTGAGTCACTTGTGATTGTCTTGTGGTTGAAAAACTTCTGACACTTCGAAGAGCTCTACTTGGAGAGGGAGCATTTAGGGAAGAAGGCTAGATAGAAGGTCTTGGCTGGATATAAGATCTTAGAAATCAAAGGCAGGAATCCAACCTGCATTTACTAAATTTAGTTGTCTGTAGATTGCTGTGATGATTCCTGAGGTTGCTAGCAGAGGGGCAAGTCTAGAAGGGGATGGTGGCATGGTGACAAGCACAGGTTTGGGGTTTAAGTCTTTTCTCTGATACTTCTTGCTATAGCATCTTGAGTAAGTTCCTTAACGGACTTACACTCGTTCTTAATTAGTAAAATGGGAATGCTGTTCTTTCTTTGCCTGTATGCGATGGCATCTGAATGAATTTATAAACACTGGACTTCTCTAAGCAGTATCTGGAGTAGGTTGTATTCCTGATGGCTGCTTTTATAATTCAGTGACTATCTCAGTACTCACAGAGTCATGTTAAAATTTTAAGAAGTCATTACCTCTTATTTGGAAACTGTCTCAGATGTCATCTTCTTGTAATGTTTACACTCTCCATTTCATCTTCCTAGTTGGCAGACTTTTTGGTCTCTTCTTAGGATAAACGTGGAAAGCCTTTTTCCCCTCTAAAATTGATTCTAGAGAGCATGAACCATGGGTTGGTTTTTTCTCTCCAATCCTTTTTGGAGACGTAGAATATGTATAAATGAAATTTTTTTTTTTTTTTTAATTTGTAATTTCTCAGAGAAAATCTGTTCTCAAAAGAGACAAATGAAAGTTCTTGGTGTAGTCCACATAGAAGCAGGCTCCCAGGAACTGGCCTTTATTTTAGAACTTTGTCTTGTATTTCTGAGCTCCAGACTGGGTTGTCAGATTGAGGTAGTTGAATGTTTCGGGAGACTAGCACAAGCATGTCAAACTCATGGCCAGTGGGCCGTATGCCTCATTTAAATGAGTTTGACATGCTTGCTTTAGCACTCTGCTTCGTCAGCGTGGGTGGCAGGATGCTTCTGAATCCACCTGCATTTACTGAATGTAATTGTCCATAGACTGCAGTAATGATTCTTGAGGTTGCTAGCAGCAGTTCCTTGACAGCACTGTGAACCAGTGCCTGATGAGTGCTTTCTCCTACTGTGATGAGAGAGCGCTTAATTGGATTTATCATTGAAGACAGAGGTTGCTCTAACACAGGAAGATGGTGCGAAGGGCACGCCCTCTGTAGTGCAATCCACAGCTCCCCTCTTTGTTCATTGAATGATTTAGAAAATTCTAGTCATTTTGGAAGGCCTGACACCAGTTTAGGGATAGTTTAAACATTTCATTGTTTAATTTTTATATTTTTTATGGTTCTGTTTGTGAACATGATAGAAATGCTCGTTAGTGATTTTTAGCTTTAGTGCATCTAAAGCACTTTAGAAGACTGCAGAAACTGCCCACTGCAGTAGCTCAAGTTGCAGTCTCGCTACAATAAAGCCATCGCTGTTAATGGATGAAGAGTGCCACCTACTGTTCCTCCTGGCCACTGTGGGGAAGCACTGCAGAGGAAGTGTTCAGGAAAGGTCCTGTCAAGCCTCTTTCTAGAGGTTTGGCATCCCTCAGCTCATTGGTTACCCACACCTATTACCATACGCTAGTAGGCATTTTAAGAATCAGGCGTTTTCTTTTCAGTTTGGCTTCATTTAGGTGAGCCAGTTGATGTTGGTAATACGCAACCACTTGTCTCCAGTAAGGGAGGGTTAAAAACTACAAGCGGACTGGTGGTTCCAGTGACACTTGGTTATTATACCTAGTTTAACGTATTGCTTGTGAGCGTTAGGGCTAAAACCAGAAATCTTTTCTCACGTCATTCCTTGAAGAAGACAAATGGATTCAAAAGTATGTGTTGCTTAAATCCATATTTGCTCTACATATGTGTAATATGTGTATGCGTATATGTATTTAGAAACACTTTTTAAAATACATTTTTTCCCTTGATTTTGGAGATGAAAGGAGATGGAGAGAGAGAGAGAGAGAAACATCAATGATAGAGAAGCATTGATTGGCTGCCTCCTGCATGCCCCCCCACTGGGGAGTGAGCCTGCAACCCGGGCAGTGCCCTTGACCAGAATCGAACCTTGGACCCTTCAGGCCACAGGCCGACGCTCTATCCACTGATCCAAGCCAGCTAGGGCTAGAAACGATTTTAATGGGAGGTAAGACATTGATGGTTTCCTCTAGAAGATAGAATGGAGGGACGTTTAAATTTTTTCTTACTTAGCTTTTTATTCTGCTAATTTGTGTTTACAGTGAACTGATTTCTTTGATAATTTTGAAACGGCTTTGTGGAGGTGTCCTGTACAATTTCCCTTTCAGCACAACATGTAGTCAGCGAGGTCTGTGTGTGTGTAGCAGCAGGTTCACAGAGCTGTGCGGTCGTCCTTACCGTAGTGTTAGACATCTCACCACCCCAAAAAGCAATCTGACTCAGTAGCAGCCACTCCCCAGAGCCTTAGTCCTGGTGCCAGGGATCCATTTTCTCTCTGGATTTGCCTGTTCTGCACATTTCACGTAGATGGAATCATACAGAGCGTGGCCTTTGGTTACTGATTTCTTTCAGTTAGCATAACATACTCAAGGCGCATGTGTTAGGACTTCATTTCTCTTCATTGCCAAATAATATTACTTTATAACTTTTTTAATTACTAAAATTGCTTAACTAAAATCTCCAATTAGGAAAAGACTGGGTTTTAACAGAATCTTAGACGACGAGTATTCTGATCTTATTTCTTGGAAAATGATCTATGAGAGTTTGGCTTATTGAGGCTTATGCTGTTCTTTTCCTTCTAAGAGCTTAAGGAAGGGTAGCTGGCTCATTGAGCTATTTGCCTATAATAAGAGCAGTTTGTGACTCAGGGAATCTCAGGAGATTTTGTCAAGCAGTTCACTGTGGGCCAGGTAAGTGTTTCAGTCCCAAAGGTGGGATCTTGTTTTGAAAATAACCCCCAATCCAGCCAGTTGCTGCGGTGGACCTTCAGAGATCAGTGAGGAAACAAATTTTTCAGGTGCAGATAAGAAGGAGAGAACAGTGCTTCGTTATTGATTAGGAGAATTAGTGTAGTATCTGTAGATTATTTTTAACCCAATCTTCCAAAAATAAATTTAAAGATACAGACATTTGTTTTATGAATATTAATTTGTTTTCTGCAAGAAGATATATTTATTATTTTGTTGGTAACTCTACAAAGATCTCTAAAACGGTATGATAATTGAGAAAGCTCTAGGTAGGTTTTGTTGTTGTTGCTCTGTAAGATTTCTGCCCTGAGAGAACTTGGAGCTAATGCATCTTTCACCTGTAGTTAGGAAGTTCGTTACAGCGTTGGAAATCCACGACCTCACTTTGGTATGAGCACGGAGCATCTGAATGGGGCCCTTGGATGGTACAGTTGTTGTCTTGTTCCCTGCACAGGCACCAGAGCAATGGAGCGGTCATTGCCCGCTGTGGGCAGCCAGAGGTCAGCTGGTGGGGCTGGCGAAATGCTGATGATGAGCACCTGGTGCAGTCGGTAGCCAAAGCTTGCGCCTCCAATTCCCGATCGAGTGGCAGCAAGCTGTCAACTAGGAACAGTTCTCGAGACTTTCCCAATGCAGGAGACCTTTCTGATGTGGAGTTTGGTAAGGTGCTTCCTGGACCCATGGCAGCAATTTCTATAGCATCTGAGAACCTTTTCTTGAAATGGCCTTTTCCTTATAAAACATAGAATTTGTTTTATAGAAAAGAGAGAGCAAAGCTTCAATTGATGGGATTGTTTGAGGATTCATGGGTCTTGGCAATGAACGGGAAGACCCCCTATTTCAAACTTGGTTTAAGAGGACTAAAGTGGTGTGTTTTGTTTGTTTTGGGGGGTCTTTCTTGTCACAGTAAGAAGAATGGAATATATGTGGTAGGGGACCTGCAGTTTCTCCAGACCATGGAGGAAAATTTCACCAGGCTTCATTAAAGGACTACCGTTGTAGAAACAAGGTATAGGACAGTGGTCGGCAAACTCATTAGTCAACAGAGCCAAATATCAACAGTAAAACAATTGAAATTTCTTTTGAGAGACAAATTTTTTAAACTTCTTCTAACGCCACTTCTTCAAAATAGACTCGCCCAGGCCATGGTATTTTGTGGAAGAGCCACACTCAAGGGGCCAAAGAGCTGCATGTGGCTCACGAGCCGCGGTTTGCCGACCACTGGTCTAGGAGATTATAGGCAAAATAGAAAACAAAAAAGAAGTGTATGTACCAAGAGTTCTGGTTGGGGATTGAACGTAATTCTAGTTTATTTTTTGTACTATAATACGTGTCTGGAGTTCTTAACTTCGCACAATTCTGGAAGGGACAGGTTCATTTAGTTTTTCCTCCCCACTCCTCATGTTCCTAGATTCTTCTCTGTCACATGCCTCCGGAGCAGAGAGCTTAGCCATCCAGCCTCAGAAGCTTTTGATCTTGGATGCACGTTCCTATGCGGCAGCAGTTGCAAACAGAGCCAAGGGAGGAGGCTGTGAATGCCCAGGTGAGATGCACAGTGCTTTGTCCCCCAGCGTTCTCTCCCCGTGAGCCCAGCCTGTGCCCAGCTGCGTCTGTCTTCCTAACACGAAATGAAAGGCAAGCCGTGTTCCCCAGCCCGTCTTGAGAGAGGCAGGGCTCTTCGAATTCTTACCACTGCTCTTTTCATGGGAGAATGGAAGAGGAGGCACAGTGACACCAAATAGTCCTTCCTTGTGCCAGCCTTTAGGTGATCAGGAGAGTCAGGCCTTTCCCGTAATAAGGTCTGCTCTTATTTGGAAGCGGCTTCTTTAAGTGGCTCAGTTTCTCAGCCTTCTAGGAGCTTTGTGTTGCCTTTGACAAGTGGGTATGCTCATCACTTGTCTTACAGAAACTCCTCACATGGCTTCCACTTAGAAAACCTGGCGTGGAAATCAAAGCAGTAAATACGAAACTCTAGCAAAGTGCTTCTCTCCTAACCTCTGACATGCCTACTGTTTGAATGCTCGTTTTCTCCAAAGAAGAAACCCTTTGGTGCCAGTTGTGTGCCGATGTAGCAAGTTGAGGCACCAAACTCCTTATTCAGATGGGATCTAAGCTGAAAATTAAAAGCAGTGGTACCAAGGTGAACTTTGAATGCATGAAATGCATTGTTCTGCCGGGTTTTATTCAGAGATTCCAGAGCTACAAGTTAGCGGAGGCCCAAGAAGTAAACCTGGGGGTGAGATGGGAGTATATAGATCTTTTTGTTTTCATTATTAATGTGTTTTAAGTAACAGCTTCTATTTTATGTCAGTATCCTCACAAATCTAACCTTCCTTTTTGCAAAAACAGGTAAAATTTCAAGCACTGTTTTCACTCATAATAAAGGACTGAGCTAATTTAGGCTTCAAAACACTGCAGTTCCATTAGCAGCTGCAGTGGGTTTGTTTATTGCCATTTTGCTTCTTTTGAATTTGGCCACGTGGGCTTTAAATTTAACGTATTTGTGTTCTACTTACTGTTTTTCTCTCCAGAGTATTACCCCAACTGTGAAGTTGTGTTTATGGGGATGGCAAATATTCATTCAATTCGGAGGAGTTTTCAGTCTCTGCGGTTGCTCTGCACACAGATGCCAGATCCGGGAAAGTAAGACCTTGGCCTTGGCTTTAATTTTGCATTGCCTTTTTTTTTTTTTCTTCCCCAAACGAGTTCAGAGGTTCCTTCTATTTCTTGGTAAACTTCAGTTTTACTGTCAGTCTCTGTGGGTATTCTTTGTGTTAGGAGCATGGCAGCATAATTGAGGATCTGGGATTAAAATGTAGCTTTTTTGGGAAGGTTTAAAATGTGCAGCACATAACAAACAGAGGCCCTCAGAATGGAAGTATTGCTTTCTTGTTTTTTTCTGAAAACTCTTCCTTCTTTTCTACATTTGCTTTTGACCCAAAGTAATGTAATTTTTGGTTTCTGACGTCATGTAGTGACACTTGTCTGCTATGAACTGGGATGTTTTACCATGAAGAGTCAAAGTTGATTCATTGCGTTCTCAAAAGGGTTAAACTTTTTAAAACTTTCTATTAGGTCAGTTCTTTTTACATAAGCTTCTGACTTTTAAACTGCCCTCTCTCATTTACTAAGGACATTACCATGATTTTTATTGATTATTAAAAATGAATGGCTGGCGTTTGCAGTGAGCAAGGTGAAATAACATTCCCTCTTCCCAAGGGAATGTTTGAATACAAGATAAATTAGGAGGAATGCTCTGTAAAACAAACATGGACAGGTAAATATTTAAAAGCCCCTGCTTTACATCTCAGGAAGCCAGAAATGGTGCCAAAGAAGAGAGAATTTTCTCTTTTCTGGTATTTGTGCTGGAGCCCATAGCTGTTTCTTCGGGTTCTATTTAGTAGACTCACGATCACATTAAGTTTTGCAGCCTTCTTTCCTTGATTTATTAAATCAAATGGCTGCCTGAAGCACTTGTACTAATCCTGGTAGCAAATGATTAAATTCATCACAGTTGCAATCAGCCCAGAGGGTGAAGCACTTGTCCTTGGGGAAAAGCCTGATGGGAAGAAATGAGCTTGATGTTCTGCTTTTGGGGGTTAGCAACTTGCATGTGCTATGTATTTACAGAACCCCGCTAGTTAGCACTCTCTTCCTTAAAGGTGGGACAGAGAGTGGAGGACTCGGGAGACCTGTCACTGTATGACTTTGGCCAAATCTGGGTATCGGTTTTCCTATCTACAAAATGAAAGGGATAGAATCAACACTACCTGATCTCTAATCTTCCATATATTAAAATTATAAAGCTATTTTTTGTCTTCACCGGAGGATACGTTTTTATTGATCTTTAGATTGTGAGGAAGGGAGAGACACACACATTGATATGAGAGAGGAGCTTCAATAGGTTGCCTCCCATATGCACCCCTACTGGGAACGAACGTGCACCATAGATATGTGCCCTGACTAGGAATGGATGCACACCCCGTGGTGTACATTGGTGCTCCCAACTAACTGAGCTGCCAGGCCAGGGCAAGCCAGTTCCTAAACTCCGAGTACAAAGGGTGTGATTAGCACTAGGTTGGTCCAAATGAATGTCTGGGTAGGAAGGTAATGCTGCCTGGCCTGTGTCGCTCAGTGATTGAGCATTGACCTATGAACCAGGAGGTCACGGTTGGGTTCCCGGTCAGGGCACATGCCTGTGTTGCGGGCTCGATGCACAGTGTGAGGCATGCAAGAGGCAGCCAGTCAGTGATTCTCTCTCATCATTGATATTTCTCTCTTCCCCCTCTCCCTTTCTGAAATCAGTAAAAAAAATAAAAATAAAGTACAGAAGGTAATGCTTTATCTTTTTTAATTTTATTCTTCAATTATAGTTTTACATTCATTATTCTTCTGTATGTATGTCAGGTGTACAGCATGGTGGTTAGAATACTTTACAAAGTGTCCCCCCCAACTTTTCTAGTACCCACCTGGCACCATACATGGTTATTATAATAGTATTAACTGTATTCCCTGTGCTGTACTTTACATCCATGTGACTATGTTGTAACGGCCGATTTGTACTTTTTAAAAAAAATATTTTATTGATTTTTTACAGAGAGGAAGGGAGCGGGATAGAGAGTTAGAAACATCGATCAGCTGCCTCCTGCACACCTCCTACTGGGGATGTGCCCGCAACCAAGGTACATGCCCTTGACCAGAATCGAACCAGGGACCTTTCAGTCCACAGGCCGACGCTCTATCCACTGAGCCAAACCGGCTAGGGCCGATTTGTACTTCTTAATCCCGTCACCTTTTCCACTTAGTCCTTCAACACCCCTCCAGCTTTGTCTTTGGCAGCAAGTTATAACGTTGTGCTGACGCCTCCTTTGAGGAAGAAGGAAGCTGTGGCAGAGATGGGACCAGCTGTAAACAAGCCTCCCGGCATGGCGGCTGTGGAAGGCTAGGGCAGGTCTCTCCCTACTGCAGTGTTAGACTAGGACAAGGGAGTGTGGCGTCTGGCCGCGCCTGCGTGGTTGGCACATGCTGTAGTGCAGCTTCTCCGTTAGGCACGGACCACACCAGCTGGTCAGTGCGAATGGTTTAGTCCGGTTCCAGAGAGCCTTACACTCGTTCTCCTTCACTGTCTCTCCAGGGGCCAGGAAATAATTGAGTATTTTCTCTCCTGTGCCTTATCTTTTATTTCTCTCAAGACTGTGTGAGGAATGAGAATAAACAATTTATCCATTAGCAAAAAATGTTTCTGGGTACCTATTAGGAGGTAGAATGTTTTGAGATTGAGTTTTGCTTTTTTGTTTGTTCATTTATTTACCCATGATTTTCAGCGATGCCTGAGATACAGTGTCCGCTCTCCGAGGATCTAGAGTCTGATTGGTAGACCAAGCTAATCCATGTGAAACCAAAGCTTATACACTACATTCTGCTGTCTATTTACCTCCCCTCCTTGGATTATTCCAACAATTCACTCATTCCCCGAGGCTTAATAGTTGTTTATAGTAGTCTTGGCAACAGTCCTCTCAGAGCCCCCTAGCAGAAGTACTTATTTCTTCCTCTGACCCGGTGTTTGAAGGGCTACACTGTGGTCTTAATACAAATCTGATTGCATTGGAGAAATCGGAGAGCTTTTTTGGGCGGGGGAGGGAGGAGGATGGAATTCATGACAAGAAACAAATTGTCAATAGTTAAAAAGACAAGTGTGATCAGCTTGTGATTACTGTCAAGGGGAAATTCTTGTGATCTGATACTTCCTAAAGGCCTTTTGAATAAAGGGTCTTCTAGATCCTGGCTGAATCCAGTTGGATAAAGTTGCTGATCATTAAATATAAATATAAATGTTAATATATAAATATCTTCTGTTTTACATATCAGAAGTGGCTGCATTTTCTTCAAGAGAAGGTTCCAGAACTATGTTTTTTTAAACTGGGTATATACCTATCACAGACTGGAAAATATTAATTTCCTGGGAAATTAGCCATAAGATTTTTGAAACAAAAAGTGGTCCTATTGATGGCTGCCCTGTTTCTAAGGCTCTCCTCTATTGCAGCGGTTGCCAGCCAGTGGTCCCTGAGGTCCGAAAGGTTGGCGACCGCTGCTCTGTTGCATAGTGGGGTTTGGGCGTCATCTTGTACATGTTTCATGAAGACAGAGACGGGTTTTCTGTTTGCTTTGGCAATGTTACCTTGAAGGGAAAGTCTTTGGGAATTGCTATTTAATTTGGTGGTTATTTGGCACGACACCGTGAAGTAGTTAGAAGAGTCGGCATTCCCTAACCCTTCTGTTTTTATTTTCACAGTTGGCTCTCCGCTCTTGAAAGCACAAAATGGCTCCACCACCTATCCGTGCTTTTGAAGTCGGCGCTCTTGGTAGTGCATGCTGTGGATCGCGATCAGCGACCGGTGCTAGTGCACTGCTCGGATGGCTGGGACCGCACCCCCCAGATTGTGGCACTGGCTAAGCTCTTGCTGGACCCTTACTACCGAACCATAGAGGTGGGTACATCCAGGGAGTAGGACTGGGTACTTCAGGGTGAGTGGGGGACACATTCGAGGGTTTGATGATCAGTTTTGGTTGTGTGGTTAGGTCTAATGAAAGTGAAATTTTCTTGTTTTAAATCATTGCTCCTTTACCTTGAGCTAAACTGTGGTAGAGCCTACCACAGTTCTTGCCTCTTAAATTGCGCAGATTTAGATAATAAAGTATTGAGAATATAGCATATTTTCCTTTGTAGTCTACCTACTTGGAAAAGTTTTCCCTACCCCAAGAAAATGGGGCTGCTATAGAAGAATCTTGGTGTGCTTATTGTGGTCGTATTACCTCAGTATTCTGTGAAGAAAGGGCTCTGCTCTGAAATAACCCGCTGTTGGGTTAAAGATGTAAGAAAAACCACAAATGTACCCTAACATATATGTAAATCAGAGGTTACGAAAGATTTTACAAACATTACTTTCTTTGTAGGTATAACATGAAAGACACTAAAAAGTAAAAAAGAAATTTAGGGGAAAATTGTGACTTTTTGTTTTTTAAATATATTTTTATTGATTTCAGGGAGGGAGGGAGAGAGAGATAGAAACATCAATGATGAGAGAGAATCATGGATCAGCTGCCTCTTGCACGTCCCTACTGGGGACCAATTCCTCAACCTGGGCATGTGCCCTTGATCAGAATCGAACCCAGGACCTCAGTCTGCAGTATGATGCTCTATCCACTGAGCCAAACCAGTTAGGGCGAAAATAGTGACTTTTATATAGTGAGTGAAGGCTAAAAATATACCTTAACTCAAGAAAGGCTTAGTACCCTTTTGATGATTATGGAACAAAGTTGAGGGGATGGGAAAATTATCAGGGATTCAGCCTTTGGCCTCGAGGCTGGATCCAGGGCTTCTTTTGATGGGCTTAGTGGGAGGCAGTTAAAGGGTTCACTGCTAGTGATACCAGGCTCAGGACTGTCACAATCTGGACAGACTAGCACAAATGGTCTTTCTTGTGTGCTTCCCTGCAGGGTTTCCAGGTCCTTGTGGAGATGGAGTGGCTAGATTTTGGTCACAAGTTTGCTGATCGGTGTGGTCATGGGGAGAACTCAGATGATCTAAACGAGCGTTGCCCAGTGTTTCTGCAGTGGCTTGACTGTGTTCATCAGCTTCAGAGGCAATTTCCTTGCTCTTTTGAGTTCAATGAAGCATTCCTTGTGAGTCTGGGCATATGATTCTTCATTTTGGGGACCTTCTGTATTCGTGGGGGCATCAATACAAATGATAGTGGGCCAGTTTTCATTTGAATCTGTGTATCCTTTTAGAATTTAAGAGGGGTCATTCTCCCATTTTAAAAATCAAGAAAACGACAGTAAAAAACAAGTGTTTATTCCTTGAATCTAGGTGGTACTAGGTTTGTATAGTCTTTGAGTTGGTTTAAAGTTTAAGCTTTTAAAATGGATGATAGAAAGACTTAAATAGCAGCCAGAAATAGAATCAATAGTATGTTGTCTGCTCTCTCCAGCTCACCTGCCAAACCCCTCTATCTGTCCCACACTCTTTGTCCTTCCCTTTTGACCAAGAACACACTACCCTTCTTCCAGCCCCCGCCCCCCCCCCCCCCCCCCATTTGTCCACCAGCTCTTGTCTCCTCTGCTCAGCAGCACGGATAGTTCCCTCTGCCGTGTCATTGCCATCAGCACACAAACATGGTGCAGGGGCTCTCATCTCATCATGCTTTCTCAGTCCTGCAGCCGCCTCTAGCTATTACTTCCTTTCCTCACAGCAGAGCTCAGGTCTTCTACATTTACTATCTCAAAATCTTATCTTTCCATTTTCTCTTACACCTACTCCAATCAGGTGTTCCCCCGCCAATCTATCAGGGCCACTCTTGTTAAGGTGCCCAGTGAACTTCATGTTGCTAATCTAGTGATAAGCTCTAAGTCTTCATCTTTTAAAAAATACTTAATTCCCAATTATTTAAAATTCCATCAGTCTGTGTACATCTCTTTTTTAAATTGAGGAGTAATTGATATGTAACATAATTAGTTTCAGGTAAAAAACATAATGATTCGATCGTTGTGTATATTGTGAAATGAGCACCGCAATAATTCTAGTTGACATCCTTCACCATATTTTTTTGTATGAAGAACTTCTCAACTTTCAAATACGCAATTCAGTATTAATTAATTATAGTCACCATGCTGTATGTTACATCCCCATAACTTATTGTATAACTGGAAGTTTGTACCTTTTGACTGTCTTCATCTTTGATCCATTAATACTTGGCATAGTTTAATCACTTCTTTCTTGAAACACTTGAAACAAATGACTTCCAGCATCACTGTCCCTTAGTTCTCCTCTACCTCACTAGCTGGTCCTGTCTCTTTTTCTGCCCAGTTCTGAATTTTGGAATGGCCCAGGCCCAGCCTGTAGGCTGCTTCTCTATCTCTAGTTCCTCTTTCTTTTACATTCCAAATTTAGTCTGTCAGCAGATTCTGCAGCTCTGCTTTCAAAATACATCTAAAACCTGATTACTTACTGCTGTCTCCACTGTTTCCACACTCGTCTAAACCATCACCTCCTGCCCCAATTTAAGTGAGTTAATCCAGCAGCCCGAGGGATCCTTCTAAAGCAGAATACAGACCATGTTATTCCTCTGCTGAAAAACCTCCAACTTCCCATTTTACAGAATAAAAGTCAAAGTCCCTAATGATGGCCTGCAGGTCTCCCTCAGAGGTTATCTGTCTAGCTTCCTTTCCTGCCATTCTTCTTGTGCAGTGTCCTTTAGTCACACTGGCCTCCATCTGTTCCTCAGAAAGCACAAGCATACACTCGCCTTAAGACGTTGTGCTTGCTGTCACCTCTGCTGAGCATTTCCCTTCCAGATACCCACATGGCCGCTTGTCATTCCGTCAAGTCTTGGGCCAGGGAGGCTGTCCCACACTGCCCTGTCCCTCTTACGCTACCTTATTGTTGTCCATACCACCGGTCATTCCTCTTTCACAACTAGAATCGGCTCCACCAGGGTAGGAGAGCTGCCTGATTATTGATGTATGTCAGCCCTACAGAAACGGCTGGAGTATGAGAGATGCTCAGTGACCACTGGGTGAATGAAGGCCGTTTAGAAGTGTGCTCCCAGTTCAGACTTGGGTTGCACACTGACCTGCTCCTGTATGCAGTGTATATGCTGTCACTCTTGAGAGTGACTGTTGACTGAGGACCTCAGAGACTGTCGGGGAGGCAAGTGGCGTGGGTATGCCAATTCTCTGCTTTGTCCTTTCGATTTAGGCATCATGGTGCTTGGGAGGCTGTTAGGAGGTGGCTATTGCGTGGTTTTACTTGGTTCTCCCATCCTTACCGAGTGTGAACGGAACTGCTCTCAGGGATGTCTGGGAAGAACTTCCCCCAGAGAATATGTACCCTATTGCTTGATTTTGCCTCATTGGATTCCCACAGGTGAAACTGGTGCAACATACCTATTCCTGCCTCTTTGGAACATTCCTGTGCAACAACGCCAAGGAGAGAGGGGAAAAGCATACTCAGGAACGGACATGTTCTGTGTGGTCACTGCTTCGGGCAGGCAACAAGGCTTTCAAAAACCTACTGTATTCCTCTCAATCAGAAGCCGTATGTATCCTTCAGTCTTTCCTCTCTGATCAGCAGAGAAGGAATTTAGTGGTGGGGACATTTAAGAGCCTTTTGAGAAGTGACTGTTTTCTCAAAGGCATCTCTGTGGTCTCTGGATGGGTTGATTCATTTTTTTCCCATCACTTTGTCCTGAGAGAAAAACCCATTTTCTAGTGATGCTCTGACCACTTTTATTCAGGGTGGTCTGATTTTATACACAACTCTACCACTGGAAACACGAATCTTTCCTGGCACCTCCGCCAGAGCTCACTCACTCCTAGCATGTTCTGTCCAGTGAGTGGTAGAGGCACTGGAGCTGGCCCTGGTGCCCCTGGTAGCTCAGAAAGAGCTGCCACCAATCCCCCAGCACCTACAGTATCATCCGGTGGTGCTATCCACAGCAGCTTCTGTCCCAGAGAGCAGAAAACGCAGTGACATTAGCATGTGTGTCTGTTTCTGTGCTGACATGGAGAACTGGCAGACCCTCTGAGACTTTGTTCCTCAAAGGAACACCTTCTGTTACGCAGAGAAAAGGAGGCACTTACATCTGTGTGCTGATGTACGGAAATGTTCCTTTTGTCAGAATGCATCTTAAATTCTAAAGAAGTGAAAGGAGGCTAATCAGAAGTTTTATTGCTTTGCTGGACTATTAATGTGCTTTTCACTACATTTAAGTAGAGAGGAAGGATCTGAGTTAACTGCTTCTCTCCTTCACTGTGCCTGCTGGGAAAGGAACAATACAGGAAGAAATTTTCCTCCTTTTCACATGATTAATTAAAGTGATCCCATAAAATAGGTCAGTGTCTTCTGAAGCCAAGTTTTTGTACCAGGGAACAGTCATCATCTAGTGAAATGACTCACTTTCGTATGTAGAAAAGGCAACAAATTAAGCTGATGAGTCAGTCTTTCAGTAAAGGTGACCTGAGAAATGGATTTTTTAAAAATACTTGAAGTGTTCATGCTTACAAGAGCCTCTCAGGTGGAAAATGTTGCCAAAAGTCTAATCTTATATAGGCCCTCTTGGGAAGTAGACTTGTATCCACTGATGCTAACTTCCTGTGGAGATTGGCCGAGGACTGCTGGTGGTTCCAACCTGGTGCTTGTTCTTGACCTTTATTTCTAGATATCTCTAAAGGACTTGTTGAAACCTGTGTCCTACTCTCTCTTCAGGTGCTGTACCCTGTGTGCCACGTGCGTAACCTGATGCTGTGGAGTGCAGTGTACCTGCCCTGCCCATCCCCGTCCACCCCTGTGGATGACAGCTGTGCACCATACCCAGCCCCTGGCAGCAGCCCTGATGATCCACTCCTGAGCCGGTGAGCCCAGAGTTGATGCCAAGGCCTAAGTCTTGTGTGGTGTATTCCTCTGTTAGGGTACCCAGGGTTGGTCAGAGGTCCTGACATTGGCTGGCTCCACATGTTTTCTTGGATCTCGGAAGTTTCCTCAGGAAAGGTAGAAGGGTTCTGGGCCTCAGTGGGCCCTGCCACTACATCGCTCTGCTGCGGCACTGAGCAGGCTTTCAGTGATGGTGTAAACCCTCTGGATTCCTTGTGACCCTCTGGCTTTGAGTTTCAGCCACGGAATTAACTTTATTGAATTCAGACTGTAAGTAAGAAATTAATTTAAAATGATACCAGAAAATTAGCAGTACTTACTTTCCTTTGCCACTAGTTGAGAAACAACTAGTTGAGAAACAGTAGTATCATAAAGGACAACTTCTTAAAATAGCATATGCTATTAGCTTATTTGTGTATTTTGGGCAGGGGGTAGAGGGTGGTGCAGGAGGAAGTCTGCAGACTTACAGAAGGCTTGGTCCTGGAGCTTTGCCTTTCTGGCAGCCTGAGCCTCACTTCAGAGTTGCCATAGCTCCTTGAGTAGCTATAATGGACCCAATTATGGAATGACAGCCTGTTAAAACCTGTTGTTTCCTACTTTCAATCTGATCAGCCTCAGAGTCTCATTTCCCCGAAATTCCTTTGTTTTAGGCTACCAAAGACTAGATCATTTGACAATCTGACCACGGCCTGCGACAACACTGTGCCTCTAGCCAGCCGGCGCAGCAGCGACCCCAGCCTGAATGAAAAGTGGCAGGAGCACCAGCACAGGCGCTCCCTGGAGTTAAGCAGCCTGGCTGGTCCTGGAGAGGAGCCCCTGGACCCTGACAGCCTGGGCAAGCCAACCAAAGTGCTGGGTGGCGCAGAGCTTTCTGTTGCAGCTGGAGTGGCTGAGGGGCAGATGGAGAACATTTTGCAAGAGGCCACCAAAGAGGAGAGTGGGGCAGAGGAGACTGTCCAGAGGGGGAGCATCCTGATGCAGGAGGGCACAGAGGAGACTCTCCTACAAAAAGACAGCTGGGGGACGGCCCCTGAGGACTCAGCCATTGTGCTTCATCAAGCACCGCCACTGGATGCTGCCGTTCTGAGGAGCCCTCTAGGTATCAGCCTTCCTCTCCCCTCACAGGGTGTTCCTGGTCAGCAGGGCGGGCACAGCCCTCTTCCCAACCCTCTCCAGGAGCCCCCCCTGGGAGAGGAGGTCCAGGAGGTCCCTGTGGAACAGCCTCAAACAGGAACGATCGCCGAGGACAGGGAGGAAGCAATCACTACAATCCCAGTTGATGCAAAAATTGGTTATGGTACCTCACAGTCAAGTTCTCCGCTGCTCTCCCAAGTCCCATTTGAGGGCAGAGGACCAAACATAGACAGTTCTTTGGACACGTTAATGGAAGACAAAGTGAAGTCAGAAAGTGGGCCTCATCATAGACCTTGCCTGGTGAACAGTGGCAGGCTTAGTGGCAAGGACGTGCTTCCTCAAGCCGTGGAGCCCAGGCCTCCAGAGAAGAGCCTGGCCGAGAGGTCCCCAGTGGGATCTGTGGTGCATAGGACTTCCCCTGGCAGCGCCCACAGCCCAGCACGTTCTCCTTGTGCCTTGCCTGTAGCTGAATGTAAAGAGGGGCTTGTGTGCAACGGTATCCCAGAGACTGAAAACAAGGCCTCCGAGCAGTCCCCAGGGCTTAGCACCCTCCAGGAGTACCCCACCCCCAACGGGCACTGCGCCAATGGGGAGGCTGGTAGGAGCAAGGACTCACTGAGCTGCCAGCTCTCTGCTATAAGCTGCAGCTCGGCCCACTTACACTCGAGGAACTTGCACCACAAGTGGCTACACAGCCAGACAGGGAAGCCATCTGCAGCTGGCAGCCCTGACCAGCCTTCTCGCAGCCACCTGGACGATGACGGCATGCCTGTGTATACGGACACTATCCAACAGCGCCTGCGTCAGATTGAATCAGGCCACCAACAGGAAGTGGAGACCTTGAAGAAACAAGTTCAGGAGCTGAGGAGTCGCCTGGAGAGCCAGTATCTGACCAGCTCTCTACGCTTCAATGGGGACTTTGGGGATGAAGTGGTGAGTATACTGTGCTTCACTGCCGCCCAAGGAAGCAGGGCACACTGAGGCTGGACACCCTTTGTGTGGTGCATGGTGACTGTACAGATTTCTCGAAGAATTGGAAAGGCAGCCATGTGAGTGGCAGTCTGCCTTTTTCTTTCCTGCCTTGCTTACTTTCCACGGTGTCCTATTTAGGCAGTTAGAATAAGGAAGAGAGCTAGCACTCATTACATGGTTAGTCAAGACTCTGGAGAGAGGATCATAAGGGCATAAACTCCTGGGCAGAATGACATTTGTAGGGTAATGTCAACTATTCCTATTAAATGGTAGTGCTTGTCCTACCTTGGTAGCACCACCCACCCACCTGCCCACCCAACATGGGCTGTACCGGTGCAGGTTTAGTTCTTGAACAGATACTCGCATCTTCTCTGTGGCAGGTGATGGCAGCAGAAATGGAGAAGTGATTGATTTCTAGCACTGTGATGTTAGTTAGCACTGATGGGGCCTGGTAATGAAGCGGGGGTACTGAGGGGAGATTATTAAGGAGGCTCTCTCTTACTGGGTGTGCTAACGTTCAAGTGTTCGGTGTTGATGGACAAGTGCGAACTTGGCTCTGAGGCAGTCAGCGTACATTAAAGGCTGGCTCATCAATGACATTCAATTACAACTGACTTCTCCGTTTTTCCTTCACACTAATGATGATTTCTCATTTTCCTAAGAGTCCTTCAGAGAAAGGAGGACAGGCCCCAAGCACTCAATTTCAACACACAGATGTAAGTGGTAGGGTTGGATTGACAGGCCACCTGGAGCAGCTGACACTGAGTTCCCACTCCATCCTGGTCACTTCTGCCCCACTCACTTCCTGGAACCCAAGGCCCAGAATCATTGCACACAGCCTTAGACCTGTGTATCTCTCTTCCAGCTGAGCTCAACCCTGTCTCTGCACCTGCTCAACCCAGTTCTTGATGGCTGATGTACTGTACCTACAGATTCGGCAGCCTTAACACCAAGGCCCACCCAGAGTCCCCAGTGCTCCCTCTTCTTTTCCAAGCCCTTTCTTCTTCTTCAGGAAGGAGACCAGGTTCATTCTCTTCAGCTGTGTTTGTTTGCCAACAGACTTCAATCCCCGACTCGGAAAGCAATCTGGATCAGAACTCTTTGTCTCGCTGCAGCACAGAGATTTTCTCTGAAGCCAGCTGGGAGCAGGTGGATAAACAGGACACGGAGGTACAGGCTCAGCCCCTGTTCTGAGTGCCATCCATGCAACTGTTTTGCAGTTCTTCTCCATCCCCATCCCTCCCCCCTTCCCCTGGGCAAGGAATCACCTCATAGCACACTTAGCCTTGAGCCTCTGAATCTCCGCGCCTGTGAATCCCCATGGAGCCTAGAATTATTGAGCCAGGGAGACTCAGCGAGCTGGTCCTGTCTCCTCATTGCCTGTATGAACTGGAGCTTTGCCAGCTCTCATAGTGACCCAAGTTGCTGCTGCCTGCCATTTTATCTCAGGGGAGTTTGGAGTCCCCTCCAGGAAAATGATTTGGACGCCTTTCTTGTACTACTGACATCAGACCTGCTGGTCTGGTGACCCCAGAGACAGTATGGTCTTTGTGACTCTTGCTGCCCCCAGCGTGGCTCTGCTGGCAACAGCTGGGTGGCCCATTTCCTGTTACTAACCTGGCCCCATCTGTTTTACAGATGACCCGTTGGCTCCCTGACCACCTGGCTGCCCACTGCTATGCGTGTGACAGCGCCTTCTGGCTCGCCAGCAGGAAACACCACTGCAGGTGCCACTGGGGGGTGTGGTGGGCCAGGGTGTGGGGCTGAGATTGGTCCATGGAGCCTGTAGACGGGAGAGATGCAGGCACCTGGCTGGCAGTATTCTGTCTTAAGACAGGCCCCCTGGTCCATCGGACTTCTCACGCTTTGTGCCTCTGAAATTGATGTTTGCAGAACTGCATTTGGTGTCTTTCTTCCAGTTCAGAATGATCATGACTGAGTTTTGAAATGTGCAAATTATGTCCCTTGTTGTTTTGCTTCCCACATTGGTGGAGCAATAGCCACCACTCAAATCACCATTTCTTATTCCTAAAGTAAAACTGCTTCCTATTCAACGTGGCTGCTTTGAACAAAATAGTTTTCCAGTTGTGGGCAGGGAACTTCATTTTTCCTATTTCTTACCCTGTTTCCTGACCCCAAACTTGGTTTCCTTTTGCTAGTGGTGAGCAAAAGTAGCTGGGGATAGTAGTTGGACAGTGGAGAACAGTCTTTAAACCTTTAGGCTCCTGACTCCTGCCTGCCTGCCTGCCTGCCTTCTTGGTGGGGTAGTGAGTTGCTACTGATGCTTGGCCCCACCTGGGGTGGTGACTAGAAGGATGGTCAGTGTTCTTGGTATAGGAAGTTTATATGAATCGTGGTATAGCTTACACACCTGAGTAATCCCAGACAAAAAATGGAATCACCTTTGTCTAGTAATGATACTTCTAGGACTATGTATCTCCCTGCCCTGCACCCCAAGCCCAAATGTCTTTGGTTGGCTTCTCCTCTGAGCTCTTTCTCCCCTCCTTGCAGGGACACTGACCGTGTTGATCAAACGTGGTGAGCATTTGCAACAACATGTCTGTGATGTCTGCATATCTACAATAACTTCACACTAACGCGCCATTCCCCTCTCTGCACTCACTGGGATGGAACCTGGGGCTGGGAGCACAGGCAGGCAGGCGGCTTCCGGGAGAGGCAAAGCAGCCAGCTAGCTGAGCAGACCATTAGGGCTGAGTCAGGCTGCAGCCCTGCACGCCCCTCCTGATTGCACAGGTCAACTCAGCCATCTTGCTTGTGACAAGCAACAGTGTTTCAGGAGGTCTTGTGGAATAACCTGTGGAATAACCTGTTGGATTTTTAGAGGTGGTTTTTTTTTGGGGGGGGGGCATTCATTCTGAGATGCCAGAATAATGCTAATGACTTGTAAGTCAAACAGCATCACTGCTCTTCTTTTATTTATTTTTTTCAAAGAGACCAGAAATGAACAGAGGTTGTCTTTCCAGAGAACTGTTTTAACATGGAAGACTCCACTTAGGGTCTGTCAGGATCCCCTGAAGTCAGATTGAAAAGCTTAACTGATCAAATTCATGTCAGGCTTTTGAGCTGAACTCTAGCAGGTGTGTTAAATAAATGTAAATATTCAAAAACAGATTTAGGTAATTTTCCTGTGTAACCACAGGTTCTTGCTGACTTACGCTTTTCAGAACAGAGCTGTGAAGTACTGCATTCCAGAAAGAGTTGTGTGTGTTTTAGTTTTCTGTCCTTTCATTACCCTGTGTCTAGACTTTTCCTTTTGTGGTGTTTTTGTTTTTTTGGTCCTGAAAGGGTATTCTGTATTCTCTCCTCTGTGCCTAGCTTGTCCTTAATCTAGTACTGGGTTTGCATTCTGAGGCACGTAAATGGAAAAACAGTGATGTTGGCTAAGAATTTCCCTTTGCTGCTTTCCCCTCTTTGGCGAGCTGCGCTAGGCTCCTTGGAATCTCCTGTTCTTGGCTCATTGGGATTGGTTTGTCCTGTAAGGCCCATCAAAAGTGGGTTTGTAAGGTGGGCAGAAGGTCATCCTCTGCCAGGTCCCTTTCCTGTTAGCTGTGAAAAGGTGTCTTGTTTAAGTGTGCAGACCTGTGCTGCACACACACATCAAAGGCGGGCTTTCAAGTGGAGGAGAGGGGAGGCATGAGGCCTGGGTACAAGTCAGGCCTTCAGGTAGAGCAGGTAGTCCTGGAGTTGCACGGGGGCAGGGGAGTGAGCCATAATTGACTGATACCTATCTAATAAGGGGATGTGTGCATGTGTGTTCATCTGTGTTCTTGTCATTTCACCCTGAGCATGTGTCTGTCACTGGTTGCTTATCTCTGGCTTTGCATGCTGGACGCAGAGCAGTCCTAGATGGCAGCAATCTGTTCTCCATGTTGCTGTTGCTGCCTGTGAGCCTCTGGGGCAGTGGTCCTTTGGGCAAGGCTCCTCACTCCCTAGCTGGGCAGGGTATTTCCTCTCATCTGCAGGGCTTGTGGGAGGTCCACTGGCCTCTGGCCTCTCTGTGATCACACGCTACATAGAGGCTGCTGCCCAGGTGGGTGTGGCCACTGGATTTTCCTGGGCCAGGACTTACCATAGAGTTAGCAGCTGCTGCTGCCCCGGGCTCATTTGCTTTCACAGATCTCTCTTGAGCACCACCCTCCTGTAGACCTGGTAACCGTGAGCCGTAGTGACGAGGCTGTGACTGACAGGCAGGGATCCCCTCTCTGCTTGGCTCTTTCTTGGCTAGACAAACGAAAGTTCACTCTTAGAGGAGCCTCCAGCACATTTGAATTGCACACAACTAAGTCCTGTCTTCTGAAGTTGGTTCCCCCACCCATATCTGCTACCAAAACTAATACTGTTTTGTTTCTTCTCCTCACCTCAAGGAATTGTGGGAATGTATTCTGCTCCAGTTGTTGTAATCAGAAGGTTCCAGTTCCCAGCCAGCAGCTCTTTGAACCCAGTCGAGTATGCAAGTCTTGCTATAGCAGCCTACATCCCACGAGCTCCAGCATTGACCTTGAACTGGATAAGCCCATTGCTGCCACTTCAAACTGAAGCTACGTGACCTGGGGCAGGCAGAGGCCACGCTGCTGTTCCTCTGACAGGCCCGTGCCGCCTGGCAGACCGAGAGGCCCGTGCACTTTGGAATGGGGGCTTGGAACCACCTGTGCAGAGTGACAGAAATTTGGGATGTACCACTGGATTGTAGATTGATTTTTCTTTCCTGTTTTTTTTTTTCCTCTCCCCTTTCCATCTTCCCTCTGCCTCCCCAAAAGAAAAATGCTCCCCTGGTTGTCTTGAGGGGAAAAAAAAAGGAAAAAAACTTTTAATGGAATACCAGCTTGCCAGGCCCATGTAACTATAAAGCCGCCTGTTGTTAGGCGATGCTGAGGGTTGGCTTGATTTCTCAGGCTGTCAGAGTCAGGAGTGGAGGCCTGAGAAAAAGTACGGGGAAGAGCCAGTGCTAACATTTGTGACCATCCCTCATGCCACATCCAGCTGGTTGGGAAACGTTTGCTGCTGAGGAGGCTGGAAGTGTCTTCCCTAAGCGTGTTACCCTGGGTGCCCTCTCCCTCCTGCCAGGGGCCAGTCCCAGCTCACAGACAGATGAGATTGGCTTTTGGGAGAAGGAAGGCGTATGTTGTTCTGAGGCAAGTGAGAGGGGAGGGGCTGGGTGGTCAGCACGTTCTCCCCACGCGATTGTGTGTAACTTGATCTATGGCTCCCTTCACTGTCTTGGGTCTGTCTCTTCGCCAGGCTGTGTAGTGCTTCCCACTCTCGGGCATAGAAGTGCAGACTGGTCAAGTCTGTAGCTGTGGCCAAGGCCAAAGCCGGCCCTGAGCCCAGGCACCTGGTCCCCCAAACAATCTCTTGTCCTTGGCTAGCACAGGGAAATCCAGACTCAGGGTTCCAAAAATTCCCCACTCCCAAACAAACAAATCATGGACCTCCCCCTAAGGGGTAGAATCAGCCTTTTAGAGTTCAAGCCTCTGGAAATGGGGCGTGTCCCATACAATCAGCCTTCCTCCTCCTGCCCTGCTGGCCAGCAGTGAGGGCCCACTAGGTGACTGCAGTCCTCAGAGAAGTGACACAGCCCGTAAGCAATTCAGGGCACCTTCCTTCGGGAAGCTTTGATGTGGTCCCAAAAGAGCCTTAAATCAAGAATATTTGTGGTGGAGGTGGGTATGGGGAAGGGGTGGAGAGTTTAGGTTTGTGCTTTGTAATCTTGGTTGGCATCCATGTTTTGTGCCTGCCCTCCCTTTCATGGGTAGGGCCATGCTTGGGTCTGCTAAAGCTGCTAAGTGGTCACAAGGCGGATTGTGGTGAGTGGCGGGGATGAGACCAGGGAACGCTTCTGATGCTTTCTGGAAGCAGTTCCCTGTTCAAAGACAAGCTCTGTCTCAGGAAGGTGTCTCCTGTGTGTGCCTGGCTAGGGTTAAGATGGAGCCCAGAAGCCATCCCTGGAGCAACCAATCCAGGCAAAGCCAAGAGCACTGAGCACGGGCCCGACTTCCCAGTGGCAGCAGGTTCGGAGTTTGAATTTCGTGAAACAGGGTGTAGTTCTCCACCCTCTGTGTGGTCTTCCCGTGCAGAAAGGGAGAAGTCAGTCTAATTGAAGATTGTGCATTTCTTAGTGACAGGTGCCAAGAGGTTATGATACGGGTTTCTTGGGTCTGATGTACAGTGTGAATAAATGCTTGCAGCTCTTAGCCCTTTTTTGATCAATGAAGCACTTTTTTAATATTTTCCTTTGTATGTAAAGGAGGAGCCGTAACTCTCCGTAGCTGTACATATAACCCTTTTTCCTAAAGAGGAGTCAGACAGTGCTCCTATATTTTTCATTTTTTGTCAAAGCAAGAAGTAAATACTTTAGAACTGTTAAATATATAAATAAAGTGAATAAAGTTTAGTGTTCCGCATGGTAGCATTTGCTAACACGTTCCGATTTTTTCCCTTCTGGTTTATCCCCCCCTTTATCCCTTTTCCATCTTACACAGAAGCAATCTGAAAGCTGCTGGGAACCTGGACCTTGGCAAGGAACTGTGCCACGATGCCCAAGCACTGAAACACATTTCCGTGGTGGTTTTGCCCCTAACATTTCCAAAGCTAAAGAAGCAGTCAGGCTCCGTAACAATCAAGTGGTTCTTCCTTATCTGCACAACTGAGCATCCACAGTAGTTAAAACTACCTCTGGCCTCCAAGCTCCTTTTTTTTGCTGCTGCTGCTCTGATTTCAGGGCAACCAATGCTCTGGCTCCTTAACCGTCCCTCCCCACGAAACAGCAGCTGCACCTGTAGCAGTGGAGGGAAAGACGTCGGGCGGAGGGTGGCTAGCCAGTTTGCTCTGTGATTACAGCAGCAGCCTGGGAACTGAAGGGTCACAGGCTGGATTCCAGTCACGGGTACGTACCTCGGTGGCAGCCTGGATCCCTGGCCCCAGTTGGGACGCAACCAATCCATGTGTCTCTCTGTCTCTCCCTCTCCCACTCTAAAAATCAGTGGGGGGAAACATCTTCTAGTGAGGACTTACAAAACAAAAGGAAGACAGTGCTTTTGTGTGTTCTTGGATGCGAGACTTGAGACAGAAACTGAATGGGATGTGATGGAGTATGTGCCTAACTAGGGGTCTCTCCTCCCTCCACAGGGCGGAACTGTTCCTTAGGTATGCAACCAGCTGCGCAAGGCCATAGCTTCTAGTCATGTCTTGGCTAGTTCCTCCTCTGCACAGAGGAGATATTCTTCCCGCCTGTGTCACTCTTGGGCATCCCTCGGGAAGTACGCTGTGCACTTCTTCCCTAGGGAAGGCTGGTGTTGTGGTGCTCAGCTCTGGGGTCCCCGCCCAGTATCTCCATGCTGTGCTGGTTGGGCTTTGTTGAAAAGGGACCTGCTCAAAGCCCCTCTGAGGGCCTTAACTCTGAGGCAGGCTTTCCAGGTCACTTTCTGGATGGATGTTCTGCCTGGAACACGAGCACTAAAAACAGCTCAGCTGGTTCCAGTGTGAAAGCTGCCAGTGCCTTCCACCCATGTTTGAGAATTAGCCTGTCTTCTGGGAGGAGAAGCTGCTGTCGCAGCTGCCTTCAGGCCAGCAGGGAGCCCACCAGCCTGTGTTCAGACTAATTTGTAAAAGATCTGTCTCCTAGCCAAGGTGTGTCTATACACAGCTCCTGTTGTTGCTGAGGTCTAATGGTTTAACTCTCCGTGAGTTCAGACACCAGCAGAACCTGGCAGGTCTGTTGATGCCCACAGGTGGAGAGCTGCAGAGCGTGGGTTGAAGGCAAGGACTTGCCCTGTGAAGATGGCTGTATGTGGTTCAGGGACAAGGCCAGCTTTTGTCAGGCCATCGTGCGGAGGAATCTGGTCTGAAGGAATGGGGTAGGAACTGACTGAGCTGCTCTGAGTTTTCCTATCCTGGTACTCAGTCAGTATTTCCCTTCTTTCTACACTTTGGCCTCCTTATCCCAGACCCAAAAATGATAGGGCTGCCTTAATCCACTGGGCTTTTCTCGTGAGGATGTATAGAAAATGTTTTCTTCAGTCATTTTGCTAATATGCTCCCTGTTCATTTCTATGTTAGCAAAGAATATTCTAAGAATTAAAAGGTACTGTGACAGATTTAAAGGAGAATGAACACAGCGGAAATTATTTAGGATTTGTTAAGTAATTTCTAGCTATTAAAGAATATCAAGTGGGAATTAAGATTACAGGCAATTGTCCTTGTTATGCTTGGCTGCTGCACACTGAGAGGAGGCGATCCCGTGCCTACTGAAGTTAACTCTGGCCCTGCCCTCTATTGCTCCTTTAAGAAGGAGAACTGGCGGAAAGGTGCTTTCTCAGGATTTCATTAGCTGGCTGGTGACCTGCCCCCAGCTGCACCACCGATGGCATTAGCGGAGGTAGGGCTAATGGCAGGTAAAAAAGGGCCCTGACTCTCCATCTGAACCTGGCATAACAGCTGGAGTCGCAGCTGCTTACATTTTCTGAGAACATTTGTTCTAAACTGAGGTTACTGACAAGATTTCTGGAGGGCAGGAGTAGGAGGCAGCCCTCCTAAGCCTGACTCAAACATGAGCCCTGCTGTCCTGAGCACATAACCAGCACTGACACTGTTCCACTCCTGTGTGTGGTTTTCCACGCAGGTACCAGCTGCCATCCCGTCAGGCTCTTTAGGCTAGGACAGAGGCAGGAAGGATATGGGAAGGGGAAAGGGCACCCTCTAAAATGGGAATTACAAGTTTCTAAATGCTGCTCTTGTATTTTATTTACCACTTAGTCTTTTGATTCAGACCCGAGTACTTAGTTAACTTTCTTGTAGTGCTCATAGCAATTGCATTTCAATTGTATTTTCAGTGACACTTGTTTTATATTGGCATTTAAAACTGGCCTTTAACTGCCTCCCAATTGATTTATAAGATTAAAAGAAAACAAACACGTAACCAATGAGGCTTGGGCGCTGTTTAAGAAATATGCTGTGTTGCTTCTGACAGTAAGTGCTTGCCTACTGTAACAGCATTGACTCTGCTGTAGCCGCAGTGACCATTTAAAACTAAATAAATGTGTCATTTTCACCCACAGACAGTTGTGTAGCCCCTGGGTTCAGGTTCCCTAGTCAATGCTGTGACCAGTGCGTGGGGTATGAGGGATCAATCAGCTCAGCCCCTTAGCCTGTCTAGGAGATAGAGGGCCTGGTGGGGAGGGGCAGCAGGGGGTATGGAGTACTGACTTAGCGGTGAAAGGCCTTAGATTATCTAGTGTCATGTTTTTCGTGCAGTTCTGTCAGGCCTTCATGGGGAGGGAGCCCCCGGGCCCATTCAGTATTAGGCTTCTAGGTGAAATCTGACTTGAAGAAAGGTCTGGTGTTCAGCATCACTGATTTAGTCCAACCTCCTGGTTTTTGTTGAAACTGAGGCTTAGGCACAGCAGATTCATCCAGGGTTCCCAATGAATAAATAGCAAAGTTTGAATTAAAAATTCTTTCCTGACCCCTCCTTCTCAGTGTTCTTGTGCTTCTTTCTAGAAGACAGCCTTAGATAAATAGTTACTGTAACCTGGTCCTCTTGGAGTTAGCCAAGCCAGAAATCTTGGAAAAGAGCTTAGTTGCTACCGAAAGTCTTAAGCCCTCTTTCTCCCTCCTAACCAAAACCAAAGGTTTTGATATAATCGTTTTTTTGGTTTTCCTTTTAACCTTTCAGATACATAGACAATTACTTAGACAATTCAAGCTAGTAATATATTTTAAGTTCAAGTCAAAACACTGTCCTAAATCAGTGAGGTTGCGGGGGGAGCATTTTTGACTAGTGCAAATGGGTAGCTGTGAACTATCTTCGCATCCAATTTATTTCTGAATTTGTTTGTGTGACATGGAGAAAAAATCCTGACTATATAGAAAATCGGTTGCAAATGGTAATAGTCACAGCTTGCCTGCAATCTCTGGTTATTATTGACAAGACTGAAGTAGATGCTTGATAAAAACAGGTTAATAGAATATTTCAGTCCTTATCCTTCACATGTCAAGAATCACCCAGTGGTTATAATGACTACAATTATTTTGTGGTGAAAGCCACTAGCATGGAGTTGCAGCTGGGCTGGTGATCACAGCACTGAACTAGAGCCCTCGAGCTCAACAACCCTGAGAAGCCCACATGAGCACAGAATGACGGCCTTACTGTGAGGGCTCAGGCAGCCTTAGGGGATGCCCATTCTGCACCTGCATGTACATACTCAAGATTTTTAATATTTGAAATTACATTTGAAGCAAATGTCTGCAGACAACCCCTAAAGCACTGCCCCAAACACTAGTTTGGTGGAAAGAACCTGTTTGTCTCCCCTCCACGCTCTCTAAAAACCCCTGGAAAGATATCCTCGGGTGAGTATTAACCAAAACAACAAAAAGCTATTAAATGTCTAGGAAAAAAAAAAAACAAGGAAAAAAGTTTGGCCCTACATTAGGCATAGTCTTCTTAGGAGAAAAAAACACCATTAAAAACATTGATAAATTGGATTTCCTAAAAATGAGAGATCATCAAAAACACTCTCGGGAAAAGACAAGGCACAGACGGAAACAAAAGCTGCAAAACACATTTAGGACAAAGAACTATCCGGAATATATAATCAATTCTTATAACTTCTTAAGATAAATAGCCCAATTTAAAAATGAATAAAAGATTGAACATACACTTGACTAAAGATGTAAAAACGGCAAATAAGCATAAGAACAGATGCTCAGCATTGTTAATCATTAAAAAACACAAAGACTACACTGAGTTACAGATCCCCTGAAAATGGCTCACACTAGAAGACACATTGGCAGTACTAAGTGGTGATGAGGGTGAGTAACAACTGGACATCTCATCCTTGCTGGTGCAAATAAAAAATGGCAAAGCCATTTGGGGAAAAAAACTAGGCAATTTCTTAAAAACATTCTTACCAATGTGACACAGGACCTGCTTTTACGTGTTTACCCAGAAGAAAAATGTTCACACAAACACCTCAGTGAGAACATTCATAGCACTTTAATTCATAACAGTCCCAAACTGGAAACAACCAAAAGGTCCAATGAAAAACAACTGTCCAATGACTGGTGCATGGATAAACCATGGTACATCCATACAATGAAATATTACTGGGCAATAAAAAGGAACAAACTACATAAAACGACATGGATGAATTGCAAAAGCACTGATAGGTTAAAGGGCAGGAACAAAAGAGTGCATAACACGATTCCACCTATGTAACATCCTGGAAAAGGCACAATTCCAGGGATGAAAAAAAGATCAGCTGTTGCCAGGGACTTGACCAAAAAGAAGCATGAGAAAACTTTTCAGGGTGATTATAAAGAATGAATTTTACTGTATCTAAATTGTACTTCAATAAATCTTTTAAAAATAAATTTCAAAAGTTAACACAAAAATTCAGTACCTTGCAAACAAAGTACTCCCTTTAAGAATGGCCTGATCTAGAACGCAGAAGAATAAGATGTAGAATAATGTGTTGGGTGAAGTAAACAGGAAACAAGAATGAACACAGTCTCTCCTATCTATGATTTCTACCACTTAGGTTTAGAAGGATGAAGAGGAAGAGACCTATGCCAAGGTGTAGCCCAAGGCATGACTTCTAAGTTTTTGTGCTTCCCTGTGACTTAGCAAATGAAAGGCATTCATTACATGCTTGTGGAAATGAACTTAAGCTTGGTCCCCAGGGACATGTGGCCTAATTAAAACTGGGCACAGTAGATTAGCGAGCTCAGCATGAATAATCCCCAAGACCACCTTCAGTGTCACTAATTCAGCAGAAGCACTCGTGTAAGATGTGGGAGAAACTGTTACACTCATGGTTGTGGTTTATTACAATGAAAGGCTACAGATTGGAATCGACAAAGGAAAGCCAAGGAGAACAAAGTCCAGGAGGAACCAGAGGCAAGCTTCAGCAGTGCTCAGCCAGGGCCTAAATGCCTTTTTCTTTTTAACTATTCTTTTAAAAAGCATAGTTTGATTGATTTCAGAGAGAAAGAGAAACAATAATAACAGCATCATTGATTGGATGCCTTCTGCACTGGGGATCGGGCCAACAACCCGGGCACGTGCCCTGACCAGGAATCAGACCATGACCTCTTGGTTCACAGGTCAATACTCAACCACTAAGCCATGCCAGCTGGGCAGAAATCACCTTAAAAAACAACAACAAAGTTCTCTGATAAAGATAAATATATAGACAAGGCCAATACAGAATCCTGTAATGGTGGTGTGTGGGTCACGTTTAATTTTGGTATATAATTTAAAAGGTAAAAGTATAAAATATAACTATAGAACTACGTTAATAGATACAAAGTAAAAAAAGATGTAATTTATGACATCAATAACAAAGTGGGAAGGAGTAAAGTTTTTATATGCAATTGTAGGTTAGTTATTAGCTTAAAATAGATTGTTATAACTATAAGATGTTATATGTAATCCCCAGGGTAACCACAAAGAACATTATCTATAGAAGACAGACAAAATGAGATGAGAAAGAAATCAAAGCATAGCACCACAAAAAGTCAACAAAACAAAAGAAAGGCAGCTTGAGATGAAAAGAGGGACAAAATAATTATAGGACATAACAAATAATTAGCAAAATAGCAACAGTAAGTCCTTCATCAGTAATTAAATGTAAATGGAGCAAACTCCCCAATGAAAAGACATGGCTGCATGGATACCAACAACAAAGCCTGAGCCACTCAGTGATTGAGCAAGGAGGTCACAGTTCGGTTCCTGGTCAGGGCACATGCCTGGCTGCACTCAATCCCCAGTGTGCGATGTGCAGGAGGCAACCAACCGATGGATGATTCTCTCTCATCATTGATGTTTCTCTCTCTCTCTCTCTCTTCCTCCCTCTCTGAAATCAATAAAAATATATTTAAAACAACAGCAACAAAATCCAACTATATGCTGTCTACAAGAGACTCACTTGAGATATAAGGGCACATATAGGCTGAAAGTGAAAGGCTGGAAAAGTATTTCATGCAAATGGTAACCAAAAGGAAGCGGGGGCAGTCACACTTACATCAGAAAAAATAGACAAGTCAAAAACTGCTACAAGAGACAAAGAAGAACATTATATAATGATAAAAGGGCAATTCAACAGGAAGATTTAACAATTACAAATATACATGCACATAACATCAGAGTACCCAAATATATTAAGCAAACACTGACAGAATTATTGTGAGAAATAGATAGTAACATAATAACAACAGATTTCAATTTCCAACTTTCAATAATGGGTGGAGTGACCAGATAGACCAAAGAGGAAACAGGACATGAACAACACTAAGTCAATTGGACCTAACAGACACAGAGTGCTCCACCAAACTGCAGCAGAATACACCATCTCAAAAGCATACGGGACATTCTCCAGGACAGATTACAAAACAAGTCTTAAGAAATTTAAGAAGTTGAAATCATACCAAGTATATTTTCTTTTTTAAAAAAAATATATTTTATTGATTTTTTACAGAGAGGAAGGGAGAGAGAGTTAGAAACATTGATGAGAGAGAAACATCGATCAGCTGCCTCCTGCACGCCTCCCACTGGGGATGTGCCCGCAACCAAGGTACATGCCCTTGACCGGAATCGAACCTGGGACCCTTCAGTGCGGAGGCCAACGCTCTATGCACTGAGCCAAACTGGTTAGGGCCCAAGTATATTTTCCGATCACATGGATAAAACTAGAAAGCCATAGCAAAAGGAAAACTGGAAAGTTCACAAATACGTGGAAATTAAACAACACACTTGAACAACCAATGCGTCAAAGAAGAAATCTCAAGGGAAATTGAGAAATATCTTGAGACAAAAACAAGAAAGGCTAAGAATCTGGTAAATGATTCCAAGGATGACCAAGTTTAGTAAAAAGAATATAAGATTTGTTTTCAACGCAGGTGTTCCTAGTCCAATTCTTTCCTTCTTCCTCTAGAACTTTATGCTATCAGTCACTTCTTATACTACATCGGCAGTTACTCCTTTGCTACAAGATTCTTCCGTTTTACCAATATGGGTGTCTCTCCTCTAATGTAATCATCTTTGCATTTTTTTTGGGGGGGGGGGCGGGGAATATTACTGGTTAGGATGAAGACAATGATTAAACCATATTTAGAAAGAAAAAACAGTACAGTTTAAATCAGAAAGGGGACTGCTCAGTTTGGAGGTTTTTATAGTAATCAAGGTAAGATGACGATAGAGTGGTGACATGAGAAAGGAGGAAATAATGCCAGAGAAGTTATGTAAGTAAAACTACTAAATCACAGCAAATGATTGCATGTGGGACAAAGGGAAAAGGAAGAATAAAAGAGAATGGATTCACCCTAGCTGGGGGCTCAATTAGTTGGAACACATCCCAATACACCAGAGGTTATGGGTTCAATCCCCGTCAGGGCACAGGAATGGGCGAAAACAAATCTCTTTTCCCTCCCTCTCCCTTCCTCTGTTTAAAATCAATACCAAAAAATATAAAAAGAGAATGGTTTTCAAGCAGAGACTTCTATAGCCACACATAACAAATAATACAGGCCCTAGCCAGTTTTGCTTAGTGGATAGAGCATTGGCCTGTGGACTGAAGGGTCCCAGGTTCAATTCTGGTCAAGGACACATGCCCAGATTTCCGGTTCCATGCCCAGTAGGGGGCGTGCAGGAGGCAGCTGATCAATGATTCTCATCGTTGATGTTTCTCTCTCTCCCTTCCTCTCTGAAATCAATAAAAAATATATTTAAAAAACAAATATTACAGATTAAAAAACTATTTTATTGATTTTTTAGAGAGAAAGGGAGAGGGGGAGAGAGCTAGAAACATCCATGATGAGAGAGAAACATCGATCAGCTGCCTCCTGCATGCCCCTCTACTGGGGATTGAGCCTACAGTCCTGGCATGTGCCCCGACTGGGAATCGATGCTCAACCACTGAGCCAAACCGGCTGTGCCAAGAAATACAGATTTTATAAAATTTGTTCAGGAAAGTCACTAAACAAGTAAATAGCAACAACAAGCTCTGCAAAGGCAGGGATCTGGTTTCCAGAACTGCCACACTATATTTTTAATGTCAAGTTTTCGATAAAAATTACAAGATATGCAAAGAAACAAGCGTATCACACACACACACACTCACACCGTCAAGAGAAATTACTAGACAAAAACTTTAAGCTCAATATGTTCAAGTAAGTAAAGGAAACCAAGGACTAAAGAATGAAAGGAAAATATGAGAATAATGGTTTCAGATAATGATAAATGGAAAAATAATATGATCAACAGAAAAAGGGAGTTGGAAGGCGTTTTTTCAAAGCTCAAATCCACTCTGCGCAATGTGACTACATCCCAGTTAATCGCTTCGAAACTATTTTGTATTCTTCCAATAACATGGGTGCATTTACTCAGCGTGTTGATTAAACATGTCCTAAGTCTAGGCACTTTGCAACAAATACAGGGGAGAGGGATGTGCACAGGTTATTGATAAGGTCATACTTTGGATTCTCTCACTGCCTCTTACTATAATTCATCTTTCTGTTCTGTGCACTGTGTGTGCCTCAGGTTAAGAGAGCCCCTGGCACATCGAGAAGATGGCTTTCACAGAAATCTGGCTTTCTGGGTAAATTATAGTAAACCTCATGCAATTCTTTCTCCCTTCTATTCTTAAAGCTATGTAGGTCATTTTTCTGTGATTTCTTACTCACTTTCCAGTTGTTTAACCTTTCTCTATCTATCTAGGAAGAAAGTGGTTTTTGTTTGTTTGGTTAATGAGAAGAAATGTTAGAAAAGTCTGCCTTAGATGTTCTGTATTATTTAATTCAAATCATGTGAAGATCGTTAGTACTCTGAATCTTAAATTAGGGATCTTCCCACCAGAGGTCATTAGCACTTAAACATGTAATTTATCATTGTTAGTATTAACCAGGGATGGGGAACATTTTTCTGCCAAGGGCCATTTGGAAATTTATAACATGATTCATGGGCCATACAAAATTATCAACTTGAAAATTAGCCTCGCCCTAGCTGGTTTGGCTCAGTGGATAGAGCATCAGCCTGCGGACTGAAGGGTTCCAGGTTCGATTCTGGTCGAGGGCACATGCCTGGGTTGTGGGCTTGATCCCCATTAGGGGACGTACAGGAGACAGCCAATCAATGATTCTCTCTCATCATTGATGTTTCTCTCTTTCCCTCTCCCTTCCTCTCTGAAATCATAAAGATATATTTTTTAAAAATTAGCCTGCTATATTTGGTCGAACATTTAATTAATTCACCAGTAATGCGTTGGCAGGGCCAGACCAAATGATTTCACGGGCCTTTATGGCCCACAGGCCAGACATTCCCCACTGCTGTTTATACTATAAACTAAGGAAGAAATAAGGCCCCTTTTGTGACCATGGCTACGCTGTGGTCCAGTAGGAGTTCTAAACCACTTTTTGGTAACTGACATTTTCCAAGCATCAATGTGAATCCTGGTAAAGTAAAAGGCCTCAAAACACGGGCTGTCGGTAGTGGGTAATGTTTGAGCATCAGTTCAGATTTCTGTGCAGACGTACCAAGTAGCAATCATAAAAAGTCAGTTTAAAATCTACTTCATTTGAAACCTTTTCTATTAAATGATAAACATTAAGAGAAAGAACATCATTTTACATGTCACCAAAACTTCCTAGTCAGCAAAAAATAGAAACAAGTAGTCAAACAGAGCACTGCTAGAATGCTTGAGAACTCAATAATGTCCTTGACATCCTGTCTTCGTCAGGGCACTCATGCAGGCCTGTCACTTGCATCCCCTGTCATTTCTTGTTCCAATTCCCTAAACCCCAGGCTTTCCCAGAAACTCACAACCCACACGGAGATTCTTCTGCCCGTCAGCAAGGATCAATTTGAAGGATGCAGAAATTGCTATGCACCTCTTGAGTGGCCACGAGGTCCGTAATAAACTGCCACCTACACGTGGAGTTGTATTTTGTAGGTTGGCAGTGAGTGGGCAGAAACAGTAGCTCAGATTTAGACCTTGCAGTCGGGGCTTATCTCATACTGATTGGCTTCTCTTCGGCTGCCAAAGAATGGATCACATTCAGAAGGTAAAGCCAGGCTGGCAATCCTTTATCTTTTCCTTTCTCTTAAACAAAAAATACCCTAAATACGTCAGCAGTATAAGAGTTTATACACAGAGGCTTGATTTAAAACTTAGTTATCGAAATCACTTAGCCTCTCCTTCTCAGTAATACTGAAAATCTTAGGACTCCAGAGTCACTCATAAACACATTTATAGACATTACTGACACCCCCTTCGCCCCAAAAAACCACAAAAAACAAACAACACCTGGCTACTGCATGCCCCAACTGCGAGCAGGATAAAATAATACCCTGGTGCAGAAACGAGAAGGTTTGAGATAACGCAGCCGGCAGGAGAGAGCCACATCTGACTTAACCTTGGTGAGGAAGAAGTTGAAGATGGAAGGGAGTTCTCTCCTATTAACCAGGACGGAGGCACTCGGAATCGCAAAGGCAACATTTAGCTTTCAGGAGCATGTTGCTTCCAGAAGTAAAAAGGATCTTACACTTTTTCTTCCCTAGTTTTAAAGTGGTGGGCAAGTGTCCTTCATTTCACACAGTCTAACCATTGCCAAAGAATGAGCAAAGGAAATCAGATGCGCACGCTGTCCTCCTAAAATGCCAGCTCCTGTGTGAAGCTGTCTTGATTCCCTAATCAGAATGCACAGCTTCCTTCTCTACACTCTGTCATGTCATTTATATCTGCATTAATATTTGCAGACTATTTTCTATGTGAGTAATGTGTTTATAGCGTCTCCCTCTCTTAGTAAACTGTAAACTTCCACAGCTCGGGGACCCATCATTATCTCTCCGGTCCTCGGTGCCAAGCAGAATAACTGCTTGATGAATGAATAAATATGGTGCTGTCAGCCTGATGACGATTGGGAGTTACGATGATTTTAAGAGTTCTAATAAAAGTTGAATGCAAATGAGATAAAGAAACCACACTTTCTACTTAGCTGCTCTCTCTACCCAAATCTTTTTTCTCTAATTGGTATGATTGCATACAGTGAAGAGAGAGGCGTGCATCTAGAGATGTCCTCCTGGGAATACATTTTATAGTCAGTATGTCTATTTTGATAACCCTCAAGAAAAGCATCTTTTGGAGAAGATTCCCAAGGTTAAAGTGCACCGGATAGCGAGAGTTTCAATCAGTCAGACAAATGGTATCTCTATTTCCCATGCCACACACAGTGTGCTGTCAGATGCCCCCGAAGCAGCTCCAAGGTTCTGAAAGCTGACGCATTACTCCACAAGACTCTACTAACAATGTGATACCAACTTAAAATGATCAAGAGGGGGAAAGAAGGGACCTGAATTTCTTTAACTGAGAAGGAAAAATGTCTTTCATTCTCAAAACAAAGGTCTAACTAGAGACTGATTAATGAGGAGTGACAACTGTTTCAGGGACACTGAGTAGAATGAAACATGTCTAAAGAGAGGAAGGTTAACTTTAGGCAATGCAAGTCCTCTCAAAAAGGTTTCTCCCCTTCTGTTTTCACCTGTTTCACATTTCACAGGGTTTGGCACAACTTTAACAACTGGTTATTTGGAAATTCCTAAATAATGATCAATTTCTACCACAATGCACATTTTTTTCCCTTTCCAAAACAAATAAGTAACTTTGCTTTGACAGGGAAAATTCCCAAGCTCTTATCACTGACAGGTACAAAAGCAGCTGGGAAGTTGTCTGAATATCATACAGCTCTGTTGAGTCCATTAGGCTTTATCCCTAGGTCTGTATTTAATCAAAGATGAAAGTGTAGCCCTGGCCAGTGTGGCTCGGTTAGTTGGAGCGGTGACTGTATACTGAAAGGTCACGAGTTCCATTCCCGGTGAGGGAACATACCTAGGCTGGGGGTTTGATCCCCGGCCCAGGGCGTGCAGGAGGCAGCCAATCGATGTTTCTGTCTCACATTGATGTTTCTCTCTAAAAATCAATGAACAGGATTAAAAAAAAGAAGAAGAAGAAAAGGAAGAATACGAGCTCAAACGCTTTTAGGAGACAGGAAGCAAGTCTCTGGCTTGGGATTTCTGTGTTTGAGTGATAAATCAGCTTCGCAGAAAAGTATCAGAAATTAGACTGGCTGCAGATAAGAGACTTGAAAGGAGAGGTGAGACCACGGGTTGTCCTTGTGACTTGGTGTCTCTGAACAAGCTTGAGCAAATGACTTAAACTCTCATCTGTAAAGTAAGAGACTAGACTTTGATGGTTTCTAAAGCCCCCTGTAGCACGGTCCATTTTCAGTTGCCTAATATTTATTCCTTAAGTCATGCGTTAGGCGAGTTCAATGAACATCATGCAGGGCAGTATCCTCAAGGAGTTCCTAACTCAGCGGGGAAAGTGAAGGCTCTCCCCACAGCTCCTACAGCAGGTGCTCCTTCATCCAAGGTTACTAGGAAACCAGCAGGCACTGAAGACAGAGCCGAGGAGGAGAAACTCCATGGCTCTTAGGAGGGAGAGAAGGTCACTTACTGTTTCAGTCCAGCAATGTTCATTGAGTGTGCTGGGCACTAGGGAACCGGGGTGACCCTGACAGACCAGGCCTCTACATAAAGCTTGCTTATATACTAGGGGGTGGAGGAGGAAAGAAAACACACACACACACACACACACACAAAACACAGGCTAACAAATAAATAAAAAATAAAACCCAGATTGTGGTAAGTTCTACAAAGGAAACAATAATGAGAGGGAATAACCGTATTTAGGGGTGGGTGTGGGATGGACTGCCTTTAGCATAGGCCAGCGGGGGAAGGCTCTTCGGAGACCGTGTGATTGACCGAGCTGAGACCTACAGGCAGATGAGAAGCAAGCAGCCAGCATGGAGGGCTAGCGATTTAGCCAGAAGGGAGCTGGGAAAAGCAGAGGTTGGAAAGGGCTGGAGGAGAGAGAGAGAGAGAGAGAGAGAGAGAGAGAGAGAGAGAGAGAGAGAGAGAGAGAGAGACAGACCATCTGTGTGGCTGGAGCTTAACGAGCAGTTAATTCTGGAAAGTACAGGATTATAGTAGCAGTTCTTAACTAAGGGCGATTTTGCCCCCTCCCCCCTCCCCGGGGACGTTTGACAATGTCTGGAGACATTTGGGGTTGCCAGGATTTGGGAAGGCGGGTGGAAGTGTCTTACAGCTGAGGCTGAGAAACCTGCTCTAAAGGAATATTACCTCCCAACTTTTGATGTTAAGTCATTATTTTATCAACTCGTGTTTTTACCAACTTGAATCCCTCCCCCTCCCCCGCCCTTTACTTTCAGAAACAAAGTGAAAAACAAACTTCACGTGGCCCACGGCTTCACCCACTCCCTTAGGAGATCCCGTGGCCGAGGTTCCGGGGACTGCACGCACCTGAGCAAAGCTCCACGGGGCAGGTCCTAAGTGTGCACCTCAACGCGGCGGGGGGGGGGGGGCGGGGGGAGGCTCTGGAGCGAGGAGCCGCTCCCTGGGGCACCCCTGCGTAAGGGACCGCGTTTAAGGGCAGGGTAGGGAGAACGTGTGCACGTTTTGCCTGCATAATTACAAATTAATGTTGAAAACAATGCAACGTTGGCTCTAGGCATAGGAAAGAAGTGGAGATGCCATCGAGGGTTAAGAGTTCTGCTGTCCGGACTTCTAAATCCCCTTCCGCGCCGGCCCGGGCCCCTCTAGGCTCTAGCTTCCCCTCCCCCACGCTGCTCGGGGCTGGCCTCAGGTCTCTCTGGGACCCCGGGGCCCGGAGCCAAGGCTTCGCATTAGCCCTCGGCCCCTAACCCAGACCCCACCCGGCCCCCAGACCCTTCCCGGGCCCGCAAGGGCCTCCCCGCTGCCGCCTCACCTGTGGAGGTGGGGATGGGGGAGGGACGCGTCTCCCCAGGAAGCCCCGCGGCAGGCTGTCCTCGAGATACCGGTTACCCAAGTCGAAGGCACCGTTGGGTCCTGTGTAGCCCCGCACCCCCGGTTTCCCGCGGCGCCCCGTGCCTGACGCGGGTCCCCCAGGCCCCGGAGCGCCGGGCCAGGCTCCGGAAGGGCTGGAAACGCCGGACTAGAGACGCCAGGCCACCGGCGTAAGGGCTAGTAAACTGTCAACAGGTGTCCGGCCGGGAACACGGGCCGGTGTTAAGGGGGCCGGGCATGGAGGGGGCCGGGCCTGCCAGGGGCCTATTGGATGCGCTCGCCCCTTATTTGCATATTCATGAAGCCGGGAGAGGATAGACGCCAGCGTACGCTCTGAGAGGTGATGAATTATTCATGAGTGATTCGCCCCGCCCCGAGAAGAGCTGGTTGATTATTCATGAGCTCGAGAGGCGGGTTTGAACCGGAAAAGGCCGTTGTGGCCTCTCGGCGGGGAGAGGTGGCCGAGCGAGGTCTGCGAAGAAGAAGGCCCCCTTGAGGATTGTTCGTCTGCTAGTCTTCTGTGAACTTTTTCTTTTCACTTGAGAGTTTCGATTCGATTTGAAAGTATATCGCTGGGGAGCCAAATACTGTGAGGCGAAACTCCGGGGCCGAGGGGAAGCTTCTAGGTAACACGGACCCCCCTCCGCGGTTGGCGATGACGACGGTCACGTTCCCCAGGGGAGGCGGGGAACACCCCATTCCCACCATCTTAGGTAGCTTTTCCTTTGAGCTTTCGGCGGAAGAGAAGGAATCCGTCTTGGAGAGCAAGTTGGCTAAGGCGACCAGGACCCCGTGTATTGCAGGGGGTCGGGTGTGGAACCTTCGGGATTGATGTGAGCGAGGCCCGGTTTTTCTGCCAGAATCGACGCTTAGCGCAGACCCCGAGGTGGGCGTGAGTCCCCACCAACAAGTGACCTAAACTCTCCTTTCACTTTTATCCAGGATTTGCCAGTTAATCTCGGTGGACTTTAGTTCCCCAAACAGTACAGGGGGGAGAGAGTGTCTTGAAACGCAAGATTAGCCAATCACCAAAACGGGTGCAAGTTTTGCCGAGCGCTGGACGGGGCGTGCGGTACACCGTGTGCTTGGCTGGTGAAAACGGAAAAAGAAAAAAGAAAAGAAAAAATGAAGTATGGTTCTTGCTCTGAAAAGAGCGCTTAATCTAATTAGGGCGATCATCTCATTTCTCCCCCAGGGAGCCATAAATCTTTTGAGACGTGTGAACAGTCTTTTACGTTTTTGTGATCCCGAGGGGGAAGCTTAGCACATTGTAGTCGCCCAGTGAAATGTTGAGGGAATGAATAATTAACGTAGCGTGAAGAAGATATTAAAAAACGCACCAAAGAGCGTGAACAGATACCCAGCTAATAGGCTAATAGAGTGGAAACCATTTCCTCCGAGTGAACCGGGAGCAGGGGAATTATCGGGGCCAAAAGGGATGTGTTAAAAGGGGGGAGGGAGAGTAATAATTTATGAAAATAGACTGGGGGGAAACCTTGGAGTCCCTGGATGACCTTTGGCAAACCAAGTCCTCTTGCTGGACTTTGCTTTCCTCCTCTTTATAGTTTTACATTTTAAATTTAAATGCATGACCCATTTTTGAATTAATATTTGTATATGGTGTGAGATTTAGGTTGAGTTTCTCACCTAAACCCCCCCCTCCCCCGTGCCTTATGGATTTCTTATTGTGCCAACACCATCCTCCTATATAAAAAAACGGTCCTAACTGGTTTGGCTCAGTGGATAGAGCGAGGGCCTGCAGACTGGAGGGTCCTGGGTTCGATTCCGGTCAAGGGCATGTACCTTGGTTGTGGGCACATCCCCAGTGGGGGCTGTGCAGGAGGCAGCTGATGGATGTTTCTCTCTCATCGATATTTCTAACTCTCTCCCTCTCCCTTCCTCTCTCTAAAAAATCAATAATATTTTTTTAAAAAGGCTAATATGCAAATCGACCCAATGGCAGAATGACCGGTTGCTATGATGTGCACTGACCACTAGGGGGCAGATGCTCAACGCCGGAGCTGCCCCCTGGTGGTCAGCGCCGCTCAGCCAGAAGCCGGGCTCACGGCTGGCGAGCACAAGCGGTGCTGGCGGGAGCCTCTCCTGCCTCTGTGGCAGCCCTAAGGATGTCCGACTCCCATCAGTTGGACATCCCCCCATGGGCTCCCAGACTGCAACAGGGCGCAGGGCTGGGCTGAGGGGGACCCCCCCCCTCAAGTGCATGAATTTTGTGCACTTTGCCTCTAGTTGGTTATAAAGACTACCCTTCCCCCACTGAATTGCTTACCCTTTTCTTTAAAAGGAAGGGGCTGGATTAGTTATAAAGGATGTCTCTTGTCCCTTCCGTTGTAGAGCCCATTTATGTTGAGAGAGGAAAGAGGGGAGGGAGCGGGAGGGAGAGGGGGAGAGAGGAGAAACATGCCTGACTGGGGATCAAACCCACAATCTTTTGGTGAATGGGACAACGTTCCAACCAGCTGAGCCACCTGGCTGGGGCCCTGTTTTATTTCTTGCAGTCATTAAGGGAAAGGGTTGACATGTTGTGTCAGATTTGAAGGTTACACTCAGAAATGAAAGTTATACTCTGAAGTCAACAAAGGGTCCCCTGGAATCTTTAAGGGCCAAAGAAGTATTAGGTGGTTTTCAGTCCCATATAAAATACTGTAAAAGAGTGTCCCCTAGTGCTGCTCTGAAGAAGTCATTTGAGAGGAATTGTCACCTGTTTATTATCTCTGTCACCACCTTGTGGCCTCAAATAAGTCTGCCCTCTTTTCTTTGCAAAATCTTCCAGAATCTCGCGTTAATCTAGACACAAAAACAGATCACAGGGTGACCCAGAATGGAATTTATTTTAACAGACTATTTTACAAATATTTTGGTCAGAACTTGAAAAGAAGCCACCGTTTAGATTAAAGCCTTTGAAAAGAAAAGGGGAAATTTACTTCCTTTTTTTTTTAATGTAGTGAAGCAATGGAAAGAAAACCTGTTTTGTTTAGTTTTTTCCCTAAGGAACAGCTTAAGATGGAAGAAGCAACTGGAGAGCGCCTACGGGGTGCTGCTTGGGCTCACTGAGAAGTCACGAAAAGGGCGCCTTATAGGTTCAGGGGTGAGCCTGGGATGAGCCTTGGCTGCCCATTGCTCCCCTGGTTGCAAGTCTCCTGGGTCCTTTAGCGTTTAAGAGATGCATGCCTGTGGGGGATGCATGCATGGGTGTGGGCGTGCTCCGGGGAGGCAGAGTGCCTAGATGAATTTTAAACAATGGTTTTTGTTGTGGTAAATGTACATAACATTCACCACCTCAACCATTCTCAAGTGTACAACTCAGTGGCACCAAGCTCATTCACAGAGTTGGACAACCATCACCACTATCCATTTCTAGAAAATTTTCATCATCCTGAACAGAAACTCTGTACCCATTAAAACTTTCCATTCTTTCTACCCGCCACCCTCTGGTAACCTCTATTGCTACTGTCTATGAATTTGACTACCTTCCTCATGTAAGTGGGATCATGCAATATTTTTCCTGTTGTGTCTGGCTTACTTCACTTAGCCTAATATTATCCATGTTGCAGCCTGTATCAGAATTTCATTCCTCTTTAAAGCTGGATAGTTTTCCATTGTATATACCACATTTAAAAAAATCCAACTGCTGATGGATAGTCCCATCTTTTGGCTATTGTAGATAATACTGCTATGAACAGTGGTGTGCAAGTATCTATTTGAGTCCCTGCTTTCATTGATTTTGGGTATATACTGAGAAGCGGATTTGCTGGATAACATGGTGATTATTTAACTTTTTGAGGAACCGCCATACTGTTTCCATAGCAGCCGCACCATTTTGCATTCCCATCAGTAGTGGTTTTAATTTTTCCACATCCTCACCAATTCTTGTTATTTTCCATTTTTTTTGAATAGCCAACCTAATGGGTGTGAAGTATAAACATTAAATTTTGAATTGGCTTTGAAAATCAATTACACACGAAGTTAATTCAAGGAATTATTTTGAGGTGCTGCTATATGCAAAGCACTGTTACACCTGGAGGGAATAACAAGGATGAAAAATATATATTATTGATGGGGGGGTCAATCCTCACCAGAGGACATTTTTCCACTGATTTCTAGAGAGAGTGGAAGGGAGGAGGAGAGACAGAGAGAGACATCAATATGAGAGAGACACATTAATAGGTTGCCTCCCACATGGGCCCCGACCAGGGCTGGGGGTTGAGCCTGCAATCGAAGTGTGTGCCCTTGACTGGGACCGATCCCCGGACCCCTCAGTCTGCAACCCGATGCTCTATCCACTGAGGCAAACCAGCTAGGACTCATTAGGTGATTTACAATATTTTTCTCCTTCAAATGTATTTGGGAACAAGTAAGTCAACTTACATTTTCATTGGGTGGTTGGAAAACTGATGCAGAGACTTTATGCCAAATTAAAAAAAAATTGTTTGTGGAGATCAAAATGTTTATTAAACTAATTTTCCAAACAGTATAGTCAAATGCTAATTTTATAATATTTCTTTGGAAAATTCACAATAAGGATTATATTGGGCAAGGTCTCTAATTGGTTTCTTTTTTCTTTTTTTTTCTTTTGCAGGTTAGACTTAAAAGAATCCTGATACGTTACTGTAATGGCCATTGCTCAACTCTCTCACCCCATCAGAATTTGCAAGGCATATAAGGTATTTACTAAGAATTATGGCTGCTCTGTCTCTGCAGTAGCCTATTCTCCATCTTACTGCTTCACTGATAAACTCTATTTCACTTAAAAATGGAATTAAAAGAGAACTGATGACTATGTAGTCAGTTCAGAATGATGACTTTAATCTTTGGCCTTTTTTTTTAACAGCAGTTTTATCAGTTAATTGGCACAACATGTCTGCCAGAGCATGTCTACATTTTAACTGTCAATGGACTGAGGGTGTTCAGAAAATTAGAATCGACTCCTACAAAATAACTTACTGGGTGTTGTTTCATATTTATATATTTAGGTTTTCTAGGGTAAAAGAAATCAGAAACAAAAAGATGCTTAAAGAGAATGGTTCTTTGTTAGACATTCACTTCCTGAAACAATTAGGAAACTTCGGATGTACAACATGATGCAGTTATAAGGACGGAGGGAGAGAACAATGAGAAAAACTTGTTTGCTGGGACGCGTGGGGGAGCAGGCCAGGGCTAGGCAAACGTGCTGGTTTATCTTGTCCCATGACCTTCATTAGTGAACCATTTATGTATTCATTGAGAGCCCAATATCATATATTATATATGTAATACTATATTAGCCTTCGAATGAATAAATAAAAAACTTCACCCTGACCGGGTGGCTCAGCTGGTTGGAGCATCGTCCTGTACACCAAAAGACTGTGGGTTCGATTCCCGGTCAGGGCATATACTAGGTTGCAGGTTTGATCCCCAGTTGGGGCCAGTACAGGAGGCCTCATCGATGTTTCTCTCTCTTCCTCTTTAAATCAATAAAACATATCCTTGGGTGAGGATTAAAAAAAAAAAAAAAAACTCTTCAGCTTCTAGAAGTTTATAATCTGGTTAAATTAAGATTTGTAGGAGTTAAGTCAATATACAAAGTAATATATGCAAAAGAGAGTAAGGCAATACAAATGATAAGAATTTATAGATTTTTAAATATATATATTTTATTGATTTTTTACAGAGAAGAAGGGAGAGGGAGTTAGAAACATCGATGAGAGAGAAACATTGATCAGCTGCCTCCTGCACACCCCCTACTGGGGATGTGCCCGCAACCAAGGTACATGCCCTTGACCGGAATCGAACCTGGGACCCTTCGGTCCACAGGCCGATGCTCTATCCACTGAGCCAAACCGGTTAGGGCAGAATTTATAGATTTTATATAGCCTGGAATAGTTTGTATATTCCTCATGAAGGAGATAGACTTAAAGTGAATATTGAGCCCTAACCGGTTTGGTTCAGTGGATAGAGTGTCGGCCTGCGGACTGAAGGGTCCCAGGTTCGATTGCGGTCAAGTGCATGTACCTTGGTTGCGGGCACATCCCCAGTAGGGGGAGTGCAAGACGCAGCTGAATTGATGTTTCTAACTCTCTATATCTCTCCTTTCCTCTCTGTAAAAAATCAATAAAATATATTAAAAAAATAAAGTGAATATTGAATGATGAAAATGATTTTAATAGAGGAGAGAGAAGAGAATTCCATGAGGGAAGCCTATCATATACTTTGCCTCAGAATAAAAAAATGAGCGTGGCATGTTTCAGAATAACAACCATCCTTACTGAATTGGAGTGTCATCCTGCGGAACAGAAATAGTAAGTAAAATTGAATAGGAACTCTGAGGATGAAATAACATGGATCTTAAGGATAAGGAACTTATACTTTATTCTGCAATCAATAGAAAGTCAGTGGGTTTGATCAGGAGAGTGAGTAAAATAATTGTTTCAGGAATATTAAGCTGTAGCAGAAACAGGAAATATTGAAGTTGAAGGAGAATTATGGCAGAGAGAAGGTAGCCATCTTTCTTGCTCGAATTCAATATACTCACCAAGCTCCTGATCTCATTTAGTTCTCTAAGTGTGCTTCCTTCCTGGGGCAAAGATGCTGAGCCATATATATGAATTGCAATCAACTTGGCAGTTATTTTTCTCACTGAGTATTAACAAATTGACCTTTTGATGTAAACAGATCTTTGTAGTTTGGACTACATGAGCTACTTCTCCCAGTAAGTTTTAAGTGATTTTGCTATTTAATACTTTAAACAATAATAATAACTATGGAAGCTAACATTTATTCATCACTTACCTTGTGCTAGGCACTGTGCCAAGGGATTTACTAGTATATTATTATTGCAGTTAAACTTTGCAATAAGGAAGAAACTGAAGCTCAGAGAAATAAAGTAACTTGCCTTAGGTCATGTAACTTGACAGCTAAGCTGTAAAACATCACATGTCATTAGCACACTGTCTTATTAAAATAATTTATAACAGTGTTGTTTTACAGCATTTGTAGTATTTTCATGTATTAGGCACTACAAAAACGATAGGTAAGTGAAATAAGTCAGTCGGAGAAAGACACATACCATATGAATGTACTCATGTGGAATCTAATGAACAAACTGAACTACCAAGCCAAATAGAGACAGACTCATAGATAGCGAGCAGGCAGACAGCTCTAGAGGGGGCCGGTGGATTGGGGTGGGGGATGCTCGGCCGAAGCTTTAATCACTGAGCACACAGGCCAGGGTGAATACTAATCTTTTTCATTGTTTTTTTTCCCAGGGACCAATTTTCACATCCCAAATTAGTGATGAGGAAGAGTCATTGACAATGGTGAAGAAACTTTTTGCTACTTGTATCTCTTGTATAACATATTTAAGGGGCCTGTTTCCAGAAAGCTCTTACGGAAACCGCCATTTGGAAGGTAAAGTTTAGCTAAATGGTTACTTTGGCTATTATGTCCCTTTTCTCTGTTTGGCAGGAGTAAACCTTTAATTTCTCACAGAGGATGCTGAGTCTCAGTCATAGGCCTGTTCTTTCAGGACAATTTGCTAATTAATTTTCCATTTTAATTTGACTGTGTTTAGTGGTTTTACTTATAGGAACTATTAGTTCCTGGCCACATAACAAATGACAGACTGAGGAGAAAAGAAATCTATATGGACAAGCCCAATAAATCTAAACTCGACATATAAAAGCAGCAGCCAAATCAAAATCTATTTGGGATGCTATGGATTTGCATCCAATTAAATTTGTTCTTTGAATTATACTTCGGCATTGAGAGCCAGGTGAAAACTCTTCTTCCTATTAACATATATGTAAATACACTATAAAAGTGCATATTCATGCCAAACCCATTTGTTGATTAGCATGTATAATTAAACAGTTATTATTCTAATCAGCTTTGGTCCTTTCTCAATGCCAGGCCTTCAACTTGCCTTCCTTTTGTTTCTTTTTTATTTGTATTTTTAAAATTTGATTTGAGAGAGAGGAAGGGAGAGAGAAAGAGAAACACTGATTTGTTCCATTTAATTATGCATTCATTGGTTGATACTTGTATGTGCCCTGATCCCACCCACAACCTTGGCATATTGGGATGACGCTCTAGCCAAATGAGCTACCTGGCCAGGGCCTTTTTGTCTCTTGTGTCCTCAAACTTATGATCTCATTTTCTTATATTACAAGCTGTTTTTGGCTCCTTTTCTTCTGTTGAATTTTTAGAAAATGTACCTAGGACTCCTCAGTTTTTCAAAATCTTATTATTTGTTTAAAAAGCTGGATTATAGCCGAAACTGGTTTGGCTCAGTGGATAGAGTGTCAGCCTGTGGACTGAAGGGTCCCGGGTTCAATTCCGGTCAAGGGCATGTACCTGGGTTGCGGGCACATCCCCAGTAGGGGGTGTGCAGGAGGCAGCTGATCGATGTTTCTCTCTCATCGATGTTTCTAACTCTCTATCCCTCTTCCTTCCTCTCTGTAAAAAAATCAATAAAATATATATATTTTAAAAAAGCTGGATTATAAAAAAAAAGCTGGATTATGATAACAATTCGGAAAATCTTGTTGATTTGTTACTAAAGTAGGAACTCCCTTTGAAAAATAAATAGGTGCGGTCTCTCTCGGAGGCGCACACACACCTTTCTTCCCTCAGGCCTGCATCCTTACTTTTCTCCTCTAAATTCTAAGGGTCTCCATGAGTCTTGCAACCAGGAAGCAGCAGGCAGTGGCAGCTCATCCCAGGCTTACCCCTGAACCTGTCTCCAAGGCCCCTTTTCTCTGACTTTCCAGCAGCTCATTTCTATAATATTTCTAGAGCGCCAAAGCCACCCCACCAGGCTCTCTCCTGTTGCTCCTTCTAGCCTAAGTCCTTCCTTGTCAGACTATCCCCAGCTTTAATAAACATACTCTCAAAATAAAAAATAAAAAAGTGAATAAATAAATATAGAGAGCTACAAGTGTCCTTGTAACATATTTTTTAAAATCTAACTTTACTTTCAATTTCCTGTATCTGTACTTAATTATAACCTTAGCCTCATTGCAATTTAATTTTCTTAAATACTAGAAGCCCGATGCATGAAATTCATGCAAGGGCTCGGCCCTCACAGCCACGGCAGCTTGCCTCGGCCCCCGCAGCCCCGGCTTCGTCTGGAAGGTCGTTTGACTGTCCGGCCTAATTAGCATATTATGCTTTTATTATTATAGATTTGACTCTCTCTACATGAGCATCAGTGAAATATGTATGCTAGAAACATAAAGCAAGATATTTGTAATTATTATGATAACCTGTGTATTAGGTCCTTTTGTGGTTCATTGGCTATAAATCTGTAATGAATATGTTTATAAATAGCACAGTTATAGTTTCTCCTTTTGTTTGGAACATAGAATTGGAAAAAGACCTGCTTTGGGTAGTTAATGGCTAAAAAGCAAAATTCACCCAAGTAAATGTGAAGATCTAATTGGCTTTATTTAGCAATTTATAAATTGGGCAGCATCCCGTCCAGCAACCAGAAGGGTCCTCTGAGGGGCTGTACAAAAGGAAAGCTTTAATAGGAAGAAGGGTAGCGCAAGGAAGCTGCTAACAAACAAAATAATGGATTCTTTGTGGGCCACGACTCTTTTCTTTGGGAGAAGATAACAGGAAGGTTTTTATCATACAGATGGGCTCTTCTTTCTGTAAAGGAGGGAGAGGGCCCATAGGGACAGATTTACCTTATTGGTGCTTGACCAGAAAATTCCATACTGGTTGAGTAAGAGAGATTGAAACTGCTATTAGATCTTGTATTAAATCTAGGTTTGGTATCATGGGTTTTCAGCACAATTGAACTTCATTTTGGGGCCTGTGTTTTTTTTTCTTCTTTAATATAATTAAACACTGTGTGCTAGTTAATGCCCCTATGCATGGGGGTGGGTGGGGAGTGGGTAATACCATTCCTATAGCTTTATTTTTTGTGACAGTTTTTGTGGAAGTTATATGTCTCCCTCTCAAAGTTTGTACTTAAAGTAGCATATATCATAAAAATGCTCAATACTCCTATGTCACTCTTTCTTTGTAATCTTTACATGTTTTAACAACATGGAATAATTTTAATATTCCTCAGTAGAGATAGAAGTGACATAATTTTTATTTTTATTTTATTTTTTAAAATATATTTTATTGATTTTTTACAGAGAGGAAGGAAGAGGGATAGAGAGTTAGAAACATCAGTGAGAGAGAAACATGGATCAGCTGCCTCTTGCACACCCCCTACTGGGAATGTGCCCGCAACCCAGGTACATGCCCTTGATCGGAATCGAACCCAGGACCCTTCAGTCCACAGGCCGATGCTCTATCCATTGAGCCAAACCAGTTTTGGCATAATTTTTAGAATAAGAAAACAATATGAAAAGGTGAAGTGACTTATTCAAAGTCATACATGAATCAGTGATTGATTTTGGACTGATCTGAACTAAAAAATTTTAATACAATTTTCTATCCTCTCTATGTCGTCAAGAAAGTACAAACCCCCAAAAGGAGAAAAAATAAAGTTTAAAAAAGAGAAAGAAGAAAGAAGTGACTTGAGATAGAAATGAATGTCTTAAATTGGTTAATGGAGATGGTCTCAATACTACCTTATGATTATTTAGAATTCAACAAAAGCAAAGAAGTGACACAAATTGCTTTTGTAACCAATTCTTTTGTGCTACTGTTGGGAATGAAAATTTTTTCTTTTACTCTCCTAGATTCCTTAAATTGTCTAGTAATTAATTTGACATAAGATTAACACAAGAAAAACATTTAATTTTGTATATACAGGAGCCCATACAAATATGAGAGCAAAGGCAGTCAGGCAATTAAGATGTATATGCCATTCTGAGCTAAGCAATGGGATAAGGGCCAGGGAGTTTCAAAGAGAAGGAGGGCAATTCACAGGAAGATAAGAGGAGCAGGTGTTTGTAATCAGATGTTATCCCTGTTAATGCAGATTAGTAAGTCTATCAGATAAAAAGTTATCTCTGGTAATAGCTCTCTTTCTGGGCCAGGTCCCCTATCTAAATTCTTTTAATCAGTTAATGGAGAGGTAAAAGTTTACCTTGAGTCAGCTGGGTCTTCTATTTTTTTAAATACTGGTGTGTCTTTTTTAAAACTGATTTCAGAGAGGAAGGGAGAGGGAAAGATAGAAATATCAGTGATGAGAGAGAATCATCGATTGCACACCCCCTATTGGGGACTGAGCCCGTAACCTGGGCACATGCCCTGACCAGGAATTGAACCATGACCGCCTGGTTCATAGGTCGATGCTCAACCACTGAGCCATACCGACCGGGCGAGTTAGCTGGGTCTTGATTGCCATTGGCTTCAAATAATCTACTTGCTAACGGGGCACATTTGCGATGTCATATTGGGCTCCCCTTCACTTTATCGTGTAAGGGCAGACTACTAACCAAGAATAAAAATCAGAACTATGCTAATTAGCAACATAGTATTTATTTTTAGATATTTACTAGTAGAGACTCCAAATATTTTTAAAGCTATAAACCTTAGTTTTATAAATAAAATAAAGGAAATACCTTTATTTAGAATGGACAATTTTAGTACAGCAGTCAGTCAGTAGATGAAAATAGACTGTGTTTCTATTTTTGTAGACCTCACTTTAAAAATCCTCCGAGATGATAAGAGCTTTCCTGGGTCGGGGCATATTATTAAATGGTAAGTAATTGAAATTTTGCAAAAGTTGAATATTATTTTTATCATGGCTGAAATTACCCATAAGACTTTATTTGGTAACATAATTTCTTTCTTTTTATAAAATGTTCACAAACTTCATTTTGACCACATTTCACATTTTAGATTTAAACCCTTAGGGTCAATATCTTGCTGCCAGAGATATTAGAGGAAATTTGATGAACACTTGGGTAGGCAGATGGTTCTAACAACAATGATTTTGCAAATAAATTAACTTCTAGTTTTGGCAAACAAAAATTATGACTAAAAAGACAGGAAAATGCCAGCATTTACAGAAATCATACTGTACAACATTCATGGGTGTTACTTACTGAGAGTCTCCAGTGGGCCAAGTTCTAGGGCATAAGATTTTACATCATGATTTTATTTATACCTCAAAACAACTTTATGAAGTACATATTAATTATTTAGTTGAATAGCAAACGCTGTAGTTTATAAATTACATAATTTATGTACCAGTAAGAAAGGAAAAAAAAATGTTGCTAATGAAACCAAGACACACCACCAGTTATAAGATGCATCCTGATACTAGAGATGATAAAATATGAAAGAATGTGCATCTGAACTCTGATGAGATATGTTATACTTTCCGTATTACAGATGAGGAAACAGACTTCATGAGGTCAAATTGCTGAACATCACATAGGGAGCAGATGGTAGCCCCGGGGGTTTGCATTCAGAGTAGTCTGACTTGAAGCCCTGGAGTGTAACTGTTTCATAGAGTGTGTCTCAATCTGTGTTTATGCTGCATTAAGTGAAACTAAATGTCTCTTTGTTGTGGTGGTGGTAACCTTTCTTTAAAACAATTTCTTCCTGCCTTTTAAAAATAATTTTCTACAAATTTGTAATAATTATTCAATGTAATTTTAAGATACTGGCTTAGTGTTATTTTTGAAGTAAATAGGCTTGTATTAAGAAAGAAAAATATCAATCAATATTTGATTACTCATGATCGGCATGCCAGTGTCCTAAACAGTATGGAAACCAACATGAAAAATAAGATGTAATTCTGTACCCTAAAATTGCTTACCTATTATTTATAAAGTTCTATTAACATATTAAAAGGTATTGGGAGTTTTAAAAATATATTAAATGGGAAAGGTAAATAAATGATTATCAATTTAATGTACTTCAAAGCAAAAAATATAAATCAGTTCTGTACTTGGAATTTTTTTGGCTTTGCATGTCCAAATTGACATCAAACATTTATTTCTTGACAGGATTCAAGGTTGTTTTGACGCTTTGGATAGGGGATACGTAAGAATGTTTTAACATTTACTCAAAGACTCATCTTTTATTCCTTAAAAAAAAGATTAGCCTATATTTTGTTGTGTTTTAATGTCGTACCAGTGCCTACATTTGTATTCATGAACCCGTTTCTTTTTATTTTAAGTTTTTGTTGTCCCATTGATGTCTCATTTACATCAATTAGAAATGAAACCCTCATTTTTCTCTTTTACATACTCATGTCTTTTGACCACAGAATTTCCTCTGAAGTCACTGGGAGAGACCCACAGGATGTGGGAGAGGGGAGACAAGAATCTGGCGTTTAGCACGTTGAGCATGTTCAAAAGAGTGGCGATTCAGTGTGCAGATATGAAGGGGAAATGGACTCGAACAATTCGTTTTTATTCTGTGTTGGTTATTTTAGTAACTACGTTTGGTGTATATATATAATCGGTTCCCTCAAAATAACTAGTACTGTAGCTCAAATATTTTAGAAATGCAGCTTAAATTTTAAGTGCATCAGATCTAATTAGAGGCGCTGGTCCTAGCTGAAGAGACCAGATATATAAAATGAAATTTCTATTACTGCTTCCTCCCCTTCTCTCCATCTGTGTCTTCTTTTTACTCCCTCTCAGTTTCTATTTCTTTAAGAAACCTTGAAGTGATCTGCAAGGCCTAATCTAATCTCCACCTGCTTTTCCAAGGCATCCCTCTCACCATTGCTCACTCTGTCCCAGCCACACACAAATCCAGAATATGCCAGGTCTACATAATGCTCCCCTTTGCCTGGAAAACTCTTTCCTACCCAACATCCTTTACCTGGCTACTCCAGGATCCTTAAGTCTCAGCCTAAATATTTACTTCCTCAGGGAGGCCTTTTCTGACACTCCTCTTCCCCCAGCCTCCATTGTTCTCAAACACCTTGTGCTGTTTCTTCATAGCAGATAATGCAATGGACAGCTATCTGTGTGATATTTTTTGTTTAATATTTTCTTCCCTGCTGGTCTGCATGTTCCATGATCGGGGCCATGACTATTTTTTTTTTTTTAAATCTCCACTGAGGATATGTTGTGTGTTTTTTAAATTGATTTTTGGAGAGAGAAGGGAAGGGAAAAGCGAGAGAGAGAAACATTGATGTGAAAGAGAAACATCGATCAGTTGCCTCCCCTAAGTGCCCAGACCTGGGACCAAACCTGCAACCTAGGCGTGTACCCTGACCGGAATGGAGCCACAACCTTTTGGTGTGTGGGACAGTGCTCCAACCAGCTGAGCCGGCGGCCAGGGCTGGCGCCATGTCTGGTTTTGAATGAAGAAACTTTTAATGAAATAATTAATATAGAGTTGCACTGTGTAGTCTTAAAATCAATTGTATGCAGTAACCAAAATAGCCACACAGTGTCACTAAAGCTTTAGTCCTTTGGGTGCAATAGGTGAGTAATTGGCTATGAAATTGTGGTCCTGAAATTTTGTCATTTGTATTCTAGTTTTAAAATTTTATGATAGGCTTTATTGTAGCTCTATCTGTATATCTATATATTCAAGCAGAGAGAATCTGAGTAATGTATAGATGTAGGGAGAGCAAAGGTTTTACAGATTTGTGTCAGGCTTAAAACTTTTTAGTTTAGTTGATTTGTTTCAAAAGGCACTTTAAAATATATATATATTGATTTCAGAGAGGAAGGGAGAGGGAAAGAGAGATAGAAACATCAATGATGAGAGAAATCATTGATGGGCTGCCTCCTGCATGCCCCACACTGGGGATCGAGCCCGAAGCCCGGACATGTGCCCTTGGCCGGAATCGAACCGAGGACCCTTCAGTCCAGAGGCTGATGCTCTACCCACTGAGCCAAACTGGATAGGGCAAAAGGCACATTTTTTTGAAATACTTGTGGTATATTTAATTTTTAGTAATAATAAATTATTTTTATATGTTTTACCTCCCAAACTATAATATAACTTACAGAGAATAAGGATAATTTTTTTCTTTCCTTTTTTTTTTTTTTAAATCCCTCCTCTTCCCAGCATAACCCTGGGTATGTAATAGGCACTCACTGAGTGAATAAATCCCTTTTGTTCTGAATAATATTTTTTCAACTCAAAACTTTGGACCTCTCTGAAATAATATTTTAATTAGCCTTTAATGAAAATAATAACAACATAGGTGCAAGTATATAAAATATAATAACAATATTTTTTTTCTTGAAGCTACACATGGCAATACTTACAGTAAGTATACCTTTAAAGATCAAGCCTCTGTCTCCACTTCATTGTCTTTCGGCAAGTGAAACTTTACTTTCCTCTGCCTTCTTGAATTTTTTTATCTGTCCTATGACATTTTGGAATTTTTTAAAAATAGAATTTTTAAAAACAGTAGTTTTAATAAAATATCACAAACTATTTCTTTGGCATATTGTAATGCATGGGAAAATATAGGATATACCAACTGTTTCATCTATTGGCTATCAGAATTTTATTTTTTGAGTTTCCAGATTGAAATTTTGTAGAGTTTTCTGAGTTTTTTTTCTATTTCTGGGTATAGCATAGTGAATGTTATTAAGATAGAAAGAAAATGAGGAGATATCATTGAGAGTCTTAGATATATTATTTATTTAAAAATCGTAAACCTTAAAAATTATTAGAATTTATTTGTAGCTCAGTCACAAATCATAACCAGTAAGCATAAGTACCTAGTTATCAATTTTCTTATAGTCAGTGTTTACAGAATATTCTAAAGGCTGTGTTTATAAAATGAGCTTATTCTATCTCTAGCTTGAACTATGTATCTTAAGATTATCTGTTTATCTATTTCTGTACTCAGTATAGCACAAATTGAACTCTTCAGATAGAACATGTATTCTGTGAGGAGTAATCTAGTATCTTTCAGAAATTAAGTGCTGTTTATTTTTCCTTAAACAGCTTTACCCAAATCCCAAGGAACCTGAGGTAAGAACACACATAGAGATGGGTAGTATATGTACATTATATTTAAAAATGTTTACCTAAACTGAGGGCCATAGATTATGTTACCAGACTACCATATGAGCAAAGTAACTCGTAGTGAGCTCTTTCAGTGTGTTTTATTATAACTTTCACCGATTCTTTATTATGAGATGTTTAAAACTGCTTAGGTGGGGGACTGAAAAATAAGCATTGAGTGGAACTGAGCCTGTTTCCTAACATGTTAACATTGAGGACCTCTGCTTGGATAAACACCATATTTTATTACTTATTTTAACTGATTCTGAATCCTTTCTGTTTGTGGCCTTTTGGAAGGTATGGCATAATTCTAAACTTTTTTCCCAACTAAATTCTCCCCTTTTTGACCTTTTCCTAGATTTTCAGAGCTTTACCTCTTTGTTTTTTTCTCTACGTTTCTTCCCTCTGCTGATTGAGTTCTACTCATCCTAAAGGCCAACTTACATCCAAATATTTCATGAAAGCCTCCTTACCTGTTCTGTTCACACCAATTTCTTCCTTCTCTAAATTCCTTTTTCATCAGTAACCCACAATTTAACACTCTCAGTTGATTCCTGTAGATTATTTTATCTTCCCAACCAGAATGTGAATTCTTGAGAACAAGAGACTCGTCTTGTTCTCTATCTCCCAAAGGGAATGTTATATCCTTGGGCACGTAATAGTTACATGTGCTGCTCTGAATGGGAACTGTGGCGGTGGCGTAGAAACGGAGGGAGAAGCCTTTCATTCTTCTTACTCCCTTTACTTTCTTCCTCTCTTTCTTTCTGGTTCCTTTCCCTTTTCCTTGGCTTTCCATTTTCCTTCTCTAAGCCAATGGGTTTAGCTACTTAGCGGCATTCAAGACTAAATTAAGCATTTTTAGTCTTTAAAATCTTTTCTTGGCAAGATCATAAATATGTGTTTGAACGAGTGGAAGAAAACTGGTACATACAGGCGGGTAACAGTTCTCTAATGCCAAAGTACCTCTGGGTCTTTGTCTCTTGTGTCTCTTTAAAATGCTTCCACCCACCCCCTCTAGCTTTAATGGGAAGTTTCCCAAACTAAACCCTCCTGATAAATTGTTAATGAATTGGTCACTTCCTTAGTGCGGTAAATTATTATGTTTTCTTTTCATACACAACTTCAACTCTGAAATCAGTGGTTTTGAGGTAGTGAAATGCTAAGTAAATTGGGCTTAACTACAGAAAAATCTTACAGAGTGAAAAGAGAACTATTAAATGAGCTTTGCTACACGCAATAAATTGAACAGTGAATTAGGAAACAAAGGCTTATTATATGATAAATTCTGAGCTATCACTTATGAGCCTGAAAAATATTTTGAGTGCTTCCAGACTCTTCATTACTGGCATTTACCTGATTTCGTGCCATGTTTCCTGACTCATATCCACAGAACTGTATCCTCCGCTAAGCAAAACTGCACAGACAATAGCAATATTAATATTTACCTGAAGTGAAAATACATTTTACACATGGATTAAAATTTGCAGCACACCCGTGAAGAGTCTGTCACGGTACACACTTGAGAACCACTGTCTGAAGTAAAGGATGCTTACCCGGTCCAGAGGCCAAGAGTTTGAGCGATGCACAGAGTGGGTGCTTGTGCACTTGACGTTTTGAGATGAACTGACTAAAGTAAAAAAAAAAAAAGTGAAGTAGGAAAGAGGAATGGATAGTGTAGCTTTTCTGCAGACACACACTACAAAATGTGTGGAGGGTGTTAATAAGAGGTGTAAGCCAAAATGTAAATAAGTTAAGGAAAGATTTATACAACTCAATGCATGATAGGCCCCTAAAGAATTGCTATATGAGTATTGTGAGGGTACAAATCAAATATCAAATGTTTTCATTCTCAAATTATCTCAGACAACAGATAGCAGTACTGAGTAAAAGTTGTATATTCTCAGTTTTGCTAACCAGTCTGTTTATAGAAAGGTCATAAAGGATCTATTCTTGGTACAATTTAAAACATGAAAGATAGCTCAGAGCAGCGCAGCTGGAGTTGGCTGAGAAACATGGGCAGGCAGGAAGAAGAGGCACTGTTTGCGTGACAGGCAGTCACACTCAGCGCCAGCGAAGGGAGGCCGCCATGCAGCTGGCCTGTCTGAAGTGAAGCTGTTGCTGTGGGCACTCCAGTTTCACATACCTCCCCTGTTGCACCGTGCGCCCTCAGTCCTCTCTGTCCGGCGACAGTTCCAGGACCCCTGTGGATGCCAAAACCTGAAGATGCTCAAGTTGTTATGTAAAGTGCTGTGGTATTTGCATCGAATACTTTAAGTCATCTGTAGATTGCTTGTAGCTCCTAATACGAGGAAGTGCTCTATAAATCATTGTGATACTGTATTGTTTAGGGAATAATGACAAGGAAAAAAGTCTGCACATGTTCAGTACAGATGCAACCCTCATAGGCCTAACTGCATAGTGCACGTCAGCAGCCCACATAGCATATTTTTTTCCAAATATTTTGTTAACTTTTTTTTTTTTTTAATCTTCATGCGAGGATATTTTTTCCATTTAGGGAGGGATAGAAGGAGAAGGAGAGAGAGAGAGAGAGGAACATTGATGTGAGAGAGACACATTGATTGGTTGCCTTCAGGCCAGGGATTGAACCTGCAACTGAGGTACGTTCCCTTGATTGGAATCAAACCCATGACCCTTTAGTGCTCAGGCCGATGCTCTAACCACTAGCCAGGGCCCAAATATTCTTGATCCTTGCTTTGTTGAATCTGCAGATGTGGAACCCGTAGATACACAGGTCTGACTGTACTCACAAAGCAGCCTTCTGAACTTGGTTGGATTTTTCAAGTCTTGCTAGAAAAATATTTTTTCTCTTTTAAAATTAACTCCATTAAAAATCAATGTTCTTTGAGTTTAAGCAGGTGAGCTAGTTTTTCTGGAACCTGATCACTTGTGATTAATGGGATAGCAAATCTCTCTATATAAAAGGCTAAGCTACTGTCAGACCATTCAACTGTCCAGCCAATAGCTATGATGTGCACTGATCACCAGGAGGCAGACGCTCAATGCAGGAGCTGCCGAGCTGCGGTGACTTGGCAGTGGCGGTTCTTGGGTGACGCACCCCAGAACCAGAGAGGAGGAAGCCTGATTCCAGGGTGCATCACTAAGAACTGCCCTCTCACAATCCAGGACCTCTCAGGGGATGTCAGAGAGCCGGTTTTGGCCTGATCCCCACGGGCCAGGCCGAGGGACCCCATCTACCAGAGAGACACCCCCTCACTCCATAAATGCCCTTTGAGCCATGGTGCCACCCCAGGTGCAGCCGGTAGGGAGGGAACACAGGAGGTTGGCTCTAGGGTGTGTCCAGCCTGTCTTGCCCAGTCCCGCTCACCGGCCACCTTCTAATTAATTTCCTTCCAATGTGCACGAATCCATGCACCAGGGCACTAGTCTTATAATAAAGAAAAGTAACAAGAACATTGAGACTTTTTCTGGTCAATCTAACATCCTCATTCCCACATTGCCAAGGAACAAATAGATAAATGAAGGGTATATCTTATGTTCTGACTTAAACTCATATCTTTTTCCTGTCTTTAATACCTTTTCCAGCTCTGTGGACACACTATAGTATATCTGGGCCAAATGTTTGCTTCAACTACTTGGCAAATTGTATTTTAATTGGAGTATATCTCTCATGAGGAAATTTGCCCTTCTTTATTTCTAGCTTTCTTAACAACGAGGGGAGAAGATAGCAATAGTACCTAGTTTTAAGTGCAGGATAAACAAAAACAAGACCTGAAATCACAGATCCTAGTTCCTTTTCTAATTTTTCCAGTTTTTCTGTTGCCATTCTAATCTCTGAATTACTGCAGTAGCCTCTTAATTGCTCTCACGGTTTCCACTTCTTTCCTTCTGCACTCTTAAAATAGCCAGGTGGTCTTTAAAAATGTAAGCCACTCCCATATTTACAACCCTTCACTGGACTTGGGTTTACTTATAATAAAATCTAAACCCCTTTCGGTGACTCACAGGTCCCCAAACCTCCTCTACAACCTTATCTCCTGTACTCTCCCGCTTGCTCACTCATTGCCAGCCACTTGGCCTCCTCTGTGATCCTGGAAGAGGCTTGCTTTCTTACTTCAGAGCCTTTGTATTGCTGTGCCCTCTGCCTGGGACACCTCATCGTCCTCTCTTGTCACCCAAGACTCAGCTCAAACAGGGACCTTTTCTGTCATGTTCACCTCGGTGACTCCAGTGCCTGACACAAAGGTCAGTAAATATCTGTTACATGAATAAATGGTTTCTCAACCGGTTCCACTGTCATTCACTTATGCTGGGTCACGTACTTGACTCTGTGCCTTTGTTTTTCCAGCTTTAAAATGGTAACCATAGCCCTAGCCGGTTTGGCTCAGTGGATAGAGTGTCAGCCCGCGAACCGAAGGGTCCTGGGTTTAATTCCATTCATGGCCACTTACCTCAGTTTCAGGCTCAATCCCTGGCCCTGGCCGGGGCACGTGTGGGAGGCAACCAATGGATGTGTCTCTCTCACATCAATGTTCCTCTTTCTCTGTCTCTCCCCTCCCTTCCACTCTCTAAAAAAATCCTTATCTCTCTATCTGCAAAGATTACTCCTGAATGATGTAATGCTGTGAAACAAACAGGTAAGTAGGAAGTATAGTAGATACGAAATGAAAATGTTCCTTATCTATTATCAGATGAGATTCTGGATTTGTTTTTAAATTTATTTTTCAATTACTGTTTACATTTGATATTATTTTGTATTAGTTAGAGGCGGATAGCATAGTGGTTAGACAATCATATACTTTACTAAGTGTTCCCCCTGATATTTCCAGTCCCCACCTGGTACCGTACATAGTTATTACAATATTACTGACTACATTTCCTATATTGTACTTCACATCCCCTTAACTATTTTGTAACTACCAAAGGATTTCTTTTTAAAAGTAATTTATTTTTCTATTCCCTTTGCTGTTTCTAGAAAGTGACTGAAATATACCAGTTCAAATTCAAATACACAAATGAAGGAATCACTATGGATTTTGACAGGTAGACCTAATTGTTTAATGAACACAAGAAATAGATATGATTGGGGTAAACATAAGCCTCTTGAGGCCACAGATGGGCCTCATACTTCCTTTCTAACTCTCCCAATAACCCTACAAAGAACACCAGTGCTGCTCTAGAGAGGGGTTGGATAATTGTTTAGATTTCTGGTGGGAATAGGGGCTTCCTCTTCTTTCCTCTTTTCTCATAGGTGTTGCTAGTAGGATCTAAAGCAGTTATGCTGAGTGGTTAAGAGTTCCAATTCCTAAGGCAGAGGATCTAGCTTGGAACCCCAGCTCTGTTACTGGTTATATAACTTTGGACAAATTACTCAACCTTCCCAAATAGTAGTATGCACAGTGGAGGTGATACTAAGTATCTATTTTATATGGTTGTTGTGATGATTTATCAAGCTGTGCCCAGGCCTGGCACATAATAAACACTCAGTAAATGGTACCTAGTGGTGGTGGTGGTAGTGGCGATAGTGGTCCCTGAAGGCAATGGTGGTTGGTAGACAGCACAGCAGTAGAACTTAGATGAATGAGGCTGTCTACATGGTGTTGATTGAAGAGCTCCAAAGCTCTGTCTTTCCACTAAACCAAAATGTCTCCATTGCTATGCCAAGATATTGGTCCTCTCTGCCCTCTGAATCTGGGGTAGATGAAACCGCTGAACGATTTGCTTATAGACAATCATTGTCACTGCTTACCTCAGTATGTCATACAAAAATAATTTTTCTATGTATGTCTTAGTATGGGAAAGACTGGGAAGCACTGTATTTTCCTAGCAAGTCTCAAATTTCAAGTTTTATATATACTAATAGGTTAAATAATAGGTTAAATATCAAAGACAAGGACATTTGCTTCTGAAGGTTCTTAGTGCAGATGGAGATGTTTTATTAAAGAGCCACATTTATTTTCTTTATTTTCTTACCAGGAGCTTTTGGGTTCAGAAAGAGCCAAATTTTGCTGATGCGATGGAATGGAAATGGAGGGGGTGGAAGATGGTGAAAAGCACGGGGTGACAGAGGACTCCGTGCCAAGGGGATGAGTTTCCCTGAACGGAATGACTAAAGGGAAATGTGGCCTAATTCTCAATTTCTGTACTATTAGCTCTTTTTCATAATTTATTGCAAGTTTGAGGATTTCTCTCCAAGATTCACTTCCTTAATTATTTTCTTATTTGTAAGACTTACAGATGGCACTAGGATGTGAAGAGGAAGTAAGTTCTAGGAATGAGAATGAAAATATTAACCATCATTAGCTAACATTTGTATAGCTAACATTTACAGATTGTTCAGTACTTTTAATACATATTCTCTTACACAAAACAGTTGACTTTATCCTCTAAAATTCAAATGTAAGAACTATCGACAACCAGAGAAATCTCTCTCTCTTTCTTTTAATCCTCACCTGAGGATATTTTTCCATTGCTTTTTAGAGAGAGTAGAAGAGAGAGGGAGAGGCAGAGAGAAATATCAATATGAGAGAAACATATCGATTAGTTGCCTCTGGACCAGGTACTGGGCTGGGGAGGAGCCTATAATTGAGGTATGTGCCCTTGAGCAGAAATTGAACCCAGAACCCTTCAGTCTGCAGGCCAATGCTCTATCCACTGAGCCAAACCGACTAGGGTGAGAAATTTCTTTTGTTATGAAGGCATGTATGTCAAGAGGTGAGTGGTGAGGAGAAACCAAGATGGTGGCATAGGTAAACACCTAAACTGCTGGCTTGCACAACAATATCAAAACTACAACTAAAAGACAAAATGGACACCATCCAGAACCACAGGAAAGCTGGCTGAGTGGAAATTCTACAACTAGAAGAAAAGAGGAAAGCACATTGAGACTTAGAGGTGCTGCAAAAGGCTGAGGTATGGAGAATCACACGTGGAGAGGACGGGCGGCTGGCTTTCTAAAGTGGGAGGGAGATGGAAACTCCCGACTGCACTCAACTCCAGTCCCGGGTGAGATGCTAGGAAACCAGACTCATTCGGGGGAATCTGGACTGTCAGGAAAAGAAAAAGCACACTAAGACTTGGGAGCTGCGGAAGGCAGAGGTCCGGAGGCACATGTGCACACATGCATGTGAGCAGAGAGGACTGCTAAATGCATAGGCGGCTAAGTGCGCGGCTGGCTTTTTAAAGTGGGAGGGAGACGGAAGCTCCCGACTGCACTGAACTCCAGTTCCGGGCAAGTTTCTGGGAACCCCGACTCATTCGGGGAGAAACTGGACTGTCTGGCAGCGAGCAAAACTCGAGGGCAGCTTTCTCTCAGAGGTGCTTGCAGCGATTACCGAGGGACACTGAGACCCAGGGGCCTCATAGGGCAGGGCTGACGGGAAACCAAGGCTGTCTGCTCCGCCCTGAAACTCTGCCCCATACAAGCTGAGCACAGAGGCTTTTGCAATTTTGCAGGTCTTGTCTCTTAATAAGAGTATCTCCAGCACAGAAGTTCCCCCAGCGTAGACACAGCTGATCCTCACAGCCAACTGGCCTGGAGGTCAATTCCTCCCAGTGATACCAACAACAATCAAGACTTAACTACAACAAGGCTGTACACACAGTCCACAAAGGGGTGCACCAAGAGTGTCCACCTCAGGTAACTGGGGAGGCCGAGCCACTGTGCCCTATAGGACACCTACCACAAAAAGCTACTCTACCAACTCAGGGAAGCAGCGAAGATGCGGAGACAAAGAAACAGATCACAAATGAAAGAAATGGAGGAAAGCAAATGACTGGATATAGAGTTCAAAACCACGGTTATAAGGTTTTTCAAGAATTTCCTAGAAAAAGCCAATAAATTTAGTGAGACCCTCAAGGATATGAAGAAGGACCAGCTAGAAATTAAACATACACTGACTGAAATAAAAAAAGATTATACAGAGACCTAACAGCAGACTAGAGGACCGCAAGAATCAAGTCAAAGATTTGAAATACAAAGAAGCAAAAAACACTCAGCTAGAAAAGAAAAAAGAAAAAAGAATCCAAAAATTTGAAGATAGTGTAAGAAGCCTCTGGGACAACCTCAAGCATACCAACATCCGAATTATGGGGGTGCCAGAAGAAGAGAGAGAGCAGGTACTGAAAACCTATTTAAAGAAATAATGACTGAAAACTCCCCCCCGCCCCCCCCCCCCCCCCGTGAAAGAAATAGACTTACAAGTCCAGGAAGCGCACAGAACCTCAAACAAAAGGAATCCAAAGAGGACCACACCAAGACACATCATAATTAAAATGCCAAGAGCAAAAGACAAAGAATATTAAAAGCAGCAAGACAAAAACAGTTAATTACCTACAAGGGAGCACCCATACGATTGGCAGGTGATTTCTCAACAGAAACTATGCAGGCCAGACGGGAGTGGCAATAAATCTACCAAGTGATGAATAGCAAGAACCTACAACCAAGATTACTCTACCCAGCAAAGCTATCAGTCAGAATTGAAGGTCAGATAAAGAGCTTCACAGATAAGAAAAAGCTAAAGGAGTTCATCACCACCACCAAACCAGTATTATATGAAATGCTGAAAGGTATTCTTTAAGAAGAGGAAGAAGAAGAAAAAGGTAAAGATAAAAATTATGAACAACAAATACATGTCTATCAACAAGTGAATCTAAAAATCAAGTGAATAAAAAATCTGATGAACAGAATAAACTGGTGAATACAATAGAATCAGGGGCATAGAAAGGGAGTGGACTGACAATTTTCGGGGGGAAAGGGGTGTGGGGGTGCGGGAAGAGACTGGACAAAAAGCGTCCTATGGATGAGGACAGTGGTGGGGAGGTAAGGGCAGAGGGTGGGATGGGAACCAGGTGGAGGGGATCTATGGGGGGGAAAAAGAGGAACAATTGTAATAATCTGAACAATAAAGATTTATTAAATTAAAAAAAAAGGAGGTGAGTGGTAAAACAAATGGCCAAATCTTTTAGCTACTAAGAAGGAGAGATGGTAATACATATTACTGATTTCCTAGAAACCAAAGGTAGACATTTGTTTAAATAATCACCATATAAAATTACCTATCACCTCTTCCATGGTAAAGATAATTTCCCTTTTAAAAGACTGCAGGGGAGTCTTGAATATGATTTTATATGAATATGACGTATACTGAAGAATCCCATGAGCTAAATGGCTATCTCTGGTTACCTATTTCAAATTGGTTAAATCCTGGTAGACAAAACTGAAGGTTATTCGGAACTGAAACAGGAACAAATGTATTTACTTAACAATGTTTGTTTTAAGAATTCACACTGCCTCCTATAGTTTAATTACTGAGGATTATTTTTCAGTATTGAGTGCTTACTATGTAAGAGGCAGTGTGCAAATATATTATAATCATACTTCTTCCTGGAAACTACTCAAAAGTGAAACGAATTGGGGATGAAAATTCTTGGGAAAAAGAAAATGTTAGAATTAGAAAGTAATTTGTCCAACTTGTTCATTCATTCCTTAATTCAACAAATATCTATTGTGTACTTACTGTAGCTGGGCGCCAAACTTAGCACTGTGGAAAGGAAAGGTGTAGACACTCATAGTCTAGAAGGGGACATACAGACAGCTATAAACAAGGGTGAGGTACGGGATTGTCAGGGAAGACTTCCTTGACGAGGTGACACATGGCTAGGTATTACAGAATGAACTCGGGAGAGTCAGGAAGAGGAGTGGGAAAAGCACAGGAAAGCAAAGTGTAAATGCATGTGGATGAAAAGTAACTGGATAGTGATTGCAAATGAAGGTGGGGGTGAGGGCATGGCTGGTCATGAAAGGCATTGTACACCATTCTCGAATTTGATTGAAAGGTGATGGATGTAATAGAAGAATTTTAAGCAAGCGAGTGACATGAGCAGATTTTTCTATTAGCAATATTGTTCCAGCGGTGGTGTGGAAAATATTTTTCAGTATGGACAAGAAAAAAGCAGGAAGAATAGTCATTATCATAATCCATGCAAGAGTGAGGAGGGGATACTTCTGAGAGATAACCCGATGATAGGCCCAGAGTTGATGACTGATTTTATACTAGAAAAGGTGTAGAAATGTGTGTAAGCTTATCTCATAAATGAGCTAACTGACCTAGCGTGACCATGTGACTTGACTGAGGTCATTCAGCTAATAGCAGCAGAGCCAATATTAGATGTCAAGTCTCCTAATTCCAAATCCATTGTTCCCACTATTACAGCATGTGGTCATTTTTAAATCACATTTTAAAAATCAGGTCATATTTAAAATACCTTAAGGGAACTTGCTATAAAGAAATCCTTTGTATATACATTGTAAAAAATACAACCTCTCCTCTAATTTACATTCTAAAAGAAGTCTCAAGAGTGTCCTGATGTTTGATTTATTTTTATTTGATCTTATAGTAAAAAGTGTTGGTATTTTTAAAGATATTTTTGATATTGTATATGATTGAAAAGTATGCTGTGTGTTTTTTTTTATGTGGTTATAGCAGTGATACGAGCATTGAAAGTGGGACAAAGAGGGGACATATTAAGAAAGCCAGCATTCTCCTACTCCGTAAATTGTATATGCTGTTGCAGAACCTTGGACCCCTTCCTAATAATGTTGTACTTACTATGAAACTCCACTACTACAATGCAGGTAGGTGGAGACCTCTAGTCAAATTCCTTCTGAAGTGCTGAAGTAATATTTTATGTGAAGAGAAGAATTTTGCATCAGAAAGCTATGTTACTACACATGATTTCTTCACTCTTTATTTTGCAGTGACCCCAGATTATTACCAGCCCCCTGGTTTTAAACATGGGGTGAACTCACACGTCCTGCTGTTTGAGGGGGAGCCCATAAACCTGCAAGTGGGAGTAGTCTCGACTGGCTTTCACAACATGAAACTAAAAGTCATCACGGAAGCCACCAGAGTGTCTGATTTGGAGGATAACCTCTTTCAAGAGAACAGCGTTTCCGAGACTGCCCATCAGGCGCTAGACTGCGATGAGGAAGAGGAGGGATGCAACGATCAAGTAAGGCAAAGCTTTAGGGAGCCTCCATGCTTCCGTTAAACACAGTTTACACGGTTACTATACAGGTCACATCCCAGTAACAGGGTCTCATGGAGTGTGCCAGGTTTAAAAGCCGGGTAGTTTTATTACAGTTTTTATACCTGGCACATTCCATTAGACCCTAACCTTAAAGAATGTTTATTCTTTTTTTAAAAATATGTTTATTGATTTCAAAGAGGAAGGGGGAGAGAGAGAGAAAGAAACATCAATGATGAGAGAGAATCATTGGTTGGTTGCCTCCTGCACACCCGCTACCGGGAATCGAGCCCGCAACCCAGGCATGTGCTCTTGCCGGAATCGTACCTGGGCCTTCTCACCTCCACCCCCCCACCCCCGCCCCAGCCCGCAGGCTGGCTTTCTATCCACTGAGCCAAAGCAGCTAGGGCAAGGAGTGTTTATTCTAAAAAAAAAAAAAGAAAAAGTATTGTATTCAAAAAGGAAATATACTTTGTTATATAAAATTGTCCACACCTAGGAGGAGAAAGAGACTTTCCAATATTCTTCTCTTATAAAAGATACCCACGAATTTAGAAAATTTTAGATTTTCTGTATTTCATTTATAAGTAATAAACATATTCAAAAAGAGTCCAGAGGCTTTGCTAGAAATAAATGATAGAGTTTTATTTAAGGGTCTTAGAATTTGCAAACTGAAAACAAAGCTAGGCAAAAACCCAGAAGTGTTCCAGAGAGAATCAGCGATCCACCGCCTCTGCACGCCCCCCTATTGGGGATCTAGTCTGCAACCTGGGCAAGTGCCCTGACCAGGAATCAAACCATGACCTCCTGGTTCATGGGTCAGTGCTCAACCACTGAGCCACACCAGCCAGGCCCTTAACATTTTTAAATCCAAGTATAATATATATACAGAAAATACATCAGAATGATATAGCTCAATAAATATTAACAAAATGAACATCAGGGCTAATGTAAAGGTGAGGCAAACAAGGTGAGAGTGAGTGTCTCTTTAAATTTTGTTCCCTAGGTATCCTGTTTGCCTCACCCTTGCCACAACCCTATGGAGTAAACATGTTAAATCAGCACCTAGAAACAAAATACAAGAAACAAAATACAAGTAGCCCCCCAGAAAACCCAGTCTTATTTTGTAGTCACTGTTCCACTCAACAAAAATATCTCTATCCTGACTTCTCTTTTGTTGTTGTTGTTAATCCTCACCCAAGGATATTTTTCCGTTGATTTTTGGAGAGTGAAAGGGAGAGGGAGAGAGAGAAACATCAATGTGAGAAAGACACATTGATTGGTTGCCTCCCAACATGCCCCAACCAGGGCCAGGGATCAAACCTGCAACTGAGGTATGTGCTCTTGGCCAGAATTGAACCCAGGACCCTTCAGTCCATGGGCCAGTGCTCTATCCACTGAACCAAACCAGCTAGGGCTAGCCTGACTTCTATTAACATAGATTAGTTTTTCTTGTTTTTATTTTGTAGATGCAAAATCATAGAGTATGAACCACTCAACATTATGTTGTGATATTTGTCCACAGTTCTGCATATTGTTATAGGGCATTCTCACTTTCCATCTAGTTGATGGGCATGTGTAATTTCCTATTTTTTTACTATCTATATAAAAGCCTAAGTGACCGTTTGATCAGTAGCTATGACGTGCACTGACTACCAGGGGGCAGCCACTCCACCTGGTAGGTCAGCTTGCTGCTGGGGTCCGGCCGATCTGGGTGACACTAGCCGGACACGCCCCGGAGCCCTCCCACAGTCTCTCCCCAGCCCCGATCATGCACTGGTGGGGTCCCTCGGCCTGGCCTGCACCCTCTCACAATCTGGGACCCCTTGGAGGATGTCCATGGGCCAGGCCAAGGGACCCCACTGGTACACGAATCCATGCACTGGACCTCTAGTTAGGATTAGTAGTTCTCTGAACATTCTGCACATGTTATTTAGTGAAATATGTACACAGTTCTGGTAGGAATATAATTGCTAGGAGTAGAATTATGGGGTCAAAGGCTATGTGTACATTTAGCCTTTAATAGGTATTACAAAACAATTTCCAAAGTGGTTGTGCCAATTCACACTTCCATCAGCAATATATGAGAGTTGTGGTTGCTCCACATCCTCACCAACCCTTGGCATTTTCCATCTTTTTCATTTTAACCGTTCTGGTGGGTGTGTAATAGTATGTCATTGTGGTTTTAATGTGCATTTCCCTGCTGACTAATGAATTGAGCACACTTTCATATGTTAATTGGCCGTGTTGGATATCTTTTTTTGGTGAAGTGTCTTTTCAGGGTTTGTCATTGTTTTCTATTGAGTTCTATTGTGTTGTCTTGCATTCTTACTGATTTTTAGGAGGTCTGCTTATACATATCTATATATATAAAAGCCTAACGTGCTAAGTGTCTGAAGCTTCGACTGTTCGACTGGTTGCTATGATGCGCACTGACCACCAGGGGGCAGGCGCTCTGGCCATTAGGTTAGCTTGCTGCTGGGGTCTGGCTGATCGGAACTGGGTGAGATAGGCCAGACATGCCCTGGAGCCAACCTCCTGTGGTCCCTCCCTAGCCTCTAAAATATTTCTTCTAATTAATTTCCTTTCAATGTGCATGAATCCATGCACCAGGCCTCTAGTGTGTCCATATACATATTCTACATATAGGTCCTTTGTCAAATGTATGTATCATAAATATCTCTTTAGTATTTCTTATAAGGCAGGTGTTCAATTAATAAATTCTTTCAGGTTGTGTTAATCTGGAAATGTTTTTATTTTATCTTTGTTTTTTAAAGATAGCTTTGCTCTCCCTGGCCAGTTTGGCTCAGTAGATAGAGTGTCAGCCTTCAGACTAAAGGGTCCTGGGTTCAATTCTGATCAAGGGCACCTGTCTTGGTTGCAGGCTCCATCCCTGGTCAGAGTGCATTTGGGAGGCAACCAATTGATATGTCTCTCACATGGTTATTTCTTTCTCTGTCTCTCCACTTCCCTCCTACTCTCTCTAAAAGTCAATGAAAAAAAAAATCCTTGGGTGAGGATTAATAACAACAGTAAAAACTGAAGATAGATTTGCTTGATACAGGATTCTTATTTGACAGTTTTTCCTTGAACACTTTGAATATGTTATCCTGCTGCCTAATTCATCTCCATTGTTTTTGCTGAGAAGTCAGCTATTAGTCTTACAGGGTTCCCTTGTAAGTGACAAGTTGTTTTCTCTTGTTGCTTTTAAGATTTTCATCTTGTCTTTGGCTTTTAGCATTTTTACTATGGTGTGTCTGTTTGTGGATCTCTTTGTATTTATCTTACTTGTAGTTCATTGAGCTTCCTGGATGTAAAGGTTAATGTTTTCAATAAATTTGGGATGGTTTTAGTCATTGTTTATTTAAATATTTCTTTCTCACCTTTCTCTCCTTCTGGTTCTTCCATTATGTGTGTGTTGGTGTGTTCCCCATTTCTTTGAGAGTCTTGTCATTTTTCTTCATTCTCTTTCTCTCTGGTTTTTGGATTGCATAATCTCTACTAATCTGTCTTCAAATTTGCTAATCTTTCTTCTGTCAATTCAAATATACTGCTGAAGCTCTCTAGTAAAATTTTCATTTCAGTTATTGCACCTTTAGTTCCAGAATTTCCACTTGGTAGTTTTTATAATTTGCATCTCTTTATTGGTATTCTCTATTGAGTGTGACATTGTCATACCTTCCTTTTTTCTTTAAAGATGATTTTCCTTAAATCTTTGGTCATGTGTATGATGTATACTTTGAAGCCTTTGTGTGTTAACTTTGATATCTGGTTGCTCTCACAGGCATTATGTGTTATCTGCTTATTTTTATAGCGTATGGGTCATACCTTCCTATTTCTTTGCATGTCTTAAAATATTGTGTTGGAAACTTGACATTTTAAATCATATAGCAACTATGGTTATGGTTCTTTTTTCACCTCTCGGGCTTGTTACTGTTAATATTTCTTTGTTTATTTGTTTAGTGAGTGGCTGATTATTTTAGTGAAATCTACTTTTCCCCTATAGTATTAAGCCTCTGAAGTTGCTACACAGGTAGTGCAGCCTTGATATGCCCACAGTCATCTTGGGATGATGATGATTTTATCAGGGCTTTCTTTGACTGTCTCTTTCCATGACCACACCTAGCTGTTAAACTAATTGCTGGTGATTGTTTTCAACAGTGTTCCAGGCATGAGTTTCTCTAGAGATTAGTCCAATCAAATTTGTGCTCCTTGAAGGGATGGTTCCTTAGGTTAGTGTTTGAGATTTGTTCTGCCCTCATGAGGGCTCCTCCTAGCTGCTTCTATTCCTGATTATCTCTTGCAAACTAGCCAAGCTATAGTTTAGCCTATACGTATCTCCAATGAATCTACCAATAACCTCTCAAATTTTTCAATACAACCTTCATTGTATTTGAGAGTGCCCTTTGCCTTGAATTTCTTTCATGCTCTGTTGCAAATAAGTCACTTTCCTTGGGAAAAGTTTAGGAGTGATCTCTTTGATGTCCCACTTCTACCTTAGATTTTACTCCTGGTAAAATCTCTAAGCTATAGCCTCAGAGCTGGGGGTGGGGACAATGGCAAGCATCTCTCAGAGTGAAATTTCTGATTTAGGAACTGAGGATTAGCTAAAGAGGAACATTAGCTTCAGGTCTTTTGTGCTTGATTCTCCCAGCATGGAACCACTGTCTCATAAACCAGGGAAAGAGTGATCGGTGCCTTCGCACTCTCAGAAGTACTTCACCCAAAGTAGAGCATTAGTCTGCCTCATCTTGGGGGCTGGGTGGAAGATGGAAACCCATAATTCTGGCCATGCTGACATAGAATTTATCCTCAGCAATAGATAGCTAGGGCCAGGATGAGAAATGCTGACGTCTGTCCCTCTCATAAATATAGCCTGCTTAATGTGAGTTGGGGGAGAGGGAGCTGGGAGTTCTTGACTACACCAGTCTGGAGTTGAGTGGTGTGGAATCTCACAGAGCCAGGAGAATGGAGGGAGTGAATTGGTTCAAATACTACAGATTTTTGTTGTTCTTGCCAAATTTTTGTAATTTTTTTTTTTTTTTTTGCATAGAGTTTTCCTCATTTGCTGTATTTCCTTGGGACCATTTCAGAGACTTTACGTTTTTAAAAATAGTTTTCATCACTTTTTTTCTGGGAAACAGGTCTATGAAACTCCCCAGACTGATGTGCTGTAAGTTTATCTTTTATACAACATTCTTGCAAAGCAAAACTATAGGGAAAGAAAATAGATCGGTAGGTTTCAGGGCCAAGTGTGAGGTTTGACTACAAAGAGGCATAGTGGAGTTTTTGGGGTTGATGAAATATACATATATATATTTCATCAACCCCAAAAACTGATATATATATATAGCAGATATAGTATGTTAAGCTCTATAGTCTATTTGCCTTCACCCCCCCCAATTTTTAACACTTTCCATTTATCTCATTATTATATTCATTCATGTTTTTATTTAAATCCTTGAGCACAGCCTTATCCCATTTGTTTTACTTAAGTATAATTTATACACAGTAAAAAATAATCCTAAGTTTTAGTATACAGTTCTATATATGTCAGAACTATATACTAAAAATTAGGATTATTTTTTACTGTGTATAAATTATACTTAAGTAAAACAAATGGGATAAGGCTGTGCTCAAGGATTTAAATAAAAACATGAATGAATATAATAATGAGATAAATGGAAAGTGTTAAAAATTGGGGGGGGGGTGAAGGCAAATAGACTATAGAGCTTAACATACTATATCTGAAATTTTAAAGTATTATTAGATGGGTTAGCAGCAGATTAGAAGCTATAAAAAATAGATCACTGAACTTGTAGAGCAATAGAAAATATCCAAATTGAACTATCAATCATTTTGACATTATTACCCTAATAAAACAATCCCAAGACTACCGAATACATTTCAAGTGTTTGTAGAACACTCACCAAGTTGGACCATATTCTGGTCATAAAACAAGTTTCAGTAAATCTGAAACCAAAAGGAGAATGTTAAGAATATCAATAAAATTGGTCAACCTCTAGCTAGACTGGTTGAGAAATTGAGAGAGAAGACACAATTGTCAATATCAGGCATGGGAAGTAGGATATTCCACAAATTCCACAGTCATTAAGAACAAAATAAAGGACTATTGTGAAAACTGTATTCTGATAAGTTTGACAACTTAGTTGAAATAGACACTTTCCGTGAAAGACAAAAATTAGCAAACTGACATTTGTAGAAATAAATTTAATAATCCTATATTGGTTAAAGGAATTGAATTTATAACAAATCCTTCACATAAAGGAAGCTCCAGGAAAGGTGGTTTCACTGGTGAAATTTATCAAACAAGGAAGAAGGAAGGCTAATTTTAAACAATCTCTTTAAGAATATAGAAGAGAAGCCTTCACAGCTCATTTTAGGAGGCTAGTATGATCCTGATACTAAAACCAGACAAAAACATTGTAAGAAAAGAAAACTGTGGACCAACCAATATCCCTGATAACTGTAAATGCAAATGTCCTTAATAAAATATTAGCAAATCAATCCAGGAATATATGGAAAGGATAATACATGACTAGATAGGGGTTATTGCAGGCATACAAGTTTGGTATAAGATTTAAAAATCCATCAGAGTAACTCACCACATTGCCAGAATAAAGGAGGAAAAGCACACGATTACCTCCAAAGATGCAGAAAAAGTGTTTGACAAAATTCAACATCCATTTGTAATTTTAAAAAAAGAGACTTCTAGAAAACAAGGAATAGAAGGAAAATTTTCTCAACATTATAAAAGACATTTACAAAGAATCTGAAGGGAGCATCATACTTAATGGTAAAAGACTAAACACTTATAGCTAAACAGGATATCAATTCTTACTACTTTGAGTCAACATTATTCTAGAGGTCCTGGTCAGTGAATTCAGGTAAGAACAAGAAACATAAGGCATACAGATTGGAAAGAAAGACGTAAAACTGAATTTCTTTGGAATTGAAATGACTGTGTTAAAGAAAATTCTAAGAATCTATAAGAAAGATGCTACCAGGATTAATACATAAACTTAACAAGTTCTGGGATACAGGATCAATATATAAAAACCTATTGTATATCTCTATATGACCAGTGAACTATTGGAAAATGAAATTTAAAACGGTTAATGTCATTAGTCATCAGGGACATGCAAATTAAAACCAAAGTGAGATACACATTTACTAGAATGCCTAAAAATTAATATGACAATACCAAGGATGTTGTCAAGGATGTAAAGCTTTTGAAATTTTTAAACATTGCTGGTTGGTATGTAAAATGGTACAACCAGTTTTGGAGAACATTTTATGAATTTCCTAGCAAGTTTAACATACACTTATATGGTACAGCAGTTTCTAAGTTATTTACCCAAGAAATATGAAAATATGTAATCACAAAAAAGATATATACACAAATGTTCACAGCAATTTTATTTATAATAGTTCCCAACTGGAAACAAGCAAATTGTGGTATCTGTGTACAATGAATAATTATCTATAATAATAAAAGCGTAATATGCTAATTAGACCGGACGTCCTTCTGGATGACCTTCCAGATGAAGCCGGGGCTGCAAGGGAAGCCCGGGTCCCGGGTGCTAGAGGGAAGCCGGTGCCGGCAGGCAGCCAGGGGGAGGAAGGATGGCCTACTTTTGCATGAATTTCATGCATCGGGCTTCTAGTTAGCATTAAAAAGGAACAACCAATAATGCAAAACTGAATGAATCTTTAAAAGTCAGAAAAAAAAGACAAGAGCACATCTGTATGATTTCATTTACATGAAAATGTAGAAGCAAAACTAATCTAAAATGATAGGAAACAAATCGGTGTTTGCATGGGGTGGGGATTAGTGGGGGGTTACTGCAGAGAGAAATAAGGAAACTTTGGGGTGGGGACATGTCTCTCTTGATTGTGGTGATTACAAGTATATACAGGTGTCCCCAAAAAAGTATGTTAATAGCTGACAGCTCTTACATTTTGAAAATGAAGTGTATTTTAATAAACACTGCCTTTATAATTATTCAAAATATATATACATTTTGGAGGGCACCCTGTATATATTTATGAAGCTTATAGAAATGTACACTTCAAATAGATGCAATAGTATGTAAATTTTGCCTCATTTACAGTTGCATTTCAAAAAGCAGTGACCCGCGATGTTAATTATTAAAGCCCTATGTCTCATTGTCCCAAATTGGAAACAACCTAAATGTCACTCAGTGAAGAGTTGGTTGAGTAAATTTTGGTAGACCAATAACCTGAAGCACTATGGAGCCATTAAGAATATATTGGCGGGGAATCCAAGATGGCGGCATAGGTAAACACCTAAACTGCTGCCTCCGACAACAATTTAAACTGCAACTAAAAGATAAAACGTCTATCACCCAGAACCACGGGAAAGCTGGCTGAGTGGAAGTTCTACAACTAGAAGGAAAGAGAAAAGAGCATTGAGACGTGCACGAGCGCTGAAAAGCTGAGGTACGGAGGCGCGGGATCCAGGCTGGCGGCGGGCAACTGGGTGCGTTGCTTTTTTCAACCCCAATGGAGACAAGCCCCCGATTACTCTGAAATCCAGTCTCTGGGGAGACGCGGGGGACCCAAACTCCTACGGGGAGAAGCTGGACTGTCTGCCAGTGAGAGTGGCTTGCTAGCAGAGCTGCGCGCAGGAATAATTGTTTACGGCACTGGGGCACAGGATTCCAGGACACGGTCGGGACACAGAGCGGGCTTACTAGCAGCCATTGCTGTTTGCCACGCCCTAACCTAGTGACGCCCTGAGACCCCGCCCCACACAACCTACAAACCCACCCAAGCTCCAAGCAGCTCAATTAGCATAAGAAAGCCTGCCCTATTGCAGCTTAACCTAGAAAACTTGCAGCCCGGGTTAGACAGCTCCAAAACCTCCAAACCCCAAGCAAAGAGGAGAAAACTGCAGCTCTCACTGTAGCTCCTGCTGAGTGGCCTCAGACAGTAGCTGACCTTCACCCCATTGGAGATCCAGAAGCCAGTGTACCTAGTGGTCAGTGTGAGACACCAGATTTCAACTCCTCACATCCATAAGTGACACATTCAAGAGGCAGACTCAGTGAGCACCAAAGCCCCACTGAAACAAGTCCTGCCCCATAAGCGTGTCTTCAGCGCAGCACTTCTTCCATTATAGACACAGGGAGTGCTCACAGCTAATTGGCCTGGAGGTCATTTCCTCCCAGCGTACCAACAGCAATTCAGGCTTAACTACACCAAGACTTTGCACACAGCCCACAAAGGGGTGTACCAAGAGCATCCACATCAGGTGATTGGGGAGGCTGAGCTACTGCCCCCTATAGGTCACCTACCACACAAAGCCACTCCATCAACACAGGGAAGAAGCCAAAATGCAGAAACAAAGAAACATGTCACGAATGAAAGAAATGGAGGAAAGCAAACTACTGGATGACATAGAGTTCAGAATCACATTTATAAGGTTACTCAAGAATCTTCTAAAAACTGCCGAGAAACTTGATGACACTTCTGAGGAGCTTAGTGAGACCTTCAAGGACCTTAATGAGAATGCCAAAAAAATGGAAAAGGACCAGTCAGAAATGAAGCATACACTGTCTGAAATAAAGAATATACAGAAACTCAACTGTAGATCAACATACCCCAAGAATCAAACCAAAGATCTGAAATATGTGGAAACAAAAAACATCCAACCAGAAAAACAAAAAGAAAAAAGAATCCAAAAATATGAAGATAATGTAAGGAGCCTCTGGGACAACTTTAAGCGAAACAACATCCGAATTTTTGGGGTGCCAGAAGAAGGGAGAGAGCAAAATATTGAAAACCTATTAGAAGAAATAATGACAGAAAACTTTCCCTACCTGGTGAAAGAAATAGACTTACAAGTTCAGGAAGCGCACAGAACCCCATACAAGAGGAACCCAAAGAGGACCACACCAAGACACATCATAATTAAAATGCCAAGGGCAAAAGACAAAGAGAGAATATTAAAAGCAGCAAGAGAAAAACAGTTAATTACCTACAAGGGAGTACCCATACGACTGTCAGCTGATTTCTCGGCAGAAACTATGCAGGCCAGAAGGGAGTGGCAAGAAATATTCAAAGTGATGAACAGCAAGAATCTACAACCAAGATTACTCTACCCAGCAAAGCTATCATTCAGAGTTGAAGGTCAGATAAAGAGCTTCACAGACAAGAAAAAGCTAAAGGAGTTCATCGCCACCAAACCAGGATTACATGAAATGCTGAAGGGTATTCTTTAAGAAGAAGAAGAAGAAGAAAAAGGTAAAGATAAAAATTATGAACAACAAAATGACATCAAATACATACCTACCAACAAGTGAATCTAAAAATCAAGTGAATAAAAAATCTGAAGAACAGAATGGACTGGTGAATATAATAGAATCAGGGACATAGAAAGGGAGTGGACTGACGATTCTCAGGGGAAGCAAGTGTGAGGGTTGCGGGAAGAGATTGGACAAAAATCTTACTCCTATGGATGAAGACAGTGGCGGGGGGTAAGGGCATGGGGTGGGGTGGGGAATCAGGTGGAGGGGAGCTATGGGGGGAAAAAAAGTGGAACACCTGTAATAATCTGAACAATAAAGATTTAATTAAGAAAAAAAAAAAAAAGAATATATTGGCGATTCCCGGCCGGTGTGGCTCAGTTAGTTGAGTGTCGTCTTGTGCACCAAAGGGCACATACCCAGGTTGTAGGTGTGACCTCCGGTCAGGGTGTGTGCCGGAGACACCACTGTTTTTCTCTCGCATTGATGTTTCTCTCTCTCTCCATTCCTCTCTCTCAAATCAATAAAAAATATTTTTGTAAAAAAGAATATATTAGAGAAATAAAGTTAGTGCTATTGAGAAAATATCTGTACTTATTTGGCAGATGAAGACAAAATAAAATAAGCCACCTAATAGCCTCCCAGTTTATAATTTGGGTTATGTCAATAACTTGTGCTTATATTTTTGTAACTATATATAGTTCTGTATAGAGCTGTGTTATGTAGTAAGCCATACTTGATTTTCCTTTCTTGCATAAGTTTTTGTTTTCCCTGTGGTTAATAATTGTTTTCATTTTCTTAGTTTTTTCTATACTTATTCCTAATTCAACTTCAAATATTCTGCTGATTATCTAGACTTGAACTGTCCAAAATGGTATTCACTAACCACATGTGGTTAAAATTTCAATTAATTTTAATTAGATAGAATTGTAAGTTTAGCTCCTGGGTCACACCAGCCACTTTTCAAGTGCTCGGACTAGTGAGTGCGGTGTTGGACAGTGCAGATATAGAACATGTCTGTCGTCACAGGAAGTTCGGACAGTGCTGGTCTGGGTCTTCTCCGAGGTCCTCACTGAGAAATCTATCCTGGAGCTTTCATTTCTGACCAGATCTGCCTGATTGCTCTCTCTGCCTGGTGCCTGCCTCTCGTCCTGGAATCTCCCTTCACCCAGGGAATTCTTTGCCTCTCCTTGTGGTAGATCTCTCACTTCCTATTCCTGGTTTGCTCTCATTTCCATGTAATCCTCTGGTAACTTCCCGAGAGAGGGTCTGTCCTTCGGAAGAGCTTTCCATTCTCAGGGCTTCGAGCATCACACGTATGGTGTTAACTCCCGCTTGTCAGATCTTCAGCCCTGACCATGCCTCAGAGCTCCATTTCTACATCTTTAACCTTCTGTGGGGCATTTCCACTCTGATGACTCACTACTATGTCAAGTCCAGTATGCTCATCTTTTCATTCACCATCGCCCTCCACCTTCACACCCAGAGCAAGTTTCTCTACCCCGTTCCCCTGCCTCTCAGCATCACCTGTATCCTCTCGATGTCTGAAGTTCAGAGTCCTGATAGCACTCTCCCTATTTAGTCAGGTATCAGGATCCCACCAAGCCTTCCCTTTTCTAGTCTGTTCCTTCTGCCAGATCTCGAGTCCAGGCCTTCATCCTCTCACATTGGAACTGTTGCCACAGCCTCCAGGCACTCCCACAACCTCCTGCTCTGTCCTGCATACCACTGCCAGTCTGATCATCTTTAATATAACTTTCGTCATATCACTTCCCTAATTAAAGTAGCTCATGACTCCTACTTCCTACTACATCAAGTCTAAACACCTCTAACTGACTTTCAGGCTGCTCATGATCTGGCTCCATGTTACCTATCTTATTTCCCACTATTACCCAACATGTTCCCCTTCCTTGTTACGTCAGTTCTTTCACTGTGCCGAGAACAAGCCAGGTTAATTTCTGCCTGTATCTTAACAAACATACTTCTCTTGCCCGGAATGCCTTTCTTTTTTCATTGGCGCCAAATCACATCTGCCTTGCACGAGAATTGCCTGTGCTTGCTGTGTCCACTTTCTTGCTTTCTATTCTTGTTAACCCACTTTAATCAGGTGCTCAGCCACACCACTGCACTGTCCAGTACCTAATTCCCAGTATTTTCCTCTCAGTAGTCACTCCCTCAGTCTTTGCGGTCTCAGTAAATGACACCATCATTTACCCACCTCCTGTGACTACATCCTCAGAGCCACTCTTAGTTCTTCTTCCTTGTAACCCACCTCCAGTCCGCCAGCAAGTCCAGTGAGCTCCCCTTGGAAAGTAGATTTCAGATCTGACCACTTACTACTATCGCATCGCTCTCCCTGTAGCCCAGGTAAGCAGTCCGGCCGCGACGGCCTCACGCAGTTTATTTGACATAAAGCACTGAGTCATCTTTTAAAGATATGAATCTGTTCATGTCTACTTGACTTTCCATGGCTTCAGTTTCTACAATAGTTGTCTGCAGTATATGTATTGTGACAACAGGAAAAACTAAGAAATTATACAACCTTTTAAAAAATAATATTTTTGTTTGAACTTGTTTTTCTTTGGAAACACTAACTTACAGCTGCGAGCACAGCACAAGTAATGTACTTTTCTGAACCAGTCGCTTCGCCAACTCCAGAACACCGCAGCCTGAGGTGCCCAGAAGCCTGGGTGTTCTCCTGCAGAACCGCACTGCAGCCCGGGGAGCCAGGGAGTTCCTTCCGATCCATTGCTGCCCTCTGACCCTCAGGTTCCACCCACGGCTCCCCAGTTGTCCCAATCACGGCCACTGGGGCAGAAGGGTCCGCGTCAGAGCATATGCTGCATTTCCTTGTTAAATGTCTTTAGCCTCCTTTAGTTTGGAATAGTTCCTCAGTCTTTCTCTGCCTTTCATGACCTTGCCATGTATTTATAGAATGGGCCAGTTATTTTGGAGGAGGTCAGTTTGGGCTTGTCTGGTGTTTCCTCGTGATTAAATTCAGGGCGTGCATCTTTTTCAAAAACACCCTGAAGTGGTGCCGAGTCCTCACACCCATGGCTTCCTGCAGGTGACACGTGATGTGGAACTGTCCGTTACTGGTGATATTTATTTTGCTCCCTTGATTAAGGTGGTTTCTGCCAGGCTTCTCTACTACAAAGGCACTTTCTTCCCCTTTGTAATAAATAAGTAGTTTGTAGGGAAGTACTTTGAAACTATGTAAATTAGCCTGTTCCTTATTCAACTTCCCATTTATTCATTATTTAATTGTGGGTGCCTATCTTATCCATTACTCATATTTATTTTGATGCTCTCACTGTCTCAGAAATTTGCTAGTGGGAGACCCTTCCAGCTGTTTTTCGTTTTGCTTGTTTGACATGTCCCACAAGTTGGGCACAACTTCCCCCATCCCAGTTGTGGGTCAGCCATTTCTCCAAGGTCCTGGTTTTTCAGTGGCTCCTCTCAGTCACCTCGATGTGGACTCTTGCAGTGGAGAGAGCTGGAGAGTATCTGTAAGAGCGCACACATCTCCATTTATGTCTCTATGTAATAGAATTCACACCCATATTGACAATTCTGAGTCAATTCTATAGAAATTATTCTAGTTTTCTCACTGTCCATATTTGTAATTCCTCCATCTGTGAGGAACCTAGCTCCCATTACACTTACCATATTTACTGAATCAGTCCCCTCAAGTGTAACCGAGCTCCCCCTGCCACCTTCCCCACACACGTATAGGTGTCCATCTCAGCCCTCCAGGGCTCTGACTCTCCTACCCTGGACCCCTTCCCTCTCACCCCTACTGTGAGTCACTGCTGATGAGGCCCTCCTCACGGCCTTCAGCTCTCATTCTCCATGCCAGGCCTGTTCTCCACATGGACGCCCTGCTCACGCTGCTCAGGCTCTGACCCCGCCGTGTGGATGCCTGTCTTGCTCTGCCACACCTAACTCTGGCATTAGGACTAAGCTGTTCATCAAGGGATGGGAAGAGGAAGAACGAAGGTCACTATTTTATCTGGCAAAGACTTTCTAGTTAGTGTAGATTTGGCTCCACGTGGAGAAGGCTATAACATTTATGTTCCCTTCCCCTTAAAAAAGCACATCGGTCAGTCTGAAATAGCATTGCAATCCGTGAACAAGAAGCCAAATCAGATCTGAAAGAACCCAACTTAGATCAGTGTAGAAACAAACATCCAGATAAAAGATTCCTCACGTTTTTTTCTCTCTGTTGTTCACATATTTTGGTATTCAGACAGCTTCAGAACCACTATTAAGTGCTAATGATTATAAGTTGATGAACCTTACATTTTGAATATGGTGGTTTCTGATACCCAAGACCCTTGGATCAAAATTAATTACATCTTTTAAAACTGAGACATGCAAATATTTAGTCATAAAAGCGTCATTGTCCTTTCGTTATACCACAAGGTTTTGCAAGGCAGTGTCTACACTGAAGTAACTGTTCTTTGAAACTTTAGAACTAAACCTCTGCCAGATCGCCCTTGATAAGGCTTTCACAGATGGAAGCACCGATGAGGAATCAGCGTGTTGTCATCAGAGAGACTGTAACTCCTGGAGACCACAGCTTTCCCAGGACAGACATCCCCGGTTGCCTCCAAACCCTGTAAAGATAGAAACTGACCATTCCAAGAAGTAGCTTTCTCATTCCTACTCTTCCTTCACGTTTTCTTTGAGAAAGGCAAATTTAGTCTTGCTTCTAAATCAAGATGTGCTATGACTGGACTTTTGTTTCATTCTAAGCCAAAACGTTCCCAGACTCCCACTGCATTCCTGGGAAGCCCTGCATGCTGTTGGAGTGCTCTGGGCCATGTCCCATCCCTTTCGGGAGTCGAGCACGCTCTGTCTGTACCTCCGCGGAGACCTGGAAATGGAACGTCGCCTCCGACCAGGTGGGTCAGATTAGCTTTACGGTCCACTTGCGAGGCCGCTAACAACGCGCCTCTGTGGGTAGCCGAGCGCACTTCACAAAGCTGCTCATGACCTCATGGGCCGGGGAAAGCGGGTCTCACGTTGTGGACCAAGCCTAAATATTAATACGACTTTATATTTATGTAGTGTCTTTTCTCCAAGGAGCTCCAGCCTCCACAGACATTATGTCATTAATCCTCAAAGCATTGCTGTTTGCCACATGGCACATAGTCTCCCCCTCCCTCTTTTTACTGTGATGGAAACTTGCAAGTCAGTGATGGAACCCAGCCCCCTTTCTGTCTTTACACTATACCATGAAAAAAAACCAAAAAAAAGCCACCCAGATGAATAATTTTTCAGGCTTATTCATTGCTTCTCGGGTGGGATTTGAGAGGCTGTCTCAGCTTGCATGCGTTTCCCTTTTCAGTGTCTATAGGTCCCACACTCTTTCTTCTTCGTGTTAGGTTAAGCGTTTGCAAGCATATGTATGTAGTTCGTCTTCCGTGGCTGCATTTATAGGAACTAGAAATTTGGAGCTGATGTTTGAACTTAAAGACTTTGTTACTGGATATGTAAGCTCACTTATCACTCAGAGGTCCCTTATGCTTTATTTTAATCTTCACCCAAGGAGGTGTTTTCATTGCTTTTAGAGAGAGGAAGGCAGAGAGAGGGAGAAAGAGAAACATTGGTGTGAGAGGGAAACCGACCGGTTGCCTCCCATACGTGCCCCAACTGGGGATCAAACCCACAACCCGGGCATGTGGGGAATTGAGCACACAGCGCTTGGTGTGCGGGATGATGCTCCAGCCACCTGCGTCACCCAGCCAGGGCCCATTATACTGCTTATGACCCAAGATAAATTAGATTTTCAAAATCCCCTTACCAGCTCAGAGCACACTTCATTCAGAGCAACCACATATTCAGTTTGTACTGGGTGATTAGCATGTACCATATATTGTGCCAAACATTTTCAAATCTATTACCTTATTTTACATATGTACTATTTCATGAGAACCACTTAGATCAAGTCTCATGTGTAGGGCAAGGGGGGAAAAAGACACTAATAGAAATATGGCCTCAGCTGTTATAATAAAAAAAAATAGCTCAATTAATTTTAATTCCCTTAGTGGAAATCCCCAGTGTAAATATTTCCACAAAAAGGGAAAATGTGGGTAAATTCTAAAACCACCAGGAATGAGCTCAATACCCCCCCCCACACACACACACACAAAACTTAAAAGATTGATTCCTGTAGACTCAACAATTAATTCAAAGTGGAGAAGAGAACAAAACACAGCCGTATCTACTGATGACTAATATTTCTTGATTTCACTTGGTTAGACACTTCCTAATCAGGAATATTAGAACCAGGAGTTACAAACTACCGTGGCATAATTTTAAACACTCACAAGATCAGTTTCATGTCTCATGTCTCATTTTTAGATTCTTTTGTTCCTGCTGTATTGCTGAACTAGATAATGGCAGTGAAAAGAGATACTTGGGGGTGGGGGCTGAGGGCGGGGAGGGAGAAGATCCGAAAAACTCTTCTAAAACAAGGAGCACCTTTCAACTTGTAATCTTCAAATTCTGAAAGCCCCGGAGTAAAACGTGCCAGAGGCCCCGCAACAAGAGTTCTAGTCTCCTCTGCGCTCTGGCCCGGCCTGGTTTCCGATGGCCCTACCTTTCTAAATAAATAGTGTTTCATTTGAAACTGGGCAGCCCTATCCATCATGGAAAATCTTTATAGCTTGGAAAATATGCACATATGTCATACGTTAGGTATATAATCTAGTCATATTCTGTAGCATAGCTACACTGCCGTTTATACTCAACAACCTTGGGTTTTTAAGAAAATATATTCATAACATTCTAAATGTTTGTTTTCTCTTGTCATAGGAAATATTAGCCAAAAGGAATAGCCTGTATCCCAAGTAGGAGTTTAACGAGGGGGAAATTCAGAAAGGGGTGTGTTTGCCTAGCAGCGTTGCCATGCGGGGTTGTACTGATTGTGGGCCGCACAAGTCCACAATCAGGGATGCTCGAAACACAGACAACAGTGTGAGTGGCGCCCCCTGGAGGTGAGCAATGCCTGGCAGCCCTGATTTTAACTAATTCGGAAGGCTTTTGAAAATGCTCTTATTTTTTTCTCTGAGTCCGAATTCACCAATTGTGACCTGCAGCAGGACTTTCTTATTCTTGTGTGTGTGTACATGTGTGCGCGTGTGCATGTGTGCGTGTGTGTACATGTGTGTGTGCGCGTGCGCGCGCGCACAGTTGTTAGTTTTCCCTCTCCATATCGGTTCCAAAAGACTTGCCTACTGCCTGAGCGTTAGCACGCTGGGCTGGCATGCGCCCAGCTTAGGTTCTCATGAGTCAGGGAAAACGTGTGCAGTTGGAGAAGAAGCTCGTCAGACATGTTCAGCCAGCCCTGGGCTTACTTACGAAGCCCCTCCCTGCATGCTCCTCTTCCTCTACATTCCTGCATTCCTGCGTGAAATGCTGCTTCGAGGGTGTTGTTTACACATCTGTGTTCTTACTCCTTGAAACCCTGCTGCCCAGCCCTGCTGTGACATCCTGCTGCGCCCATCACCGGCACAGCACTTAGCATGGGACCTTGAATCTCTGCTTTCACCTTCCACGCCTTGATTTTCTCTCATTTCCTTTCGTCCTGAGGAAAGCATGTGGACTCTAGATGGGGAAGATAGCGGGGGGCAATGGGGAGCAAGCCCACCTCCGTAGAATGAGACCGGGAGTGACCTCACGGCTAGAGGGTTACTTGGTCAAAACCCTCCACCTCCTCATTCATTCTTACTGTGGCCAGGCCTGCTTCTGCTTTATTTTTATTTATTTTTCAGAGAGTGGAAGGGAGGGGGAGAGACAGAGAGAGAGACATTGATGTGACAGAGACTCATCAATTGGCTGCCTCCTGCGTCTGGGCTGGGATCGAGCCTGTAACCCTTGGGCTGATGCTCTATCCGCTGAGCCAAACTGGCTAGGGCCCTGCTTCGGCTTTCGTACAAGAGTTTGAAGAGATGATATTGTGAATTTCATAGCAGTTTCAGTCTCGTTGATTTTAAAATGAAAATGTATAAGAAACTGATAATAGTGGTTGCTTTCTGGGGGGAATCGAGTGGCTCCTGGGGTACAGGGGAAATCTCACTGTACCTTTATTTTACCTTTTGAATTTCATTCTATGTGACTATATAAGTAATTGAAATAAATGGAAAATGGAAGCAGGCAATTAAATAGACATGAACCAAATTGATGCCATAGAAAATTCTGTTAATTATAGGAAATGATTCAAATATATTAAAAGTAATAGATCAGAAAGAGAGAGATGGTTATCTTCATTTTGTTTTAGAAACTGAAAATGTTTCATTGTTTGCTGGAAAAGGAAAATAAAAATTAAGTGTCTGCTCCTCATCTAAAACTTATCCTCACTCTAAACACCCAATGACTTCTCTTTAGGGTTTTGTTTTTCTTCTTTTTAAAATATACTTTATTGATTTTTTTACAGAGAGGAAGGAAGAGGGATAGAGAGCTAGAAACATCGATGAGAGAGAAACATGGATCAGCTGCCTCCTGCACACCCCCCACTGGGGATGTAACCGCAACCAAGGTACATGCCCTTGACCGTAATCGAACCCGGGACCCTTGAGTCTGCAGGCCGACGCTCTATCCACTGAGCCAAACCGGTTTCGGCGGGTTTTGTTTTTCTTTTGTCTTTTTCTCTTCAAGTGAACTTAAGGCCAGTTAACAGTGGAACTCTGACTTCTCAGTGAATGTGTCTTTGCCGCTCTGCCCGCTTTGCATGAAGAACTACTCAGAGGATGCGAGTTCCTAAGTGTCCTCTACTTTGCCCTCTTCTCCCTGCCAGCCAGAGTAGGCAGCTACCACCCGAGGTGTGGATGGCACACTGGCAGGCTCTTCCATCTCAGACAGTCTGCAGCCCAGATGGTCCTTTTTATTTTATTTTTTTGTATATTTGATGGGACTCTCTCTAGAGTCATTTCTGTACTTACAGTTATACCGTGTTCCTTTCAACACCTGCTAAGTAATTTACGGAGACTCAGATTCAAGTAAATGACCTACATAGCAAGTCTTTGAGAAGCAGGCTGTCACATTTCCAATTCTGAACCTCCTATCTGTTCATCTCTTTTTTGAAGAATCAGCAAACCTATGTCAAGGTTAGTACATCGAATACCATCATCATGCCATCGCCTCAGGCTTCCTCCTACATGCCACAAACCAAGGAAAACGTTTTCATTTTGATAATTACTTCAAGTATGTGCTTGAGTATGTTTTTATGTGTCTTACATGTCTACTGTTAGCTACCACTGAATTAATAGCTAATTACTCAGGCCTTTGAAACTAGGAAAAAACTGACATTTTTCCATGGAAAAGTATCTAATATTTTAAAATATTTTAGCATTGTGAAAGGTAAGCCAAATAAGCTTTAAGGTGTTTTTATATTCATTCATTACCTTTCAGTTTACAAATAAAAATAGTTTCATAATAAAGCTTTCATCTCATTGAAATAAAGGAAAATAAAGAGTTGAAGTAATAAGCATGTTGATTATAAACATATCAAGTAATAAAAGACATAATTTTAACAAAATTAAGCAAATTAATGTGTAACTTTATATTTTTAATCATACAAGTTACACATGACTACATTCTCATAGATATTTTAAAATTACCAATATATTTCATATCTTTGATGTAGTTAAAGAACTCGCACATGTACACACACACGCGCGCGCGCACACGCACACACGATGTGCTGTCCAATATGATAGCCACTAGCTACATGTGGCTATTAAGAACGTGAAATGTGGCTAATTTGAGTTGAGATATGCTATATATAAAATATACACTGAATTGTGAGGACGTATTACAAAAGAATATAAATTATCTCAATAATTTTTATATTGATTACATACTGAAATGATAGTATTTTTATATTGGATTAAATAAAAATAATTATTAACATTTAATTTTCTTTTCCCTTATAAAATACATCTATAAGAAAACTTAAAATTATATATGTGGCTTACAGTATATTTCTATTGGATAACACTTTGAACAGATTGTCCTGTTCAGACTGTTTTCTATTGTGTGCCACTTTTATTTTTACCTTTTTAACACTATTTGTTGAAAAGACTTTCGTTTCCCCATTGAGTGTTCTTGACACCCTTGTTGAAATCATTTGGCCATACAAGTGAGGGATATTTCTGGGCTCGCTATTCCAACTCTTGGTTGGTATGTCTGTCTTTATGCCAGGACACCTGTCTTGGTTACTGTAGCTTTGTAGTAAATCAGGAAGAAAGCAGGAAGGGTGAGGCCTCCAATTTTGTTCTTTTTCAAGATCGTTTTGCAATTTCAGGGTCCCTTGAGATTTTATATGAATTTTAGAATGTATTTTTCTATTTTTGCAAAAATATGGCATTCGGATTCTAACAGGAGTTGTACTGAATCTATAGGTTGCTTTGGATAGTACTGCCATATTAATACTAAGTCTTTCAATTTAGAAACATGGGTTGTCTTTCCATAATTTTATATCTTGCTAAGAAGGTCTTCTCAATGCTAAAGTTGTAAAATTTTTTATATTTTCTTCTAATAAGTTTAAATATTTGCTTTTTACATTTGGCTCCTTAAACTAGCTGGGACTCCCCCCCTCCTCCCCCCCCCCCCCCCCATTGTGAGAACACTTGAATTGTCTGCCTTTTCCCGGCTAATTTTAATGCCACTTTTATTATAAATTAAAACCCCATAGATACGTAGGTTTGTTTTTAGACTGCTATTCTATTTCACTGATCCACATGTCTACTTCTGTATTACTGTCATTATGCTTTAATTACTGTAGCTTTGTATTTTAATTTATTATCTGAAAGAATGACTCTTTCCCCTTCATAGTTCTTTTTCTTTTTCAGTATTTTAAAGATTTTCCTGTACATTTTCTCTTCTAGGTGACTATTAGAATCAGCTTTAAAGTTTCAACAGACATATTAGTGGAATTTTTATTTGGATTGGATTGACTTGATAAAATAATCTTAGGAAAACTGACATTTTTATAATAAGTCTTCGCATTTTGGGAAAAAAAGTATTTCTAGTTTCTGTATCTCTATTATCACTATGGTCCCTAGGAAACTTTATGTTTACTTGGATTATAAGCAGATTGCCTCTGTAAAGCAGTTCTATCCAGCTGAACTGCCTGTGATGATGACAGTGTTCTGTATCTGTGATGTGTAATATGTGCTGGTGAACACTTGAACATTTGCATGTGCTGTTGAACACTTGAAATATGATTAATGGAACTGAATTTTTAATTGTATTTAATTTTGATTAAATTTAAATGGTCACATGTAGCTAATGGCTACCATAATAGAGAGTGCAACTTTGGGATATATTAATAACTTTGTAATTGAACACTTTTGTAGGTGATAAGAATAGGTAGTAAAAGAATTATTGATACCTACTGTGTGAAAGACACTGCATACGGCATTGGAGAGAGTCTGAAGATCATAATATTAAATGCAAATGAATTCCTAAAGAATTTAAAACCCAGTCCCCCCAGTCCCAGGTAAAGGACAAATTGCTTAAAAAAGATTTATGCTGCCAGAAAAACACAATTACAAAAATGTGCTGTGGGGGTAAAATAGAGATTGACCTTGAAGGAATTATTCAAAATTTAAAATGAGTAAATAATAGATTTTTGTTTTCTGAAATGTGGAAGAATAAAGGAGGAGGAAAGGAATGAGGTGTGTTTGGGGACTGTAACTATACCAGCTTCCTAGGGCTTCGGTAACAAATTACTACACATTTGGTGGCTTAAACGTCAGAAATGAATCTCTTACCAGAGGCCAGAAGTCCACAATCAGTGTCCCTGAGCTGCGATCCAGATGGAGACAGAGCCATCCTCCCTCTGGAGGCGCCAGGGCACATTCCCTTCTTTGCCTCTGCCAGCTTCAGGTGGCTGCTTGCACCCCTGGGCTTGTGGCTACACCCCCAGCCTGTCTTGGTGGCCACACTGAAAGATGGTGCCCGTTGCTCAGCTTATCACAGCAGTCCAGTTTGGCCAGAATCTGGGAAACCTGAGGCGGTGGGAATGACGACAGTCATCAGTCACTGAATGACTTGCGCATGTGTGATGCACCAGGCGCCCTCTCTGTGCCATTCCATTTACTCATTTAAGAACTCTGTGTAGGCATTAGGGGATGGTAGAGGAATCTAAAGTGACTGTGTCTTTGACCTTTGATGACTGGGAAATGGTGATTAACACACATTGAAAAGTCAAAGGAAAAACTGGTTACAAAGGGGAAAAAAGAACTTGGCTTTGGCTGTGTTTAGTTTGAGGTCCCAGTAGATTATGCCCAAAAAAGGTCAAGCCCAGATAGAAGCCCTACATAGAGTTCTCATGGCCTCACTTACCGTTTCCTAGCTTTGTTTTCCCATTTGGGTTGAAGAGGTACGTTATGAGGAACACTACTTTGAAATCGGGAGGTGTGGGTTCAAGACTTCCATTTACTAAATGTGTGAACTGGACAAATGATTTCATTTCTCCGAGCTTCAGTTTCCACGTCCGTAAGACAGGAATAAAACCCCCATCCCTGCCTTTACACTGCTATGGTCCGTTGTAAGCATTCAAATGTTTGTAAAGAGCAAATTTTTAAAAATACATTTTTATTGATTTCAGAGAGGAAGGGAGAGGGAGAGAGAGAGAAACATCAATGATGAGAGACAGTCATTGATTGGCTGCCTCCTGCACGCTGGGGATTGAGCCCACAACTGGGGCCTGTGCCCTTGACCGGAATTGAACCCGGGACCCTTCAGTCCGCAGGCCCACGCTCTCACCACTGAGCCAAACTGGCTAGGGCAAGAGCAAAAATTTTAATATGTCAAACTCAAGTTTTAATTTGGAAGTGTTATATCTTAAAGCTATCTGGATCCTAGCAAGTTAACATGAATTTTTAAAGTTTATTACTGACTCCCTTTCCCATTGTCCACAATTTTACCACATATGTTTCCTAAGCCCACCCAGGACCAATCCTGAAAACTCTCTTCCCGTGGCTTTCTTTATGCGACAGCCTGCTGGCCGTTTATCTTTCTCTCTCAGTCTCCTTGTTGGCTCGTCTTCCACCTAATCTCTGTGTTGGCGTTCCTTGGGCTATGTCCTGGCCCCTTTCCCTTCTCACGCTCTCATCTCTCAATAAGCAAGTCTTCCACACCCATGGTATTAATTAGCCTCCATATCCTGATGACTCTCAGATTTACATCTCCAGCCCGGACCTCTCTCCTGAGCACTCCGCTTCCGTATACAGCTGCCTCTGCTCCATGGCACTGGGGTTTCACGGGATTCCAGACTCAACAGGTTCAGAACGTCCATTGTTTCCTACCTGAGGGAACAGTACCTCCATCTGTGAAGTTAGCTGAACCATAAACTGGAGTCATTCTTGACATATCTGCCTCTCTTTTACCATCATATGCAATTGGCCAGTCTTCTGACCCTACCTTCCAAATATTTCTCACTGCTGACTTTTGTCTGCACTGCCACCCAAGTTATCACCTGACTACTACAATGGCGTGACTCATCACCTGCATCCACTTGGTGCCTCCAATACCTTTCTGCACTGCTGGCAGAGTGCTCTTGGAAGATTCATGCATTCGTTGAAAAAGATATATTGAGCCCCTACTATGTGCAATTTGTGACCAAGACGGGCACATCCCTGATCTCCTATAATTCTACTTAAGAGCATATGATCGGGCCCAGGCCGGTGTGGCTCAGTGGGTTGGAGTGTCATCCCCTACACTGAAAGGTTGTAGGTTTGAGTCCTGGTCAGGGCACATACCTCGGTTGTGGGTTTGATCCCCAGTTGGAGCATGTACAGGAGACAACTGATTGATGTTTCTCTCTCTTTTCCTCTCTTTAAAATCAATGAAACATATCCTCAGGTGAGGATTAAAAAAGAGAGAGCATGGGGGTAGGAAATATTTCTTTGAAGAAGTAATTTTTCATCTGAGATCTGAAGAATGACTTAGGAATTAATTAGGCAAAGAGAGGGCAGGTGGCAGGAAAAGAGCATTTGAGGCAGAAGGAACATCATGTGCAAAGGTCTGAAATCAGCAAGAAGCAAGATATGAGAAACAGAGGTCAGAGGGTGAGGAGCAGAGTGTACGAGCTGAGGTTGGAACTGCTGGGCACAGTGGGGATAGTGACTCTAATTGGGAGGGATTCAGGGTGTCTTGGAGCCCCTCAAATGGCCTGTTACAGTGAAATGTATAATAATTTCTTCCTTTATTCCCCTCTTTCTGTTTCTCTCTGAGCATTTTTCTGAGGAGAGAATGCATAGCTTTCATCAGGGTCTTTTCTCTACCCCCAATATATTGTTATTGATTTCAGAGAAGAAGGGAGAGGGGGAGTGAGATAGAAACATCAATGATGAGAATTATTAATCGGCTGCCTCCTGCACACCCCCTACTGGGGATCGAGCCCTTGACCGGAATAGAATCTGGAACCCTTCAGTCTGAAGGCTGATCCTCTATCCACTGAGCCAAACCAGATAGGGCATCATCAGGGTCTTATAGGCAATCTGGGATCCTCTTCCTCTCTAGACGTATGAAGAGTCTCTGACGCTATGAAAGCCCAAGGTATTGACTCTGGACTTTATCCTACAAGCAGTGAGATGCCATTGGAAATTATTAAGCCAAAAACGGACAGATTGTAAAATTGACAGGGCAGGGACTTTCATCTCTGTTGCCACTGATGTGCCCCAAGCACCTAAAACAGTGCCATGCACAGAACTGGCACTCACTAAATAACTGCTGAATGAAAGAATGTCTAGTGTGGCCATTGAATTGTATTGTATTGCATTGTACTGCGATCATGTGCTTTATGCTTCTCCCTCATAAGAGTCAATTCTTGATAATGACTGTGTCTTATTCATCTTTATATCACTAGAGATATGATATCAGTGCCCAGCACAATGCCTGGCTTCAAATCAATTTCAAAATGCATTAATTAATTCAGCCAGTAATTTAAGAGCACCTACCAGATGCCAGGAACCTGGGAATAAAAAGATGACTAATAAAGTCTCATTAACCTCAAGGATAAACAGTAATAAACACTCAAACCAATTCTTTTAAAGTAAGTGAGTTAAGAAATAAATGGGCTCATTTAAAAGAAAAGTTGCTTTCCAGTGCTTTTAAATACTGCTACCAGGTCGGCTAACTATCCAGTTGTGCGTAAGGCAAAACCTGCTCTTTGGCTTCCTCATGGAGACTACATTAGCAAACCAAAAATGGAAAGCAGGGAAATATCCTTCATCAGAAAGCATATTTTTAGGGCTTTTTTCAGATATGTATGCAGCTACTCCACTTCTGAGGCTCTATTGGTAAGTGGGTCAAAGTAGCCTCTGGTTAGTCTGCATACAAGAAGCACTTTGGAAGCGATCTGTTTAAACTGTAATATGACATGCATTATAAACCATTTGGTGATCACCGATTGCTCAAGTCTCCCAGAGAGTCTGTCTAGCCTGCCTGATCGCTGGCCCTTAGCTTGCCTGGCTGGCTTTGGCAGCAAATGTGCAAACTCAGTCCGTCGGAATACGTTTAAAAAATGTTGGATGGACAAATTTGTCTTGTAGGTTATTCATCTGTGTGAGGAAGTGTCCCCTGACGGATCACATACTCGCTTTTGAACCCACTGGTGTTCTGTAAATTATTGCAAGTTCCCAGGCCTCACTGGTCTCCTCGAGATCGTATACATTATTTAAAAAATCGCCATTAACTCACTGCAATAAAATTCTAGTTCTGAAACTTATAATAAAACTCTGGTTTACTTTTGAGCAAAGAAGAAAAAGAGGACAAAACTATTAAACCATCAGGTCAGCTTGTCATTTAAGGGTTTGTATGCCCACTTTCTTCTCTCAGCGTGCCCGGACTTGGTAGGAATAAGGATCAGCTCATTTGAATGAAAAGCACACCCAAGCAATAGTTCTAGGAAAGTGAATCTTACCACGTACTTTTTCTTACAACCACACTGTAACAAATAAAGAAGTTGGGTTTGGGGTTTTGGATTTTTATGTTGCTATTTCCCTTCCTTTAGAGCAGACCGGTTTCAACTTTTACATATCTAAGCAAAACATTTATTTGGTGAGCAGCTCTATTTTCTCAGAGTTTTATTGTCAGTGTCTTAGTTTAAGCCAAAGGGAATTTGTGGTTTCTGAGATCAGAATTTCAACTGCTTTCTAAAGCTAAAAGAAAAGTTAGTGATTACATTAACCATTAGTGGACCCAATCTTTGATTCTAAATGGTACTTACATGTTTTATTGACATTCCCACTATTTTGTAGTAATAACATATCAATAATAATAATAACAACCTATATCTATAACAAAAGAAAAAAGAATAATGTTGGAACCTCTAGTAGATATTCTGACAAGTCTTACTTAAAAAGACTTACCTTGCCCTGGCCGGTATGGCTCGGTGGTTAGTGTATTGGCCCTACTCACCAAAGGGTCATGGATCTGATTCCAGCCAAGGGCACATACCTGGGTCACAGGTTCCGTAACCTAGTTGGCATCCAATTGATGTGGGTCTCTCACATGCTGTTTCTCTCTCTCTCTCCCCTCTCTTCCCCTCCCCTCTCCCTTCCACTCTCTCTAAAATCATTGGGGGGGGGGAGGGGAATTATCTTCCAATGAGGATTAACAGCAACAAAAAATACTTATCTTATTCTATTTTCCTACCAAGGAAAAAACAGAGGACATGGGAAAACCTTTCCTCCCATCTAGTGGCTAGAAAATATAAAAATATCCGCTCTGTGTTTCCCGGAACTCCAGGCATCGGAGGGTGTCTGACAGATTCTAATACATCTAGTTGTTCATTCAGTTAAGCAAAAAGAAGTCCTAAAATCTTGACCAAGGCTGAGCCCAGTGGAGAGCTGTACACCAGTGATGACTCACTGATCAGCTTCCCTTTAATGAGTGACACTTCTCTTCAGGAAGAAAGAAGGTCCGTGGTCCTTCCCAATTCATTAGTCTGAAGCCGAGAGGAAAGGTACGGCTGTACATTTCTGCCATCTGAATGGGGACTGAGATTCTGTTCGCCTCTAAGGCAATCAGTGCCCTGCATCACGCCTGACCCTTACCTGCTCCCTGTTGGCCTCACCCCCCCCCCCCCAACTCTTCCCTCAAGAGGTGGATGTGCCGCCTCCACTAGAAAGAGCCAAGAAACTGTCCCTGAGACTGGCTGCCTCCAGGGGACCGCGGCTCCTGAAACTTGGAATCGCAGACTCTGCTGCTGGCAGCGGGGCCTCCGTGCAGGGCCAGACTGGCCCACAGGAAGGCAGGTTTGGATCCGTTATGCAGCCGTGAGGATTAGTACTTGGGCTAATGTGTCCTCGTGCAGATGTCAGGCCCTGTGCTGAACGGTGCCTCTCTCTGGTGATTCTCCCAGGTCCAGAGGAGGAGCAGTGTGTGCAGTCAGCAGAGTTCCCAGAGCACCCGGAAGAAGAGGAAGGTCAGCGAACCGGTGGCACGCATCATCCCGGAGAGAAAACGAGACTGAGAAGCCTTTGCTGCATTTATCCCCAAAGCATTTTGTTTTGCAGCAAACTACCTGAAGTGTCTTAGTAGGAGAGCAAGCCTATCATCAACCTTTTCCTCAGTTTGTTGTTCAGCTTCCTTAGGCAGTTTATACATTACTAGGTAGTACGTGTGTTCACCAGGGTTGCCTCGGGCTAGCATCGCTTCCAGAGTGATTTAGAGATGAGACACCCTTCCTATTTATAAAGGAGCCACAGTGGCTACGGTGAGGAGAAATACGCCGTTGTTCTCAAAGGAGAGAGGGTTTTCTTTGCATATCAAACTCCCCGGTTTTGAGACGATGGTGAGATGCCCCAGCTTGTTGTAACCTGTGCCCTGGCATCCCTCTATGGCTTTGTTGGAATTCCCACAGAGTTGCACAGATGCATGCGGTAGTGCTTACCCAGGTGTGAGGTTTGTGTTAACGTCAGTCACGAGGTCGAACAGCTAAGTGTTGGACTACCAAGTTCTTCCAGTCTGGCCCCGGGCCCTATCTGCTGGCCAGCCTGAGGCTGGGGAAGAGGCTGCCGTGTGGGGCCTGGCTCCCCCGGAGGGCCTGTGTTGAATGCTTCCCAGCAGGCCCTCGGTTTCCACTTCAGTCTGTAACTTACAGATGAGCTTACTAGTTCCCCCTTATTTTGGAAGAATTTTCATAGACGTAATGAATTATAAATGACTTGAAGTGTTATTTTTATTATTCCATAACATGGGATTTAATTTAAATGGATAGGACCAAAAGTGAAATGTATAGGTTAAATACATTTAAGTAAATGTATTGGTTGAATTTACTGGTTCAATAAAAAATGCAGGGTTTTTTTTCTTGCTTGGCTTTTCTTCTTTGCTTAGATGACTGCTTCTCCAAGCACAGTGAGAGCACCAGCACCCGGAGTGCTTGTGAAAGGAGAGTTACAAGGCCCGCTTCATTTCTACGGAAGCAAAATCTCCAGGGATGGGGCCTTGTGGGACCCTGCCCCCCCCCCCCGATTCTAAAGTGCACAAAAGATTGAAGCCCTGAGACCTCTGACCCACACTAATGGGGCCATCTCGGGGGCCAGACGCGCATGTTAGCTGGAAGAAGGAAGGCTGTGTTCTCATAGGAGGAGAATCCGAGGGAGCGCCCTGTCCAGCTCCGCCTTTGCCGGGCTCTCATCCATTTCCGACCTTCCACGGACTGGGGTCTGGAACTGGGCTCACACCAGGGCCTGCTGTGGGGGAGCATTCTCTCTCCCTGCATGTTACATACCCTCACATAAGCTTGCTCTGCCACTGGAAGGAGAAGGAGGGGGGAGGTGATTATATCCTTGATGGAACTGTAGCCTGAGTCACGTATGAAGAGATTGGCTGTCTGCCAGGGGGATTAGGGTTATTGTGTATCTCTCCGGAGGGTCAATCTGAGACCAAGCTGCTGGAAGCTGCACCAGGTCCGTTTGGCTCAGCGTACGGAGGCATCTTTCAGGCTGTCAGGGTTTGGAAACGGGCTGCGGCCCTGTGAGGTGTGAGTGTCCCTCCATAGCGCGTGTTTGCACACAAAGGAGCTTTACAGAGCCTCCAGCAGCCTTTGCCTCTCAAAGCAGAGTAGTTCTATGGAAGGGTCAGCCTGGGCCTCAGAGGGAGCCGTTTTGCTTAAAAGAATTTAGCTCTCTGTCTGTGTTTACACATTTCGCCAACGTAGCCTAAGGTTGACAGATCCTTTAAGTCAAAGTCTAGGATCTGAATCTCTCTAGAAAACTTTTAGAGTGATTTTAGTGTCTTGGTGAACACTCCTTTCCCAACGGAAGTCTTCTGTCGATGCCAATAGGTGGGAAGTGTGTGTCTAATGCAGCGTGTGAGGCAACAGGGAGCAGTTGCTGGGCTATGCCCTTGGCTGGCTACCCAGGGAAGCAGATCTGTAATCAGGAGGACCTGAGAACCAGGAACATGTGAACTAGCTGATTTTACATAGCAGAGCTAATGTATGCAAACTGGTATCAAGATGGGAAGGTGTTCAGTTTTATTTACTGCACGATTCACTGCAAGGATAAAAATCTTTTCTCTCGTCTCTCCCTTTCTGCCCTTCATAGTAACGAAATGAGTAAACACAAGTTCGTCAGGAAGCTGGAATTTCAGCGCAAGGAATGACATCTGGGACCCCGCGCTGGGGAACCCGAGCTGTCCCACACTAGCCATTCCCTCGCCCTGCCTGTGCGTGGTTCATCGCTGTGATTGCGACGAGGAGATGACGGTGGCCTAGAAACTGGGACGTTGTCAATTAAACATTATGCAGGGGAAATTTGACTTCTGCTGCTTGGGGTTTTTCTGTCTTTACAGAAAGCTGGTCTAGCTGGAAAGAGGTGGGTTAGGCTCCGAGACGGCCACCGGCCTTTGAAGCCAGGCACCGAAACCGCACCTGCATTTCCCCTCTCGGGTCCCGCTGGCGTCTGGGTGCTTTCACTCTCCAGCTCACCTCTGCCAGGAAGAGGCTGGAAAGAAGCTGAGCACGTCATCAGGGCCAGAGTGGCACACGCACAGGTTCAGCGTCGTGTGTGTGTGTGTGCGTGTGTGTGTGTGCGTGCGCGTGTGTGTGTGTGTGTGTGTGTGTGTGTGTGTTTAAAAAATAACGTTCACCGTTAGAGCCCGTTTTCATTGTCTTAAAGTGTTCAGTTAACCTGTGGTTTCAAAGCCAGCAGTGCGGGCTCCTTAGAGGTTTCCGCAGATCCTGATGGCAGAGAGCATCCTGAGTTATAATAACCAGCATTCCGGCGGAGGACCTGGCTGATTAAACGAGGCTTCACGCACTCTGCCTGTGGGAGTGAGGGTGAGGGCCTCCACCGGGTGTGACTCTTTCTACACTCAGGAGAAAACCCCTCTCTCTGTCCCAAGTTAGAAATGATTCGTTGCTATTTTTAAGCGTGATTCTGTGTTTGCATCACGAGGCCCCGGCAGAGGCTTGCTCTGCCGTTGTCTGTGTCTGTAGAGGCGGCGGCACCATTGAGGGCCTTGATGGGCCCTTTGGTAACACATTGCAAAGCCAAGATCCTTCCGGAAACGGAGACGCGAGGCACCGACCCGCTCCTGTGACTTCCCCTTGGACATGCTACATCTTGGCAAACCGGGGCGCACTTCCTGGGAATGTCAGCGCCGTGGGGACTGACTCTTGTAGGCTGTGTTGGTCTCACAAACACTGCTCACTGCCTGTGTGTGTGTGGGGGGGGGGCGGGGGCGGGTAGACCCATCTCAATCTTAGGACACGTTTTAGTCTGGTCTTAACTTAGCCCTGAGGTTCAGCAGTACAAGGGTTTCCCCAGAGCAGGAGGGGGGCGGCAGGCTGGCTCAGGCAACCCAGAACGTCTAAGACAGACTGGTAGGACATGGAGCCTTCCTTGGGGACTCACACCCGTAGGGATAGAAACCTGGAATAAGAGTGGACTTTTGGGGGGTCTTTAGTTGGGTATTGCTGGATGCCCGAAGGTGGAAGAAGTCTGGGGTACCTAAGTTCCATTTGGATAATGAACAATCAGCTCTAGGGTGAGCAGGCACAGTTAAGTTTCCACCTTCCTTTTAGCAAGGCAGTCAAGAAAAAGCCGAGGTTTCTGGCTTCAAAACCTGACTGCCATTTTCTAGACAACTTAGAAATCCTATAGTCCTCATGTTACTCATCCAGGAGCACGTGGATCATAATGATGCCTACCTAGCAACCCTGTTGTGAGGTTTAAGCGAGGCAATTCGTACGAACTGCTCAGCACGCATCTAGTCAATGCTCAACAGATGTTGGTCATAACTGCTTTTTTTTTTTAACTTGGCCGGTGTGCTTCCTTAGTCTCAGGAGCGTGGGCTCCCTGTGCTGCTTTTGCCTGCCCAGAGGTCCCGCGTCAGCATCCTCTCCTGGCTCGGCCAGCACTAGAGCATGCTCCCGATTGCCTCTGCTCTGAGCCCTCTCGCCACTCTTCTCCCCAAATCAAAACTCCCTTGCCCTCGGGACAGTTCAATGGATGGGAGCATCAGGTTAAGCTTACTGTGCTGCCCTCCTACACTTGCATTTTTTAAACAGAAGCTTATTAATAAGAACAGTGAATCTCACCTAGGGCTGTGGCCGGCAAACTGCAGCTCGCGAGCCACATGCGGCTCTTTGGCCCCTTGAATGTGGCTTTTCCACAAAATACCATGGCCTGGGCGAGTCTATTTTGAAGAAGTGGTGTTAGAAGAAGTTTAAGTTTAAAAAATTTGTCTCTCAAAAGAAATTTCAATTGTTGTACTGTTGATATTTGGCTCTGTTGGCTAATGAGTTTGCCGACCACTGACCTAGGGAATCTACACTAATAAAAGAGTAAGATGCAAATTGACTGTACCTTCACAATGCCCACCAGCCAATCAGGAGTGAGTACACAAATTAACCCAACAAAGCTGGAAGGTTAATTTGCATATGCAGGCGCCAAGCAGCCAGGGGTGGGGCAGAACACTTGTGTCATTGCCATAGCGATGATAGGTATTCCGCACCACCCCAGCTGCTCTGGGCCTATGGGCAGCATGGGAAGGCAGAAAGGTGGCTCTGGGCCGGAGCAAAAAGGCGGCTCCAGCCAGAGCGAAGGCGGTGCTGGCAGCCAGGGGAAGGAAGGCCCATTGTCGCACGAATCTTCATGCATCGGGCCTCTAGTGTGATATAAGGCCGGTGTGGCTCAGTGGTTGAGCATCGACCTATGAACCAGAAGATCACGATTTGATTCCCGGTCAAGGGCACATGCCCATATTGCAGGCTCATTTCCCAGTGTGGGGCGTGCAGGAGGTGGCCAATCAATTTTTCTCTCTCATCACTGATGGTTCTCTCTCTCTCCCCCTCTCCCTTCCTCTCTGAAATCTATCTATACATATGTATATAAAGAAAATATTCCAACGCCAACAGAAAGACTTCAGTACTAAGGGAGAGAGGAAAAAGTCCACCGTAGATGACGATAAGATGCATTTGTCCAGGAGCCTGGGGGCGGGGGGCAGGGGCTTTGCGTGACTGGCAGCCTGTCCTCAGAGGCGTTAGTCAGCGGGCAGTCTCATTCCCTTTCCTTCAGGGTGCACACCCGCCACCTGCTTGCTTCTAAGAATCTGTGACATGTGGAGCTCGCTCTCTGCGTTCAAGAACTGGTGTGGTCAGGCCTTACTGAGAACAACCAGCGCTGCCTACCCGCGGGTCCCAGAATGTGCATGTCATTCTGAAACCACAAGGAATGTGGTCAAGGCCCCCGGTCACATCTCTCAACAGAGATGTGTCTGTTTCGCTCGGCCTCCAGAGAGCTTTGCTCCTGGACAAAGATGGTCACTCGCAGTGAGGTCTACTAACGGGCCTTCCCTCGAGAGGAGCCTGGCGGAGGAGTTCATTACCGCGCAGGTTCAGAGACTTCCTCATGAAAGGCTGCCCCGCCATAACAGCAAGAAAGCAACCACCGACCGAAGTCATAATGGAGTGGAGGGCTCCCTTGGAGGGCAGCCCTTCATCGGGTTCTAGGGAGAACCTGAAGCCTCGGAGCCAGGAGAGAGAGACCGTCCTCCGGCCCCTCCTCCAGACATTGGGTTCTTGTTGAGCAAAAGTGAGACTCGCCTGAGCCTGGACTAAGTTGGCAAATGGTTAACCGAACCCCGGGCTCCAGGCAGAATGAACTCAGCCTCCAGGATGGGGCGCAGGGGGGGGAGTGTTCTGAGCCTCATTAATGACACTCGTTTATGACGGCAGGACACACAGAAGGGTCATTTGCATGCCACAAACTCTTTGAGAGATTGTGGTGATGACACGCTATGTAAAGTGACTTTGAAAAGTTACAGAGGCTGCAAGGTGATGAAACACCTTTCGCTGTTTTGCTCAGCCTTGGATTTTGTGTTTCTTAGAACGGACCAGCTACATGGAATCCAGCCGCGTTCTAGCCACAAGCCTAGCAGTTCCAATGGAAACTGTGAAACCGATTCGGTAACCAAAATGATAAGTAGCTTCAAGCTGCCAGGTATCAGTATTATTGTCATATTCCCTTTATCAGAAGCCGATAACTGAAATGTATAGGTAAGAATTTACAGTAAGCGGCGGTACTTGGAAACTTGTCAGTTAAGGTTTCCCATTATAGAAGAAGGTCTGCTGTACGCTTTGTAACCCTCTAAAGTCAGAAAAGTAACACACACACACAACTTTCACAATTAGTTTCTAAGGAAATGTTATAAAGGTCATGGCACTAAGAGAAAAGCCTTAGATCGTTTTTTGCCAACAGGACAGGGACTCCCAAAGAGAAGCCAACCTCTGTGTTTTTCTTCGGGGCGGGGGTGGGGGAGGATATAAATAACAATCAAAATTCATTTTCTTGATATATTTCTCAAGAAGATAGTTAACCAAATCATTTTCAAGTGACTTCACTTCCTGCTGCTCCCCCAACCTCCTTACAACTGAAAATACAACAAATATTTGCATAGGTTTACTATTCACATTTAATCATGAATAATTCACTTTGTGCAGACAGCTGGGTAAACAAGAGATGTGGAGTTTCCTTTTTCTAGCATGTTTTCCCCCTTGGCCCAAAGGAAGTGGGTTTCAATGATTTTCAGTGCCACCTTGCCCTCCCTCCCCCCACCAGGAGGCACCCCGCCTTTGGGGCTGTTTCCTTTTTTTTATTATTATTATTTTTTAAATTTCTTTCGGTCAGTGCTCGGGCTACCCCTCACCAAAACATTTTTCATTACAAAACGACAAATGAGCTCAACCCATTCGGTTCTCTCGTCTGCAAGGCGACCGGAAGCATGCTTCTGGGTTTGCTTCTGGGTAGCTTCTCTCTTGGGGCGGGGGGGGGGGGGGGGGGGGCGGGGGGGGGGGCACGATCTCCGTGCGCATTCTGCCTCGTCATTCTGTCCTTCATCCTCTCCCACCGGTCGGGAACAATCTCACAATTATTTGGTTTATTTGATTCTCCACCGCAAAGCCGGGCGCTCACCTCCCTCTGCTCCTCCCACGCCTGGCCTGCGTGAGGAAGCGAAGCGCGTATCACCCAGCGGGCGCTTGCCCAGGCCATTCCCACCTGGGCAGGGGGCAGAGTTTACCAGAGGTCAAGGTCAAGGGTCCTTTCAATTGTGCGAACGTCATGAATTCAATGGTGAGAGTCTAACTTGCTTAGAAGAGAAGCGGGCTTGTTGGGCTTGTCCTAATTCAGCTCTGACGGGGGGGGGGGGGCGGGGGGGGGCATAGGACACATGCCCTGGGGAAATTCCTGCTCGGTCATCACCTGGCAGACCACGTGAAGAGCTTGAGCTGCCCGTCCGATGTCATCTCTGCACCCCAACCGTATTAGCGGAGGCAAACACAGACCCGGGGGTCTCCTCGGATGTCCCCTCCCTTCAGCAACACGGACCCGGAAATAGGAATGTGCTAGAGAGGTGGCCAGTCACGCCCCAGGGAAAATGATCCCCGACCCGATGACATTTAGAAGGACCCTTTTCCTTCTGTGCTAGCCATTTTCTAAGCACTGTATGCGTATTAACCCTTTGAGTCTCATAGCAACCCTACAGATAGGTGTAGCCCTTATCCCCATCTTACAGCTGAGGAGAACAGACGCAGAAAAAAGAAGCGATTTGCTCAGTGCCAGCACAGGAAGTGGTGGAGCAAGGACTGGAACCAGTTTGACCTGGCTCCAAAGCCCGTGCTGTTAACCACCATCCTCTACCCTGAGTATAAAAGCCGCTGTGCTAGAAGTTTGGGAAAGTAAGAAAAGCACAAAGAAATAAGAACCCGTGGTCCCACCACCCATTTTAGCATGTTTCCTCGGTGTGTGTGCCAGAGCATATGTAACAGTCGAATCCCCCCTCTCTCTCTCAGCCACATCTTGTGAGCATTCCTCCAGAGAAAGATGCCAGCGTGATGGGACACGGTTTTCTTAGTCTGCTTGGTAAACAGCAGCCCAGCCGCGTTTGGGGGCGCTTGCGGTGGGCGGGGTTGCTGATGTTAGTCGATGGCCGATTTCCCCAGGCCCCGAGTTTCCCTGAAAATGGACTCAGCTTGATTTCTTTTAAGCGACCTGAAAAAAAGTGTTGTAGCCTAAAAAATGTCGCGTGACTTTCCCCCTTCAAAGCAGTTCATGTTATGTCCACTTTATACTGTTCCGTCTTCCGAGGGCAGGGCGGGGGGGGGGGGGGGGGGGGGAGGGGGCGGGGGGGGGAGGGGGCGGGGGGAAGGGGGTGGGGGGAGGGGCGGGGGGGAGGGGGCGGGGGGGAGGGGGCGTCTTGGTGCAAAGAAAAATGTAGGCTAGTCAACAGGAAACCTGAAGTCCTCCATCCAGCCCGGTGGCCCCTGGGGTACCCTGGCCTGGCTGCTTTCCCCTTCTTTGATAGGTGTTGCAAAAATAATGATAAATGTTGGGAAAAAACCATTCACCTGGTAAAACAAAACTGTCATTATGCGCTGAGCTATTCGCGAGCGGTCTCTAAGCCTCCTGGCTCCGTCACGCGCTACCCTGTCAACAGCCCGAGAGGTACCCAGCACACATGTGCGCTGACCTAACCTCAGAACCTCTGAGGAGCACAAGGAAATGGGCTTCATTGAATTTCTAGCTCTGATGAAAGGGGCAGAAACAGAAAACTGTATTCAAAAAGGAAAAGTCAAGGAAAGACACTGATCGGTGAAAAAAAAAAAAAAAAAAAAAAGAGCAAGCCGTCCAGCCATTAGAAACGCGCTGTGCCAGTCGTCACCCTCTGCTTGAGCTGCTTCGCCCATTCGCAGGTGAGGAAGGAGGGAGAGGGCCGAGGGCCAACCTTTTCAAAGGGCCTGCTCCGGGAATTACTTTCGTATGCACATAAACGTCCACAGTAAGTACCGCCCGGAGTTTGCATGCACCCGAATTGCTCCCCAAGCTTCCTGTCCAATGTTCTGACTTGAGCTGTGCTACCAGAAAATCAGGTGTCTCTCAATAGCCAAGTCCAACTTGGCTTTTTGGTGGGGGGAAACCAGAACTCACTACCTAGAGCCCCTAAATACACCCCTCCCCCCTGTACTCCCTTTCAGGGACATTCCCCCCAAGTCCCCGGTCCTAGGCCCTCTCGGAGCCACTGCAGGTAGGACCTGTTTGAAATCGAAGATGCAAAACCAGGCAGCCAGATGGGTAAGGCGAACTTTTCCTTTGACCCTAAACCTCAGGTCCAATCTGTTTCCTCCGTCCTTGTGTCGCGAGTGTTTTGAAAACTAGTTCTCCTTCTTTCTGTCTGAGTCTTCTCGTCCTGGGGGGACAAGGCGTAGGGACAGGCACCGCATCCCCTCTCCCAACGAGCAGCCTGTGCGCTCTGTCCCCGGCCAGCGCTTCTCTCCGGGCGCCTTCCGCGGGCGCCTTCCGCGGGCGCCTTCCGCGGGCGCTGAAGATCTGGCCGGAGTGAACGGTGAGGACCAGGCCCACAGACTGCGACTCGGGACATGAGAGAGTCCCCTCTGCGGAGGACTTGCCCTGAAGCTCTGCAGTTGTCTGGTGAGGGGGTCGTGCTGGCTGCCCCAGATCACACCGTGTCCGAGGATCGGGGCCGGGT